>JAZDUH010000066.1:51477500-52730000 GCA_036419115.1 Scarus forsteni | reverse complement strand
TCTTTGTTTACTTCACCCCTTTCTCAGCCTGTATTTTGATGTTGATAGTTGACGTTTTTGGGCAGAGAGTAGGCAGGGATACCCCGGCCAATCACAGTGTTTTCAGTACGCAAGTCACTTTGAGTGTTATAAAATGCACTAACAGAATGCTATGAAGACTTGCAAAGATGGCAGACACTACAGCAAAGAAAAGAAGACACAATGATGCAGAAGCAAAACACCAAGTAGACAAAGCTCGATCTAAACCAGAGTGAACCTAGGGTTGGCTTTCACCCACTGCTGAGCTCTGAAGGACTGAATCAGGATGAAAATGTTCAGACAAAGACGCTAAAAACAAATGAATGAAACAATGAATGAATGATTGAATGAATGAGCGTGCATTCCAGTCCAGTAGATGGCGACGTAGGTTTGCAGACAAACAGCGCTGCTACAACACACCTACAAAGAAGAAAAACATTTCACAAACAACAATGGCGAGAGGATGCACAAAGACACAGAAGTTTCTTGTCTGGACAACAAATCCATCTGGATAGTTTTGTCTGGATAACAAACCAAGCACAGTAAACAGCACACATGTTACTCAGTGGAAGCTGAGCTGAAGCTGTTGTTGTTCCTGGTATGTGTGCGTAGCCTTCATGTGAAAGAGCACTGCACATGTGGTGACGTCAGTGTTTCACCCTGAAACGAGGAGTTCAGGGGGAGGGGCTTTATTTGAATGTGTTTACAAACTGTAATGAAAAATCCTGCAGACCCTACCTTTAAGTTTACAGTTCATGATATAAGTGGCAGGCAAGATTTTGAATATGTTAGAGAATGAACTCCACCTTCTTTACCTTCTTTTACCTCACACAGCAACACTGTCATCATTTTTTCAGAAGTGACAAGGACATTTTAACTTTATTACAAGAGACTCGAAAGTGCTTGTCGGGCACAAACCACCTCACCAGCTCACATATTGCTGTTACATCTATAAGTAATAGTTCCCTGAGAGAGTTACCATCATAATTTGATTTCTTGACCTTGAAAACCCACACCTAGCACTCAAAATTATGTTGATATCATTATTAGTTAGACAGTTAATTAGCATAAAGAATCATTTGCTTGCGGGGATTATCTGGATCACCATCAAAATGTAATCATTTCTAAGGGACTGTGAGGAGTTTCTAAGTAATTACAAAAAAGTCTCACTTTAGGATATATGCCTGATCGAAATACACACTTTAAGATGAGTTTTATAGCATCAAAATAGGTTATCTGTAAATGCTATTAGCCTTAGCCTTCCGGTCGGGTCAGACAGGGTTGGACTGGCCTGGATACTCAACTTCGGGAACAAGACAAGTAAAACATGAGCAAATTTATATTATTCGGACACGTTTTAGAGCACCGGGCAATAAGTAGTGATATATAGCCGGCTACAGTCCTACGATACTAAGTTTTCCAAAAATTGCTTGTTGTCACACATCAAAAACTACCACTACATAACTAGAAAGAGATACAGTACCTCGTCGCTTTGCATCCTGTAAGTTGTTGAAAAAAGAAGTTGTAAAGCAATGCAGAGTTCTGACGAAGGTCCGAGCTGCATTTTTATTAGCATCACAACAAACACACGCTTTAGTCACGTCATTTGGTGCGTCCAGTTGTAGTCAGAAGTTGGAATTTCTGAGTTCCATGTAGGAAACTGCAACTGGAACGTCCCCCGAAGTTGAAATTTCTTACTTGGAACTCGGTGAAACCTCGCCACCCCCGAGTTGACAATTGAATGTGGACGCCCCCCAGTGTGAACAGTTATTTAGCTCCTCTGAAATCTCCTGAAAATGTCAGCAAAATCTGTCCTGTAGTTTTTACGTAGTCTTGCTCACAAAACATACAGCAGCATAAACATGACCTCTTTTGGGAAGGTAATAAAGGAAAGTGGTTACATAGGTGTTGCTTAAGTACATGGAAATCTTTTGAAGTAGGAATAATCCAATAAATAAAAAGCAAGGATCACACTCTCTTGTGACTTCAAAGTCGTTTTTAATGTCTATTTTTTTGTTTGTTGGTTTATTTCTCAAGATTTTTATATAGTCTGTAAATAATTGGATCCATACCATTACATTTTAGAAACATGTAAATGGGTTCAAGTAAACATAGCTAATGCTGTATTTTTACTTCATACAGATAAGATTGATTTTACCAATTCAATGAAATAAATTATAGAAGAGAACTGGCATGGAAATTGGAGACAATCTTAAACAGTCCCTAAATCTTTTGTATCCTCAACAAAAACACTCCCTCTGTTTTCTTCTTTTCCCAATATTTAGCTTTTGCCTCAAAAGAGCGTGACATATGTCGTAAAGAAACCAAAGCAGTAAAAATGTGCAGTTTTTGTAGTGGAAGGATTCCAACCACCCACACTGAGGTTACATAGTGCCAGTGAAGGTGATACAGACCCCCTCAGACAATGGCAGAGGGTTCATTCAACCTATTGTAAAGTGATGTACCATCACAATTATTCTAGAAATATTATATTAGAGTGGAAGAACTATGCAGTGTTGGTTTAAATGTTTGTTTGTTTTTCTAACTGTCCAGGGCGGTGATGGCAGGGGACATGAAATATTTCATGTATATGTTTCCCAGCCAGTTGGAACATATAAAGGTGACCTAATGGTAGAAGCTGAAAGGATTGGCTCAGGGGGTGGGTGAGTCATGTGATAGAGGCCTTTCATGGTTACCGCCCGGGTGTACAGATCTGTGAGGGGATTTTGGGGGGATCCAATTATTCAGCTAACTTGTTTGATTATCACAAAGGCTTTATTTTATGTTAAGTAGTGGGTAAATTGTACCAAAATGCCATATTGTAATGCTGCATGATACTACTGGATTGCAGTTTTGCAGTATCAGCAGATATTTTCCTACAAAGCTAGTCATTGGTATTGGCAGATACGAAAACTTTTGCCTCTTACATCCATATTGTCCACACTTAGCTGTACAAATGACTATAAATGTCCCATATTTAACTAACTTGGCTACCTGATATGCACTGGATGGCTACTCTTAGAAATCAAAACTTGAAATTATAAAAAATGAAGTGTTGTTATTATTGCTTCAGATCTGTTTCTGATACAGATAGACTGTTAACAACATCAAAAGAACAGCTCGTATTTTGTGGATGCTTTGTGGTTTTCGACAAAAAAAACTGATGCTTCATTAAAATCTGGGATGATCAGTTCGGACATCCTAGCATATTGGATTTCAGCCATATCTGAATATACAGTATATAAATATTTTAGATTCTACTGTACGATTCATGTGCATGTGGCACTCAAACTACACACACATGCAACATGGTCCTTTCTCTGAGTAAGCCCATGGATGGTGATACCAGACAAACTCCTATTGCAGAGAGTCAAACAAACAAGAAAACAGTTTTGGCCTCCATTAAACCCACAAACAAAAGCACAATGTGCCTCAAGACTGAAATTGCAGTCCTGTGTGTGGTGTGTGCTTGGTTTGAGCTGCAGTAGGTTATCTTGACCACCCAACGCATTCAAATGCAGTTGAGATGTGTCCAACCCATACGTTTTTCTCTGAGCCTGTTTAATACAGTGCAGTGCCTTAGTGCCAGATGTAGAAAAAATTAACAATAGATCATCATCTAAACTATATCAGTCATGTTTTCCCTGAAATGAATCTTTCCTCTCTATGATATGTTCTGCTGGCTGAAAAATATTTTGTCCAGCCATCATGATGATAACCTCTACACTGCCAAAAAAAGGGCCAATCATAATCTGGCTGGATTTACCTCCCACAATATGCCAACAGGCCCAATTTACCATTAGGAATTTGTCCGAGCTGCTTTATGAAATCTGTCTCATTTTCAGAGCAGCGCAATCAATCAGACATTTCTAGATCCAGGAGACTGAGGTGTGATCTCTTGAGGTGGTCGGCCTGTTTCTGTGACATTTATTAAACTCACAGGAACTCCCTCCAGAAGTAATGAACCACAAAATGATTCTGTTTTTTTTTATACTTTGAAGTCTGGTCTCCATAACCACCTGGGCTAGGCCTGAGGCATCTGGTCATAATCTCTCGGTAGTCTGGAGAGTGGAGCTAATTAAAGTATCGCTGTACCAGTGGCTAGACAGGAATGGGACGTAATTACACTTTACTTTGTCCCCTCTGCATTAAAAACAGACTCCAGCAAAAGGAAGGACAGTTCTATACAACTATGTACACGGGGAGTTGGACAAAATATCAGTACAGCTATATACACTATAACCCTGTAATGTATAATTAAATTACCAATATGCTGACACCAAGTATCAATAATTTTAACAAAGAGCTTTTGTCAGATTTCTGTGACTCTGATGTGAGTCAGTGTAGCGAAACTTTATGATTCAGCAGCACCTGCGGGGTAGATAATGATGGCTTGAGCATTAATGAAAACACAAAATTAGAAGTAAGCAGCTGGAAAAAGGAAGCCGGCACCACTATTGTTATGTTACACAGCAGTCACAGGGATAAGGCTTTCACCAGACATTTCCCATTTCCAACAAAACTCAAAAGTAAGAGCTATTTGTGCTGCAACAAGGGAAATGATGGAGGAAGAACTGTACTTGGATTTATAGTCCTCAAAGGCACATTAGTCAAACAAATGTTTCAGAACACACGTGTATAAATCTGGCATGTGTATATTCTATATTCTGATCATGCCACTCTGAAGAAGTGGCTTCATTTTTCAGTTCAGGGTTGCACTCATATCTGCTGTGGCTGCTCAAAAATGCCAAGACATGCTCGTTTCACCCAAACTCACAGTGCAGATGGATCATCTTGATTCAATGCCTATAATCAGGCAGATCTATCTTGACAAGCTCCAGTCATTGATAGATCATCCTTTAGAGCAGGTGGGCGTAACAGGCGAGAAGAAGGAGGAAGTGACTGCTCAAACAGATATTAGCATACATACTAGATGCAAATTTCTTCAACTTCTGACATGCTTTTGATGAGAGTTTGTTTCATGTAAGTGGCTCACATTCCATCTTTTACAGCCCCATTATCTCATTGGCCCATGACGAATATGACTTACAGAATGATTGTTCAATCACCTGCTGGATATGCTTTTAAGAGTTCTACCCATTCCCAAACTCTTTCTATGGGCTCTTGTACAAATGATCAAGTGAAACACTCGGTTCAAATGATGTGTTAGGTTACCTTCAACAGAGGTGCAATCTCAGCTCTCAATCCATTCTAAAGGGACAATATTTAGAATTAACTTGGTTTCATGTTGTGTTTATATTTTGCCTCCTGCTGTCTTCTTGCTCACAGCTCCCACCTCTTACTGCTCTAAAGAACACTGACTGGGCCGTGCCACTTTGATCCGAGCATTGTAGTTGAAGATTGGAGCTTATTACAAACACTAAATCATGCAGATCCAGCTGCTGTACAAGTTTTTTAGATTCTGACCTCATTGATGTTTCTTGTCCAAGTTGGATAACTTCCAGCTTTGGAGTTTTACATTCAGGAACACACAGACCTCAGATTTTAGACTTTATTGAAGGTTTTCAGAGGTACAAGCTGAAAACATGTTCTGGTTTGACTTAATAGAAACATGACAGCTTTGTACCTGAACTATCAGATAATCACAGTGCACCCATAAATACTAACTGGGGCTCATTTTAATTTGGTAAACATCATGAGGACATGGTGTAAAAACACAACTGATTTAAAAGTGAAACAGACAGAGCTGCAATACACCATAAAAAACCTGGTATTAGAAAAGACCCCCTGAGTGATGCATAACAAACATTAGGAAACATCTGTATGTATGAGCAAAGAGCTTGTATGGGTTTTTTTTTCTAACTCTTCATTTAAAGGGACTGTGAGGAGTTTCTAAGTAATTACAAAAAAGTCTCATTTTTAGATATATGCCTGATCGAAATACACACTTTAAGATGAGTTTTATAGCATCAAAATAGATTATCTATAAATGCTATTCCTTAGCCTTTCGGTCGGGTCTGACAGGGCTGGACTGGCCTGGATACTCAACTTCAGGAACAAGACAATTAAAACTAGAGCAAATTTATATTATTCGGACACGTCTTAGAGCACCAGGCTGTAAGTAGCGATATATAGCCGGCAACAAAACAACAATATGAAGTTTTCCAAAAATGGCTTGTTGTCACACATCAAAAACTACAGCTACATAACTAGAAAGAGATACATTACCTCGTCGCTTTGCATCCTGTAAGTTGTTGAAAAAAGAAGTTGTAAACCATTGCAGAGTTCTGAGGAAGGTCCGAGCTGCATAACAACAGACACACGCTTTGGATTGCAGACGTCTTTTGGTGCGTTCCAATTGTAGTCAGAAGTAGAAATTTTTAGTTCCGAGTAGGAAACTGGATCGTCCCCCGAAGTCGGAATTTCCTACTGGGAACTCGGTGAAACCTCGCCACCCCCGAGTTGACAATCAAAGATGGATGCCCCCAGTGTGAACAGTTATTTAGCTCCTGTAATAATCAATTCATTTGCACTCCTGACTGGGGTGTGTCGCTCTAGATCAGATGTATACATAGTATTGTTAGACTTATATTTACAAAAATGCTGCCATAGTGATTATCACATTTTTCATGTGATATTTGTGAACAACAACGCAGGGCGTGCTAACAACAGCTAACAATAGCCTGGTAGATCGGCTTGTTTTTTTCGGACTTCAACTGGAACGCCGATAAGTCGGACATGATGCCACTTCCAGTTCCGAGGTTACTGGAACGCAGCATTACGACAGTCGCCGCGCGTGCTCATGGTTAGCAGAGTCTTTATGTCGCCGGTAATAGATTCTCCTCACAGTCCCTTTAATAATAACATTTTTAATTACATATTTACTACTGTAAAATGTTTGAGGTGTTGCATATTTGACCTTCATTTGAATAGAAAAGAATACAATAGAATAGAACAGAGCTAATGTTGGCCTTGGGGTGAGGAGTGAGGAACTTCAAGACTCCTTGAGCGAAGGTGAGTGAGGGTTAAATGGACTGAGCAATTGGCAAGCGGATTGGTTCACCATCTGCAGGGTTTCAAGCACTGAACTATACTGTGTTTGAGCTTTGCCCGATGGTGAAGCTCTCAATTTAACACTCCATCTTGGTTCCAAACCTCACCTGTGGTCATGAGTTCTGGGTAATGACCATATGTATGTATGAGATGGCATATACAAGCAGTTAAAATTAGATTTCTGAGGAGGGTGTCCGTAGGGATACGCTAAGAAGCACAAACCTCAAGGGGGATCTCAAAGTGGAGCAGCTGTTTTTTGCATCAAGAGAAGTCAATTTAAGTGGTTAAGGTGTCTGGTCAACTCCCCGTGGAGGTCTTCAGGTGCACCTAGTTGGGAAGGAGACTCCAAGGCAGCCTCAGAACTTACTGGAAGGATTACATATCCTGTCTAGCCCCGGAAACACATTGAGATTCCCTAGGAGGAAGTTGAAAGTGCTGTTGAAAGAGGGACGTCTGGGTTGACATATTTGGCCTGCTGCCTCCACAACCCTGCCCTCAATAAGGAAAAGAGAATAAATGGATGGATGGATGAATGTTCACTGTGGGTGGAAATCTGCCTCAGGCTCTAAAATTACAGACAACAGAGCACATAATATACATCCAAACAATAAAAACAGTTCAGATCTCATTGGTTATTTGTTTTGTAGCTGGGGCACCAGTTAAACGATCAGATATGAGTCTGGGACCAACAAACAGATTCTGAATCTTTGCAGTAATGGCTCAAAATGGGACTCAGTCCCCTGGCTCTGTGGCATAAGCTCGTCTCTGCTTTCCTTCCCAAACCTCTTTTTGTCCTACATCCCGGTGAACCAAAACTAATCAAAAAATGGAAGATTGCTAAAGCTGTAGGATTTTACCAATACTTTTAGGAGAGCCATTGCACCAGCACATTGGGGATACAGGCAAAATAAAGGCGGCTGAAATTGTGCCCCACAGCTAACTCTCAGCAAATAAACAGGGTTTTATTTTCTGTTGACATTCCTCAGTACCACAAAGGTCTCTCAATTTGGTGCAAAAAGGCTCCACAGACCTGTAACAGAAAAATATGGTGGGCATTTATGTGCAATAAATGTCTGTTTACAAGTTTTAAGCAACACAGATAAAGTAGTCCCCCATAACTACTAAACAATGGACTATTTTGCATCAATTAACAATCCAATGTGCTACAAAAAATAGGAGCTCATTCTGATAGTAGAAAGCATTTGATACCACCCACCCTTAAATTATGGTCCATCTTTATTTCCAGATGGGAACCTTGCTCAAGAAATAAATAAATATATCTGCAAAGTGAAGATGTGTGAGTAAGCATTATCCACGGTGGAACAATAACAGGTGCAGCTTCAAAGCAGGGGCTGGATGCAGTCAGATGTTGATCTTGGTTTATTCTGAGAACATCTGTCCTGATGATACCAAATGAAACCTGGACACTTTAACACGCTTAATTAACCTCAGCAGCCATCTGGATATGTACGTACAAATACATGCAACGTGAATTTGAACACTCTAGATGTGTTGTCTCCTTAAATGCAATGACAACAAGAATGAACCTCAAGAATGTCTTTACAACCTGCAGTGTCTTTATGACTGAGGCTGTTGAAACTGTTTTTTTTTTAAAGCCAAAGAACAATTGAAAGACTCAGAGCACAGCTCTGAGTTTTGGTCTCACTCACATTAAAAGCCGTTCTTGTTTGTTGGGGTTTACTGTCATGTGGAGCTGGATTCACAACGCCTTGCAACACAGAGAGTCGCCTCTTTTGACAAAATTCTTAGAAAAATCTTGAAACAATGACATTTTCTAAGAATTTTCTTCATTAAAGTTAGGACTAGATGAAAAGATGAGATATTTACAAAGCATCTCAGCCTTCAAGAGAGTTGCTATAGTGATATACTGTTAGAAATGGTGAGAAAGACTTCTCAGAGGTGTTGGAGTTTTTCAAAAAGACTGAAAAGTTTTTTTTGTTTTTTTTTTATAACACCAGTGTAGTTGAAAAGCGATTCATGCATTTCAGTCTCCTCTTACTCCATTTTCAAGGCAAGGCATGTATGTCCCGTCTGTCAAAGTGTTTAACAAGTACATCTGATGACTGATTAAAGGGCCCTCATCTATGGATATAACTGTGAGCATGTGAGAAGGCCAATAAGTAAATAGGCATGGGTTTCAAACACTGATAACACCAGTGATGACAAGGACATGTTACTCTGATAAGACCACTTTTTTCAGTAACAAGTTATCTAACGTGTTTCTATTCCCAAGCCAGTAATCAGATTACAGTTACTAATTCAAGTCACTGTGTGTTGCTAATTTTGTCATTTTCCTTAGAAAAAAGATATATTTATTTTCTTCCTGCATCTCGGGGAGTGACGTCCCATTTGTGACAAGTCATGTTTTCATCATGAGGTAAACTCACATGTGAGCAGTGGCGATCGCTCTAAGACTGCAAGGGAAGCTCAGCTTCCCCTAAAATAGTGGTGATATGTACTGCTGTGTGTACATTTCATTGACCATTATGCGCTAGAATACCTTCATCTTTTGTTCAGAATCAGCTACTTATCACAGGTAACTGGCACGACTTCCTTCTCATTCATCCCTGCAGCGTCTCAGCGCTTTCACACAGTCGGATGCTGAGCGTCTTCTGACTTCAATGGGGAAGTGTAGAGTGGGTTGTTCCACTGTGGAAAGTGGACGGTCATTGGATAAACGCTGAGCTTTGTCCCGCCCATCGGACGCTCAGCGTCTCTGGGGGTCTATGAGGCAGTGGGCTGGCCTGGACGCTGAGCTTCTGCATGATGATTGGATGATCTGTCTGAGGCCGAATCCCTTTTTGATTGACAGTGAAATGAGCCAACCAGCGATCTTGAAGTATAACCCTCCACCGGAGCATCTTTTAGGTGTGGTACGACAGGGTCACAGATCATTTTTTTGAAAAGGAATGGCGAAGGAACGGAAGGTAGAATTTACATTTAAATTAATAAACAAATTTATGATGTAGGCCGGAAAACAAATGAGCGTCCCTTCCTTGACTGACCAGCAGCCGCCACTGCATGTGACACATACCAGGCAACCAGCAACAAAAATGTAAACGCCACTGGAGGGAGGAAGGAGATGCCTGTTTACTAACTGACAATATGGTCACAGTTTTGAGTTTGTGTTGGCTAAAGATGACAGTATTGTGGTTCATTGTATACTCTGTGCTGACTACAAAGTGTGAAATAGCTTAAAAAACACTACGCTAAATTTTGAAAAACATTTGGAGGCACAACACAATCAAACTTACAAAAAAACTCCCATCAGGTGGTACAAAATAGAGAGCTGTGGATAATACAGGAGGTCCCACCCAAACGCTGAAAACTGGATTTTGAGGCAAAACCAGTAAGTGATAGCCTTGCAGAGCAGACAGACCTGCCTGATTCTGAAATCCTGCAGGTCCGTCTTGCCAGCCTCCGTTGTCCAACAAATTCACTCGGCTGAATTCTTAACGGCCCAATCAGGGAAGAGAGGCGGGAGCAGCAGAATGCGGACATGACCCCCACCAGAAGTTAAGAACCGGAAGTTGAGAACGGGCATGCCGATTAGCCTATTGTCCTCATGGCTACTCAATGAAACTTAGTGAAATCTGCCTTCCTCAAAAGTTTACTGGTAGGGATTGTCTTTGATGAGGTTTATGTCACATATAAGTGTTAAATGAATCACTTGTGTGGTACAATTTAGTGTAAGATGATAGTAAAAGGCCGTTAGCTGTTCGCTGACAGTCATTAACTGTAGTTATATTATCGGCTAAGTTAGTGGCTAACGGCTAACTATCATTAACTGTTGCTAGCTGTTAGCAGCTAAGTTAGCTGCTATGGCTAACGTCCATGAACTAACTGTTATTAGCCATTAGCCGCTTCATTAGTCGCTATGTATGCTACATTATAGGAGGCAACCCTGCTTGATGTGGATTGGTCTGTGATGAATGTGACGAGCCAAACAATTGTTCAATCACAAGCTTGTTGTTTTTCTTGAGCGTTCTGCCCCTGAAAACAAATTTAAAGTGCTCCTACCCAGATGGACTAGCGAAATATTTCTGTGGCAGATATATGGAGCTGTCCATCTGGCTTGTCAGGTTAAGTAAGTGAGGGAGAGTTGAAGAAGTAAGTTGGGCAGTATGTTGTAGAGAAAGTGTTGCCCTTAAAGACTGTTGATATATATATCGATATTACATATCTATATACATCTACGGATATACACACACGCATATATATATATATATATACTGTATATATATATTAGGGGTGAAACGAAATTTCAGGCAATGAAATTTCGCGAAATAAAAAATGACGAAATAAAATTCAAAGACGCTCGAAATAAAACGTCAAAATAAACCCTCCTCGCCTCCCGTAGCAAAACACTCGCTGCAATACGGAGGAAGACGAGGTCGAGGAATTAGCTGATGCTCCTTCGTCAAGTAAATCAGTTGTGTGGACCTATTTTGGCTTCCCATGTAAAAGACGAGAGAACGGTGAGAAGATTGCGGACAAAACAACAACCGTGTGCAAAATATGCCGCCACAGTTCGCCGTATACTGCGGCGAGCACAACTACTAACTACCAACTACTTTGAACTGCAGACAGGCAGCGGCTGTATTGTGACGTCCGTCGGACGTAAAAATAAAGGTGACTCCGGCTTGCGAATACCTGCTTTTATTTAACAGTCACTGTGGGCTGTGACCACGCCAACTACAATTTTAATTCACGAACAAAACAGTGAGTAGTAATCTCTACACCTCCTGCTAACGGCTCTCTCCCTCCTCGCTAACACACACACTAACACTCCCCTTCTGAACTCTGACCCGCTCGCCCCGCCTTCCTGGTCCATTTACTGACCGTCAATTCATAGGAAACATTAAAATCCACATTTAACACATAACAAACTGCAGAACTGCTCCACTATGTTTGTCTGCATAAAAAACAATTTGATTTTTGCATTTACTGTTGAGTTGACAGAATTTGATCATACTTGAAGATCAGAAGTATATGCACTGTTATAGGCTAAATATTATAGTTCACAGTTCAGACATGTATAGGTCTAAACTGCAGCTCTGAGGACTGCTATTTGTTTTCCTTTTCATTCAAGAATGTACTTATCCTAATTGTTACAAAAAGCACTTTTTATTGAGATTTTGTGTTTGTCTTTGCACTGTTGTCTAAATATGGGAAAAAAAAAAACTACAATTTGTTTTTTTCTAAGAGCATTTATTTTGTACTGATGCAGCAATATTTTTTGTATTGTATTATTTTTTTGAATGAGGAAGAAAATAAAGAAAATGAGATTTTTGCACAACTTCCTACTGTTGGGGATTTTCCTTAATCTTTATTTCGTATCGTGAGCCCTGTTTCGTATTTCGTATCGTTTCGTGAGTTGACCATTTCGTTACACCCCAATATATATATATATATATATATGTGTATATATATATGTGTATATATATATGTGTATATATATATATATACATGTATATATTTATGTATATGTATATATATATGTGTGTGTGTATATATCTATCTATCTATCTATCTATCTATATATATCTATATATATATATATACATATATATATATATATATATATATATATATATATATATATATATATATATATACATATATATATATACACATATATACAGTATATATGTAGGCCTATATATACAAGAGTTGACCTCCTCATTAGCTATCGGAAAGGTAATACTGGTGGAAGGGGAACATGCAGGAGTTAGGAGTTAGTGTTCTCGGTAGGTGGTGTGTGGCCCCTTTCAGTCGAGCAACTCTGCACTAATTGATTTATAGCAGAGGTGTACAATGATGCATCCAGATATATTACCTTAATCCTATGTCATTCTGTTAGCTTTTAGTCTTCCAAATCACCAGCACTGAACCTCTTTACTGTTGTCAGGTAAGATCAGGCTGTCGTCATGCTCTGCCCCTGTCAGTTTCTTCCTTTGCCAATCAAGGTTCATACATGTTTATTTCATTCATGTCACGACAGTAATGTGAGGGGTCATCAAAATAATGATCTCAGTGCATGAAATTGCTCAGAAAATCTGCCAAATCTGTCCAAGCTAAATTACAAGCTATACACAAGTGAGTCATTATTACATCACACAAGTCAGGTCAGCCATTTCTTTCTGTGTATCATATCATGTTATGTCTCACTCTTGTGTAAGCCATAATGAATCAGATGGAGTTGAGACTCCATGATGGACAGCAGTGACCTCAGTTGGCTCCCGTGCCATATCCATGGTGGCATAGGCACCCAGTATGGAGGATTTTTGGGTGATAGGGGATAGAGAGATGGCAGGTTGGGACTGCAGACACTGTGATTGATTGCTTTTTTCTCCTTCACATTTGTGATGCTTGTAAAAAACGATCAAAGTGATTTCATCATTATGCAGGTTGAAAAAGTGCTTCATTATCTTCTTCCCATAATGATACATCTGAAATCTTGTCAGATGTCCAATCTTATCTTCCCCACAATCATTACAGTAATGGCTCAGAGTGCCCTCATTTTATTATTTCAAGACAGTTTTTTATTCTTTTTGGCTTTTTGGCCTTTATTTATCGAAACAATGATCCATGATTTACTATAACAACGCTCAGGGCTGTAGATGAGACAGTGGCTGATAGATCAAGAGCTACAGACTATTTTTTCTTGCCTGTTTTCTCAGCACTCTTTTGCATCCATCCAAGTCATATTAGGGTGGTTTTGCCCAAAACATGATTGCTTTGAATCAGCCAAACTCTGTTTATTTAAGTTCAGGTTATTTTGGGTGGGGAAAGCTCACACAAACTCTTGTGCAGACACCAGGACAGAACTCTGGACAGCATAGATAAGGGGTCTTGGTTTGCTTTCTCGCAAATGAGAGTTCAGTTTGCAGTGGGCGTGAAAGCACTTTGAACTAAACAAAGATCAAACAAGGCAGACAAACCAAAAAGCAGTGAATTGTGGCTTGGATTTGGTAGGATATTACTAATGGAATCAAGCTAGGTATGAGCCCTGGTACAGACCTGGATTAGATTAGATTGGATAAAGCTTTATTCGTCCCTTGGAAAGGATAATTCAGGGAAATTAAGGTAAATTAAAGGATTTTGCCACATCACAGAGGTTACTATCAAGTTTTTCAGCCATGCAAAATACAACACCAATTGATTGTCAAATAACATAAGGTTTTTAAAACTTTTTAGAGGAGAACGTATGAAGTTTTTGTTTGAAAAGTTCTGTCATATCAAAAGAGCAAGTGAGAAACTTGGGTAGGTGGAGCTTAGCAGCATGTTATGGGGCTTTACCATGATGGTGAAGCCCATCTGACCTTTGTGACCTCATTGTGATGCCTGTTTGTCAACGTCTTCATGAGCAGAGGTTGTTTTGATTTAGGATTTGGGACTAAGATGATATATGTCCATTGTAGTTCTCTAATGGCCCAGTTTGTAAGTGCATGGACATACATAAAATATTCATGTGCTATGCTTTTGCTATCTTACTTGAACCTGAAGTACGTAAGGCTCTGGGCAGTGTCCTAGTTTTTTTTTTTCATTGATGGTCTAGTAATAGAGTTTTTGTTTTACTTCTTGATTTAATGCAGCACCATGCAGAGTTTGAACTTATCACAAGAAAAACAATGAATGTAATTATTATGTAGGAACAGCAGTGAGTTATCACAGGCTGTAACTGTTGTAACTGTAAGCCTAAGGATATATACTTCCTAATTAGCATGGTCTTACTTGAGAGAAGCTTTGTGTTTTTATATGTCAATTAATGACTTGCTAAGTCACACAAGAGCACTTGTGCTGGCTAATTAAATGATGTTTATGCTTTAAGGTTGTCTTATGCACAGCAACATACTGATCATACAAATCAAGCCTTGACATTTCTTTCATTAATACAATCAGAACAGCAGATCAAACCTCTGTAGTTCTTGCATTGGACTCATTCACTCCACAGCATCAGCAACTAAAGCAGTCACCTTCCAAAGGTCAGGAACGCCGTTATGAGGCAGCATTAAACTCGGCCATCTGTGGACACCAGCCATTCTGGCGGCTTCAAAATCATCAGCGTGCTCATGTCCATCAGGCGGCAAATGACAGTGGGCGCAGACCATATGTGAGCCCTGACAGACAAACTGAGTCATAGAACAGATAAGATGGATCTGAGGTGTCTGAA
The DNA here is from genome assembly GCA_036419115.1 of Scarus forsteni. Classification (NCBI taxonomy): domain Eukaryota; kingdom Metazoa; phylum Chordata; class Actinopteri; order Labriformes; family Labridae; genus Scarus; species Scarus forsteni. The sequence goes on along the minus strand of JAZDUH010000066.1, from coordinate 52,714,771 downwards.
GGGAGCTGATATTACATTTCATCAAATGGAAGTTATAAATGCACAGAACTATCGGATAAATGCCACAATGAGGGATGCTGTAGGAGTCGGTGGATAGGTGCCATAAACCAAACAATCTGGTAGTCCCATACGGTGCTGAACAGGGCCATTTATTGACTTCTACTTATATAACTCCTCTGGGAACTGCATGTTTCATGGCTGTGGTGTTTGAGTCTCCTGTTTAAGAGACAGTCTAAGATGTGTTTCCCTTTGAAGTAAAGAATCTCAATTTACAGCAAAAAAAATGATAGAAGCCTTGGCCTGCTTTGTGTCTTTTTCTCCCCACCGTCTTGCCACCTTTTCAGCTCCATCCATTGCCACTACTCCTGCTCAACAGAGGCAGAAAAGCCCAAAATGTAATCATCAAGGTGCCCCAATGGCACCATACAAGTGTAAGTGATGATTCATTTTTTGCCCCACCAAAAGAAAACTAACTGAAAACAAAATATAAGTGTGAAGGAGAGGTAGGTGGAGGTGGGCAAAGCTGAGCAGAACATCTCCCAATGACTTAAAGTTCCCTTCTTAGGCTGCACTGTTGCAAACGTTTGGTGATGGGATAGTGACAAAGAGTGTAGCTGATGACTTTAGTTGGCCCAGAGCATGCTCCCCAAAATAATGGACCTTTGCCCATGTTGGACCTCAAAGCTCATGCTGGACTGATGAACAAAGACAAACTGACTGCAGCACCAGGAATTGTTCTCAGTTTGGGACTATTGGTGTCGCAGTCTGGTGGTGCACTCTGTTGGTGGAAGGTTGCAGGTTCAAGCCCAGCTCCAGCTGTCAGATTGTGATGTTTGCGATTGCTCTTGTTTTGAGTCTGAGAGTGAGGATGAGTCAGCAGTATCTCCTCATTGCTGCACAAAGGGTCATTCTCACCTTGACAAGGGGCCCATCCAGTGGTAGCTCATGCTGACCAGAGCCCCTAAAATCTACTTGCCATCCCAAAATCTTTTTGAATTGCCTTGTTGCACCATTCATGAAAAGCTGTGTGTTGACATTTTCTCTCCTGCAGGCATTTCCTGGAGCATTTCTCAACCAATACTGGGTCCGTTTTACTCGCTTTTGCTCTAATACACTGGAGGTCGGTATGCTAAAGTTGTCCACTCATCCTTACTCTTTGTACAGGGTCCTCAGTTAAAAATGTTTGGACACCCAAGCCATAATCCACCAGAGCTCAACACCTTAAAACATGAATGAGATACAGAGCAGCAACTTCTGTGTTAGTTTATAGTTTCTGAGGGTGCAGTCTCAGAAATATAAACTTGTCTTTTTTTTTTTTTGTCATAGTGACTCTCATGGCCATTTTGGAATGTAACAACTTCAACAATAATTTTTGTTTTTGAACACTGTTGAACTTATTTAAGTTGATATAAGTGCTGAACCTAAAAGTATACCACACTGGAATAGATGGTTTTACTTATAATTTTACCAGGGCCTGTTAGTTTATGAAAAGCATGACTCAAAAAGTTCTCAATTGATTTAGTGAAATTTCCTTGGAATCTTAGGCATACCTTAATAAGAAGTGACCTGATTTTTGTTGTCTTTCAGATACAGATACAGATCCAAGTATTTTTTAAAAGATTTGTTAACATTGCCACATATGCCTCTTTCGAACTTTTTCACTAATAAATCAAAAAAAGTTCTTTATGGACTTTACGTTTATCACTTTACTTTTCCAAGGATTGTTACTTGAGGCAAAATGTAGAAGTAATCTGATTTTGGTCTTGATCCAATTGTAGATGTGGAATTTAGCATTGAATGTTTAACACTGAAAGATTTGGCAGTTTCCCACCTTTTTGCAAACAACTCAAAAAGTTCCCCAAATTTTTTATTATTCAGTTATGAGGGAATGTTTTTCATGGCACAAATAAGAGCTGAAGTTATTTTGAAGGTAATCTGAACCCAGATGCATATCTTGGATTTTTTAAATGATTTCTCACTTTTGCAATACTGGCCTGTTTTTCCACAGTTTTTGAAAATAACTCCTGACAGTGTTTGAAATGCTTTGGCGAAAGTTAGAGCCTTCTGAACCCTTCTACTTTTCTATTGTTATCAAGACATTTTAGTGTGATAATTAAACATTGTGCATTGAATGGCTGCTGGCTAATGACAAGCATCTGTGCTTTTGTCCTGTTTCATGTATCACTGTCTCTTGGTCTTGTTTCAGTTATGCATTTGGTTGTCTTACCTTGTAACCCCTTCTCAGTTTGCTCATCCCATCCCTGATGAATATAATCTTCTCTAAGATTGTTGAGGAGCTACAGCATGGGAGGAACCGCCCCCTCCCATCAATGCAACCCCCTGTAATGGTAACAATAGAATCAGATATTGATTGAGCATTTGTCTTTTTCAATGCCTGCATTATTTAGTGGCCAAATCAATTTTTGTAGGACTTAATGGACTCAGCTTTACTTACTTCATGCTTCATTACTGTGTGTGCAGTCTTCAATGAGAGGGTAGATAAGAGGGAAAGATGCAGCAGTAGGAAGACTCATTGACTTCTTCTTCCAAAGGAAATATTGCAATTTTCAAAGAAATTACAAAAAAAACACATGGTGAAACAAGCTGCTCAAAATGTCTTTACGTTGCATAAAATTTACAGTTGAGTTTACTCTGAAACAGACCACATTTCGAAACACATTCTCTCCTTACTTTTTTTGCAAAAATGTTTCAAAATATGTTTGAGCTGTGTCTCAATTCAATAGCCTTAAATGTCTAACTGATCTGAGATGATCTACTCAGCTGTGAATTTCCTGTTTTCCCTGTCACTATCTGACCCTACCCTCACCTTAGGTAGTTGCCTTATAGGTTTATTTTTGATGGTAGTAGTTATGTTACAAAGTAGTTACTCTGGAGCTAGCACGACCTTACGGTGCCATATTGTCTGATATTCAATAAGATTTTTTGTCCAAATTCCATTTCAACAACACCCATCAGTGACTTTCTGAAGCCATAACTCCAGTGAACATCCCTTTTTGACAAATTAAAGCTTATGATTTTACCAAGCACATGTCAGGTTTGTGTAGGTTGACTTTTCAAAGACAGTGAAATCTCCTTTCTTAAGATATCAGGGGGACTTGATCACATCCTCCCACTTTTCATGATTTCCGCTGATATTCTCATATCAGTCCAGATAAAGGAGAGTAATAGCTTTGAGATGAGAAGAAACACTTTTAGATGATAGACAAAGGTTTGCCTTTACAGCATTAAGGCTTCATTTAGCTGTGTGTCCTTCTTCAAAAGAAAAACCCCGCCACATTTTTAACTAAAGTAAAAATTTGATTTTAACAAATTAGGCTCTGATTTGAACCTTTTGATTTGTAAATTAACCAAAGTTGAATTTTTTCTCCAGTTCAGTTCATCTTAAACAGTATTTTAATTTTCCAAATTGCGACATTCAAAACCTGCCAACGTTTCGTCTTTCTGCTCGTCAACAAAAAGAGCCCTGCACAAAAAGTAGCTGAGTTGTCATTTCAGCTTAGATTCTTTGTTCCTTCCTGCCTCTGTGCTAAGATTAGGGATGGGCATTGATACAATTTTATTGATAACAATGCATGGACAATTCTGCTCAGCTGAAGTCTATGCTGCCAAGGTAAATGCTTCTGCAAGTTACTGTTTCCACTTATTGAACACTTATGCTGTGTCTTTCCAGCAAAACTTAGAGACCCAATTTTGAGCAGCCCGCAATGACTTTTTGACCTCTTTATTATTTCTATTGACTGCCTCAGATGACAGGTTGGCATTTGTTTATATCAAGGCATTGATAGAGTTGCTATAGGTTCTTGACTGGAATTGGTTTTCAATTTCCATCCCTAGCTGAGATGTGGCTCAGATGCGTAATAGGTTTCCTTTAATGCTCTGTCCATTCCCTGCTTTATCTTAATACTTGTACTTACTAGAGCCACATCATCTGCTTTTTCTTTTTAGACTGTAACAGCTTAATTGAAAATTCAGACTTTTTTTCCAACTTTTTTCCTGACATAACACTCCTGCCTTTGTGCTCTGTCACAGTCCTCCTCCCTCCTCCTCTACGACAACTTGTCCTCATTTATACACGTTCATTAACAGAAATAAAATGTCTAGACCCACACACATACAGTTCACAACACATATACATTTTTGAGTGTTGTGAACTTTCATCAGGGGAGAGGTGGAGTACACCCTGAACCAGTCGCCAGTCAATCACAGGGCCACATAGAGAGACAGACAACCATTCATTAACTAAGGGCAATTTACAGTCACCAATTAACCTAATGAGCATGTTTTTAGTCTGAGGGAGGAGGCCGGAGTGCCCGGAGAGAACCACGAATGCACAGGATGAACATGCAAACTTCACACAGAAAGGCCCTGACCAATCCGGGGATCAAAACGGGGACATTCTCTGCTGCGTCACCGTGCCGCCCCATGATATCATTATAAGTATATGTATGTTACAAGCTTCTGCTGATAAATATCAATGCATAATTTGACCCAGCCCATGTAGCCCAAAATGGGAAACAGCTATTTTCTCCGTGTTGCTTCAGGACCTTATGATCCAGATGTTATCCATATTGTTCACCTCAGGAGATTTGCTGTGTTAAAGTATACTTTTTGTGAGTTATTCAACAATGGCTTTTGGCTGCTCACTCTTGAATTGATTGAAATATATGCTTGGCTTCCTGAACATCAGGATACCTTGGAGAGTTTCTGCTTTTTGGTCTTCAGGGCCAGAGGGATAAGTAATTAGACAGACCTTGTTAGCACCCTTGTATTCATGTAAATCAGAAACTTCATTAAATACCTCTTTTAAAGTGACTGCAGATAATCCCACATCAATCTGTGCTCATTTTGACAAAGTAATTAAGAAATTTGGATGAATTGTGTCTCACATCCTTCAGAACAGAATCAGATGAAGCAGCTCTCATTAAAATCTCATCGGACCATCTCATTACCAGGAAGTACAGCAACTCTTAACAACAGAGCCTGGCTCGTCTCACAATAAATCAGCGTTAGATAATCTGTTCACGTAATTGTCTCCGTTAGATGTCTCAGACTCAGGCTGAAAACTTTAAATGATCTGACAAGGCTGAAGTATTTGACGAGTACAAACATGCAGGGATTTGGCTGCGGCAGCAAATCAGCTGCTTTTATCAAAGACGAGGGACAGGAGTGGGTTGGCATGAGCTTTAGACCAGCTCACTTTTAAGAGCCCCCATCAAGTCTCCATCATTAGCATTATTAAAAAGGTGTAGAGGGCTAACAGCAAGACGCCTAAAAAGCTCAGAGAAGAGAGTTTCTATCACTTTCCAGGTAGTGCACATGCTACACAGCAAGAGGGCTGCTAGTTCAATCCCTATGTTGGTCAGGGCATTGTGAAGTGTTTACATGTTCTCCCTGTGCATGTGTGGGTTCATTCCAGGCACTCCAGCTTCCTCCCACAGATCATGCTCAGCAGGTTAATTGGTGACTCTAAATGTCCCGTTGATATGAGTGTGAGCATGTGACTGGTTGTTTGTTTTTGGTCCTGGGATCTGCTGGTGACCAGTTTAGGGTGTATCTCGCCTATCACCAAATATCAGCTGGGATAGGCTGCAGCCCCCTGGTTTCTCTGATGGGGACAAAAAGTGTAGATGATGGATGGATGGGGATGTTACCATGTGGTAATGTTCTTAGAAAGTCCTCTTCATGTGTTGTTCTTTGGACAAGGGTAACAAAACTTTTACAAAAATGAGTTAGAAACAACTGCACATATGAAACAAAGCACATTGCCATTTTGGGATCACAGTGTATCATGTGCACTCATGAAATGTCATCTAGCTACAAGTTTCCAAGAGTGATGACTTTAGTTTAATGCCAGCTGCTTGCTAAGATGTAAGAAACATTCAACAAATTGACCAAATAGTTGGAAATGATCAACAACTCAGTAAGAATGATAACAAAATTGTCTCCAGTGATTAAAAAAAAAGAAAACAGTTTGGAAAATCTTACATTACACATGATAATAGTATGTGCCAAACTTGCCCCAAACCCCTGACTCCTGATCAAAAGGAAAATTCAAGCAATATTGTGAAGACATTTTGGGACAAACTGAAGTAAACACATGTTTATTTGAGCTTACTAAGAGTTTTTTGATTTGCCCAGGTGAAAAGGATGTTCATAGTCAGATCAAGTACTAAAAGATTCTGCTGCTGTTTTGATCAATTTCACCAGAAATCCCAAGTTTACCTTTTGAATTTAGTGGATCGCCACTTTTCCTATATCTCCAGTACCGTAAAATAAGTCTTTCCGTGAAAAGCTGTGTTTTGAAGCTCTTTGGTTAATTTTTTGGAGGCTCCAGGTGGAATATTTCCATTTTTTTCATCACTTTTTGTTTTGATTAAAAAAACCTTGTCCTTAGACCCCATTTTGATCCTTAGAGAAATTGACAACTCTCTGCCTGCTTGTACTGACCAGTCAGATGCTCTTAGTTTCTACTTCTCTTGTTTTCTTGGCTGTAGCTCCCAATTAGGAGCAGCCAAAGGTCAACAGGAGACATGAGAGTTACCTGTCAGTTCCCGAAAGAACAAAAATGAAAATGTGAGCAATCTGATGTGGCACTACGTAATGATGGAGACAGAACCTGCATCACAAAGTATCAAAAATAACTATGGAGTAAAACAATGTCCGGAGAAATAAGAGTAAATATGAAAACGGCTTCTGTTGTTAGTTTGTTTTTATGCTTTTTTTTATTTCTCTTTCGGGCAAAGTCTTGATTAACCATGTCCAGATGTCGAATAAAATGTTTATCATTGATTTGTGTGATTTCTTTAAAGTTGTTTTTATTTTCATAGACATACAAGCTTTACTGATTCATCTGAAATCTGAACAGCATGAAAATTCAGATCATCTTGACCGAAACACTAAGATGCCTTCATCTTGTCCATGCTTGAAAACTTTAGGTTGTATATGCTTTATTAAAAAAGATCCAGGTAGAATAAAAATAGCACAAAAGACCTGGAGTTGCTAGGGTTAATGCATTGCCAAGTTTTAAAGCTTATAATTTTCTGACAATATAGCAAAAACACGTGCACTTTAATCTAAAGCAATCAGTGAACTAAAGGTGTCACTTGAACACTTGTAACAGTTGTTTGTTATCCTTTCAATGGTGTAGTTTGATTATTAAAAAGCCATACCATGTATGAATCATATAGTAATGAAGTAGTAAAGAGCAGATGCCACAAAGTGTTCTACAATAAAAACAACTTTATAAAGTAAACTGAGAAATGAAAAAAGGCAAAGACAGATCAGACCAAGGCTTGTCTGAAGGATGGTTCTTTAGTTGTTCCTTTAAAATGTCCACAGTCCTCAGCTCCAATTGGAGACAGTTCCAGAGTTTAGAGCAACAACTTCAAATACTCTACTCCTTTGGTTTTAAGTCTGACACAAGAAAAAGCTGCTCACCTTGATCAGAGGACCTGCTGCTGTCTTACAGCTTCAACAGTTCTTTGATATAATCACGTGCTTGACTATGCAGATCTCAGTACACCATGACAAGAAGCCAGTGCAAGGGTACAAAAAAGGGTGACACATGGAACCTTTAGGGTGATTTTGTTCAGAGCTTAGCAGCAGCATTTTAAACCACATGTAGATGGTTCAATGATGATGTGCTGAGACATGTAAAAAGTATCATGACTGACGAGGGCAAACACCATCAAGAACAGAAACGCTCTGCAAGTTAGACATAAACCAAAGCCCAAAACATTCCAATCAGCAGCATGAACAAATACAGCAAGAGAACTGGTCCAGGCCTTCAGGGAAGTCTGGAGCAAAACACATGGGATAGCCAGTCACTCTTTTGTTTTCCTTGGTCAAATCAGCCACTCCAAAATGTCTTATGTTCCTTTTACCATCAAAAGTGTGAAATTTAGGAGACTTGCCTTAACATTCCTCCTGTGTTAGGGTCTCTAACTGACCTGTTTTAGGTTTCAAATGCATGAAAGAACCACTTCATATTTGTATAAGACACCAAGGCTTCATGACTTTGTCAGGGACATCTATTTAAACCAAAAAAGAAATAAAGGGAAATATATCTGCTTTGTTGAAATAGTGTCATCTGCTTTGTAATGGTTTTGACCTAGTAATAACATAAGATTTAAATTGCAATAATTAGACCAAAACTGCAATCATGGTGTATCTGTAAAGACAGATAATTAAATGTTCAAAAATATTCATGCTCATAAAGTTCTTTTGCTAAAAAAATACAGTTTTGCCTTTTTCTTCAAGTAAAATATATAGGTTGAAATTGACCTGTCACACCACAGATGTTACTATAGTTAATAATAATAATAGAATGGAATAATGAATAGACATATACCTCTACAATATGTGCTCTAGCACCCCACAGTAATAGTGATGCAACAGTACAACCTCTTTTTTATTTATATTATTCTCTTGAGGTTCATTTTACATTTTTAAGTTGAAATCAAGGGGTCTACAGAAAGAGAAAGGCTCAAAGATCCACACCAAAATATATTCAAGCCAATATTTTTATTGATAAGGAAGCCTGACAAGGTAACCAAAAGAAAAGCAAAAATAATGCCTGACAGATAATTGTTTTTAGTGTTATAAAAAGTTATATGTCAAAGCCGACCCTAGCGTGAGTGTGTATAGAGAAAGTTAACACAATACAAGGTTAATGTTAGCTTTTAGATGCCTCTTTCCAACATGAATGTCTAATACTTTGCACAGCTTGTTTTGAGTCTTTTTGTCCAGTTATTAAGGAAATGAAATAATTTAATCCATTTGTAATAGACAAAGTGATGTCATTGTAAAGGGTTTATCTCCGGAATTGCATGTACAAGCAGTATGACGTACTTTCATTGTACCTTTGCTTTTGCAGGAGTTTTCCTCTAATTGAACTGCAACAAGCCCTCAAAGGCAGTTTACCCTCATTGGCCAACAAAAAAATGCAAATTACAATAATCAAGTCTTGCTGAAACAAATCAGTTTAGCCATGTTCTGAGAGCTTGACCTATTTGAACACTCAAATTACACAGCAGATGTAGCAGCAGAGGATAGACAACCAAGACATGTCTTTATCACTAGAAGGACTAAGGAGGGATCATTTGATCCCTATACCTTTGGTGACTACAGAGGGATCATTTGATCCCCCTGCCATGGAATGTGGTCTGTCCAGTATGCTAATAATGTGGCAGCTTCCTGCTGGGAGTTGAATGCAGATTGTCAGAGGAGCAGCTCTGGGGTGAGGTTGGGAGAAAGAGGTGTGAATCACAGTTTTACGTGAATTTCAGCTAACCAAGGGTAATTTTCCAAAAAGGAAGAAGTAGGTTTTCCAGCAACTCTAACTGTGACTTCATTGCTTCTGACTCTGATCTTCCTCTTGAAAGCCTAAATGTTATTTGTTTTTTTTTTTGCTTTTTTTGTAAATATTTTTATTAATAATATATATATGGCATGCCGTTTAGGAAATTAAAAAATGTATATAATGAAGTCTGAATATATGGAATGAAAGTCTGAATATATATAATGAAGTCTGAATATATAAAATGAAGTCTGAATATATGGAATGAAAGTCTGAATATATAAAATGAAGTCTGAATATATAAATTGAAGACTGAATATATGGAATGAAAGTCTGAATATATAATGAAGTCTGAATATATAAAATGAAGTCTGAATATATGGAATGAAAGTCTGAATATATAAAATGAAGTCTGAATATATGGAATGAAGTCTGAATATATAAAATGAAGTCTGAATATATAAATTGAAGACTGAATATATGGAATGAAAGTCTGAATATATATAATGAAGTCTGAATATATAAAATGAAGTCTGAATATATGGAATGAAAGTCTGAATATATGGAATGAAAGTCTGAATATATATAATGAAGTCTGAATATATAAAATGAAGTCTGATTATATGGAATGAAAGTCTGAATATATAAAATGTAGTCTGAATATATGAAATTAAACTCTGAATATATGGAAGGAAAGTCTGAATATATAAAATGAAGTCTGATTATATGAAATGAAAGTCTGAATATATGGAATGAAAGTCTGAATATAGATAATGAAGTCTGAATATATAAAATGAAGTCTGATTATATGGAATGAAAGTCTGAATATATGAAATGAAAGTCTGAATATATGAAATGAAAGTCTGAATATATATAATGAAGTCTGAATATATAAAATGAAGTCTGATTATATGGAATGAAAGTCTGAATATATGAAATGAAAGTCTGAATATAGATAATGAAGTCTGAATATATAAAATGAAGTCTGAATATATGGAATGAAAGTCTGAATATATAAAATGAAGTCTGAATATATGGAATGAAAGTCTGAATATATAAAATGAAGTCTGAATATATGGAATGAAATCTGAATATATGGAATGAAAGTCTGAATATATATAATGAAGTCTGAATATATGGAATGAAAGTCTGAATATATATAATGAAGTCTGAATATATAAAATGAAGTCTGAATATATGGAATAAAAGTCTGAATATATACAATGAAGTCTGAATATATGGAACGAAAGTCTGAATATATAAAATGAAGTCTGAATATATAAATTGAAAACTGAATATATGGAATGAAAGTCTGAATATATAAAATGAAGTCTGATTATATGAAATGAAAGTCTGAATATATGAAATGAAAGTCTGAATATAGATAATGAAGTCTGAATATATAAAATGAAGTCTGATTATATGGAATGAAAGTCTGAATATATGAAATGAAAGTCTGAATATATGAAATGAAAGTCTGAATATATATAATGAAGTCTGAATATATGAAATGAAAGTTTGAATATATATAATGAAGTCTGAAAATATGGAAAGAAAGTCTGAAAATATGGAATGAAAGTCTGAATATATAAAATGAAGTCTGAATATATAAAATGAAGTCTGAATATATAAAATTAAGTCTGAAAATATGGAATGAAAGTCTGAATATATAAAATGAAGTCTGAATATATAAAATGAAGTCGGAATATATGGAATTAAAGTCAGAATATATAAAGTCAGAATATAAAAAAATATATATAAAATTCAGACTACATTTTATATATTCAGACTTTCATTCCATATATTCCGACTTCATTTTATATGTTCACACTTCATTTTATATATTCAGACTTCATTATATATATTCAGACTTTCATTTCATATATTCAGACTTTCATTCCATATAATCAGACTTCATTTTATATATTCAGACTTCATTATATATATTCAGACTTTCATTTCATATATTCAGACTTTCATTTCATATAATCAGATTTCATTTTATATATTCAGACTTTCCTTCCATATATTCAGAGTTTAATTTCATATATTCAGACTACATTTTATATATTCAGACTTTCATTCCATATAATCAGACTTCATTTTATATATTCAGACTTCATTATATATATTCAGACTTTCATTTCATATATTCAGACTTTCATTTCATATAATCAGACTTCATTTTATATATTCAGACTTTCATTCCATATAATCAGACTTCATTTTATATATTCAGACTTCATTATCTATATTCAGACTTTCATTCCTTATATTCAGACTTTCATTCCATATATTCAGACTACATTTTATATAATCAGACTTTCATTCCATATAATCAGACTTCATTTTATATATTCAGACTTTCATTTTATATATTCAGAGTTTCATTTCATATATTCAGACTACATTTTATATATTCAGACTTTCATTTCATATATTCACACTACATTTTATATATTCACACTTTCATTTCATATGTTCAGACTTTCATTTCATATAATCAGACTTCATTTTATATATTCAGACTTTCCTTCCATATATTCAGAATTAATTTTCATATATTCAGACTACATTTTATATATTCAGACTTTCATTCCATATAATCAGACTTCATTTTGTATATTCAGACTTCATTATATATATTCAGACTTTCATTTCATATATTCAGACTTTCATTTCATATAATCAGACTTCATTTTATATATTCAGACTTTCATTCCATATAATCAGACTTCATTTTATATATTCAGACTTTCATTTCATATATTCAGAGTTTCATTTCATATATTCAGACTACATTTTATATATTCAGACTTTCATTTCATATATTCACACTACATTTTATATATTCACACTTTCATTTCATATGTTCAGACTTTCATTTCATATAATCAGACTTCATTTTATATATTCAGACTTTCCTTCCATATATTCAGAATTTATTTTCATATATTCAGACTACATTTTATATATTCAGACTTTCATTTCATATATTCAGACTTTCATTTCATATAATCAGACTTCATTTTATATATTCAGACTTTCCTTCCATATATTCAGAATTTATTTTCATATATTCAGACTTCATTATATATATTCAGACTTTCATTTCATATATTCAGACTTTCATTCCATATAATCAGACTTCATTTTATATATTCAGACTTCATTATCTATATTCAGACTTTCATTTCATATATTCAGACTTTCATTTCATATAATCAGATTTCATTTTATATATTCAGACTTTCCTTCCATATATTCAGAGTTTAATTTCATATATTCAGACTACATTTTATATATTCAGACTTTCATTCCATATAATCAGACTTCATTTTATATATTCAGACTTCATTATATATATTCAGACTTTCATTTCATATATTCAGACTTTCATTTCATATATTCAGACTTCATTTTATATATTCAGACTTTCATTCCATATAATCAGACTTCATTTTATATATTCAGACTTCATTATCTATATTCAGACTTTCATTCCTTATATTCAGACTTTCATTCCATATATTCAGACTACATTTTATATAATCAGACTTTCATTCCATATAATCAGACTTCATTTTATATATTCAGACTTTCATTTTATATATTCAGAGTTTCATTTCATATATTCAGACTACATTTTATATATTCAGACTTTCATTTCATATATTCACACTACATTTTATATATTCACACTTTCATTTCATATATTCAGACATCATTCAATTATTTTTTTTTATTTCCCAACGGCATGCCATATTATTTTGTAAATATTTTTGTTAATTAACGAATTTGATGTCATTCAAATAGATCAGATTCAGAATCAGTCCAGCCTCAGAATCACATCACATGAAGACCAAGGCCTCATTTAGATGTCACACCTTGCATTGTACTCCCAGCATGTGGCTGCCTGCCATTAGTGGCACATTAGAATAACAACAGGGACTGCTCGGCCACCGCATTCCAATGCAGGGGATCAAATGATCCCTCTTCAGTTCTTAAAGGAGTACCCAAAAATCCCAGTCTTGCTAGTGTTATCTCAGGAACAACATGTTCAGGGACAGAGATGAGTGCCTCTGCTTTTTTTAGTTTTCAGCTGCAGAAAATGTTCTGCCATTAAAGATTTAATACGGTCAGTACACTCAATCAAAGTGGACAGCTTTGATACATTTTGTCACTTAAAGTATGTCAGATGTTAAAATACTGTGATGTTATTCTGAAGTAAACAACAACACTCCAGCTGTTTACACATATTGTATTTAAATATTTTAGTCAGACATGAAACATACTGACAAAAAGTTAGTAAGAAATCGTTCAGACAGCAGATGAAACTTTCAAACATTTAATCATTGTAGTCTGACAGAGTTAGGTTGAAGTGTGAACTGCAGAAGACTGAACTCATTTATGATTTCTTTAATGCTTTTGGTTAGAATATTGGCCATGTCTCATTAGATTTGATTTAAATTTCATCTTAGGGTCTTATCCAGTTAATAAGATTTTTTTTGGCTCACCATAGTTTATTAAACTTTTGAGGAAGAAAAACATTTGTGTATAGGGCAAAATTTGGGGCCTTCAGTTAATACCAGTTACATGGAGGTCCACATTAACATTATCTGCTAACGTTATCTGACACACTTGATTGACTGTTCAGTATATTTCAATATTCAATCGGGAAATGAGTACATAGAAAGTGTTTGGGAATGGGCAGAACCTTTAAAAAGAATTTCCAGCAGGTGATTGGATGATCATGCTGTCATTCATTATGGGCTAACCAGATAGTGTATCAGGCAGATACTACTGTAGTCAGTGGCGTAGCTGGGATGTATTCCAAGGGGGTTTTCATATGTGTCAAAGGGGCCCGCATGTTTGGCATGCTGCATTGCACATAAGAATAGAGGACAGAAAAAAAGTAAAAATAAAAAAAATATGTAAAATACTGAATACAACCTCTCATTACTGCAACTATTTGAGATGTGTTTTTCTCTTTTACATTCTTGCAAATGTATCAACAACCTTGTCCAAGTTAGTCTTCCCAGACATCTCTCTCTCAATGAAAAGTAATGCCAGGCTTGAGAGGCGAGACTCGCTCATTTTTGAGTGCAGATAAGTCTTGATCAGTTTAAGGTGACTGAAAGTGTGCTCTGCCTGTGCACCTAATGCTGCCTCACTTTCATGCTCTCCCTCAATATATCCTTAATAATAAATGTTATAATAAAGCCTATGGATTTCATTTTTATTGACAAAGAAAATTAATGATTTATAATGTATGGCTTTTCTGTCTGTGCCCTGAACAATTATCGGGACTACACATATATGGATTATTTTATGGATGTATTTATTGGATATTTTCTTCAGAGACAATTCTGTCCACACCACAGAATTATCTCTGTTCATACAGAATGGCTCTGAGGCCTGAAATGTCATGCCCAGGTGGTGGTGGAGTTCAGAAAAATTTAAAATAGCACAGAAGAACATTATAAGCAAGCACAGTCAAATGGTCCAGAAGAAGCAAATGCAGATTTGAAACTAAATAATAATAATAATAATAAATAATAATCACGAGTTAACAAATGTATGGGAAACACTCTTAAGTGCAAGCCCGTTACATGTGGACCATTATTGTTTACAACCACATTTTACCGGTTTAAAAATAGCCATTAATCTCCATTTATATGGGTGAAATCGCTGCGTTTGTGTGGTTGAGATGATGTAGCACCATGTCGCTGCAGTAGACAGTGCATGTTTACCTGCATGTCCACCTGCTGCAGCCGTGCTCGGTCCCGCATCGTCACAGGCCTGGGCCACCACCCGGATGTTTTCCGCCCCAGTGAGGACCCCTCTGTGCCGGAAAAGATCCGGAAGTTTGGCACATTTGGCTGCATCTTCTCTTAAAAGTTTTTTTTTTCGAGCAATGCGTTTTTCCCCTCCACTAGCGGCTTTTTCTGGCGGCATCTGTCTTTTCTTCATCTTTTTTTCATTTCCCGTTTTCGGTCTGACTCAATACGCTGCTGAGCCAATCACATTTCAATGGGCCAATGGATCAGCTCAAATCAGCAGGGGTATCCCCTCCTTAATGTGCAACATAATACAGTGACCCAGTCTGACGTCACGTTACACTCTGCACTAACCTGCTGCTGTAGAGAGGGCAGCTGCTGCGCTCATTCCGCCTCGGATTTAAACAAACAAACAAACAAAAAATCCTCGGAAGTGTGGTGAAGAGGGCCCGTGGGTTTTCATAACCCACCAACCCCACGTAAACTACGCCACTGACTGTAGTGGTGTAGGCTACAGGACAGAATATACATCGCTGTCCAAAAACAAACTCGGCAAAACAGGACAGAAGTGGAGTGAAAATATCCTTATTATTGAATGTTTGTTGTGCTGTTGTTTTGGTTTCATTTGATAAAAAAGTTCAGTACAGATCTGATAAATCTGCCACTTAAACTGTTAGCATTAAGGCTACTCTGTATGAGCAGTCACATAATGCATTCATATTGCTGGTAGCACCTGCCTCTTCCTGTTCCAAAGGACGCTGATTGGACCATGCCACTTTGGACCACTCACAATCGTTGCTGTTTGCAGCTTGGCAAAATGGATCTGTCTGTCTGATTACTGAAATTAAATAAGGCTGATCTTTCTGGCTAAGGATTTAGCACAAACTGTTTGATACTCTTTATTTAAGACATGCCCTTTCTTTTCAGTGTAATGTAAGTAATGTTCAATTTTTTGTAGTATATTTGCCTTATAGACCTTTAACTATTCATACAGATTCATTTGAAAATGCATATATATACAGTATATCTATATCTATCTATCTATCTATCTATCTATCTATCTATCTATCTATCTATCTATCTATCTATCTATCTATCTATCTATCTATCTATCTATCTATCTGTCTATCTATCTATCTATCTATCTACATATCAACGGGACATCATATTTAGAGATGTTTAGTGTTTAAACATTGGTCAGTTTGTCTTTTTTCAGTTTTACAATTTATTGTGATTTGAATTAACAAGTGATATTAATGAGTAATCACAATCTCAATATCAATTTAAAAGACAAGATAATGCTTTTTCCATATGTGTCATAGCTATAAAATGATCATGCATTTTATTTATAAAGTGCTTTTCAAAAACTCAAAAACATTAGATTAAATAAAAGATACTAACATGTGACAGAGAATTAGCATAAAAAAGGGCAATGACAAACTATTAATGAACACATAGCACACATTGAAGTCCCACACAGCTTACTTATACTTACAAGAAAGATACACAAGCACAAGGATAAACACCAACAATCTGCACACTCATACATTAAAATCTTGCTCCATAGGTGAGTCTTTAAAGGTGATTTAAAAGTGGCTGGGCAAAGTAGTTTTGTATGTGAGGGGGAGAGAGTTCCAGAGGGACAGGAGTGTAATGTTGAAGGTCAGTGAGGAAGGAGAGGGTGTAGTGGTTCAGGGCTTTGCGGTTTAAGGTTTTAAATTGTATGTGGTATGGAAACAATGGAGATTTAGAAGGACTGGGATTAAATGATCGCAGGACCAGGTGTGGATGAGGAGTTGGGTGGCAGAGTTTTGGACGTAGTGAAGTTTATTTAGGACTTTTGCCATTGCAGTAGTCAAATCTAGACTAGGTGAAGACATGAATTAGGGTTTTGGCAGCAGAGACAGGAGAGTAGTGGACAAATGTGAGCTGTGTTCTTGTGGAAAACTAAGGCGGTTAAGTAAGTAGAGTGGCATGCTGACTGAAGGTCAGGTGATTATCCAAAATTAAGCTGGGGTTGCGGGTATGGGTGGAGGGAGTTAGAGTGGAGATATCAATTGTGAGGGTGAAATTATGAGTGGACTGAGTCAGGGATTTGGGACCAATAATTCTGATGTAGGATTTTTTTCACAGTTTAGGGAGAGGAAATTTGTGTCCACCAAGGATTTAATATCAGGGAGACATGTGGTGATGGTTGAAGGGGTGTCTGTGGTGATGGAATAAGTGGAAATGTAAGCCTGGGTGTCATCAGCATAGCAGTGAAAATTAAACCTTAATGACAAATGACCTCCAAAAATACTCACTTCATGACTGAACCTTGAGCATTGAATCTTAAAGAAAATTCCCCAAAGGGCTCTTGAAATATCACATGTACAAGAACTGCATACTTACATCTGTTATTGAATATAGTATTTTTTTATTTTCTCTATTATCCTTGTGCTGTGCTCAATGTTTATCAGCTCTAATTAAACACACAGCAAGCATATATTAAAGTATTTCTTCTTATTGTGAATCAGCTCTAGATCATCTCTTTATGCATTGTTTATTCACACATATTTAATTTACAAATGAGAAAGCTGTGAATATTACATGATAACAAGTCATCCTTCAAAGCTGTTGAGAGTGGCAAGAGTATTAACAGGGATATTAAGAAGTAGCATTATGATGCAAAGGACAAAACCTGATTAAATGTCTGAATCAAAGAGATCTTCCATTGATATGTGTCATTTCCTGCAGTGAAGAATTCCCATGTCTTCTCAGGCAGCATTTCAATTGAGGGACATATTCCACTCTGCTTTGGCATTTGGAGGGTTAAATGTGCATTAAGTAATTCATGACTCATCGACCTCCATCTTCTAAACAGGAAATGCAGCACTGACGGGTCCCTGGCACAGCAAAGCATGCCCTTTAATTACCATGAATAATAAATTCACATTTTTACAAAAAGCACAAACACGCTGCTTATTTGCATCTCCAACAACATAACATCGAGTTAAGAGGTTAAGCTGTTTTCAAAGGAGCAGTTCGCAGTTTGTCTTTCAACAGTGTGTGCTGGAGGAGGATGAAAAACGACTTTAAAAAGGCAGAAATCTGAGCTCAGAGCTAAGTATTAGCTGGAGTAAAACCTGACTCACAGAGTCATTGTGTGTTGGGTAACATGAGGATTGATCCTCAAGTCTTATTTAAACCACATGTCATTGAAGTGTTGCAGCTTGAATGAGCCTTCAAGTAGAACTGCTGAACCCTGCGAATTTTTGATGGTGATTTCAACCTACCATACACCCCAAAAACATTAACATGTGAAGCGATTAATGAGCCACACCAGTGTTTGGTCAGATGCACAGTTCACCACTTTTTAACCACGTCTTTGTTCCAGAAATACAGCCACAGCGAGTGTGTGGGGACTGATGTCCTCCCAAGTTACCTGTATGTGCCACTAAAACAGTTCTTTACGACAGCTCATTTCCTTAACAGTTGCTTTTCATGGGTTTAGTCACTGTGTTAATGTGGCTGAGTTTCTAATATGCTTACAAATAAAAGTCTCGTCTTGTAGCCAATATCCAGCACTACTTCCAGATCTAAATGCTAGAAAATTAATAATTCAAAGAAGCATACTTAAATGTAGAAATTAGGAGGCTTTCGGTCATATGCACAGGCCATCAGAAACATTATCTAAATAATAACACAGTGGTTTTCTACCTTAGCTGAATGTGCGGCTTATTGTTTGTCATGCATCCATTCGCTATTTACAGCAGCTCAGGGAGTCTTCTAGCCATTATGAGATCAAAAGTCTCAACTTTTAGAATGTGGCACTGACCAATACAGCATTCTTTAAGATGGGATAGCATCAAGAGATAGGTTACCTATATGCTATGAAAACCGGACCGTCTTCGAACAAAGAAGGCACGGGCCTGGATAATTAAAGTAAATGACAACACTTCAAACTTCCCTCTAAGGTTTATATTATTCGGTCCACTTCGACATGTTTTGCAGGATTTGTTTAAAAGTAATTACAGTCTGTCTCCTTTACACACTGCTGTTGTTGTCTAGTGAAAAAAAGAAGTTGTAAAGTAATGCAGAGAGTTCTGAGGAAGGTCAAGACTGCACTTTCCAAACACTTTCTATGGGCTGTTTCTGATAATTTGTGAAATAAATGGAATTACGTCATGATTCTCCTCATAGCACCTTTAAATATGAGAAAATTAATAATTCCAAAGAAGCTCTGTTGAGGCTTTCCGGTATGCAAAAAATGCACAAACAAAACACAGTGAGTCAGACTTCAGCATCCATCTGTTACAGCAGCTCCAATCTTCAATGATTATGAGCATCCCAAATTGGCACTGCCAATCAGCATTCTTTAGAGTAGGAAGAGATGGACCACATTTCTTTATTAAATTAAAACAAATGACAACACTTCAAACTTCCCTCTGAGTTGGATATTTTCGGTCCACTTCTGACATGTTTTGCAGAGTTTGTTTAAAGTAATTACAGTCTGTCCTTTACACTGCTGTTGTTGTCTAGTCAGCTCATACTGACTGTGACTGACAGAACGATCGCCCAGTCTGTTGAATGGTTTCCATTTCCAAACACTTTCTATGGGCTGTTTCCCAGATGGACTTGTGAAATAAATGGAATTGTCCATCTGGTGTGCCAGGTTACTCCTTCTGCACCTGTAAAAAGCAATGCTTTCATCTTAATGTCTGAAACCTATGTCCCTGTTCATTGCATTTCATCTAATTTCCCACTCTTGCACCAACTTTAGCTTAAAAACATCTTCATTTTCACCTCGGGATAGGTGAACATTTCAATTAAAACAGTGGCATGTCAATTTTCTCAGACAACAATCCCCAGCACACAAACTCATTATCTCAAGTGGGAGTAGCGGGTCTCATCATGACTTTCTCGCAAATTAATTGTCAAAATTTCTTTGCCAGCTTGAAGGGAGTCCTGTCACAAAGGTCTGTGTTTGAATCCACTTTGCCTCACTAAAAATAGACCGTCTCGTGGCAGTGCAGCCCCAGTGCCAGCTCAGGCTGTCACTTCCCATTTAAAATTCTGATCACAGTTCAAACTGGAGAGGAAAAGTTCATACTGCTGAAGTAAAAGAGCAGCAGACAGTTTGATGTAGTTTGCTTTCCTGTACAAGCTGCACATGCTTGACCCTCATTTGTGTTCTCTTGACCTATGAGTTACCTCTTTGTTGTGATATTTACTTTGGAAATACAAGACAATGGGTGGGTGGTTCCAACACAAAAGCTTTCTCGATGCAGTATGCTGCAGTATTTTGTCCCAGACTCAACAAACAAACTAACAAGCAAAGTTAAGGGTGTTTGCAGAAAACAGCTGTCTGACTCTATATCAGAAATAGATCTGCAGATTCATCAACTTGCTAGCATCAAAGTGAAACAGGAGGCACCACAGGAAAGAGAGAGAACATCAAGTCCACAGCCTCCTCCAACCATTAAATAGGCTCATTTTAGATGGTGGCTAAAAAAAGCTCAAAAACAAACTCTCAAATGTCTTTGCCAATAATTAAAAAAAAAAAAAAACTTTAACACCAAGTGCACACTCTGGGTCTACTCTGTCTACAGTGTGGCTGCAGAGGAGCATTGTCAAGAAAATACTATTATCTGCAAAAATAGGCTGTTGAAACAGAAAATAAATACTTAGGAACCACATTGACTGTGCCGGCAAGTGCAGGATATGTATTTCTGCTATAACAAAAGTGTTATTCTATTGACGTGTATTTAAAGTACTATTTTTCTTTTTTTTTATGTAGTTTATATTGTTTAAGTATGCAAAAAATCAAATTTTTGATTGCTTTCATATTTTTCTCAAAACAGTTCTAATTGGTCACCACCCATGTCAGTTAGTTGGTTTTGTACATGTTTAGCAAAGTAAAAGAGTTAAATGAAATCATAATCAGGGAAAAACATTAAACATTTGTTTATTCAGTGCTTTTGTTTTTTCACCTGTCCAGAAAAAAAAGTGATCAGATATTTGTACCCAGCAGCAAAAGAGTTTATTTCAGCATTAAATCTTGGTTATAACTCAGTTAAGTAAAGATCTTATGTCAAGAAAAAAAATTACAATAGTGAATGTTTTTTCTCTTTTTTCTTTTTTTTTTTAAGACTTTACTCTGGAGATGTCCCCAAAACATATTTTTGAAGTTTCTGATCAAAAAATTCTCTCAGGTTTGGAGGTTTTGTATTCTAATGAACCCCATAGATTAGTCATTCTCAAAATAGGTGTTTTTAGTGTAAATCCTCAGCAGTTTTATATGATATGAGGTGCCAACGATTGTCACTACAGAGCCCAAAAACCTTTTCCTCATTTTTCATATATAGTAGTAGATCATGTCAAATTTTGCTGGCCTCTCAAGGTAAAATAATGCTAGGTTTATGCCATTGTTCTTGGTCAAAACAAAGGTATAAAAATATCAATTGTGTCTTCTGCTCATAAGTAAATCATTATTCCTATAAGTCATTTTGTTGTGCATAAATACTGCAGTTTAAGGTAGAATCAGGGTGCTGCAGATGTAAAAAGGCAGCGTGACACCACTCATCGCAGATGTCTCTGTCACACTCAAGGCTTGTGGTTAGTGTAGTTTGTTTTACCAGGTTTGCAAATAATCCTTCACGGCTAACAAAATAATCCCTTTTTCAGGTGTATCATAAGAGACTGATGAATGTGTGTTAAGAAAGATGTCAAGAAAAACAATGAATAGTGACAGAGTAATTATTTTGAAATGTGAAACTGACATTTCTTTGGATGTCAGCCTGGTGTTTCTTGGATCCCTTGTCAGCCTGTCCAATATTCATTCTAGTCTTCTTACTCAGTCACTCTCTTTCCTCTGCTCTGATCCATCACAGTCTTCTTTCGTATCATATTTTATCTCTTTGACATTAGTCATTTTGTCACAGTGTGAATACGGGCAAACTACTTTCATGGCTTAAAAAGGCATGCACTTCCTCATGAGATGGCCAGGGCTGTTGGCCAAACTTACTAAGTTCTATATGCAGGTGAACTGGGCACTCTGAGGGAGCAGCAAAGGGGACAGAAAACACGTTCTGAAGTGTCCTAAAATGTTCAAAATCAAGAGCTGCTGGATAATTTTTTGTGCACAATCAGTTTTAAATGCAGCACTCAAACTGCTCGAGGAAGATCCTTTGAGGTTTAGAAATGTCTTGCCACAAACCGGTTTGAAAGTTTAACAGTAGAGATATTAAGATTGATTGGAAATTATTCAGAATGTGTTCTGATTAGGCAGAAACAAAGAGCACGCAGAGCTGTCGAAAGTTTTCATAATCACAGTCAGCCCACAGAGGGAGCAGGGAGAATTACTGAATAAATGAAGCAGTTTAAAAGTAAAGACATGAGTTATAGAAAGTTATTCCCCGTGTTCTGCCAACAGGGCAGTAATGACTGCATAGTAATTATCGCCTGCTCCATATGGAGAGGAACGAATGGCAGCAGGAATAAATGCATTTTTATGATGTTTAATGGAGAAACTTCAAGCAAGCAGGTAGATTGGCAGACAATTATTGCTCCCCGGAGAACTGGAGAGGCTGCAAAAATTCACTTTACATTAAACATAAAGTTTCCTCTTTTGTTAAGCTGCTGATAACTCCTAAAGTCTTGGACAAGGATGATAAAAAGTTGAGTTTTAGTGAGGGTTGTAAAAAACTTCATACACTGTACGTCAATGACACTTAGCTCTTAACCCTTTAGGGCCCAAGACCATAGATTATAGCCAGAAAATTCTAATTTTTTGGAGCTGAAATGTTTATTTCACTTTCTGCTAAAATCCATCAAAATCAAAATGTCCATAAAATTCAACACATAGATTTTTCGTATCTCATTTGATACATTAGGTGTTTTTGGCAACTGATAATCCATTTGAGGACATTTTTATCAATTATCTGATTGTATTCAGATGGGTTTTTTTTTGTAATTTCTTGATCATATTGAGTAGAAAAAGGTATTCTAAAAGTAGGTATCAAATATGATACAATTGGCTTTATAGGGTTAATATTTCATATCATGATGCACTGATTAATAATTTAAACTGTCAGCTGTATCACGTTTAATGTAAATAAAGTCATGCAGAAAAATCCCTCCAATTACAGCAAAGTCATCTGAGTTTCTGTCTCTTGTGTTTGAAGTAGCACAGCTCCATGATGTCAATACTGTGACATGTGTGATTATCCATAAGGAGGAACCACAAGTACAGAGCTGACTTTTAAAAGAGCAAGGTAAATGGCCCAAATGTCTGTGAACAAATGCTGGAACATCATGTAAGTACAGATTGTCCTGGTGAAAAGTGTTCGAGAAAATAGTCACAAAAATAACAATATTCAAGGTAAGAACATTTATTTATGCAGGATTTTCAAGGAAAAGGGCAGTTTGCAAGCTCTACACAAAGTATAAGAGCATAATTGCAACAGAAACATGAACATATCAGAAGATAACATGTATCTGTTTCATAAAAGTAATTGGTGCCAAATCCTTTTGACATCATGCTCACATCATGTGGGGGCTAATTTGAGATGCTGATGTACATCTGAAGAACTATTTATATTTCAGAATTGATCTGCATCTAAAATATAATGCACAAATCAGGCTGCTTTTAAGTCAAACAGTATTTTTTAACACTAGTGGACAGCTAAAGTTAGCATTCTAGCAGCCCATGTCAACATTTTGTTGCTAAAGTTGTTAAAACTTGTCAATGAAACATTTGCAAACTATTAACAGACCACATCCCTCAGTAAATAACAGTTTTGCCTGCCATCTGTCAAAAATAGTCAATAGCCAATAATGGCACCCTCCAAGAGACCTTGGTTGGTCAGTCTGACACTTAACCCCAAGTGGCTCCCACTGCTGTGACAGTGGCGTGTAAATGCATGGCCTGACAGTGGTTTAAAGTGAAAGAAAAAACAGAAAATTGGATAATGTGGAGCTCTACATATTTACAAACAGGACAGTAAAAATTCCTGTTGCTAACTTTTATTGGAAAGCTGTCATACACTCTTTAGTCCAATTCTCATCTGCACAAAATATATGCATCCTGTGTGAGATGGCTAGATGCACAGACAAACAGTCACTTATTGGACAGAGAAAGAACAAGTAGAGACAACACTGACTGTGAAGTGTTGAAAATATAAACTCAGCATCTCATCAGCTGTGTAAGGTGTTCCAGGAGTCTGTTTTGGTGAATAAATTATCACAATATTACCACAACTATTAGTCTACCACTACTGCTACTTCTACCACTGCAATACACTAATATACTTCTACAAATGACTACAACACTTACTAATGGCCACCAAAGTGCTAACAAATCTGGCTTTCTGGGAGCAGTTACATCATAATCTCTGCTCCCAATGATACTTAAGGATAAGTGTTGAAATAAAGTTTGCACATGGTTAATAGCTTGAGTTTTTTATCTTTGTTTTGACGATTGTGTCTCAAGTGGCCGGTGAGCTATGACTGAAAATGTCAGAAAATGTTAAAACTGCACCAGAAACAAAAAACCCTTGCTTTTACCATTTTTTACATTTCCCAACTTTCAGAATAATTAATTAGACATGAGACTTAAGAGACTTGCCCCCAGAGACTTGACTTGGACTTGCAAAGAGTGACTTTTGCCCATTTTTGCCCTCAAACAAACATTAAAAGTAAAGAAAATTGAAACAGTAGGACACAGAGCCTTGAAAAGATCTTCAGAGCATGTGATAGAAGTTGATGTTTTTAAGGTGTGGGCAAAAAACTGGAAGCCAGGGACTCGACTCTTGTTCAGATTGGTTCATCACTTTGGTACATCCAGTATTGTCCATTTTAAGTCACATCTTAATCATGCCTACATGTGTGTAGGTCATGTATTTCCTTGATGTAAAGAGTTAGAGACCATACAAGAGTTAGAGCCATGTAACTTACTGTATGTAATCTGAGTCGAGCGTGAACCTTGAGCATTGAATCAGAACAAACGCCTGCAGTGTGAGTCCTGTAAATGATAAACTGCCTTCCAATTGAAGAACTAAACAGCTTTTCACGTTAACGAAATTGTATGCAAATGTAAAAGCCCCAAAGCAATATGAGGATCTATCTATCAAGGTGAAAAGTGTCACAGTTGCAGAATAAAGAGGAACATCAGGACTCCGTTTTGTATCTTTGTGCTGCAGAGCGTAGCAGACTGCTGTCTTCAGCTTTTAGGAAAGATCAATATGTCCCTTGAATGAGTTGTTCCTTCAGTGCTCACTGAAAAGCTCTTACTGTTATGTTCAAAATTATTCCTCAGCACATCTTCACATCTTTTGCTATCTGCCTGACGGTCTGTTGCAGCAGTGTTTCACTCATGCACAAAGAAAAGCCGAGAAAAGAGAAGGTGAACTCTGTTTGACCTCAGGCTGCTGCTGCTCTCATCGGTGCAAACCTGACTTCTATACATCACTACAGGATGATTTCCCACCCTGTCTGTCAGACACGTCAGCTGTCTGGCAGGATGACGCACTATCTTCAGTCTGTATTACCACAGCGTCACCTGACAATGTCTCCATATGGGGTTCTGGGTGCCTTCTTCTTCTCTTTCCAATTGTCCTTTTGACCTCTGAGTGAGAAAAAAGATCCATGTCAATATCCTCTCACAATGACATAAAGTGTGATGTCAGTCTAGGAGTGTTTTATAGAGTATACATATATAGAGACTCTATAAAACATCTTTTAGGTTTTATTAAAACTCTATAGAGTTTACTCCAGAGAGTAGTTCTTTTTGAAGAGTCTAAAAGTTCTAGTTTTTCAGTGTGTAACCCAGACAAGACTCCAAAGTAGCACCGGCCCTCAAAAAACAATTACTGCCCCATAAACTTGGAGTATGATTGGCTCTGGATAGGGGTGGGAAATATGGCAAAAATATCATATCACGATTTTTTTTTAAATAAAATCACAACACAATTTTATCACAATTCTTTTTCTACTTTGATTTTCTAGACTAATTTACATGTTTGACCTTTTTTCCCCATGTTTAACATATAAAACATGTTAAACCCTAAAAGCAAAAGAAAAGATAATTTAAGCCAATGAAACTTTCTGAACAGGCTTTAATTTAAATAGTGCAGTTTTTATTAAAATGTGCAATAAATGTAAACATAAAAGGTAATGAACAACATCAACATTATCTCTTAAAGTGCAACAATTTAAAACAAATGTTATCTAACTGCAATGTCTTTAACCTGAGGGAATAATACAGCTGCTTTAGAACAGATTTTTGTTCAGACATCTTCAAACTTTTATCTCCTTTTCTCTTTCCGCCATGGCTTCACACTACATAACCAAACAGGAGATCCCACCATGCACTGTGCGTGATGTGCTACGATTGACTAGTCGGGTGTGTGTCAAAGTCTCTGCGCCCACTCAGACGATCTGACGATCTTTCTGCTTTATGAGATCATCCCCACATTATAATCTTTAACGATTTAATATCGTCATATCGCACACCCCTAGCTCTGGATAATCAGAAGTGGGATTAGGTGTGCTTACTGGCAAGAATCTGGCAATAGGAAATGCCACCTATTGCAATAGCGAGGTGACAACATCAGATATCACATTATCATGATAATGAAGGAAGGGTGATATATCACTTTATTCATCAACTCATTTACTTTAGAACATAAAAGATTAGAAATAGGGCTGGAAAATATATTGTTGAAACACTGAAGTTGCAATGTGTGCACTTCCAATAGTCACATCGCCAGATGTGCAAGATCAGTCACATGCTGCAAAGCTTGTCATGCACATGGACTGTAAAATAATTGGACAAAGCCATATCATTGGAGCATTTTGAACACTGTTGATGCTGCCTAATGGCTGCTGCTACTGCATGTTATACCTCAACCAAACTGTACATCAAAAAAGTGATGCTGTACGAATAAAATTCACCTCCTTACAGTGAAAGCACATGGATGTGTTTTGATTTAGGCTGAAGCCATTTGTGAACCGGGCTCCAAAGATGTATATAAGGGTCGTAAAAATGTCTTTTGCCTGCATCAAATCATTAAGGTGTAATTTTTCTGTGGCCAAGTGGACACTAATGGAACTACAGCTTTTGTCACTTCCGCATAGGCCTCTATTTTCAGCCCCCGAGGTTCAAACTTTCAGGGAAACATTTCAAATGGACCACTTTAGTGCACATTTCCTGAAGGGTGATGTCTCACAAAGAGAAGTTTGCTGGTTCCAATCCCATGCCACTCAGGGCTTTTCTTTGTGGAGTTTGATGTTTTCACTGTGCATATGTGGGTTTCCTCTGGGAGGGGAGTGGGGGTGGTGGCGGGGTCCTCATGGTGAGAGTGTTGTAAACAGGCCATGGACAAACAGTTTGGTGTACAAACCATAAAAAAGGTTTCTGTGCATAATCTGACCTTTACCTTTGTCAGTGTGCATCTGTAAAGGTCAATAAGCATGTGAACAAATGACGTCTACAGCAGCCAGACTTCAAGGTGTGAAAACTGTGAAATATATAGATGTGAATTAGGAGCTAATTAAAAAATGCACTGACCTTTGGCAAGAAGTCTACTGACACTTGTAGCATGTCTCGACTTCAGTCTCATTTTGTATTGAAGCCTTTCCACTGCAAATTGTTTGTACTACATAGAGACTGTAAATTGGGCCGATGGCATGTAGGAGGCTTTGGTATATAAGAATCGTTCATGAGTTAAAATCAGTCACATGCCACCTATACAAGTGACAAATAAACCCTGGAGAGGGTTTCTAGTTTGTCTATTGGCACCAATGTAAGTAAATAAAGAAACAATAAAAGATATAAGGTCACGTCTCCCCCCCAAGGTGGTGGTATGGTGGAGGGAGAAAAAGAAAAAGGGAAAATAAGAGCCTGTGAGTGGTAAATGAAGGATGAAAAGAAAGTGCCATCGCCTCAGAGTAAAACACAGAGCTGAGAACAACAAATTTAGATGGAGTGTCACCATTTTCAAAGTGATCCTTGAACTTTTTTTCCCCTACCATTTTTCAGAATCTCACTTTTTAAGGGTTTTTTGGAATGGTAGTGACAGAAATTCTTAATGAATGCCATGTTGATTTGTGTGTTTGCCCTCTGTGAAAGAACAAAGTTTAAGGGATGGATCACACATAGGAGCTAGGTGCTAGTAGAGAGGATCTGCATCCACACACGCACATGCAGACACAAAAAAGTAGAAAATAACTGGGCTTTAACAAACAAAATGCCCTTGGCTTTGAAGTGAATTGTTATTCAGCGGTTTGAGTGAAGGACTCTTTTCTTCCACCTTCATCTGCTGTCAGAATAACTGATAATGTCAAAAACCTACAGCCTAAACTACCATTCTTGTTTATTGGATGATTTCATCATACTGAATTAAGGTTCACATCCCTCGATGCAGGCGCACTCATTGTTCTTTATTCTTCATCAGACACTTATTCATGTCTTTATGTGAAACAACCTTTTTTACGCTAAGGGACAATCATAAATGGACTGTAAGCCATTGTTTGGACACCCCTGCTTTGGTTTTATATGGAAATCACATAAGCATTTTCTAAAATACTCAAATCAGCAGTCTGATACCAACAAGCATGCCACACTCAAGTCACTTAACTCACCTTTTTTTTTACAATTGGACTTCAGGTGTCGTGGTGGCACAGCAGGTAGTCCTTGTGTCTCACAAAGAGAAGTTTGCTGGTTCCAATCCCATGCCACTCAGGGCTTTTCTTTGTGGAGTTTGATGTTTTCACTGTGCATATGTGGGTTTCCTCTGGGCACTCAACCAAAAGCATGTTCACTAGGTCATTTGAAGACTCCAAATTTCCCTGGGTGTGGGTGAGTGTGTGGATGGTTGTCTCTCCCTATGTGGCCCTGCGATTGGCTGGAGAGCTGGGGTACCTTACTTCTTGCACATTGTCAGCTGCAGCTCCAATATAGATAGGGATAAGTAGCATAAATACTTAATGGATGGATGACTTGGGTTTTTTCACACCAACCATATTTAGTGCACACCAAATAAGTTTTGGCCCAGGGTTTGGTACGTTAGTATCAATGTGAATGCAACCACTGCACTTTGGTGAGCACCAAATAAGTAAATAAGTCCGAGACCTCCATGAAGTGGTGGTCTCGATCCGCTCCATCTCCCGACATTTGGTGTGGTTTCACTGGTGTGAAACAAAGTGGTCCGAACCGATCTACTTTTGATGCATTACTTCCTGTTAATCCCTCGGTTGAATCTTTTGCTTACTCAATTTGTCGATTTGTTTATTCTGGTTGAGGATTACGATAATTTATGAGGGTCAGGAAGGTCGCTTATGCCGTCTCAAACACGATAAAAAAACACATTTGAAGGAAAATGTAGAAGATAGTGAAATATTAACATTGGTTGTTTGGTGTAGGAAATGGTTACCATGGTAGCCTCTTCTTCGTTCTCCGTAGCAGGTTTGGCAACCAGTTCTGTGCATATCGCCCCCTGCTGTTTCAAACTGAGTAAACACACAAGTGGGCCTGGGCATGTTTCGATGTTGCAAGTGTGAATGCAAGCCAGAGGGGGAGGGGGGGCGAACCGTGCCGCAGTACAGTTCGAAACAAGTGGGCCTAATGTGAAAACGCCCTTAAACTTCAACAGGTTGACTGCACCATGTCTACTAATGCCTGGATGCACTGCATTGCTGCTATTTGATTGCCAATTGTGTTGAGGAGCACTTGAATGGATCTACCAAATAAAGTAGCCGTTGAGTAAATATTTCTGTATATCTCTATCTCCCAGTCCTGAGCTTCTCATTCTCTTCCTGTCACCTGAACCACAAACCTGCCCCAAGTGAGACTCCTCTTCTCTCTCCACTTCTACCGTGTACACTGTGCCATTGTCACTGCTTTTTTATACATTTGTGGTCATTGCTATTTTCCTTTTTGTATTGTCCTCCTCTGTTTTCCTCTTCCTACCTCTGGATTTTTCTTTGCTGTGACTACCATCTATTTCCTTGCCTTCTTATCTCTCAAAAGCCTTAACACACCAATCCCCTCAACCTGTCATTTCCTGAGACAGTAAGCCACAGACCAAACCACAGCCAGTTTCCTGTATGAATCCTCGCAGCAAAGTAACAGCCAGCTCTGTTCATGCCTAACCCAGGCCAGAGGGGTTGATGCTCTGGGGACCAATTTTTATGTGCTGTCAAATTCCTGAATCCCAACAAACACACTTTCACAGAAAAGGTTTTTTCGTCTGGCTTTATTGATTGTAATGTGTAATGGTGCTCATGCAAACCTGTTTACTGCCGTTAATAGCGTCAATGTTTATTTTTTATGTCTGGTGTTTTCTGTAGTGTTATGGAGCTTATCATGCAAATGGTCCGGCTGCAATTAACTAACTGAGTGTACACAATGACAATTAAATTAGATTAGCAATCACATTACCACCTCATCAAAGTACACAGCGTTTAGTGCTTCCTCTCAATAATGCCGAATGCAGTGTTATAAAAGATCAGGGGTAAACTGACTTATCATAAATATGATACTGTCCCAAGGGCTTAAGAAACAGTAGATTAAGTCTGTCTTGTTTGGTATTTAGATTTCACAAGATTGTCATTGTATTGGATACAAAAAGGCACAGTCGCAGAGAGTATAAAATATAAAGCAATACATATCTTATAATAAAATAAATATAAGGAGGTCAAGAGTAATAATATATATCTTTATAATATAACTAGGATAAGTTCTTACAGAGTTCTTTGATAGATAGATAGATAGATAGATAGATAGATAGATAGATAGATAGATAGATAGATAGATAGATAGATAGATAGATAGATAGATAGATAGATAGATAGATAGATAGATAGATATTCAAAATATTACCAGGATAAGTACACACAGAGATATTATTTTATAACCAGTTTCAGAAGATATAGAGATACTGAATATGTTTTTTATATCATCAGGATAACTATTTAAACAATTTTTGGCCATGATGGTTGCAGCCTGTTTGCAGCTCATGGTCAGTGGTAAAGCTGCATTTTACTCATGGGCCGTCGTCCACTCAGAAATTAAGTCAAGTGTTTCCGCCCAACTTTTTCTTCATCTCGACATATTATCCATGCAGATACAATGTTTTGGGTGCCCATACACATATTTTCGAAAACAGGAACAAGAGTAGATGGATCTGAAAACTCAAGCCTTGCATTCCTATGTGTCCAATGAATACTGATAACATAGCATAACCCCACCACTGTGCTGTGTTCGTGCAGCAGAAGCTGCTGAGCTTGTTTGGGCTTATAGAGCAAAAACTCCTGCTCCTCTACAACCAGTAAGTAGACATGGAAAACAGCCTACTCCAGTGTTTCACACACATTTCTCAAGATGTATTTAAGAACTAAAACCCTTT
The DNA here is from genome assembly GCA_036419115.1 of Scarus forsteni. Taxonomy (NCBI): domain Eukaryota; kingdom Metazoa; phylum Chordata; class Actinopteri; order Labriformes; family Labridae; genus Scarus; species Scarus forsteni. Next base: position 52,683,284 of record JAZDUH010000066.1, on the reverse strand, counting down.
AAAGCCTGAAAACATAAATTAAAGCCAGGAAAATAATATTTCTTTTCGAGCTGAAATTTATATTTCACTTTCTACTAAAATCCAATTTATTTTATACATTTGTTGTATCTCATTTGATATGTTAGGTATTTTTGGCAACTCATATTCTCCAGGAGACTTTTATCATTGGTCTGACTGTATTCAGAGGGTTTTCAGTCATTTGTTGATCATATTGATTAGCTCATTTGATCATCAAAGTATGTATCAAGCACGATACAACGAGCTGTAAGGGGTTAAATTTAAAAATCCAATTAAAAACTCTGTTTAACCACAGATCCTCATTAAAATTAAGAATATCACTCAGAAGAGTATAAAGACAGGCAGCAGTACTTTTTGTAACTTTACAGACATGAAACAATAAAAACAGAAAAACAGTCAGCATAGTGTCATAGAACAAAAATCCATCAGTCCGAAAAACAACAGCCTTCAGCATCTTCCTCCAACGACGTAAAGACACATGCTCCTTTTTCCTCCAACAGATTCAATTCAGCAGGAACTGACACTGCTTTCTTCTCAAAGACGAGCTCACAAAAACATCTAACAGTTACTAATGACATTTTGAAGTTGCAGACAATTTCTAAATAACATTAATAACTTTTTCATAATGCACCTTTTGAAATAGACATTTACAAAGTGCTTTGACAGTTAATAACTGGGAATGAAAAAATGACTATTGACAAGTTAAACAACAAAATGACTGAAAATTTCATATAAAAGGGCTACAATAAAATGCAAGAAAAGTGAATTAACAAGAGAAAAGAATAAAGCTGGAAATAGAATTAAGGTGATTACAGTTATCCCCAGAAACTCGGGAAATCAGATGGATAACAGTAACAATAACACATCCTGACAAGTAAAAATGTGCAATTTGAATAGAACAAATAAAATGAGACACATAATGAAGAAGAGAGCATAACAATAATGGAGATAAACCAGGTAAAGAAATATAAAACATGGGTAAGAGATGGGAAAAAATCGTAAAGTGATATCAGTGGAACAGAGGAAAGAAAGATACAAAAAGAGTAAGAAAAGTAGGAGCATCTTGGATTTCTTAAAAATATCTAATTAGTAAGTGAGTGAGAAAACAAACAAATTAAATCTGAAACTAGATAACGCAGGTCTGTAAAAGGGAATTTGAAAAGTGATTTAAGACGTCTGTGATACTGCACGCCTCCTCTCCCAGGGCAAAGTCGAGGAGCTCAGATGGAGAAAGCGAGACGACCCCTCGTGTCTTTTAAACAGCCAAGAAGCCCCCACCCAAGGATCTGAGGTGGTGAAGTGAGTCATCAGGGGTCAACAATTCAGATATGTAATTTTGGAGAAGACCCATAGATACTTTCAAAGTGATCAGTAAACTCTTGAAATCAATTCTATAAGGGGTAAGAAGCCAGTGACTAGAAACAAGGATAGGGGTTGTATGATGTTACCTGTTAAAACCAGTTAAAATTCTAAATGCTGCATCACTGTGAAGTCTTGAGAGGATTGCTGTAGTAGGGATCACAACTATACCATCATTTGATGTAAGGTGGCTAAATGATTATTTTTTACGTTTTGAGGCTTTGTTCAAACTTTACGTTACAAATTAAATGTCTGCATGCTTGATATAATTGTATGTCTGTTGTCTTTTCATACGGAAATTTTGCTTTTTAAAAAATTAGCACCAAACAGGGAGCTAAAGGCTTCTTAACAGAGCAGGAGGATGAAAAGATGAGGGGCCGTACAGCTCTGTGAGACTGGAAAATAACAAGAAATTATTGGCAGATGAAGGGAACATGAAGCCCTTGAGATGTCCTCTTTGAGCAATAATAGTCAGGAAAGAAGTTGACAAGAACATAATTTTTTTCGGGAGCCAGGTACACCGGTGAATATACAGTGAACTATATAAAGAGCTCACTAAAGGCTGCTTTTAATGCTAAAGTGATAACGCATAAGATGTCAGTGCAAGTGGATGGAACACCACTCACTAACATCAAGTATATAATGAAAGAGGCGGTGATGCCACGTCACCCAGTGCTCAATGCATTCAAGTAATGATAAAAATGAACCCCAACTCTCTCTCTGTCCCCCATTTTTACATTTTTTTCTAAGCTCTTTTTCAATTTTGTTTAAAATCAAACATCTGCACCTTAAATGACCAGGCACTGATTTTCATGCTTATAGCCAACATAAAACCTAGAGAAGTCAGATTACTATGGCTTGATTCACAAAATCTCTATATATAAGCCCTCAGCTTGAATTTGATGAAATAATTAAACTGATATAATTTCCATTTGCCTATTTATTAATGCTGTTTTTCAAGAAATGAAAGTATCTGACTATATCCGGCCTGATCATATGCTATGTTAGAAATAAACAAGAGGAAACAACAGTTAAATTAATGCTTAACCATACACTTAGGAAGCCTGGATATGCAGTGTTATACTTCTTTCCACAGGGATTCATCCTTCAACGCAGGGTTATAAATGCTGCATCTTAAACAATACTTTTTGCCTTCAAAGTTTGGTTTAGAAGTTAACATCATCCAAAATAATTTGGCCTACTTTAACCCTTTCATGCATGAATTATTAAGTCACAAAGGAACATTATGTTCAATGTTTGTGTTTACTTTCAAACAAGCAGAAAACTGTGTTCATTTTTTCAGTTATATTTTCAGGGAGTTATGCATCTGTCCACTTCAACATGCATCAATGGTATAAATAGTAAAGTCGTGGAACTAAAATTAGATCCACAAACATCTTTGACAAACTTTTAAGAGTAAAAAAAGCGAAAGAAAAGTCTGAAGTATGTGTATTATTGCTGTTTAATCAAAATATTCACTTGTGAATTACACCAAAATTTAAAATAAAAAACACCAAATTATGTAAAATCTGAATACAGGTGTAATGCCAAATTTTCCCTTTGCCCGCTGTTTTGGATTTATGATGCAATATCTGAATATGGTAAGAAAATAAAATAAAGTGCCAAGTTAATATTTGTATGAAATTTGAGACAAGTGTTTGGGAGTTCCCCACCTGATAGTTGGGCTTTGTACTGCAACAATAAAGGGTATAAAATGTATTTCATATATATGTCTACCGTAGCGGACATCATGCATAAAAGGGTTAAAAGACTAAAAACGTAGCACTTTTTTAAGCATTTTTCTGTTTCTTACCACTGATGTTAATTACTTCGTGTTGCTGTCTGCCACTCAGTGACTGGGACGTCAGTCATTTGCACAAATTGTGACATCAACACATACCCTCTGTAATGGTTTCAAGAGAAGAGCTGAGAGAGTAAACTGACTGAATCTGTTGAAGAATGGAACAATAAGCTGTCTATAGTTTCAGGGGTTATAACCAGATCTTAAAATACAGTTCATTCCAGGTCAACCCACACATTAAATACAAGGAAAACAAAACCTGAGCAAGCCTTGATAGTAAAGTCACGTACGCTGATTATTCCAGTCAAAAGCTGTTTATTTCTTGGGTTTATCTTTACGACTATTGGATGCATGAGTGCATCTCACTCCTCCCTAAATAATTCCAGATCATAAGTCTCAGGACACATTTTCATTCCTGTTTTTGACTGGACAAACAGACTCTAATTCCATTTGCTTTTTTGGGCTTGCAATCTGCTGCCCTATTTTCCCCATTACATCCAATGGAGTATTCGCTCATGCTTTGGAGCAGTTCATTTCAGCACCAGTGATTGTCAGAGGCAGATTTGATTCAGTGCAGATGTCTTCCCAGAGTTTTTTGTTCAATATGGAAAAAAACTCTCTCTTCATTATATAACTTAAAGTGTCAGTAGATTTTCTCATGACTCCCATAAAAAAACTCACATGAATAAGACAAAAACCTCACATGAAAAAGATCTATTCCCTGAAACACGCTTAAGTTTTGCAAATGTTCAACAGTCAAGGAAACTTAAAGATTTATGGAGCAACATTTAATGCAGTCGAATGGTGTCGAAGAGCAGATTTCAGGTCTAAAAATGTAAACTCTGCATACATATATGTATTCATATTGCTTCAAGGGTATGTTAAAATGCCTACCCCATTGTTGAAAGTCAGCTGGAATCAGAAAATCAGCCTGAAAACTCACAATGGATGCCTGAATACTGAGGTTGAGTCCAGTTTAGATCGACACTGCTGCTGTGTGAAGAGACACTTCATATTTATTCATGTCAAGAGTCCAAGATTGACTCTGCAAAGTCCTGATGCAAAATATCTGGATGTCCAGTGTCATCTGCAAAAGACTCAACCTTTATTTTTAGGAGTTAAATCTATGCTGCACTGTGGTGTAGCAGATTGTGCATGTGTCTCACAGCAAGGAGGATGCTGGTTTGAACCTCGTGTCAATCAGAGACTTTCTGTGTGGAGTTTGCATGGTCTCTCTATGCATGCATGAATTCTCTCTGAGAGCTCCAGCTTCCTCTTACAGTTCTTAAACATTCTCATTTGGCTAATTGGTGACTCTAGATATGAGTATAAGCTTGAATGCTTGTCCTTCTCTGGCCCTGCAATTGGCAGGCAACTAGGGTTGAAATGCGAGGGGTAATCTGTTATTTGACAATCATTTAGATCAACGTGTCTGAAAGGTTGGTCGGTTACAGGTTGTCTGTCTTTCTTTTGGGGCAAAATAGCCCGGAAGGGGAGCAGTAATGTTACCAAACATCATCAACTGCATAAAAGCCACTGTCAAGACTAGGTTGTTATGCATTTCAGCCACAGCATAAGTTGTTGACTGTTGGTTCATCCATCAGACACTACAAAGACCAAAAAGCCTCTGTCTTGGATTGTTGTCTGATGCTTGATTTATCTCCTGCTTTAGCAAAATAGATATCCAACACAACAGAGTTTTTGGAAGTAAAAGAAAAGTTATTCCTTCCCTCAGAGTTAAGCTATGTAAAATTTGGATGGCGAAGGGTTAGTGCTCTGAAATATATCTGGTATTTTGATCTTAAGATACAGTAAGTGAAGAGTTCAAGTTTTCTTGGTCCCAAAACTTAAGCTTAACAGAAGCTTAGCGACAGTTTGAGGCCTCAGGACGGAACAAAAAAATGTCATGATGTTCCTCCTTTACTATAGTGAATGTGACATTCTGAAACAAGATCGCGTGTCATGAATGGATGTTGTTGCCTTTTTAGTATCTATTATGCAGCTCTGGTTACAGAACAGTTTTGTAAACTTATACAGCACCTTTGTACTGGACCCTTTGGCTTTTAATGCATTAAAATATACACAGCTAAAGAATGCATTGAAAACGTAGGCTGTGTTGTGTCTCGAAATAGTGCCTAATGAAAGCAGCCTGGTACTAGAAATTAAGCTGATATCACAAACTGTTTGTAGCATGTAATGATCCAAATATTTTTCAAGGCTTGTTTTCTTCCTCAGGTAATTTACTTTCATGTAGGCTATGGCACCATTTACAGCAATGTGTAGCATTAGCATCTGTCCCGAGATTTCTGAATAGAGATAGAACTGAGCTGTGACACTGTGGCACATAAGGCTAATGCCATGTACTTCACACAACCCCGCTTTCAAAAAGCTGAACTACTTTTTTAACAACATCAGAGTCATAATTGTTTTCACAATTTTTTGGGAGTTGATAATTTTACTCTCTGGAATGTAAGTGTTGACTGTTCTTGTAGTTAAAATTTCACATTTTGTAACACTTTATAGTGTGATTTTAAATATGTTTACCTACTTCAGTGTCAACTCTTACACAGTAAAGTGTAAACATTGTTGTTATTGTTTACTGTATATTACTGTAATGGGGAAAAGAGCTGAGATAAAGATGCCATGTTTGGTTAGAGCTAATGTATATAAAACATAAAAAAACAATTGCACATAAGTTTTTATGATGTGGGCTACAAGTGTCACAGATTTAGAGTTGAGCAAAAAGTTCAGTTAGAATTCCCACAGTGACACCTGTGGATTTGATTCACTGAAAAATTAGCTTTACATTTGTTTTTGACACCAACTCTTTTTCATCTGAGAGCACATTGTCAGGGATTTGACTCTATCCAGAGTATAATTAAATCCGTGCTTACTGAAATTTTGCTAGTGCCAAAAAAATATCTCTTTCAGTTTTACTTTGTAGAAAATCTTTCTAGTCATCTGTTTCTTCTGGTACAAGGTGATTTTAGAATGAGATTATTTGGTCATCATCGTGAGGGTTTGCGTACACAAAAACACACATAATCAGTCTGAGTAATAACACTGGTGTATGCTGAAGAAGGAGATAGATCCCATAAGATTCAACATATCCAACTGGCAGACTCTCTAAGCCTCTGCTTTGCTCCCAGAGGTAAACAGAGCTTAGCATGTACATACAAAAATATACTGCCGCTTAATTTATTCAGCCATGCTGCTTTTTTCATTTCTGTAACACCCGCAGCCACTAAAACTGGCATAATTTAACATTTAGCCTTGCTGGAGATTGCATTTAGTGGTTTCTTGCAGTTTACTTAGCATTAGATTTATTTGAAACCATACTGTGATATATTATTAAGAGAAATTATGCATTTTAAGGATGATTACAGCCCCACACAAGTGCTATCAGCTCTCTGGGTGTAGAGTGGAAGCAGCGTGCACTTCAAAGCAAAAAAAAACACATTTAATGTTCGTTGCACTCCCTGAAAAGCCTTGAAACTGTGCAGCTTTTACACGAGATGCATAATTATGAGGTGATAATTGTCCCATGTTTCAACTAAAAACCTGTTTTTGTTGCCTCCAACTAATGTAACGCAAGTCTTAATGTCATTCAAAGAAACAAAAAGCTCTTTCAAGAGCCCAGTTAGCTCTGAGGTGTCTGACCTTCTGGAAATGGTTGAGAAAATATTGATCGCCAATTTGCTTTTAGCGCCGGTCAAACTGCTAACTGCAATTACACATATACACATTTTCAATTATCCATGAGCACTCCACGAGTACTTAACACACAAAGATTTTTACACATTCACACAAACGCACGCACGCTATCTATCGATTCAAAAGAGGATACCAGGGTAAAGAAACCAAAGAAAGGCAGCATTACACAGAGCTTTGCCGCAGTACAAAAGGTGATGGGTGGAATCTGCAAGGACTAAAGACTTACCCTTAAATTGGTTTTGCACTTCAACCCACACAAAGGCAGGGACCATGAAGGCTGCTGTGGAAAAAAAAAAAGCTGCTCTTGTCCATGGCAGCAGCAAAGCAGGCAAAGCCTATGTTCCAAAGCAGTAATGGATTTTTTAGGCCCGGGTCACTTTGGATCATCAGCAGTGAAGATGAAGGGTCAGTCAGTCAATGGAGGCATTTAAGCTCCGGTCAGCAGCAGAGGACTTCTCCACTGCAGATACAGCAGATACAGGACAATTAAGGGTTTCCACATAAGAGAGAATGAAAAAGAGGTGATGCTTTATTAACATATTAACCACATGCTTTTATTCGGCCCAAAGCACTTTACAGACATGTTCAGATTAGTTAGACTTCAGTGAATGATGGATTCTGTCTCATTTCTGTAGCTGAATCTCAAACTTCATACTTATGGGCCCAGAGATTGTATGATGTGTTTTTGTTTAGTGTTTGTGCTGTTCCAATGTGAAGCTGTCAGGTGTGAGTGTTCTGATGAGGGCTTTTCAACAGTAAATAGTCCCTGTTTCCAGTCCTTGTTTTAACATCTGTGCTGGTTTCACATCCAGTTGACTGTACTTTAATGCATACAGTCACATAGAAATACATCTCAATAGGTTCCCCTTTGAATGAACAGGTGCTTCCTCCTTTATATGCATGTTTTTGACAAAATGAAGTAGAGATGATGCTAAAGATGCATCACCAGCATCATACCACATGGTTGGGTATTCTTGTTTTCTATTTGCTGTAAAGGCACTTCACCAACTACTATGGGGAAAATTAGCCATAAGCCAAGAGGCTAGCATTTTGTTCTGCAACCTACGACTCTGACCCCGCTCTCTAACCTTTCGCAGCAGCTGGGTCTGCCTGATTTATATCTGTTATCAGGCAGACTGATCTCGGCAACCTCAGTTGATAACAATCTTGAGCTAGCCAATGTGGCATAGCCAAACCAGAGTCCTTTAAATCGAGACAAGGAAAGAGCTAAAACTAAAATGACAGCAGGAAGGGACTACTTACACAGAGATTGGTGTAGATGCTAACAGCTTAAACAGCAGTTTTGTCAGAGCTGGACTGCATTTTAAATTAGAGAATTTGCATTTCCATGCAGGAAATGCATTGAAATGCTGAGTGTGACTGCTGAAACTGTGAAATGAAATTGCTAAAAGTACTGCAAAGAAAGTTGAAAATTGTGACATGAATAGTTGTAAGCAGTAAATCAGGCTGAAAATGTGTGAAATGTGCAATAAAAATGTTTGCAGAAAACTATAGATACTGGAGCTCAGGTATGCAGGTCACGTGACCACGTGACCACTTCAAAGAAAAGTGCAAAAGTTAATGCTGCTTCAACAGTCATATCTTAGAAACTGTAGCAGATAGTGAAAAGTGCACTAAAAACTGTTTGCAGTTGTGAAAGAAAGCAGAAAATGAATGACTGTTTTGTAACATGGTTAAATTTGTGTTGATATCTGTAGATGTACCTAATAAAGTGGCCAGTCAGTGTAATACGTCCAAAATAATGCTGAGAGTGTTAAGACAAGCATGATTATGCTATTGTAATGAAGAATCTGTGCTAGATGGAATGAAAAATCCATCTGCCTCAACCGGGATTTGAACCCGGGCCTCTCGCTCCCGGTCCGCTGCTCTAGCTTTTCAACCACGGGGTTACATGTGCTGACTCATGGAAAGCACGATACTTATGCTCTTTGTCTCATACAGCACTGTAATAACGCTCAGTACTTCCGGGTAAACGAACGGTCACTGTGCGAAAACCGTGGTAGATATCAGAAAAGGGATTGCACTGTGAGCATCCCAAGAACATGCTGAAGCCATGGGTATACGTTTTATGTCCATAAAGTGGAAAATATTGACATAGTGGCGAGTTAAAAACGGGCTCCAAAGTGAAGCACTCGACTGTCCTGAGTTAAAGAACTGCATTACCGCAGATAGAAGATTTTGCAGCATACCGCAAAAGCTGAAGCTCACTGAGACAAAACGATGTCAGATTAAACTTTGAAGCGGATTTCACGTGTAAGAGGACAAGTGAGTCGACGTTTTGATGCATAAATCACGTCTGTGGAGGACGTTTTGATGAAGTTATGACAAGATAATTCTGCTGAAGTTTTTGTGGGTGAAGGAGGGCTACAGTCTAATCTGTCACGTGACAGGCAGTCAGTCCAGAGCAAACCGCAAAACTTGGTGTTGCTCAAAAATTCATATTTAAAAAACCGTAGACGCCAGCAAAAAGCTGAAGATATGTAAAAATAGCCGAGAAGTCAGTGCAGCTTTTAAAGCACGAATGACGTCCGTAGGTGCAAGCATGCCCAATCTATGGAGCTTCAAAGTTGCTGAAGTTTTCAGCAGACCTGCGGAAATGTCCCATTGATTTCAATGTAAAAATACATGCAGAAATTATTTTTTACTGTAAAAAGTATAACTGTTAAATCTGTGAAAAATACAAGCGCACTTCTCATGAACATGCTGCATATGTCAATTTTTTTCTGTGAAAATCTGTGCAAATTTGAAGCCTGTGAAAGGTGCCAAAATCTTAAGGAAAAAGAAGAAGAAAAAGAACAAAATGGAGTTTAGGGAGAACAAATATGTTGAAATGCTGACTCAGCATTTCAACATAATTAAATGAAAAATAAATAACAATGAAAGCATTTCATGATATAAATAATATTTCACTCTGCTCCTGCATGTTTTGGTAAGAGTCTGCTCTGCGAAGTGGCTTATTTTTGTATTTTACACTGCAGCAGTACTGCCCAGTTATTACATCATGTGATCGGCCAGTCATCTGCCATATATGCCTTTGACAGATTCTGACTTTACAAAACACTATATGGTTGCTGGATTTCAGCAACGTTTCGATTTCAATAGCGTAATTTGGTCTCCCTGTCTCCCTTCTCTCACTCCCCCTCTCACCTTCACTCTCTATTTCTTTCATTCAGTAGGCTACTCACTTAAAGGAATACTCCGACGATTTTGGACCCACACCCTTTCCCTATCATTGACAAAGTGAGACAAGCTCAAAAATACCTTTTTTGTGTCTCTGCGTCCAGTGGCTGACTCCCAGCTGTTAGCTTCGTAGGTAGCTTAGCTCAATGGCTGGAGGTCAATAGGAGTCAGAGCCGGACTGACGAAAGTGGACAAAATACTCCTTACAGTGGTCAGGGATGGCGTGTGCTTGCGTGGCGTAAAACATTTTAAAGACGTGTTTTCTTTTCAACCCGTTAAAATAACGTTTTGATACACACAGACCTGCGCATGCGCAGTGCTCCATGAACAGCAGTAGCAGCGGAAGAAAGGCGACCCTCAGGCGTAACCATGTTTATGTAGCCTCGCAACAGCTGCAAGAGCCACGATGGATGAGAAGTTGAACAAGTGTTTACTGACACAGGCATGATGTTTTCCTTTCACCAAAAAGTCACTGGTTTACAAAACTCACGGGCTTTGTAAACTGTGCGCCGGTATATCCTTCGCGGAGCACTGCGCATCGCGGTCTGTGTGTATCAAAAGCGTTATTTTAGCGGGTTGAAAAACACGTCTTTTAAGCGTTTTATAACCATTGGATTTACTTCACGTGCTATCGCCATCCCTGGACCACTGTAAGGAGTATTTTGTCCACTTTAGTCAGTGGCTCCTGTCAAATTTGACTTGACTTGACTGTCCCAGGCTCTTTAAAAAGGTTTCAGGCCCCATGGTTAGCAGTAACCCTTTGACAGCTTTATTCCCTTTCTCCTCTTTTTTTCACATCCTCTAAAAATAGTGTTCATATCACCCTCTGTATTTTTAATCACTGTTATTCATAAAGACAAATAAAGTATCTAAAAATGGCCAACATACATCACAGTAGGACAAAATGTTAGGTAGTACAAATAAGTACTTTTAATTATGACAGTGATAAACAAATATGCATTTATAATTTTAACCTAGAACACCTACTCATCCATGTCATGACAATAGTAACCAAAAATGGAAACATTATTTTATATTTTATGCGCAACAGCTAATTCATAAAATTTCACACAAGGCGGCTGTGTTTATCTGTGTATAACTTAAATAAACATTTCACCCCTGCTCTGGTTTTAATTGAGAGAAGACTCTTGCTGCCATCTCTCCCTCTCACACCTAGCAGGGGGTGTCGTAGTGGGTTCATGGAGAAGTTAATGGATCAGAGCATCTGTTACGCATAGTGGCGATCATCATTAAGAGGCTGTGGGTGGTGGAGGCTCAGCACTTTGTACGGCTGGAAGGACATTACCATATGCTGTGGCATTGTGATGACGTTGTAACTCCTGGGCCACCTTCACACTGCATGGTGTGGATTTGCTCATTTTAATGTGGTTTCAATGAAAGATGTCAGGGAACTCTGAATTATCTTTATATTTTTGCTGTAAGACCTGAGTTACTTAGATGAGACCGCCTGCCACTATATTTCTTGTCGAGAGAACATCGGAGAGTCTACGATCTGTCACTACTCTCTGCTGTGACTGATGTTTTTTAGATGACATTTATTCATTGTCTGGCTTTATACATTACTCTTAATGTCACTCACAGCATGCATACTATCCAGCATTTGCTGTTGTCATCTGGAACTTGAGGTGTTTTTATATATGGATGATGGGGCCAAAGACCCACTAATGGCACATTCTTTCATTCCCTTTAGACAGAAATATCTCATTGAAAGAGTTCTTTTGCATTGTGCTTGTCTTGTATATGGTCCTACTGCACAATATTGTATCCTGGAGACTGTATTCATTTTGTCTGTGTGTCTCTTTTATGAGCCGTAGTGTTGTGTTGAGGATTTATGTTTTCACACACCTCCTAAAGAAGAGTACTACAGAAAAACAGGAGGCAGTTATGAAAATGATGCCCCAGCAGCATTAATAATGTACATTTGACCTCACATACGCATAACTAACTCAAAGAAACGCCACTACTCCAAATGCCTTTGCACACATATTTATCAAATGAATAAGAATGAATATCCTGTACTCTAATTAAACTGGTAAAGCCCTGAAGCATCAGGACCAAGTTGATCGACTGCAGCACCACAGCAGTGGTTTCCAGGTCTTTACCAACACAAATAGATCAAACTGTGTGCCCAGCTCTTCAGTGAAATGTTGGTTAATACAGTGGATTGATTTACCGAATCCTACAATTAAAGTGAGAGCAGCCGGTGAAGTGTTGTCCATCAGAAAAATAAGACTCATGTGGTCAAGGACACCAGTCCTGCTCTGAATAACTTAGCTTTCATTCTGCAGATCTTCCAGAATAACAATCTTGGGTCCCCCTTTAGTCCCCTCTAATGATTACATCAGTGATAACAGGATTGTTTAATACTTTTCTCCTGCGTAGATGGTGTGGATAGTACTGAATACACAGAAATAAATGTTAAAGCTGAGTTTTTGCTATTGTTAGCTGGGTGGATGAAAATCTAGGGATGACCCTGCTGCAATGATGCACCAGAAAAAAGTGGAGGTAATGCAGTGAAATAAATGGCAGCAGGAGGTTTGTTGTGCTCAAACTGACTGATTGAAGAATCAACTTTTTGGTCTGATTCAGAATTATTTAAAGATTTGATAATTCTGGCCAAAAACAATCTTTTACTATCAATCCTTCCAATAAGTTCAGTATTGATGTATTTTGAGCTGTACGAATTAGCAGGCATCAAATGCCCTTGTTCTTTTTCTTCTTTTTTACAACAAGCTCTGCAGAAGCTTCCCTGTGTAAATCCTCATTAAGCCGAAACATCTCTTCTGTTTCCCACCTCTGTCTAGGTCTGGCAGTGTGGAGGGAGTATGGAAGTCCTGCCGTGTGCCAGAGTGGCCCACATCGAGCGAACCAAGAAGCCCTACAACAATGACATAGATTACTACGCTAAACGCAATGCCCTGCGGGCAGCTGAGGTGTGGATGGATGAATACAAATCCCACGTCTACATGGCCTGGAACATTCCCATGAATGTAAGTTCTTCTCTGTCTTGGAACACTCTCTCCTCCCTAAATCCCAGAGCTCCCTGTACCCCCTCCCCCTTTCCTCTCCTTACTTGTTCATTCAGACGTGCAGCTCTGGAGTCTCGAGAGACACGAGTCAATAGAAATTCAAAATTCAGATTTCATCCTGGTTGACCTTCACACTGGCAGCTGAGCAAAGGCAGAGCGAGGAAGGAGTCTGGCTGCAGACAGAGGAGAGAGGAGCTCCATATCTAATCAGCCTGTTTTCATACACATCACTTTGACTTAATTGCTTTCAGGGGTCTTTCAAGATGGGCTGCAAAATAATAAACAGCTCCTTTCATTAATAAAGAGTTTAATATTCAATCCTAATTGCCTCTTCAGCCATGCAGAATGGGATGATTGTCAATGAAGGACGTCAGCACACTGCCCAAAAAACTCACACATATACACACACATATACACACACATAATGCTCTTAAAAGCAAAATGATAACTGTGTGGGCAACCATTAAAAACAGGGCTAATATGTTGCTGGTGTAGGGAAGTGCCCTTAGGCCTAATAGGACACTTAACTCCAAGGAGCCTCAAAATACCATTACAGGTGAACTTCAGGTAGGAAGACCTGGTCTAAAATTAGTCTAAAGAATTACATCATGTGCTTTAAATGTTTTACACCCTGTCACATAGATTGTCAAGAGATAAGCAATAAAATGAAGAAAAATACACAAAAACTAAGTAAAATATTTCCCTTAAACTTCATTTACATTTGTAAGCTTCTTTTTTGAAACTGGGGTATACAGTATGTACATGAAGGGTTTTCTTTACTCTTTGACATTTACACAAGTGGTTCTCGAATGGCGTGGCAGCCATGAAGGCAGCTGTGCCTTGGGAATTTGGACAACCATAAATTATTATCAGAATCAACTAATTTAAGGGACAATTGTTTTCTTATACAGTTGGATAATCTGTACTGTTAACAACTTAATAGAAACCTTTCAGGTAATCACACATTTTGTAGTTAAAAGGAAGTGAAGGAGGGAAAAGTTACAGCATATTCTCTAACCTATTTATGAATCTCCTAAAATATTATAAAATATGGCCTGTCAAGGTCATATGTGTGTTGTTTTTTTTAAGTATTACTAAGTTTAAAAAATCTGTTTATTTGGATGAATGATTCAAAGGTATTACAGCTTCAGTCTGACTATATTGGGCATGAGAAGTTGATACATTTGTCTGGACTACAAAGATATTGCAACTGGTGTCAAAGGGGCTACTCTGTATTATTGTGAATATGGTGTGCTCAAGACTTTGGCTTGATTTTAGTTGCGTCTTGGACATTAGAAATACTTGAAAACCACTCTGTTATGCCAACTTTTCCAATTGTTTTTCAGTGTTAAGTTAAAAATTGATAATTACTCAAATTAAAGCAAAAAAAACAAATAAATGGTAAATAAGTACATATAAATAAAAAAAAGAATGTGATAGTGTCTAAATCACACAAATTGGCTTACATTGATTGCTACATGAGTGTACTTGGAAAACTCTTTACACCTCCATTTGTATGCCACCTCATTTAGACTAGGGCTGGGGAATATTGTCCTACAGAAAAATCTCTCATTTTTCCAAAACAAAGTTGATTCCAATTTCAGTCTTTTTCTGATAAATGATACAAACATAATAAGAACACGTTTTTTTTTCTCATATCAATTATCATGTCACAAAAGTAAACTGATATTTCCTCTTTGAATCAAAAATATAGGCTCTTACTTCGTGATCAAAAATCTGCTATTTTTGACTGTAGAGAGAACTGGTTACATGAACACTGGAAGCTGTTCTATTATCGCAAAACATTGACCTCTATTACCATTATATAATCTCATGAAAACTATGTAGAAATGCCTAGTTATGTCTGTATATGCTTACCCTTAAAAAGCCACTTTCTCAGTATATTTTTTATTAAATGTTGCCACAACTTTCACTTTTTTTTGTTTCTAAGGAAGCAAAGTTAACATTTTGATGAACGTCACAGATTTTTATTCTCACAAATAATAAAACAGACTGTCCAGTGTTTTCTACACATGCCATAGAAAACAGAGCTGAGGATTCCTGCAGGGTAAATGAAAACATAGGCAGTTGCAGATCAACAGGTATTTAATGTACAGTAAACAGATCTATCATAAACACACTGCAACGCCCTATATGTCGGCATTGAGCACTCACAGCTTCACCGCCTGCAGATTGTTCAAAATGCTGCTGCTCGTCTCCTGACTGGGACAAAGAAACACGAGCACATAGCTCCAGTGCTCTCCTCCCTTCACTGGCTTCCAGTGAGGTTCAGGATTGATTTTAAGATTCTTTTATTTATTTTTAAGTCTCTGGATGAGCTGGCCCCAGACTACCTGTCTGACTTTATTACGGTTCATCAGCCCTCCAAAGCACTTCACTCAGGAAGCCAGATGGTCCTAGAAGTTCCTCGATCCTCTCTAAAAAGCAAAGGAGATCAAGCCTTCTCTGTTGTGGCACCCAAACTGTGGAACGCACTACCGAATAGCCTCTCTACCTATAAAACACAGCTAAAGACGTACTTGTTCACCTTGGCCTTTGGTGGAGTATAGTCACTTTTATTTGGGACTTTTATTGGTTTTACTGGGTGGTAGCATATTTATATTGTACTGTACCTGTTCTTATTGCTTTTATTTGTTTTTATTACTTTTATTGGTTTTTATTGTTTTATTGTTTTTATCATGTCTGCCTTTTCTACTGTAAAACACTTTGGTAGGCTGCTGGCTGTTTAAATGTGCTATATTAATAAAGCTGACATTGACATTGACACCGACGTCTGATCCTGTTGGTTTTATCTGAAGATTTTTTCTTTTATTGAGGATTCAGTGGCAACGGTGTAGCTCTGTCCGAAGGGGCTTAGCTGGGGACCTGAGGGTGGCCAGTTCAATTCCCAATTGAACCATGCTTGGATGTTGGTTTGGGATGCAATCTGACTTCCTGAGGCACTGCCACTGATTACATCGGTTGGTAATGCAGCTAAATGGGGTGGGAATTTCTTGACCCCTGGGCCACGGGGGCTAAGGTTTTGCTCTCTTGTGATCTTAAACTTCCTCACACATAAACACCTATGAATCAAAGAAAGGAGGGTTAACGTTGCTGGTGGTGCAGATATGTTGGTGCATGGTAAAGTGCTGACTTGGCATGTGCTCCAGAACCTGGCCTTACTCTTATGCTCTGCAGAAGTGTTGACAGAGCATAGACCAATTCCAACCAGCGTCCTGAGTGTGTCTTTTGAGAATAGTGTCACAATAAGAACAGGAATTGAATAGTCTATCCAAATTATGAAAAAACAGTCAAGGCATGTAATCTGTCCTATGCATACCCTGCACCTGGCTTTGTGCTGAAAATGTGTGTTGTCAAAGTAGCAAACTGCTGTACGCCACACCCTTTAAGATAATGCATCTACTGTCTCTTAATAATTACTTCAAGCAGCATAAACAATCCAGTTGCAAATATTTGGAATGATTAAAAAAATGGTTAAAATTGACAAGGCAGTCCCTGTCATTTTCTCTTTTTGTGATCATTGATAAATATTGCCAACATCACTGTCCAACTTAGACACTGCTCTCATCTCCTGTGATTGAAATAAAGACTGTTTAGTCTTCAGAAGCACCTCAAGAACCCTTAAAAACTGTTGATCATGTATATGTATTGCTTTACAAAAACAAGTCAGTGTCTAAAATTGAGCTTTTCCTTGAGCCTTCAGATTACTAAGACCACCCTTGTTTGTTGGTGTCTGCATGGTGCCTTATAATTCAGCTTTGACATTACTACACAAGAGCAGGTAAGAAGTGCCAACTGGAGAAATATAAGTGCTGTGTGTGTGCAGCATGGAGGGTGGGCTGCAGAGAAAAAGGGGGGCAACTGTGACAAAGTAGCCAATCAGACCACATCACCTCTCCAGTGTAATTACAAACACAGCAGCATGGCACGTTATTACTCCTGCTGTCCTGTGGCGCAGAGTTATTTTGTGTATAGTACAAAGACCTAACGCTGACATTATTCCTATCACTTCCTCATACCCCCCTTCATCCAAACCCACCCGTACACACAAACACATTCTTGTTCTGAGGGACCAACAGAGAGAACAATCACTTCAGTGGGGGAGGGCTTTATGTCTCAAATAAAGGCAAGCCTCCAGTCCGCATACTGAATCACACCTATGTGTTATTATAGACATTATTTGGGGACTTAATGGCATAAAAAGTAATTTGTTTTTACAGCTAGAATGTATTATTAGCAAGTGTTGGTCTTAAGTTCAGCATATGAACGAATACACAAATAATAAGGAGGAAATAAGAAAATTTGCCATGAGATATATTCTGCTAGTTTTATTTTGTGTGTGTTTCTGTTGAGGTTTGGCTGAAAGCAGGGCAATGTTATGTTATGACTTTTCTGGTATATAGCCTATCATTCTAAATATTCAGACAAGTTATTGCTCAAGGTCATTTTGTTTTTATTTATATTATTTAGGTTGATGTTGATTTACAACTGGATCTCTGGCAGAGCAATATTTTGCCTCTGTGAAGTCTGCACTATGAGAGAGTAAAAGTTCAGCAGTGGAACATTTGGCCTCTGACCTGTACCTCCTAAATTCAGTCAGTTCATTGTCAAGTCAGAGCAGACTTTTAACCAAAGTTTGACTTTTTTTAAAGAATCCTGTACATTTCAACTTCACCAGCAGTGTTTATCATGAGAACCAAGGACATTTGGTTTGAATAATAAAAAAAAGAAAGAAAGAAAGAAAGAAAGAAAGAGAGAAAGAATCTGTAAGAAGTTTATGAAAGATACAATAGGTTCATTAGCTTGAACATGATCTCAAATTTCCTTTGACCTATGAAAATGTGCAAAGTTTGACATAAACCCCTGTTTAAACAGTTTTGTTGAATCTGCATTTGATTTTTTCTAACTTGTACCCAGCATCCACGAGGTCATAACTTGCTTTTTTAATTTATAAAGCCTTTGAAGTATTATACAGGACCATTTCAAGACAGCAACATTTGTGGCATCAGGACTTCTCCCTTTCTTCCTGTGTACAGCACTATTAGCTGCCGAAAATGGCTGAATTCCCTGGCCACTCTGAGTGAACCTACCACTGTGATGTCATACCACTTTTTCACAAGTAGTTTCAGCCTATTGGACTGGTAATAAAGTCTGGTGCAATTCACTGACTATTAGAAATGTAGCCCTGAGCAACCAACCTATGACTGTAGAAAAGATCAATCAACCAATCAGAATGGTTTGGGGCACTTGGGGAAGTGACGAAATGACACTCAATGTGAGAAACCCGAAATGTTTTTTTTAATATTTGTGGTTGGGAACATACCCTAGCACAGTGGTTCCCAACCTTTTTTGTACCTTGACCTGGTTTTAAGTTTACTTTACAGTCCTGGAGCAGTCTTTGTGGAGGAATGCGGGGTAAACTTTCCAGATTTGTCTAGTTTTCATCAACTGCTTTAGTCGGCTGCATCTTTTGAGCACAGAGGAAAATGCTGTAAAATGGCATGCACACAACTGTGATGGTGTGTGCAATACCCATCTGTTATCATTTTGAGCTGATCCGTTGTTTCTACGGATTATTGATGGGTATTTTATAAGTTACCTCTGAACTGAATCTCTCCACATCAGGAAGTTTAGGACTCTCGTGTCTGGAGCACTTGTGGAAGTGCACAAGATTTAACCAGAGTTCATTTCAAGTTGTAGTGCTTTGTTCATCACAGCACTGGCAGGAACAGAGAGCCTGACAAGCCTGCCTTTTCCAGTGAGGGTAAGGGATCATGGTTTAAAGTCCGTGCCATTACCCAGCCCAGGTGTTTGCGTGGTGATCACCTTTAAAATCAATTTCCTTAAGCAGACTATCTTTACATACGGATGTGGTTCAAATCTTCTTGGCTGTAAAGAATCTCTGTTTATTTCCATATTCATGCACATTTAAGCAGTGTCTTCTATATGCACATACTTAAATAGGATGTGTGTGTGTGTGTGTGTGTGTGTGTGTGTGTGTGTGTGTGTGTGTGTGTGCGTGCATCAGGATCAGATCTCAGTGCCAGACGGTGCAGCTTTTCGGTGTCCCTCCGATCAATCTAGGAAGCCACCTCTGTGCTACAGACAAGGCCGTGAGGGCTCATAATTAAGCGGCTGATTAGAATTTGCTCAGCAGAGATCAGGTCTAATGAAAGAACAATGAAGGTCCCACATGACAGCATCTATCCATCTCTTTTCTTAATGCTTAATGCACCTTCAGCACCACAATACTTCTGTGTCTCTCAGTCCTCCGGCTCTCATACTCTCGTGTGAATCTTAAGTAAAGTGCCCACTGGCTAAGAGTTTGATCTTTTTCCTATCTTTGTTTTGTACTTAATGTTGACAGAACCCAGGGGTAGATTTTGGGGATGTCTCGGAGCGTTTGGCCTTGAGGAAGAGGCTGCAGTGTCGGAGTTTTCGGTGGTACCTTGAACACGTCTACCCAGAAATGAGGATTTACAACAACACCATCACATATGGAGAGGTGAGGAATAATCTTGCTCATAGCAGTCTTGTATAATTTCTGAATGTTTTTTCCCCATGTCATTATTGTACTGTTATTGTACTGTGATTAGAAGGAGATCCAAACACTGAAGACTTTTAAACATGTACGTTCTTCAAAATTACTCTGAAGTGTCAACACAGACCGTGACCTTGTGCACATATCAGCAATTACAACAGAATTCCTAAACCCCCTGCAGTTGAAGAAAATTAGAGGTAAAACCCAGTCTAAATGCACAAATAGGTTAGTACAATTTAAAATATGATCCAAAAAGATAATGGTAGTCCTCACCCTTCACCAGTTACGAATGTTGTTGACCTATTTGGGCTATTTACCATAACTAGATGGATCTGATTGCAAAGCTACACTTAAATATACTTTAGTATAACCATAATTAAATTACATACATAAAAGTAAAATACAACTCAACTTCAAATTATGCTGAGCTTTCCCTTTCAGATAAGACTGGGGCCTTTATATGACTCTTAATCAATGTGTGGCTCTGGCTCAGCTCATCCTAAAACTACTTTTTATTAATTCAGCTATTTAGAAAGCATCCTTGGATGTCTCAAATTGCAAACCAAGAGGTTCACATTTAAGCACTTATGGGTCCAAGGGTGGATTGGTCTTGCCCCAAATTAAACATCTGAATTGTTGATCCCTTATAAGCTTGCAGCGTCAGACCCTTGGACAGGGGCCTCCTGGCAGCTCAAAAGTCAAGACTCAAACAAAAGTAGATAGAGCTCTCTTACATCAGAGCTCATCAGCTTTGGAACGACCTGTCCAAGGCTTGCAGACTCGGTAACATCCTTTAAATCGCTTCTTAAAAAATCACCTCTATTTGTTTTCACTTGGTTTCATATTTGCTTATTCATGTGTTCATTTGATCTAATCTCAGCTGTTTTTACTCTTTTTATTCATTTCTCATCTATCGTCCTTTCAGTATCATCTTTTTATTATTATTGTTCTACTCATCCTTGTTTTCATCCCTCATAGCCTACATTTGCTCACATTTTTCGTAGTCTTATTTATCTCCACTGTGATGTTGTCTTCGGTCTTCCTTTTATGTCTTAGGCTTAGGCTTAGGCTCGGTCACTGCAGTCTCCATGACAAGACTGGATTTCAACTGTAGTAAAAATAATACAATTTAAGTTAGGAAATACGACTATATAAAAAATGTGTTTAAAACATAAAACATATTAAATCATGTACTTAAAAAGTCTATTTTCTATCTTCTGAAAGTTCATGTTATAATCCCTTTAATATGTCTTATTTTTCAATCTAAAACATTCACAAGCTAGACTGTGTCTGGGTTTTTCTACAATATTTGATCTTAAAAAAGGAAAATATGTAATTTCTTTGACTCAGCTGTTTGTATCCACAGTATCTAACAGTTAATATTTGCTACTCACTTTTATTTTTCTCTTTATGTAAGCTCCATTTGTTATTTCCTTATGGTATTAAATATATCAAGATATTGTCACTGTCTGGCACAAAGCTCTTATCTTAAATATTGCTGCTACTTTAAAGATAAAAAATGTTCTTCTACTGAAGAAATGTATTGCTTTGTCCTGAAAACAAATTGTTTGTATATACTAATATTTGATTAAAAAAAAAAAGTTTTCCTTAAACCCATTCACCAGCATGGAAGGTGACCAAAAGCACAGTTTTATTAAGAAAAACATAGACAAGAGGCAAATTCTACAAATGGAGATTGGATGTATGTGCCTGTACACCACAAGACCCATTCAGTATATGTCACTGGTCCATCTGGAAAAGAGCCCAAAGAAAGTTTTTTTTGAATGGGCAGAACCTTTCAAAAGTATATCCAGCAGATGATTGTACAATTGTTCAATCACATTCATTAGGAGCCAGTTAGTTGTTGTCCTATAGGCGGGCTCTACTGCTGCGATGTGAAGTACAGAACATGAGCTACTTCGCAAAACATACTCTTGGCAAAAAATTTCTTAAGTGGAAGGAAAATATCTTTTTGTAGAGAAGTTTGTAGTGCTGATATTTGTTCTTCATTTAATAAAAAAATGTGCTCTATAACTGATAAAATGAAGCTGTTAGCATCTTTGCTAATCTCTGTATAGTCAGCCACCTTCTGCTGTTGTCATGCTTTCACCTCCCCGGCTCTAGAGGACACAGATTGGGACATGCCACCTTGGACCACTCACAGTCGTTATACATTGGAGCGTGCCAAGATTGTTCTGTCTGGTTACTGGAGAATAAGTAGACAATACTGGTGAAACATACACAGCTAGCTTAAGCACTCTGGATTTGCTTACAAGGAGAATGTAGATGCAACTGTCTCTAAACCAGGTTCTTCACTGAAAATGACTAAAAAGAAAGTTAAATAGTAGAATAAATATTTGATTCCTAACTAAGTTGGCATGGCTGTGCAAATAAATAATGATTAAGATATTCTGTACCAGTGTTAGCATTAACCAGTTTTGTGATCATCAGCTTGTTATTGTTATAAACCTAATTAATTAAAAATAAATAAATAAATAAGAGAAAAAATAGGGATACATTTTTCTTCCTTGAAGCCTTCAAAGGTGAATGCACCTTGTTGCTATAGCAGAGCTGCATCACAACACAGGATTAGCTGTAATTTCCTCAGTTTGAGTTTTAATTTAACACTTATTACTTTCCATTATGACTTGATTGTTCTGGGTTTGGCTGTGCGCTCAGCACCAAAGAGGAGGAAAAACAGGATTATGACAGGTTGAAGAATTGGACACATTCCAGACTCAGACGGTGTTTGGAGGCAGGGAGAGGCATTTTTTTGTCGTATTAATTCTAACAATGGAAAACAAAGAAAAATCAATATTATCTGTAATTGCAGTGTCTGAATACGTCAACATTAAACCCCAAATTCATCAGAGCTGTGTGAAGTTTCTCCATCCACTCTTTGTCTCTGGCTGCCTGTTTTGGCTCGGGCACCTCTGCTAATGGATTCCTTGGAGCGGGTGGCCGCTTAAGTGGCACTATTTCAGATCTGTCGACAAGTCTTGTGTTGCCACAGAGTCGCCGCAGGAGAAGTGAGTCTCATCTGTCACCGAGCATCAGCGGCATGCCAGGTCACGCTGACCAGACCAGCCGAGCGGAACCTTTCCTGACAACAGTGCATGATAGATATGTCACAACCTGGAAATGAAGCCGTGCGCATTCAAATCACACAGAAGTGAGGCTTCCTACTCAGCGCACACCACTGTCTGGAGTCCTGGAGGCAAAGGAAACAGAACAGAGAGTGCCCCCTAAATGATGAAATAAGACTGCTGTGTGAAAAATCTGCAGTAAATTTGCTGGACATGAGACAAGAAAACATGCAGACAATCATACACAGACTTACAAACAGAGACCCTTCTTTATTCATGTTAATGTGGATGGTGTTGATTATATGAAGCCCAAATTAAAAATGATTCAGTTTTGTCTGGTTTCAATGTATTAGTGTTTACATTTGCTTAAGTTTATAAATGGCATTTTGAGAGTCATGCCGGTAAACTACAGCCTTCAATGTTCCTGCTACACTGAAAGCTATGTCAAGACTCTCAGTGTGTTTACATGCACAGTTTAATTGCACATTGTTGCTTTATAAGGAGATAAATTGTGCTTTGGTACAATATTGAGAGATTCCTGTCCCATTAACAGCATGAAGGGCTGGAGGAAAACAAAAGTGTCGGCTATCATTGAAAACTGAGTGGCGCTGTAGTACAAGCTTTTTATTTTGCATCTTTATATGTTTACAGTATAATTAAGATGTTGATATTAACTAAGTTTTAGGCACATTTGCACCCTTGTAAAGCACCAGGGGCATTATTTGAATCACTGTATATGGTAGTCTTTGCCAGAATATCACTTCAGATACTTTTTCCATAGTGTTATAGTGGAAAATACTTCCCCTAACACCACTGCCAGGGTAAAAATCTACCTACAAGTATAAATGGATAAATTAGTGCTTTGTAATGTGCTTGGACTCATGATTTGATTTTTTTGGGAGTCAGGAGAAGAAATTCTTTATAATTAAAACAATTTTCAGTAATAAGCTAACAGATTGTAAATGCTAATTATGGTATGACCGCTCTCATCTGTAATTTATTAGACATCTGTTTGTTGTTATTGTCCATGCAAGCTGCAGTCTCAACAGAACATCTGACAGCATAAATTCGAATTCACTCTTCTATGGGTTTCCTATCTGGAATTTAGCTCTGCAGAAGAGTTAAAGCTTATTACAAAATGTACTACTTTTTTTGAAAAACTAAATTGAATCTGGTTAAAACACATGGTAGCATGGTAGCACAGCAGGTAGTGCATGTGTCTCACAGCAAGAAGGTTGCTGGTTTAATTCCCATGTCAGTCAGGGCCTGTCTGTGTGGAGTTTGCATGGTCTTCCTGCACATGCATGTGTTCCCTCTGGGCATCCCAGGTTCCTCCCACGGACCAAAACCATCCTATGGATGGATGGATGGATGGATGGATGGATGGATGGATAAGACACTAAGACAGAAGCAGATCCTGTCAACTTCTTCATAGTGTAGGACAGAGGACAGGGCCATATTTCACGAGTATAATGTTGGTTGAAAGCTCAGGATTCAGGCACCTCAGTCTATTGATAAAGTTGTATCCACCTCTGATAAGTAGAAACCAATGCCTCCCTTTTTTTGTTCTGATGGACTTTCCCTATAATAGATTAAGTAAGTTAATGCTGCCTTCCTGTAATGATATCTTGTTCAATTCTGTGCCTTAAAGATTATATAATAAAATATTTATTGCAAAATAAGTAATCACACATGAACTGACTACACTGGCTTCCTGTGAGTTGAGGAAAGACTTTGAAAATCCTTCTTCTGGTTTATAGAGCACTTAATGGTTTTGGGCCCAAATACCTTTCAGATCTCTCTTTGAGGCATCGAGACCTCGAGGTCTTCTGGGAAAGATTTACTCACTGTTCCCAGTCAGGACTAAAGAGGGTGAGGCAGCTTTTAGTTTTTATGCTCCTCACCAGTGGAACAAACTACCAGAGAACCTGAGACTCTTTACATCTGTGAACTCTTTTAAAAGAGGTCTTACAGAATATTTTTATTATTACATTTATATTTATCCTGAACCAATTAAGCTCAGTATCTTCTGACTTTTCTTCTTTCATCTCCTCTGGTTTTTTAATTTAATGTTCTATTTCTCTTTTTTTTGCCTTGAAATAATATTTTAGGGTCTTTCTTTTGGTTGTTATATTTCTTTACTGCTATATCGTAATTGCTGAATGTATTAATGCTGCTATATGAATAAATTTCCTGTCAAGGACACATACTCTTTGGCCAAACCTCTACAACCTCTTTTGTATACAGTAGTTTGATGAAATCCTCTCTTACAGGCCCCTGGGCTAAACTCTTCCTTTAAAATATGAAACCACAGCCATTGTTTCTAAAACCATTGACAGTCTCTAAGGTACTTAAAGGACAATCAAGAGGCACATCATCAAACAACCCAACAACTTCTTAAGCCTTCAGATACCTCTGACAAACTCATCCACATAAAGTTTGCCACTTTGCTCCCATTTCTCTTAAATTGTTTTGCTCAGTTATGGAAAGTTCCATTAATGACCCTTGTTTATTTTTATTTTTTTTAGGTGAGGAACAGCAAAGCCAGTGGATACTGTCTGGACCAAGGCTCTGAGGACGATGACAAAGCCATTCTTTACCCCTGTCACGGCATGTCTTCACAGGTTAGAACACACTTTGTCCAAGTTCATAGTCTTTTAGCCACCTTTACTCAATCAGTCAATTCTTCAGTTTACACATAAGTTAGTGAGTCCATCATATGTTGCTGTGTTTTTCTACACTGTGTTTGTGTGTCAATCTTGTCCTTATTCTGCATATAAAGTTGGTATATCAGCACCCTTCACCACCTTTTAAAAACAAATTCCCTATGGTCTAAATAAAATATCTGCACAGTACTCTGGTCAAAATTATATACTGATTGATCACAAGAGGAGGTTTAATTATCTCCTTCAAGCAGGTTATGGTTTTTGCTGACATCTGTTTGTTAGTATGTTTATTTGTTTGTTAGCAAGATTATACAAACTACTGGACAGATTTTGAAGATATTTTCTGGAGATGTTGGTTATGGCCCAACTTAAAAATGATTAGATATTGGTGGTGATCCAGCTAACCGCCATTTGCAAAAATCTTTTTTATTCAATAATTGTCTAACTGATAATGATATCAATATGACTATGAGAGCTATGTGTGGGTTTTCAGGGTCCAGGATGTGTTTTAAATTATCCTCTTGGCGATAAAGTACTTCTTTGCACACGACAAAAAGGTTAAGACATCAGGGCTTCTCTCCGTCCCCTCTGAATGTGCCTGAGAGGGCTGCCTACCTCCTAGATCTACAGCTTTACGTCCAGCCAGTGTTTTGTTTAAGCTATGGGTGCAGAGCTGACCAATTACGACTGAGCTGACTTGTCAACCAATCAGAGTGGATTTAGACGTGGCAACGACGGCCTCGAAGTGCAGGAACTTTTGTGATTGTGAACATGCTTCAGTGAAATTAAAGATATAAACATAATTTAAGGCAGAACATGAAATATATATTTAAATTCTCACTGCAAGAACATTAATAGAGGAAAACATGCCATCAACCTGAAATCTGTAGTCTTGGCTTATTTTCTGCAGAGAACAAAGCAATTACTCAGTGCACATCTTCTGACCCTGGACATTTTTAAACCTTAAACAATGCTTGAGTTTGTTTGACCAGGACATTGTCAGAATGTCAAAGTCACTAAGACGTGATTTATTCAAAGGTCCTTCAATATATTATCTTTATCAATTTCAAACAAGGTGAAAAAAATATGGTCTCTGTTTGCGATTTTAAGATCACATTTAAAGAGTTCATATTAAGCTGTTGAACAGGTACATGTATTAATTTTGATGACAGCTGGACTGTGTTAACAATCCCTTGTATTCAAAAAAGCTTCTACTTTTTTAGTTTACAGGTTACGCCTGGTAGTACTGTATTCTCTCTCTGTCTGAGATGCTCTTTCAGAGCTTCTGACAACAATAATAGGCCAACTCTGTGGTAACTGTCCAGTCAGCGACATTTTGTCAACAACTTTATCCGTGCTCTGCAATGGATTTGGAACCTTGATCAGATGATGACTAAACAATGGTAGGATATCACATTGGTAGGTCTATTTGGAGGACTGGGCGAATGAGAGATTTCAAGCAACTGAGTTTTTTGTTGTAGTCATAGGAGTGATCTGTCAATCTGAGGAGACATGTTAAACATACTAAAGGACATGTAACTTAAAAGGCATGACATAGGCTCTTAAACAATAACATTGACATCTTCTTTGGAGTAAAAGTAAATGTGGTCACAAAAAATACTTTTTGCTTTTTATACCCATGCCCAATAATGTTGAAACATTTATGCCATATTGGTGGTGAATTTGATGGTCCATACATCAGTAACATAACATTAAATAAAGTAATGTTTTATTTGAAGTTCATTATACTAAACCAATTTATCACATGTAGGTGATGAACAGCAAACACAAACATGTACAATGTTTTACTCAAGGCATCTGGGAAAAGTATAAAAGCTGGAGTTATCGAAGAAGATTAAGGCAAGGCATGAGATTTTGTTTCCATTACACATGATGAGACAAAAGTCAAACTTTGGAGAAAAATGCAAAATGTCAAGAAAATTTCAAGAAAAGACTCAATAATGTAAGCAAATGATGTTTTTCTTAAATTTGAACTTAGTTATAGTAAACACTATGACACTGCCTTTACAAAACGCCTAGTTGTGTAAATCACTATATTATTTGTGCATTCATATATACATACATACATTTGCATAAGCTTTACCACAGAATCAGATTTTCTAACAAAGAAATTCTTTATCTTTTGGCTTAGAAGGATGGTATAGTAATCAGTGTAAAGACTTTTAAAGAGACTGTACCGAAACCTGAGTCTGAATAAATGTGGCTAAAACTAAGGTAAAGTTAGAAAGATACTAACAGAATCACCACTTTTGGGTCAATAACCAATCAAAGAGAAACAACCCATTCACAAAGCTGACCCTTTTATTGCACTGAGGCAGAGCTACAACTGTGTTCTCCTCCAAAGGAGCTGTCCTCCGAGCCAGACAGCATTACTGTTGGCGGTGGCTCGGAGGTGCAGAGATCATCTGAATGTTTCAATTTGCTGTTTACAACAGCAAAGTTAATGTTTAATCTAGACATTTAAAGAAGACTTTTTCCTTGACTTGTATTGCTGACTTTAATCTAACAAAGAAATGTAGATTTCTTTTTCTCAAAATAAATTATTGATTTTAACCTCTTTATTAACTACTGTCTTTTTTCATCAAATTTGTCTTTTTTTCTTGACACTAATAATGAAAAACCCTCATGTCTGGCCCTAATCCTTTTCCATAGAAGACTCTTGTCTTAGCCCTGAGGATATGTTTCCAATTTACATTTTCTCATATTAAATGAAATAGTTTTTACTCTTATATTTTCAAGGCAGCCTTCATCCTATTCCATTTAATTTGTACAGAACCAATTATACAAAAAACGTCTTCATGCCTTCCTTTGACCGTGTTCAGAAATGAGAGGGTTGATTTTCCTCATGGTTTTTATTTTTTTGCCTCCTCAAATAAAAAATAAAAGAAATTACCATACAACCTTAATGAGACTCTTGGGTTCTTTGTTTTTAGCTTTCTTTTTCTTATAGTTGACAATATAAAGGCCTAAAACAAATGTTATTGTCCTTTCCTATACCAACAATGTCCTCAGCAGACACCAATTTTAATGCATAATGTCCCACCAGTTCTATTTCACAAAGAATAATTTAGATATCTCCATCTGCTCAGTTTGCACTGCTTCGATGTAAAACTGTAACACTAGCTCGCTCCCAGGTGAAAGTGCAAGTAGTTTTTAGAATATGCAGTATGAGTCCTTTGAAAAGACTGAAAAGAAATGTGCCAGGCATGAAAATTAACTTGATTTAATGCCAGAACAAATGGTCCTGTGGGTGGAAGGGATGTTGTCCTGTTTCTCTGTGTCTATTTTCTTTTCATGCTGTGAAACAAATATATTATTCCAAAAACAAATCATGCAAATGCTATTCATGCATCACTTCTCCCACATTTCCCACCTCTCATAACCGCCCCTCTTTTCGCTGAGTGACACGTTCATTATTCGTTTCATGAGGGAGGCCAGTAGCTCGGCAGCCTTTTCTCCTTTTCCTTCTTCTTAGGGTGCTCAGTGGGGTCCAGAAATGTAAAGCTTCACCGACTCTTTTAATCCCGATCCCTGGGGGGAAACAAACAAATGGAGATGAATATGTGTCTTGTAGCATTTCATTACAGTGATGACCGATGTTGCTGAGAGCGGAAACAGATTTAATTTGCTGGAACACTCTGATTTTTGCATCCCATTTTTACTGTTGATGCTTTTGCTCATGAAAAATGTAATTGGCCAGAATAAATCGGTTGTGTACTTTTGACAAATGAGAGTCTCTGTGCAGGCTCTCCCAGTGGAAATCTGCATCACGGATAATATCTCACCTTTGTTCAATGGTGTAATGCAGTAGCAGCACGGTCGAGGAGCTCTAAAGACTGCATTATTGCTTGTACTCAGATTTTCATATGCTGGATATTTTTTTCAAGCATGCTTGTGCTGCATTTCTTTTCTTCTCTGCGATCATGTTATTACACAATAGAGTACTTTTCCTAATGAAAGATTCAACAAAGGCCATGATGGGTTGAATTTTAATTCATAATCTGCAGTAGTTTTCCTCCAAAAATGCTCTTGTCAAGTCAATTAAACTGTTCACATACATCGCTACGCACAGCACTGATGATCCAAAATGCTTTGTAGAGCAGGCAGAGGGAAAAAGGAAGAGAGCAATTAAATACACTGATGGGCAGTAACATAAATACAAATGGCAATGTTAATACCGGTAGTTTATTTATGTTCTCCAGTAGCTTTGTTTTGCCATTATTGTTGTTTGAGTCAAGTCACTTTTCAGTAGCTGAGTTACTCTGTTGATCAAGTAGTGTGGTAGTGTCCCAACAAACTGCATTTCCTCACAGCAGTGAGAGAGAACAGCAGGGTCACAAACCAGATTACACTTAAAGGATGAGTAAAGACCCAAGTTCAAACATAAATAAGTATCTTGAGCAGGCGGTGTGCATTTCTACGTCTTGGGCTCTAATTTCGTAGACCAGGCGCGGCGCACCTGCCCTGCACCGCGCCCTGTGTCCAGTCCACTTTCTGAGTTTCCTGCAGTTCTAAGAGAGGCCCAGAGAGGCACACCCACGCCTCCGTTCCTGCCTCTTGGCGCAAGTGCCAAAGAGGGAGGAGAAAACGCGTGAGTGGGTTTAACACAGTCGAGTTTTGTCTTCAAAATAATCAAATGAACGCCTCTCCTTGCCTTTGAATGCGCTGTGGGCAAGGCGCAGAGACTGATTGGTCACTGCCACCCCACAGTGTGCTGGAAAGACCCGGTGGAGACGGTCAGAGCAGCTGTCACCGTTACAGCAACTAAAGAGAGCAGAGGGGCTATCGGGCGCGCATGGGAGACCATGACGTGTGTCACCGTGTGGGCCAGCTCCCAGGACAGATGTAATCTGTTCCTTTGTCATTAGTAGGAATACAAAATTAAGGGACAGGCATTTAAACACAGCAGCAGGCTAATCAATTCATGCTGGTGATCAACCTGTATTCCTGGTCTGTCATTGCCAAATAGCAGAACCTTGGGTGATATACTGTATACTCTCCCGGTATCTCCTCCTCATCCTCCTTGCAATAATGTACTCCATCTTTTTAGATCACGTTCAGAATAAAGATTAAAACAGAGAAACATGGGCAGTCACAGGTGAATCCTTGAGACATGGAGTGACTTATATTTATTTTCTTTCTTTTTTCTCCGTCTTCTCTTTGAATTTCATGAAATGAGAGAAGCTGGATATATACTCTGTATCAGATGATGTGGCTGATAAGGCAAACTTCCAGCTGCTGTCAGTTTAAGTTTCCATCCATGACAAAGGGCTTTAATCCGACATCAGATGTTACTGCACAATCAATATAGATACAAATGTATATGCTGGTTCAGACGGTTACATTAATTAGGGTCCTCGCCCAAGGGGAAGGACCTCTTCTCTCTCCAGAGAAGAGGTCCTTGCCCGAAGGGCAAGGACCCTATTGTTCTTGCTTCGTTTCTTTTTTCTTATTATTAACCTAGGGGGGCAAATAAACCTTAATTTGATCCCCTAAACATGCTCAAAAACTCACCAAATTTGGCAAGCTCCTCAGAATCAGCGAAAAATTTTATAAAATGGAAAAACTATGCCCCAGCACCAAAAAATGTGCTCTCTAGCGCCACCTGGAAACACTAAAATGGACCTCACGGCAACTAGGAATGTAGTAGAGAGATGAAACCAACATCAAAATGTTCGTCTCATCAAGACCCACAAATCTCGTGCTGACACCCCTGACCTATCTCAAACAGGAAGTCAGCAATTTGCCCTTCAAAGTAAAATTTAGAGTAAAAATAGGCCCGACGGGAAAATTATCTTGTCCGATACCGTAAATGATATCAGGTTGAAATGCGCAGACATGAGAGAGGAGACATTGATGTACAAAAGTTGTAGAGGGATTTGTTGTTTCTCAAACGCTTTCCAAATGACGAGCCCTGAAAGTTTGTGAACCCCAGAGACGCTCTTCGTGCCTCCCCTATCAAATGAATAGGAGAGGAAATCTCAGAATCGGATATCCTGTGACAGTTGGGCCTGTACAGAGGAAACAATAACTTGTATGGATTTAAAAATGACACATTTGGATTCCTGACAAAATTTCACATAAAAAGGTCATAATTTTAGAGAGATTGAGTCAAAATTGTGGCCGCTATGAGGAGTTGTTTTACAACAGAGCGCAGGTCTCTCACTGAGCAGGCAAAAGTGACTCTGCCTTGATCTTCACAGCTGATGATGTCACTCACTGATTAACAGGTTCACCTCAGCTGGACTGTGAAACAGAAAAACTAAAGCAGGGTCTATCTGTGATCAAACTGAACCCCAAAAATACCAAAATGTCAAGAGGTCCTTGCCCGAAGGGCAAGCACCCTTCAAGAGCCACGAATCATGGGTCTTGAAGGGTCAAGACCCACAAATCACCACAAATCACCAATACTAGAAGAGGTCCTTGCCCGAAGGGCAAGGACCCTTCAAGATCCACAAATCACGCACTGACATTACTGACCTACCTCAAACAGGAAGTCGGCAATATGCCCTTCAAAATAAAAGCCCACTCGATAATCCCCACTTTGCACAATGATTTGACCCCCCAAACAAGCTCACAGCCAGACCAAAATACACACACATGCCAAATGATGTAAAAGAACTCATACAATGATAAACAATAACCCCAACAAGCCAAAACGTGCTCTCTAGCGCCACCATAGACAAAAAAACACTAAAATGGCTGTAACTTCCACTAGGAATGTAGTAGAGAGATGAAACTAACGTCAAAATGTTCGTCTCATCAAGACTCAAATCTCACACTGAAACCCCTGACCTAACTCAAACAGGAAGTTGGCAATTTGCCCTTCAAAGTAAAATTTCAGGTGAAAAACAAGCTGGCCGGAAAAATTATCTCCTCCTACACCATAAATGGTATCAGCTTGAAATGCGGACAGATGGAAGTGGAGACATTGATGAACAAAAGTTGTAGAGGGATTTGTTGTTTCTCAAACGGTTTCCGAATGACGAGCCCTCAAAGTTAGTCATGCTGAAACAGGCCTCGCAGCTCTTTTCCATTGACTTCAATGGAGACTGACAGAGCAGTAAGGGACATCCTGTGACAGTTGGCTGTCTACAGCAAAAACGAAACAAAACTAAGCTTTAAAAGTTACATTACTGGATTCCTGACAAAATTTCACATAAAATGGTCATATTTCTAGAGAGATTGAGTCAAAATTGTGGCATCTGTGAGGAGTTGTTTAAAAAAGTTTGCACTTGGAGCGCAGGCCCTCAGAGTCATGGAACTCTGCTCTGCCCTTGATGTTCACAGCTGATGATGTCACACACTGATTAAAAGGTTCACCTCAGCTGGACTGTGAAACAGAAAAACTAAAGCAGGGTCTATCTGTGATCAAACTGAACCTCAAAAATACCAAAATGAGAAGGACCCTTCAAGACCCACCAATCATGCACTTACATTACTGACCTATCTTAAACAGGAAGTCAGCAATATGCCCCTCAAAATAAAAGATCACTGGATAATCCTCACTACACACAATGATTTGACCCCCCAAACAAGCTCACAGCCAGACCAAAACATACACACATGCCAAATGATGTAAAAGAATTCATAAAATGATAAAAAATAATCCCCAACATTCCAAACTGAGCTCTATAGTGCCACCTATGGACCAAGAAAAACACAAAAACAGCAGGAACTTCCTCTAGGAATGTAGTAGAGACATCAAACCAACACCAAAATGTTCGTCTCATCAAGACCCACCAATCATGCACCGACATCCCTGACCGATCTCAAACAGGAAGTCGGCAATTTGCCCTTCAAAGTATTTTTCAGGGGAAAAACTTGCCCGACGGAAAAATGATCTTCTCCTAGACCCTAAGTGATAACAGCTTGAAATGCGGACAGATGACAGAGGAGACATTTATGAACAAAAGTTAACAAGGGATTTGTTATTTGAAGGGTTTTCAAATGGCAAGCCCTCAAACTTTGGAGGAAAAATGGACTGTGTAATACTGATGTATATACATATATATAAATATGTATCTATATATATATATATATATCTATATCTATATATATCTATATATATATATATATATACACACATCTCTCTCT
The DNA here is from genome assembly GCA_036419115.1 of Scarus forsteni. NCBI lineage: Eukaryota > Metazoa > Chordata > Actinopteri > Labriformes > Labridae > Scarus > Scarus forsteni. Next base: position 52,649,709 of record JAZDUH010000066.1, on the reverse strand, counting down.
CTCTCTCTCTCTCTATGTATATGTATATATATATATATATATATATATATATATAGATAGATAGATAGATATATATATATATAGATATAGATATATATGAAACCATGGTGTAAAGTTCAGATCTGCACACTGACGTCTGACCAGTGCAACTTCAATCTGACACAAACTATGACAGGGTCTAGCTGTGATCAAACTGAACCCCAAAAAATACCAAAATGTGCTGCATGTCATCACACAGATATCTCCAATTCACTAACAGATAACAAAACTGTTATATTCAGAAAAATAAAAAATTGGAGGTATAAAAACTCATTAAGGAACAGACAAACTGAAGTAGGAGAGTTTGAGGAGTCCAACTTTAATCTGAAACAGGTCAACTAAAGTAGCATCTATCTGTGATCAGACTAAACCTCAAAAATACCAAAATGTGCTCTCTAGCATTACACACTGTGATATCTTGAAACATGAAAGGATAACAAACTTGTAAAACTCAGAGAAAAAGACTTTGACAATAAAACCATATAGAAACAACCAAGCTAAAATAGGGTCTAACTTTGATCAGATTGAAAACCCCAAAAATACCTACATGTGCTCTCTGGCATCACACACTGTAATTTCTCCAAAACACTAACACATAGGTAACATGTAAATTTCAGAGGACCACAAATTTGTGAAACAGGAAGCTGGCAAACAAACTGAGATACCTCCAAAACAATACCACTTAAGCACCACCTAATATTGACATCTGTATGTCCCCCTTTCTAAAACAAGACGGCCACAATATGGCTTTTCAAACAGTTTCACTGCTGCTGTTGTGATGTCACAGATTGACTGCTCTGATCAGCTGGTCCTGTGACTGGCTGAAGGCAGGAAAATTATAAAAACTGTGGATGAGCAAAAAACCTATCAAAACTTAAACTACCTAACATGAAAAAACAAACTGAGATGTCCCTCAGATTAAGATAATGGATCGTCACAGAGATGTAGGTACACACATCAGTGTGACTCTGAGCAGGTCACAGGAGGATTTTTATAGAAACAGTAGAAACTGCATTTTAAATGGCATTAGTGCATTAATTCAGTCTTTCAGGCAAAAACAAGAGAACTTGAAAACAGGGAACATTATTTCTTCTCCACCCAACTTCATCACGGGGTTTGACATTCTCCACTACCCAAATTTAAAGTAAATTAGCTTAAATGAACACAGCTCTGTGTGACTGTCGTGTGGAAGACCAACAAATATCACTCCACAGAAACTTCTCATCCTGACTCAGATGACACCTCAGTTTGATGACACACCTTATTTGGGTTATGTTTGCAACTTTTCAATGAAAAACCTCATAATACTTTAAATAAAAAAAAAGGAGAAAGTTAATTTCACAGTGAGGTAAATCATTTCTTCTATACACCAACTTCATTGAGAGGTTTGAAATTGAAGTGAATTGGCTTCATTGAACACACATCACACCTCCAAAGTTTGACCAGACTGCATTACACTGTAAACCATGAAAACTGTTACCATTGACCTTTGTGTATCACATTACATGGAAAACATTTCAACTGTTAAAATAATGACAGACAACATTGATATATTTAACACTAAATAATTTATTTTTCAAAACAGTTAATTACATTTAACCGTAATGATTTCTTGACAACATCTATTTTCAGTTACTTTAACTATCATATTAAATTATATAATATAAAAAAATTTTTAATAATAATTTATGTATCTGTACATTTTTCTTGAATTTTCTGGGAATTTTCTCTTGCATATAGAAAAAAATAAGTTAGTCAACATAAATATTAAGAAAAATTCATAATTTTATAGAATAATTCAAATAACACTAATTAGACTATGACTTTTCTCTGCTGTCAAAGCACATTTAAAACATCTTACATTTTTTAATTTAAAGTCCTGGACATTAATACTTTAACTACAGTTTATCTAAACTACTTTGGCATACAGATAAAAAACATGTGTTGGTATGTATCCAAATTCGCTGCTCATCTCATTGGGGGGTGGGGAGGTTGGGGGTCACATCAGCACCTTCGACCAGACAGTTTCACCTCAGAGGGAACAAAAAAATTTTTTTTAGAACAAAATCGTCTGAACATGAACACTGTCAACAAAAGTAACTATATACACAGATTTTCAACAATCTACCTAACATTGATTTACAAGAGCATTGCTTTGTAAAAACTTTCAGAGGGATAGGGAGAGGGATAACAAAAGACTGGAGGACAGAAAGTGGAGGAGAAAACATGGAAAATGACAACAACAACAACTATAGTAATATTAACTTCTTTAAGAAACTGTCCTGTCCTGGCAGTCAGGCATACAGAATGAGAAGTCTGTGTGCCTTTTGGTGCCAGAACAGATTTGCTTTTATTTCATGGTCACAAACATCAACAATTTTCATTTGAACTGTTAAAAGGGAACCTGATGAAGATTTTAAAAAACACTGAAACATGAATACAGTAGTAAAATCATGCATTCATTTAAACAGTCAATGAGCAGCAAGCAAAGATGGAGAACTAATAAAAGCTGTGACACAAATGATTATTTTTATTTCCTGCCTACATGATGAACACCATTTTAAGACTTCACTGATTTTCCCTTTGAGACATGATTACTTTAAACTAAAATCACTCCATGATTACGATTTAAACACCAAAACCCACATAATTCACACACAATAAATACACATCTATAATTTCCCATTAAATAAATTTAATAAATAAATATATTATTACAATAAATATTTAACAATTAACCGCAAAAATGGCAACACGATCTTTACTATGTGAGTGGGCAGACTTCTGGGCTAACTTCAAAACACTACAACCATGGTGGTAGCCAAAATACACACCATGAACAACGCAACACGCTACACACCAGTTTCCTCTTAAAACCCGAAAGATAAACACATCTAACACCACAGAACCATTTGCACCATGACACGACGATGTAGCTGTTTGACTCATCAGACGAAGAACTCACACTGCCACTGTGAATGTTTGTCTGCCTCCTTTGCCAAACCAACAACAACAAATCTAATCTGAACCAAACTCAGCATCCAACAACTCCTCTAAATCATCAGCATCAAAATCCTCCTGTAGCTGCCCCTGATCATCTTTAACACTAAAACTACACAGAATTCCTTCATGATCACTGAAGTAAGTGGCCATCACTGCACAGTCGACATCGTACTGTGTTGATTTAACATAAACGTGATCAATTAATGTCCCCTTCTCTGTGGTTGCTTCTGTTACATGCTGCCTAAATCCTTTTGACCCCATGAATTTACAAATTGATGATTTATTTAGAATGTTTTCATTAAAATCTCCCATTATTACAATTGTGTTACTGATTGGATTTAACCAATCAAGTAACTTCCCCAGATTGTCTTTGAATACTGAATTTGGATAACATGGTGGACGATAAATCACTGCCAATAGGATGTTCAGTTTGACACACAGGCACACCAAACACTCCAGATTTAAATCAGGTACCTGCAGAATCTCACAGTCCAAATTATCTTCACTGTATAAACCAACTCCACCATGTTCTAGCTCCTTAAGCTCTAACAATTTGGCATGACTGCTGCTGCTGTAACACACACCACGAGGACGGCTGTGGAAAGTGTAACCATCAATTTGGACACTGTGCAGTGAGGACTGTGCAGTGAGCCACGTTTCTGTGACAGCAACACAGTTAGGCTGTAAATGCTGTGTGCAAGACACCAGATCCACCACATGGCGGCCTAAACTTTGAACGTTCATTAGATACACAGAGAAACAGTGTGCATCTAATGAAGGTTTTTGCTGTCCAATTAAAAATGGAGACATGGCTGCTAAAGCCTCCTTTATGGTAGCCTTGCAGTAAATGGCCTTCTTCAAAATCCCTGATGATCAGTCCAGACAAAGCTCTAACACGACTCAGTGCTACATACGCCTGTCCAGGTGCAAACACCTTCTCAAAGGAAACTACAGCCTGGTCTACAGTTAAACCCTGTACTTTGTGTACAGTAGACGCCCACGCTAACCTGAGAGGAAACTGAACACGCAGACCCCCCCACTTGGTCGCCCTCTCCTGCTCTGGATCAATAGCAGTAGAATCCCTGCATTCTACTGCTGCATGTGCACGCTGTCTCCTCCTCTGTGAGCCAATCTTAGGGTCGTCAAATTTAACATAAACTGTTCGAGGAAACGTGTCATCATCATTATCAAAATCGATCTGAGTGACTGTGCCACATGCTCCATTGACCAGACCATCCCCGACATCCACGTTCTTACAAAGCATGACACGCGCATTCCTCGCCAAACTCAAACGCTCTTGCAAACATGTGTCTGATGCTGCACTATGATGCCCGGTCATCTTCTCCAATTTGCCTGTTTTGCTACTGTTTTTGTAGTCCTGAGCATCAATGTTAACATAATCAGGACACATGGCAAAGAGCTGCTCGAGGTTGTGCTCAGACACTTGCCTATTCGTTGGGAGAATATGCAAAGCTGAGCTCTGTTCCCCGGTCTCACGGGACTTTAAAATTTGGACATCACTGTCTAACAGGGGCGTGTCCTTGGAGCGCACTCTCAACCTATTCAACAATCCAGCAAACACACTGTCCTTCTGCCTGACTACTGTGGTCAACTCCACGATGCTAAAGTTGCACCACAGATCAACACCAATGGGACAGCTATACAGAGGCTTCCCTTTAACAGGAGGCAACTGATAGAAGTCTCCAACAGCTATCACACTAACACCACCAAAAGGGGAAAAGTCGCCTGTCTGCCTAATCTGCCTCAACCTGCCATGAACATAAGCCAGCAGACTGTGATCAACCATGCTGATCTCATCGATGATTAGAATTTGGAGGCGACCCAATTCAGCTCTTAGAGAGTTTAGTTTCTCCTCACCTAAAGGGGTGTAGGGTAAACTAGCCTGTTTGCCAATGCCAAATGTGTGATGAATTGTGGCTGCATTTAAATTGTATGCAGCGATGCCTGTAGGAGCAGCTAACAAAACACAGACATCATCTGGTTGATCACAGAGTGCTGACAGCAGCCTCCCTGCCTCGTACTGAATAGCCCTGATTAAATGACTTTTCCCCGTTCCTGCTCCACCTGTGATAAACACCTGCAGAGGCTCTGGGTTTTTGCCCATCACCTTCTGCAAACACCAATGTCTCACCTGATAGAAAACAGCTAACTGTGTCTCATTCAGAGACCTGACCAAACAAAGACCCTCACTACGAGACATGATGTTCCTCTTCTCTAACTTCACCACCTGTTTAGCACTAACAACCAAATCTGGAATGTTCTCTAACCCTTCCACTAGCTGCTCTCCCTCTATCTCTGCTGCCTGCTGCAGCCTCTTCTCCTCTAAACACTCGAGGCGCTCCACCTCCTGCTCGGGACAGAGCTCACCCCAGGCATCATCGTCCACCCCATTGAGCAGCTCAGCGATCTCCTGAGCTCGCTCAATGTCCTCACAGTCAAATTCAAATTTGGCCCTATTCTCGTCGACCACGGCCTGCACCGGATGCACGGAGCCATCACTAAACGTCACCTCCCCTTCCTTATAGAACTGACTAAACAGCTCAAAGCCCTCAGGTTTGAGGTCTGAGTCAGCTCTATAAGGAAGGAACAACTGCAGCAGACTCTGGAAATGAGCCTCCTCCTGCTTCTCTAGGTTAAAACGCATGTATCTAACCACCGCAAACTGAGATCGTGTTCTCCTCAGGATGAAGCCCAGGTCATTTTTCAATTTGATTGCATTTTTGATTTGATTTTTTTCATTCCCGTAGAGAACACGATACTCCGACGCAAACGTAGCCATACACATGTCACTAAACACCTCGTTGTCGGGCCTGTTCCTGAACCTGTCCACTATGCTTGTCATCCACATATCCTCTGACCGAAGATCATGTGATGACGCCCTGTGCTGCAGAACGCTGAGAGGCAAACTCATCTTAACTACATTGCTCCCTGTTGGCACAAACACAACCTTTCTGGAACACTCCTTCAGATGCATGGACGTTAGCCTGTACACTGCCTCCTGGGCGCAGAGGTCTCTGTTGTGGAAATACACACTGACGGGCTTCATCAAACTTTCTCTAGCAGAGAGATTTCCTGTTTTGAGGCTTCTTTTGGGCATTGCTCAATAAAAGGCCAATTTCTCTCTGATTTCGTAATGTACGAGATGATGTAGATCACGATCATGAGGGCGCCAGTGACAAAGCTAAGGTCCATGTTGGCGTTCCAGCACTTCAACAACTTCCTACTGTACTGATTAACCCAAACACTGTTTACCTCTCTCCGATACACTACCTTAGTCTTCTTCTCTAAACGCCTGTACGCCAGCTCAAAGATTTCCTGATTGATGCTCAAACTCGCAAATAACTCCTCTACACAAGCAGCAGGCACCTCCTTTTCCACTGCTTCCTTTATAGCCGTTAAAATCGCCTGTGCTACATCTTTTGGAAGTTTAACGTCGTCTTCAAAACACTTACAGACTGGCTTGTCTTTTGAATCAGAACCCTTCTCTGTGCCACGTGCCTTTTTCCGATCACACGTGCACTCTTTCATGTGACAGATAAACGTCCGCGCTGAAACTGGTTTTGGGAAATTGAAACGACATTTTGTCTTCTTGATCCTACATGTTTTTGCATGTCGTTTGGAGTGTGTTTGAACCGATGTCACAATGTCCAATAATGTGTCATCGTCAGAGGGCAACTCACACGTGACGTATTTATCTATGAAAGCAACGACCTCCTCATCTGTGTTCTTACCAATTTTGGGGGCGCCCTCGATCCAAAACAAACAGTGAACATGAGGAGAGCCGCGCTGCTGAAACTCAACCCTATGAAAATGATCGACGATTTTGCCAATTGGTTCAGCAGGAGACATGAGAACTGCTTTCAGAAAACAGTGCCATCTGTAATCGAACATCCGCGCAGCCGTCACCGGATTACGACGCAACAACTGACATCTGTCTGCCCACTCCAAATCCTCCACCGTCTGCATCCTGCCCTCCTGTTTAAGGATGCTGGTCAGCAGGTTCTGCCAGCGCATATCAGCAGACGAAAACGAACAAAACCAGGTCGGGATCCCTAACTGACGAACACAAGCCATCACTTCCTTCTGCACTGACTGCCAAAACGCCGGAGTCCCTCTAATTGGTCTCAGGAACTTAAAACCATCATCAAACTCTAACAACTTCTTTAAAGCCTCCTCATCCTTTAACATACTCTGTGTAATCCTCTGAGACCTCTGACCTACTTTGCCCTTACGCAACGCCACAGAAACACTCGATATCACCCGATCTAGCTCTGACATATACTGAGCGAAAAATATATACTCTACATTACGAGCGAAACGACCATCAGCATGCATAACCCTGTTGTTAAAATAACGCGTCAACGTCAAATAAGAAGGCCGATTGTCATGAAAGGTCTTATCACCGCAAGGAAACAACACCGGGAAACACTTAGCCTCATTCGTCCGGTCAGAAAGCATCTTTACTGGACAATTTCCCTCTGCAGGCGCAATATTCACAATATCCTCAAAATACTGATCTAATGCTTCCTGACCAATATCAACAGGCATAAGACAAGTGTCCTGAAACATGCAGTGCTGCTGCCTGTCATGTAACATTTCATCTTGTATTATTTCTGATGATTCCTCTACATTCTCAGCTAAGTTAGCCTTTACCTTCGGCTGACTAGCTCCCTGAGCACTGACCTCACCCTGTCCAACATCCTGATCTAAAACAGCACCAACCTCACCCTGTCGAACAACATGATCTTCCACACCACCAACCTCACCCTGTCCAACATCCTGATCTACCACAACACCATCCTTACCCGGCCCTACAACCTGCTCTACAACAGCTTCATCCTCACTAGACTCTGCCTCTTCCTTTTCTACATCTTCTATCCTACAAAACTCATTAACCCAATCCTCATTAAAGTCAATGTCAGCATAAAGGGCATTTGTCCTCTTTAAATATTCTAGCGCCTGTCTTACACGTAAAGTATCAACGAACTGATACTCATAATGCCCTTTATATGTCAGCTTACGCTTCAACTTGACCTGCACTAACGACCCCTCCATACTGGACCGGGGCAACACACGAGTCGACTGCACGATGTCAGCTGGAACACATGTCACAGGTCCATGTACTCCATTCTGCCCACCTTTTGGCAGTGCCAACATTTTCATGAACGGGATATGCAACGCAATTAAATGCTGCTCTAAGCTGTTCAAACATCCCAGTTCAGGTGGAATGGGATCCAGCTCCAGGTTATTGATCCAGCATTCAGCTGGCATCTCACCTTTACTAATCTTAGCCTCACACGTATAACAAATCCAAAGGTCACCTCTACATACTGCCAACTGACAAGGCACAACACACTCATCATTACATCTATGCAAAAAATGCTCACTAATGCACCTCTGTGCAAGATCAGCTGTTTCTACACTTCTGCCATAAGCTTCCCTCGCACAACTAACCACCTGATATTTAAAGAACGACCTATGACACACACAGCAAACAAAATCTGGACCATCTCTGACCTTTTCTAAAAACTCATTCATGACAAAATCAAAATCTTTTGACTGCTCTACCTTCTGTTCCCTGCTCAACCTTACACGACCAATAACTCGCTGCTTGTGCTCTACACTATCATACTTACTCTTACTTCCTTTTCTACTCCTCTCTTTCACTTTCTCCCTATGCTGAACATTGTCGCTGTATTTTCCCAAAACTTTAGCTTTTTTTTCCTCCCTGTGCTTGATGTTTTCATTATATTTATGATAACTAAATGCTTTAACCCGCTCCCTGTGCTCTGAGCTATCTCTATATTTATCTACACTCAACGCTTTAACCCTCTCTCTGTGCTCTGTGCTCTCTCTATATTTCGTTACACTCATCTCTTTAACCCTCTCTCTGTGTGATATATTTTTCCTATATCTTTCTATACTTTTTATATTGTCCTTTTCTCTAAACGCCACATTTTCCTGATACAACTTTCTGAAACTCAACCGACATCTCTCCTGATATGACGGAGTCTTTTTTTCCTGTGCCCTCCATTTACGCCTAAGATGCTTTGATCTTACAGAAAATCCACTTGACTCTACCTTTCTATCACCCTCTACAACCTCTATATCTACACCTTTATCTAATACTTCAATGTCATCGTTATATACAACAGCTGTCTCCTCACCATCTACAACCACAACATCTGAACCCCTAGCCCTAAAGCTGTAACCTGACACTTCCTTCACTTTACAATAACCATAACAGCTCTGCAGTCCAGGCTTGTAAACACACACAACATTCTCAAAATGCTTCCCTAAGATATTCTCCACATAAATACACTCTGCAGAAAAACACTCACGGCTACAGCTGTACTTCAGCCAACGACCATCAAAAAACGTACACGCGCTAACACCTAGCAAATCCGCTGTAACCTGGATTTCCACCTCTGTGGCCCAAGTGTTCACATTTCTCATCCTGGACTGCTGAATGTATTCTAACACCGACGAGTACTCGCTCCTAATGATGCTGCGATACCTATCTGCATTCCTCTCTAGCTCTTTACAAACTGCCAGCCTGATCTTACGATGGTGCTTCTGTGAACCACTCACAGCCTGAGAGATGGCTCTGAAGAAGCAGTTACCATCGGCTACAATCCTCTCATTTCTACAAGGAACCCCTAACAATCCAACACGTGTGGACACCGGTCCACCAACCTTCACAAAATCCATATCAAAACTGCTGCACAAAGCCTTACAGACATCTACACTGAGAGGATGGAAGACCAGCTCTGCATTTCTAACTTCATTAACAAACTCCACATCTAAATTAGCCTCACTAACATCAAATCGCTTTGATTTCTTTGACATGCTGCTGCTCACATCACTGCCCAAAGACGACACCGAAACACCCGACAGTGCTGGACTCACATCTACACTAATACAATGCTCAGGCACACAACTACCTTCAGGGACTACATTAATTGACTCACTAACAACACTAGACTCTGGTGCTGGAGCAGTAGTCACCTCTGTGACGATACTCTCCACAGAAACACCAGACAGCACTGGACTCACATCTACACTATGAAGAGGGAAGTCCTCTTCATTTCTAACGGCTTTATCAATCCCTACATCTGAGTTTGCCTTTCTAACCTTTGACTGCTTCTTTGATTTCTTCGACATACGTGACAAAGTTGGACTGGCCTCCACACTAACATTAACACTGAGAGGGGGGAAGTCCTCATCATATGTCAAAGGATTAACAACCACTACATCTGAATCTACCCTTCGAACACCGAATCGCCTTGATTTCTTCGACATATAAGTTCCAGAAGAAATGCAACGCTTCTTGCCATCAGAAACACTTGGTCCTGCCTCTGAGCCACTGCTCACGACACTGGCATAAGACCCCACAGAAATGCCTGACAGTGCTGGACTGGCCTCTAAACTACCACAATGCTCAGGAACAACACTAGACTCTGGCGCTGGAGCAGTAGTCACCTCTGTGACGCTACCCTCCACAGAAACACCAGGCAGCACTGGACTTGCACCCACACCGACAGAGATGCCACACAGTTCAAAGAGCCTCTCCCCTGAACTGAGACTGTCGGCCAAACGACAGATGTAGTGGTGCAGGTCATCCAGGCACGCAAAATGCAAAACCACGCTTGTACCGTTACAGTGTGACAAGCCAACGTTACTGCGTGAGTGACTGTCGACCACAGCGAACCGTCCATCCTCACAGATGATGGCAGAAGTGTTTCCACACATTGTCAGTAGACATGTGCTGTACTGACTGAAAATCCTCTCAAGTCCGTTAGGCAAACTGATGAACACACCGCTGTCGATGTGTTCACCCTCAGTCACGCCTACATCCCCCAACACGGTGTCACCAAAACCAAACCGAACAACCTCATCATCTACCACCAACTGCTGTGGCAAATCTGGAACAGACAGCAGATTTGTCACATGGCTAAACACACCAAGGTCACGCAAACTCGTGTACAACTCATCGCCTAAAACCAACACGCGATCCAGCTCACGACTCCCCCAGGTAAAAGCACTGCTAAACGTGTGTTTGGCTAAGCTGACCAACGCTATAGCCATACACTGCAATCCCCCGTACACAAAGCGCCTGCTCCCCTGGTGAAACGACCCGCGCACAACCTTTGCTAGCCTAACACCTCTCCTACCCTCAACCTTTGCTGCTACATCATTACTGTCTGAATCTAAACCAACATCGACTATGCAAACATTAGGAAAAAAAACGTCCTTAGCTTTGCTGATCTTCTGTCCCCTCCGGGTTCTCTGGGGCACGACGGGGCACGTTGCAGCGACCTCCTCCACGACGACCTCTGGGACCACGGGCTCCTGCGCTGTCTCCACGACGACCTCCTCCACGACGACCTCCGGGACCTCCTGGGCTGCTGCCTCCGCCTGACACAAATCAAAACCAAAGTTTAACTGCATAACAAACCAGGAGAACAAATGCAATTTTCACCATAAGTCACATATTATGTTAAACAAAGACATGCCTGCTGCTGGACTGGACAGGGACTGGAGGCAGACTCCGTCACCGGGGCAGGTGAAGGTGTTGCCACCACCTATAAAGAACAGAAAAAGGAAAAAAACATTAAAACAATGCAACTCTTATCAAAACATGTACCACACCTCATCAGTCTCTCTCCACAAAACAATAAAAAAAGAAAAAACACACCTGCCGCTTCCCTCCTCTGCGCTTCGTGGCAACACCTCGTGGCCGACGCTTCACAGGGGAAGCCTAGAGGAAGAAAAACAAACCTTTGTAACAGCTGTCTACCACTTCTGTTCTCAACTTTTTCAGACATGTGACTTGTGTGCACTTTACCTGGCCAGCTGGTGGCTCAGCGGTGCAGCCAGAGCCAGAAGAAGGACTAACCTTCTCCATAGCATCCAACATGTCACCGCTGAACCACACAGGGTTGGGCGGGATGACAGACCGAACCACAGCAGGTGCAGTCTTGAAAACAAAGACAAACAGAATTGTGTTAATAACATTTTACATGCAGGCTCAGCACAAAACTATTAAACAATTACTCAAAAAAAACACATTACCTTGCCCTCCCTTCCAACCACAGTCCACTCCCAGGGGTCGCTGTGACGTGGCACGGGGACGTGTCCTGTCACAACTAGCCTGGGAGACACCGTGGCACGCGGCGATGTCCGGGGGGACACCGTGGGCGTGGGCGGAGGTGGTGCCAGCTGCTGCAGGGCGGCGTCCCACAGCAGCTCCACCAGGATGGGGGTGCCATCGGTGTCGCTGAGGTGCACCTGAAAAAAGTCCAACACAGAAGACATTTCACTTCATTAGTGTATCTGACACTGAAGAAAACATCCAACTCCAACTGTCATGACAATAAAGTAAGATGTACTCACGCCGTCGGGGCACCACAGCTCCAACCGATGGAGAGGGAGGTGCTCTGCCACAGACACGTAAGGGAGACCTGACACAAATGTCACAAAGCACAAAAAAAACTTTAAATACTCTAAGTCTGATTTTACATAAGTGTTAAATTACATATGGGCATGCATTTACATGTAAATGATCATTAATGCATACGGTCACATTTAAAAAATTATCATTTCTCAAACATTGCAGCAGATATGAAACAAGTTCAACTTAAACATACCCATGCGTGCTGCGACACGGTGAAACTCCTGACGCAGCGCCAGCTGCAGGCCCGGCTCGATGTTCAGGCGTGGAGGGAAGTCCAGCACGAACACCTTACAGAAAAACTTTGGTCATCAGATCACATTCATGTTTCCAAAATAAGTGCATGACAAAAACAACAGCTGGTGACAACAGTTTTGCTGACACAGAACCAAACAATCAACAACAACAATAAATTGAAACCTGAACACACACCTTGGGCCAGCGGCTGCAGATCGAGGTCAGGAGAGCACCGAAGTCCAACGCTGCCTCACCAACTGTCCGGCTAGCTGTGAGGTTGTTGCTCGGGGCAACCACGCAGACGGCGTCCGGGGTCCACGGGAGATCAGCATGCATGGCCTCTGTCCTCAGCTCGGCGGCCAACGCACCTGGAACAGAGAGAAAAGCAAAGGACACAGGACCTACCGGCATGGGCACAAAGTCGTCCACAATGGCCCGGAGGTGGGAGTCTCCAACGACGAACACCAGCTGCAAAAACAGACACTGCTTTACAACAGAGAAACCAACCGTGACACCTTACGAGCTGCAGTTTCTATGTGAAACAGAAAAACTAATACCTTCTGGTCCGGACGATGCGCTGGAGAGACAAACTTCCGAGTCCGATGGGTCAGCTCAGAAGTTTGCCATCTCCGCGTACGATGGCGGTACCCCGTACCGCGCCCTGTTTCGTTGAGGTTAAAGTCAGACAGAACATCATTAGAGGATAATTGACCTAAACAATATCAGTGAAAGATCTGAAATGCGAGCTTGACACATACGGGCGATTTAACTCCGGGACAGGCGCCAGGGCGGTCCAGGGGTGCCCCTCTGCCCTCCTCCTCTTCAGGGCTTGAGCTCGGCGGTGGCCCTTCGCACGCGGCATCTAAACGTGAAAACAAAAAAACATTTTTAGTCAACGCTCAGAGAAAAAGCAGAACAACTGGAATCTGAATCTGTGCAAATTATACTCACAGGCCTTTACATAGCAATGATTAACCTAACATTGAAATACAGAAATGTTTGAACTCACCTGGGTTGAGGGAGAGTGTCTGTGTGTGTGTGTGTGTGTCTGTCTGTGTGTCTGTGTGTGTGTGGATGTGTATAGAATCAGTCAAAATGTGTGCAGACTATTACTGTGTCTAGGTGTTTGTTTATTGAATAGATGTATCTGTATCTGTGTGTAAAAATGTGTGTGTGTTCTGGATCAGAAGATCACAGAGCAAACAACCGCAGTCACCAAAGCAGGAGAGTACCAGATTGCACAGCCAAGAGTTGGGAATCTACAAATCAATAAGATCAATTAAAATTAGTTTCATGGAAACATCTGATCAATAATTTATCTCATTTAAGAAACAAATTAAAGCCTAAACATGTGCCTACGCAAAACCTGAAAAGGTCTAAAAACATTTACATTTTCAGTCATTATATTTTTAACATCGCAATAACTTGTGATTGGAGTAAGTTGAAAGAAAAACTCCATTTTTTAATAATAAAATTAATTTTAACTAATCAACTTAATTGACTTATAGTCCTGCCTGAGCTGTATGAAAATTTTAACCTAAATTTTTGACAAAACTTCTTGACAGAATCAATTAAATTAATCTTAGCATAGTGGTTAACAAACAAACTAACATTAGAATAACACATTTGCTCTCTTAAAAAGATATGCTGGCTGACAAAACATTGCCCAACTATGATGGAGAAACAAAAATGAGTCTATGTCAGGAGCTAAACTTTACCAGCACATAAAATGCAGCACAGATGCAAAGAGAGGGCCACAAACAGACACACATTCACACCCAATGCAGAGAGTAAAGTAAAGTGTTTGCAAATGTTCAGCATGAAAGCAAATCATGCTGATTAATCCAAATCCATCAAATAAACGCTTGACTAAGTTAATATACACTTCTCTCACAGCAGATGGAAAACACACATCTTGATCACACCATTTATACCGTTATGACAACAATACCATAACATTAATACTGTCTATTTTTATAAACTTTGTCTGCATCAAATACTTCATTACATGCAATGCAAAAACAAATCATGCACACAGACACCTGCACACACATGCACAGAGATCTACAAGAAGACATGTCTTCACATTAAGTGCTTTTCAGCCATAATGACAAGGACAAACCATCTCACAAACATGACGACTAAGAAAAAAATATATGTTCCAAAAAACATTTGCTTTCTCAAAATACAGAACATCAACATGACACCTGAAGTAAGCCGAATTGCTCTAAACAAAGACAACAACTCTACATTACAAACTAGGGCTGGAGTATATTATTAATAATAAAGCCCCATCTTTTTTTGCCACATCACTCAAATTAAATTAATTAAATTGATTAATTTTTCCCTCTCAAAAAAGGAAAATAATAGACAGAGACAGGTTGTCTATGAACTATCTATGTCGCTGAAGACTCAGAAATTTTCACTGTAAATTAACATCAAAGTCTTGAAAAATATTCATTAAAAAAAACAAACAATTGCAAGCCTTTGGAAATTTTTGACAGGCCTATACTCATGAAAACTAACTTTTCATTATTAATAATTTTAAACACTGCACCCACTTTCACGTATTAACTTACTATTGTGATTTTATAGTTTTTTAATCTCCTGCAAAAAATAATTCTAATTATTCAATTTTATCAATATATTTCCCAGCCCTAACACAAACTAATACAAATAATATACACAGACATCCGTATTAACACTGACTCAACATCACACACAGAAACACACGTCAGTGATCACGTCTATATGCTTTCAACTTTCACTCATAACAAATAATGTTCTTAAAGAACAGTTAAAGACCTCATCAATACTTTGACCTGACTTAATGTAAAAAAAAAAAAAAAGAATGTACTGCCTTGAATTGAAGGTTATGGGTGTTTAGAAGTGCGGTTGTGTTAGTGACAAAATCTAGCATCATGTACATCACTATAAGGCATTAGTGTCTAAGCTTTGTTTGACTGTGACACACAGTTCAGAAAACACAACACAAACATTACAACAACTTTTAACTGCTAGGTTGTACCAAGTTAATCAAAATAAATCTAGAGTTTTAGTTGATTAATCATCTGCTGACAATAATTCAAATTAATTAATTTAACTGACATATTCGTTAGCCTTAGCTGTAGAAAATATTTGTCTTAAATTTTTGACTTAACTTCTACACAGAATATTTTATCTTGACACTATGGTTAACAAACAAGCTAGCACAACAATCACACATTGGTTCTCTGAAAAAACGTGATAGATGATACGATATCATTCAACTAGAGACACAAAACTGAGTCTCACAGACACACAAAGATCTTCCAAAATGTTTTCACAAAAAGTGCTGGAAAGTTTTCTCCCAAAATTGCAAGGAATACTAATCTTACAAACATGACTACACAGCACACAAGTTTTGTAAAACAACTGCTCTCAAAAAACACAGACAACAGTAACACAGCCCCCGATGTCTGCTACACTTCTTAAGACACAGACACAACAACTCTACACTACAAGCTGAGCCAAATAATACACACAGAGATAAAACACACTCATGCAATAGAGTCCCTCTAACTCAGATCATCACTAAAAAACTTAAAGACCTCATCAATACTTTGATTGTACTCAATGTAAAAAATAAAGTAAGAAATATAAATCTGGATTTTTAGTTTAAAATCTTATGCAGAAAATAATTTAAATTAATTTACTGTTTTTGTATTTAGCTGTTTCCACAGCCCTAGTTACAGAAACAAACAATATTCCTCCAAGAATAATAATTAAGGAGCTAATGAACTTTAGCATCATGCTCTATGAAAAAGTTCCTATCAGCTCTGTCTAATAATTAATAATATGGCTGCATTAATCATGGCATGCTCCCTTTGTCTCCTCAAAGCTACACAGAATTTAGAAAAATAAAATAAACACATGATCTGTGTCACCCACACTGCTGAAGACTCAGAGAAACCAAATGATGTCCACACACACCATCACAGACAGATGCTCTGACTTCAGTGTGTCTCAGTGCTTAAACAATGGCTAACACAACATCTCATTAGCTCAGGCCTGCTCATCAGGACACAGACACACAACTGAACCACAGCACAAACTAAGCTCAACAACGCAGGCACACAAACCTCACACACTCTCTCATTCAATAAACTCATCCATCTTAATATGACACAAAGGCTAGTGTGCTAACACGAAGCTAACACAGAACAAAGACCGAGTGCTACATAACATTAGCATATGTTTAGCATGGGAGAACAAATCATGAAAATCAGCCAAAAATCCATCAAAAAACGCTTTAAAATCCACCAAATACGTATCATACTAACATAAACATATATATTTTATTTATCTGAAGGGTAATCAATGCCCATGAAGTGAAGTTTATCAAACAATTGTCTCAACATGACACAAGAACTAACAGCTAATGTGGCTAACCCCAAGCTAACAAAGAACAAAGGCCGAGTGCTTCATAACATTAGCATATGATTAGCATGGGAGAAAATATCAAGCTAATTGACTAAAAAACCAACAAAAACGTTTTTAACATCCACCAACATTAAATCTTACTATCCTTAATATGAATTTATTGATTTAGATGTTTTATAGGACATTCATTGTCTCAGGATTAAAGCTGATCACAAATACACACTTCACAGAAAGTTCTAGAAAGTTTAAAATTTCAGCACAGAGCAGCAAAAACAGAAATACAAGTTAACTGTTCTTACATTTTAAACTAAACATTGTTTAATCTTAATCAACCAAAATTATGTTCTTCAAACAACAAAAGTTAAGGACCTCATCAATACTCTGACTCTACTCAATGTAAAAAATGAATTTACTGCCTTAAATTGATAGTTTGGGGTGTTTAGAAGTGTGGTTATGTTCATTAGAGAATCAGGCACCATTTACATCAATGTACAGCATTTGTGTTTGTCTAAGTTAACACCCCCCACACAAACTTCATAATAAATTAAAAACACTAGTTGGTACCAAGTTAAGAAAAATAAATCTAGATTTTAGTTTTTCAATCATCTGCAGAAAATAATTCAAATTAATTGATTTAACTGATATATTACCCAGCCCTAGCTGTAAAACCACATAATATTCCTCCAAGGATAATATTTAGGGAGCTAAAAATCACTTTGCACTGTTTTAAAAATGTTAATTACTTTGATCACACATATTTTGTGTTAATAATTAACAGTGATATCATAATCTTTGAAAAATGGCTGCTCATATCAGCTTTGTTCAATAGTAAGCCATATGCTGCATGATGATGTCATGTCTCTTTGTCACTTCCATCACACACAAAAAAAATTCCCGCCTTTGGTAGCCTCTGTCAAAACTCAACCAATCACTGGAAGCTCCTCTAAAAACTGGGCGGGGCTTAATGGATGTAAACTGCCCACTAAATGGCTGACATACTGTCTAAACTGCATAGCAACAGCTCTCTGCTTAAGGCCAAAATACACAACCACTGGATCCACAGAATTAAATTCACTTCATAAACAGACAAAAGTAAACTCAGAGCAACACAGCATTTAAAAAATACAAACACCTGATTTTGGCCACACAGACAGAACAACTCTACACTAAAAGATGAAGCCAAATATCACCCACAGAGATATGGATAAACACACACTCATCAATAAAGTCCATCTAACTCTGATCATGACTGAAAAACTCCAGAATAAAGAAATAAGGGAGAGAAAATTAAACCTATTACTTCAGCATCACACACAGACACACACATCAGTCAGCACGTCATATACTTTCAGCTTTTCCTCATAACAACATTTTTCTTTAATGAAAAATACTTGAAGACCTCATCAATACTTTTACTGTATTCAATGTAAAAATTAAGGTAAGAAATATAAATCTGGATTTTTACTTTTAAAATCTTAGGCAGAAAATAATTAAATTAATTTATTTAACTTTTGTTCCACAGCCCTAGCTATAACAACAACTAATATTCCTCCAAGAATAATAATTAAGGAGCTAATGAACTTTAGCATCATGCTCTATGAAAAATTTCCTATCAGCTCTGTCTAATAATTAATAATATGGCTGCATTAATCATGGCATGCTCCCTTTGTCTCCTCAAAGCTACACAGAATTTAGAAAAAATAAAATAAATAAACACATGATCTGTGTCACCCACACTGCTGAAGACTCAGAGAAACCAAATGATGTCCACACACACCATCACAGACAGATGCTCTGACTTCAGTGTGTCTCAGTGCTTAAACAATGGCTAACACAACATCTCATTAGCTCAGGCCTGCTCATCAGGACACAGACACACAACTGAACCACAGCACAAACTAAGCTCAACAACACAGGCAGACAAACCTCACACACTCTCTCATTCAATAAACTCATCCATCTTAATATGACACAAAGGCTAGTGTGCTAACACGAAGCTAACACAGAACAAAAGGCTGAGAGCTCCATAACATTAGCATATGATTAGCATGGGAGAACAAATCATGAAAATCAGCCAAAAATCCATCAAAAAACGCTTTAAAATCCACCAAATACGTATCATACTACCATAAATATATATATTTTATTTATCTGAAGGGTAATCAATGCCCATGAAGTAAAGTTTATCAAACAATTGTCTCAACATGACACAAGAACTAACAGCTAATGTGGCTAACCCGAAGCTAACAAAGGCCGAGTGCTTCATAACATTAGCATATGATTAGCATGGGAGAAAATATCAAGCTAATTGACTAAAAACCAAACAAAAACGTTTTTAACATCCACCAACATTAAATCTTACTATCCTAAATATGAATTTATTGATTTAGATGTTTTTACAGGGCATTCATTGTCTCAGGATTAAAGTTAATCACAAATACACACTTCACAGAAAGTTCTAGAAAGTTTAAAATTTCAGCACAGAGCAGCAAAAACAGAAATACAAGTTAACTGTTCTTACATTTTAAACTAAACATTGTTTAATCTTGATCACTTCAGACTAGCACAGCTTTATCACATGATATGCTAACATTAAGCTGGAAAGAAAAATAGGCCTCTTACCTCTCTGGAGTCTGCACAAAATGGAGGACTGTTGACATCCAGACAATTGGCTTTAAAGAATCCATGACAGGTCATCAGGACGACCAATCAGAGCACACTGCTGCGGTGACGTCAGTCTGAGTGCAGGCACCATTTTGACTTCAATACATGTTAGACTGAGATTAACCCTGTAATATCTCTAAAACAGTATCAGATGGTAAGAGCATGTAAATGGAACATTTGTAGGTCGAAGTCTTGTGATAGTTTTAAGCTATAGATCAAGTTTGTACGTACATGTATGTTGTAAAAATTTCATATCAAACATAGACTAAGGCAAACAAGCACATCAGACTGGGATATGAGCAGGTCACAGGAGGTCCAGTGAAACCTTCAAAACTGACTTTGTGTAATTTATTACATCATATAAATATATATATATATATATATATATATATATATATATATATATATATATATATATATATATATATATATATATATATATATATATATATATATAGATATATATATATATAGATATACATATATATATATATGAATATAAAACATATACATATGTGTGTGATTCAATTACTTTATATATATAATATATATATAATTATAATATATATAAAAATTGAGATATACATACATATATACATATATGTGTGTGTGATTTAATTAATTTATATATATATATAATTTAAATATAATTAATAAACATATATGTATTTATATATTTACATATATATATACATATATACATATGAAGTCTAAATTGGGCCTAACCAGATTTGTGAATAAAATATTTACATTTTATTTAAAAAAAAATAACCTCCAATAAGTACAACTGACCTCTCTAGCACCCACTGGGCACACTGCCAGTAGGAATGTCATAGAGTGATGATACTAATGCTGTAACTAACATTTGTGTCATAGAGACCCACAAATCATGGGCTGACACCCTAACCCATCTCTAACAGGATGCTTGCAGATTGTCTTGAAAAAAATATATTTAAAAAAAGTCTATAAAAAATATATTTCCTCCTCCACTGAACATGGTTTCACCTTGAAATATGGACAGATCACAGAGGAGGCCATGCTGATCTAAACCTTCACAAGGAAAATGTTGTTTCTCCAAAGATTTTCTGAATCTGCCCCAAACCGGCCTGTTTTTGTGTATAAATACTGACCAATAGACTTTCATTATTAGGGTTGGGGTTACATCATTATTTGACAGCTTTGAAAAAAGTTTGCACCTTGCCAATGCAATTTTCAATCAAAGTATATAATTACAAATTAATCACTTGGTATCAGTTCCTGTGCTCCTACATCTAACATAAGACCAACCTGTCTTCTTCCCCTGTCTCTCCTGATTCATTCTGTATTTCTCTCTTTTTTTCTCTCCATCCTCAAACCTGAATGACATGAACTTTGTATTAAGAAGGTTTGAAAGATATACCAGTTTAATTACATGTAATGAATCTGAAATTTTAATTCAAAGGTATATCCTTACTGGATATCAGTTACTGATTGATATTTCATCCAATCAGACTTATCAGATACATCCCCACATCACTGTAGTGTTATATCTGAGTGAAGACAATTACACTTAAGTGTTTCACTGAATGATCTCTTTTATTGTTCAACACCTAGTTAAAGAAAGTATGACTGTATGAGAATCAAAATCACCACAAACACATTTTTGTTTTTCTTTTCATAATCTGTTACATTGTAAATACGAATCAGTAGCCAGGAAGGCTGCAGTAATTGTGTGGCTTTGTAATAGTTCTCTATCAAATCTTCTGATTATCGATTGAGTACTCTTAATAACAAACATTGCATTCTGTGATCTCTCAGGAAGTTCTACCTGCTTATTCTTTTTTATTACATTGCAGTTAATATTTATTTGTATGTTCTGTTTATCATTAGGTAATAAGACACAACTCTTATGATGGCCTCAACTTTAATTATTAGTGCAATATTTACCCCTGTATAATTCTTTATGATCCACACAATGGCATGATGATTGATGAAAGCTGGACTATCACATCCAAGAAATGTGATCTATTTCTCAAAAGGTGTTCACTTTCACTTTCTGCCACTCCCATATCTGAGTCTAGGAACAGGTTTTAGGGTAAAGCTGGCCTGTGATCTGTTGAATCCTGGCTGTATGTTGACCTCTGACCTATTTACTCTCTGTCCCAGTCACTGTTGGCAGCAATAGTGTTTCTATTAAAGTATTTATCTAATCACAAAGATGTACTTTTATGACTTTTTTTTCACTTTTCATTACAGTGATGACACATTTAAAATAATTTCCTCCCCATCACTATATACATACTGTAAGTGAATACCCACTTGTTGTGCCACCAGTTTCAGAGATTTGGTCAAAATAGTGTCATCAGTGAGGCTGTGAGTGAGAGTGAAATTTAATAAAAACTTTACTCTAACTCAGGAGCTGTTACAATGATGTCACTCACTGAAATAACAGTCAAGTGCAGCTGGTCATGTGACAAAAGGAGGAACAAGAGAATGTCTCAAACACAGCCATTATAAAAACTGAGGCTCTAGAGAGAGCTGCAGAACACATACCAGCCAAACTTAGAGCAGTTTAAAGGGATAAAAAAGGTAAATCCCTCAAAATGGAGGTCAACGGGCATGAGGGACCTGCGAGACAGCGAGGACCCGTCCAACGCTGCTTGCAGCTTTAATTAGTGATTGCTGTTTATTACATTAAAATGTGCCTAACACTCTGGATACCTGCCTCTGAGGCTTTGTTGACGTGTGCACACATGTGCGCCTGTCACCAAATTACAGCTGTGGAGGGTGCGCTTCACTTGCGCCGAGAATAGACCAGGTTGGAGCTTGCGAGCTTTCAGTGCACTTTCCGCACAGTTTTTTGACACAAAATTGTCTCTGCGCCAACATGAATCCGTCAGCACCTCCCCTTGGTGTGCTGTCACACTCATGTCGGCGCAGACGGTCTACCAAATTGTCAAATTGGCAGTGCATGGCGGTGCGCTGGATGATATTAACACTGTGCGGGGTGCGCCACCCTGCGCTGCACCACGAAATAAGGGGCAGCACTGAAGTGACCAAATACTTCAGATGGGACCTTCAACCTCTCAGGAAAGCATTAAAGTGGCAGAAGCTCAAGGAGAGAGTCTGAGATGAAGAGAAAATATAGCTGGATGAGGGGTTCTCAGTATGCTAACCTACAAACCTTGGGGCTCATTACTGTTAGGAGTGGGACTAAGTAGCACTGGACCCTTCATCTGAGCATTTTAATTTTGGTGAGCTTTGAAAAGGTAAAATGGTGCTGAAAATGTGTTCTGTTACTGCAGAGGGCTGAGTCCCTATGTCGGTATTTAGAGCAACCAGCCAAAGTTGGCGGAGGTCCACGTCATGCAACTGAGTTCAGTGAAAGTTAAATATTGAGCATTTACAATGACTGTGTGTTACACCTGGGTCAATAGAGGAGCAACTCATTTTCCTTCAATCCAATAAGTTAGATCTATAAAGTTGTTTTTCACTGACCAGTAACTGACCCTGCTACAGCACTCTGATCTGTCCATCAGATTAGAGGACAACAGTGTGCTGCTGTTGGACGGATACGTAGCCAATATGGTGCATCACAAAACTTTTCTAAACATGAGGGCTTCTTGAGAAAAAGTGAAAGGCTGAAAAGAATCTTAGTGTAGAGTCTAGTCGAGACAATGTTGTTTGTTGAGTAGTTTTAAGCTGAGAATGGGTTGAGGCATTTAGGACAAAGCTCTCAAGTTGTTTTGTAAGTAATCATATATACTTGTGCTATAGGCCTCGAGTTCACTTAAAAAAAAAAAAAAACTATGCCATTAATATCTTAATTGGATCCTGGAAAAGAGACAAAAAATGATCCATGTTTAGCTCTGTCAGACAAAATGAACACTGTCAAAAACTCTTGATGAATGAAGTACCTTAATAAGTGCATTGATTAATGGATAAAATCAGGCTTAATACTAACCTGGCATGCCAGATGGACAGTTACATATTGGAAATATTTCACATCCATCTGGGACGGAGCTGTTCGATATTTTTTTTCAGGGAGACAGAACCTTCAAAAACAGCAGCTGTGATTGGACAATCATTCAGTTTATCACACTCATCATAGACTAGTCCATATCAAGCAATGTAGCAATGTATGCATATACGTAGTGTCTAATTGCTAACTGCTGTAACAACAGCTTACAACTGTTAGCCGCCACTTCAGCCGTTAGCTGTTTTCCACCTTAATCCTATCATTTCACATTAAATTATACTGCACAGATGTATCATTTAACTCTGAAATGTGTCATGAATCTAGCTAAAGATGATCCCTACCAAGTTTTCCAGGTAAACTTCTGAGGAGAGCATATTTCACCAAGTATCACTGAGTAACCATGATGACCATAGGCTAACCCGCATGTTGGAGGTGTTCTGCGTTCTCTCCCAGTTTCCCAGCAGAGATCCCCGGTCAGGAGAAGAGCAAAAACATGATTTCCCGTGAGATAAGCTTCAAGAGACGTTCTTTCCTCCTCTTTAAAGAAAAAATGAGTCAATTCCTGATAAAGAAACACACAGTTATTGAGACAGTTTCAGAAGCCGCCATTGTTTTCAAACATGCAGTCCATTCCTTTTGTCGTCATTTCCACAGCTCCTGCCTCTCTTCCCTGATTGGGCCGTTAAAGCATTTAGCCTAGTGAAGTTGTTTGACAATGGAGGTTGGCAACACGGATATGGATATGCAGGATTTGAGCATCAGGCAAGTCTGTTTACTCTTCAAGGCCAGCTAAATACATGACTTTGCTAATATTTCATCATGAGAACATGTTTTTTCATGCATGAATTTTGAATGAATTCATGACATTTGGTGACTCCATTCTACCTTCTCTTTTTTTCAAAACCATTTGTGAGGACTATAGCAAGTTTTAACATCTTGTTGTCACAACAGCAACCACTAACACATGAAGCTCACGTTTGCATTTAACACAACCACTATTTGAAAAGTACCACGAGGTCTCATCCGAAACATCTGCCGGCTTTTATCACCAGAGTGTCATCTGAAGCACCTACAGGTGGAAGAACAGCTGTGAAAGTTTGTTTGCATGCATATAGGCCAACCAGAAGTATCACACAGAGGAGAGAGTGACTAAGTGTGATGTCTCAGGTCAAAATGCACTTTTTGCTTTCAACATGTGACCACTGTAAAAAGAATTTCAGCCAACCTGTCCACCTCCAGCCTCTGGAAAAATGCTAGTGTGTTTCCAGCTCTGTGTTATGTGTGTATTGTGCAAATGTACTCTTCTGTGCAGCTCATACCTCTTGAGGGCCTCTTAAGTCTCCTCTTTAGTGCTTACCCAGAATCCCTTTTTCAGTTCACAAATACAGAGATGGTGCTGATGGTATTGCTCCCGGTCTAAGACCTCTCTCATAATCTGCAGCACGTATGTATTCAAAGCTTCCTGGTGGAGAATGGTACAGAAAAGGCAAAAATGTGGAGATTACAACCCTACGTGATGTACAAACACTTCATTTCACATTGACATTGTCCCGGCGTTACACTGATAATGAGCCAATTATGAAACTTTTGATAAGCTCAACCTCCAAAGGGTGGCTGCAAACTTTTACAATGCCAAGAAATCAATGGAGCGTCCCACATTGCTTCATGAGGCACAGGTTAATTGGCTCGACAGAATCATTTCCTGGTGCTAATTATTTGTTATGGTCCAATTTTAAATATATTAGTGTATGAAAGGCCACCAGACTGAGTTGTAAACAGGTATTAGTAGGGATTATATGGAAGCCTTCTTCTGCTCAGTTACAGTTTACCCCATGAATAAATCTGCTTAGAGCATTATAAACATGAAAAGACCAAAAAAAAAGGAGAGAAAAATCAATTATTTTCCAGTCTCCCTGTAAATAACACCTATAGATTGTCGCATTGAGAAGTTAACTCAAATTTAAACCCTAGCTTTGGTAAAGTTGTATTGTGCTCAAGGCTGCTGAACCTGTTTTTTATGTTTATCTAAAGGAAAGTGCTGCAAGTTCTTTAATTCACCAACCCCAAACTTCTTATATTGGCTCATTTTCTGTGAATAATCATATACATAAATTGTTTTAAACCACGTTTGACCCTTGTAAATCCCCTCCACATAATCACATGCATTTATACCAATCTACAGGATGTTCACAAAATGAGTGAGCAGCAACAGGAGAAACAAAGTCTCCCTCTGCGATGGATGGGTGTGTGTGCACTTGTACCTATCTAACAGGAGACCTCAGGGAGCAGGGGCAGCAGAGCAAGCATAGAGAATGTGGCGATCGTGCCTCAGGAAATTGATAACCTACTGACTGCTAAGGTGGCGATATACTTACCTTCACCCTGCATCCCCTTCATTGGTAAACATGTTAGTTGTGCTTGTCTTCAAGAATTAAAGCAACACAGATGCAGTCAACATGACCAGTAGGATCAGTGTAGGCAGAGACGTGACAGATTGATCACACTTGCAGAAACAATGCCACCTGAAAGACAAAGTGATAAATCAAGACCACATTCATCATCAATGCTGTTTAAGTCGGGAGTTGAGAAATAAGAAAACAATTATGGTGTAATCTTTCAGCTGGTGACAGAGTAAATGGGTGACTGTGTTGACACAAAGGTTGACTGTCTGCATTTAAGCTTTGTTCTCTGGCTGTATTTTCTTACACAAAATCTACTAAGTTGTATTTTTTTTACATGTACAGGTATATATATACAGTGCTTTACAGATCTATTAGATCGCCTGTCATACAACACAGAAAGTATAACTTAACTTTTTAGAAATCTTTCAAAAACTTGTTTGATACTGAAATTATGTTCTTAGACACATGTTTAACACTTTTTTTTAAGTTCAAACTGAATTCACCTTTAATAATCTAATTTGAGTTTTGCTCACGAGGCTTCTCTGAGAAGTCACATTTATCAAGCCGAACACTCAACCACCAAACCTTTTTTCTGTTTTGGAATGTAAGTAAATAAATATAATTTGGCATCTTAATTAATAAATAATGATGTGCTTCACAACTTTTTATTTTTATGCAAAACAGTACATTTGAAAATTCCTGGAACAAGTAATAATTGTATTTTAGCAATAAAAGTGTCATTTCAGTTAAAGAGCTTCTACATACTGGTGTATTAACATATCACATACTGCATGTGATATGTTAATACACATATGTAATACATCATATTCATTTGCATTTCTAACGTGAATGTACACAAGTCTATTTTAGGCGGCATTTGAAATGCATTAAGTCTGCCATTTTGTCTGTTACTGTACCAACCAAAAGGTAGCCTGACATAGCATTTTAAAATGTTAGCTGCCTTGGTTTGGCTTCTAGCCCATCAGCTGAAGTAACTCAGACTTGGTTCAACATCTTTACAGGAAGTAATAAAGAAGCACAAACTTCCTCCAAGGCAAGGTGTTCTGTTTTGTAATGTTAAAAAATCCTTTAAAAATGCCAGGATCCACAGATGAATTCAGGTCAAAATCAAAATTGAATCCCTTCTCTTTTGCGCCATGACCAGCATGACCAGAAAATGACGTGAATAAAAGTATTTTATTTTTTAGGAAAAAAAACATGAAAACCTGCCGAATCTTGTAATGGTAAGACACTTCTGAAATATTCCTTGGATTTGCATTAAGAATTTGATCTCCACCAAAATATAATCCATTTATTCTTGGACCATTTCTGGCCATCCTGAAAATGTCATCAAATGCAGTTCATAGTGTTTTGGCAATACTGTAAATCAAACAAAACTTTCATTTCTGTGGGGGACAAACCTTTTATTTTCAAATTTTTTTGATTTTCACATTTTTAGATGAAACCGTGCTAATGGCCACCCTGTACTGTTTGTTGTTGAGTGTTTTGTTTTTAATTCTTCAAACCAAATGAAAAAAAACAAAAAATAATTTGTAATCAGGGCAAGGCCATATTCATTCATTCAGTAGTTGATTGGGTTTTTTTGTCTCCTAAAAAGTAACAAATTTGGAAAGAGGAGGTTTGTGCCTGACAGTGAAAAAATGCTGGCAACAACACAATCTCCTAGGCGGGAGTAATTTTCACATTCCACTACTCAGTTGTCCTTTCTGCTGCATTGATCCTTGGGAGGTTTTGCACTGTGCTGTTGAGCAACTTATGTTCAAGCATGTTGTTGATAGGGAGGACTTTTGTGGTCTGTAGGTCGGGTTATACATCACACAATACACTCAGATACAGCATTTTAAATTTGAAGGCAACTTGCATTTAATAATGGCTCGCAAACAAACAGCTCACTGATAGCTGGGAATCGGCTCTCACCACTCACTTAAAAGAGCTGTTCAAAAGACTCATTTGCAAACATCACCGTTCTAGCACAAACCACAGCAGAAGTAGGTAAAAAAAAAAAAAAAACAAAGCCTCTGGTTACGAGTAGAGGTAGATAATACAAAATAACACAGTAAAAAACTAGAAAAGCACTTGGAGAGCACAGACCTCCGCCAGCGCCACAGTCCTTAGCCGTATTGCGATTTTCATCATAAATATTAGTCCTACCTTTATTTCATCTAAATATTTAGATTCCTTGACCATGAAAACATACCATTAGCAACTGGATTCATAATGATATCTATTTTAGTTCAGTAGTCATTCACAGAAATCACATTTTCCACCATGGCGGCCAGACGCTGATCCGGATCAACACCAAAATCGAATCAGTTCTTCCTTTTCCCATGCTAAACATGTCCTGCAAATTTCATCAAAATCCGTCCATAACTTTTTGAGTTATTTTGTTCACAGATGGACGGACAGACAGACAGACAAACAAACTCTCCCGAAATATAACCTCCTTGGCGGAGGTAACAACTGAGTCAGAACAAGCACACAGGACCATTTTGAGTGGCTGTAGAGTTTATCTGATGACTGTGGGGAGAGGCAGGCTAGCTATATCCGCTGCCTTCAGTGTTTGAGCTAAGCTAACTACGGATGAACAAGCTCTGTCTTTTCCGTCCCCTTCTTGTTACAGTCAAATGAATGGTGTCTATCTGTTTGTCACGGACTTGGGAGTGAGGCAAGAGACTAAAGCAAAAATAATGTTGGCGTATCCCTTCAACATCAGACACCCTCACCAGGGCGACCCAGTCAGGGCTGATCAGACCCCAGCATGCGTCTTCTCCATAGTACGCTCCTCCTCAGCCACAGCTTTCCAAATGAAGGTTTTTTTGCTGCTTCAGCGCTGTTTAATGGCATGCTTCTTGTGGACTCCATCAAACTCATCAGCCCTGCTCAAACAGATTTTCTGAACATTAAAGGATAAAAATTGACCTTCTCTTTGTGGATCTATTCTTAAAGATTTCAGAAAAACCTGCCTTGAAAAAGGTGTCTCATTATTTTGCAACAATGGAGGATTTTGTTTCAGCTGACTGTATTCAGGAACAGTCTGTCTGATCCATTCTTGCCGGGCCATCACAAAAGCACCATCACAAACCTGCTCATTCATGTGTCAGCACAAAACTGTGAGAGAAAGAGTACGTGTGAGAGTGTGTGTTCCCCTCATGGCATGTTAAAGACCTCTCTATCTTTGCCATCTCGTTTTGCAGAGAGGATCACTCCCATAAATAATAAATGTTATCTCTACTGTATCCTTGCGTAATAGATACTTATCTGACAGAGTCTTTCATGTGAGGGATTAAACTGTGAGGATCAAGTTTTGGTTTGGGGGAATGTTGTAGCGTTAATGAGCGGCTCACTGTGGCTTCTGTGCAGACATGGACATGAAAGTTCGACATTAATAAGTAAAAATAACCTTGATTCACTTAATCATTTAAGATAAAAAACAAGAGTTAATGGCAAGCTACAAATTTAAGAAAATGAATTAAAGAGAACAGATTTCAACATTTTATTTTTAATGCTGTTGTTGCTAATCAAGATGTACAGTACAGGCCAAAGTTTGGACACACCTTCTCATTCGATGTGTTTTCTTTATTTTCATCACTATTTACATTGTAGATTCTCCCTGAAGGTATCAAAACTATGAATGAACATGTGTGGAATTATGTACTTAAAGGATAAGTTCGGTTTCTAGAGCTTTCACATTGTTTATAGAATGAAGTAGAACAATATACTCACCCAGAAGGCTTTCCTGATCCAAACAGTGCTTCAGGAGATATTTAGATCCAAAATCGAGCGGCGGACATCCGTATAATGGTAGCACATAGGGCATGTATAGCGCCGCTCCTAAAATTGCATTAATCGTCCAAAAACTCATTAGTTTCACCAATATTTCATCATGGTCGGCTCGGGGTACTCCTCCATTAGAGTCTGTGTCGCTCCAGACATGTTTTGTGGCCGTGCTAACCTCTGAACTGAAGAAGAAGAATGTTTGCCTCCGCGCATGCGCAGTACTCTCTGGCCAGCTGTTCTTCTCTTTGCCTCCGCGTCCTCCTTTCGATGAGCTCCCCATCTGTATACTCTGGCTCGAAACTGTAAGGACACCCATCATATTCAAAGTTCTCCTGCACAACATCTTCATCCGATAGATTTGTCCTTTTTTGACAAAACTGGAAGAAGAAAGTCGTTGTGTAGGTCGGTCTTTCCCTGAAACAATGAGCCTGCGCATCTGTGGAGGCAAACATTCTTCTTCTTCAGTTCAGAGGTCAGCACAGCCACAAAACATGTCTGGAGCGACACAGACTGTAATGGAGGAGTAGCCCTAAGCGGATCGCGATGAAATATTGGTGAAACTTATGAGTTTTTGGACCATTAATGCAGTTTTAGGAGCGGCGCTATACATGCCCTATGTGCTACCATTATACGGATGTCCGCCGCTCAATTTTGGATCTAAATATCTCCTGAAGCACTGTTTGGATCAGGAAAGCCTTCTGGGTGAGTATATTGTTCTACTTCATTCTATAAACAATGTGAAAGCGATAGAAACAGAACTTATCCTTTAACAAAAAAGTGGGAAATAAATGAAAACATGACTTATATTCTAGTTTCTTCAAAGTAGCCACCCTTTGCTCTGATTACTGCTTTGCTCACTCTTGGCATTCTCTTTATGAACCTCAAGAGGTAGTCACCTGAAATGGTTTTCAGTTCTCAGGTGTGCCTTTCCAGGGTTAATTAATGGAATTTTGTGCCTTTTTAATGTGGTTGAGACCATCAGAAGTCAGACTGATGCACAGCTGACAGCCCTATTAGACACTTTTAATATTAATAATTGGGCAAGAACCAATCAGCCAAGTTAAGAGAAGCAAGAGGCCATCATTACTTCAGTGAGAATCTTCAATGTAATAGTGATCAAAATAAAGAAAACGCATTGAATGAGAAGGTGTATAAAAAAAACTGTATAAAAATTATTCTGGCTCTAAATTTTTATTAGGCACAAGATATCTTTTTTTGGATGTATTTACCATTAATATGAACCAAAACACGTCCAAGTACAACCCAATGGACTCAGGATCTCAACATCCCCCCAATTAGACAGATCAACAAGTTAAAATTGTATTAACATTGGAAAGAAATATCCCAAGAGCAAGCAAATTAAAATGTTACTGGGTCCTAAACAGGGAATATCAATTAGCAGAAAACCTGGGTGCTGTAAAACATCTTAAGGTGCAGTCACAGCGAGCGCGTCGTAGCAACCAAGATCAGGTTGCCCACACAAGTCCCGTCGCCTTGTGTCACACAGTGATGCCACGCCCACTCGAGTTTCACCATAATCTTGTCTCATATAATAAACAAGGATGTGTTAACTCACATTATTTCAACTGCTTCCCTTTCACTCACCTGCCAACCACAAAACACTGCAGCTGATGGCCGTGCAGCCGCATCATCTGTGAGTTCTCTGCAAACCTGTCTAGACAGAACTAGTGTATTCACTAACTAATGATACTCATATGGACTTAGATTGTCACTCTGAAAAGGAATAAAAGCAGTCTGTCAAGCACCATCACAGAATAGAATAGAATAGAATAGAATAGAATAGAATAGAATAGAATCACTTTTATTAATCCCTTGCGGGAAATTCAATTCTTTACACTCTGTTGTTGAACATGCTTTTTACATACATAGGTTTTTGAAGTATACATGCACATGCACAAACAAGTCCTATGATCATGCACTAATGGAGAGATGTCAGAGTGACGGCTTGCTGCCTCCTGAAGAAGCGCTTCTGAGCAGTGTTGGGGTTCAGTGCCTTGCTCAAGGGCACTTCGGCAGTGCTCAGGAAGTCCGATGGCACCTCTCCAGCTTCCAAAACAACTTCCAAACATGGTTTTTGGTCGGGATTACTTATGCCTAAGTCACACATTCCCGTTTCTCATAGCGACTGTGCACGACTGTACACGATTGAGGAGGCTGGTGTGATCGCTATGATACGGGATTAAATTACTGTCTCACCCCTGTAGACACTCCGTAAATACACCGTCAGTGGCGCTGCTACAGCGCTTCGGGGGCGTTTGTCCCGCTCCAGTTAGGTTAATACAGCGATATGACGAGGACTCCATCCCGCTGGCAGGACGTCAGCCCCGCTCGAGCTCAGTTCAAATCACGTAAGCCCCGACTGAGCCCCGTCGCTTGCGCCGTCTTGAACGGGACACAGTTGGGGCTCAAACGGATACATCCTTGTCAAAGCTTGCAGGATTGAGCCACGATTGGGCCACGATCAGCCCGACTGAGCTCCGTACATGCCCCGCTAATACCGCTCGCCTTAGGACTGCATTAGGCTTCCATCCTGCTATACTGAGAGCGGCGATTCTCCACGACAGTTTTGAACAGTTCAAAACTGTCGTGGAGGTTCTACGTTCCCTTCTGTTCATCCACGACTATACAGCGCTGATCCAGACCAAGTAGCGCATGCACCGCGACCAAAGCACGCTTTATCAGGATTATGACAATCGTGCACAATCGCCATGAGAAACGGGAATGTGTGACTGGGGCTTTACACAGCACTGATTGGCTGTCATGCCTGAAAAATTCAACTTCTTCAACTTTGCTGACCAAGCAAAGATGCAACCAAGTTGCCCAGATCACGTCTGTTGCATTGTGTGATATCTGATCACACCTGGTCATGGCTGATCGTTGACATACTTTGATTTTGCATGGAGAGTGTTCGCTGAGGTTGCCCAAGTCGCATTCGGTGTGAACATTTCTTTATAGATGCAGGTCATGACAAAAAGAGCTGGCTTCTGGAGGAGGGTAGATTTTGCCCTTCTGCTCCACTTCCTCACATCTAGGCTTTGATATTGACCAAATAATATATACCAAACCCGCTCTCTGGCCAAGGGGATTCTGTTATCACTGTGACTGCTGGTGAGGCCAATTGTGGATTTATAACACAGACCAGTAAACAAGAGGCTGGGAGTTAGCATAGTTAAGACAACAGCTGACTGTCCATTTCTTGACATTGTATGTGATGAATGACAGGTTTCAATGTGGCCGTTGTCTGGAAAGTGTTTTGGAGATTAAATTAGTGTGTGGAGAGACTGCACTTTATTTAGCAGCATCACAGACAAGTAAAAGACAAGAGAGGAACTGCTCTGATGAATTATAACAGGTGTTTCACATGAATTGAGGTATCATTTCATGTGAAATGATATAAACATGACCTTCTGCTTTGCCGAGTATGGGCGTATTTAATTTTCTGGCCATTTTGAGCTTGTCTGTGACTTGTTTTGTTGTTAGAAAAATGGTCTCAATCTCTATTAACATGGTATAGTGCAGGATAACATGGTGTATTACTGTATTGTATCAGTTTAAAGGAGCAGTGCCCCATTGTTTTTTACATAATCTCAGTATTTAAAAGTATGACAACTCAACTAAAAGTCTGTATTAAAGCCCAGAATATGATGAGGATGGTTATTTAGTGATGATTGTTTGCTCCCCTGTTCTGCTTTAGACACTGATTCAAAGTTAAAACAATTTTGCCTTAAAGATAATATTTCTTCCTGTTTTGTCTTGTCCAGTTGTAAAACAATCTCAGATGAAGTTGCAGGCAGCATTTTACAAGAACTGAAAATGAAATCTTGCAGAGTGGAAATGCACACTGAAGAGCAGGGCTGTAGCCAGGATTATGGAATTTTTTTTTTTTTTTAGGCTACAAATCACACAAGATGTTTATTGTTTCAATATCTTTCTGTGTTTGTCTGCCCTCCACTCTCCTCTGTGTGCTTCTGCTCCCCTTCCATCTCTGAATGACTCTCCTCTCTGTGCTCCACCTTACTTTCCCTATTCTCTCTTCCATCCTCCTTGGTTTCATGTTCCTCTTTGTCAATTTCTTT
Organism: Scarus forsteni; assembly: GCA_036419115.1. Taxonomy (NCBI): domain Eukaryota; kingdom Metazoa; phylum Chordata; class Actinopteri; order Labriformes; family Labridae; genus Scarus; species Scarus forsteni. The sequence goes on along the minus strand of JAZDUH010000066.1, from coordinate 52,615,614 downwards.
CTTTTTCTTTGCCAGAAATGCATCCAGTGTATTCTGTTTTAATCTCTTGGACATGTTTGCCCTGCTCTCTCTGACTTGTTTTCTGTGGAATGGGTATATTAAATTTAATATGAGCTGAAAACAAAGCACGCATCATGTGACTCGAGGTCCTCGAGTAGTCTCATCATCATGACGCGTGCTTGGCCAGCTGATGAGCCAGGCGCTCCAAAAAAAAAAAAATAAAGCACTGGGCGCGCTCTCCGCTGTGGATAAAAGTAAATAAACTGGCTTTGATCAGATGATTTGACAGGCCAAACTAGTGCCGAAGAATCTAAAATATATATTGTGGTCACCTAGGTGTAGATGGGCAGGGATGTGGTCTACAAAGTGCTAATAATAAAAACACTAGTTTTTGAATGGGGCTTGGCCCGCTGCCAAGCACATCACAGGGCGCATCTGCGGGTACGTGCATCAGCTGATCAAACAGCTGTTCACTGCAACACGCACACAGGCACAAACAGAACACAAAGCCCATGGATGTTTACCACAATTTACAATTTACAAGCACGTTTCACAGAGAGGTTTCAAGTTTTTATGAGTTTATGTTTTATTCAGTTGGGCATATTTGGCGAATAAAAAAAAAACTTGAAAAAAAAAAAGGTGAGGTCCGGACCTCGCTGACCTCAAACCTGGCTACGGCTATGCTGAAGAGGTGGGGCTTGCACCAAGGGCAGCTCCGCCCCGTAACATTGACAGGATCAGCTCTCTAAAATGACTACTTTATAACAGACCGCTATATTTGTCAGTGCTGTAGAACCACACAGCAGCATCACTGGCACAAGTCCAAACAGAGGGAACACCACAACTGGCTACAAGAAGTAGAGTGAACTAGTTGCTCTGACTACTGTGTCTCTCCAAAATCTAGCTTTGTAAAATATTTTACACTTTATGTCTCTGTTTTGCAGCTTGCCCGATACTCTACCGAGGGGCTTCTCCAACTAGGACCCCTGGGGTCGACCACCTTCCTGCCTGACACTAAATGCCTGGTTGATGACGGCAGAGGACGAACCCCCAGACTGAAAAAATGTGAAGCTGTGTCGAGGACTTCACAGAGACTTTGGGACTTCACACAGGTAAGAAGAAAAAAGTGGTTCTGTCTCTGAAGCCATTTTCTGCTAATTTTGGTCAGCCCAGATTTTTTTTTCTAATCATACTTAATGGAACTAAAACCCTTCAAATAAAGGAATCAATTCGTAGTTAGACCTGGGCTGTCTGAATATGTTTGCTGTAATGATGTGAGATTATTGAACTAAAAGTTGTATGACCAACAAGGCAAAATGAAAAATGTAAAGTGAAGATCACTGAAAGTCATACAAATCACAATCAGATCCATAATAACCAAGGGGAGATTAAATGTGGTCAAACTTTGATCCCCTCTCTCAATGCTGTGACAAAATGGAAGTCGATGCATTGGAAAACACTATTGTTACCAAGTATGAAGAAAGCAAGTAAGTTTAAAGTCAAGGACGTTTTGATTGTTGTCTTTGACATTTAGGATAAAGTTTTGGAGGAGTGAGTTCCAGTAGGGTCAACAGTAAATCAACACAGTTATGAAAAAGTTTCCGAAAAATGTCAAGAAGTCAGAAATTTAAAACTGTGCAAGAATTGTTTCATTTTTCATCAAGGCAATGCGCTGTCAGGACAGCTTTTTCATTCCCTTTAACAAATCACAGTGCTTGATCCCCCCTTATTCACCTGATCCAGTGACTTTTTCTTCTTCTCAGAACAAATCGGTGCTCAAAGGAACACGCTTTGAGTTTGTTTCAGAAGTTAAGAAAAGAGGGGCAGAAGACCGAGTGCACTGCTCTGATCATTGGAGGACCTTAATTCAGCAGGGTGTTGATGCAGAGGCAGATAATTTTAAAGGAGAACGACACTGCAGATATTTATTCTTCATTATTTTTATTAGTTTGTTTTATTTTATTTTAATAAACAAGAGAGAGGTAGAGAGCACCGTCTGATTTGCACAAAAAGATAAACATTTGGAAAAGTAGGTGGAGTTGGAGAGAAGCCCTCACTTGAGTCTAGTTTCACTCAAAGTTTCTAAATTTTACCAATGTGTTTGTCCAGTGTAGGAAGCGTGAACAAGTTAACAGTTTAATACAACAGATCAGCCCATAGTAGATATAAGAACTGCTGTCTATTAAATCAAGCAGGTCCATTTCATTTGAGTTTTACTACCTGTAACTACTAGCAGTATAATGGCCAGAATACATTAGAGAAAACATTATTGCTTGTGTGCTTAGGTACACCTTGTTAGTACCTGGTTTTGTCTTCCAAACTGTCTTAATTCTTTGTGGCATACATTCAACAAGGTGCTAGAAAATTCCTCAGAGATTTGATCCATATTAAGACAATGGCATCACACAGTTACATCAGAGTTGTCCACAACACATCCATGGTGCAGATCCCTCATTCCACCAAATCCCAAATGTACTGTATTGGACTGAGACCTGGTGACTTTGGAGGCCTCTGTGGTGGCCAAAGTGAACTCACAGTCATGTTCAAGAAAGCACTCTGTGATGATTTGAGCTTTGTGACATAGTGTGTTGTTCTGCTGGAAGAAGCCATCAGAGGGTGGGTACACTGTGGCCGTAAAGGATAGACTGTGGCATTTAAATGATGCTCAGTTGGTACCAAAAGCCCGAAGTGTGCCAAGAAAATATCCCCCACATCGTTACACCACCACCGTGAACCACTGATGCAAGCCACATGAAGAGAGCGTCCATGATTTCATGTTGTGTCTCTATCATCTGAATGTCACAGCAGAAATTGAGACTCATCAGTCCAGGAAGGTTTTGCCAATCTGCTGTTGTCCAATTTTGTTGAGCCAGTGGGTATTGTGACCTAATGTTCCTGTTCTTAGCTGACAGGAGTGTCTCCAGGTGTGGTCTTCCTCTACTGTTGCCCTTTTCCATCGAGATTCAACATGTCATGCATTCAGCACTGGTCTTCTGTATGCCTTGTTTTTAAAAAGTGAATTGATAAGATTTTATCAACACCAATGCCATTACTATTCTACCAATCAATACGATTCCCTGAATGGTTTCTGCAAAGCTACTTTGTGAGCCAAAGTTTGCTTAGACAGCTTTTCAGTGGCAACAATGTCATCCACTTGTTACTACTTGTTATCTGTAACAAGCGGTACTTTGAGTTACTATTGCCTTAATGTCATCTCAAACCACTCCGGCCATTGTCCTCTTACCTATGGCATCAACAGGGTACTGTCACTTGCTGGATACTTTCCTTTATTGGACCATTTGCTGTCAAACCTACATGGTTGTGAGTGAAAATCCCAGTGGATCAGTACCTGAAATAGTCAAACCAGCTTGACAAGCAGCACCAAACATGCCACATTCAAAGTCATGTAATAAATCGGACGACAGGCCTGGGGTTCATGGACCTGTCCCTAACTTTAGTTCTTATTTTAGTCCACTTGTCTCCTCCTACCTCCCTTCCTTCACCCTCACACCCAACACAGCATTGTGTGGATTTGCTGTTCATCATGAGACTGGGATCCACATTCAAGATTTCCTGCTGCTTAACAGAAGGTTTTTTCTTGCCGCCATGATGGAGGGATTCATGATTGGCTATATGGACTCATGTTGGGTGTTGGATGTATATATTTGTATATATATACATGTATATGTGTATCTTTATATGTGTATATGTATCTATGCATATATGTGTATCCACAAAATGAAGAGCTTTTGCTCTACTGTAAAGTGTCTTGAGACAACACTTGTTATGAATTGGCGTTATACAAATAAAGACTGATTGATTGATTGATTAAATCACTTTTCTTCTTTATTCTGACCATCAGTTTGGATTTCAGCAATGTCATCTTGATCATGTCTACATGCCTAAGTGCACTGAGCTGCTGCCATGTGTTTGTCTGATTAGCTGTTTGCATTAGAGAGCAATTTAGCAGCTGTACCTGTTTAAGTAGCTTGTGAATGTATATTTCCCAGTACTACTCCCCTCACACCACAAGATCTAAACAGATTGGTCTCAAATCATTTGTCAACATTTCTAGGGTCTCACATCTTGCTGTGGGCCTGGCTTAAGGAGATAAAAATGAAACTTCAACTCATGATGAATGAAAACTACACAAGACTGTGTATGTTATTGCAAAAAAAAATGTGTATTTTTTTAAGGTTGGTATGCAAATTTGGAGAATAACTTTTGATGTGTTTCCATTTTAGAACGGTCCCATCATCAGCCGGGACACGGGTCGATGCTTGGAGGTAGAAATGTCCAAAGATGCCAACTTTGGCCTTCGCCTGGTGGTCCAGAGATGCTCAGGTCAGAAGTGGATGATTCGAAACTGGATTAAGCATCCGAGGCACTGAGGCCAGAGTTCGACCTCTGAGACATTTTTGGCAAAGATTCCAGCTCTGTCCGAATCTCAAACTGTAGCCGGTGCAGAGCGGAGCGTGGAGCAGCGGTGTTAGTGTGTGGTATTTCACAGCACGGACTGCAGCATGCACTGAGCTCCCCCTCAGGCTCTCTAACCCTGAGTCTTAAAGAAGAATTTGATCTGTTCATGTGTTACAACGAGCGCTGCGTTCACACAGACCTTAAGGCGAGCTGCTCTGTATGAAATGGCCAACATCTCTGACATTCAGCTACATGTATAAAACAGAGAAACAAGAAACCTGAACGGAGCCCCTGAAGGTGGTTCAAGATCCTCATAATACTTTTGTTTCTACAGTAAAACCCTCAGATCTTTGAGGAGGAGAGTGCGAGTGCTTTTTTCTGTCTGTTTTTAGAGTGCATTGCAGTGAATCAGAAGTTCAAATTGCTGTCAGAACATTAGAGTGAATATTTCGAACCTTGGTTTGGAAAACTGCTTTGGACTTATCAGGTGGCCCTTTTTAGGCTTGTAATAAGCTGTGTTGAGGGCTGCCCATCATGTCACCCCAGGGTGTTTCACCCACACTCACACACCTGCAGTTCTGTGTTTTGTTGGACTGTATTGCTCTCTGTGGACAGGAGCAATCATGTGCCTTTTTTCTCTTTTTTCTGCTTAATCTGACCAGGGAATGTCAGTCCCAGAAGCATGTACAAAATCATTTGAGAATTATTAATATATAAAACAATGTATAAATCAGTCTAATGATAGTAATATATTGTAAAAAGTGAACAATTGATATTCGTCCTCTGGTAACAATTAGGACAATAAAATCATTTTTATGATGAAAAGTCTCTGTGATTCTTTATCTCAGCATTTCTGTCACTTCTTTTGTGATTTTCAGATAGTCAGGGCCTTTGGTGACTGAAGGTGAGTGCACAGTAAAGACTTTCAAGTTGTATTATATTCTTTAAAGGTGGAATACGACAGACATAACAACAGTTTCAACTGATTTTTTGTCTCGTAACCAAAAGAAAAACCTGAGAAGACTTGGCCAGACTATAACACAGCTTGGGAAAAATACAGATTCTCAGAAAGTCATGGAAGAGAAGATGTAGATATGTTTCACTCCAGGGTCAGATTTCCATAATGTAAAATTATAAAGAGATTGCCTTGACATTTTTTGTGTGGTGCCTCTGCTCAATTTTTGGGGTGGTAAATTTGATCTCAAAGGGGCCCCATTGAAAGGATGGTTCAGGAATTTTGAAGTGTGGTTGTATAAGGTAAGTGGCAACAGCCTAAGCATTAGCCACAGTGACTGAGATCGCATCTGTACAGAGAATACTGAATATGAAGCTTTATATTTCAACACATGGAGACACCAGAACTGTGTAACTTAAATAGTTTTAGATGAATACAATCCACAAAAACAGCAAGAGGTGAATGCAGGCTTTAACCAACACCTCTACAAAAACTCCACTTTATTTGGGCATCAATTAGGGCCACAGCACAGTCTTTGCACTCTTATGTTGAAAGTGCACTGATCCAATAAAGTCTCATTTTCAGTGTGCATAGAAATCTAATACAACTTCATGCAAAGTAAAGATAAAGTTACAACCATTTAAAGACTTTCCTACTGCCTTACAACAAACATGCAAACATAAAATACAAATTATTACCAAAACCATGGTTTGTGTCTTTCTACTTGGTCATTCAGTGTAGGCTGGATACCTTTTTGTCAATATACTCTCATTTGACACCTCTGTTTCTTTCCTTTAAATTTGCAAAACTGTGAATCTGGTCCGTAGGAATATAAATGTTGATTACAGAAGGGTGGTTCTTCATGAAGAGAGCGGCAGACTGCAGAAGCACAAACAGCTTTTAATCCTGAAACATGTGTGTCTAAGATTTCATAAGCAGCATAATGGATGGATTGATGGACAGATGGATTCTTGTTCTTGCATTTTGCTTCCTTGCCTGATTATGAAGGCACAACGTCGTCATCTACTTCCATTTTAGTGAGTTTTGTTTTGTCAACAAACGTCCACGTTTTTCTGGATGAAGGAATATGACCTAATATTAGAGACACAATGTATCATAAAGTGTCGTCAACCCCAGTGGGTCTGGTCTGCATTTTAATGTACCCTGGCTTGTTGTGAACCATGAAGTGTCCTCTTGTAGTGCTCAGTAAATGGGGCAAATTTGCAATAGTGTCAGCTCTTGTGCGATACATGATGGTGGTAGCTGGTACTTGTAGTAGTAATGAAGAGCTGTTTCATTTTATACTACTCTATAGTATAGAATGAAACATCTTATTATAACAGAAGCAGCACTGAAGAGACATTCACAGGAAATCTTATGGTAAACTGTGCATGACTGTTTTGTCACTATACGTAAATGAGTGTACAAACAGGTCTTCATGTATTAAAAGGTTACCCCTGAAATCTTTAAACCTGCTCTTAAAGTTGCAAACACCTCCTCTAAAGGCTTCAGTGACAGCTTTTTCCCCTCTGAGTGTGCCCAGCTGTGCTACATGAAGCTTTATCTTTTGTACTGTTGTAAGCTCAGTTAACAACAGCACCAACAGCTTCAGCACAATAGCCCGTCTTTTGTTTTGCTTGCACTTACAACCACATCGAGCCTTCGTTGGGTTCCTGGCTGTGTGTGCAGCAGCTCCTCCAGCTCGCCCACTAAAAAGGCTTCTGATAAAAAAAAATGTCTAAAGCTGTTCACTTATTCAGCCGGTTGCTCTCTTTTTTCATGTTAAGCCAAAAATTTGTCAGTTAAGGAGAATAGACTAGAAAGTTTCTTATGACACCTTTCTGACTTGAATATCAAAGTTGTTTTGACAGACGCCCACAGTGTTCCCTTTACATAACACTTTACTTTTACTGACAGCTATTATGTTGAATTTAATAACACAGGCATCTCTGTGCTTGTCTCCAGCTTCACAATATTTGAATTTGGATCCAGTGTTTGAAGAACAGCAAAGTAACGGCAAGAGAAACACAAATCATACACAAATACACAAATTTTAGTTAAATACTAAACAGTGTTTTGTTCACTAAATGTTTGCTCAACTAGTGGAGCTGGTGCAATCTGTCTTTATTTAGATACAATTACACATGCAGCAGATTTGATTTGTACTTCAACTGTTTGATGAATGTTTTGGATTTTTATTCTCTTTTAACCAAAAGCAGCTGTAAAATTATACCGAACAGTGAAATTTTTATGCCTTTTACTTTTTCAATCTATGAACTATTTTTGCAATCAAGGCCTTTAGACATTCAGCAGCAATATCAATATCTTTTCTCAGGACCTTTATTTCAATGTAATAAGCTGACAAGATTTTTTTTGTACCTCATCAATAAGGCTTGTCAATTCTAGTGCATAACTGGCAACCTCAAGTACTGACATGAGCATCTTGATGAACACTTAAAGGAAGTAAAATATGTCAGCAATAGAGCTTAGTGTAGACCTGGGCAATTTATTGATTTGTTTGTTTGATTGTTTGGTTGTTTGTTTGTTTTTTGCTGAAGATGAAAAAAAAATCCCAGAGAGTGATTTCCTGCTGCTGCATAGTATGCTACCCCTGGGCTGAGGGGACCAATCGTTTCTTTACGGTTAATCTCAACAGGAACTTGAGTGTCTGTACACACATGCATGTGAGGTGGTCACCGAGGCTCCCCCAGGGCCACCAGGGCACCGAGACCCACCACATGGCCCCCAAAGCCACAGGATCCAGATATAGCCCCAGGACCCAGGGGGGCACCAACCCGACCCACCAAGGGCACCAAGGACAACACCAGGGCAACCGGGGCGGCAGTCCCCCCGCAGACAGCACACACCCCCACCCACCACCTGTCCACCCGGCCCCAAGCCTCCCCCACTCTGAGCACCACCACCACCACCACACCGTGGCAGATCAGAGGCCCCAAGCCACCTGGGGTGCCCAAGCGCCAAGTGAGGCCGCCGATCCACTGCACAGAGCAGTGACCCACAGGCAGCCACCTACGCCGAGGTCCCCAGCGAGTGACAGGCCAATGGATCCAGCACCACAAACCACACAGGAATACATGATCTAGCAAGGCTCACCCGCCCCCCAGGCACCGCCCCAGGCCCCCACCCACGAGCTCCTGAGCCCAGCCACATCCGGAGACCACCGCCACTACCCCAGTAGATGGAGACTGCTCCCCAGCACAGAGCCATGGCCAGAAAAGGCCAGACTCCACCAGCCGCACCAAGCCTATGTCGTGAAACACCCCTGTCCCCTCCTATTATTATAAATCTTTATTCCCAAACAAAGATACATTAACCCTCCACCGTGACTAAGTGCTGCTCCAAGTGTAGTATGGTGCATTAAAACTGGGGAAAAACAGGTCGAGTGGGAGCCCACCAGTGGCGATTGCTCTAAGACTGCAAGGGAAGCTCAGCTTCCCCTAAAATGTCCCCCAAAAAAGTGTTGATATGTCCTGCTGTGTGTACATTTCATTGACTAAATATGCGCTAGAATACCTTCATCTTTTGTTCAGAATCAGCTACTTATCACAGGTAACTGGAGCAACTTCCTTCTCATTCATCCCCGCAGCATCTCAGCGCTTTAACACAGTCGGACGCTGAGCGTCTTCGGACCTCAACAGGGAAGCGTAGAGTGACTTGTTCCACTGTGGAAACTGGACAGTCATTGGATAAACGCTGGGCTTTGTCCCGCCCATCGGACGCTCAGCGTCTCTGGGGGTCTATGAGGCAGTGGGCTGGCCTGGATGCTGAGCTTCTGCATGATGATTGGATGATCTGTCTGAGGCCGAATCCTTTTTTGATTGACAGTGAAATGAGCCAATCAGCGATCTTGAAGTATAACTCTCCACTGGGGCTTCTACTAAGTTTTACATTCAGTTGTTATGGACTGATCCGGAGGCTTTATCGATCGCAAGTGACTTTATCTTTCTTAAAAACGACTGGCGTTGTGTTTGAAGATTCCCTCCTGTCACTTTTTCTTTTCACCAACGAGCAGCTGCAGCTCTCTCCCTCTCACTCACACTCACAGCCTGTCAAACAGTAGTCTCACGTAGCTGCTCCAGCTGCTATCAAGCTGCACATCATGGCAGATAGTATGAATGTTGTCGACCGGATTTTGGCGAGGCCATCTGATAGTCTTCCTTATGAAGAGAAAATTAGAGTTAAACAGCAGGGCCTAAGATAGATTTAGTGCAAAAGGTGAGGAAGAGTAACAGGTCATTTCAGCATTCCTGGTATGACCAGGTGGGCTGGCTCACTGGAAGTGCTGTCACAAATGAAATGTGTTTTCTGGTCAAAAGTGGGTTAAGGGGAATAAAATCCCTGGAAAAGATGCCTAGTAGGTACAACAGGGTCACAGATCATTTACAAAAATAAATACATAAATAAACAAATTTATGATGTAGGCCGGAAAAAAATGAGCTTCCCCTCCTTGACTGACCAGCAGCCGCCACTGGAGCCCACCGACCCCCCCTCTCACTGCCTGCAATAATATTTTTGTTGTTTATAAAGGAAACTCTTGGTGGAGCAACAGGTAGTGCACATGCCACACAGCAAGAACTTCACCAGTTCAGGGTGTACCAGCCTCTGACGCAGTGTCAGCTGGGACAGACTCCCAGCTGATAGACTCCAGCCCCCTGCAGCCCCCTGTAGCCCCCTGCAGCCCTGATAAGCAGCATAGAAAATGACTGTATATCTAATGGATGCTTATTAACCCATATGTTGATTTATTTTTACTTAAAGTATGTCACAAAAAGATGAATTATCAATGCACACATACTAACAGATGTCAATTCGAGAAGGTTAACCAGGCTCATGTTCTAGTCAAAATGTTCAAGGTTCATGGATTTATCCAGGCACATGAGTTTAGGTTCTATTTTTCTGTTCCTAACAGCTAACCAAACTATCAATGATACTAAAAAGGTATGACTGCCAATCCAACATTGAAGTCACACAAAACATTTTTTCACCTTTATGTATGTAAGATAAGATAAGATAAGATAAGATAAGATAAGATAAGATACACCTTTATTAGTCCCACAGGGGGAAATTCCAGATTTACAGCAGCAGCAGGATACAAGAGAAAGAAAAGATATACAAATGAGACTATAAGTAATAAGAATAAAAATACCAGATAGCATAAATACAACTCAATGAAAATAAATGAAAGAGCATGAGCCTTTCAGCAATATTAACAATATTAACAATATATAAAACATCTGATGAGAATAAGTAAAATGAAAAGAAAATAGGTGAAAAAGCCTTAGACTTCCAGCAGTATTAACAATATTACAATTATTAACAATATATAAACAGATCTGAATGAGAATAAGTGAAATGAAAATGAAAATAAATGAAAGAGCATGAGCCTTTCAGCAATATTAACATCATTAGCAAAATATAAAGATCTGAATAAGAATAAGTGAAATGAAAATTAAAGTAGATGAAAGAGCATGATCCCATCAGCAATATTAACAATATTAACAATATTAACAACATATAAAAAAAGTAAGTGCATCCTCTACTGTGGAAAGCCACCTTGGGTTCCTTGAAAGGCGCTATATAAATTTAAGTTATTATTATTATTATGATTATAAATATACACATTTGAAGTGATTTTGACCCTAGGTTTAGTTTTTTGGGGAGTTAATTTCAGTTTTTCTCGATATGAATACCTTATTTACCTTCAATATCTCCAACAGTGATTAAAACCAGGCAACTCCTTAGTTTTTATAGATTAAATGGTTGCAGTTATAATGGTTATGTTGACTGAGCTGCCTGGACAAACACGTATGTGGTGTAACTGTGACCTCCGAACTTTGCTTTGGGAGCACAACATAAGGCAGCAGGACCTGTGGAAGTTGACATTGAGTAACAGAGGAATACTTAGTTAAAAAAAAAATCTAATTCTGCAGTAGCAGCAGAAACAGTATCAATCATGGTCTTGGTCTTTGTTGTAAATTGTTCCAATTTGTTGGAGCACAGCAGCCAAAAGCAGACTTTCAACTTCAGAGTGAACCATGAGACTTTAAGCATTCGTCAGTCAGCAGAGTGAGTTTAGTTCCAGCATTACAGTTCAGTATTGATGATTTCTAACAAGATTTATATTCAGTAAGTAATTTAGAGACAAAAAGAGACAATAACTTACCAGTCCTTTGGGTTAGAGAGGCCAGACAACCTCTTTATACAGAATACAATGATGAGTGGTGTCAGGGTCTCTAGATATAACTGAGAGCAGTACAGAGACAGGAGCATTTCTGTAAAGGAGATTACCATCATCTAATACTGATAAAAACACTGCAACAATATTAACAACATTGTCAGTATTGTTCCCACAGCATACAGCCAAAATGAAAATTGGAATTTTTTTTCGATACATAAGTCCAAGTTTTTCCCCAAAGTTTGCCAACGAGGCATTTAATCTGGCAGTTAAATGTGAGGCAGTCATCCAGCTAAATACTGAGACATTTATTTTCTGTAACTCTTTCAGTAGATTGCTGAAACCAATTTCTCTAGCTGGAGAAGATCTGTATCAACTGACTGTTTTAAACAGACCACTGACTTGAACATAATGCACTTCAAGGGATCCTGAAATGATGTGCAAGAAGCTCACAGAGCAAAACACCAAGTCCACTTTTGACAGCTTTTCTCAATATTAATCCATGGGAACAAATTGGTGATCGGCTATTTTGTTGATACACCTAACTGAGGGTTATTTTTTTGGGACTCTTCTCTTTCTCTGGCATTGCAGTCTTCTTAAAGAGAGCATACATATATGTCTTGAGCCTGGAAGTAAGGTTTTGACACAGTGTCTTCTGTGGCTGTGAAGTACAGGCTATCCAGGAATGGCAGACAGGAATCGAGGGTCTAAGTAACATCTTGAGACGTTGAAGACATGGGGCTATAATTTCGTAGACCGGGCGCAGGCGCTGCACACCTGCCCTGCACTGCGTCTGCGCCACACCGACACGGTGTGTCCAGCGCACTTTGCAAATTTCCTGCAGTGCGCAGAGAGGCACACTCCAAGCGCAGAGAGGCGCACTCCAAGCGCAGAGAGGCGCATCCACGCTTCCGTCCCTGCCCCTCCGCGCAAGTGCCAGAGAGGGAGGAGAAAAGGTGTGAGTGGGTTTAACGCAGCCGAGTGTTGTCTTCACTAATCAAATGACCACCCCTCCTTGCCTTTAAATGCGCTGCGGGTGAGGCGCAGCAACTGATTGATCTGACTGATGCCCACCACAGCGGTCATAGTGTGCAGGAAAGACGATCAGAGCAGCTGTCCCTTCAGCAACTTGGAGAATAGACTGGCCATCGGGGTGCACATCGGAGGCCGCGAAGCGCATCACCATTTGGGCCATCTCCCAGGACAGATGTAATCTGTTCCCTTGTCATTAATAGGAGTACAAATTGAAGAGACAGTTACACATCAGCAGGCTTATCCATTCATCGTGCTTGTGATCCACCTGCATTCCTGGTCTGTCATCACCAAATAGCAGTGCCTTTGGTGATATACTGTATACTCTACTGGCGTCTCCGCCTCATCCTTCTTGCAATAATCTTTTTAGATCACGTTAAAAATAAAGACTAAAACAGAGAAATATGGGCAATTACAGTTAAATCCTTGAGACACTGAGTAACATACATTCAGTCTTTTTTCTCCCTCTTTTCTTTGAATTTCATGAGATGGGAGAAGCCGAATATATACTCAGTATCAGATGTTAAGGCTGTTTGTTGTTTGTGAAATGTGCGTCACACTCCAGCTGCCTTCAGGTTAAGTTTCCATTATGGCAAACGGCTTTAATCCAACATCAGATGTCATGGGGCAATTAATATAGATACAGATTGCTGGTTCAGACGGTTACATTAAATCAGTCCTTCTCAAATAGTGTGGCGGGCCCCCCTTGGGGGGCGCGGTGCGATGCCGGGGGGGGGCGCATGTAACACTGGGAAACATGGTTTTTGGGCCGTACTAGAATAAAATGTAATTGCACATCCACCTCAGTAGGGGGCAGTGTCGCTGTCGCTGTCACTGTCAGTGTGTGTGCACCGAGCATGCGCAAACACAGCACAGAGCAGGAAATACGAAGAGCGGTAAACAAAGCCTTGAGAGAGAGCATGGAAAAATATGTCACAGGAGTGAAAAGAAAGGCGGAGAGAGGCTGAGATAATGATACAAAGTCTCACGAAAGCCAAGACGAGGAAATAAGACAAAGCATATGTAGTGCTTGGCTTCACTGTGACTACGGTGGGAAACTAGGAAAGACTACAGTGTGTTTACTCAGTAAAGACAATATGCACTGCTTAGCAGTTAAGCAATAGTCAGTACGTTTTTGCTGAAAAAACTCCAGCAGCTTATCAGCGTGATTGGGGTGTAATGTCTTTAAGTGTCGCCTTAATTTATTTGGCTTCATGCTGTCTGCTGTACACATTTTTAGACACAGTAAACACACCTGTCTGTCCTGGTCTCCCACCGTGGTCACAGTGATGCCAAGTGCTACGTACGCTTCGTTATATTTCCTCACTTTGGCTTTCGGGAGACTTTTGTTTAGTTTAGTCAAAAAATGTTCATAATTTAAATAAGGATTTATTTATTTTTATTCAATTTCAGGCAAATGTCGCACTTTAAATCTTTTCTGTTACAGACTAAAAACAATTTCAATAGAGTTATTCTTTGTCATAAGTTGATCTATATTTCTTTTTTCTTTTTTAGTATTCTTTAATGTTAAGGATACTATGTTATGCAGAGGTGTACTTATAACAATTTTTATACGAATGTTACTATTTATAGTCGCAGTGGAGAGTAGGGGGGGCGCGAAATTTTTTCTTCTCCCTAGGGGGGGGCTTGACAGAAAATAATTGAGAAGCACTGCATTAAATAGTGGTTCATGTGATTGTTTATCGCAGTAAAATGTGCCTGAGACTCTGGATACCTGCGTCTGAGGGTTTGTTGACATGTGCGCACATATGCGCCTGTCACCAAATTACACCTGCGGAGGGTGCGCTTGGCCTGCGCGAGAATCGGCCACGTAGGAACTGGCAAGCTTTCAGCGCAACTTCCGGAGAGTTTTTTGCCACAAAAATTGTCACTGCGCCAACCTGAATCTGTCGGCACCTCCCCCCTGATGTGCTGTCACACCCATCTCAGTGCAGCTGGTCTGCCAAATTGTCAAACTGGCTGCGCACAGCGGTGTGCCAGATGAAATTAACACTGCACGGGGTGCGCCAGGCTCTGCGCACCCTGCGCTGGGATGAAGGTCTGCTGCTTCCTCTGCATTTTCTTTCTTACTTGAGAATGACCAAGTATGTTTCATATTTCTTTACACAATGTGAAGTATTTGCTCCTATAGATGAAGGTTGTGAACAACATCTTCCCATATGGCTGCATTTATGTAAAGAGATTTGATGCCTTGCTTGCAGGCATCTGCAGAAGTAAATGTTTTGTCAGGTAAAAAAGAAGTTGGTAAAAGACTTTCTGAGATCACACATTCAGAAGAGCCTATTCATTCTCACATGTGTACGCACACATGTGGAGGACAGCTAAATAAATATTGCCTTAGACCTTGGCTGTGGCCTGCATAGAGGCATAGAAATCATGATACTGTAGGCTATCCATCCGTTCACTATCTATACAGCCTGCCCCACCCAGGGCCATAGGTCATTGGACCCTATTAAAGCAGACAGTATGAGAGGCAGAGCACATCCTGGACTGATCATCAGCCAGTAAGGGGGTCACAATACTTTAGTGAATCAAGATCCCATTCTCTGTCTAAGCTTCTCACCACAGAAAAGAAACGAACAATTCTCAAAAACTTCAGAAGAACATTGTTCCTTAACTCAGTGACTGCAAAATCAAGTTTTTTTTACTTTAATGTTTTGAGAACAAACAGGAGAAAATAACAGCTAAGACTAAGCTCTCAGTTCACATAGAAATGCTCAGCCTCTTCAAAGAAAATGCTCCTGAAAATGCTCAGGTTTTTAATTCCTGGGGTTTATGATGTCAAAGCCATAAAGCCTCCATCTATGCATGTGTGTTTTCTGCTTGTCTGAGGCAGTTTTGAAGATCTTCCCCGTGGCCTCTAACCTCTTCTGCCCCCACCACTGGGCATCATTTGGGCAGCCAATCATTGCAGAGCTCATTATCATAGCCTCCCATGGCCTCCCCGCCCCCTCAGGTCTGAGTGTTTGTGAAGGGGAATGAAAAAGAGCTGCATCTGATGTTTTTTATTTGATTTTACTTAGATCAAATCCTTGTTTGAAAGATATCCTTGGATTGATGTAAATGGTCAAACACATGAAAACATGGGATCTTTAAGATGTCATAAGCTAACATTTAACATTTACACAAAGCTTTTGTACCCTTAAAAAGTAACACAGAGAAATGCAGTTGTAAACTCCTGTTTTTTTTTTTTTCTTTTAACACAAACATCATTCAGCAGAATATAAGACCTAAAACTGCTGTCTGGACCTGAACACATTTGTCACTTTCACAAGAGGCTTCCTAGTGTGTCCAATCTATTTCTCCAGCAGCCTAAAGCCCAGATATAGGGAGGGTTTTAGGATGCAATAGGAAATGAAAAAGTCCCTTTTACTGTGGTTATTCATGCTATCCAACCTGCATGTTCCAAAGGCTCCTTTTTAATTTGGTTTCCAGCTGGTTTACTCTGAGAGATTGCCTGCTCTTGCCTCCATGTCATGCTTCTTTGCCTCTAATCATTTCACATAAGCAATGAATCATCAGTGTGTCCTCTAGAGCTAGACCGCTCCAGCCTCCACGAGGTAATATCTTATTCAGGGCCCCGACAAGGTTTACAAACACTCCACTGGGGTAATGTCTCACAGCCACAATGTCAAGAAAAAGACTCAAACTGGAAATTATTCTAGCAATATGGCTTTCCTTGAACTTAACCTGAGCTGAATAATATCTGCAGCTATGATGAAGAGTAAAATAATTCAATGAGAATAGCTTTGTAAGACAGAAGCTTTACTTTGGAGTAGATTTTCAGTAGGATACAGGTCAGTCCAGTGCAGACATCGAGCTGGATGAACTGAGCCGCCCACTAAAAAATGACAAGACAAAGTCAAAACTTCTGTAGATTAATTTAAGAATGTACAAAAAACAGCCTCTTACAGGAAATGCAAAGATGTTTATGTTGTGACAGGTTGTATTTTTGTCAAATCCAGCTTTGCTTTCTTTTTATAAACTTCTTGTGTATTGGTTTGCTTTTTGCAATCAAGCTGAATAATAGAGCTACTGTGTGAGTGGATTGTATGAATGTTATGAGTGGAGTGTATATAGGCATGCTCAAAAGGATGATTTTTTTTTTGTTGAAGGTGTAATATGTGGACCCCAGGAAGAATAGCTACTGCATATTTGCTGTAACTAATGGTGGATCCAAAATAAATCAAATCAAATCACAGGTGGTATCCCATCCTGTACTTGACCTCAATACCGCTATTGGGAGAAAATGTCCGAACTGTAACAGTTGAGGCAGTTTTTGTAAGGTGAGCATAGGAAGATATTTACAGTATGTCACTGATAAGTCACTACTCAAGCATAATTCTCCATCGGCTGTTAATGGCATCCTTTTATGGTGGTCAGCTAATCAGGGGCATTTAATCATTTAAGCTCCTTAACTTATCCTGTATCCCGCCATCACCACCCTCAATCATCCCATCAGTATTCAGGTCACGTTCCTCCAAAGTCTACTCTTCAACTCATCATCTTATCCTGCGTCCTTCCATCACAACCTTCAACCAACTCAGCAATGTCCAGGTCCAGCTCATGGGGAGTCTACTCCTAAAGTCATTTACTCAGGGTCCAGGTTCTCATAAGTTTACTCTTCATCTAATCCTTGAACCCTTTATCACTACCCTTAGTCATCTAATCCAAGTTTAGGGCCTGCTCCTCATCTTATCCAACATCCTGTTGTCACTATCTTCAGTCATCTCACCAGTATCCTAGTCCAAGTTCCAAGAAGTCAACCCCTCACCTTATCCAGCTGCCCTCCATCACTACCCTCAGTCATTCTATCAGTGTCCAGGTCTAGCTTTCCGGAAGTCTACCCCTCATCTCATCCTGCATTATTCCATCATCACCCTTTATTATCTCATCCATGTCCAGGTTCAGCTCCTCAGAAAATTACTCCTTATCTCATCCTGCACCCCTCTATCACCATCTCTAATCATTTCATTCATTTCCAGTTCCAGCTCTTTATTGATCTTCTCAGCTCATCCTGTGCCCCTCCATCACTAGCAACCATATCCAGGTTCTGAAAAGGTAAGATATACTATAGCCTCACTACCCCAACTAGATGAAGACATCACGGTGGAGTCTGATGATATTTATCTTTTATTCAAACTATTATTCAAACCATATTTCTGTTCCCTAAAGAATTCCTGGATCCCATCAGTATTTGTATCACCACAGAAATCTGATCAGGGACAGACTGTGTGTGCAGCTGAAATGACAAGATTGATTAGTGAGTGTTAGTTAGCGTGTTAGCCTGTGGTAACAGGCTGTCCATGTGTATGCTTGTTGTTCACATAACAAACAAAACGGTGACAGCAGCACCAGTTCCTGTAGATCATGCTGATACAAAAAGGAAAATAATTTGCAAAAAAGTTAAACCTGAGATTGAGTTAATTCCTGTCTCACTTTTGTGCTCTCTGTCTATCAGCAAAGCTGCCTGTTTAGCTGCTGGCTGACCGGGAAACAATATAACTGCTTTTCAGCTAAAAAAACAAACAAACAAAAAAAACATTTTTTCAACACTTTTCCTTAAAGATCCCATATTCTGCTCCATTTATTCAGTTTAACATGGATCCTTGATGTCTTCATGAAACCATAGTATCAAGCTTTGACCAAAAACCCTATGAATAAAGTATAGTTGCATTCTTTCCATGCTCACATAACCTCTCTGTTCAGAATAGCTGTTTTTTAGGGTGGGTGGCTTAATATGCTTATGAGCCAGAGCAGAGTAGTGTACAAACGGCAGTCCATGATTGACCAGCAGTCATGCATTTCTCATAGTCCTGAACACATACAAAATCTGAATTCATTCCTGTTTCCACACACAGTTACAACAGCGAAGCTCGACCCCCTAAACATCACAGGCTAATCAACAACATACTAACCGCAGTGTGGCAACTGCAACTTTGCTCCATGCTAATGTTAGCACAAATGGAGGGGTGACAGGGTGCGTAAAGGACTGATTTTATTCAGCTAACTGTTAAACTCCTCTTGAACAATGTAGGAATGTTCAAATAGGCTACTGAAGTTTACCCTTCAGACTTTCAACAAGTAAATTGAACACTGACAAATATGTAAATTTACCCCTGTTGTTAGCATAAGCTTGCAGCAATGAGAAAGTAAATCATTTGCAGCATTTATTACTCACATTTTTATCATCAGGTTTAGCAATGTTTTGTTGGTACTGAGCCTGGATTCAAGAAAAGTCTAGTTGCCAGTCCTGTGTTAAACTGACTGAAGTTGAAGAATCAGTTGGATGTGAAGTGAATCAGACACACCCATCGCCAACTGTAGCTGCTCATTCTCTTCAAAATCAAAGTTTAATCCAATGGGCCCTTTGGTCCTCTGAGGCTGGTAGCCTATCTGTAAAGATATACGTGGCTGCAACCAACTACCAAGCAGTTTTGGGTCTAGACATGGTGTATGCCAATCTCTCGCTTAGAATATAAACAATATGGCGGCTCTACACACAGAAATACTGTGTGTGTGCGTGTGTGTTGAGGGGGGGGGACATATTCAGGAAGATCAGGTTCGGCTTATGCAATTAAAAATAAACTGTTACGTCACAGTATGTCCACAGACTCAAAAGCTCGCTAATTACCATGAGTTAACATGTTTGCAGCCTGTTCTATACAGGTTTTATTGTCTACTCTCACATTGTGTGGGCTGGGAGGAATGCCAAATACCCAAAAATTTGTTCAATAGCCTTAAAAGAGTGTTTTTCTCCTAATTTGGGACCTTTCAAGTACATTTTGAGAAAAAAAAAAAAAAAAGCAAATGATTGGCATTTAATGAATTTTGGTTGATTTATGGTGAAGAGAAATATGTAAAACATGACTTTTTAGCAGTTATTCTTGTGGTCAAAGTAAAAAAAGAAAAAGAAAAAATATATAGAAAAATAGCATGCTACCTGATGACTTTGTTTAGCTGAACAAGAAGGGGAGAATGCACTTAACGTAAGACAAAAAAAAAAGTTGTTTCATTTTGGCACATACCACAGGGCCAAGTTACCACTCCCAGATGAAAAATTAGAGTTCTTTCACAAGTAAAACATACATTAAGTTTTGTGATACTATTTTGATGACTTTTGGTTTGGTCCATGAAAAACCAGGAGAAATTGCAAACTAATAGTCTGTGGTAATCTCATTCAAGGAACTTAGTCTTGAAATATAACTTTTTTTTCAGCAGCCAAATTTCCATGGGCTTCATTTTTCTTCCATCTTTCCAAAGTCATAGATTTACTTGGACATTTGCGTGGAATGTAAGTTATTTAAGTCAGAAATAGGAAAGCTTTAAACTGGGTTTTTGTGGGTTTAAATTCAGCTCTTTGTGTGTTGACAGAGCCTGGAGGCTGTGATCATCTTGGATACACAACCATCCCAATAAATCTTTAAATCCATGCTTCCGTTCTGTGTGAAGAAGCAAAGCATGAGTGACAGTTTCAAACCCAAAGAGTGCATGTAGGCTGAATTATCATTTGAAGTTAGGGTTGTGGATTAAGATAGGAATTAAGGTTAGTGTGTGTTTCATATATACGGTTACAGTGTGTGTGGGCTGCATACATTAGCTGCAGTCAACAGTCCCTGAGCTGCAGCAGGTGAAAGGAAAGGTTAGTCTGCATCACAGGTTTCATTTTCCCTCAGATTGGATGACACACTGACAGTGAGTGATGGGCTGATGGATGGTAGTGGGGAGGTGGTGGTGGTGGTGGGTGGGGGTGAGGCGTGTGTGACAGTGAGCTGGAAGCAGGCAGGATAGACAAGGACACCACATCCTTCTCACGGGCAGGAGACCCTCATTCATTCTCATTGTGATACTGTTTTTAAGCCTGGGCTGCAGCCAAGAGGAAGAGGTGACTTCATTATTCAGACAGCCGTGGGCCGAGCGAGGGGAGAGGGGTTGGGAGGGGGTGTGAAGGGGTATGTGGCTCTGCTTTCAACAGCATCTGATTGAAGTGTGGCAAAAAGGCAGCATTTCCATTGTGAGGCCAAACTGATGCTAATACCTCCAACGCAGAGGGATGGAAAGTGTTTGCTCGTGTATTCATAACCGCGAGGGAGCCATGGGACAAACGCAGGTTTATTTATGTGCAGAGAAACTGACGGCAATTACTGTAGTGTTTGGAGAGCACAAAGATCTGGACGGGGAGAAGGATTAAAAAGCAAAAGAAATGCCAAAGTTTTAATGAGCAAAGTTTGAGGACAAACAAACCACACTGGCTGTGTTTAGTAAAAGCACAACAACAGATACACCCTTTATAAAAATGTGTTCACATTAGGTCTGACAGCATGACCAAGTAAAAAAAAACAACGAAGTCATTGTCAGAAAGTACCAGGGCAAAGTGAGACTCTATTTCAGCCCTTGTGTTTGATGGCACAGCAGCCCAAGTTCACTCGCAACTTGTAGGTATAATTTTAGAGTTACGCGTAGATAGATAGATAGATAGATAGATAGATAGATAGATAGATAGATAGATAGATAGATAGATAGATAGATAGATCCCTGTGCCTGTGTGGGTCCTCTCTGAGCTCTCTAGCTTCCTCAGACCAAAAACATGCCCATGGGGACCCTGTGATTGACTGGCGACCCTATCACAGTGTACCCCACCTCACCCCCATGGCCAGCTGTGACAGGCTACAGTCCCCGGTATAGATAATGGATGAATGGATGGATGATACTGAAACAAAAAGTGATCATGTGTTGTCAATAATCGTTGACCTTGCTGAGTTCTTTCAGAGCTTCTGTTAAAAACTGAGGTTTTGATTTTTAGATTGTTGCTCATGTCAATTAAAAGCCAGTTACACCACTATGTTTTTGTCAAAAACTGACAATGATTTGGAAAAACCATAGGGAAATCATCTTCAGAAAATAGTTATGACTTTAAGGTAATAAAGTCATACTTAAAGGAAAAGTTTGGTTTCTACAGCTTTCACATTGTTTATAGAATGAAGTAGAACAATATACTCACCCAGAAGGCTTTCCTGATGCAAACAGTGCTTCAGGAGATATTTAGATCCAAAATCGAGAGGCGGACATCCGTATAATGGTAGCACACGGGGCATGTATAGCGCCACTTCTAAAACTGAGTTAATCGTCCAAAAACTCATTAGTTTCACCAATATTTCATCATGGTCCACTCACGCTACTCCTCCATGACAGTCTGTGTCGCTCCAGACATATCTTTATGACTGTGCTGACCTCTGAACTGAAACTGCTCTCTGGCCAGCTGTTCTTCTCTTTGCCTTCGCGTCCTCCTTTCGATGAGCTCCTCATCTGTATACTCTGGCTCGAAACTGTAAGGACATCCATCATATTCAAAGTTCTCCTCCACAACATCTTCATCCGACACAGACTGTCGTGGAGGAGTAGCGTGAGCAGACCATGATGAAATATTGGTGAAACTAATGAGTTAATTATGACTCTGCCCTTGGAAATGTTCGATTATATTTGCGAATAACTGACGATTTTTTTAACCTGGTGGGTTTTACAGCTCTTCAAGCCTGTTATTAGTTACCCTCATTTTCTATTTTCCTTTATTAAGGTCTGTTCTATTAATAAAAAGGGCTTAGCTGCATTCTTCATTTCGAGTTAGCAGTGAATCCTACCTGCCCTCCCAGGGGACGAGTGCTGGGGGCTTGTGCTTGACTGTGATGGCTCAGCCTCTCTCTCAATGAGCATCTGCCGATACCTATGAGGGACTACATAAGTGATTAATAGTTAGCTCTGGCTGTTACATTGGCCTTCTAATTACACTGCATGTATTTAAATAATTTTTGAATACTTGATAATATCACACACTGCCTTAATGAAAATTAGACATAATTTAAACAGTATATGTTGTTTTGTGTATCAGGTGGCTCAATGTTCACTATGAACTTACCTATATCATCAAATAGGGCTGCAAGCTTGTTTTCACATATTAAATTTGGGAAATTTTGCCATGTCACTGCCTACAACTGCCCCTTTCTTAAACGTTACTGTCTACACTCTTTTTATTATGATGCCAAACAAACTGTATCATTGCAGTTGTTTATCTGGGCAACAGCCCATCGGGAGTGTTTGTGAACCTTGGCTGATTCATCTTGTTTTATCTTGCGTCATACTTTTAATCTCTTTATAGAAATCTTTTAAGGTCACTGTGTTATTGTTCTATCCCTGTTTCATCTCTACTATTTTATATTGCCTTGATTTTTATTTGGTCCTCATGGTCTCATTTTAGTAGTGTTCCTGTATTGTCTGGGTTCCTATGACACATGGAGGGGGCCTTTGAATCATGGGGCTGGAGTCACTGGACATGGCACTTGTGTATGTTAGATAGAACCATTAGGGTGCAGTTTACACTTGAGTCTTCAGCCTCTTGTGTGTTGCTGGTGTGTTGTGTCTCCGGCCCCATGGGGTCGGGGCCTCCTGTGTGTCCGTGACAGGGCCTGAATCATTGTGCGTTCTTTTGGGGTTAAACTGATTTATGTGTTGTGGAGCTTTCTCAGCTTCATTTTGCTATTTGTGTATGTCCTAACTGTTCTTTGATTTTAATGAACCTTTTTCGGTTGTTCTTTTTTCCTTGTATTTAAACTCTTGTGCTTTGTTATCTTATGTTCCTGACTGCTGTCAAAGCACTTCGTACACTAATGTTTTTAAAGGTGCTATACAAATAAAGTTTATTATTATTATTATTATCATCTTTTAAAAGCAAGATGAATTTGCCTAATTGCATGCATTCAATCTGATGGATCCAGCTGGAGCGAAAGGTTGTGTTAAGTCACTTTTGGGCTGAAAATTTCATATACACCTCCATTGGTATTTTCATACTATCTTAAGACTATCTTGGCAACATAACGAGGCATATAAAAGGTCAGTGAATTTTTTATTTTATGGTGAAATGACAAGATGAGTGCAAAATTAAACCACACACACTCACTCTGCCTTTCATGCTGCGCTGTCACACTCAAAGAAGAAACACCTCCCTCCTGTAAACGCTACTGGTCTTTGTAGACCCCCTCTGTTAAATAAAAAAGCTGTTAGTCAAAAGACAGGAATAGAAAAGGGCAGTGAAAAAAGATAATGCTGAGCAATTTAAGGGTAATTAACATCACAGTCCTGATTTTGTCAAAAGGCATAGGGAGTGAAAAATGAAGAATGCAGTCCTCTTTTCCACACATAAGAATCGACAGGCCCTTTTAGAAAAAAAAAACAGAATAAAGGTACCTATTTTCAACCCTTATGGATCACAGACAGGCCTTATGAAGGCTGTGAGGAGGTCATTTCAGCATGTATTAATGTCATATTGTTTATGACCCTGCCTCTAGATAAAGTCATCTCGTCTCTATACAGTTTTTCACTACTTTTATAGTCTCTCAATCTGAGACGACTGATGTTCCGTCCCATTTTAATAGAAACAATTTCTGCATGTAATCTTCTCTTGTCTGCTTTATTGTCTGCGATAAACCCAGGCCCAAAATGGGGATATAAAAGAATACTTAAATAAATTATGACACTGCATTATAAAAGTGGAATTTAGAGAAGCTTTGAACACTATATAGTTTGTCAAAAGAAATGCTTGTGTTTGAATTCATCAAGTAAGGCTTTGATATGTGAGTATAAATCAGGTCGGAAATATAAAACAGTTTTATTAGTTTTTATCAATATAATCAAGATACAATGTGCCCAAAAGTGTATTATCTGTGTTCTAGGAAATAAATGTCAACCCCAAAGCCTAACCACTGCACATTCATCTTAATGGAGTCCCATTCATGCTTCCATTTCAAGCCATAAAATTTACATCCTAGTGGAACTTCACCTTCACTCTGTATGTCACAGAGATGGAACAGGGGCTGTAAGTTAACCTTCTATTTGCTCCATCTCCAGAGGTAGTATCTGCGATGTATGATGGACGAGAGAAGAGCACGTGGGGCTCTAATTTCCTGGCACAATGCAGCGTGGCACAGGGTGGTGGAGCTTGGCGCAATCTGCACAACGGTAATTCTGTGCACTACTGTGCACAGACAATTGGACAATTTGGCAGACTGACCGAGATGGGTCCGATGGCGCACCAGGGGGAGGTGTCAGCAGATTTAACTTGACACTGTGATAATTTGGTGCCAAAAAATGTACGGGAGGTGCCCTGAAAGCTTGCCTGCTCCAACCTGGTCTATTCTTACAGGTGAAGCACACCCGGTGCAGTGGTAATTTGGCTGCAATGCAATAAACAATCACACTAAACACAATTTAATGTAACAGTCAGAACCAGCATATACATTTGTATCTATATTAATTATCTGGTCACATCTGATGTGGGCTCAAAGACGTCCCTGTCTTTACCTTAACAAAACTTTGAAAACAGTGTAGAACTGCTGAAAAGGCAATAACATACTTGGATTCATAATTAGTGCTGTTAAGTCTTTGGGTACCAAACATGAAACTCAGCAGCCATGCAAATCAGCAGCTTATTACGGATAAAAATGCAGAGAGCAGAGTTGGTGGAGTTGTATCGTTGATACCTGTAGAGGAGAATTTATGAGAAGGAGAAATGTTGGCAACAGCAGCATCCTAAAAATACTCCTGCTCTGAGCACCTCATCAGGTCTCTCTGCTGTCAAACGGACAAAACTTTGCTCAGACTTTGAAACCCACGCTACTCCAACTGCACGGATCAGAGCTTTTAACAAGACGCTTGGTATTGACGGCTAACGGTGAGATCAAACACCTCACAGAGAGCTTCATCTGTTGCTTCTCTGTGAATTTTCTCTTTAGTTGCACGGTACAATGTTTTAATCAACAATAATTGTTCCATGCTGTCAATGCTGTAGAAGAGGCGATGGAGATTTCAGATGGTTAAGATGTAGCAGCTGATGGGATGAGAGAGCAAGGAGAGCGGCTACGTGCCTGAACAGCTTGTGGATCTTATAATGAGATCTCCAGAGAAGAGCTGCACTGTAGCTCCAAGACACAATTAGGCCCAGTGCTCCTCTGCCCCGAGACAGCAGCATACAGGCAGCGCAGAGGTGCGGTGTGGGGGAGTATGTGTGCGCATAAACTCGTATGTGTGAGATTTAAGCTATGCCATAAATAATTGACCATCTCCTGGAGATACCTACAGCATATAACAATGACTTTAGTCCTTCAACTGGACAATACCTGGGGTTATTTTTTTCCTCCTTACATGTGGGGGTCAGAGCAGAGGGCATTTTGTTTACAAGTTGTCCCGATGTTACTCCATGAGTCCGTTTTATTATTGCCACAAATGTGCACTATTACTCAAGGGTAAATTGAATGTTAAGGTCAGAGATTAAGGTCAGTGGGTCTCTTTTTCAAAAATGCTGTAGGGGGTTCTCTCTAAAATTCTTCCCTGATTCAAAGATAGATGAGTCAGTAAAACTTAATTCATACACAGGTCCCAGATTGGAACCACAGCAACTAAGTATGGATCTGTTAAATACAGATGAAGTTCAGCAGAAGTGAAGAAACTCAGTTCCTCAGACAGATTGGGTCAGTATTCAAATCACTAAATATAAAATACAAAACATGGTTTCCAGTGTCAGTCTCTGTTTCAATCTTTATCAACTGTACCATAAGTGCAATAAATGTCCATAAAACCTGTCGAACATCTCATTTCATAGAACGCATTCACATTTGAAACTGTAAAAATAAGCCATACACCTGCAATGCAGCATGTGCTCCTGCCGCCTGAGAGACTAGCGGTAACTAAAGATTTTAAAATTCACAGGAATGCTCAAACTGGCATTAGAAAATGTTCATAACATTTGTCGAGATGCAGTAAGGCTTTAACAGGTCCCGACTGGTTATTTTCCTGATTACTAACCTGTTAAATACAGGTTAAGTTCAGCAGCAGTGAAGATACGTAGCACTCAATTCTTCAACCAGATTGTTTCTTGTTTGGAAAGTTAAAAGCTAAAGCAAAAGAATCAATAACATAAAAAGAATGATAAAAATATAAAATATGAAAAAGAGAGAGAAAGGCAAAGAGGTGGCCTTTTTTATCCTTACAGAGCAGAGGGCATTTTGTTTACAAGCCATCCTTATATCACTCCATGAGTCAGTTCTTTTGAATTTGTGCAAATATCCACCTTGACTCAAGGATTAATTGATTTTAAAGGCCAGAGGTTAAGGTCAGTGGATCTCTTTCTCAGAAATGTTCTGTGTGTGATGACTTTTTAAGTGACTTCCAGAGTTTTGGACTCCTGTGCTGCTTTTTGTTTTGTTTTTTGCTCTCTTAGGGCGTGTCTTCCAGACACTGCAACTCAGTGAACTTATATTCCTGTTCCTCACAGTAATCACCAGCACTATTTAACCACCACTCTGACTCATCTCCATGATTCCTACATCTCCATGTGGTAGGCTATAGCTGGCCAACTCTCGAGCTTTTCAGTGTGCTCTTGCTGCTCATGGTGATTGTTTTTGTGTTTTGTGTCACGTGTGTGCTTTTCCCTCTTTTCCCCTGCACCCATGAGCCCGTCCATGTCACACTCCCAACCTCTGAATTCACTGCTGCACCCTTTGGACTCAACACTTCCTCACCTCTCACTCTCCACGGATTCACTCTCACTCCTCGGACCCTTAACCCTCTTTACCACAGGGTCCCAATATTCTTTGCTTCATCTTAATTCTGATTCCTGCTTCTGCTTTTGGGTCCACAATCCAATATTGCGAATCATTCCATAACAGAATTGTTTTTCTCTAAATGTCTGCCCTACTTTTAGAATCAGTCATTCAATCAAACTTTTTTATTAAGCACACTTCATACAGATTGTATTGCTGTTCATAATGAACATGAAGGCTGAAAATAGCTGGAAAATATTTCAAAAAACAAAAATAATAATGATGGATTTTTACAACCACTTAAAGCTAGGGTCTACGATTTGAAACCGCAGTCTGCACCCCCTTCCCTCACCTCTCCCCTCCGTGTTCCAAGATCCCCCAGCTCAGATAGAATTCCAAGACAGAGGATTTGGAGAAAATTAATTTGAAATATATCAGCAGCAAGCTCAATCAATAAACAGCTCAGCTCAACTGAAAGTATCAAACACGACAGACATAAAACCCTTGTAACACACAGACAGTAGCCATATGACAGGCAAAAACATGAGAATGATGTCTGGCGCCAAAATGGGGAGGATATATCTTATAAATATAGAAACAATGTGATAAGACATAAACATTTAGAAATATGAAAAAAACGTAAAATATAATACAGAAAATCCCCAAAATTAAAATCTTAAAACTAGCAATAAATCAACATAAAACGCATTTTTCCATTAACAAAAAAATATAGATAATAGTCATTGGAATTATTTAGTTCTACATAAAAGCCAGGCTCAATAGGCTGGGTTTTTTTTAATTACTACCTCCGCCAAGGAGGTTATGTTTACGGGAGAGTTTGTTTGTTTGTCTGTCTGCTCACCGGTGGTAGAGAGGAGGAGGCGGACCATGGGCAACTGCCAAAAGTTACAGAGGCATTGATGGACTCACAGACCAACTCACGGACCAATTATTAAGTCGAAGAAGTGTTCTTTTGGTTTGATTGGTCAGCTAGTATGCAGCTTTTCAGCAGATATACTGAATGGATTCTTTATCTTTTTGGTCTTTATACTGTGTAGAGGACCATAGGACCATAACAGAGTGCTTATTCTAGTTTCATATGTACAAAGCTTCCCTTAAATGCTAACCATGACACGCCAGGCAGAAGTCCATTTACTAAATATTATTCCAATAGTTATAGTAGTAGATAGAATTCCAAGAAGGATTTGGAGAAAATTAATTTGAAAAAATTAAAGTAAAAGAATCAATAAAATCAATCAATAAATAAAAATCAAAAAGAAAATCAATAAAACCCATATGAAACAGACAGAAACATATGAAATGCAAAAAAACATGAGAATATTGTTCAAAATAATATATGTATAAATATAGAAACAATGTGATAAGACATAAACATTTAGAAATATGAAAAAAACATAAAATATAATACAAAAAAAACCCAAATTAAAACCTTAAAACTAGCAATAAATTAACAAAAAAAGCATTTTTCATTAACAAAAAAATATAGATAATAGTCAATGGAATTATTTAGTTCTACATAAAAGCCAGGCTTAATAAGCTGTTTTTTTTGTAATTACTACCTCCGCCAAGGAGGTTATGTTTACGGGAGAGTTTGTTTGTTTGTCTGTCTGTGAACAAAATAACTCCAAAAGTTATGAATGCATTTTGATGAAATTTTCAGGAAATGTTCAGCATGAGAAAAGGAAGAAGTGATTCAATGTATTGAGCTATAGGTGGCTTTCCTTTGTTCTTTGTTGATCAAACTGCAGAAACTGTCGCATCCATGGAGACCGCTTCAGAATCCGCCATTGTTTTCAAATATGCAGTCGCTTCCCTCTGACATCACGTCCTCAGCTCCCACCTCTTTCCTCTGATTGGGCCATTAAGCATAAGCCGCTGCATTTGGACGATGGAGGTTAGCAGAATGATCCTGCAGGATTTCATTCAAAGAATCAGGCAGGTCCATCTGCTCTGCAAGGTTTACATTTGCAGTGTGACTCAGATCCTCAGAGAGTTTCTTCTTTGAGTTAAAAACAGCAACAGCAAATGTTTTAGTTAGTGTCATGTCTGCCCGTTAGATAAGTGTTTTTTCTTTCTTTCCTCATGTTTCTTGTTCTTTGTTGACTGTTTTATTTTAAAACCTCTCACCCTGTCACTCTGTAAGGTTTTTTCCCTCATCTTGTGCATTGCTCCTGATTGTGTTTTCCCACACCTGTTCTCATTCACTCACAGTTACCTCATGTATTTAAACCTCCTTTTGTCTCTGCATCTTCACCAGTTTGTTTGTACTAGTGTCGCGTTCCAGCATTTCTTCATGTTGCTTGTTCCCAGCTCTAACCTGGTTTTTACTTATTAAGACGTTATCCTTTTTTCACTCACATTTTTGGAAGCCTCCACCCTGTCCGACTGCCTTTCTCTTTACTGACCTTTTATGAATAACTGGACTCTTGAGTGTACTTGGGTGCTCCAGCTCAGTCATTGTCTGTTCAGTTCTGCCCCGATGGTCATGTCACCTGAACCCCGATCTTTGTTAGGAACTATGAGGAGAGCAAAGAGTTAGATAGATTAGGGTATCAAAGGTAAATGTGTCCATCTGCTCTGCAAGGTTTACATTTGCAGTGTGACTCAGATCCTCAGAGAGTTTCTTCTTTAAACCCCAAAAAAGACATGTTTTGAAGTGTCATGTCTGCCCCTGTAACTAATTAAACTGCTATACCTTGTGAGCACGGACAAAATTGCTGTAAAATGGCACTGATACAATACAGTGTGTTTATTCATTAAAGGAGACATATCATGCTGATGCATGATTTAATACTTACATATAATATAATATAATAAATTTGAAAACAAGACCTTACACCCCCTTAATTTTCAAAAAATGAGATATTGTATTTTTCTGATATCCTAGAACGAGATTTGATGCCTCTGAAAATAGGTCATTGCGAGATGTCCATGAGATTTAAATTAAGTGACGACGTACCTTTTTTTTATTGGAGTAATCTGATAAAACACTTCCTCCTCTGTGATGTCCTTTTATGAATAACTGTCACTCTTGAGTGAACACATTCGTGCTCAGCAGCAGTATATAGATCCCTAGCTCACACTCACTCATTACCAGCTCTGGCCTGTAGGGGGACTCAATACGCGGTCGCTGCTTTAAGCCTGCCGGAAAATACAGTAGAAGAAGGACAAGCTGGCTCTTCCCCAGATAGAACTGACCAATCAGAGCACAAAGGGCTGTGACGTTGCAAGGTAATTGTAGGTCATCCTGAGATCCTCGTGTTTCAACGAGAGCTTGATAATGGCTTAAAATGAGGATTTTGAGAACGCAATTGTGGGGCAATGAAGGAACTAAATGACTTGTACTGAGGGCAGAAATGCTTTACAGGCATCCTAGTCTGGCATAGTGAAAAGGAGAAACAAGCATGATATGTCCCCTTTAAGCATCAGTCTGAGCTTGTTTGGTGTTGCCATAGATTATTGATGGGTATTTTCATTCATTCTTCCCTCTGAACTGAATCCTTCCACTTTAAGAAGTTGAGCAGTCTTGTGTGTCTCGACTGTCTCCAGTTCTGAACATCGAGCAGAGTCTGACTCTGGATCCACATATTTTTTATTATATTTTTACTGACTAAATTCTCTTAGGTCCAGTCAGATCACTTTTTTCCAGCAGAAGTCACTCCAGTTGGGTTTAAAACTTAAAACATAACAAAAACCCTTGACAGAATGTTTGGGTCAGTCCCAAACGCTCAGATAAATTCAACCAAACTGCCCCAGGGTTCAAAATAACAGCTGTGGACCAATAAAGAAATAAAGAATTTGCCTCCAGGCACTGATTTGGCAAACAGCAATTGGAATAAAAATGCAGGTTTGATCTGTTGAGAGGGCTTATTTTTAATAAGAGAGTACAAATAAATGTCTTCAGGGAGCACAGGCTTCCCAAGCAGAATGAATATATTTAAACAAATAGTGAATCCACCTTAGCTTTAAACATGACTTTGAATATGACTCAAAGTAACATTCAGGAACAACCACCTATCCAGATTCTCTGTGACCTTTACCGGACCAGGAGATGTTACATCAACATTAACAGGACTTGTCTTCCCTGCACTGGTTTTAATCCCCTGTATGTTCCTCTTGAATTGTTAATAACTTGCCAGATACGAGGGAATCTCTACTGACGTTAACATCTACAGCAACATACTCACAGACTCAAACATTTAAAACCATGAAGTCCCATAAGCATCTAGCTCCCTGTTTTCACTGGGCAGAGTAAAAGCAGCAACACAAATCAGGAGAAAACTCTGCACAGAAAGTTAAAAACTCAGTAAAACTAGCACAGAGCTTGTAAATTTTAAAATTTGAACCTGTAAATAAATTGCATCCTGATGAAAAATGAATTTTCCCAGCTTTCAGAAAAATATTTTGTAATGAGTATTGAGTCTGAATTCAAAATGAGGACAGCTTATCCTTTCAGCCTGGTTTAAACAGATTTCAGTATTTTGCCTTTTTTCCTCGCAAGGCTCACGTAAGCTTTCTTATTTTTAATTTTTCTCACAATAATTGATTAAGCTTCTTTGATTGTTTTCTAATAATCAATTAATCAGGCACTATTTCCACAGCCGTGAAGACCAATTTTATCAAGTGACTTGAGTATGAGGAGACTGTCATACAAAAAAGTTGCAAAATGTTAAACATCCTGTATATTTAAAAAATAAATAAATCCACATGACATCACAGTCAGCCCAAGTGTGTGGGACGTCAATCACTGCGTGGCAATCAGTACAAATTGACAACAGTAATGAGAGGGGAGTTAGTTGTCAAATCTTATCTATCAGCTGAAAAGTTTCAATTTTTTACTATAAGTATTTAATAATGTTTATCATGGGCAATGTATTTTTCTCTAACTTCATGAAATCAACTATCAGTATTTTAAAGGATTTGGCATCAAGGAGAAAGGTCATGTTTTTAGACTGACATGAAACCTACAGAGAAGTCTGATTACAATGGCTGGTTTGGCAATATACAATGTTAAAAAAAAAGTCAAGACCAATTATCTAAAACAAACTAAAGAACTAATCAACTTGATATGACTTCCATTTGGCCAAGTATTGACGCTATTTTGAAATGGAAGTATCCAACCCATTTTTGTGCCACGTTAGGATGCCTAAAACATGTGCCCAGAGAAAGCCTGAGCACATTCATTTCACTTTAGATAAACACAGTATGCCACTTATGTAGAGTTATGATTGTCTCTACAGGCCTTCATCCTTTAACTCAGGCTTGTAAATACTGCATCTTCAACAAAACTTCATGACTTCAAAATTTAATTTGTTATCTTTAAACATACACAAGACTAGAATCTACATGTTCGGTAATGAACACAATCAAAAATCGTAAGGTCTACTGAAAATAGGCCTGTCACGACAATCAATTAATCGATTAACCG
This sequence comes from Scarus forsteni, assembly GCA_036419115.1. Classification (NCBI taxonomy): domain Eukaryota; kingdom Metazoa; phylum Chordata; class Actinopteri; order Labriformes; family Labridae; genus Scarus; species Scarus forsteni. The sequence continues at coordinate 52,582,954 of JAZDUH010000066.1, read as the reverse complement.
AAAAAAAGTCCTCAGTAAGTTTGCCAGCCTCGATAAACTGACACGGGCATGTGTGTTTGTTTTCCTCCCTCTACCAAAGAGGCTGAATGAGAAGATGGCTCACTCTGTCCATCTTTCTTAACACCTGGTTGCATCGGTTTGAGAGCGGATTTAGCAGATTTATAGTAGTGGAGTACACACAGAGAGAGCAGAAGTGAGCGTTCTGAGGAGTAACGAGGAAACAAAAGGCAATATTGGCCCTTTTCCCATAGCACGCCTTGTCCCTAACTCTACTCAGCCCTACTCAATTTGCAGCGTGTTTCTACTGGCCTGGTCCCTCCTAAAACAAGCTAGTTTAAAGGAAAAGTTCGGTTCCTGCAGCTTTTACATTGTTTATAGAATGAAGAACAACAATATAGTCACCCAGAAGGCTGCCTGCTACTGATTGGTCAGAGATATCATCATAGATCCAAAATCGAGCAGCAGACACCTAATGTTAGCTGTAGCTATCATTGCTTACCCCTCATGTTTTTCACCAATATTGCAGCTCGATTGCTCACGCCTCGGCTTCATTCTGTTGAATCGCTTCCAACAACTCTCCTGTGCATCTCAAAGTATTTCTTCTTGCCACCTGCAGCCTCCTTCTGCTTTCCTTATTTATTCAGTATACTGTGGCTCCAAAAAAGCCATCAGATTGTTGTGTTGTCCTCACAACATCTTCATCCCATAGACATTCGTCCATTTGCACAAAACTGGAAGAAGAAAGTTGATTTGCGATACTGCCGATCTTCCCATTGAAACAGGCGACTGGGGCAAATGGAAAAAGCACAAGGTCAGTTCAGTAGCTTTAGTAGCTGTGTGGAGAGACACAGGCTGCAATGGCGGTCCTTCGAGCAAATCATGATGGAATATTGGTGAAAAACATGAGTTTTTGGCCATTAATGCAGTTTTTAGGAGCGGCGATCTTATGCTGGCTACCATTATATCGGTAATGCTGGAATATTGTGGATTTTAATATCTCCCAGAATGAACAAGGTGTGAGCCTTCATTGAGTAAATCCTTGTTCTTCATTCTATAAACAATGTAAAAGCTGCAGGAACCGAATTGATATGTCACAGTTTAATAGGATTTCAAAGAACTGATTGGACCTCCAAATCCCCAGATCTCAGCTTTTTAAAAATCTGTGGGATGTGACTAACAGATCTGGCCTATGAAGGTTCCACCTCACAACTAAGAATGAAATATACTTTCTACTGATGTAAGTAAGATATTTGATGTCAGGATTGTATTCACTTTGATTAAACATTTTATAAAAAGCCACAGATTGTTGTGTTGTGCTCAAATGATGTGACATTGAAGCAGTGCCGCTCAGCTGATGAATACTTTTAATCAACCGGACATGAAGAAGTTCCCAGTGCTTAACAACCATGAGATAAAATAAATTAAAGTACTCATTTTAATTTGTGGTTAACTAGTTGGTGAAATAAAGATTCCACCCACTGTAGGGCATCCAGGGTTGCTGAAGAAGTACTGTGTGGATTAAAATTTGTTGTGTGGACAAAAACTTAACTTTAGCTTCATGCAAATGTGACTTTTGCTGCCTGGAGGTGTGAATAATAATGGATCAATGTTTGTGAAGTGGCTGATGAAAAAATCAATAATAACTGTTTTAAATACCAAAATCAGCAGAGCGATCTCAGCTTTTAAAAAACTGTGGATGTGACTAACTCTGATTATCAAACTAAGAATGAAATATACTTTCTACTGATGTAAGTAAGATATTTGATGTCAGGATTGTATTCACTTTGATTAAACATTTTATAAAAGTCAAAATTTTGATTTGTCAACCCTAATGTGACATTGAAGCAAACGGCACTCTAGTGATGAATACTTTTAATCAACCGGACATGAAGAAGTTCCCAGTGCTTAACAACCATGAGATGAAATAAATTAAAGTACTCCTGTATTTTTTAAAGCTTGTAGGGCATCCAGGGTTGCTGAAGAAGTACTGCCTCAGAGCTGATTAAAATTTGTTGTGTGGACAAAAACTTAACTTTAGCTTCATGCAAATGTGACTTTTGCTGCCTGGAGGTGTGAATAATAATGGATCAATGTTTGTGAAGTGGCTGATGAAAAAATCAATAATAACTGTTTTAAATACCAAAATCAGCAGAGCGATCTCATTACTGTGGGCTAACTCTGATTATCAAACTCAGATAATATGCAGAGTTGATCTGACTGATTTTATAAAAGAGAGATATCAATAACTTTTAAACCTTTTTTGTTCAAACTTTTGTTTCACTTAGTTAGACCCCCTGCTCTAGAATAATAGCCAGATCCTCAGTGCATACTGTACGCTGTATAACGATTTTCACATTCACACTGCACTGCAGCAGCCTCATGATGCAAAGGCTGACTTCAAGTTACATCAGTCTTGTTTGAACCAGGCATTGTGAAAGAGAAATGGTTTCATTAAGAAATGTGCCTTACTAATGCCCTAAAGAATTGACAAAAGCTGTTTGCAGCAGAAAATTTCACATATTTTATTTCCTTATGTTTTTCACCTCAAAGTCTGACCTTTCCTTTTATCAACATAAAGGAAAATGCAAAGCCATGTTAAGCTAAGTTAGGCTGTGCAGATGTTGTCAGTTCTGCAATGTTATTTGTACGTGACAACAAAAAAATGTATGTATGCCTAAAAATGTCCAACATTTGATCCAACACATTTGTGAATGCCAGCAAAAGTTCACCTTTCTTTATCATTGATACCTTGAGCTGCAACTGTATTCTTCTCCTTTGGCTCCAGCCGCTAAATCCCGAGGACTGGACTCCTGATGTTTGACTTGAGGTCCCCTCCTGGGGACAGACATCATATGTCCTCAAGGCAGGATGTAAGAATACTGAGACCAGCTGCAGCAGCCTGTATGGCATTTAAAGCTATGGTCTACGATTTGGAAGCTTTGTACATATTAATAACACCGTTTATAAGGCTGTTATGGTCCTATGGTCCTATCTACACAGTATAAAGACAAAAAAGAATGAAAAAAAAAATTCAGTATATCTGCTGAAAAGTTGCATCAGAAATGACACAAAAGAAGTTCTTTTAACCTGTTTATAATTGGTCCGTTTTCAAAAATCTGTCCATCTTTCCAATCCTCCCCTCCTCACTCGCACATTAAGATCTTGCTTATGCCATTGACCTCCTTTTCCTCCTCTGACCAGCCTTGTACAAAGCTAGCTTGTGATCAGCTAATGTATTTAAGCGATGACTGATGCCACAACTTGTTTGTACTGTTCAGCAGCCTCTGACAAGCTAAAGCTCCCCTAAGCTGAGAGTGCTACCCATGTGTTACATCCACTTCGGTAAGCATTTAAAGGTGTAGTCAGTGGTTTTCTAATCTTCTAATCTAATGCAGTATTTGTCAAAATCACCATATTTCTCCTCTCCATCCACAAGATGTCACCACTGGCAGCATGTTGAAAAAAAGTCCGGTTTCAATACACAGCCTTGGCTCTGAATTTCAGCAGGTAAATACTGTGGCTCGGGCCGAGTCGCCAATATTGTCAGTCAAGTTGTCTGACGAGTCGGGGTTACCTTAGCTACATTGGTCAGCTACGCAGTTTCAATGACGATGCACGTCCATCAGCTTTCGGGGGTGGAGCCAGGGGTAAGGTATGAAGGGAGAGGTGGGTCTAAATTCGTTTATCAACAACTTCTCCACTCATTTTCTCCCACATCGCTGACTACACCTGTAAGATCAGTCTGCAGCTAGAAAAGCACTTGGAGATAGGGGTAGGTGTATCGGTCTTAATATCGATAGTGTCATTACCAAGCTGAGTATTGGTATCTGATCGATACTAGCATGATGAGATCGATACTGTTTTTTTTTTTTTTTTTTTTTTTTTTTTGCATACCTACAAATATGTATACTGTTACCAAATGTAATGACTTCTTTCTTGGACCAACTAACCCACACAATTCATGTAAATCCATCAGTTGTTTTACGCAGTCTTGCTAACAGACAAACAAACAAAGACAAACAAACAGACCGGGGAAACAGAACTTTCTTGGCGGAGGTAATTAGTCAGATGTCAGTCAAGAACATCATACTCCACCAGCGTGAGCAGAAAGCCAAAGGTTAAGGTTAACTGTAGTTTACACTTTATTTGTGCAATGGAAGGTATTTTTGTTGTGATGTTGACATTGTTATATTGAAATATTTTTTACATTGCTGCTTTTTTTGTTATTTTGCACTTGTGATTGTTTTTTTCTTAAACGTGGAATAATTTATTACTTTTATACAGTAAAACCTTTTGTTCTATTGTTGTGGTTCATTAATAAAAAGCATTTTTATTGCCTAAAATCTTTGTGCTGTGTTTTACCATAATCATAATCAACCAACTCAAGGCAAAATTACAAAATTATCCAATGATCATTACATTTCATGTAAAAAGTATGGGTATCAGTATAGGTATCGACCATACTAGCCCTGTATTTACTTGTCATCCGATCGATACCAAAATTCCCAGTATCACCCACCCCTACTTGGAGAGCGCAGACCTCCACTAAGATGCAATTCTATGTTTGAGATATGATGGTTATTTGATAATGATCAGACCCAGATAAGTGACAAAAACACTATCCGGGTTTCAGGGTGTGACTTTGGCATTGCATGGTAGAGTTTTAACTTGGAGGTGTATCAACAAACTTTGTAAAGAGACAATCGTTTCTAAAGTATTCCTGAGCCCACATGGTCAAATCTTTTACAAAAGGATGCCAGTTTTACTCTCATGTCTGTCCATGTGGAGCACTCCTCTGCTGGCATTGCAAGGGAAGCTGGGTAATGTAGTGACATAGGCTAGAAAAATGCTGACTTGTGTGCTGAGTTTGCAAATAAACTACAAATCCCATAATGGCACAAAAGTGGCAGAACCCTACAGCGACCAAGGAGAAATTAACAGGATTGCCGTTATATATTTCAATGTTTTTTTTTGTGACATCAATCTGGATAGGCTAAAGATGAAATTGACTGTAATGATAGCGTCATATTCCATGTAGTATCCAGTATATTTTGAAGCAAATCCATCAAGTCATGTCAGAGAAATGTTTTTTTATTTATTTATTTATTTTTTAATATGGTCTAATGTTAAGTTATGGGGTTTTTCACAATTTTTTTTTTTTTTGCATACCTACAAATATGTATACTGTTACCACCAAAATGTAATGACTTCTTTCTTGGACCAACCCACAACCCACACAATTCATGTAAATCCATCCAGTTGTTTTTACGCAGTCTTGCTAACAGACAAACAAACAAAGACAAACAAACAGACCCGGGGAAACAGAACTTTCTTGGCGGAGGTAATTAGTCAGATGTCAGTCAGGGAACATCATACTCCACCAGCACAACATTTCTTTTCATTTTGAATGCTCTGACCTGTGTTGAACAAAGTAAAATGACTGTACTTTAATTAAAATGTTGATCAGTTCTCAACATTGGTCAATGTAAGCAAATTTATACTGATGTGTGAATAGTAATAGTAAATAGTTATAAGCGTCAGCATTTCTAACCTTGCCATTTTTAAGCAATCCAGTAAGGTCTTATTGTATTAAAATTGCACCATAAGACCTCATTGCAATACAAACTAGAAAGCACTCGGAGAGCGCAGACCTCCGCCATATTGTCATTTTGACCATAAATATTACTCCTACCTTTATTTCATGTAAATATTTAGATTCCTTGACCATGAAAACATACGATTAGCAAGTGGATTCATAATGATATCTATTTTAGTTCAGTAGTTATTCACAGAAATCACATTTTTCGCCATGGCGGCCAGACGCTGATCCCGATCAACACCAAAATCTAATCAGTTCTTCCTTTTCCCATGCTGAACATTTCCTGAAAATTTCATCCAAATCCATCCATTACTTTTTGAGTTATTTTGTTCACGGATGGACAGACGGACAAACTCTCCCGAAAACATAACCTCCTTGGCGGAGGTAATAACAATGGCAAAGAAATGTTCAACAGTGGCTTTTAACCTTTTGGGTAATGCAGCTGTGTTGGGTCTGTTTTGAGTGATCATCATCGATGTCACTCCGTCTGTAAACTTCCACTGCTTTATTGACCCTGACAGTAAAGTGATAGTGTTGAGTCCTGGCACAATGCAAAACCTCAGCACAAAGCGGCTGGTGGTTGTACGGGTCTAGGGATGGGAATCGAAAACCAATTCCAGTTGAGAATTGTTACAGCTCCACCAAAAAAATTATATCATGAGTCTTTTTGCTAATCAATTTCTTCCACTAACAAGGTTCAGAAGCGGTCAGAACTGGGGCTTAATTTTTTTATAAAAGGTGCCTACTGCAAAACCTTAAGTGAGTCGGAACACCAGCAAACACCTTGCAGAAGCAGTTATCTTTGCTGTGACGTGTGTTTGACATTGTTGCCACTGAAAATCTACAGGCCCACATGAAAAGTCTGCAGGAATCAATAACTGAATTGTTTAAGAATTGGATCCATGGGGTGCCGGTTTGGCGGAGTGGTTAGCAACCAGGCACCCCATGTATTTGCTTCTGCTGGTCCAGGTTCGAATCCCGCCTGTGACCAGTTTGCAGAGTGTCTTCCCCTACTCTCTCTCCCCCTTTCACAAGCCTATCCACTGTCTCTCTCCTATCAATTAAGGCACAAATAGCAAGATCGCTAATAGCACTGGTATCGATAAAATCTTATAAATTCCCATCCCTATATGGATTAGTTGTCTGAACTGCAGCTGAATCATGTGATCCTTCTTTTTTAACTGTGCCAGTTTACTCAAAGACCATATAGAGAACACTGTTTGGAATATGTTATTGCTCATGTTATAGTGCTTTTTTAGATTTAAGCATCTAGAGAAGAAGAAAAATCAAAAAAGATGCAGCAGACACTTCAGCATGAGCTAAAAGCGAAATTCAGGCAGGTTCATGTTTAAGATTTACCATTTAGCACCAAATCCCTGTTGGCTTTAAGGAATTAATTTTCTCATTTTCCTGCAAAATTCCTTGGCTTGGCTCACTGTTGCATGTGTAAAACAATGAACTTCCTATTTTATAATTATTTTTATTTAAGTAACATTATTGGTGGTTTTCATTTTTCATGAAAACCACCATTTTTCTGTACCTTTATTAACTTCAAACTGAATATGTCAACAAATGCTCTGATATTTAACAGTGGATGAGTGTTATTGTGTATCCTATGTGAGAAAAATGAGCTCAGTAAAGTGTTTTGATCTTGTGGATGTGTGCCAATCTCTCTAATGGGTCCTTAAAAAGCAGCAGCACTCTGCACAATATGGACTTAAGCCTTTAAACCAGGTTTGAGGAAATTTAAAGCATGGTCATTTTGTGTCCTCGAGTTAGTTTTGTAGCAGGGAGTCAGCAAAACAGTAGGTAGCAGAGGTAAGCGGAGCTAACGGTGTCCCTTTTACCTTTCATTCCAAACTATTAATCATTGATGCTATACTAGATTTAGATAAAGCCTTGCTTTTGCCAAATTACATAACAGCACGTACATTTAATTGGCTGTACCCAACAACTGGCAAAAAAGTGGCCCTCTGGTAGTGTAACTACAGTTAATGAGGCCCTCTAAATAAAGTTGTCCATCACTCCTTATGAGTTCCTAAGCTGTGAGTTCACTGAGCCGCAGCATGATGAAAGATGAAATTCGGTTTGTATATTTGGACAAGCTCAGGATGGTTTGAAGTCGTGTACAGTATGAATCATTCTCGTCAAGTGCAGGATTTTTACTTGAACTCTGCAAGCTGTGGGAGGAAAAGCACAGCAGGAGTCAGTCATGATCAAGGAACAGAGTCATATTCCAGTGTCGGGGATTATCAGGACTGGTGTTAATGTCACTCGCCTTGAACCTTTTCGAGACACACAGCAGGGGGCATAGTGGTGTACCATGCTATTCTTGTGTTCTTCAATGAGTAATACACACAAGAACACACATTTTGTGTGACTTAGGCTTTCTGAGGATGATGACTAATTTGACTTTGATATAATTCCCTTAGGCAGAAAAACAGCGAAGCATTCCTGTCAGTCCAAGTGTACACACACGTTACCGTGATCCAACAAAACCATAATAGGCCGGCTGTCCTCTGTAGATGTCAAACAGAGCAACATTCCCCCTCAGTCAGACTGTCCCTGCTGCTCACTATTGACTTGTTTGGCTCTTTGCCTCATTACACAGAGGTGGCTCCAGCACTGGGATCTATTCCCAAGCTCCTTTTTGCTGCCATATTTATTATTTGTTATTTCTACAGTGCAAGGGTATCAAAGTTTTGTGTGGTTTGTTCAAAAATACTTCTGCTATCTCATCAGATATACTGTAGGTTCTAAAGATCTGTAAACCTGTTAAAATGAAAAACTAGAAGTGTTCAGGGTTTTTTTTAGTCTTACCTCCTTTACAGTAACACACCCATCCATCCTACAAACATCTGCACGACTTATCCCATTAAGGGTTGGAGCAGCGACAGTTCCAGCTGTCACTCACAGACAATGTTTAAGGCGGAAGCAGGAAGAAATTCTGTGAGCCGTGCAGGTGTCTTTCCTGCCTAATGACCTGATCCTGAACAAGATTAAAGTGACCTATTAATAGATCTATAATTATTTATTAGCCTTTATCATGTTTGTGAAAGCTAACATTTAAATGGAATCAGTCTCATAAACCTGGGTGAAAGTTTTCTTCACAGGGATGTCAAACCTTCCAAACAAACCCCCACAGACAGGACTTTGAATTTAAAAAGGATTTATCCAACCTATAAATGAGTAAATTGAAGACAGAATAAAATGGCAAAGTTAGAATGATGCTTGGAATATTGAAAGGAGTTATGAATACTGAACAGATATTTAAGTACATTGAGCGGTTATGGAGGATAATTTAACGAATTAACCTACTCTAGGTCAATTAAGAGAAATCAATGGAGCATTAAACCAAGACATTTCAGCCTGTCTGTAGGATTTCAGAACCGCAGTCTTACTATGACATTGCTTTTGGATTGGATCTTAAACTGGTCAAACTAGTGAGTTACTGGAGATCCTGAAGGACTGTCCTGGTTTGGAGTCGTCTCAAAGAGAGCTGAGGTGTCGACACTCAACAGAACTATGGATCCAGAAGCTGTGCCGACATGAGCGGGTCCCATCTTTGATTGGACTTGCAGGTTCATTCTTCAGGTGAAGCTGGGCTTGGAGGTCTTGATCAGCTGAAAAAATATTTTTTTAAAAAGACAAAAATGATTATCTTCTCTGTCTCAAAAGTAGGCTAAATTGCTGGCCTCACAATACGCCTCCGAGGTAAATAAACAAGAATCCTGATTTGCTTTAGGATAACTTCTTTGGAGAGTTACAGCTGGCTTATGAAGAAAAATCATGGGCAAGTACAAAAACTTACAACAAAGACACGCAAACGGAGTGGCAACTAAGACAGGATAGACACAGGACAGAGACAAAACTACTAGACTGGACGAGACCTAAATATTCCACAGTCAACTGTCAGCTGTATTATAAGAATGTGGAAGTGTTTGGGAACGACAGCAACTCAGCCATGAAGTGGTAGGCCACATGACCTGATGGAGCGGGGTCAGCGAAGAGGTCGCCAACTTTCTGCACAATCACTACAGACCTCCAAACTTCATGTGGCCTTCAGATTAGCTCAAGAACATTTGCAGAGAGTTTGATGGATGGGTTTCCATGGCCGAGCAGCTGCATCCAAGCCTCACACTGGACTCTAGAGCAGTGGAGACACGTTCTCTGGAGTGACCAATCACGCTTCTCCATCTGGCAATCTGATGGATGAGTCTGGATTTGGTGGTTGCCAGGAGAACGATACTTGTTGGACTGCATTGTGCCAAGTGTAAAGTTTGTTGGAGGGGGGATTATAGTGTGGGCCTGTATTTAAGGCCCTAGGCTTGGCCCCTTAGTTCCAGTCAAAAGAACTCTAAATGCTTCAGCATAGCAAGACATTTTGGTCAACTCCATGCTCCCAACTTTGTGGGAACAGTTTGGAGCTGACCCCTTCCTCTTCCAACATGACTGTGGACCAGTGCACAAAGCAGGTCCATAAAGACATCAATGACAGAGTCTGGTGTGGATGAACTTGTCTGGCCTGCACAGAGTCATTACCTCAACCTTTGGGATGAATTAGAGTGGAGACTGAGAGTCAGGCCTTCTCGTCCAACATCAGTGTGTGACCTCACAAATGCGCTTCTGGAAGAATGGTCAAAAACTCCCATAAACACTCCTAAAACTTGTGGACAGCCTTTTCAGAAGAGTTGAAGCTGTTATAGCTGCAAAGGGTGGACCATCGTATTGAAACCTATGGATTAGGAATGGGATGTCACTTAAGTTTGTATGTGAGTCAAAGCAGGTGAGTGAATACTTTTGGCAATATAGTGTTTATGATTAAAACTTAATTGCATAGGCTTCTTTGTCATTATAGGTTATACTTCTAAAAATGAAATAAAACAATTGAATATATACCAGCATTACAAATACAGTATATCTCTGAGAAGCAACCGTCACCAGTTATTCCACATAAAGGCGCTGTGGTCAAAAGAGTCAGCATTTTAAAGTCAACCAACCAGCCAAAAGCATGTCTGTTTTAAGTCTTAAAGTCTTTTCTGAAGATGTGAGACAGGCCTCCACTCTGAAAATGTTCAAATCTAGGCTCAAAACAGCTCTGTTTAACCGCGCATATGAATGAAAGGATCTTATCTGCACTCTTCTCTTCGAATTTACTTTAGAATAATTAATGTTTTTTTTGTTTTGTATTGTGATTTTAATGCTTTTATCTTGTTCTGTAAAGCACTTTGAGTTGCCTTGTGTATGAATTGTGCTCTACAAATAAACTTGCCTTGCCTTGCCTTGCCTAGCCTTGCCTAAAGAAATTAACTTCGTCCCTAGATCTTCCTATCTCTGGTCCAGACTGGGATCAGTGGGGGAAGAAGCCTGCACAGTCTTCTCAGAGAACTGATGAGTTCAAATGATCAGAAAGGGTTAAACACTGGGAATGCCAGTCTCTGTCCTCCCTGAACAGTTGTAGAGTTATTTCACAACAGTTACCAGCCTTAAGTATATTTTGAGTTGTAAATATTGATAAGACCACTAAAAATCCTATTGTAATATTTCAAAAAAATTTTTACTGTTTCAATTTCAGGGGGTTGGTGGGTTTTGGTTGGCTACTACTGATACACAGTAGATCCCAGGTCAATGATCATATCTGAAAACTCATATTCTCTGTAGAAATGAGGCACAATCTGAACCCTCTGCACACAAATGGAGAAATGAAATTTCTGTTTATGAATGATGGCCAGAGGCTGTAGGTCTGCTACGTCACTCTGAAAGTTGTGATTTGTATAGACCTTTGTCTATTTGGAACAAAAGAGGAAATTCCTCTCATTGTTACTTATAGCAAACTGAAAGCATTATCTGAGCTGAAAATAGGATTCACGCATCGCATTAACCTGTGGTCCTCTCAGACAGTCAGCATGCATTTTCCAAGGATGCCATCACTTTAGTCTGGTAGAGCGTCAGCAAAAACTATTGATGCAGGTCGCGTGGAGGTGGTGCAAAGACAGAGGGAGCTAATTGAATTGTCACTGTGGCTCTGCGCTGCCTTACTGTACTCTCTCTCCTCTTTGGCTGCCCTCCAGACCTCTAATGACACGGATGGGTGAAATCAATCCCCCCCTACAGTGAGGTGGTAATGGATCATACAAACGATCATGCTTCCAGGTGTGCAGCAGACGAGAGGAGGTAAACGCCATCTTAATGAAGTGGATTTAACTGACCAGGTGATCTTTGCTGTTGAGCTTTATTGCAATAACAATGAAATCTCTCCGTTCTCAAATGGTATGGTGGGCTCACTTGTATGCCTTGAGGCAAGTCCAGGTGTGCCTTGGAAATGTGTACAGCAATGAGTTTTTACTGCTCTTCACAGCAACTAATAAATGAGTTTTTAGTTTGCTCTCAGCCCTTTAAATGCTAGAGACTTTGGATTGAACAGCAAATTCAGCAACTTGAAAATGACTCCTGCAATGCCTAAAATGTTTTTTCAGTCAACAGAGATAGAAACTGACTCACTCTGTGTTTAAAGAAATAACTGCTTTCTAGTCTCATTGATCCAGAGATGCAACATCATTTTATTGGACCACTGTTTCATACATTAGTTTAGAGCATCCATAATTCAACATTTATAACAAAATGTTCCCCCACATCATTAAAGAATCAAGATTTGCAATGATAACACCACAAGCCTCCCCGAAGCCCTTCTTATTGACCCACCAATGTATTTTTTCTCTCTGGTTTACCTTGTGTGCCTCTCCTTACAAGTTGGGAGCTCTGTATTTTTGTAGGCATCTGGTGAAGGTGTCAGAGTTCCAGCCCACGTAGGTGTGAATGACGCAAACAGTCAGTGTTGACTTTGTTCACAAGGTTTCCATCCATCTAGAGAGGCTTAGAGGAAGTAAACAGTATGATTCCTTACTTCACCAGTACTTCTCTTGCTTGGGAAAAAAAGTCTTTGCCAGAGAGATCACAAAATTATGTTCTCTACTTCCCTGAGGTTATACCTCACAGGCTCCTAGATTGTTTTCTGTGTGTGAGGACTGATGGCCACTGTTGGGCATGGTACTTTAAAAAAGTAATTAGTTAAAATTACTCGTTATTTTCCCAAAAAAGTAATTGAATTACTAACGGAATTACTCCTTCATAAATGTAATTAGTTACCAGGTAAAGTCATTGACGCGTTACTTTTTCTAAAAGCTTTTGCTGCTTGAACTGTGTGTCTCCGTCTCTGTGTCCTTCCATTACCTGCTGCAGCAGCTCTGACATCATCAGTTCTCCAACGCGGGGCTCCACACCGCAGCGCATGCAGGAGAATTTACCTGATAGATTGGAATGGGAGTGAGGGGCTCTGCAGTACGTTTCCAGGGCACCCCAACATGCAGTGCTGCGTTAGTGAAGCGCCAACGATTTTCTGCGCGGCCGCTTCAAAACCTCGTTAATAGACTGTCGTTATAAAGCACCAGACAAGAAGACAACATGTGGAGTATCAGGAAGTTTCAAAATAAAACACAATGCGTGGACTCTCGAGCATAAATTTCCTCAATTCTTTGTCATTATGTGAAAACCAGGGGCACGAGCATCAGGTCAGGAGTCAGTCAGAGGGTCCCAAAGACAACACAACACCACAGACGAAGCAAAGTGAATCGTAGAGGCACAGAAATATATAACACTGCATACATGACACCAAAGATCTTTTCTACAAGGATATAGGCGGATAGAAGTTGAATAAATCACGATGCTGTGTGGTTGAGACCAGCAAAGGGACCTGAGAGTAGCGAAGTGCGGTGTTGTTTATTCCTTTTCTCAGTCCATAACATGCTTTATGTGACATCGCTATTCTCATGAGAGCCTGTGGCTCTCCAGGGATCAGCCTTCCCCTTACAGGGCTGTGTGCCTCGGCGCTCCGCTTTCAGTGGGGTTTGTGTGTCAGAGCAAGACCGCGGTGCGGCGCTTCTGCATGTCGTGGTATTTAGGTGTTAGGCAGGTCACAGCTGCTTGACATCAGTGTAAAGTAACACGCTACATTTCACTGTCAGTCTCAGTCATGGTAACGGCATTGTAACGCATGAAAAAGTAATTCATAAGATTACCGGTTACTGGGAAAACATAATGGTGTTAGTAGCCCCGTCATTTCTAATGCCGTTACTCCCAACACTGCTGATGACTATGAGGAGTGGTACAACCTTTTTGTAAAATCACACATTTAGGTATAGGATTGTGCCCCTGAAATATTTTGACCAAAAATATCAAAACTTATTTTTATCTTTTCCTTGTTTGAGTATGTTAGACCAGCAGCAGGTTCCAAATAATAATGTAAATTTGGCCCACACAAGAACTTGAAGCCTGTACTTGGCTGATAAAGACACACAAATGGCACCTTTGATAAGCAGCATGAATTGCCTTCATTTGCATTGCTATTGTCTCTTATAATAATACTAATAATCTTAAAGCACCAACATTTCTATAAAGTTTGGCAGTTTTGTGTTGTTTGCTCTTGTTTTGAGTCTCAATATAGAGTCTAAAAGTGGCAAAGGGCCCCTTTAAATGAATGGGCCACCCCAAAGCCTTTTACAGTGATTGGCTGTTTGCACTGTCAACCCATTAATGGAAAGCTTTGATGAAGGTGGCTTTGCAATTGTATTTCCAGTAAGCAAAACATTTTAACCTACATTGGATCTGTTTTACAAATATTAATTCACTGATAGTAGGTACATGTAAGTGGCCAAAGTCATCCTTACATTTATGTGGCCCTTGGTGAAAAAAAGTTTGATATACAGTAGTTTGGTTTGGTATATGGAATTTTGAAGTAGTAAAATACATACATCTTTAACTGATATTTGAGATAAACACACAAAAGATTTCAGTGGTTAATCTGAAAAGATGAAAGCATCTAAGATAACCTGCTTTTGAATTTTAAGCATTGTTTTGTTTTTAAAGAATGATTGCCATTAAAGTGCTGAGAAGGACTACAAAAATGGCTGAGAACCCTTTAACATAATTATTATTTCAACACTGCCACAAAAAAAGGAACAACTTAACCAGATCACTTGAATATGAGGAAATTCTCAAACAAGTAGTTGCAATGCACAGATATGCATTGGAAATATTGACATTGCTCCTAAGTCGAACAGCCATGTTGCAGTTCCATAGTAGTTAATTATGCTTTTCACTCATTAAATGTATGCCTAAAAAAATCATGTAAGGTAGGTTCATTCATTCATAAATACAAATAATATCACAACTAATAAAAAATGTACATTTTAGATTTTTTATGTTTGCCACAGAGCTTTCACAGTAAAAAAGTCCCACGAGCTTTCAGTCTAGAGAACCAGTGCAATGCTAACTTCAGTGCTGACCTACAAAAATACATCACCCCTTTACCAGTCTATTGTCTTCATCTAACGATCACTTTTCCACAGAGCCCTAATTGATGTCTGCTTGTCTTAGTGTTCAAGACTGTCTGCCTTTTTTATTAGAGCTTAGTGATCATGGTCACCAAGTGTCCTTTGGGGTCTCTGTGAGTATGTAAAAACACAGACAGACCTTCATGATCTTTATATCTAACTTGAACTTGAAACAGGCAATGCCGTATGCTATAGTCCATTTAAGTTTTCTAGCTAATAATGAAGTCCAAACTGCTTTCATCTGACTGTGGCAGGTGCTGTACTTCTTCACAAATGTAATTAATTACTTGCAACGTTTCCCTTTTGGATGCTCTTTAAAGAGGCGCTGTAAGAGAAAAAAGCTGAGAGAAAACAAACTGAAGCAATCATCTGCCAAAAGTAAAAACTCTTTTAAGGCTGAACTGTGTTAGAAAGCAAACTGAGTAACAACCCACACATCTGACTGACTGAGCCTTTTTATTTCTGCCAGAGGAGAGCACTGGATTACTTTCTTTTTGAACTTTTGTGTTTCCCACCAAAGAACACCTTCATCACACTCTGTTTGAAGTGAGGCACATCCCCAGTTCGTTTTATTTAAAGTTGGAAAAAAGCTACGTTTTTAAAATGAAAGGGGTCCCTCGTAGTGATGAAACTTCAGAGAATGATCAGTGGTTCTCTTCAATGAGAATTTTTGTTTCTTTCACTTTTCTCTGTTTTTCTTGGACTTTTGGCTCAGCTCTCTCTTTTGTTCTCTGATCAATTCTGCAAAAATACTCTGACACCTGAAAAAACCCCAAACAGATGCTCTGAGGTGGTGCATATATTCAATTTTTTGCATCTGAAAAGACATTTTTTTCCTTAACTGAAGGTTAACACTGCAAAATGTCTTCTTTGGATTCAGCTATGGATGTAAACCTGAAAAACATTCTAAAACCATGGTCTCCAACCTTTTATTCACCTCCAGTTTTATTCATACTGGTCCATGGCCTAGTAGTCGGGACCTCTGGTCTAAATCTTAAAAAAGTGTGAGGCATTTACTTATGAATCAAGGTCTTTATTTTGAAATTCTGTCTTCTTTAGATATCCTGCAAAACTGACTTTCAATGACAAAGGCTCGCTACAATCAAAAGATGAAATAATTTTAGAATGATATTAATTTTGTTATGACTAAAAACAGTTAAGTCTAAGTGGCTTCAAGTGACATTATCTCTAAATGATTGAGGTCTTATTTTCTCCAAGAGAACACATTCAAGTCTAATCCATTTTGAGATCCTCAAGAAGTAAATAAAATGAACTTTTAACTTTAATAATTATGCCAGCATAAATGCTATTGTGAATACATTACTTTCAAACAATTGCATCATTTGTTTTAATGCTTTGGTGTACTCAAAAGACATTTGAAAAAATATAAATTGTGGCTTTTATTCTGAAAATACAATCTGACTGTTGTAGTTATCTTCAAATAATTGAGGCGCTTAAATTGAAGCATTTGGGGGTTTTTCTTTAAATTGAAAATTACACTGACATTATTTTGTCTCTGGTTTAGAAAATACTGTACTTTAAAGTCAGTCAAAGAAATTACTTTAAAATGGCAGATTTTTTTTCTTTTGAAAGTAAGGCTGCCACAAACTCAATAAACTTACTTTCAAAGTGTTTTTTGGTTTGAAACCACAGTGTACAAGTAGAGCACTGAGGAATAACTTTAAGTGACTAAGGCTTCTTTTCCCAGTGCATTTCAACTTACTTCAGACTTATTCCGTAGAAATTTTAAGGGCTTTTATGCAGTACAAACATAGAAAAAAGTTCTCTTTGTATTTTTGTATGCTCTTACACAGGGTAGTCCTCTTCGGCTAGTCTTTACAATCATTTTTCTACAGCCTACACAAACACATCGGTAAGCCACAAACATTGTAAATAATTCATTAAAAAAACACTAAATATTCTACCAGCCGAAACTCACAGAGGAACCAGCAGGCCCAGCATGCACCATATCTGTATAGGTTTGTATTTAACTGTATTATTTAGACAGTCAATAAGACAGCAGTGTTATGTTCCGTGCAGAGACTTAAAGTGGTCTTTCTTTTCTCACAGGTCTGCCTCTGCTCTTTGGCAGTTACGCTGTGGAGGTGTTGAATTTGCTGACAGCTGTGACGACATGTGGCTCCAAATTGCAGAGAAGTGAGGGGAAAAAAATAGCAACGCAAATGTCAACCCTCTCTGGGTTTCTTGAGGCTTTGTTTAAATGCCAATCAGAGATTGACTGAGGAGGAAATGGAAATGAAAGCTAAGAGAACAATTCTAAACCCATGTGACACAGAATGTAGAATACTTATAAGAATATTCATACTTACGGGTTCACAATGTTTATCCCCTTTACAGGAAAGGACAGAATAGTGTGTGCTTTGTCGTTGATTCACTGTGCTGGTTTGTTACATAAGGAGCTGGTGTGTGTGTGTGTGTTTTTAAGGTCCTATATTTTTCTCCTTTTCAGCAGTTTAACATGGATCATTGATGTCTTCATGAAATGTTGGTAAAATGCTTTGGTCCAAGAAGCCTGTGAATAAAGAAGCACAGCTGCATTCTTTCCATGTTCACATAACCCCTCTGTTAAGAACAGCTGGTTTGAGGGCGGTCTCCTTCATATGACAAAGAGCCAGAGCAGAAGAGCTTACATATGACAATTCACGATAGACCTGCAGTGCATCCTGAGCGAAGTGGAGCCCTCCAGCCACGTGCTGCTTGCAGTCCTGGACACACACAAACCACTAGTTCATGCTAGTTACCAGATAATAGCAAAGCATGGAACAGCCTACTTTACAGGGTAACGTTGGGACGAACAGACAGGTGTTACGGCTGCCGCCACGCCCCCTCCTCTCTTTCTAACCTGTCTGTCAGTGCTGTGTGTGTGTGAGTGAGACAGCAGGTCAAAGATTGTCGGGCGATTAGGAGCAGCTGCGGAGGGTGCGGCAGCGAATCGCTCTGCTAGAGGAAGGCCGTCCATCACTATAAGAAGCTCTAGAAGCCTGTTGATGAGAGCTTCTCAACAGAGCCTGCAGCTTTAGAAAAACCTTTGTTAGCTCGAGTGTTGTGATTGCCTTGTATAATTCAGAGGTCCCATATTTTTAAGGGCATTAGTTTAATTGTTTCTCTTTTGTATATATCTATTTAGGTTATCCATTTTGGACCGTTTATCTTTGTTCTTGAATTTTCTATTGTGGTCCTAAGTTTTGTGTTTTGGTTGTGTATTTTATTTTACCTAGTAATTCTTAGTTTGCCCTTTTCGACCTCATTTCGTTATTCTTACCTCTTTGCTTTATTAATAAATAACTTTTATTAAAACCATTTAAAATCTGGTTATTTTATGTTACTTCCCTTTTCCCCAATGAGCTGGGGTTATAACATAATTGGGGGCTCGTCGGGATATATCCGTTAAAGGATTCCCGGATCCAAAAAGTTATTTAAATAAGGTAAGGTCATAAGTATATTTTTGTGTGATTGGCTGTTAAAATTAAATAGCGGAATGTTGTATTTCAGTTTTGACTATTGTAGGAATGTTCATACTTTGAAGTTTGAAGTTTATTCTTCAGATTTTCAACAAGTAACCTTAATGCTGCGTTCACACCAGACGTGAATTGGCGTCGATGGACGCCCGTAACGCCTGTGACGCGCTCGGGGGGGGGATGTCATCGCTGATTGGCTGCCGCGCCACAGCGTCAAGTGAACTGGCGTCAAAAGTTCAATATTTTCAACTCGAGCGTCGAGGCGTCAGGGCGTCGAGGCGTCAAAGCGCTCGGCCTCGGCGCCTCAAACGCGCCGGACGCTCCAAACGCGTCCAACGCGCCGCCTGGGGCGAATCTGCGTCAAGACGCACCTTTGCATTGACTTTGTATGTAATCTCGACGCGCGTCTACGCAAATTCGCGTCCGGTGTGAACACACCATAACACTGACAAACATGTGAAGTTACCTCTGGTTCATTCCCTGCTACTGTTAGCATTAGCACTGAGTGAAAAAAATATTTCACAGCATTAAAATTCTCACATTTTCATCATCAGGTTTAGCGATAGATTGTTGGTACTGAGCCCAGATTCAAAAGGTCTAGTTGCCAGTCCTGTGTTGAACTGACTAAAGTTGAAGAGCAAGTTGGCCTTGAAGTGACTGAAACACAATCATACAGGTTTTAGCCAACTGTAGTTGCTCATTCCCTTCAAAAACAAAGTTAATCCACTGGGCCATTTGGTCCTCCAAGGCTGGTAGGCTTTATGTGAAGATAAATCTAACTGTTTACAGCCAACAAGCGAGTAGTGATAGCTTCGTAGCTTCAACAAGGTATATGCCATGTGATGATCTCTGGCCAAGAATCTAAATATGGCTGCACTGCATTGGGAAATCTCTCCAGCAGGGAGGGGATACTGAGGTTGACGCATCAGGCTTGGCTAATGCAAATTAAAATATCTTGTTATGTATCAGTACATCCACTGAGTCAACAGCTCGCCAAATTCCATGAGTTTACATTCATGCAGCCTGCTAAATACAGATTATGTTGTCTACTCTCACATTTTGTGGGCTAGGAGGAAAGCCAAATACACAAAAATGAGTTCAAAAGTCTTTAAGTGTTTTTGCATAGTATGGGACCTTAAAGAAGAGAAAAGCTTTTTCTTCTTTTTTTTTTTTTTTTTTTTTTTTTTTAATTTGAACAGTATTATTTCAGATGCCATATTGATTTGACTTGTAAGTAACTTTTGTTTGGAAACTAAGGTCACTTAAAAAATATCTTGAGAAAAAAACCAACTTGACACCATTTAGACATTAATTTTGAAAGTACTGATTTGTGGACAAATGTAAATAATCAATTTTGAAAATTTGAAATTTATGATTCTCGGATTGGTTGGAGAATTTTAAGCCTTTTTTTTATAAATCCAGTCATGTTTTAATGTTTTAATGGAGTTTCTTGAGACACTTTGGGATTCTTTCTTTTGAAATCTGGTTTGTTGAACAGACTGAAAGAAATATATTTTTTATTTTGAAACCAGTCAACTTACAGTAAATGAATCTGTAATCTGTTTTTCTCCTGTAGGAGAGCATCGAATAGATAAGAAAGTGATGTTGTTGGGCTCTGTAGGTTATCTTCTGTGCTCATATGTTTCATTGTTGAGCTGGTGATTGTTTTTTGAGATATAAATGGCCTTGGTTCGCCACTTACAGTATTATCGCAGACTTCATATTGATTTGATCCATGGGTTACTTTCATTTGCAAGTATCGGTCAACCCGGGCGTGATGTACTAACTTCTCCTCTTTACTCACCTCTGCATACAAATGAGCCCTCTTTTATCAGCCTAAATTATCAGCCCTGTCTGCTCAAACGCAGGCCGCCACCGATGCCCTTCATGTAGTTCTTAAGGGGACATTTGCACCACAAACACAGGTGACGACACAAGTCCTTTCCTCTCTGGAGGACATTTAGCAAAATCCTCCCGAGTCAATGAAAATTAAGTATATCACAAATGTAGAGGTCTGTCCGAGGTTGTTTGCAGAAGAAAGAAGAGCTCTGATCTTCCGCTCAGATAACCTTCACAATCAGTCTGTGAATCGCTCTAATCTGGAACGACAGGGTAAGAACACACCACTTGCTACCCTCAGATAGACAATCACCAATTAATCTCTGTAGCCGGGCTCTGCTGCAGATGATTATCATCAATAGGGAGTGTATCGCCATCTAAGCCCAGACCAGGTCTAGAACACACACGTTTATAACCTGAGCTCTGCTGAGGAGAAAAATCCAAGGACAGAACAACCACACAGCTCCACAGTGGGCAGTCTGATGACATTAAATTGGAAAAACAGTAAAATAACTAACCAAACTGATTACAAAAGGAGCCCAGAACAAGCTACCAGCTGTACACTAATTTATGGGTATAATATTTATAAAGGATAGATGGATATTTAAATAGAGAGATGGTAGAGCAGAAGGACAGTGGTTTAAAATAACTCTAACATATTGTTTTGTTTTGGGTTTTTTTTTGTCTTGTGCCATCTGCTGCTTTTTAAAGAGGAAAACACATTGAAAATGATCTTATTTTAATGGATATTAATTTCCAATTTCGCTGTGATTTTTTTTTTTTTTTTTACTTATCTGACTCTTAGTTTACTTATTCAACATCCCTTCTATGTGGAATCACTTGGTCACTTACAGGACTTTAGCTGCCATATTCTTTCAAGTCAGATGAATGTACATATATATATATATATATATATATATATATATATATATATATATAGATATATATGTATATGTATATATGTATATATATATATATATATATGTATGTATATATATATATATATATATATATATATATATATATATATATATATATATTTTTTTTTTATATGGCAATTGACTTCCTGAAGGAGTGAACTTTGCTAGATTGGAACTTATACACTGATAGAAAATTGTAGGTGCTTCACAATTTCACTGTGCTAAGCATGTAAAAGCCCGCCTTTTACCTTTAAGTGTGAAATCCATTTAAAACTACTGTATATGCAGTGGAATAGAGCAGAAAGCATTGCTGATGTCAATCACATGAAGTATTTCACTCAAGGTCACGGGTTATGTGAAAGTGTATGTGGATCAGGCACCACAGAAGCTCTAGGAATGACTGCCTGGTTTACTGCTTGTATATTCAAAGAAGGAGAGGCCTTTTTAACCATAAATAAAGACACATTACGCGGTGCATTTGGACACGGCTTATGAGTCTATCTTTTAGCAGTGAGTCACTGTAGTTCGAAGTTTTAGGGGATATTGTCTGATACGAGTCGTGTAACTAAATGTAGGAGTTATAGACAAAGGTTGACCCCTTTTATTATAAAAAAAAGATCTTTGTGACCACAGTTCTATATTACAATCAATTGTCAGTAATATTACTGTATTTTTTTCCTGCTGTCCAATCATTACTTTGCATATGTTGCATATTTTGGCTACCAGAGTGTTTACAAGAACAGAGACAATGCCTACCGACAGTAGGCATTGTCTCTGTTCTTGTCACTCTGTTTTTGATGCTTTAAGAAAATGTGTGTCCTTTTTATTTTTGCTACTTGTAAACCTTTGTTTCTTTTACAGGCTTCTGTGAGCCAATTTTGTGCTGCTTCTAATCCTTCTTTCTTTTGTTTTCTCTTTAATTTTTCTCTCTCTCTCTCTTTCTTTCTTTCTTTCTGTATTTATAAATCATGCATAGACTTGCTGACAACATGGAGTATGCTATGTGGCCTACTTCAACAGTGGATTTGTGTCGGTTCCGTTAGCGGTACGTCTCAGTCCACCTGCTGTTTCAGACACAGAGGTTCTCCCATACACACATTCACATTCACACTGTTAACCAAGTTTCTTCAGAACTCTTTATCTTGTGCACCAAGTTTCCTTGAAACTCATTTTTCTTGCGTTTTTAATGTCTCAGACGGAGTTATCTTTTAAAACCTATTCACTATGGTTTAGGATTCTATTTTAAAGGTTCTCTATGTGGCAACCCGGTCACAAACACCTTTAAATACCTATTAATTGTCATACTTTTGATCCTCGTCTCTCCTAGGTTCACTAGGATCCTGCCGCCGTCCCCGGGTTTGGATATTGGGTCTGGCCCTGTGGCCTGTTTTCTTTAACACTCAATTTCAGAGCAGAGGTCATTTTTACAAGTCCTAGACCTGCCTGTGCACAGTTTTCAGCTCCATCAGCACCCAAGAAGATCTAGGGACCCAGCTTGAAGGACCAAGCATGTCAGGAAAATTTCCCAAACTGCCCCTGACTTGGCAGCCCATGTGGAAAGAACGACAGGAGCTATGAGTCTTTTGATCATGTACTTTGTAAGAGTATGTGCAGTTTACAGCTAAGGCAACTTCCTCACAAATTCAGACAGCCAAGGTCCACTTAATCACACAAGCAAAACCATTAATATTGCAGTTCAGAGATACACAAACGTGTCCCAACAGTGGTCATCTTTCTCATCCAGAACGTAGTCCTCTGCTATCAGAGACAGGAAATTCTCATTTCTGGTCTACTTCTAGCATGAAGGTCTCACATAAACATATAAGAGGATCATAATACATGTATAATCATAATGGTAATAGATGTATATATTTTCTTTTACAGTATGGAACTGAAATAGAGAGGAAAAAATATCAAAAGAGTAGAACACGTTAGAGATTTAGCCATTCATGCATTCACATAAAGATTAGCTAACTGAGTGGTCATTTGGATTGGAACCAATATGGTGACAAGCAGTGTATGTGTGTGTGTGTGTGTATGTGTGTGTGTGTGGGGGGGGGGCTGAGCGATCGATTGAATGTGTACAAATCACTTTGTGTCACATCTTGATTAATGAAAAGTGTAGTACAAAGTCTTTTTGATTGATTGATAGGTTGATTGATTGGTTAAAGAACTTGATAAACCTATATAATGTCTCTCATAAAACTGCTGTTGAGCATTTTACATTAAATGTAAGAGTTAAAAGTAACTTAAATTAATTTAGTTTAGAGAAAACGTTTAATTTACTACACTTTCTACTTTGAGAAGAGCCATTTCAGATATCTAAGAATAATCACTTAATGTCTAAATATAACAAATCAGCCCTGTTCCTGACATTTACTTTCCAAAGGAATATTTACCTTTAGATTTACCTCACTAATGGGAGTTTCGGTTTCCTTGTATCTTCTGTGGTGAACCCGAGTCATCTGCACTGTCCAATCAGCAGTGATTTATGGTTTGTTTGTTGCATGAGACAGAAAAGGTTAGCCTTTGATACCCACAAACAATTGCGGTGCCGGTCGCTCTTGCTTCAAATTGATTCTCTTCTGTATCTGCTTTGGAAAATGCACTCGCTCAACCTCAAAGATCAATTGCTTCTCAGCCTCACAGTCCTGAGACAAAAATGGACGGCGAAAAGCCTGTGGATAAAAAAACAATTACAGCAACAACAGAGTGTGTGTTGAATCATACTTTCAGAGCATTAGTTTTTTTTTTCTTCTGTGTGAAAAACTATTTAAGGCATGGGTAACTTTAAGGGTAGGAACATTGTGACAAGACATGGTGATTTGTGTCAGTACAACCTGAATACAAACTCAAAAGTTCAAAGAAACAACTTCAGTATAGCCACGATCTGAGTACTGTACACTACAGAATTGAACACTACAACTTGAACTTGTGCTTCAGAAAGAAAAGAGTGATGTTTATTTCAGGTGAAGTTTCCATGCAGTAAATCTACAGAAAGCACTTCACTGTATACATAATAGCTTTCACCTGAGAGAGATGCAAAGTGTCTTACAATGACACCTATTCATCCACGTGTACACACACTGCTCTACAGCAACACGACAGTGAAGCACCACTCCACCAGCAACGCTGGCCTCACAAAGGTAAGGTATTTGTCAGAAGTCAAGGATCACAGACTGGACAAGATGCACTCTGACCAGGTTCTTCAGCTTATTGAAAACATTAGTGCAGAATTTCAAGGACACCCTTTGGTAAAAAAGCCTCCACTAAACACAATGTGGCTGTGGTGACATTTGGAAACAGCTTTCGTGCAGGATGAACGCACAATGGCACTAAAGGAAAAGTGAGGCTGTTTTGTGTGTTAACTTTGGGCTAATGTCAGAAAGACTTAAAAACCTGCCCACTTTCTGGAATTTAAATAGTTCTGGAATTAAAAACATGTTTCCGAATCTAGCCATTTTGCAGAGATTATGTCCCGCCATGAAGCTCCTATAGGCAAAATCGCTTATTTCGCTATATTTTTTCATCCATCACCAGTGTTATCATACAGTCAGCTCTATTTCAGGTGGGTCAGCTGACCTGGTAAACAAACTTTTGATGACGCCAGTAGCTACGACACAAAGGTACAGCTGACCTACTTTTAGCCGGCAGTGCTGAGCAACATGGCAGAATATTTATCTGATGCCGAAGAGTCAGACTACGACGACCTGTTTGAGTCTGAGTACACGGACGAGGAGCTCCATGAGAGAAGAATGCAGAGGGAGAAAGACGAACAGCTGGCTCGTGAACAACAAACAGGAGCACGTCCACGACTCAATGCTAACTGGTGGTGCGCTTGTGGACAGTGTTCGCCTATAGCAACAGAAGAGGAGTGTGTTTGCTGCTCAGAGTGGGACTTGAAACTGGCTGACAAGCGTATGGATCTATCCAGGAATATATGTCTGACTACTTCTGGAGGATTTCTCTGCAATGACAAACCGGCTGTGGTAGAGACGAGCGATTTTGCAGAGATTACGCCCCGCGCTGAAGCTCCGCCTGCTATACATCGGTTGGATCTAAATAACTTCTGAAGGACTCCGAGCTGCACGATGTTTGTCTGAGTGAGTATATGACCATGCACAAACCTAAAAATAAGGTCCAGGTGTCAAAATACCGGAGTTTCCCTTTAAACGCAATGTCAGAGTTTTCTTTATAACTCTCAACACAGACTTAAAACTAAAAATATTCCATTTGGATTTATTCCCCCTTAAGGTGCACACTGCCAGATATTGAAATTACAGTGGTGGATCATGTGGCCCCTGACCCTTTTCAAGTTATACCTCCCAAATTAATGCAGTTCATTGTCCATTCAAGGAGGACTTTTATTTAACAGTAATTCTGTTATTATTATTATTTTTTTTTTTTTGACTGCTAGGGTATGTTTACAATCACCCAGTCCAGTCTGATTGGTTGACACTTCAACTCTGTGGTAACTGAAAGCTGTGTACCAATGTATGTACTTGTACTGAACCATTTCAGTTTTGGGCTGTTTGGATCAGGTAACTTTGTCAGGTAACTTTATTGAAGACCCAGATAAAACCTAACAGCAGAATGTACTTGGAAGTGCTTTAAGTCTCTTTGTACCAGTTTCTTGGTGCTTTATGCTGTCACGATAACTTATCCACACTAATTGGCGACCTTATTATGTAAAACAACTAAACTGCTGGCTGATGAAAATCAGTCAATCCCATGGTGATACCTCATTGGATTTAGGCATAGGCCTATAGATGTGGTCAAGACAGTCTGATGAAGTTCTAGCAGAGCATCAGAATGAGGAACAAAGGTGATTTAAGTGACTTTGACTGTGGCATAGCTGCTGGTAGCAGACTGGCTGGTCTGAGTATTTCAGAAACAGCAGATCTACCATTTCATGCCCAACCATCTCTTAGGATTTACAGAGAATTTTGAAAAGAGAGAAAATATCTAATGAGCGGCCGTTCTCAGGGTAGAAATGCCTTGTTGATGCCAATGCCAAATTTGAGATGCGAGACAGACAGCAGTGACTCAAGAAACCATTTGTTAAACAAGACATACAGTAGACCAATTCTGAATGCTCATTTTGAGCAGAGGACCACAAGGAACCGAGGTTACAATCCACACAGACTCAGCAAAAATATAAATGATAAGACTAGGTCTGATGAGTCTTAATTGCTGTTGCAACATTCAGGTGGTAGCTCCAGAAATATTAAACAACATGAAAGCGTGGATCCCCGCTGCCTTGTACCGATGTATCAGGCTGGTAATAGTGTTGCAGTGAAGTTGGTGAATAGTTTATTGGCACATGTCGGGCCCATTAGAAGCAATTGAGCATTGTGAAATGCAACAGCCTGCCAGGTTATTGTTGCTGATTATGTCCTTCCTTTTATTACCACAGCGTACTGATGGCAACTTCCAGCCCACACCACAAAAAGCCCAAATCATCTCAAACTGGTGTCTTGACATGACACTGAGTTCACTGTGTTCCAGTGACTTCCACAGCAACTGATCTCAGTTCAAAAGAGCAAAATCTGTAGTAATGTGTGGTGGTATATGGACCAAAATCTCTGAGGTTTCAGTCCTTAGACTATTGTCTTACATTTTCATCACACATTTCCACATTTTCTCCCAGTTTCTCAGCAGTGATCCCCAGCTTCCTGGCTTCTCTGATTTGATCATCCATGAGGGCAATCAGCAGAGACACAATCATCACAATGGTGTTTGGAGTTCATCTCATCTTTTTCACAAACATAGGAGCTGGTTGGTAAATCAAACTCTTAACGAAACCGGTCGGAAGAAGAGCAAAAAAATGATTTGCCCTAAGTGCTTTAAGTAACAGTCCTTGCTGTTCTTTTAAAGAAGAAATTGAGTCAGTTTCTGATAAAACCGCAGATAGTGCCACACAGTCCACTGCAGAATTGTTTTCAAACATGCAGTCTCTTCCCACTGTTGTCCCATCTTCAGATTCCGCCTCACTTCTCTGATTTGCCAGCATTTTGCTGAAGGAAGTCATGAGAGTTTGGAAAGATGGATCTGCATGATTTCAGACAATGAGTCAGGCAGGTTCATCTGCACTGCAAGGTTAAAAATATTTCTGATCTGATCAAAATGAAGATGTTTGTCTCTCTATGGAAAAACAAGATGAGGTTCATGCCAAAACAAGGAAGTATAAAGTGGCCAGTGCATGTGTATTATTATGGTACACAGCTTGTCGAAAAATCTGCAAATTTCCCTTTGAAATTATCCAAAGTTTATCTTCAGTTTTGAAAAGAAAGAGCGATTTTTGTGCATAAGACGAACATTTTGTAATCACAGCCTGTGTTTTGTTCTGCAGATTTAATCAGAAAGTTTCCCACATGAGTTTGATTTAGTGAGTACTGAGTATTAAAGTCCCTGCTACCTGGAACTGTTTGACTCTTTTTGCTGCTAATTCTGCTGTTTCCTCTTGGGCAGCATTACCACTGTATTTTTTATGAGAAATATTGCCAGGTAGAGCAAGATTTCAGATGACATCAGGCAGAGTCTAACTCTGCCTTGATCTCAGCCTACTTCTTGGCTCTGATCCCGCAGATGCCTTCCCATCCCGTTCACCAAAGACCTCTCAATGTTACTCTCCTCCTCTGAGTATCGACAGCCTTTAGATTGCTTTCTCTGCCTGATTGATGACGAGGTGAAACAAGCACGCTCTATCCACTCTCTTAGAAAGCTCTATCTTCAGTGTGAGGCACTTAATAATTTATTCAAGTTGCCTTAAAGAAAGTGTGCAGTTCTGTAAGTCCCTGAGAGTTAAACAGCTGCTGTAGTGTCCTTGTTGTATTCTTGAGTGTGCTTACCTCCCTCTAGGTGCTGCTGTACTACTTAAAAATGGGATCATGAGTCCTACTTTCCACGTTCTAGTTTTGGGAGTGAGTGCCTGAGCCAGCAGTTCTGTTGGTGCCAAGTTCTGCTCTCTTGACCTGCTGGCATCCCACCAATGAAGACCTCCATTAGAAAAGATGTGGATTTCATTAACATGGCTTTTTAATGCTTGTGCAGTAATCAGAATGGTTCTTGATACAATAGCAAGTAGGCTGGTAATTAATTATCCCCTGTCATCATGATATGTAACACAATGCTGTTTTAATTTGAGGTCCTCTGGTATGCTCATTAATCTTTTCTGAGATGCCTCTCAGTGCCCAAGACCATGTTGTTTCCTATTTGTTGTTTCCTCTACTGCTATTGTTTGTAGGGTTGTTTTCCACCCCATGTTTTCATGTTTTTATGTTTCTACACCAGCAATAGCCAGCTCCTGAGGCAAGACCAGAAGGGAGAGGGGAGAAGCTTGTAAGGACCCAGAGTCATGAAGGTGAGTTAACAACAACATGGGCTAATCTAAGTTGAAGTAATAATTAACTTATTACAAATAGAAATACTTATAATTACTAATTGTGGCAACGCATTCTAAAGACCAGTATTTTGCTATTTTGAGTTTTACATGTCCATTTGAATGTTTAATATTTTTCTTCCATGTGATAGAGGTCCTTTTTCGGCCAGCACGCCTTGGCCCTACTCTACTCGGCCCTCTCTGTTTCCACCAGCCCGGTACCTCCTAAAACAAGCTAGTTTAAGTACCTACTCCGCTCTGGTTCCAAGCGAGCTGAGTTGATACGACGAATGTCGTCATCGATGAGTCATGAGCGCGACGACCTAGCATGCTAGCGGTAACCACCATAAGCTTACCCTCATACGTCTTTTCTTTGCCGCTGGATTGCTCTCGTCCTCGGCTTCATTCTGTTGTATAGCTTCCAAAATTCTCCGTTGCTTCTCAAGGGGTATTTCCTCTTGCCACCTGCAGCCTTCTTCTGCTTTCCTTTTTACTCAGTTTGTGACAAAAGGCCACAGATTGTTGTGTCGCACTCAAAATGATGTCACCGCAGAGCTGCTCAGCTGTTTACAGCGACACTGCACCCCGTTGGGCAGGCGACGGGGGCTAATGGAAAAGCAGCACAAGGTGAGCAGAGTAGAGTGGGGTAGAGTCGAGTAGAGTAGAGTAGGTCTAATGGGAAAGGGCCAAAAAAAGTCTCCCCATCTTAAAAGTACCAGTAGCTGCTCAGACTGGCTCATTCTTCTGGCCTCTCTGAAAAGACCTGGGGTGATAACCCATGGCCCCGGAGCTGCCTGTGGCTTTTTGCCCCTAACCAGTGACTCTCTGGACTCAGAGGACAGAAAAGCAGAAAACTGGTTATTTGTCTTGCATTAAACTCTAACTAATTTATGTTATTTCTACATGTTGAAGCACTTTTTTCATTAAATCTTTATTTGTGCTTTTTTACCATCTTGTCAACTTTAACGTGCATCATGTTTGCTCATTCCATGACGTCTGACAGTGACCTGCAGCAGAGGAAGAGCAGAACGCATCACTGCTGCATCTTTACCTGTGAGCTCACCCATGGCATTGTTACAAACATTTTTTGCAGCTTATCCATCAAATGTTTTGATGAGCTATCTTACTTTTTAAACATCAGCTGCTGCTCTAAAGGAATGGTGAGTCAAACTTCTAGCACAGAGGTGGGTCGGCAATGAACCCTCAAAAAAGAGCCGATAACCGTGTAACCTCGAGTACTCTTGTGTAACAAGTCACCTCGTTTTTGAAGTTGGTTTTACACAAGCATATCAGGTGAATTTGTATTTATTACCAGATCTGCATTGTGTGATGTGATAACTGTCAGTTTCTCTCCCCCTCACTCTCTCTCGCTAATTCAGTACAAGCTCAGATGTGTAACATGTCATATGCTCATCTGACATATATTTTAAAGACATTAAGACTAACATGAAACTAAATATTCATTAATTATTTAAGTAAGACAAGCTTTAAAACACTGATGATATTTCAAAAAGCACCTCAAAGATCACATGACTACCTTGTGATTATTATAAAATTGTATGTAAAAGTCATCAGAATGCAGGAAATAAATGATTTAGCTTTAAAAATGTCAGTACAACCCATTTCACCTGATGATGTCAAATAAATATTTATGATTTTTCCTCTATAAGTTAAACATGATCCTGTGGAAAAACACTGCATAACAATGACAAAAAAGGAATAACAGTGTTAACACAGGCTTAGAATAACTGACTTATTTTTGTTGACAAGCCCTATTATTAAAATAAACACATCACTGTTGTTATATTAGTTCAAAATCAATTATTTCAATATAATTTGATGTAAGATCAATGTCAAGTTAAGGCAACAAAAAGTACATGACCCATACAGCGGTCATGTAAGGTGATAAAGAAATTTGCTCATAGATCTAATGGCACAATAATGTAGAGTCACCAGGTGCTGCTGTCTTCATTTCAAGGATTAAATGTGTTTTGTGGTTCTGGACATTTTTTGGTGGGTGTGGTGGGCAAAATGGCTCTTTTGATTGGAAAGGTTGCAGAACCCCTGGAATGGACCTAACATTAAGATTTCTCGCTTTATCTGAATTTTTAACCATTTGGTTAGCAAGCCCAATGCAATGAATCCATCCTCTTCTGACCTCTGGCATCAACAAAGCATATTTTACCACATACTGCATATTTTATATCTTTAGTGTCATTCTCAGACCAGTGAGTTTGGCACCAACAACCATACATTGTATAAAGTCTCTTTAACCACCTTTGTTTCCTTTTCTAAAGCTTTGTTTGAACTTCAGCACATCGTGTTGACCATATCAACATATCTTGATGCAAAGTGTTGCTGCCATATGATTGGCTGAGTAGCTATTTGTGTCAACGATCACTTGAACATGTGAACCTGTTAAATTGGACTTTGAGTTTATCCATCTATTCATGTGGTGGGCCTCCCCATTGCATGTATGGTCAGAAAGTGGGGCACTTGAGTAAACACGCTAAAATGCAAGCAGGGTGCTCAAAAATGCTGAGTGGATTCATCAGCCCCTAAAGTCAAAGTCAAAGTGCTTTTTTTGTCCCTTTTTCTCACCGTATCACAGCCTCCCAGTCTGTTCGTCTCTCCAAGACGAGATGAGTTTTGACAGTCCTGTGCCGAGTGTTTGATCCGCGGGCTCTGAGAGGAGAAGCAACGGCCCCCGGGTGTGACAGCGGTGCTGCAGCAAAGCCTGAGGGAGCGAGCATCAAGCCACCGCTCTCCGAGGAGAGCAGAGCTTTTTTTTTTCCTCAAACACAGGCCTTTTCCCAGACCTCAGCACGCCCACAAGCACAATGCACAGGGCTGTATAGAGAGAGTGAGAAATGAGAGCGTTTCCCAGCTTGCCTCATGTGGCAACAATTTACTCTCTGCTGAAGACAAGGATGAGCAGTCTGGCCCTGCTTCTTCTGCTGTTGTTTCAGTTAAAATGGAGATTTGATTTCATTACTGTGTTTGTGCTTGTTTTCAGGGCTGGAGAGGCATGGTGATTTGTATAAACTTTAGCTTGTAAGCATAAATTGTACTATTGATGCGTAGATGTTCATTCAGTGCCGAGAAAGAAACCTGCCCAGAACATCAGGATTACTTTAGAGCATCATTTCATTGAAGTCAGTCCAGTAAGATATTTTCTAGGGTGTTGGTGACTCCATTTGGTGAGTCACTCAAAAATCAATTTAGAGGTCCAAGGTTTGGGACCAGATCCAGCTGTCACGTGTTGATGTGCCCTTGGGTAAGACTCTTTCCCAAAATTGGTTCCAGCGCTGTCTCAGAGGCATGTAAATAGTGATGAAAATACGTGGATGTATTAGCTCAGGGATGGGAAACTGGAGGCCCAGGGCCATCGTAAAAGTGAAGATAAAAATGTATTCCAGTCTAATTTCCCTTGACTATACTATAAACAAAGGCTAAATGCATAACAAACATGAAAAATTTAGTTTTTATAATAATCCTGAATGGTAGGTAAATGTTTTGTTGTCTACAACACTTGAGTACAAATGATTTGTTGTTATGGTTCAATGAAGGGTCAAACAAGTCATGCTCACACTCTCACATCAGGGCAGGTTAAAGTCCAAAAAAGCATTTTTTTTGGTCTGTGGGAGGAAGCCAGAGTGCCGAATGAGAACCCAAGCATGCACAGGGAGGACATGCAAACTCCACACAGAGAGGCCCTGACCAACCTTGGGAATGAACCAGCTTTACAAATTTTATTAGACCACCACCCAATGTAAGGTTTATGCCACTGCCCTATATCAACAGAATAGGTAATTACCAGAACCATTTTTCAAGTTTCTGTAACTGATTTGATACAACAGTATGTGCAAACTCTTTGACAAAAATGCTTTTTTATGTTGAATATAATTTTGTTGTTGCCAACAAAAACAGGAACAATTTTAAAGCACATTATTATTCATTGATCAAAATGTCAAATGACATTTATTTCCTTGCATACCTAAGCAGAGGAAATAGTTTTAGTGGTTCAATTTAATGCTTGATTAATTTTGCACCTTGCAGAGAAGTCCAGTAGGGTGTTACACTCATTCCTCTTCAAAATTTGTTCAATTACATTTTCAGTTATGAACATGTTTTCTAAGTATTCACTGAATATTTATTAATATTTTCCATTTTCACGACAGAGGGTCCTCCCATGAGGGAGCTTCAATCCCCAATGAATGGGAACCATTTCTGTAAAGTATAAAATGGAATTTGTACCTGAAACTTTCAATATGACACGTCATGCTTTGCAAATTTTCAATTCTTGTTAAAGTAGAAGAAAATTCTTAACCTCTCCTGTTCATCACAAAGGCAACAAAAATCAAGGTCATTCATATAATTCACTGCACATAGTGATAATGACTATGGGCCCTAATTTTGTGGCGCAGCGCAGGGTGTGCAGAGCCTGGGGCACTCCGCGCAGTGTTAATTTTTTCAGGTGCACCGCAAATTTGAAAATTTGGTAGACCGTCTGTGCAGAGAAGGGTGTGACGGCGCACCAGGGGGAGGTGACGCTGCAACAGCGGAGAGATGCCAATTGATTCAGGTTGGCGCAGTGACAATTTCGTGCCAAAAAACTGTGTGGAAGGTGCGCTGAAAGCTTGCCAGTTCCAATCTGGTCTATTCTCGGCACAGGCGAAGCGCACCCTGCGCAGCTGTAATTCGGTGACAGGCGCACATGTGCACACACGTCAACAAAGCCTCAGAGGCAGGTCTTCAGGGTGTCAGGCACATTTTAAACCAATAAACAATCACAGCAATCACTATTTAATGTAATCGTCTGAACCAGCATAAACATTTGTATCTATATTAACTGTCCTGTCACATCTAATGTCAGATTAAAGCCTTTTGTCATAATGGAAACTTAACCTGGTGGCAGCTGGAAGTTTGCCTTATCAGCCTTATCATCCAATATGGAGTATATATGTGGCTTCTCTTCTTTCATGAAATCCAAAGAAAAGAAGGAGAAAAAAGACAGAGAAAAAAGAGAGAAAATATATGTATGTCACTCTGTGTCTTAAGGATTGCCCATATTTCTCTGTTTTAGTCTTTATTCTTAACGTTATTCTTAACGTCTTAATCTAAAAAGATCGAGTACTGCAAAGAAGATGAGGAGGAGATACCGGGAGAGTATACAGTATATCACCAAAGGCTCTGCTATTTGGCGATGACAGACCAGGAGTGCAGGCGGATCACAAGTATGAATTCATTAGCCTGCTGCTGTGTTTAAATGTCTGTCACTTAATTTTGTACTCCTATTAATGACCGAGGAACAGATTACATCTCTACCAGGAGCTGGCCCACATGGTGACGTGCGTCGTGGCCTCCCATACGCGCCCCGATAGCCCCTGCGCTCTCCCAAACAGTGAGAGCTGCTCTGACCATCTCCGCTACCGGGTCTTTCCAGCACACTGTGTGGTGGGGGGGAACAGTCAATTGACTAATCAGTCTCTGCGCCTCACCCGCAGCACATTTAAAGGCAAGGAGAGGCGGTCATTTGATCGGTGAAGACAGCACTCGGCTGTGTAGGCAACCCACTCGCGCCTATTGTCCTCCCTCTCTGCCACTTGCGCGGAGGGGCAGAGACGGAGGCATGGGTGCACCTCTCTGCGCCTGCAGTGCGCCTCTCTTCACACAGTTAGAAACTTGTGAACTTCGAAACAAAGTGCGCTGGACACACCCTGTCGGCGCGGTGCAGACGCAGTGCAGGGCAGGTGCGCCACGCCTGCGCCTGGTCTATGAAATTAGAGCCCTATGTGACAATAGAGGAATGTTTCAGGTTCATTCATGTGAGGTAAACCATAACTATGGTTTCAGGCCCAGGCAGTCACTAACTCACTATGTATTTCCTTTTCTCTTTTATAAAGATCTTATAAAGGGTGTGAAAAAGACACTCAGAGGTAACCATAACTCTGAGTGTCATCCTGACACATTGAGTTCTTCAAGTTTCGTTTGTACAGAAACATCAGTGGTGAGGCTGAAAAGATAATTTTAAATACATATATATATTTTTTTGTATCCCTTGGGCAGATAGCCCAGGCCATATGCTCTTAAGTTTTCCTTCATTCAATCACACATTTGTGCGGACAAGCCTCTCCTGAATTCAATTACACCTTGACCCATTTTGAGACCTGAATAATATTTAGGGCCCTCAAACCCTCAGGCACTTTCTATGAAGCCCCTCTTTATAATGCATCATAAACATATTATGAGCATGTTTCTATGGTGTTATTATGCTGTATAATCTTAGTAATAGCCACCTAAATTTACAATTCTATATATTTTTAATCATTATTCATTTTATACCAAAATTTCCAGTACTGGAGGTTGGTGTTCCGGTACACAGAGTGGAAGCAAAATTTGGTGTAAGCTCTGTTACCATTTCTGAACTTAGGACTAGGTTCCATGAGACTGGGTGAGTCATAAAAAACATCATAATTTTGGCATCCCAGGGAGACGTCATCCCAAGAAGACCAAATCCTCAGCCTTGCTCTACTGAGGAACTGTACGCTTTCTTGCAGGGAATAAGGGGAGTTTGTCACTTTTGGGGGGGTTGAACATTCCACAAATTCACAACTTCTCGGTTATACTTCATTGCAAAGGACTAATCAGGCTTCCTACAGGTATCAAGTTACAAAACTAACTAATGTTATTAAAGGAGAGAAATAAACAAAGAAATAAAGTTAGCCACATTTTTCGGGGGGGTATATTTTCACCTTGAATTGACTCATCTTCAGATGTTTTTGGATTTGTTGAGAGCCCCCTGGTGGTGGATTTTTATATACCATGCATTTAAAAGGTGTGATGAATGAAGCCTTAAATCCAATTGTGGTCATTACATTTAAATCAAAATGTGAAGTAAAGCGTTTTCTACAAAACTGATATGATCTTTAGATC
Source organism: Scarus forsteni (assembly GCA_036419115.1). Classification (NCBI taxonomy): domain Eukaryota; kingdom Metazoa; phylum Chordata; class Actinopteri; order Labriformes; family Labridae; genus Scarus; species Scarus forsteni. The sequence goes on along the minus strand of JAZDUH010000066.1, from coordinate 52,547,411 downwards.
TGTTTTTAGGCCCCTGGTAGTCAGAGTCACTCACCCTTTTTGTCTTTGTCTTGTAGCACATACTCACATACATTTTTCTTTTACCTACGTTCAGTAATCATTTGCTTTGATTGACTGGCAACCACTCCAACATGTATCCTGCCCTTACCCATTGTCATCTGGATTCAGCCTCCCGCGACCTCAAAGGAAAAAGAAGTATAGATAATGGATCACTCAGGAGAAAACCACCTTTGATGCTTTAACCTTCTGCAAACTGCTCTAAAAGTTACAGCCATGGCATCTTCACACTTTCCCATTGAAACAACAGCATCTTTCCTGCTCTAAATGTGCCAATACCTGCGCCGAAAATCCTACCTGCTGACTGACAGTATCTCCCAGGATATTGAGTCCCCTCCCGCCCAAATGTGTTACCGTCTCAGCTCCAAAAAGATGCCCTTGATGGATGGAGTGGACACTCAGAGATGGTAACTACACTGCTGCTGCTTTTAAGATAACTGCCTGAGTGCTGGAGTGCTTTTGGCGCTTCAAGCTCTCTTTCTATCTCGGCTTTCAGCACCATTACAACAGGATCATCTACTGACTTCTTTTGAGCCTGAAGATGCTTTTAAAAGGTATAATTCAATCAGATTATTTTATCTAAGCCTTGTTACCCTTATATAAAACATTTGGATGTTTTCTGCTCCAAAGGTCTTCATGGAAACATTACTGGCTTATAACCACCAAGCAGTAAAAATCCTGACCGTTTCTTCAATTTTTATGCATCAGTCAGAGGTCACCAGGGTTTGGATTTTTGAAGCTGTCTGTCTATAAATCAGAATGTCTTTATGCTTTCATATACAGTGATGTTTGGGCCATTAATATATCTCAAGAAAGCTTTGAGGAATTTTAATCAATTTTGCACCATCTGAACACTGACTCAGTTAGAAACTATTTTGTTTTTTGGTCAGGGTCGGTTCAATTAACCTTTTTGAACAAATCTTAAAATGTTGAAGGATCTGAATGTTAATTTTGCTTTAAAATTCACTCTGACTGTAGGACAGACAGAATATTGAAGGACATAAGTCAGAGGTTATGGTAACAGCATTATGTTCACGTTATTACAACATATTAAAATGCATTGATTTTTTTTATGTTGAGTGACATCCATATTAAGTCTGATGGATTGATCAGATTTTGGAGCTCTAAGGTCACAGTTATTGGGTTACAAGTCCCATATCTTGACCATTTTGAGGAAGCCTTTTCAGTAGCACACTTTGCACAAATGTCAACTGAATTTAGGTATGAACAAATCTGAAGGTAACTAAACCCTCTATTGATTTACCCTGGTGAGGAGTCATGTTTTTGTGGGCATTTGTTCGACTATTTTTCTCTGTGAATAGAATGATCTAAAAAGTTACAGTATGAATGTATTCTGGTAAAGTTATTCATGGCAAAAGAAAGAACTGATAGGATTTTGGTGGTGATCCAAACTTGGATGCAGATACAGAATTGTATAAAAGAATTTGTTGGGCGGCGCAGCTAGTAGAGCGTGCGCCTCACAGCAAGAAGGTTCCCTGTTCAATTCCGGGTCGGGAGGGCCTTTCTGTGTGAAGTTTGCATGTTCTTCCCATGCATGCGTGGGTTCTCTCCAGGTACTCTGGCTTCCTCCCACAGACCAAAAACATTCTCATTAGGTTAATTGATGACTCTAAAATTGCCCTTAGGTGTGAGTGTGTATGGTTGTCTGTCTCTCTATGTGGCCCTGCAATCGACTGGCGACCGGTTCAGGGTGTACCCCGCCTTTCGCCTGATGATAGCTGGGATAGGCTCCAGCCCCCCTGCAACCCCGAAAGGGATAGCCGGGTATAGAAAATGAATGAATGAATGAATGAATTTGTTAACATTTCCAGGTGTAGTTTTCCACATTTTAACTAATAAATCAGCAAAGTTCTTTACAGGTTGTCATTAAATTTTCAAGGAACATTAGTGTTTGCACAAGAAGAATTGTGGTGATCCAAATCCAGATACTGATCCAGGAACTTATTGTATTCTGGTCCTGATGTGACTTGTTTATGTGCAGGAAACTATGGTGACAAAACAGTTTGTATCGTTAAAGTAAGGAGCCAAAGTGTAATGAGCAGCAATTGACCAAAATACAATTATTTTTATGCAAACTATTTTCAAGCTGAAAAATTATAGCCATGAAATTCTACTTTTTGGAGCGGAAATGTTCATTTCACTTTCTACTGAAATCCTACAAAAATCTAAATTTCCATATAACTTACCGTGTATATATGTTTTAATCTCATTTGATACATTAGGTGTTTTAGGCAACTGATTATCCAGTTGAGGACATTTTTATTATTCATCACAATGTTTTTAGATATTAGTATTTAGTAATTTGTTGATTATAAATTGATTAAATAGAGGTATCGTGAAAGTATTATAAAATATGATACAACATGCTTTAAGGGGTTGAACAAGATGAAGAAAATGTAGGAATTTTTATCTCTAGTTTGGATGAGACATGAATGAGCAATATGCTCCTGCTATCGCCTTGTAAATCCTACATGTTGGTTCATTTTCTCAGTCATAAACTGACAATCATATGGTGCTTCGCTGGAGATGATTCACAGGGCTTTCATCAACATTTTTGGGGATGTGCACACCAAGTTAGCAGTCCTCTGCATTGGGTCAAGGCTTTGCAACAGGTTACAGCATACAACTTTGACAGAAAACATTAAATTAGTTTTAAATGTGAGAGTGAGTCTGCCTGGTTGCTTGCCTCTACATGTCAGCTACACAAATGGATTACGACTGGTCCATGGTGTTCCTTGCCTCTTGCCAAATGAGAGATGCAATAGGCTCCAGGACTCTGCAACTCCAAAAGAAAGAAGTAGAGTAGATAATGCCAAAATAGATAATGGGATATTTTTGGCTCAAATATTATGGTACAGCATGCAGCTCATGTATCTGTTGTTAATTTTGATGGATTAATAGCTTGTGTTTTGTTTTAGCTTCAGGGAGGGTTGAGATTGTTCAAAGATGAGCCTGAGGAAAACATTTAGTTTGTTACTTGTGGAGCTTTTCGTGTGGATTGTGCTTTGATTTTAATAATGCACTTGTTCATTAGCATCTCTATTAAGTGAGAAGAATGTTAAATATAAGGGTATTACTTTTTCAACAATCAAAACATAAGTCTCTTAGTAATTTTAAAGGAAAAAACACTAATTCACTTGTGTTGGGGATGTTCAGATTAACATGGGTATCATGCCTGTATGTTAAACATGAAGCTAGAGTTTAAGTGAAATTCCAGTGGTGGGTAAATAAGGGAGGGTCTGAGCTGCTTTTGTAGAGCAGTGTTTGGTAGAAATCTTGTGACTTTTATAGTATAGGGGCATGTTTTGTAACAAGATGTGAGATCACATTAACCTCAGCTTAGTACATCAATGTAAATTACCTCTAAGTTGTTTTTCACTTTGATCATTTGGTAGAGATGTTCCAACACAAGTGGGCATTCCCCACTTTTGCTGTGTTTGTTTAGACATGATCACAACAATCGAATAGTTGGTGCATTTCCTTGAGGTCAAATGTCTGAAATTCAGGGGTTCCAGTCAGAAAACATTATCTGGAACACCCTTATTAGTCGAAGGTCCTTCTGAAAAACTCAGATAACCCTCACTGACTTCAACTTTATCATCAAAAATGGCTGCCCAGGACGTAAACAGAAACTTAAAGCACAGCATTATTAACCTAACATAACAACTTAGGGTTGTTCGGCATGGTGCCACAGCAGGTAGTGCAAGTGCCTCACTGCAAGAAGATTGCTGGTACAATCCCTGTGTCCATCAGGGCCATCTGTGTGGAATTTGTATGTTCTTCTTATGCATGCTTGGGTTCTCTCTATAGAAAAACATGCTCATTAGGTTGACTGGGAACTAAATTACCATTAGGTATGAATGTGAGCATGAATTGTTTTCTGTCTCTCTATGTGGCCCTGCAATTGGCTGGCAACAAGTTCAAGGTGTATCCTACTTTTAGTCCAATTTCAGCCGGGATATGCTCCAGTTCCCATCAACTCCAAAGGGATAAGTCGCTTGATTGGTTGATTTGATTGGTGAAGGGGACACTCAGCTGTGTAAAACCCACTCACTCCTTCTCTCCTCCCTTGAGGCAGTGGAAAGGACAGAGGCGTGGGTGCGCCCTGCTGCGCCGGACTGTGCCGTGCATGAAAATTGTAAAATGCCCTGGGCATACACCATTGGCACAGCGCAGGCGCGATGTAGGGCAGGTGCGCCACACCTGTGCCTGATCTATGACAGAGCCCTATATATTAAGCCTAGACAGCACATAATTGCTCCCATTGTCATTACATTGATATCTGAGTTCACCAGGATTAAAATGAATAAACTGATGATGAAAGCTTCTTTCAACGATTAACATGGTTGTTGTAGTGCTCCACTGAAGTTCTTTAATCAGTAGCCTCATTTTTTAAGTATTAGGCTGCATTGTACTTTGAAACTGGGCATGAAGACTGGGCTTCAAAGGCTGATCCATATGCACACCTTTCCAGTTTTATTAATTTGAATTATTTTGGTTGCATGTCAATTCAGGTTCTTAACACACGTAGACTCTCAGTTTGGATTGTGCCCATGTTTCATAAATGAGACCCTAGCTCTCTACTTCTCTATATCCCTTGCAGATTCTTTTTCAACACTTCTGAAGGCGTTCTGATGTAAAAACATACCATGTCATCTCGTGTCCTCTGTGGTCCACTGTTTGCATCAACATGTGTTAAAAGTTTATTAACTTTCATATCCTAAGGTGGTTGAAACATCTTTCCTAAACACTCTCTATGGGCTGTAGCCACAAGTGAATACTTCCTGTTATACTGAACTGGTGTGTAAGGTAACACCAAAGTAGAGTGTGAACATAAGTGTGTTAGATCAATGTAGCAATGCAAAATGAAAGCTGATTCTAACTTACTTTTTATATCAATGCCTAACAATTACTTAATCAATTCCTTTCACTTAGTTTAACCCACCAATCACGTAAAGCTCTCTAGAGAGGTAGTCAGTGCATGAGGCAAGAACTTGAGACAGCAACTTGGTGGACAGGAGACAGAAGAGATCTAACGTGTGGTTCAATATGATACCAACACAGCAGTGAACAAAGTCTAACAACAAGGGTGCCATGAGTTCGCTGTTGTTGACACTTAAATAGGTCCACGTTTATGCATAGAAGGGAATTGATAAATTTGTCAGTGAGCGAAACCATAACCATGTCTCCATCCTGAGAAAAGAGACACAACAAACTGCAGACGGTTGTTTGCAGGTAATACAAAACATATCTATTTGATAATTCTGAGCATAGTAAAATGAAATAATAAAATGAGAATCTGATTAAACTGAGGAGATAATTGTTTTATATAGTACAGCTTTCGGTTTCATGTTTTTTCTAGGAATGATTTCTGGCTGAAATAACACAACAGTGTCTCTAAAAACTGCTAAGCATATTGTATGAAATGAGATCCTCTGTGGTTTTGATTCAAAGATGTTCTCCAGACAGCAGAATAGCACATTAGCCTTGGGCTCACTTGTATGTTTTTTTGTTCTGATGCCAAATGACATCTTTGGTGTGAATTCATTCAGTTGGCCTCCTGTTCAGACTTTTTTTTTCTCAGCTCAACTGAATTAAAGTACTTCAAACTTGTGAAGTCGTGTATCTTAAGTTTGGTCCCCTCAGGGGAGCTTGAGGGCTTGAGGAAATGAACAAAATGCATCTATCTTCTCATTATCTTCACTTTAACTGTGTGCAAGTGAAACACAGAACAGATAAATCCAGGGCTCCCCAGTATTTAGTACATATCTCCTTGAATGCTTGTGGGAGGTCACAACTTTTTATTTGTTTATTTATTTTTGGGGATGAGAGGGGGCATGGTAGTTTTTGTGGCCCAAGGTCCTTTAAAACACCTCATGAACCCAGTTTCTAAGCAACAAGAAAATGAAAGGCAGTACCAAGACCTGATGAAACAGTCCTAATCCACTTCCCTCTGATTTTAAACCAGCTACATGATTACAGGCACTTTTTCACTGGGTTGACCTTTGGAGAGCATAATCAAGCTCTGTGTAAATGTGTTCTTTTCGAGCTTTTCCAGCAGCCAAAGATCACCGGCATTAAGAGAATAATCACTGTTCAAAGGCTCACTCCTTATGTCCTGTAAAGAGAAAAAAAGGGCATTTAGATTGACATGCATATTCAGTTCAGCACATTTGGCTGCAGATGATTTGACAGAACTTTGTATATTAACCTCATGTTATGTTGATTTTAGAGGGTCACAGTCAGGGCTGTTTAAATCATTTAGAGGTCACAGGGAAGTACTGTAGCGTTTTCATCTTATTTTGGCACCATTTTGTACACTGATCAGCTGCCTGGTCTGCTTTCTTTCTCAATGTACAGCATTCAGGGGCAAAGGATGATCAGAAAACCCCATGACCTTGACCTCTGACTCATGCAGTATTCTGAAAACTAGTTGCTTCATTCTTGTGTCATGTTGGATCTTTGTTGCAATATTTGAAGGAGATCCCTCAAAGTGCTAAAATAAAACAGAGTTTTACCCGTTCACATTCACAAGCAAGTTGACTATTTAAGTGCATGACCCTGCTCTTTGACCCATGTTCCTAATAATCAAGGACAGTATGAGCTGCCAGAAATATTCAAGATCTGCTTTATTTGTTTTTTGTTTTTCTCTTCCCCTTCCTAAAATGCTGGGACAATGCAATTGTCAATTACTTAAAATGCCGCATCCATGCAAAAATTTCTCATTACTTTTCTGAAGCTTCTTGTTCGGTGCTTTTTGCCTGTGCTTGACCCTGCTGCCTTTGGTTGTTGACAATAGTCATGACATCGAATAACAGAAATGGCTTTGGACAAAAACCAAACACTTACAGAACTATTAAACATGTGATTTTAGCCCCAACACTGGAGTAAGACTGCATTAAAACTTCAGAAACTGAGCCAACATAAGCTTTATGTCTAAGATCACAGGAGTTTGCCACAAATGCAGCAGGACTATTCTGACAATTGCTTGCTACTCTAAAATCTCATGAAAAGTTGTTTGTGTAAGGCCACCAGGAGTTTTAATTGAACATTTTCAGGCAAATCGAATGGTGCAGAAAATAGTCCAATAATGTGGAAGTGAGTCAGCATTTAGAACTGTACCGAAATAAATGGGATGGTAGAATACTTTCATGTTCTAACATAAGAATGCATCTGATGTCAAAGTCATGTAATGGGCAGATAGAACATTTTTGAAGTTTCCCTTCACCTTTAAGTGAAAAGCTTTTGTTACATAAAAAAGTCAATTCAAAAAATATTATTTATTTAAATTCCTTTTACTTTGGGGTTTGGAACTCATTTCCACATTTTTGGACTCATGCACCGTGTCATTGTAGTCGGGTATAAATATATGTGGTTTAGGGAGAAGTGGGGTTATAAGATCACCCTTTATCCTGATAAACTGTACCACTCTTTACTGGGCCACCATGGTTCATTAAAGGACTTGTAATTGGCCCAATACAGAATAAAACACCATCAGCACTCCTCATGTCAGACCTGTAGCATCAGTGCTAATTTGTGCATCAGTTGTTTAAGCTACTGGAAAAGTTTTAACATGTCTCAGCATAATTATTCACAGTAACATAGCTGACTTGAAATTAAAATTTTAGGGAGAGAGGGCTTACATTTGATGATTTAAATGAGGAATGTTGAACAACAAGTCTAAGATGATAATATAAAAGAAATCCCTTTTTTCCTCAAATTCAGGATGAGGCCCATAATTTCTCTTTACCCTTTATCTTCCCTCCCCTCATGGGCCACCTTGCCCCATACTGAGCATACATAGAGACTTTAGGCCATTGTCTTCTTTTGCCTAAATAAGCCTTTGGTTAAAGCGCACATTAAATGGAGCAGTGAGGACTCTTGTTTTCCTTCACCACAGGAGAACAGAATGATACCAACAGCACTAGTATTAAACATTTCTGTGTTTCCAGTAAATGTCTGAACCCCTATCACTGCTCTGTACACTGTTTCTTCTGTTGCCCTGAATAATAAAAAGCATGTTATACTGGATTATGTCATGTTGGGCTTGGATGTAACTTGTATATTTGAGCGTTAACAGTCCTGGCAGGACTAAAGGTTGCAGTTATAATACAATGCTGCTCTCTGAGAGGACCTTTACAGTCCTGTAAACTGAAGCACAGCTGACACTTCCTATAATTCACACAGGGATGATATAAAATGTGGCCATCTCAGTAAAACTTGAACTTACATAGCATATGTTGGTGTAAAATATGCAATCGTAGATTTTACTGTGCAGCTGTCAGCATGTTTAATCTCTCAAAAGCTTGATTAACATACCATGGAAAGAAAACTAGCTTGTTTAATAAGAATTTGTACAAAGTGGAAAAAGCAATCATCCTCCATTTCATTCCCTGATTTTTTTTTTTACTTCTCGGTTGGATTAATGTGGGGGATTTATGGATTTCTCTTGTTCCAGGAGGTATTGGTTGCAGGGACATATTACTTAAATCTGACTTAATAGGACTGATTTTAACTTAACAAAGTTATAATGTGATCACTTGCTTATGCAGAACAGCATGTTTTGGGGACCAGTTGGGAATTGTTCAAGTTTGAGGGCTGATTACATTCCATGACCCACCCTTAATTTTCTGAGCTTGTACTAGGCTCTGGATTAAGATGCCTTGCACTGTTGGAAGGTTTAATTTAAGTGACCCAGTAACAAGTGTGCCACTTGTTCAGTTCCCCATCAGTCCACTAACTTTACCAGGAGCTGCACACTATTTTTGTTCAGCACACAAAACCCAGTCTTAATGGGTCTTTTTGTAAGAGCTACCATCTATTGTCAAACACTGTAGATGGATATTGCCAGGGCAGAGGCAGGGATCAAAAGTCTTCCCACTTGAGATACAAATTAGAAAGTGGGGATCAGAGGCCCCTCTGCATAACCTTGAAGCAAAAGGCATCCTGGATCATATTGTTGTCATCAAGCGTGTTACTGTCATTGGCTTTTATAATAAGTATTTCTTTAAAAAGCACTAGTCCTTTTAAGAATATCAACATAAACTGTACTGAAATGCTGTATTGCCCTACCTTGTATGTTCTGGGAAACACGTTTCAATGTGAGGGTTGCACCCCCAAAAATGTGCCAAAATCCCATGCAGCTGGAGGCTCTGGTATGCAGAGCACCGTTATTTGGTGTCAGCCCTGGTACCATTTCCCAACCTAGATCCACATCCTGCAAGACAGATGTCAAGGACATACCTAAATGTGTGTGTCTTAGGAAGACACCCTAAGAAGACTGATTCCTCACATTTGCTTCACTGCGGAACCTTAGACTTCTTCCAGGGGAAGAGGAGGTTTTGGCACATTCTTTGGCTGACATTACCCACACCTTTGGCTGTGTTGCTCATTCTGAAAATCCACAATCCTTATATATTATACCTTGTTGTAAAAGTAACTAATCAGGCTTTCATGCTTCCAACGAAATAAAATATGATACCAAATAATTCTATAATAGGGGACAAATAACCAACAGAAATATAATTTCCAAACTTGTTGGGATATGGGTACATTCCTGCAACATAAACAATTAGGTTTTTTGGTATAAAATATGCATTTGTATGGAAAAAATATCTCCTAATCTTCCAACAATTCCTCATCTTTCAGAAAATGTGTGTTCAAACTTTAAAAAATGTCTCCAAATGTTGGAGGTTATTTCATCACCCGAGATGGGAGACATTGCCCTGAGTCAGGTATTTGTTCTGCCCACAGCTGATGGCACTGAGGCAGATGTCTTTGTGGTCTTAGTAAACATTAGAGCAGAGCATTCTATAGCTGAAGCCACACAGTTTATGAAGACACTAAGACACTCTGTTCTAAGCAGGGCTGAAGCTGGGGTGCTTATGTGCATGACAGAATCTAAATTCTGAGTGGATCTCTCAGTAAAAAGCTTCAAAAACATGATCTTTGTACAAGGAGGACTATCATGAATTAATCTAAACATTATTCATCCTGAGAACCTTAAAGTTCATGGGTTTAAATAAACTGAAATTGTTTTTCAGCTTATCATTTTATGTTCACATACTCAAGGTACAATGGCTCCTGCATTTTGGAGATATTTTAAATAGGAGTGTAACATTTTCTTTTGCCTTTTTATTTGAATTTGACACCCCACATGGATAAAGACAGGGAATTGGAGCATGGTGTCTGCCAAACAACTGTGACTGCAACTATAGGAGGGGATGCTTTGAAGCTCGAACACTGATAGTGAATAAAGTGAACATTTCATTTCAGGGGTTCATGTTTAAATCACTAAACCAACAGGATGTCCCCTCGTTTCCATTTATATTACTTTTTCATAAAGTAAAACTGATGCAGATAGTGTAGTAGTTTATCTAGTAAAGTTTCTATTACCCAGAGGAAATCTGATCGAACATTTATGTTTACAAAATATCCCACAGCCCACCTGAACACAGAAATCCAAACAGCCAGTGAGCATCTGCGGGCCACCGCGGCTCAGACATGTAGCACAGGTAGAGGAGAAAATGGAAGGATGAGGGGGAGGAAGAGCGAGCTCATTCGGGCTGCTAGCCAGTGTCCCCGAGGCTACATGAAACACTGATGGACCTGATAGATTGGTAGGAGTGAGAGGGGGTGTGTGGGGGGTGTTGGGTTGAGCTGAGCTGAGCTGAGCGCTGACCGAGCCGCAGTGCTGGGAGGAAAAATAAATCTGTCTGACACCAGGCGGGAGAGATCTGCTCCACAGAGTCTCCATCCAACAACCGTGGCTTATCAGGGAACAATCACAAGTTCTGCTGTGTTTGGGGATAAATATGCTGTCTGTGGCTGCTGTCAGAGTGAGGAACGATTGGCAGGAGGCATATATAACAAAAGTTGTGGGTCAAATTCTTGCCAAAGCATGATTAACAGCATATGGATGGATAATCAAGCTTTTTTTGACAATGACTGACAGAGTTTTGTCTGACCAAGGTCCCAGCTTTAGCTCCAAGTGTGTTCACAAGACTCACAAATCTCTAAGGTTTCTGATAAAACTGAACCTTCCACTGCTATTCTCTTACTGACTATTGGCATTTATGGAAAAGGTAATAAATAGGAAATTGTCAGTAGCTGCTACAGTAGTAACTGTAACAGTATGTAATTTGTCTTAGGTGTGCTGGGATCACATTTGTGATGGGTTTCATTAAATTTGGGAGGGGCTGTTTTAATTTTTTTTCTGTCAACATCATGTCCATTTATTGTTGGTGAGTATGAGGCTCCATAGCCCTAGTTCATCTTTAAGTTTGCATGGGCATTTGTGCAGATAGTCTGGTGGTTGTGTCAATGTCGTACCAAAACATGCTGAAGGTCCTGCAGCAGGCAGCCGACCCAGGTTCAATTCAAACTCAAGAACAGTTCACTTGTGTTGCCTTCTGCTCTCCAGTTCCCTTTCCAGCCCTTTCCACTGTCAATTTAGGCACAATGGCAGAAAAATAAAAATAATGATAAAAAGCATCCATTAGCTAGGAGTGAACATGAGACTCCACATAGTGACCTAGGGCCTCTAGTCTGATCAGTTTGTTTTGAAATGCACTGACATCCACTTTTGCTTTATTCACAAGTGGAAAATATGAACATTCAGTCCATGTATTTAAAAAAATGGACTACAATTGATGAATGTGCTCATTGCTCACATTCACACTGCACACTCTCGTTTAACACAAATCGTTTCATTGTTTCACTGTGTTTTAACAGTTTCTCTATTTCTTTACAAAGAACTAAACATGTATCTGTGTATTAAGATAATTATGGAAACAATTTTTATTTCCAGTATTCTTTTTTTCCCCAATCATTGTTTTCTTTTTATTCAACGATATGAAAAGTAAAATTCAGTAGAGGATACATGAACATCAGACAAAATGAAAAGGCAGAAATGCCAAGTGCATAATTGTCTTCCTACACATGAAAGTCCTGTCTCAGGAGGAATTCCCCTATAATATCATCCCCCTTCCTGTTCCCACCCCAACCTGTCCTGTCTGTCAGAAGCTGTTTTTACTATTTGATGAATAAAGTCGCCTAATTTCAGCCCTTTTAAAAGGGATAATAAAAAAAGCTATTGATATTCTTGGTTGCTGCAACCAAGCTCTAAAGAGTAAAGGGAAGCAGAATTTATATGAACAACTAAATCTCCCATTTCTTTTACTATGTCCGTATGTAGGCAGGCATTTTTTTCTACAAAAAAGCACCTTTTCTGTGCGTTTTGGCCCTCTGTCCTCATGTTAATTTCTTTTTTTTTATTCAGTGAAAATGCAGATTTTGAAAACTTCTTCCAAGATGAAAATTTAAAACCCTGTTTTGGTGTGGACAAGAAAAACAGGGTTTTGGGCCTGAGACGTCACACTCTGTGCCAGCTGCTTCTCAAAGCAAAGTCAAACACAACATTCTCGTTGATGTTAACAAATGTTGCAGCAGACACCACCGAACCATTGTTCTTTTGTGTGTTGCTGACTGGACTACCTGCTTGTCAACATTCACTTTTTGAAGCTCAGTCACCATGGCTTTTCTTTCAAATCACTCAGTGATGCAAATGGGGTCTACATTTTGGATGAGACCCAGTGTAAAAATGTACACAAGTAAATTGTCAGTTCGAGGCTCTTCTTGAACTATGACCTTCAAAATCTTTAGCAAAAATAATGAAGTAGATCACTTGAAGCGATCTTGGGATATGTTCATAAAAAATCTGTGAACATGGGGCTCTGTGATCTTTTGACTTTTGATCCGCAAAATTAAAGTAGTGAGTAATTTTTGAAAAAAATCCTTTGAGTGGTTTTTGAGAAATTTGTGTTCACAATAATGATGATGATGAGCTCCGTGAGCCTAAAGTTTGATTACCTTGATAATCCAGATTTATTGTTTGTAATCAGACAGATCCATCTTGCCAAGCTCCAATCTACAGCGACTGTGACAGCCCAAACTGGGACAGGCCAGTCAGAGTCCTTCAAAGCAGGAAGAGGTTGAAGCTATGAGTGAGATGATGGTAGGAAGTGACTATTCAGACAGAGATTAGCATAGATGCTAACAGCTTCAGTAGCAGCTTTGTCACATCTGCTCTACATGTCTTTATAAAATGATAAACAAATAACACAACAAACTTAAATATTAAAAGGATTTTTTTTTTGCTTGAACTCCAACTTGCCAAAAATTTTCATGATGAATTGGCTCATGTTTTGTCTATTACACCATGACACTTGTGTCTGCCTACAACATTACCTGATTAGGCCATAAATGTGATTGGCGGAATGATTGTCCAATCACCTGCCAGATGTGCTTTTGAAAGGTTCTGCTCTCCTCAAACACTTTCTATGGGATCTTTCCCAGGTGGACTAGTCAGATATATTTAATGGTCCATCTGGTGTGTCTGGTTAGAGGAAACACTAATTTTTAAAATACCCACCAACATGTCTAATAGCCTTCAGAGCCTCAAAATACAAGAGTTGAGCAAATTAGCCTTTAATCTATAAAGTTCTACAGTGCTGCAGACTGGAGCCTGCTTTCTGATTGGTTGCTGAGGCCCCCCAGCTGCTCTGAAATCTCATTAAAGGTGAACAGATGATTGGCATCAGACTGAAAGGAGCTCACAAGCACACACACGGAAGACACTAGAATATTAACAATCAGAAAGGGGAGATGTAGTGGGTTCAGTGGAAGCTGTAACATTGGTTAACCTGCCCAACAGCGGCCATGTTTACATGGACACAAGTAATCTGAATAAAACACTTGATTGGAATAAAAACATATAATTTAAACATGTCAATCTGAAGGATCCAAAAGACTCACTTGGAAATTAATTTTACTCAGAATGATTGGATTGGTTTATGCCAATCATGTCCACACTAATTCTGAACTAATCTTACTGATTGACTGTTTTGTCTCAGGTGCATTGCTCAGATATGTCCAGTTTCTTTAGAGAGAGCAGGAGAAAAGTACTTGCAGAACAAGGAGTGGGATCTTTAAAGAATAGAAAATAAGGACATCCAGTGACACCAACAGCAACAGGGAAATACATTTTCTGTCCTTCCGTGAGGAACAATGAGTAACGGACAAAAGTGTTTGTTCATAATAGAGTAGGAGTCGTACTGTCCACTGTTGTGTTCTCATCTAAGGACAAACTGAAATACTAACAAAGTAATAATCACACCATGGAGCCACATTTCTAACTAATTTGGCCCCCAGAAATTCTTTGTCAATATCCTCTCAGTAAGAGAATCACGACCATGTCTTTTTCACATGGTGGGCAGCTGTCACTGTACTGTAATTACAATGAAATAAATGTGACCAGAACTCATGTGTTTTACAACCTAAAGCACATTTTTTGGTTATTTCAAGACTTAAAAACAGCCGCTCCCTCTACTGTCTCCGAGTTTAGATCTTCTGAGCATGAGTGGATGCTTTTAGTCTGATTACACGTTGGATGCATCTACCCACACACAGTTTATAGAACATATCCATCTGAACAATGAATCTGAACATTATAATCTAAAGATTTCAATCAAACTGAAGGAAAAGTGCTCATGTAAACGTGGTTATTAACTCAGAATGGGCATTTGTGAAAGTTTTGAGGAAGTCCCTCAAAGGGTCGCTGAGAAATTGGGTTATAAGACTCACTCTGACAGACGGATGCACCAGAGATTTCATTTATACATCACCGAGATCAAACCCAAGCCCATTCTTCCACAGCAAATTTGTACAGTGTCATTTCATATAACCATACACAGAAACAACCCTTCATATATACATCCATCAGAGACCTGTCTCGCCTGAATCCAAGGTGTTATTTGGCAGGGTTTTAATCAGCCAAAGTAAATGTTGTTCCTGTATCCCCAGGAGCCGCAGCCACTGGGGGATGGGTTGTGGTGGCTTGTGATGGAGGCTGCAGGCAGAGACAGTGATGTGCCTCCTTACATTAGCCAATCTCTGTGACACAAAGACAATGCTAAATCTCCTGATGGAATCTCAGCATTGCCACAGAAAAGGCTCTGCTCAAGGAGCCAGTCATCTCCATCATCTGTCTTCTCAAATAAAATATAATGGAGAAAATGGCCGATGGGTGATGGAGATTGATTCAAAAGAAACATGAGTGGTAATCAATATGGTTCCCTGTGCAGCTGAGCAGTATCAGACCCCACTGCACCACCCACTGCCTTCCTCAGGCTGAAGTTTGGGTGCTGTCATGCTGCCTGTGTGTAATTTATGATGAAGGTGTCACTCTCAGAGTGATACGCCACAGCTGAGTGAGCTGAGCGAGCCTGGCTCATAAGGAAAATAAGAGTTTTGGTCCCAGTGAGGGAAAAAAAAAGTTGCTTGCACTGTTGAATTCTGTTTCATTCATGCTGTGATTGATTTGTTGAAGGTATAGCAGGAAAAGTAAGGGCTAAGTGATGCATTTAAAGTGGTTCTGAATGACAAATGATTCACATTAAATGTTTTCAGGCTTCAGTTGTGAAATGGAGTTTTCATTTAAACTTACTGCAGTTGTTTTAAAAGGAAAGAAGTTTGAGCGCTGTTGAAATGCATCGCTTATAAGATTATGATTATAAATCAATACCAATGCCTCCTCATTTGTATGCTTTATTTGAAACCAGTGACTGTAGTGAGCTAGCATAGATTTAAGACAACTCAGTGAGCACTTAATAAGATTTTGACATTAAGGTTAGTTGGTTGACCTCTTTACAGACAAGGTGGCAACTAGCAGCCCAGGGGCCACATGTGGCCCTCCTTCTCCTATAATGCAGACTGCTAGTCAGTTTGAAATATCCAAAAATATTAATGAGGAAAAACTGACCAAATCTGGAATGACAATATGAAATAGAAACATTTCCATGAAAATAGACGGAAATTGTCTAAAAAGTTTCTCTGAAATATTTTTGTTGCATTTGGAAAAACAGAGAAAAAATTAATTAATCAGAATCTACTTTTAAAAAAAAGCTGAAACTGACTTGATTTTCATTTTTAGCCCTTTGCATTTAGTGTTGCTAATTGCATTTTGGCAGTCTTCATTACTGCCATCAGGCCTGTTGTTGCTCCATGACCCACAATCAGGCTTTGAGGATTTAGCCTAAAGCAATCAAAATATTTGGTGCTATATAAAAGAAGTAAAACCTTATTTTGCCTGTGTCAGGAGACAGAATTATGTTGACTCGAGTGATTGGTAACCGTATTCCACACAGATTAGTAGATGTCATTCTACTGGGAACACTGGAAGCTGGTGGTGCTAGCAATGCACGGGTAGGCCAAACTCTGCTTGATGTTCTAATGCAATGTTGGCTTTAGAAATAACAATAATGATAATACGTTTTATTCATAAAGCCTTTAAAAAAACTCAAACAGTACTGAAATTAAAAAACAAATGCACACACAGGCACACTTTACACAGTCATATATTAAAAATGTGTTTAAAAAGGTAGGTCTTTAGTGACAAGTTAAAAGTGAATAAGTCTGAGGAGTTTTATACATGTGGAGGGAGAGAGTTCCAGAGGTCCATGTTTGGTAGAGATTTGAACCCCCATGAACTGTTTTTACTGTTTTAGTGTGTATATTTAACTGTTTTGTTTGTCTGTTTACTGATTGCATCAATGTGTAATGCAGACATTCGAACCTGGAGAGCCAAACGCAAATTTTCCCCAGATGTGAACAAAATATACGTCTGTATCTATATATCTATCCGTCTGTCTGTCTGAAATCTTTCACATGCACCACAGTCAGAGCTGGGGTTCGCCTTTTGGACCTTGCCTTTTGCCTCTTCTTTATGTAAACTTCTGCCTTGTCTGGCTGATTATCTGTGTACTGAACCTGACCTGTTATTAGAGTCTAGTCTTGCATCTGGGTCCTCTTTCTGGTTGTGCTCATAAAAAAGTGTTTAAAGGTTTATTTTTGTCAGTTAAAGTAACCTCCAGCCAAAGTGCACTGTCACTGATGAGACAGATCTCTTTACCCGCCCTAAAGCTGTCAGAACATAACTGCTGCATAACCACAACATGAAGCATTTATTTCAAACTCAGGTTTTGCTGATAAAGCCCTTTGGAAAGTGTATGGATGGTTGTTTATTCTATTACCAGTGTTTATTAACCTAACACACCAGACGGACAGTTTCATATATTTGCCACAGAAATATTTAACTAATCCATCTGGGAAAGAGCCATTTAAAAATGTTTTCAGGGGCAGAACCTTCGAAAACGACAGCAGCTTGTGATTGGACAATCGTTCTGCTTGTTGCACTCACCACAGACCATATCAAGCAACCAGTGCTGTTTTTTAGCTGTTTGCTTACACTACCTTAGACTATCATCTTACATTAAATTGTGCCACACAGATGTATCATTATACACTTAAATGTGATATGAACCAGGTCAAAGACAATACCTACCAAGTTTTCCCAGTAAATTTCTGAAGAGAGACAATTTTGATGGACATGCAGGGTTTCATACAATGAATCCGGCAGGTCGGTCTGCTCTGCAAGCCAAGAAGTGTTTATGCTGCCTAACTTGACATCCCTATGCCTTTTGAACTTAAGATGTTAACTGTTCCTTTATAATTCTTTCTAAGGAGCTCTTCAGCCTTCAGATACATAGAGATTCCATATGTTCAGTGTATAGTTGACCCAATTTTGTCAAACTTGACCATTTTTAAGTATTCTGCACTGACCTCACAGAAAGTATCCCAGAAGAACTTCCCCTTGCATGAACTTGCATTAACTGCTGGCTAAAAATAGCACAAACAGCACTGATGGATTGCAGAGAGCACTCTCACTGATTTCTTCAAGTTTCTCCACTGCAAGGATAAAAGAGATCCAGCAAGATGACCCCAATGTGTCGACAGTACAGCCTCAGCCGCACACACTGCCTTCTTATCAAAGATGGCCTTATTTCTGCTGAATCTCACATGGCAGACGACTTGTAGGCCTGCAGGGATGACTTTGGGTAACCTGGCAACAGAATAAAGGATCAATAATCAATATTTGACAGGTCAACACTGAAGAGAAGGGTAGTGAGGACTGAGGTATGCTTCTGTATCCACATGGGGTGCATACAAATACACCTCAGTGCAGAGTTCAAAGAATGTCTACATGTATTAGTTCTCAGGGGTCAGCTGATCTGGTTTTTCAGGGCACAGGCAATAACCAACTATGCAGAGTTTTCATCAGGAGATGCAAAATCACAAAAGGCAAGAAGAAAAGGGAATTGAAGCGTAAAATGTAGAATGTATAGGCCAAAATTTATTTTATGGCCCAAATCTTTCCTAAGGCCAAAATCAATTTTAAGAATAAAAAGAGGGAAATACAAGTGCCAAACCACCATGAACTGTTCTTATTGCTTTAGTGTGTATACTTAACTGCTCTGTTTTTCTGTTTAACTGATTGAATCTTTGTGCTATGCCGATATTTGTATTTGTACCTGGAGAGCCGAATGTGGACAAAAAAGACTTCTTTATCTATCTATCTATCTATCTATCTATCTATCTATCTATCTATCTATCTATCTATCTATCTATCTATCTATCTATCTATCTATCTATCTATCTATCTACAGAGTCTCATCCAAGAGAGAAAACCAGAGGGTCATATAGTAGGTAAATGTTGTCAGATGCTCCAACTTTCCTTAGTTTCAAAGTTCTGTACTTCTCATATTATAAAGTATTTTGATTTCTTGCTCAGAATGTCACTTTAAATCTTTCAATCTAACTATCTATCTGTCCGTCTCTCCATCTGTCCATCCATCTAGCTTTATCTTATCTTATCTATAGACCTCTGGCAATGTAAAACGTGAACCAATTTTGGCATGCAAAATTTAAAGATTTTAAGTGTCTATGGAGGCCAACTGCAGAAGTACTAAAAGTCATTTTCACACTTTGAGTTTAAACTGTGATTTTTGAAGCATTAAAGCTGGGGTAGGCGATTTTGGAAAACTAGCATGAATTTGAAAGTAGCATCTCCTCAGGGCTACGCCTAGCCCCACCCCCCGCTCATGCACGCGCGCAGCTGATATATCCAGAAGACTGATTCAACTCCAAACCCTCAGCACAATGTGTTTGTTTTACACTACACCAAGTCATGTCTCAGTCAGCGGTAAGAAAACACCAAACAAACATGTAAAGTCAGTTAGTACTCACAGCCGATGTTGATCGGGGTATAGGTAGTTCCTCTGCCCTTCTCCACATAGCTGTCAAATCTCCCGTTTTGACCATGAAACTGCCGTATTTTCCGTATATTATCCTCTTTCCTGACGTCCTCCTGTATCAGTATTCTCCTGTAAATCTCCCGTGTGACGATATAATAATAAACACATTCCTCCGCCTCTCCAAACTGAACTCTGTCACTAGCCTGAATGGGGCGGTAATGCTCCAAAATGATGGATGAAGAGAAGAAGAAGTCTCGCGAGAACTGCCACCTGCAGTAGCATGGATGGCAGTTCTCGCGAGATTAGAGCCAACAGCGGAACAAACTTAGAAAAATAAAGAGTTTATTTTAGATTTCTTGTACATCTGTCTTAAATGTGAGGGATACTGGAGATGGTTGGTGTTGTGGGACAGCTCACAGCGGACTTCCCTTATCTTCAAAGACAAAACTTGAAAGGTAAGCATTCTCCAGCGGAGTCTGTTCCCTACACGCTACATGCTACATGCTACACGCACTGTCTGTGCACGCCGGGAAAATGCACGCGCAGCAGGCACGCAGAATGGCGACGGGATTCGATTGGTGTAAAAAAAGGTGTCCTGGCAAGATTATTGGTTGGTGTTTTCCCTGTTTCACTCCTGCTGTAGATAGCGGATATTTTTCGCTCTGTTTTAAGAACACATTATGAGTTGATTACCATCGGGTCATAAAGACCATTTTAACCAGTATATCAAAAAGTGTATCTAAATCAAATCGCCAACCCCAGCTTTAAGGGATACATTTATAGCCTGGTTTACAAAATCATTCATTCTCTGAACAGAATAGCTCAAGTCTTTGTGATCTTATACTATACCACTATTTTATATAGTTTGCCCAATTTGATTTTATTTAGGTAGTTTTGAATAATCAGTAGCATACCAGTGGCTCCAAGTAGGAGTACTACTCTGTCCCAGCTCAGGCATCTTGAAGCCTTTGCGTCAGATATGTAGTGGGTCGTTTTTTTCCAGATGTCAGATGGCTGTACATCAGACCAGCACTGAGCAAGTTGCGTATGTCTATATATATGGGTCATGTTAGGGATTTAAAGGAATCCCCTTGGGGGTCTATAAATGTGGTCCATCACAAGTAAGCAGCACAATACATGAACGAAATGCAGGAACAGAGTGGCAGCTTTAATGTCACATCCAGTGTTTCCATAGCAACAGTTAACATTTTGTGTCTTGTTACATCTGTCATGGTTACTTAGACCAATACAACAATGGAAATTAAAGACTCTCCAGCCTTTACTGGAAATATCCTAAGTAAATACAAATTTCAATTAAAAACATATCATAGGACTAATACATTTTCAACTAATTCAGACATTTCAAAGCAAAGATTGCATATATTTTGCCTTTAAAGGGGATTTTCTACCTTAACTGTCAAAAATAATTTGTTTGTTTAGTATATATGCGAGAAAGGAAGGAGCCATATGAAAGAATCATATGCAGTAATGTCAGCGTGCCAACGGGGGCTGAACGGTATATGCAGTGACAGTCCTCACTGACAGCCTCTGCCCAGCAGGCTCCACTTCATCTGCACACTGCGAGCGCTCTCCTCTATTTATTCATTCATTTCCACGTGGCCAACTGCTGTCACTTTGATGAATGGGAGCTGGAACCGGACGATTGTTTTCACTCGAAGGGACAAGTCTCACACGCTCTGAACTTAAACGTCCTTCTTGTCAGACGAGCTTTGCCATTCTCTGAGCTTTTTAGAGCCTCACGTCTCTCTGCCATCTTTTTTTCATACATACCCAGACTGCAGACAAGCCTCCCGCCATCCCTCGCCTGACACCCCCAGGGTTTTTCTTATTAGAATCTACCTGAGGAATCTGAGCTGGTCACTTCCATTTTCATTCCCAGGGCTCAAACAGCTTCATGCCAGGTGGGGATTTGGTGTCAGATCAGGCTTTACATGTAGGTGGTGAGGATAAAATCATCGTGGATGAACATGTGAGCAGTGGGTCATGGCTTCAGTCCACCTATTTTTCACCCAAGACCAAAACGTGAACTAGACAAGAGGTAAAGAAAGGTGTTTAAAGGGCTAAGATCATGCTTTTTCACGTTTATGCACCTCTTGGTTTGTTTAACAAGCCTCCACATGATAGAGTACTTCTGTGAACAAAACAAATAGACTTCTCCCTCTCCCCCTCGTCATTGTGGTAGCAGCTGCCTAAAACTGCCATTCCTTGGGTTCCCAAAAAGACCTGCCACAGTTATTTTCTACCTCAGTTTCGCTGGCAGTCTAAGACCAAGAGTTCAGAATGGCAAGCCTAGCACAGAGAAGGGACATTCAAATGACTGCTGAGTTGTTGACAACATGGCACCGAGCAGTACTAAAGTTAACGATTGCCACAGAGTAGTTTAGCCAACCAATCAAAGTGGACTGGGTCCATTTGGGTGCTCTTAAAGAGAATCTCATACAAACAAGACAAAAAAAATTTTCACACCTCACACCAAACAAACTCTGGTTCAGTTTATTAGGGGTGGAGTTAAAGCATAAACAGACTTTGTTGTTGACCAGAGTACCGAACTCACTTGAAAACAGGGGCTCTCAGCTTGCTTCCAAGCAGAGCACAGATCAGTTTGCAGTGGGGGTGAAACCAATCCAAATTATGTGCTGCATTTGATAAATGTGTATATGTTAAAGAAAACAATGCTGTTTAACACTAGATGTAAGTTTGTGGTGTTGGAAATGAGTTAGAATGTATGAATCCAAGAACGAGTTAAAGATTACTTTCACTGTGTGCCCCGGTTAGGCTAAAGTGGCACGAATGAGTGAAATGTCTGCCTGAGGGTAATGAAAAGTAGTAGTTTTGGTTCCAGAACATTTCATTTGATGTTAAAATATTGCTTATGATGTGATGCTTTGCTTTATAAAACGATGTCTTAGCCATCACGGTGTTACATGAGTGTTTTATGCATTTTACCGACGTCAGTTATCAGTCTTTACCTCTGAAGCTTTTATATTCAGATAGCAGCATGCTAGTTTGTCTTTTTGTTTAAGAATAAACAAGCTTATTTAAGTTTTCAGTTTTATACTGGCTTCAACAGAAGCAGGGAGAACTGCAGTTTTATTTTAAAGCGTAAAATGTTTCTGACTTCATAGTCTGAGTAATTTTGTTTTATGGGAATTTTTGGATTTATGATACATGAAGTGACTCTTGAGCACAGCTAAGAGAGTGGAGAAATCACAAAAATGCATGAATTGTGAATGTAGAATAAAGTCTACAGAGCGAAGCTGCACTGAACTGAAGCACCGTTGTCTGCCTCATCTTTTCTCCTGTTTTAAACAGGAACCTTATCTGTTTATGGGACTTCAGCCGGGGACCTGTAACACAAGTGCCACCTGAAACAGCCTGAATGCAGCTTTATCTTTATCTTATGGTGCCGTATACTAATGGACTGCTTCAAGCTAAATGGTGCTAGTTGTTCATATGGAGGTTTTAGCGCAACAGTAGGCCTGATGGCAGGAATAAAGACCACTGCTACAGTCCCAAAGCAAGGGGTTAGGATGTCACTTATCATGAGACAGGGGATTGGTCTGCAAAAAAAACAATCCAAGGGAAGAATGTAACTCCATCCCCAAACTGATCCAAACCCATCAAACTTGATCTGAGAATACAGAATGATCAGGGGTACTCAGAATATGAAACTGGAAGACATTTTGAACTTCAATGATTGTGAACATGCTCTTGTAGTCATCAAAATTCGAATATATAAGATATAACATATACCTCCCAAGGGGGGGATATGTTTTTTCAGCCCACAGGCCTTTAGTCTTGTGTATAGAAGTACTCAATTACATGGATGTGACCTGTTTAACAAGGTAAAGGGCATTTAAGACATACAAAAGGATTAAACATAAAATAATCTCTTTAGGGTAAGGGTGAAACAGGAATGACAGCTCCCGCGGTCACTTTACTTATTTAACTTTGTCAGTCCACGACCTCATGCAAACAAGGAGTCTGGGAAGGCCTGGTCTTGGGGATTATGACTACACACCTTTGCAAGCAGATTCCTGGGCACTTACCAACTTCATCCTCTCCTTTCCCGTCCCCCTTAGCCTAAGGTCATGTTCATTAGGTTCGATACCGAGCTAAGTCAGTTAGATTCTTGCTCTTTCTTGCATCATTTGGGACACAGATAAGAGTGAAAAGATAATCATTTCAATTAAGTCTCACACAAATTAGTAATTTCCTTCTCTCAGCTAATCCTTTAAATTTGGTTGAGAATACCAATTACAGCAAAACAAAAAACATTGTGAAAAACCACAGATGAAGTGCTTGAAATGCTTGTATTAGATGAATTATCTTCACCAAACCTGAAATAGAATTTACCATTGTCTCTGATTGGTTGGTTGACTAACCATTCAGAGAGCCTCTTCCCATAGCAACTGTTCCTAAGCTGCCCTCAGATATCTCCCCAGGGACAAATCTTCAAAGTTCCTTTATTGGCAATCATATTTACAAGTGCCATGAGCCTTGAGCAGTCCCACAAACCTGAACAAACCCTATAATCTGCACCATTACGTGAACGCACAATCTTCTTTTTTTATTACACCTCAAGAAACCAACCCAGAAGTGTACCACACTTTTTGGACTATCAGGCTACTTCAAACTTGTGGATACCTGCCACCAGACGGTAGTTCTAGCTGTACTTGTTACATGATTTCAGCTTGATGGACAAACCAGACATGAATACCTTCCTGGCAGCCACAGCATGCTGTCATTTATTCAGATTTCATTGCATCTTAAATCAGACTCAGTAAAATGTATATAAATGAAAATTCAAAAGGTGACGCAGGAGCCAAGATCAGAGTTTGAAGAGTGACCTGTCTTGTGAATTAAGTCCATAATGTGTTAGATTTTATTCAAAAGGTAAGTTCATTTATGACGCAGGCTGCTTAAAAAAATAATCAGGAATTAAGTTTTGACAAATTTGATCAGTCAGCTAATCATAATCTGAATTATAGGCTATGTCACAAAAACTGAAAGCCTCAATTTTTTTCTTCTTCAGTTGCAATAGCACGAGGGTTTCTCACCCAAACTCTGAATGTTTTGATTTGAGCTGCAGCACAGACACGCTCTGCAAGCATGTCATTTTCAAAGTAGATGAGGAAAGCTGCAGCCTGTCACTGATGCAAGGTGATAACAGATTTTCAAGCTACAAGTAGCGAAGGAAAAAGTGTTGAAATTGCATCGGATGTGACAAGCGTCATTGCTGCTATCAGTGTCTGCAGGCTGCAGGATTTAACAGGTTCATTCTTCACTGATGTTTACCATTTTCCAACTTTAAACCATGGCAGAAACAGATTTTAGCAGCATGAAACACCTTTAATGCGACACAGAGTTTGAATTCATGGCTGTCTAACCAACTGTCTGTTAATGAGCTTTTATTTAATCAGTCCTGCTTTTCTTAGTTGGTATTGCATTTTCAAAAAATATGATGTCATTTCAGTTCAATCTGGATTATCAGTAAGGCTTAACAATTTTTTCAGTCAGAACTGCAAAATACATGATTCATTGTTATCACTCCAGCGGAGACGCATTTGTAATATTCGGCAACATAACTGAAAAGTTTGTCTTCATCAGAAAGCATTAGTGTGCAGATCAGATCAAATCAAATCAAGCTTTATGTATAAAGCACTTTAAAATGAAGCGCAACGTTCTATACATGTTGAAAACAGTTCCCACCCCCCCATTCAAACTCCACCCCAGCACATACACACACACATACACACACACACATACACATATGCACACAGATAACATGATTTAAAAAGTGTGATTTTAAAGGCATGTGGCTGGGTACAGAGGACCTAGATCAGGAAACGCCAGGAGGCCTACTGCACTGGGTGCTGATGCCTCCACCCGGAACATGCTCACTACAGCGTCAGCGAGGGGCCCACCACAGCAAAGCAGTGCTGCAGACCCCCCATTTGGCCAAGACAATGCCAACCATGGGGGACAGAGACATCCCAGCCAAAGCCAGTGGCAGCCCCCAGTGCAAGTGGCCCCCGAAGAGGAAGCAATGGCAATATGGAATAAAAATATAAAACTACATAGGCCAAGAATCATAAAATAAGTCAAATTAAATAAATAAAATACTAACATAAAGTATACATAGTAATAGAATAAGAATAACAAGTAAAAAGATGGCTAAATATACAAATACATACAACAAAATAAAACAAATATTGACAAA
Source organism: Scarus forsteni (assembly GCA_036419115.1). Lineage (NCBI taxonomy): Eukaryota > Metazoa > Chordata > Actinopteri > Labriformes > Labridae > Scarus > Scarus forsteni. The sequence goes on along the minus strand of JAZDUH010000066.1, from coordinate 52,521,938 downwards.
ATAACAAATAAAAATATAACTTTTGTTAAAAGCTAAATTAAATAGGTGGGTCTTGAGCCTACTTTTAAAAATATGAACATTCTCAATTTGTCACTGCAGAGAGTTGAGTCCTGATGTTCATATTAAGAATTAATCATTTTGTGATTTATATCAGTATGAGCTCCAGGGCAGTCCCAGCTACAGCTGATATGGGGAGCTGCTGGTGGAAGGATATGTTGCCCTTTGTAACAACACAAAATAGTTCTAAACTGAGTGTCTTTATTGAGGAAAAGTTTAACGCTGTAAAGAATCTTACTGATATCTCCCACCAAGGTCAAAGCACACAAATTCCTCTATGGGCACCCATATTTACTGGCTCTATGGAGCTCGAGCAGCCCTCATTTAAAATGCCTGAATTAACCCTTTAAAGAGTAGCTTAAACATCTCTTTGATTAAGCTTGTAATTCAAGCTGGCCCAGGACCGGACCAGCCTTAGTTGGGCTGCATTAGACTTATATAAAAACCCCATGAGACTGCGGTTGGCACACTTAGCTCTTCCTCTCTCCCTCTCTATCTGTCTCTGCCTCTTGTCTTGTTGGCTGCTCTGAATTTCTGCTGTGGACAACAGAAGTAGAGAGAGTCCTTAAAATCCTTTAATGTGTTAACTTGACAGAAATGGAATATACTTAATGGTGTAATTGTAATTATTTTTAAAGAAATATTACAGTACAAACTGGAAAGTCATCATTAGATATAATTTGGAAACTATTGATCAAATAACACTGCTTTTCAATAATTCAGGCCTTCGAACCATCATATGTCCAAAAGCAGTGACATAATCGTTGTGTTAAAAATCTGTTTGAAGTACAAGAAAAAGAAAATAAATGTATTAAAATGTGATAAATTGCACTACCATTTAGCTCTGCTTCTGCAAATTTATACTCATAAAATTGTTGACAAAAGCAGCTGTTGCTATAGCCAGAAATAGTTCAATACCTTTCCGATTTGTTTACCTCAAATTTCTGCCTCAGTGATTCACCGGACAAACTGATATCCTACTCAGGACCAGAAGTCTGACACCAGCCTCATCTGTATTCACAGATGGACGTGCTGTTGGGAATACAGAGTCTTCTGGGGTGTCTCAGGTGATGGAGAAGAAAGACAAAATCAAATTATGCCTTATTCATAAGAGGTGTTTTCTGTCTTTTGTTCAGTGGCTCTGTAACCATGGTGAACCAGATAGAGTCGGGGAGGCTTGAGAAAGTTGTCAGTCAGCTGGAATCATCTTTCTCTGGAGGTGTCAATCCATCATCCACTTTTGTGAGTCACTTTGGCAGCAGAATCAGGGTGCCAGAGGAAAATGTAGCACTCTTTGTGAGACTGTATTTGTCTCATAGTATCAGTGCTTTGTCTGATATTCTTTGTGCCACAGCAAAGTTTGAGACCAAGGCCAGAGACATTGGGCCCTGTTTTGACAGCATGAAGTATACAGTTGCAAGAAAAAGTATTTGAACCCTTTGGGATTACTTGGATTTCTGCTTAAATTGGTCAAATATGTTCTGATCTTCATCGAAGTCACATTATTAGACAAACATAGTCTGTTTAAACTAATACCGCACAAAAAATTATAAGTTTCTATGTTTTTATTGAAAACAACATGCAAACATTCACAGTGCAGGGTGGAAAAAGTATGTTAACCCCTAGGCTAATTACTGCTCCAAGAGCTAATTGGAACCAGAAGTCAGCCAACCTGGGGTCCAATCAATGTGATTAGATAGAATGTGTTGGTTAAAGTTACCCTTTTCTATAAAAAAACACGCACCAGTTGTGAGTTTGCTTTTCTTAAGAGGCATTGCCTGATGTGAACCATGCCTTGCACAGCAGAGCTCTCAGAAGATCTACCATCAAGAATTGTTGACTTGCATGAAGTTGGAAACGGTTACAAAAGTATCACTAAAAGTCCTGATGTACATGTGTCCACAGTAAGACAGACTGTCTACAAATAGAGAAAGTTCAGCACTGTTGCTACTCTGCCAAGATGTGGTCGTCCTGTAAAGATGACTGTGAGAGCACAGCGCAGAATGCTCAGTGAGGTGAAGAAGAATCCTAGAGTGTCAGCTGAAGACTTACAGAAATCCCTGGCACATGCTAACATTACACAAGAATGGAGTTCATGGAAGGACACCACAGAAGAAGCCATTGCTGTCCAAAACAAAAAAGCATTGCCACACATTTGAAGTTTGCAAAAGAGCACCTGGATGTTCCACAGCACTACTGGCAAAATACTCTGTAGACAAATGAAACCAAAATTGAGTTGTTTGGAAGGAACACACAACACTATGTTTGGAGAAAAAAAGGGACTGCACACCAACATCAAACCCTCTTACCAGTTGTGAAATATGGTGGAGGGAGCATTATGGTTTGGGGCTGCTTTGCTGCCTCAGGGCCTGGACGGATTGCTGTCATTGACGGAAAAATGAATTCCCAAGTTTATCAAGACATTTTGCAGGAAAACTTAAGAACATCTGTCCGCCAACTGCAGCTCAACAGAGGATGGGTAATTAATGATGGACATTGACCAAAGCATAGAAGTAAATCAACAATGGAATGGCTTCAACAGAAGAAAATATGGCTTCTGGAGTGGCCCAGTCACAGTCCTGACCTCAAACCGATTGAGATGCTGTGAAATTACATCAAAAGAGCGATTCACACCAGACATCCCAGGAATATTGCTGAGCTGAAACAGTTTTGTACAGAAGAATGGTCCAAAACTTCTCCTGACCATTGTGCAGGTCTGATCTACAACTACAGGAAATGTTTGGTTGAGATTATTGCTGCCAAAGGAGGGTCAACCAGTTATTAAATCCAAAGGTTAACATACTTTACATCCAGCCTGCACTGTGACTGTTTACATGTTGTGTTCAATAAAAACATGGAAACTTATACATTTTTGTGTGGTATTACTTTAAGAAGACTGTGTTTGTCTAGTGATGTGACTTAGATGATGATTAGAACATATTTTATGACCAATTTAAGCAGAAATCCAAGTAATCCCAAAGGGTTCATGTACTTTTTCTTGCAACTGTATTGTCTACAGCGTGTGGCTTACAGTATTACTGAGTGTGACATTCTATATTTTGCTATGATAAGGAAGTATGTTTAATTAACCTTTTATTGTGCCACTATATGTCACTGTTAATGTGTGCTTTATTATATAGTGCATTAAAAACAGCCAGCGGCCTACCAAAGTATGCTTTACTAATCTAGTTCTATACTCATTGTACATACTCAGAGACAAATGTTTGATATATGTTAAGGCTCATATTTAAGTTTTTCTTTTTCATTGAAGCATTTAGGGCATAAGAAAGTACACAAAAGATGAGTCAGACACTTTTGTATAAACAAACCTACTTATTTGTTAAAATCTTCTGTTAAAATTGACAGAATTTGACCCCCATATGTTTATGATAGACCTGTTAACTCTTCAAATATAACCTGTTGCTCTTAAGCAATTATTTTCTCAGAAAGAATCCTCAGATCTATTTTCTATTTTGTGCAATATTAAGCATTAGGGTGCTGGAAAAAAGGCACACTGCCTCTACATCCTGTAATGAACTTTAAGCTGAATTTTCCAACAAATACTCTGATATTTAATGGTAGAGCTGTGCTTCAGTGCATCCTGCGTGAGTGAAAGAAGCTCACTAAAGTGCACGTTTTGATAACACAGACACATGCCATCCTTTAAGCTCATCCTCAAAATAGCAGTAACACCTGTGTCACAGATTTTAGACTTTAGATCAGGTATGAGGAGGTTTACAGCACAGTCAATTTGAGTCATCAAGTTAGGAACACACCAGCTTTGCTCCTAACCACTCCCGATGCTCAGACAAACACGCTTGTTGATTTACTATTTCAACTGCACAGAAGCATGGCATACATATGACACATGCGTCAGGAGAAAATTAGGAAAGTCACCTATGCTTCACACCAAAACACACAGGGCCCATTACATTATGTTGTTTATTCATATTTTCTTCTGTTTGAATCTATGCAGAGATTAGTCCATATATCTGTGCAATCAAACCTTTACCAGTCATTTGTAAGGTATACCAAAAAACTTGAGAGCCAATCACATGGCAGTGAATCAGAGCTCGGGACATGTAGACATGGTCAAAATAACCTTCTGAGGATCAAAGCATCAAAATGGGGGATTAAACAGGAGACAATCTATGTATCCTATCTGGCATTCAGCCACAGTACAGTAACAGTACACAAAGACATCACAAATCACAAAAGAGATCCATCCGTCAATCCATCTGTGTATCCATCCATACATTCATCCATATACCCCTTTTTACCAATGGGTTTGGGGCTAAAGCCTATCCAGGCTGACATTGGGCTAGAGGCAGGGTACACCCTGAACAGCTGATCGCTGAGCAACAGACAACCATTCACATGCTCGCCCAGACGCCCACACCTAAAGACAGGTTGGAGTGACCATTTAACCTAATGAGCATGTTTTTGATCATTTGGACAAAACTAGAGTGCACAAAAAGAACCCGGCCATGCACAGGGAGAAAATGACCATATAAAACTCCACACAGAAAGACCCTGACCCTGGCAGACATGGGGTTTGAACCAGGGATGGGATGAAATATCGTTTGGCAATATATCCCGATACAGTACGTGAGGAAACGCATCGAGTTAAAAAAAAAATGGATCGCGAAATAAAGAATTCACATCCGGCAATAGCACATGTGACCAGAAGTGACGACAACAAACATTAGCACCAACTACCTTGCCTCCAAAAAGCCGAACGAGGAGTCGAATGAGGACGCTCCGCCTGGATACAAGTCATCTGTCTGGTAGTATTTTGGCTTTTTCATTAAAAAAGACAAAGACAAAGATGGCGAAAACAAGCCTAACGCTCGTTAGCATACACTCTCTCTAACCTCTCTAGGGTTAGAGAGAGTGCTATTGTTTGTGTTTGGCCTTTAGGCCTTGTGTTTCCCTGTGTGCGACTCAAACAAAAACAAATAAGTTGTAATTACACAGTAATATTTTTTCTTTTTTACTTTTTTGATATTGTATCATGACCCGGGCATATCGAGGTGCAGCGTATTGTAAGTTGAAGTGTATCGTCCCATCCCTACTTTGAACCAGCAACCTTCCCTTTCTGTAAGGTCTGTGCACTACTTGCTGTGCTATTGTGCCCCCTGCGAATAAAATGCTCTCTCCTGTTTGATTTATCATCACTGCTTACTTTTTTTTGAGTCTATTGCACTGGTTAATGGGCAAGGGATCGGGTACACCATAGATTGAGTGTCTGCCAATCACAGGGCTGACACATAAAGATAGACAACCTCTCACACTTCCATTCACACCTAAAAGTCCATCACAATAACCTGGAGAAATCTTGCACATGAATACAAACTCCAGTGAGAAAGGACTGATTGACTAAAGCGTTTAACCAGCAGCTTTCTTGCTGAGTGACACCAGCCCACATGCTGCACCACCACACAGCTGAGATTGGCTGAATCCCTCTGGAACCCAAAAGGCAAACAGCTGACATTACTCTAAATATGCTCCTTCTTTCTTATGGTTTGTAATCAACTTAAATATTTTGAAGAAAAGAAAGTGACACATGCATCTTAATTAGTCTAAAATAAATGAATTTCCCAACTTTGTATTTTTTGGGGGATGGTAAGTGGCTCATTAGCAGGTCTTCAGGGATGCATTAAGGAGTTGCAAAAAGAAAAGTGGCTTTCTAAAGCATGGTTCATTTCAAACTGAGAAAAACAATTTTTTGACTGGAACCCATTAGTGTATTAAATTGTTTTCCATCAATAGCAGTATTTTCTAAGACTTCCAAACAGTGAAAGCAGAAATATCAGGAAGATGGACTTTATTTTGGAGTGTCCATTTAGTCTGTCTTTATATTCAAGAAAGAGCACAACCAAAAACACTCTGCTGTCCACTTCAAGCTCTTATAGTGTCTGCAAAAATAAATCCTTTTTAACTTCCTCCAGCAAGCAGGAAAATAAATAATCTACTCCCGAATGATTCCTTATCCTGCTCAAGATAAAAAATCTCTTCCTGTGAGACTGAAAGGGTAATTAACTGCTGCTTGTGCCAACATTTACCCAGGTGTTAAGCACTTTAACTCCTGCAGTATAAAGGTTGGTACATGCTCACTGTTCAGTTGGAACAAGATCACTATAAGACATAATGGCATAAGCATAAAACCATCAACAGGAATTGATTTATTGTTTTCTGCCAAACAATCATTTGGCTGCCTGTTTCCTCCAAAGAGAGCAGGGCTGTCATGTGAAAAGTGTGAGGAGAGTTTTATTTCAGCCATAGACAAGGCTGACAGCCATAATGCGTTTTTTCTTTGTCCTCGCAGCTCAAGAGCGGTTGTTTGGGCGAGGTGCGTGTGTTGTGGGAGCCTCTGCTGCACTTTGCAGATACACAAGCCTGCGCTTTCATGCCCAGACCCATCAGGCTGGCCCTGTCAGGCTGCTATCTCCAGGGACTGGCTGCTGCAGTACAGGGGGATTAAAGCTTTTTATGAAGCCTTCCTCACAGCCAAAGGTGTGCGCAATAGCAGCCTATGTGCCATTTTATTCCTCAGCAAAGGGGGGACTCACTTTGCTGGTTGTTTTAAGCTGGAGCCACGCAGGATGAAATTTTGAATCCAATTTGGAAAACTAATTGGACAACAAAGAGAGAAGAGCACTTAGAGGTTTAAAATAACAAAAGTGCATGGAAAGTAAAGAAAGACAAAGTTGCTCTTTCTTTATGTGGCTCATTGTTCCAAATCCAGTTAATTATGCTCACAGAGAAGAGTGCTGGACTGGGCACGACTGTTCTTCAGCCTCTGTGAATTCTGAAAATGTTGTTTTTGTGTGAGGCAACATTCAGATTGATGAGTCTAAGAAAAATAAACAAATTCTCTGAATAGCTAATTAAAATCAGATTAATCCATGTTTACATTTCCTCCTGGAAGTGCAACCAAGGCCACATCTTGCCAAAGTGGGGCCTTTAAGTTATATATGAGGCCCTTGGCCAACCTGTGCAACCCTGTTACAAACCAACATAAGGTTCATTCTCTACTTATGAAGTATGATGAAACAAAATCCAAATCCTATGAATAGAAGACATTAAGTATAATTTATATTATATAAAACATGATGAAAAAACCAGGGAGACACTGTGGTGCAGCAGGTAGTGCATGCCCTATGATAGCTCCCTCGTGACCCCGAAAGGGATATGCGGTATAGAAAATGAATGAATGAAAAAAACTACAACCACCTTCAAGAATGCTCATGATTCATGATTTTGGTTTGTTGAAACTGCACAACATTGCAACATTTTTACTAAATACAATAGACCACTGTGTGTTAGATATGGTGGCAATAGGAACAGGTTGGACCCAGAGCAGAGGCAGAATGATCAGGAAGGTGGTTAACTCAGGACTTATTGTTCTCCAAAAACAGTTCAAAAACAAAACTTTGGCGGTAGCAGGAGCTCATGGAGACCTGGAAGACAAAGAGAGAGTAGGTGAGCCTTCAGGTACAGAGAGCATGAGCAAAAAAAAACGTCAGAATAAGAATGAGCTCCGAGTATCGAAGATAGGGCTTAAGGCCAGGCACTGAAAGTGACTTGAGGCTAGAGGAACCACAAATGAAGTGCAATCAGCCGGTGCCCCACAGAAGAAGCTCCTGGCTTAAGTAGAGGGGTAATCAGGAGAACAGGAAACAGGTAAGGCTCCCCGGCAGGTCTACGCCCATGCCACAGCACCCAGGAGAGAGAGAGAGGAGAAAACTCGAGAGGGGAGGGGGAGAGGAGCAGGCGCAAAACTGGAGCAGAAGGGTGAATCCTCACGCTGTGTTTGGTGCTTTTATCTTGGTTCTGCTTTATTTTTCCTTCAAAAAAAAAGTTTGGAAACATCATTTAGTCAATTCTTTCTCCCCTTTAATAATACTGAATGATATTTTATTTTGAATCCTGGAAAACATGATTAGTCCCCTCTACAACAAGGCTGTCCTCTCAAGGGCTTGAGCTGGGGACTGGAGGTGGCAGGTTCAAGTCTCACTTGAAACGTTCATGACTCTTGGTTCGGTGGCTGGGAAGATGCTGACTTCCTTAGGCAGTTTCAGCAGTAGACACAACACAATTTGGCATTCCTAGCATCAAGAGCCTCTGGATGTATAGTTTGCACCCTTAAACTTCATTACTGTTAACAAATGGAGTAGGTAAAATATTGCTGTGGGTTCATAAAGGTTAAGTGCTCCCAGAACAACAACAGCAAGGTACAACTTGTAAGAATTGTGCATTCAGTGAATGAGTAGCACAGCCAAACTTATAAGTAACACTCTTGTGACAAAATCCCCATTTCCCATTTGAAGAAAGCCTATGATTCCTCAGTGAAGCAACAGTGAGACTCCTTTAGGGCATTGTCCTCTTGGGATGCCCACTTGACTCGACTCATCTCTCAGGACTTGGTCCTAATTTTGGAAACTGTACCAGGGCTGATATAAAAAAATGCTGCCACCATAGTCAAGATAAGGTCAGAAGGTGGTTTCAATGAGCCTCTTCCTGGCATAGAATGTAAAGCCAGATTTGTTTCGAAAGTGGAATCAAGCTTTAGTTTCAACTTTTTTTTTACAAAGGTGCTCAATATGGGATTTAAAGGAAATAATTAAGCCCCTGCTTGTTGAACACAGGTTGCTCTGTCCAGAGTGTGCTGCTGCTCATTGAAGTTTGCATTTATAATCCATCCTCCTCCTTCTGCTGTAAATATAAACCAGTCCATTCTTAACATTAAAAAGAAGGGATTTGTGTTAATAAAGATGAAAAAAGTTCTTATTTTGCACTATATGAGCAGTGTGTTGTAGACCACTCATGTGTCAGGTAAAATATAAAAAAATATATATTAAAATTTATTTTATGCACTGCAGCTGTCCCTGTATCAAAAATCTGCCATGGAAAAATCAATAATAGTTGTGAATGGAATGCAAGAATAAGAAAAACAAGACGCCTCCTCTTTAGCTCAGCCAGTATTCATATTCTGGTGAAAGAAAAACCACAAAAGTTACATGTCAGCAAATATTATCCTCAAGACAAAAAGACAATCCTCTGCACAAATACATGAGCAAAAAAGAGACACTGTTCTGTGTCACATTTGATAGACCATCACCCCTTATTACTTATTACCCCCATTTCAAGACTGATATTTTGTTGAAGCCCCCCCTCCCACCCCCCCCTTTTAAGGGAAACTGGCAAATTTGAGATGTCTTAAAATACATCCAACATGTGAATACAAATTTATTAAGTAAAAAAACAAACATATAAATCAATGGAATCTAATATATACATATATAAATATATATATATGTATATATATATATATATATATATATATATATATATATATATATATATATATATATATATATATATATATATATATATATATATATATATATATTTTGGACCGTCCGCATGTTCTAAGTTATAAATCCATCAGTTTCAGACAGTAATAATAATAATTAAACCTCTTTTTGGAGAGGAAGTGGATTTAAAGTTAGAGAATTATGACAACCATCCAATATAATTTAATTCTAATAATAAACTAGAAGGGCACTCAGAGCGCAGACCTCCACCACCAGCTCAGTTACAGCCTCAGCAGTGGCTTTTTCCACAACCCCTGGCAAAACCGCAGCGGGAGAAATGAATGGGATTTGCCATTGTAAATTTCAATGTTTTTTATTACGTCAATCTCAATGGGATCCAGATCAAATTTACTTTGATGATCGATTTATACAGACCTGATCAAAATCTTGATATCAGTTGAAAAATTGCTATAATTTACGTTTTGCACATTTGGACCTAAATGAGGTTTTAAATAGAGCAATATGCAAAAGCAAGAAGGGGGAGTGTGACAAAAAGCACTTTGAAAAAGTAATTCATTGAAAACAACAAGTAAACTGAAATAGGCTGTTTATCAGCTGATCAAAAGTTTAAGACCACAGGCTATTAAAGCCAAAATCTGCTCAAAATGTTCATTTTCTGTCAGGCATTCACACGGTCATGCCCTCCTGATGACTAAAGCTAAGAAGCTTTCCCTTCTTGAACGTGGTCAGATTGTCGAGCTGCATAAGCAAGGCGTCTCGCAGCGTGCCATTGCTGCTGAGGTTGGATACAGTAAGACAGTCATTCTACATTTTTTGAAAGATCCTGAGCATTATGAAACAAAAAAGTCAAGAGGTAGACCCCAAAAAATGTGCACCTGCGCTGAGCCGGAGGATCCAATTGGCTGTGTTAAGGCCCTTACTGGTGCCGACTGCAGCGCAATAACCATCAGACGGCATCTGCGGGAAAAGGGTTTAAAAAAAAAAAACAAATTCAAAGACCTCGTCTCCCTCAGTGCCACAAAACTGCCAGTTTAGACTTTGCCAGGGAGCATCAGACATGGGACATTGAAAGGTGGAAAAAAGTTTTATTCTCTGATGAAAAAAAATGTAACCTTGACGGTCCAGATGGCTTCAACATTACTGGTATGACAAGAAGATCCCACCTGAGATGAATTATCTGTTATCAGACGCTTCAGGTGGTGCAGGATCGTCAAACGGCGGCTGGTTACGTGCAGATGTTGCAGAGGGCATCCTCATGACAGGGCATCATATTAGCATGTAACTAACCCCAGGATACTAACAGCTGGGTTTTCAACAGGACAACGCTGCAGTTCACAATGCTCGCTTGACCAAGGACTTCTTCAGGAGAATAACATCACTCTTTTGGACCTTCATGTTCTCCTGATTGAAATTGCTTAAACATTTGGGGATGGATAGCAAGGGAAGTTTATAAAAATGGTTATCTTAATATATCAGACAGTTGATGCCCTTCATGAAGCCATCTTCACCACTTGGAGCAATGTTTCCAACACAGCTTCCTGAGTTAAACACTCACATCAAGCATGCCTAAAAGAGTTTTTGAAGTGATTAACAAGAACAGTGGAGCTACTCATTACTGAGTCCACTTTTACCCCTCTTGGACTAGTGCTGGCATGGTCTTAAACTTTTGATCAGCTGATAAACAAGTTCAGTTTTAAGTTTCTCATTGTTTTCACATCAGAATGTGTCTTTTCAACAGAGATCCATCTCTTTCACTTGTTGCTCTTACATATTGTAGCTCTGTTTATTAAATCAATCATTACACTGGTCTTAAGATTTTGATCAGGTCTGTATTATATATATTATCCTATAAATTTTGAAGTGAATCCACCAAGTGATGTCAAAGATAAGATTAGAAGTATTTGCATCCAGATAATTATGTAGATCAACACCAAAATATAATGGCTTCCTCCTTGTACCAAACTACAAGCATGATAAAATTTTCATATAAATTCATTTAGCAGTTTTCGGGTAATGTTGCCAACAGACAAACAAACCAGCAAACGGACAGACCTCAGTGAAAACATAACTTCCTTGGCTGAGGTAACTATTAGAATTTCATGGGTAATTTCATTATGTACAAGTTGGTTCTTTGTGATTTGCGTATATTTCTGTTCCACTGTTAGCCCTGAATTGAACAGGAGATGAAAGGACCTTGGTCACGTAAAGAAAAAATCTGTCATGACTGACAGGCTAAGCTCACCTGAATGGCCCGTCGAGCTCTTTAAACAAACATTAGAGGAGTTAGTGTATGTAGGTGTTTCTGATTAAGGAGCCCATGGGCCCTTCTTAATCGCCCTCACTGGGGCCTGTTGTATCCACCTCACACCACTGATTTTGGGTGTAAAATTAAAGCAAAGCTCAGTCGTGAAAGAAGCAGCAGAATGTGTGACAATTAACAGTCCCTTTGGCCCATGTGTGATAAATTGCTTGCAGGAGAAGCTCATTTGTTCCAGCCTTATCTTTGAGGCTGCTGTTGAGAGCACTGAATTATCTGTTATCAGACAAAATGGGGAAAAAGGGATTAAAAAAAGAGAGATTAAAGCCTCAGATTTGAACCAGAATGCATCATATTAGCATGTAACTAACCCCAGGATATGTGTGGGAGTTCAGAGTCAAAGTCGGATCAAATCTGTCCTTCCTCAGCCTGTACTCTTCTCAAAATGACACCAAAGAGACTTTCATTTTCAGACCTTCATAATTGGCTTGATTGCAAATTGCTTAAATGCACTTAATTGTAATTATAAAGGTTATCTTAATATATCAGAAATTATGTCTTTGTAGAGACGGTACAGTTTGTAGTAATTTAAATGAAAAACACAGTGAGTTATAAATAATCCAAAGTGCCTAAAACCTATATTTAATGGTAATATCTCAGTTTTCCTATGTCAAAAGGCCTGTGCAGCAGCTCCATCCGAGCTGACACTTTTACCCCTCTTGGACTAGTGCTGGCTCCTTAACTGAATGCTATCATACAAGTTATTTGATTTTAAGTGAGTTCTCAGGACTTAAGTTTTACAAACATCAGAATGTGTCTGTATTCGAACAGAGATCCATCTCTTATCACTTGTTGCTCTTACACTAGAAAGTAATAGAGTCATTATTATTAAATCAATCAGGGTTTTTACACTGGAAAGGAGATTAATTTATATGAAAATGGTTGTCAACATTTAACAAAAAGGAAGTGAAAAATCCAGCATCCTAAGGGGACAGCATAGCAGGCACCCAGAGTTTGATATCTGCCTGAAGCCCACAGGCCACAGCCCCCCTCCACCCCTCTGTGAGTCAATTTGCTGTATATTCACCATTAATAAAAGCCAAAAGCACCACCATCTTTCCCCCAAAAAAACTTCTTTAACCCAGTATCCTGAAGCCCAAAAACACAGTTGAAAATTTTTTTAGAGACATAATAGTTATGTTTTATTTAAGTAGCTTTTTTAACAGATGTATGTAAATGTTTAATGAGTTGGTTGAAATATCATTTGAAACTTAAAATATGATAGGCAGGGGGAATGATTTAAATTAATAATCTGAATGAGCAAAGTTAGCGCATGCCCTGCCATTTTAGACCAAAAACATCACCACTGTCAAGCACAAACCTCCTATCTGCAACTTCTGAGGAAATGAAAAAAGCTCCACTGACAGAATGAATGAATACTGTGCAATCTTCATTATACTGTTTATATTTTTGGACTATAAGTTGGTTAAAAGTTCATAAAACCCCTTGCCATCATGGAAGGTGACCATAAGCACTTTCTTATGAAAATAAATCCAGCACTATGTCTTTATTTTATTTATTTTTTATTTTCCTGTTGCATAGTCAGAATAACAGAGTTTTCATAAAGTTTTATCATCGTTACTCCTCTTTTCTTTTCTTTCTTTTTTTTCTAACTTTAGCCCTACCAAGTACATGGAAGCAGCAGCACTGACATGATGAACATTTATGTTATTTTTGTGTAGATAATTGCATTTTTAAGATCACACTTTTAAATCCAAAAATGACTTTAGGTCAAATAAGTTGCAACCAAAAAGTGTTTAATTCATCCAAAACAATTTACTTAATAAATGTAAAATTTTTAGTTCTCTTAATTCCTGATATTTTGGTCACATTTTCTCGATAAATTAGCAGTGATGTTATTAGACTTCTTCTTTGACCCTTAGAGTAAGTGATAACTTCCTGTGGGTCTTATCCACATTGAGAGTGCCCCTTTTCTTCTCTTCTCCCTTGACAGTAGTATCCTACCAGAAGCACTCAAAAGTGACAAGAACAAAGATAGCTTTTTAACTTCTTCAAAATTAAAAAAAAAAGTATGTATGCAATGCTATCTGGTTCTTTGAAACATTTGAAACTAGAGTGGCAACATTACATTGATGAGATAAAAACAAGCAGCTGAAGGAGTCAGTGTAAATATGTAAAAAGATTTTGCTCAAATTCTTTTAGCATACTTCTATCTCTCCCTGTGATAGGCAAGGCTGGAGAGCTTTATAGTCAGATGTAAAAGGGCTTGTTCATACTTTTTTCACTGTTTTAAACATTTATTGATAGAAGAAGGCACTCCAATACAAAAAGCAAAACTAATAAATTGACAAGAACAAAAAGGAGAATAATCTTAAATTATCTAGCCGTTTTTTGCAATGCACTATTTAAAAAGGTTTACAATAAAACACAACACATTCATTTAAAAAGCTGTAAAAGAAGCCTCACTTCCCTCTGTAAGATCCATGAATTTACAGCAGTGTATAATTATGTGTGTGATTTGTACAAAAAAATGTGAGATTCTAGTTCCAACTTTATTTTTTGTTTACAGGGTTAATAAGGCTTTATTTTTAAAAACGAACAAAGAAGAAAAACAGAAAATAGTTTGAAATTTTGAGTTTAAGTATTTACAGCTATCTTGATGAACTCCTTTCTAAATGACAAACATTCTCCTCAACATCAAACTGTTATTAAAATCTTAGTTTGTTTATTTACAATGTGAGTTAAACATCTGCTGACATGGAGCGTGTACTGTCCATGGTGCTGATCTGTCTGACGTGCATGTGCGAGCCCTGACATCTAGTGGTTAGATGCTGCAAATACAGCGGAACCGTACATACCCCGGAACTACTGTTTCCGACCGAACTGCCAAGGGTGGTGCACCGTCAATGCTAATGTTGTGGCAGATCTGTCACCTCTGCTGCACATAGGAGTGTTTTCTGTCCTTTGTACATCGAGACTGTTTAGTTGAAATACCGGAATGCTCCTTTATTGAAGAAACTTCAGTCTTCAGCTCCGCATCGTCACCTGTTCAGGTAAAGACACAGCTGCTGCAGTGTTAGCATTAGCCTCTGAGCTAACCTGATAATTAATTGGATTTCTCTCTTTGTGAGACTCCATGACAGAAGAAAAGAACACATATAAATACACACAGGTTATTTTAGTTGAAAATAAAAATGAAGGTGAGATAAATAGAAGGGAAATAATTTTACATCAAAGTTGACTCATAACGTGAGTAAGTGACCCTCAACTTTAGCTTTTTATGTGTTTACAAAATGAACTCATTTAACCGTGTAATGCCTCTTAAGTCTGCATGTGTGTCATATGTGTAGATAAAGCTGGATGGACTTTAAAGTAGGACATACAACAAAAACCATTACACTATAAATGTAAGCTAACATCAGTAAAGGGCAATAAAAACAAGGATCAGAGTATTAAGCTGCCACTTTAATAAGATAACCTTGTTATTGGTGTCGTTGCTTAGTTTATTTGTTAACATAAAGATGATAGCTCGAAAAGTCAGTTTGGTAGCATATTGATTCTGAAGTTTCACTTTCGATCACACAAAGGCAAGAAATAAATGACATGCCAAGATGGCGATTAACAAAAGTGCTCAAATAAAACGACAGAAACGAGAATAAAACCTTTGTACGTACAGAAAGCACCTACTATATAAGTGAAATCTATGATACTAAATTATCCTGTTATTATGATAAAAAGTAACAGGAAGACTGAGGTGGGAAGGAGCAGCAGTATTAGTTGTAGTATTAGTAGCATCTAATAGCATATTTCTATTTTTATTTATATTTATTTGTATTTCTCTTCATGTCTGTCTATTTATACATCTTTTTATCTGCTATAAATGCTGCTCCTGGAAACTCAATTTCCCTCAAGGAGTCTTCCAAAAGGATGAAGTTCTGTCTAATCTACTTTTAATTTAATCTTATCAGTTAACAAATGCATTTACATTTGTAAGGGTGTAAGAAAATATCAGTTCTCATATACAGTGCTGTATCCTGTGATAAAACCCTGAAGCCATATTTTACTGCCCACTATTCAGAGAGTGATAAGTAAGTCGTTACATTTACTCAAATCACTGGCATACAGACGCTCTTATGTTCTTGTAGTTGTGTCGTTGTTGCCTTTCTTTTAAACTGGTGCTTCATTTTCACTCATGTGTTTAGTTTATGAATTTTACTTTGTTACACTTGTCATAGCATCTTGGTATTAAAGGGTTAGATCAGGTTTTTAAGAGTGTTATCAGAGGTCTATGGCTCTATGTGAGACCAAGTGAAAGAACTCGTAAGCTTTGTCCCTAGGGGGAGAAATCCGGGTTGCACAAACTGATGTAAATAGCTTAATTTGGCTAGTTGTTTTAAATATGGACATCAGGACTCACCCCTCTGCAGTGAAAAGCGATGTTTGCAGTGTACATTTATAGATCAGGACTACGACACTCAACAGCAGTTTTAGGGCTTAATGACATTAAAGAGCTCTGTTGAAAAGTCCAGGAGAAGCCGTGTTAAAAAGTCCAACACGTAACAGCAACAGACCTCTTTTGAGCCGACATGAGCTCATAATTCATGCATCTGCACCACCGGCTAACTTGTGATCTGTCCTGCTGCTCCAAACTCCTTCCCTCTTTCTTCTCTGTGAACCCGCAGGAGCAGGTTTGATGTTTAAAATGTTTTTGACACGCTTAAAGCTACACTCCAAACACTGAAGCATGTCCAAATCCATCTATCCATTATCTGTTTGGGATCGTGGGGGCTGGAGTCTTTCCCAACTGACTTTGGGTGAGAGGCGAGTATACCCTGAACCAGTCATCAGCCAATCACAGGGCCACATACAGAGACAGACAACCATTCACTCTCACACACACATTTAAGAGCAATTTGCAGTCACCATTTAATCTAATAAAACCTGTTTTTATTGTGTGAGAGAAAGCCAGGGTGCCCGGAAAGAACCCACACATGTTGGGCTTAGCAATTTTAGGAAAAGATCTTAGTGCAATTGTTCTTGCAGATAATACGATTTCAATTCGATTCATTTGATTTTCTTCAAATCAAGCTTCAGTGCAATATTCACTCTGTTTACAGTATACACAACAGTAAGGACGTCAATGATCAAAAGCATATAACACATTATTCATCATCTAATACTGATGATAAATAATCTATTTTCATTATTTAAGGCAGGGGTGTCCAAACTATGGCCCAGGGGCCTAATACGGCCCGTTGCTCATTTTTTATTGGTCCCTGAAACAGTTGAAAGAATAAAGACATTTTGATTAAACCATCAAACACAATCAATCATGCACATTTTCTGCTGTGTTGTTAACTTTGTCACAAGGTCTCGTTTACAAAGTGTATCACATGTTCATCTTCAAGCACCAACCTTCTTGCATTTTACTCTTGTTTTGTGTCTGACGGTGAACATAAACTATCAGTGTCTCCCAACTCTGCTGCTCAGAAGGTCATTCTAGATGTGAATCCAGTAATAACCTAGGGTTACAAGGGCCCCTTGGCAGGTGATAACCCACCCCTAAACCCTAAAACTTAAACTGAGATACACTAAAAGTGAGGTGCAGCAAGTGGCACAGTCTCCCATTTATTTCTCTTTGTGTGGCCCTCGATTTAAAAAGTTTGGACACCCCTGATTTACAGGATACTCCAACTTCAACTCCTCAGCAAGGTTTTATATTGTTGACGTGCTTACTAGTATTTCCGTAAATGCACATTGCCTGCAAATTTGTAAAATAGTTGACACAACAGGTCCTGGATCAGTCGGGAGTGCTGCAATAAAACTGCAGCTTTGGTGATTGTCTGAAACAGCGATTTCAATGTGATAACAAAAACTCGATCTGCCCTACATTCATCAGAGGGGAAACATGCAAACTCTAAACAGAGAAACCCTGACCTACACAGAGATCGAACCAGAAACCTTCTTCCTGTGAGGCACGTGCACTACCTGCTGCTCTGCCCTGTCAAACAAAAAGTGTTGTGTGAAATCAGAAGAGGGGAACAGAACAACACACTTCGACTTTTCTGCTTCTTGGAACCTGCATGTTGTTGTTTTTCTGGACCTGAACTTTTCTCTCACAGTCCCTTTTTTGTTTCAGCCCATGGACTGACGTCAATCAGCAGAGATGTTTAAAGATCTTCCCCGTGACGCCCTGCTGCGGCCGCTATCCAGAAATGAAGTGGTGGGCATGTTGATAAGGCTGACCATATTCGGTGCAGCAACCTACTACAGCATCAAATGGGTGGTAGATGCTATGGATCCAACCTCCAAACAGAAGAACCAAGCCAAGAAAAGGGTATGTTAGCATGATGTTGATTTATTAAAGTGCATCAGTCTGAGCTCATGTCCAGCTCTTCTGTTTTTTCTCTTGCTGTCGTTGGAACACTTTGTATTTTCTGTGTCTGAGGATGACGTATGTGTTGTATCCCTTCAGGCGGAACAGCTGATGAAGAGGATCGGCGTGGAAGGTGTCAAACTAACCGAGTATGAGATGAACATTGCATCTCACCTGGTGGATCCACAGACTATGAAGGTAACATTTGTAATCCTCCTGCAGTCTTATTGATGTTTTCAAGCACCAGCACCTTTTTCCTTCATGACACTCTCTCAGGCAGAATGTTTCACAGCGGTCTTTGCTCCTGCAGGTGTCCTGGAGAGATATCGCCGGTCTGGATGAGGTTATAAATGAGCTGCAGGACACGGTCATCCTGCCCTTTCAGAAGAGGCACCTGTTAACAGGGTCCAGGCTCTTTCAGCCCCCTAAAGGTACATCAGCAGGTCACCTTAACAGAACACTGAAATGGAAATTGTTCGTGTACTTTAACACAGAGAAATGTGCTGACGTAACTTCTTTTAGTAACTGAGCTATCGCTGAACCCGCCCTCCAATGCCACCAACCAATCACATGTCAGGCAGCCACTTAATACACTGGGTTATGCAGCTTATAGACTTCCATAGAAAAGCATTGGAAACTTTGGCTCCTCTGCAGTTTTAGTGATATTATGTAGGGCTGGACGATACGCCTTAAAAATAAAATACCCAATATTTTTCCACAACACTCCATTTATGATTTGAACAGATTTTTTTTCCTACTCAAAACAAAAGTAAATTCCAGTGGCACAAATATGACTTGAATAAAGTTTTGCCTCTATGTTGTCAATATAAATATTTCCCAAACCAAACAAAAGTTCCTTCTTAATGTTAAATTGTGTCATAACATGTTGACTTTGTAGTTCAAATGTAGGCAGGATTGTCTTCATAAACACTGAAGGCTGAGGTGTCTTCACAGCTTATTGACATCAAACTCTCTGATCACTATTTAAAGAGACTGTGAGGAGTTTCTAAGTAATTACAAAAAAGTCTCACTTTTAGATATATGCCTGATTGAAATACACACTTTAAGATGAGTTTTATAGCATCAAAATAGGCTATCTATAAATGCTATTCCTTAGCCTTCTGGTCGGGTCGGACAGGGCTGGACTGGCCTGGATACTCAACTTCTGGAATAAGACAATTAAAACTGGAGCAAATTTATATTATTGTATTATTTATATTACACGTCTTAGAGCACCGGGCTGTAAGTAGCGATATATAGCCGGCTACTAAACTACGATAATAAGTTTTCGAAAAATTGCTTGTTGTCATACATCAAAAACTACCGCTACGTAACTAGAAAGAGATACATTACCTCGACGCTTTGCATCCTGTAAGTTGTTGAAAACAGAAGCTGTAAAGCAACGCAGAGTTCTGAGGAAGGTCCGAGCTGCATCACAACAAACACACACTTTGGATTGCACACGTCTTCGGTGCGTTCCAGTTGTAGTCAGAAGTAGGAATTTCCGGGTTCCGTGTAGGAAACTGCAACTGGAATGTCCCCCGAAGTCGTAATTTCCTACTGGAAACTCGGTGAAACCTCAGCACCCCCAAGTTGACAATGAAAGGGGAATGCCCCCAGTGTGAACAGTTATTTAGCTCCTGTAATAATCAATTTCTTTGCACTTCTGACTGGGGTGTCGCTCTAGATCAGCTGTATACATAGTATTGTTAGGCTTATATTTACAAAAATGCTGCCATAGTGATAATCACATTCTTCATGTGATATTTGTGAACAACAACGCAGGGCGTGCTAACAACAGCTAACAATAGCCTGGTAGATCGGCATGTTTTTTTCTGACTTCAACTGGAACGGCAGTAAGTTGGAGATGATGTCACTCCCAGTTCCGAGGTTACTGGAACGCAGCATTACGACAGTCGCTGCGCGTGCTCATGGGTAGCAGTCTTTATGTTGCCGGTAATAGATTCTCCTCACAGTCCCTTTAATGTAACTCAAAAATCAAATACAAGCCTACACGTGTGCTTGTGCAAAATCTGACTGGGTCTGCCATCATGAAAACTGCACTTTCAGCATTTATATTTTCAACTTTGCAACAACATATTATTGGAGTTAGTCAAGGAAAAATATTAATTTGAAATTTTTAAATCTTCTATAGAAAATAATTCAGATTAATCTATTGAATCAATATAATGGCAAGCCTTAAATGTATGTAGTTAGAACTTATATAAATGGTCAAACAATGTGTATGGGGCACAATCAACACTGATCCTAAGAAGCTTAAGAATAAAATCAACTTTATTCTGTCCCTTTAAATGTCACATAAACACAGCAAAGTGTCTCCTTTGCATTAAACTGTGTGGTCAGCTCAACATAAAGATCAACATGGATATATTGTGACATAGTGTTAGCAAACTTAGCTGTAAAGTAACAGTACATCCAAAGCCACATATTTTGTTTAACCTGGTAAGTAAACATCAACAAAATACAAACAAACTTTGGCCACAGTAAATACATTCCTCACCTCGATCTCAATACATGACACAGAAGACATCTTACTGTCCAAATGAATTTAAATGTCCATGACAAAATATTATACATCATAAGTCTGTGTTTGACCAGAGCATGAATAAAAATAATACAATACTAAAAAACTACATATGTCAGATTTAGAAAATAAAATTTAAAATGAAGGAAGAAAAAGGGTAATACTGTGCTTTATGGACACAGGTTACCAGTAAAACTTGCTGAAAAGTAGTCAAATGTGAGAGATTTAAAGCCTTGTTATAAATTTATCTCTAAACTGATGGTGTGAAAAAGTACAAGTCAATTCACTGTTACTGCCACACGTCAGTAGTTTTTTATAGATGACATTGGTTTTGTCTCCCAGCTTCTCTCCATCTCTGCACTTTCATTTTCTTTTTAAAGCCATCTGTTGCATTATGCCTCCATGTAGAGCTACCATATTTGCCAAAAGCACTTCAGACTGTGAGGATTTGTTGTGTTGGCAGCCTGACAGCACATGAACCCTTAGAGGAATATTTCACTTTCTGTGGAGTGTACTCATTGTTTGGCACCAAGCTCTCCACAAAGACTCAGGCTGAGTCATCCTCTAAATTTAGCTGCTTTGGGAATCCAGTTCATTACTTGTCTTGATTTTTATTCACGTCATTAAAGTTTTTCATATGAAGCTAGTTTGGACAATTTTTTAGTGTGTGTACATCTTAAGAAAGGCTGAGTTTGGACAGAAAGAGACGTTGTGTATGCCTGGGGCAAAATGTTTTGGCGTGAAGCGTAGGTGTGTTCACTCATTTCTGCCAAGCATCAGCGTCATTTATAAGCCATGTGTCCATGCTATTAAAGTAGCAAATGATCCTGTACTCTCATTTTTGCCCAGGGGTGTGTTTGTGTAAAAACGAGGAGTGGTCGGTCAGCTGTGTGGAGGTGGTGTGATTGAGGATAATGAACATGTCTGTGCCCAAAACCTCCTCAAACCTGGTCTAAAGTCTAACATCTGTGACAAATATTTGAAGAATCTTCAGTCAGGTTGAATGACACAACAGTTCCTAAATGCCTCTTTCTGCTCACATATTTCCCTTGCAGGGGTTTTATTATTTGGTCCTCCTGGATGTGGGAAGACCATGATCGCAAAGGCAACAGCCAAAGCCTCAGGCTGCAAGTTCATCAACCTCCAGGCCTCTACGCTGACAGACATGTGGTACGGAGAGTCCCAGAAGCTGACTGCTGCCGTCTTCTCTTTGGCCGTGAAAATCCAGCCCTGCATCATCTTCATCGATGAAATCGGTGAGCACACGTGGAAAGAAACGCACCAAGAGGGAACACCCTGGAAGTGATAGTTCACATGGATGATAAATTTAAGATTTACTGTGTTTGTCACTTAATGACATACTTTTAACATGCATGAGGGCAACAATTGATCAGCTGCACCTCGAGTAGAGAGTTCTCTGGTGTCTCATCCAGCATACATCCACTGTAAATAGACACACACGCACACACACACACACTATCTTCAACGACTAGACTAGCACATGAGGGGCTTCCCTCATAACTACAATCTTGATTGGCTGTCGCGACTCATCCACATGCAACTTTTCCTGACAAGTTGGAATTTTACAACTTTTGGCGACTGAGCGACACAACCTGGTAGTGCAACCAAGTCACCCAGGTTGCGTCCGTTGCACTGTGTCAAGGCTGGTCACACCCCATCATACCTGTACATTGACATTGCATGGAAAGTGGTCGTCCAGGTTGTGTCAGTCACGTCCGGTGTGAACGCACCTTAAGATATCCTGATTGGCTCCACTGTATCTGTTAGCAGTGATGCTATTTCTAATGAACATTGTGATTATCTGATGTATTATGGTATGCATTGTACGGTGGCGTATTGCATTCACATGAAAATAAATAAAAATCTGCCTGTTTTTATGAGATACTATCTCGTAAAAACAGGAATTTATTTATTTTTGATTTTCCTGTTTTTATGACATACTATCTCGTAAAAACAGGATTCCCCCTGACGCTTTGCTTCGAGACTGGCTGCTACATTTATCAACAGGTATGTGGTCAACACAGGTACAAAAACCGCAATGTCGAGCAGGTCCGACTTTGTGTCGGAACAACCGCAAATTCCTCAGGTGTCTGTGCAATGTGGACAAACTAATAACAATACCATCTACACCGCTCAAAAACACAAGTATCTCCCAATTTTTCAAACCAAGCGAGAAATAAAACTGAATAAGGTCTAACATGCGCGATATGTTCATTACTTTTAACATTCCTTAGTATCTCATAAAAACAGGAAACTCGAAAATGAATCATTTTCGGTTTTTACGAGATAGTATCTCGTAAAAACAGGAAATTAAAAAATAAATAAATTCCTGTTTTTACGACAAAGTATCTCATAAAAACAGGCGGTTTTTAATTTATTTTCAAGTGAATGCATTACGCCACCGTAGTATTGACATAGGACTATAAAAAAACAGTATTTCCATCCTCATTTGGGGAGTGTAGGGGGCTAATGTCAGACCCAAATGTATAATATTTCGTACCCTTATTTTGGGGTGGCAGGCTGCGTTGTGGTGAGGGTCCACCGTTCAAAATGAATGACAGATGAAGATCTAAACCCCATGTGCTGTTACAGAGAATCTTTGTCCAAAGGTCTTTTCTGTTTTGCTCCTTTTAACAGTTTGACCCTCTCTGGCACAGGATCACACCGCAGGATGAGAATCCTCTCTTTATTAAAGGGCGACTTCAGGCTTAATCACATTAAAAAACAGTCTAATCCTGTTTCATCCCCATAAAAGTGAACAACCTGACAGCCTGTTGGTCTCAGTCTGTTATGGAAATAAGTATTTTTGGCACCCTGTCTCTTGTGTTTTAGAGTCTTTTTTGAGAAACCGCTCCAGTTTGGACCACGAGGCCACAGCCATGATGAAAGCCCAGTTCATGAGCCTGTGGGACGGCTTAGATACTGCCTCTACCACTCAGGTAAAACAACCAGCTCCTGTTTTGTCCTGTGATTGATGTATTCTTATGATCAAGTCTGCACATAGGGCCATAGAGTCTTCATTCTCACACCAGAAACTTATTTTTATACGAATAGCCCTTTTCTTGTGTCAGATATTTACAGCAGTTACCATGACTCAGAAGCTGTTTTTCTAACATATTTGTTTATTTGTTTGATTTTCCATGTGTTTATAGGTGATGGTTATGGGAGCAACAAACAGACCACAGGATGTGGATCCAGCCATCCTGCGTAGGATGCCTACCACTTTTCATGTGGGCTTGCCAGTAAGAAGTGCATCCAGAAACACATAAACCAGCTCAGACTGTTTCAAAGTATGGATTAGTGGGTGAAATAGGACTTGATATGGTGGTATTCTTTAAGTTATACACACTTGTACTTTTTATAATCTTTGGGGAAATGTAATCTGAAGTTGGCAAAAACTTAAAAAAAGCCTTTATTGCCTTTGGCCCCTGCTTTGGTATTACACTATATGATTGTAAGATGAGTGAAGGAGACTGTAATTTTAAGTGTCTAAATGTTTGGCTACAATCTGCTTAAAGACATTTATTCATCGCACCGGTATTTGTTGGTGAACAGTATCCTGACGTTCGTCTCTCTTGGCATGAATGATCGAGAAAGTTTGTTTCTGCTAGCAGCCTCCGTAGCCATTTTAATTAAATTAAATCAAACAACAACACTGAAAGAATTTCTCGATAGAAAAGTACTTTCAGTCTGCCTCTGACTTGTTTTGATGAGATTTTGTTCGACGAAGTGGCAAACGTTCTGTTCTTTTCCCGCCTACTTCATCTGATCAGCTGGTAATGCCTGTAATTGCCGTAATGATCATCCAATCACCAAAGTTATGCCCTCAGACCCCACCCATTCCCAAACACTTTCTATGGGCTCATGCCTAAGTGAACATATTAGTTTGTGCTCTACAACCTCTATAACTCTTCATTGCCACAACCGCAGATGCTCAGCAGGGCAAAACATGGATCTGTGTTTGTCGAAAATGCACATAGAAAGTTACAGTGTATATTTCAGGAAGAAAGATTATTGCAATGTCATTTTTTCCTATTTTGTTCCACATTAATTCAGTAGGTCTTTGGTCATCTCTCTGTTTGTGAATCACCTTGTTTGACACTCACTGACATTTGTGTTCATATTCTAATGTTATTATTTTGTCACTTTTGGTTCCTGTTATGGCTCCAAAATAATAATGCCTATTACTTATAAACATATATATAAGTCTATATAAATATATAATATATTCTATATAAGTCTATGTAGATATAGACTCAAACACACTGTACATTCAGGTAAAGACCAAAACCGTATAAACCAAACTGTCAAAATTCACCTCCAGAAGTGATTCTTCTTTAAATGAAGTTATTGACTATTATTTCTGCCTTCCACTGAAGTGAATGACATCTTCGTCAATTATTTGAAAATCTTATATGTCCCCTCAAGGAAATTTGGTTTGTATATGAGGTCAAAACACTCTTTCATATCTCTCATCACAGTAAAAGCATACAAACGGATAACACAAGCACAATACAAGTAAATACACACAGTCAGCACAGTTTAATCGGTGCATCACTCCCACAGCCTTGTTTAAAAAACAGTGGTAATTGGGATGAAGGATTTAATGTACTGGTTTGATTTGGCCCTGCAAGTGCAAGTACACCTTCTCTTAGATGGGAGAAGCTAAAACTCTGCATGAAGATGGTGGAAAGGGCTTTGCCTGAAAGGCCTTTGCTCTCTGAGTGGCCCTAGCCTTAAAAACAGAGTCAGGATCATTAAGGGTGTTTTCACACCAACCATATTTATTGCGCACCAAAGAAGTTTTGGCCCAGGGTTTGGTACGTTAGTGTCAATGTGAATGCAACCACCGCACTTTGGTATACACCAAATCAGCCGGTCCGAGACCTCCATGAAGGGGTGGTCTCGATCCGCTCCATCTCCCTTCATTTGGTGCGGTTTCACTGGTGTGAAACAAAGTGGTCCGAACCGATCTACTTTTGATACATTGCGGGTATTGGAAGCACTGAATTATGGGTAAAGTCCTTCATTATTTACTTCCTGTTAATCCCGCAGTTGAATCTTTTGCTTTCTCAATTTGTCGATTTGTTTATTCTGGTTTGTTTATTCTGGTTGAGGATGGCGATGATTTACGAGGGTCCAGAATGTCGTTGATGCTGTCTCAAACACGATAAAAAAACATATTTGAAGGAAAATGTAGAAGAGAGCGAAACGTAAACATTGGTTGTTTGGTGTAGGAAATGGTTACCATGGTAGCCTCTTCTTCGTTCTCAGGTTTGGTAGCCAGTTACGTGCATATCGCCCCCTGCTGTTTCAAACTGAGTGAATACACAAGTGGGCCCTGGCACGGTTCGATGTTGCAAGTGTGAATGCAAGCCAGTGGGGGAGGGGGAGGGGGGGCTAACCACGGCGCAACACGGTTCGAAACAAGTGGGCCTAATGTGAACGTGCCCTTAGACTCACACCAGCAGTTCGTTACTTCGAGATGCTGAGGTTACCAAACCAGCAGCTAGTAGCAGAGTTTAAAATGGGCTCAACTGCATAAAAACACAGAAATAAAAGAACAGGGTGAACACTTTCTCCAGTACAATAATATTAACTGATTTTACTTATTAAACTTTAAACTCCCTTTTTCTTCTTCTTCTCTGAGTTTAGAGGGATTATTTTGCTTTTAGTGTTTAATCACATACTGAATAATATCTTCAGGCAGCTAAAATGAAACCTGAATGATTGAAGCCCAAATGAGAACTGCTGTCCTTCTTTCTCTGCAGAATACCAGACAAAGACAGGAGATCCTGAGGCTGATCCTAACAGGAGAAAATGTAAGATCTGATCTCTTTTCATGTCATCTGAAAAGATTTCTTCCCTTCAACGCTACCTCTTGTCATTCTCAAAGACCATTTCACACCTTTACTTTCCCCGTCAGACCACATTAGAGTCAGCCTGATCACCCGTGAACAGATGGCACTTGATTGTGACAGCTAACACATGAATTCTGTGAAACTGACTCATATCTTTGTCCCGCTCTTCTGCTCAGTTGAGCAATGCCATTAATCTGAAGGAGATTGCCGAGAAGACAGACGGCTACTCTGGCAGCGACCTGCGGGAGCTGTGCCGCGACGCTGCCATGTACCGAGTCCGGGACTATGTCCGCAAGGAGCAGATGAGGCAGATCGCTCAGCAGCTGAAGGACTGCGAGGAGGAGGAGGAGAAGTATGACTCACAAGCAAGCACCCACAAGATTTCAGAGCGTTTGTGTGTTTGCCCTGCACGTCTTTGTGTAGCTGCTGTACCCACACCCATTAGCCTGCGGTCGAGGGACGGTTGGCTTTAGAAGAAGATACCAACATTTAAGTTTAGTGGAAAATTCACGGATGTAACTTTGTCTTTGGCCACGTTTGTCTACAAGTTAACATTTTCCAAATAATTTAACAACTTAAAAGCTTGTATTTGGATAAAAACAAACTAAATCTGAATGAACTACATGGCAGAATAATTAGACCCTGTGATTTCTGAGATTTGATATTACATAGAGACAAAATATTCAGATCTGTGGTACTCCTGCCTCAGCTGTAGCTAAGCAACAATTGAAAGGCAAGACGAAGTTTAATATAAGAGTGTTTTTCTTTATACTAGGTGCTCCAAACACGTAATTTGAGGTTAAGCTCTTGAAAAATCGTATGAAATGCCTCAGCTTTTTATTTCAAACGTTAAAAAGGAAAGTGAAAGCATAGTGTACGCCCACGCAGTACGTTTTTAAATGATATTTTAGAAAACCAGTGGTTTTCAAAGCCCTCCTCTGGGGTGTGTGAGAGGACTTTAGGGGAGGTTTGGATCAGAGAGCAAACCAGCAAACACTGATTTTCTCAACCGAATTCTGCTTCACAAGGAGAAAAGATTGAATATTTGCAACATGAATAATTATATATGTTAGTAAATGGAGGAAATAGGACAACAACCACTACTATTTTAACTGGGTTTTTGAGGATTAATCTAAATGGAAAAAATAAAAATTGCAGCCAGTTGTTATTTTCTAAGAGCTGCTGTCAAAATTGGCAGAAAGTTTATTTTAATAGAATAAAAGACTTTATGCTTAGAGATGGTCATTTCTGTTAGTGTATTTTGCTTAGTTTTCTTATTTGATTTTTAGTTATGCAGACAAAGTAATGAAAAAAAAAATTCTTAAAACATTTAGACAAAACAAAAAGTTATGCTTTACTTAGAGTCTTGAAAACAACGTATTTACTTTTAAAAGATTAGCTCGGGCTAAACAGATGCAAACAAATCTTTTCCACTAGAAATAACATTTTGAATTATCTCATAGTTGAGATATCATGTTTATTTTTTTAACAATGCGATAGACTGTTATTTTGTCAGGGATAATTGTTACAAAATAATAATTAGTGATTCATAGAGTAATCTTTGCAACTGTGTTTCTGTTAGCTAGTGTGAAATAGTACAGTGGAGGCTTCCTCATCCACACTTTGAAAATCACCAGTTGAAATCAATATACACCCACTGGCCTCTTTATTAGGCATACCCATTCCACTGTTAGCTAGAAAATAGCTCATTAGCCAATCACATGGCAGCAACCCAATGTATTTAGTCATATAGAAATGGTCAAGATAACCCATTGGAGACCAAACTGCGCATCAGAATGGGGAAGAAAATTGGTTATATGGTTGATGGTGCCGTATGTTCTTGGAGGTATTACATGCACCCCCATCTGAGGGGTTTACAGAATGGTTATAAGAAAAGAAAATATCCAGTGAATAGCGGTTTCAATCAAAATGTTTTGTTGATGTCAGAGGAGAATGGCTAGAGTTGTTCAAGATGTTAAAAAAGCAACAGGATGCAAAAAAACATTTATGAACACACAATCTGTTAAATCTTGAAGCTAATGGGCTAGAGCAGTGGAGGGCCACACCACGTGTCATTCCTGTTAGCTCAGAACAGGAAACTGAAGCTACAGTTGGCACGAGCTGGAAGATCAGAAAATGTTGCCTAGTCATATTAGCCTTGATTCTGCTGCTACATTCAGATGGTAGTTTTAGAAACTTTACAGCAACATGAAAGAATTAAATGGAAAGAATAGTTTTTATCAGTGCTTCAGGCTGGTGCTGGTGGAATGATGTGGGGATTTTTTCTTGACCCACTTTGGGCCTCTCAGTACCATCTGAGCATTGTTCCCTTCAGCAGTAACACATGCCATGTTATTGGTCTTTTGAACATGACAGGGAGTTCATGGTCTGCAGTGGGCCAGTCACCAGAGCCCCTTGGGGATGTGGTGTAGATTTGAAGTATGGATGTGCAGCCAACACATCTGCACGCAACTGTGTGATGCGATTAGGGATGTAACGATATGGAAATTTTGTATCTACAGGAATTGTAACCAAAGTGATGAATCTTTACCCATCATTATTATGGGTATTGTTGCAGTGTGCTCAAAATGTTCTAAAAGTACTTTTACACAGAATTGAAATCATTTAACCCCTTTATTTTTATATTCATAACAGTTCTTTTGTCTTTTTTGTCAATAAATGTGTCAGACTCAGAGGCCAAACAATGTTACTCATGTGCACCTCTTGTGTTGTTCAGGCTCCTTAATCGAGGGCAGAACGTGGTTCTGGCTTTTCCATCGGCAAAGAGCAGCATCACCGTGACTCTCCTGCACAAGCACAAACACACACAGCCCACAACTGGACACGACCCCCATCTTATATGGCAAATTTTATCGCGGTTTACCATTTTACCGGTAACCGTTACATCCCTAGATGCGATCATGTCAATATGAACCAAAGTCCTACAGGAATGTTCCAGCACAGTGATGAATCTTTACCCATACTGCAGATATGGGTACTAGCATGGTGTACCTAATAATGTGGCCACTGGGCTTACATGCACAGTACTTATGCCTAGTGCTGAAACATAACAAGACAGTTTGATCACTCGTGGAGCTGGGAAATTTTGTTACTCATTTCTCTCTTGTGTTGTTCACGTGCGTAGGGAAAAGAACTTAATTGGAAGAGAACCTAATTCCATCGGGGAGAACGCAGCGTGACTCTCCTGCACAAGCACAAACACACACAGCCCACAATCCACCCCCATCTTATGTGGCAGTATTTCCACATGTCACCCTGTGTTGTGTCTTAAAAAATCCTACAAAGATGGAATAATATTATTAAATCAGAATTTTGCCGGCTTAACTGTACAAAAATGTCAGAAGGTGTTTCTGAGCTTGTTTTGAGTATGAAATACATTAAAAATGAGAGCGACTAACCATGAGAGACTCTGACAGTTTGAACAAATGTTGATCTGGAGAGAAAAGACATGTCCGGCAACATTTGAGAAGGTCAGAATAACTGGAGCTTAAATCACTTCAATTAAAAACAAATTATCATGATTTTCTGTTCAGTACAAGGAGGCAGTGACATTCATAAGATAGGTTTATTTGTCATTAGCATTAAGTGGGAGACTCCTTCTCTTCCAGCACTGTGTGTCCCTCACACCCCCACAAAAAACCACTCTGCTTTTTTAGAAGAAGAACCAAACACTTAAATTTGCTGAATTTTTGAATGCTGCTTTGGCTGCCCTCGGAGGCAACACTAGAAATTCATTCAATCATATAAAATTCATGACAGAGGCAGATGTTTTGAAGTTAATGCATTAAAGAGTTTTTGCAAATCTCTTAGAAGTTTTTACCTTTTCTTCTCAAATTTAGGCCATGAGTTTTAAATTCCAGATGTTTGGTGTAAGTTTGTTCTCGTTTTTTTTTTTCAAGTTGCTCATTGACATCGCAAATAGCAGCATTTGCTACAAGAGATGCACAATATAAACACAGTCAGCATCTGGAAATATCAACAGATATCTGCAGGCTTTAGCAGAAAAAGATAGTTATTACCTCCGCCAAGGAGGTAATGTTTTCGGGAGAGTTTGTTTGTCTGTCCGTCTGTGAACAAAATAGCTCAGAAAGTAATGAATGGATTTTGATGAAATTTTCAGGAAATGTTCAGCATAGGAAAAGGAAGAACTAATTCAATTTTGGTGTTGATCCAGATCAGCGTCTGGCCGCCATGACGAAAAATGTGATTTTTGTGAATAACTACTGAACTAAAATAGATATCATTATGAATCCAGTTGCTAATGGTATGTTTTCATGGTCAAGGAATCTAAATATTGTGATGACATAAAGGTAGGACTAATATTTATGGTGAAAATCACAATATGGGTGAGGACTGTGGCGATGGCGGAGGTCTGCGCTCTCCGAGTGCTTTTCTAGTTCTAGTTGGTATTAGCAATCATGGCCAATTCTGATGTTTACAGAGGATGTATTGACAATATACCACCAATACATCATCTGTACAGCTTATCCCATTCAGGGTCACAAGGGCTGGAGCCTATCCCAGCAGACACTGCGGGAGAGGCGGGCTGATCTGGCCACCAGCCAATCTCAGGGCCACATAGAGAGACAGACAGCCACTCACACCCATACTTACACAAAAGTGCTTTTTTGAGTCACCAGTTAAGCTATTGAGCAAGTTTTTGGTCTGTGGGAGGAAGCTGAAGTCCCTGGAGAGATCCCATGCATGACCGGGGAGAACAAGCAAACTTCTCACAGAAAAGCCCTGACCATCACGAGGGTCGAACATCAGTTTTAGGAACATAACAATGTTTCACCATATCAGTTTTAGTGTCTACATTAAAAAAGAAAAAGATACAGTGAAAGTGTCAGAAAAATTAATCCATGTATGTATTGTGATATTTGACTGCACAGTATTATATCAGTTTTTCTGAGCAGAGTATTGATTTCCTTTTAGAAATGCAGGACATTAGTTCTGAATTGTAGTTTAGCATCCAGCTGCTGAATGGCTTCAGTCAGTCAGGTATTTGACTCTACACCTCTCTGCTATATTAACAGTTATTATGTTACATGAACAGGCAGTAGAATTTATCCAGGCTGCAGGGACCGTTCTTATATCTATAAAACTGTATTTTTATGCACATTATCTTCTAGTTTCTGAATGTTTTTATTTACATGAAAAACTAAGTATTGACATGAGCTAAAAAGGAAGTGAAACAAAAGTATTATACATTGATCCCTAATATCTACAATGTGGGTTACTGACTTTTTACAGTTAAGTCCTTAAAATCAGCTCATAAGGTCTTAAATATAATGTTTACAAGCGTAAAGAGCCCCTGGAGTAACAGTGTGTGGTATTGTTTTTGCAGTGACCAGGCTGCAGTTACCGTTTTGACTTATGTCATTTTTACTCAGTTGATGAAA
The DNA here is from genome assembly GCA_036419115.1 of Scarus forsteni. Classification (NCBI taxonomy): domain Eukaryota; kingdom Metazoa; phylum Chordata; class Actinopteri; order Labriformes; family Labridae; genus Scarus; species Scarus forsteni. The sequence continues at coordinate 52,490,036 of JAZDUH010000066.1, read as the reverse complement.
CACACGAGGACACTCCAACAGTTAGCTGCAGGTGCAGGGGATCAAATCCTGGACCTTGTTGCGTTATGTCCGTGTCTGGTCTAAGATGTTTTGTGTCTCTTTCCTTCAGACCTGTGGATGAAGACCGCCTAAGACCGGTCACCCAGCTGGACCTCCTCTTTGGTTTGGACAAGATGAAGGAATCAAAGCGAGCCACAGCCTCCTTGTTACCCGCTGTAGCTGAAGTTCCCCTGGACTAAATGCCAACGTATTAACAACAATGGAGAATATTTTTCTTCTCACCACAAAAGCATCCACCACGTGATGTTCTCCACAGAGGAAACTTCACCAACATGTGAGGACCACAGGTGGATAAGTGTCATGTCCGATTTGTTTTATTTATCCAAGAGAGGGCTTGTTCTGAGCATGCTCATTTCAGCACAGGCGTCCTACATGTATGTAGCTAGAGCATTAAAATGAATGTCAAGAATGAGCCAGTGTGCTCAAGAAAGGTTTTTGGGAGAGGAACTCCTGGTCAGTTTGGCATTGATGTTGCAAATCATACAACCACATCATCACTTCAATAGGAGTCCTGCCCTGTTATACTGCTGACTTACACAGTATCAAGGAGGGGGAAATAACTTATGTTTTTGTCATTGTTGGGCTTGTGGGTTAAATCACTCCATCTTTTCTTTTTGGATTAAGACATGCTTGAATCACGCAGACAACTGTGAAACAAAATTAGTGAGTTCTGGCTCATTTTCATAAATTTCCAAGACACATGGGAGATGAAAAATGCTTCAAGAAAGGCCTCAGCAAAACTTGATGTTAGGAGAACAACTTTAAAAGACCAAAATGTTTCCTCAGGGTTATCACAGAAAATTAAAAAGAAATCAAATAACAAAAAAACAAAACTTGAGACAGCAATAGGATGTCTGCCAAAATTTGTTCAGGATTCTTAGTCTCAATACAAAATAAATATTTACGTTAAAGTTTGCATCACTGAGCAAAGGCCGGATTTCAGTTAAATACTCTGTACCAGCTGTTTTCTGGTACAGAGTATTTGTAAAGTGTGACTGTGTGACCGAGTTTGAGAGGATTTCACGGGGCTGTGGAATGAGAGAGCAAATCAGTAAAAATGTTCTGCTCAGTCAGATTCTGCTATTTGTAGCACAAATGTTAAATATTTATACAAGTACACTTTTATGACTGTTTTGATTTAATGATTTATTTAGGGTCTTAAAATTTGGTATTTTTTAGAAGACAGTGGAAATGCCAAAAGATGTCAGGCTGCTTAAGAGTGTAATATTTAATTCTTAATAATGGTAAATTATGGTGTGAGCCATAACATGCTGTAGGGGAGGAGCAGTCCTCCACACTTTGAAAATCCCTGCTCAATACCATCCAGAGATCATGTTAAGCTTTTCTGCTGCTGGTCATTTTGACCAACAAGGTTGTAAAATTTCTGCCATATTCATGTGTACTTTTGTTATTTTAACTTTCTTATTGTCTTATCTCTGTAACTACTTTTTTGGGGGCTTTTCGTGCCTGTGCTGGATAGATGAGAGGCAGTAAGTTGGAAAGTGGGGTGAGAGACTGAGGGGGAAAGCCATGGCAAAGGGAGCATGAGCTAAATTTGACCCATGCTGATGTTAAGAGCATCAGCTGAAGTTCAGAAGTGTGAAATGTTTCTCCCCCTCCAGCTCCCAAACTAGACCTACCTTGTGACTTCCTGCCATTGTTTCATTGTCGGTTTAAGTTCATGGGCTCCTGGTAGAAAGCCCAATACACAGCAGAGACGGTAGAATAAATGCAGAGCTGTTAACAACATGGCACCAAGCAGCCCTGAACCAACCAGCTACCATAGAATTCACCTGTAAACCAGTCAGAGAGGACTAGGCCCATGTGGAAAAGGAGGCCTTAAGGTGCATTCGGGGGGACCTTGGCGACCACTCTCCATGTAAAATCGATGTACAGCCGCGATGGGGCGGTGCAATGGATGCGACCTGGGCGACTTGGTCGCTCATCGCTCAGTTGCTAAAGTGGAAAAATTTTAGCTCTTCTGGCGATGTCATGTGTGAACTCTGGTTCACAGAGTGGGAAACATTAGGTAGTGAGCTCATTGGTCCCACCTAGGAGAGCCACAGAGAACTCACAGACGATGCTGCTGCAGGGCCTTTAACTGCAGTGTTTTGTGGTTAGGAGGTGAGTGAAACCGATACATTTGGAATAATGTCAGCTTATACTTCCTATTATATGATATGATATGAATGCGGTGAAACTCCAGCGGGCGTGAGGTCACTGGGACGGTGGCAGCGACCTGGTAGGCCAACACAAGCTCTGCTGCCAAGTTGCATTCTGGATGAATGTACCTTTAGATGGGCAGGAGCTCTAACAGATCATCTCAGATAGAGAGAGAATACATCTGAATCAGGGGTACCTTGTGTATGAAATTGGATTTTTTGTTGTTGTTGTTTTTTTTTAACATAAGCGAATGTGACCATTATCTAGATATCATCAAATATATGAAGCTGAGTTAAACCAACATATAGGTTCTTTAACTGATCACACTGATAAAACAAAAAAAACTTATATCACTATTCATGAAGAAAACACCTTAAAACTTGAAACAGGACATGCCATTGTCACTGTCCCCCCAAAAATTACCTTCTCTGCTGTTATTTACAGTTTGTAGTCTCAACAATATTAAGATGTAGAATTTTTTTAAGACCATATCTGTCTCATGTTGTAAAGTGGTTTTGCTGTCCGGCTCGATGCAGACTTGTTTTGTTAATCCTTCTCTTGCGCCCACACATTCTGACCATTTACATTTAACTTTTAGACTCAAATTCATTATGTCTCTTACATAAGCACTCAGCACAGTAAAGGGACATTTTTAATGTAAAGTACAAAGCTTCTTTGAAAGGACAACTCTGAGACAATTACACCTACATCCTTTTCATGCATAATAACTGAAACCACTTTAAATCAGACGGTCTCCGTGTGGAAGACGTGCAAACCTGCTGAAATCCTTTGCCCTGAATGACCCTGTGGCACATTCAGAGAAATCAAGTGTCACAATCTCAGGGCCACATAGAGAGACAAACAACCATTCACTCTCATACTCATACCCGGTCACCGGTCAACTTAATGAGCATGTTTTTGGTCTGTGGGAGGAAGCCAGAGTGCCCGGACACAACCCACACATGCACGGCAGGAACACTGCCCTGCCTGAACCGGCGACCTTCTTGCTGTGAGGCATGTGCACTACCTGCTGCACCACCATGCCACCCAGAGATAATTTATCTCTAGTTTGTAACTCTGATCACAGAAAAGTATGTTCATCCTCCTCCAGTTGCCTCCAGTTTGCAGCAAGCAGTCACATTTGCTCTAACTCAGCTTTTATTTGTCTGTTGATTGGATGCTGTCTATTAAAAGGCCATTTTGCCGAGAAGGGGAAAAATGTTCCCAGCATGCTTTGCAATTGCTCTGCATGTCAGTGTTCTGTGTGTCACTGATGCAGAGCTCATGGAGATACTGCACATTCCATAGTAGAGTAAATAATGCATTCATACTTTTGGAAAGTTTCTATTATTTATCGTGTCCTTTTGATCTATTTGCACAGTTTAAAAAGCAGCACAGCTCGTTTATGAGTCAGTCGGATATCACTCCATAGGGTTGTGGTTTGACTGACACTTTGAATCTGATCTGATACTCAATCAATATTTCTTTAAAAAAAAAGGAACTATTTTCTCACATCTGAAATCATGTTTTATAAAATTACATCTACAATTTAAAGTTAGTGTTTGCAAAGCTAAAAGGGTGTGCTTTTTTCACTTACACCTGAGCCTTCAGGTCTTAGATGATACAAGACTAGACCCTCTGAAGATGGGATCTACTGACAGGGCCAGCACTTGGGACATGGGAGGGAATGCTGCACTGTGCCGACCTGCTTCAACATAAGGGCAGCTTTATTCCTCTTTAACTAACCAGTAGTGCTCACAGCTTCTCAGCTCGCTCTCAGTACCAGAATAACGAGACATGATGGTCGGCGTGTTCGTCTACACATTTGTGATGGCACACTGGATCGCCTTCTGTATTCCAGTCTGTCAAAATGACGAGCAGCTTAAGTCTGTATTCATCCTTAAACAGCCTCATAAAAGTGAACGTTTTGGGTTAATGTGACCTCTGACTGCAGCTCCACCCTCCCTCTCTTTTCTCATTTTTGTCATTTACTCCATAAAGTGCTGATGAACTTTCTTCATAGGGGCTGCTGGTGTACTGGAGTGGGAAACAAAGTTGCTCTTGCCATATATACTGAGACTCTCCCCTTTTACATGCCCAGGATTGAAACCAGCCTGAGGCCCATTCGCTGCCACTTCTGCTGCTCTCTCTCCCCCCTTTCCAAGTCTCTGCACATTCTTTAAAAGCCCAAAATAAACAAAAAATAGCTTGAAAAAAATCCTTCAAAGGTGTCAGAGGTACCACTATTTTCTTCCCATGATCTTTATTTCATTATGATGGACATTTTATTCATTTTAAAGGGTCTCTACTTCTCAGTTAAGGGAGAATGCATCTAGCATGCAGGTTTTAACAGGCTATTGCAGCAATGTGATATTCATCATGTAATTAGTTACTGCTCCCAAGGAGTACAAGTCGGAATGTTTCTTTTGAAATTCCAATAATGTGTAGAAGTTGTGTGTCTTTGTGGTCGTAGAGTTAGTGGTGCTGAAGACAGAGGTCAAAGTCCTGAACAGGGTTCCTGCAGAACAGAAGTCTTTATATTCTTTTTTTTTCTTTTGTAAGGCCTTTAATAAGTCTCTTAAGTCTTATTTTCACTTTTGAGAGGTGCTAAAAGTGGATGGCAGCATGACTCAGACCAGCTTTTATCAAATCCATTTTTGGATCATAAGGACTGCTTCTGGAAACACATGATAATTAGGGATGGCAGCAACTTAATGCTTGTACCTAAAGCATTACCAAGTTTTCTGTTCATTTGCATGCACAAGTTCTCTCATGTCTGTTTCCTTTTCCTGCTCTTCATAGAAAAGTGCAGCTTTGTAGCAGATTGTTGAAATGATATAAAGCATCCTGGCTTGTGAAGTTTCAGTAAAATCATTTCAGTTAGACAAACCAGCAATTGATCGTTATCAAAGATATTTGATTGTGTTTTTGTGTTGTAGGGAAAATGTATTTTATTCAGTTTGGTTAAGGTTTAGGGCCTTATTTGGATGCCGTGAATCATGTTGTCTGAGAATTTTACAGCAAAATTCTCAACACAAAGCCAAGCTGGGTGCAAAGAGGATGGGTTATGTGCCTTGACTACACATGGGTGTGTTTCAAGCATAACGAAAATCAAACCAATGCTATTTAACACAGCAGTTTTAGTTGTTTTAGCTGAATTATCAATTCCTCAGCTTTTGTGTACTCACTATAATCAAAGAACATATGCAGAACACTGTATGAAACATGTTCATGCTCAGAGTGCAGTGTTTGTTTTGTTTTTTTTTAATCAAAGCATTCCAGAGCAAAAAAAGGCATGACAGACTCTTCAGCGTGAGCTTAAAGTTCAAAGTTCATTAACTGTCAAAATCTCAAATCAATCAAGCGTCAAATGTTTTTTATGGCCCATTTAATTGTTATCAATTTGTGGGCTTCAAGTTAATTATTTTCTCATTTTCTGATATAATTCTTCCCTCTGTTCTCTATTGTGTTAGTAAAACACACTGGACAGCCTGTTTGAAAATCTATAAGCATTATTATTTGTGAAACCCATCAGTAAGAACACAAGCATAACTGTTGTTCAACAACTGTGGCTGCAAAAAAGCCAGGCTGTCCCTTAGCTTTCTGTCCTGTTACTCACTTTAAACTTAATTTGTCAACAATTATTCTGATATTTAAAGGTAGAAGTGTGCTGCAGTGCAGTGATTTGATCTTGCTGATGGGTGCTAACCAACAATTAGTCCTTAAAATGGCTGAAGAACTCTGCGCCCCAAACTTTATACTTCAGAGCAGGTTTAAAGAGATATGAAGCACAGCCATTTTCTGTATCCTCAAGTTATTATGAACACGCCCGCTATGTGTTCCTCTCAACACACCCTTGGGCACTAATTGGAGCACACAATTATTTGCTATATAAACAGCATAAATGCTGACACTTGTATCAAACAGGAGTTATGGAAGACACCTGCACCTCATGCCAAAATGCTGTGTGCCAGGTCAACAATAGGGCCCTTGAAGGCTTAAGATTTATTTTAAAATTGTGTAGGAACCCTGTTTAATATTAACACCTGATGTTTAATAGACCTTTCGTCCTGTTTATCACATTCCAATGCTCTTGTGGGATAACTTATTTTGAGATAAATCAGAATTTTTAATTAACTCTACAGAAAAAAGATGATGAACATACATTTCAGTGTCATGTAGAGGTGGAGTTGTAACTTCAGCTCAGTAATAAGAACCAAAACTATGTGTAATTACCTGCACCAAGGCTTAAATGAAGAGGTATCACAAGCCCACAGGTAAATGTAAATATGCTCACCTGTTGCATCACTGGTGTCTTGAAGCTGTTAGATAGCGTTTGTTTTTGTGCTGTGTGCATGTTTGTGAATGTGGAAACAAACAACTACATCAGAGTGTGCACTTCATTCATTCACAATATGTTCCTCATATTTGCACAAATTGTCAGGTTTTCCAACATAAGATATTTTCATGTCAGAATCTTTGATTGTTTTCAGTATCTATATACGTAAACTTGAGTATTTCAAATTCAAACAGTTCTTAAGCAAGCTTTGTGCTTGGAATCAAACATTCTGATTTTAATGCAGTAAGCCATTTTGTCTTATTTTCATCTGCCTTTAACAGTGCTTTCATTTGTGTTGCAACAAAACATCACAAGCACCTGTGAATACATGGTAGTTATAAGGAACCTGGATATAAGGTCTTGAAGTTTTTTTAAAGTGGGTGGCACCAGTAAATGTGTTTGCCACTAAAGAAACTCACAAACCTTGTACCTGAGGGTAGCTATTTAAATAAAGCAGTAAATGGTGCCTCATAAGTGACCCACTTTTACGTTAAAACTACACAAAAAGAACATTGGCTTGACTGAAAGCTACAATAAGGCTACATGCACACTGTAGGTCTTAATGCTAAATTCTGTTTTTTTGTTGATATCTGACTTTTTTGCCTGGTTGTTCACCTTCTGATTTAAATCATGACTGCAGTCAGACTTCAGTATGAACTGTATACAGCCCTGCAGTGACCAGCATATGCAGAAGAAGACATGTTACATGAAGCATTCTGTGTTTACTAAAGTTAGCGCATGTAATTGTGTGTGTACCAGTTTTCAAGTTGTTGTGCAATCAGAGCTGACAAAATGACAAAGTGATGAGGAGAAGGAGAACAGAGAGAAAAAGAGCACACATTTTAACGATGGCTTTTTGTGGAGCACAGAGGTCTGTGTGGATGTGGAGTCTGAGCCAGGAGTGGTGGGATTGTGCTGTAGGAGCTTCACTTACACAAGAGTTCACCCATAGTTGTTTAGTCCTTTGTTTTCATCGGATTGTGTCATGTCGCAACTCCTCCAGCACAGGTTTGTGACATATGAGAAAAAAAGGTGGAATTGTACCACTTCTGCTTGCGTTGTAAATGTAGCCAAAGATTCTTTATTCTTTTGTGGCATTTGCATTCCTATATCCTTAAAAAAAAAAAAAAAAAAAACGGTAATCATTTAACATGTTTTCAGTAGGGATGGATGATATTGGAATTTGCTTCTTTGTTGTAGATAGCGATGTTTTGACAAGAACACAGAGCTTCTTCTTTACAGAAAGCGATCAGTTCCTTTCATGGTTACAGTCTTTTTGTGTTAAAACAGATATAAACAAGGAAAACAACATTTTATTTAGTAAAAGGTAATTTTGATTTCGAAAGCTGTACATTCACTGTTGATGTGCACAAACATTATGGCACTTTAGTTCATTCTGCCACCCAATTACTATAATATTTTTGCAGTAAAATATAATTTAAAAAATTACTGATATCACTAATCACCGTTTTAGGGAGTTATCTGCTCTGATAATATTGTACATCCCTATATTAGAGGGTTGTGAATTTTTACATTTCTACATGTTCTTGTAAACAGACCAGATTTCCTCAAGTCCATGAAAGTGCCCTCAGTTAGTTTTCACCCAAAACCAGAAAAGGTACCATTAAAAACCCTCATTGTGTTCCAGTGTTTATCATTATCATATTTATTGTGTCACCCTCCATTGTTGTGCTTTGAATATTTATCAATTGACGTTTTATGCCACAATATGAGTGTCAATCAGTGAGTAAAAGAAGCTGTCTGTCACTGCAGCACATCGCACGTTTCATTGTGTTTAAGGAGTGAATGACTCTAAAATCCACACAGTCGACTTTGAGGTTGTGTTGACATGTTTCTCTCCCTCTCTGTGGAAAAAGTCTCATCATTCAGCACACACTCCTGGGACGTGCCCTTGAATCTTTTCGAGGGTCTCATGCAGACCTTTTCTCCCACACAGTCTGAGAAAAACTGGACATATCTCTCATCCACCTGTGACCACATGGTGGCGCTGTAGCTTCATCGTCCTGTTGCTGGGGCAAACAGGGATGTGGACTGCTCACACTCTTGCAGCACAATAGTGAGACGATGAAGCAGAGAGCACGGCGAACTGGACTGATGCTCTTCATTAGAGCTCCTCAGGTGACGGATAAAGGTCAAATGTTGCCATGTGAACCAATTACTGTGTGTGCAGTGTACCTGCTTTAGTTAACTTCATAGAGGAAGTACTCCAAATGTTTTCCTTGATGCAATATTCTCATCAGGTTTATTTGTTGTGGAGACAAATCAGCCATAATGTTGTTACTGTATTGCTGACAAATATGTAAATGTGTTAATAGGATGCACAGTTATGTAATGTACAGTGTATTTATTGAATTACCCCAGAGAAAGTTTATCTCTTGTAAAGAACTTTCTATATTTCTTTTCGCATGCAGTTCAACCTGTTGTCTGTGTTTTGTCCTTGTTATAGTGTATTTAATGTAATAAATGTCATCACTCAACAACTTGGCCGACTTTATTTTTGATAGTCATGTGCAGAACATTTCAAATGCTCAACTTTGAATAATCATATTCATTGTGGATTATAATGTACAATAAAATGTAACTTGAAACAGAAAAGTATGTTTTTCAGAGAAAACTATTCTCTGCGCTGGTAGATAAGTGATTTTTTCTGCAATGAATTGTCCCACTGTTACTGTTAAAAAAGTGAGTGGTGGCTTTCAGCAGCTGTGTTTGGTAACTAACCGGACACACCAGATGGACCAACCAAGGAAGCTCACTAGTCCATCCGCGCAACAGTCCATCAAAAGTGTCTGGGGTGATTGATCTGACAGTCATATTCATGACCAGTAAAGTATTATAGTATGCAGGTGCAACTGCTGTGGTTTTAAATACAACACATGAACCCTTTTATAGAAAAACATTACGACATCTCTGTACAAGCAGTTACTTCCTGCTTACATCTTGATAGTAGCTCTTCATGCTCTAGAAGATGCCAATCAGGTTGTGCAGCTTTGGGCCACAGATCTGTAGACTTTTGTCAGGAGTGTTTCGCTGAAATAGGCAGGAACACCACTTAAAAAGACATCAATTTGATGGCAGCATAAGTTGCTCCAAACCTGTATGTACCGTTCAGCGTTGGTGGAACCTTCAAAGATGTGCAAGTTACCCATGCCATGGGCAGCAACACACCTGTACCATGACAGATGCTGGCTTTTGAACTTTGTGCTGATAAAAATGAGGATGGTTTTTACTCTCTGTAGCTTACAGGACACAACCTCCACGATTTACAACACTTATTATACCACAGCACACTTTTCCATTTTGCATCATTCCATCTCTGATGAGCTCAGTCCTGGATGTTAATATATTAGCTTGCACTTGTAGTCATAGCAACGAATTGTGTAATCTGACAATGACTTTCCAAAGTGTTCCTGACCCCACATGCTAATATCCTTTACAGGATGATGTTGGGTTTCAATGCAGTGCAGATCTCAGAGGGATCAAATGGCACAGGCATTTAATGATGTTTTATTACCTTGGCATTTATGTGCAGAGCTTTCTCCAGATTGTATGAAATTTTTTGATGATGTTATGGACTGTTGATGATGAAATCCCTAAAGCACTTGGAATTGTTTGGTGAGAAAAGTTGTTCTTTAACTGTTGGACTATTTGCTTCTGCATTCTTACTTGAGTACAGTTGAATCTTTCATGGATGCTGAACTCCTTTTTTACCCATTCATGACACTCACTTGTTTCTTATTAACCTTTTCATGTGTGGGGCGTTCTAAACTGTTTTTTGCTTTTTGAGTATTCCTTAAATTTTCCAGTCTTTTGTCACCCCTGTCCCAGCTGTTTTGGAACGTGCTGCAGGCATCAAATTTGAAATAAGAAAATACTGTATCTTCAGGGAAACAATCAAGTTTTATAAGTTTATATGGTAAGTTTCTTGACTTCATAGTGTATTCAACTGAACATAGGCCCAAAGAGATATTCAAATAAATGTGTTCTGCTTTAGTTGAACATTTTATACAGCATCCCAACTTCATTGGAATTTGGGCTTGTATATCTCCAGATTTAGAATTGTTCTAACTTTGCACCCACATAGCTCTACTGAGTGTTTGTGCATGTGTGTAGTAAAGGGAGCAGAAGAGGCAAAAGTACCCATTTACCCACGAGAACCAGCCCACTCCCCTCCACGAGGCATCACTTTGACTCTTGACTTTGCTCTGAACATCCACAAGGCTCATTCTGTAGAGTTGATGATGGAAAAACACAAATGTTTTAACACAAGGTCAGACCAAGCTCATTCATATCTTAAGACATGCTGTAGTCCTTGATTTCTCCTTGAAGGCAGCTTCTGTTTTAAATATTCACACTTGTTTGCTCTGCTTTAAGTGAAGCTGATGAGCACAGAAATATTTTGCTGCCTGTGGCGTGGGCAGAGGGTTAGGTGATATTTACGCTTCAGACTTTAATTAGGTGGAGTCGACAGTGTTTCCTCTGACAAAGTTCATCCAGGGTGTGTGTCTGATCTTTGACTCAATGATTCGTTATTCAAAACGCTATCGATGAGTTATTCATGAAGAGGGAGCCAAAAATGAGAGCCTCTACCTAGCCTCTTTCAATCAGAGGATGGATCTTCCTCGATCAAAACAACAGAAGAAGCAGACCCTCTCTCCCTGAAGCACAGCTGGCCGTAGAAGTCAAAGACTCCCCACTGAGAGACTCCTCACATGCAGATGGAGTCACTTTTGTCTGGTCCCGGTGGGCTCATAGCATCTCAGGGCTGATAGTCTAAACCTAATTTTTCCATCTGATAGGAGGCGGAGGAGGAGAGAGGAGAGCAAAATGGCCCCACTCTGCTCCAACACGGTCTTCTGAAAGCTTCCACGCCATCAGACATGATCGAGCGAGCACCGAGCAGCCGTTACTCCAGCCACATTGCCCAGCAGGACATCCTGTTGCCTGCTGATGTTGAGGGTGTTTCATTGCTGGAGTACCTCACAAAGCATTGTTGCATAATCGTTTTGAGAGGCTGAGTAACTCCAAACTCACAACAGGATTCAAGGACTCCTAGAGAATGAAGCTGTGGGTGAGAGGAGTGTTTATTTATCCAGTTTTATGGCCGTTTGATGCTTTCTCTGCATCAGTGAGCAGTCACAGAGAAAAGAGAGTGAAATGAAACAACGGTCCAGGGTCAAAGTAACAGTCGGCACTTTGTGTTTATATGAGAACGCCTCTGTTCCAGGTCTTAAATAATCATCTATCATGCTACAGCCACACCAGACATGAATTGGCGAATTTAAACGCACGTAGTGCCTGTGACGCGCCGCACATAACGCCCGAGGCTGGACGCTGGACCTTTTTGACAAGCTGAGGGGTCACTGCACAGGCACAGGTCACTGCGCAGGCGTGCGTCACTGCGCAGGTGGAGTAGAGAGCCGAAGCCAGTCGGACTCAGTGATGACCCGTACAGGCAAATCCAGCTGGAAACAAATATTTACAGAACTTACCCTCAAAACCTGTCTCCTTAGAGACTTTCACCCAAGCCTTCTCCTTTTTGTTCCAGTCTCTGTAGAGCACACACGTCGAATGGTGTAGCTCCGGATGATGGCAAACAGCGCATATCAACCTGTCCACCATCTTTCAGCGGGGTTGGAGCCGGAGCAGGTGGCCGGAGCGTCACACATCATCAAATCATTGACGTCGGGGGGAAATGTCATCGCTGATTGGCTGCCGCGGCACAGCATCATGTGTCGAAAGTCCAATATTTTCAACTCGAGTTTAGAGGCGTTCAAATGCCCCAAACGCATCCAATGCGCCGCCCAGGGTGAATCTGCATCCAAACACGTCTTTGTATTGACTTTGTATGTAATCTCAACGCGCTTGCGGTGTTCCCACCGAAAGCATTGAAAGCAAGTGTATTCGTGCGTCAAGTGAAATCGCCCCCCGCTAGATGCTCGAGTTTTGACGCTGGTACAAATATGCAGAAAAACGCTCACCGCGCCGCGGCATCGTTGCACGAAAAAGTCCGCCATTATCATTTCATCGTCGAGCATGGCTCTGATTACCACCATCGCTGCTCTGTACCTGCTGTGGAGAAGTCAGCTGCGGGATAGGCATTGACGTTGGTACTGGATGCATGCTACCCTATGGAGGCTGTGTGAGTTAGGTGAGTGATGACCGTACAGGCAAATCCGGCTGGAAACAAATATTTAGAACTTACCTCAAAACCTGTCTCCTTAGAACTTTCACCCAACCTTTGCCCAGTTTGAAGACCTGCTCGCTAGGGTTGGTGCCAGGATCTCCGCCTGGATACCAACTACAGGCAAGACAGTCCAGCTGCAGCTGCGGAGGCGCCTTTCCGTCTGGTAGGGTGGGTTTAGAAGTCTGTCAAATTAGCAAGACTCCGACCCCCAGAATGCCAAGCATCAGTGACGATCTCCACGCTGATAGGCTGTCCCAGCGCGTCAACACGCTCGCTCACTTGAAAAGTTCAATTATTTCAACTCGAGCGGCAAGCAGCGAGCATTTTTTCACCGGAGACGCTCGCCGCTCAAAGCTTGAACGCTTGACGTTGCTCATTGCTTGCCCCGATGCAGCGTCAATTCGCATCTTTAAATTGACTTTGTATGTAATATCAATGCGTGAAAAATTCACGACGCTTTCGGTGGGTACACGCCATTAGAGCTTTTAAAGTGCATTTTGCATCCCTGCAACATTTTACCTTGCTGGTCCTCAGCAACAGCCAGCCTAGCACCTTAGTTAAAACATTTCCAGGTGTGCCCCTTCAATCAAAACACAAACTTGAGAAAAAGATCACATTTCCAGTATGTCTCTGTATTTCTATCATCACCTTGGTCATATATTTTGGTGGTTTCCGGACCTATAGCTTGGTTGCTTATTTTCAGTTCATCTGGGCAGAAAAAAATCATAAAAATTTGTATAATCTAATTTTGATCATACATCATTACATAACAGCCAGCAACAAAATGACTATGGGGGCCTTTTTCAGACTAGCCCCTACACCCTGCACCCTCCCCCTCCGTGTCAGAGTGCGTTCCATCAGGAGTCAGACTCGTAGCTGAATGAAGTTTACCTCATCAAGGTGTAGGGTATATACAGTGGCAAGCTTTGGGAAAAATTTCCCTCTCTTAGGCAGAACAGGATGTGTATGTTGCCATGGTTTTGCAGCGGTATCTTGAGGGAGCAGCAGTTCTCGCCTTCATTCAACATTAACCGAAAAATGGGCAAATCAGATCCTCCAGAAGGCATAGATGTTTAAGGCATCTTTTACTCTTGATTATGCAGCAGTGATATGTGAGCCTCTGAAATTTGTTGCGAATGCACAGTATTCTGTAAAAGTTTTCTGGACATTGATTTTATTCATTTTTATTAAATAATATGAGATTGAACCAATAAATCATCCTTTAATGTATAATATAATAGCAATTTAGTCATCATATCATTAATAAATGCAAAAACCAAGAAGTTTTTTTGAATGTCTGTGCAGCAAAAAGCAAGTACTTTTTTGTTTTTAACTCTTGCTTTCATGAACTCTTTGGTTTTTGCAATAGTCCCTGTAAATATAAAACACTTAATCAAATAAACATGAACTGTTTTCTGGACTAATGCAGGGCAGCCCTTATTTTGATCAGCAACACCATGTACATCTTAAGTTGTAAACATCTGTATGACAATCATCAATTATTTTTTTTAGTTTAACTGTGTTTGTGCAGGCACTTGCATAGAATTAACATTTGTATGTTGCTTCCTCCATGACTGAAACCGGACTCCATTTAGCACTGCAGGTGTTCAGCGATCAGTGCAGACTCGCTTGTGGAGGGTTTTATAGCCCACTCCCCCTCCCCACGAATCAGCTTGGGACTGACTTAATACGGCGACCCCTCTGCGAAGATGTGCAAACTGAGGAGTAATCAATAGGGAGAGTATGCAGTGACCGGTTTAAAAAAGACCCTGAGTCACGCTCTGCATTATAGGAAAGAAACTAAGCTCGCGAATCACTCTTTAATTGAGACCTTTTCTTATAATGTGTTATGATTGTTTATACATCCATCCATCCATTGTCTTTGTAGCTTTTCCCTTTATTTGGGTGACCAGGTTTTCAAACCTCAAACTAGGGACACTTTGATTTTGCCCTGAACCACATGTATGTGCCCAGGATACAAAACAGTTTTTACAGCACAACACAGCTGATAAACAATCAAACCATTTAATTCATAAACTGTAATTAAACAATGTTATCATGATATCGTAAAAATGTTGATGTTGCAATCTTCTCCAAATGATCCAGGTGTGAAAGCATCCTAAGTCGGGATTGTAGATCAAAACTGAAATATTGATCCCTGTGATATCAGAAATTTAAGCTCTGAATTTATTCTGATATAAATAATTATATTTGAATAATTTGGGGTAAATGTGTGTTTTACCATAAATAGTGATACAGTGGAAAGTAACAAAACTAGTGCAGACTCATCTAAATGTCTCCCAGATGATATGAACTACTTCTTCTTCCACTTGTTATGCTCACATGCATAACACAGTTCATAGTCCCAGGCCCACAGTGCGCTGCCCAAGGCTCACTCATTCAATTCAGCTGATAACAATGGCCAAACACAAATGCAGTCATATGTAGACTATTGGCCCTTTTCCACTAGCACGCCTTGGCCCTACTTTACTTGGCCCTACTCAATTAGCAGCGTGCTTCCACTAGCCCGGTACCTCCTCAAACAAGCCAGTTTTAGTACCTACTTCGCTCTGGTTCCAGGCAAGCTGAGTCAATACTAAAAGATGACTTCACCAACAAAGTCAATGCAAAGACGCGTTTGAACGCAGATTCGCCCCGGGCGGTCCGCCGGACGCGTTTGGAACGTCCGGCGCCTTTGGGGTGTCAAACGCCTCGCCTCAACGCTCGAGTTGAAAATATTGAACTTTCGACGCAAATTTGTGTGACCCTGTGCCGCGGCAGCCAATCAGCGATGACATTTCCCCCCGACGTCATTGATTTGATGACGTGTGACGCTCCGGCCACCTGCTCCTGCTCAACCCCCTCTGAAAGATGGAGGACAGGTTGATCTGCGCTGTTTGCTATCATCCGGAGCTACACCATTCGACGTGTGTACTCTACAGAGACCCGAACAAAAAGGAGCAGGCTTGGGTGAATGTTGCTGAGGAGACAGGTTTTGAAGGTAAGTCTGTAAAGACGTAGCCGTAGCATAAGTCCTTTAGTGCTGAAGGCAGGAAGTATCCAGGGAGGAAGGGAGGAAATAGATAAATGAAAGATACAGAAAGTTAGCTGTTGACAATGTGTGGCATTGTCCTTGACTTTGGGATTTTTCATACAATGGGAGTTTTGCTCATTCTGAAGATTGTGAAATCAAACAATTCTTCATGATTAGACAATAACTACGAATAGTCTATAAT
Source organism: Scarus forsteni (assembly GCA_036419115.1). Taxonomy (NCBI): domain Eukaryota; kingdom Metazoa; phylum Chordata; class Actinopteri; order Labriformes; family Labridae; genus Scarus; species Scarus forsteni. The sequence continues at coordinate 52,474,030 of JAZDUH010000066.1, read as the reverse complement.
GCCTATTATTTATGGAGAAGCTATACTTTTAAATACACTACTTTTTAGTTAAGTTATTCTAACAAAAATATATTAACAGTATTAGTATTGGATCAGTATCTGTGATTCCAGCTGAATTTTACTTAGTATTGGATCTGAAAGAAAATCAGTGGTATCTCACATTACTAATCCTAGGACTATATTTGTGCTAGATGCTAACTTTCTTGAGTCCACAGCTGTAGCATTGGGGCCTCACAGCTACCTCAAACCTCAAATGCTCCACAGATGATTTCATTAGTGGACTGAGGCAGCTGTCTGAAATCTCTGTGCTAAACTAACTGGCTGCTATGTTTGTGGCTTTATGTTTATCTTACAGACATGAGAGTAGTTGTAAACTTCTCCCTGCGAAACGGAAACAAGAAACATTCCCAATGTGCTTATGTATTTACTCATGGTCTGTTTGACATAATGCACAGCCTTCTTTGGTAAAGAAGCAACTGAGTAGATAAATCATGAGTAAAAATGTTCCATATTCAATAGAAAGCATAGACTCAGGACTTCATTTTAGACCCGCTGTAAATACTATATACTCTGGCAGTTATCCAGAGATGTTTCACATGTTTATGAGGATGAAGACAGTAAACTTTCTGAAACCCAACAGGCCCAGTAAAATGTGAAAATACAGATAAAAAGGGATTGATGTTGTGTATATAACGTATAAAAGATGCATTTTGCCGTGATTACAGCATGAGAAAACCTTTACAAACTGCCCTTGTGTGCGACTGTCTGCAGTTTCCCAGCCTCATGCAGTGATCCTGCAGCCACAGGGTCTACAGAGCGGCCTCAGTGGGTCATCTGTCCCTGATAGATGAAGAGGTCTTACCCTACATTAACCTCCTGTCCCATCTCTGCAGGAGCCAGCTCCAAAGAGAACACTTTGAAGATGCATAATTTGCAGGGATGCAGTCAGTATCACAGTAAAAGTCAGTGACATACGTAACTCTGAGGAGCTTCACTCTGCCTCCAGTGGGGTCAAGCTGCTGGGAAACAGTGGCAGCAAATGATGCGATTCATCGGCTGACACCATGGTCAAATGTCTTTCATAATGACCGTAACATTGTTTAATGATTGTAAGCTTAATGGGGTAGAGAATTATATTGAAGATGAGGTGCAGTCCCGATGTGATGTTTGTTTTTTGGATAATCATTGATGCTTTGAAGCTGAAAAAGGAAAAAAGTGATGTAGACACAAGATGGTGGGTAGAGGTAAATTCTTGAGCATGACAAGCCTTAAGACAAATCCTATGTTGTGCTTTAAGTTATGTTTGAATTAAAGCAGATCTCCCTTTAATTAGATGCAATGCATGTCTGTAGCCAAGCAAAGCTCCAAGCTGGAATGACTGAGCTCAGGACTGAGCTGCAAATGCACTGTTCAGTCATCGTCCTTTGAGGAGAAAAAAGGGCAGAAGTGCCAGGGTGATGACAGAGATGACTGCAAACTCATTAACAATAATGGCTGCTTGTAAGTTTTATCAGAACTAAACAACATTTATTCAGTGAAGGAATTACAAAGAAAAAAGCTGAAAACATTTCTCAATTAAAAATAAACTTTTGCCTCTGTCCAAACAAGTTTCTGCAAGAGTTTGATTTACGCTTTGGCTCAGATTATTTACTTGTACTTGCCTGATGAATTGAACGTTCTTGCCGTTTAACTGTGTTTATAAAATTCATGCAGCTTCTGACCCTCCTCCGATCTGACGTCTGGCCATCTGACTGCCACAGACGTATTCCATCCATGCATTACTCTCTGACAGGTGGGTTTATGCATAACAGATCCCAATAGTTTCAGGGGTTACATTTACAGCTGTAGTAAATCAAGGAAAAAACTTTTAAGTGGCATGTAATTTCCCCTTCTCATGTGGCAAGAATCATTGTAAACAATTAACAAAACGATTGTGGATGAACTCTGTGTCAGTGAAGCCCCTTATGTCACAATCCCACCACTCAGACTACATCCACACATACTCCTGTACAGAGGTTGCAGCCCTAATCCACAAAGGACACCGTTAACACGTGCTCTTTTTTCTCAATCTTCTTCTTCTCAGCTTTTGGCACAAGCTTTTGGCACACACTGCACAATTTCAAAAACTGATACTCACATGCTGACGTGTTGCACCCATACTTCTTTATCAGACTTCTGTATACATCTGTAAAGACAGCATGGTCCATTTGACGTCATATCTTCGTTTGCACATGCAGGTCACTTCAGAGCTGTAAATGGTTCAAGTCTGATGGCAGTCATAATTTAAATTATAAAGCGAACAACCAACCATGAAAAAATGGATGTCAACAAAACATCAGAACTGAGCATCAAGACCTGCAATGAATGCATGAATGTAACCTGAGTCTGCTCTTCAAATCTTTGGGGACTTCAGTAAAGTGAAACATGGATTTCAGTACATCTTAAAATCTTGTTTAATCAGCTGTTATGGCGACCAGGTTTGTTTCTCACCTAACAAGTTTGTTCCAGAATTCACAAGAATTCTAGATCATAATTTTCTTTTCAATGGTTGTGAAACCTCCAAACCAAACAAGGACCAAAGGAGGCAAGTGAACCAATATAAGTCATATTTCTCCCATAACTGGGAGAATTGCTAGTTCACTGAAGAAAAAACAAGAGACATGATGTTATGGATCCAGATTTCTTTATCTCAAAAACATGCAGCATGGAGGTGAGATCTGGTGAGCCGTCCTCTGAAGACAAGACAGTTCACCAACATTAAATACAGCTATCTTTAATGGGTCATCATGAAATCACAACACAACAAAATATTTTAATCATAAGCATCCGTTCAAGAGAGTAAAATACCTTAGGACACCATACAAATGTAAAACTTCATCCCCAGTTAAAAATCACCCCGCCACCTGGCCACCAAGCTCAAAAGTTGTCTAAAGCAGATGTCAGATATGTCGGTGTTGTTTTACCCACAAAGTCTAAATAAAGCTTTTCCAAAAATTCCTCAAACCGAAAAGCAGGGCACTATTGCTTATATTTTTCCAAATACAACTATTTGCAAGATAGCATAGGTGGCTGCATTACACTTCAGGCAGAGCATTTGACCAGGATTATGTTTGTATTGATTCATAGTGAACAACAACAAAGTTGATTTAACTAAGTGCTGCAAGTGCCTTAGAACTCTTAGAGAACAACAGGTCACCTCATGTGTTTAAAGACCTGTCTGCTTGGTGGTCATACACTTATGGCTTTAAGAAGCTAACATTCAGTAACAGGAGGCAAGACAGAATAACCTGTAACCTTGTTATCTTGTATATTATTTTGCAGTCATAGATGTCTGTCTGCTCTCAGGGAAACCAAGGGCACGGCCTTCATGCATGTCCATATTAGGCCTCTGACTCAGACATTGTGACAAACAAGTCCTCAGGCAGCTGGATTGTCAATCATCTCGCATAAGGTAAGACAAATGTTCAGCTTTACCATACATGACGTTATCTTACTATCTTTGACTTACGTAGGAGTAAAACCAGAGTGCCTGAGGCAGAATTGACGCCACACTTTTCTATGCTGTGGGTTATTAATCTCCCTTGATTGGTCGAGTGTCTGTTGCATAGGTGCAAACCTCCCCAAAAATCCTGTTAAAATAAGATTTTTTTTGTAGTACAGTAATGTTTTTTGACGGTGCAATACAAGTAATGCTACTTAAAACACATTGTCAGACAATTTTAGCTATTAAAGATTACAACCCCCCCTTCCCTCACAATGGTTTGGTCCAAAATGTTTCTCACAGCGACCGGTGTAGCTGCTGCTGCAGAGTGAGCCGTGCTCACAAAGAGGCAGGCAACAGGCAGGCACAGCGGTGGTGATCAGATGAAGTAAGTCTATTAAAACACATAATGGTTGACAAGTTGTTTATCACTCCACTGGTTCAACAAGCACAACATACAGAAGTGTGGTCACCTGGGTTAGCATTGGTAGCATCGATTTTGGGCTGTTATGTTAACTTCCAGACACCGCCTCATCAAAAACACGCTGCTGTCGTAATCCTCTCTCAGGCTGAGGTGAAGGACTTACGGTAGTATCCAACTGTTTTGCAACTTCCCTGAGCAATCCTGAAACTGACTTCTCTCCTGCCGCCATTCTGTCTCAAACGTGTCATGCACTTGTGCTTTCAGCTTTTCAGGCTTCTCAGCATTAGCAATAAGTCCCCACATTTTGAATCCACATGATTTGGCTGAACAATGGTGTGGTAAGACTTTTTTAATATTCTATTAAACACAACAAAGAAGCACTGAGATGATTTGTTTGAATTTCAATGTAATTTTGATTAAATATTTGATGAATTAAAGCTAGTGTCTACGATCTGAAAACCAGTTTGGCTATTGAGACAGATTTGAAAAACGCAGCCTGCCCCCCCTTCACTCACATATTTATATGTTCAACTCACTATATATGTATATATATATATATATATATATATATATATATATATATATATTTCTTCCTTACTTCAGCCTTTTCCTCGAAACTTTTATGTTTCCTTCCCTTTCGATGTGGAGGGTAACAGAAGCGGCCTCCCGGTTTTGGTGCTGGTCTTCTCCAGCTCCATGACGCTTAAGAAGCTGCGCAGCTAGCTGCTCACCGGTATATGAGGAAGGTAGTGGGGAGGAGGCAGGGCCATGGGCAGGACGGTGCTAAGCAGGGAGACAGGGGACAGCGGTTCGGGTTGGTCAACTGTTATGCCGCTTTGCAGCAAATATACTGAATGGACTTTTGTCATTCTTTTTGGTCTTTATATTGCGTAGATCGGACCATAGGTCCAAAACGGCCTTATAAACGGTGTTATTAGGATGTACCAAGCTTCCAAATCGTAGACCATAACTTTAAGTGGCAAGTTGGTTGATAAAGTAAGGGTCTCACCACTTTGTCCCACCTACATGTCTTAAAATCTGTTCTCAAACAATTTAATTCAAATGTTTAATTTAATTCAAAACATTTTATTTGTTTTGGCCAAATTAATAAAGGTATACCATGTTAAATGAACAAATACTAGGCATGTTTTCTCACGATGTAGGCATTGTGCCTGTTGGAGACAATGACTCATAAACTGTGAGATGGTGACATAAACAAGTGTCCAGCCCCCCCTCAGAGTTAGTTATGTGTTGTCTGCCTGCCTGCAGAGATGTTGAGTTATCCACCATCTGTGCCCAACTAGACGCCCCTGTTAAGCCTCAGACACAAACATTATTTAAGGTTTACAGATTGAATTTAGTACCTGCAGCAGGTGTCATGTTTGCTGTCACTGCGGGACTTTTGGGTTATAAATAATTCCAGGGACCTGGAACAGCTTTTTGCTTTGCTCAAGAGAACGGGTGTGGATGTTTTTACACATGCAGTGTAAAAAAATTCAGGCAGGTCAACATATAATTCTGTCTTAGTTCCTTTCCACACCTTTCAGTAGAAAACGTTCACCACAGATCAGGAAGACTTACGGGAGGGAGAATGTGATATGGAGACAGTGATGTCGAAGGGGCTGATATATTACCTGAGACTAAAGATATGACATTGTTTTGCATATATAAATGATAATAACTACGCAATGGATGCCTTAGCGCAAGGGGCAATACCAAACTTTTCAAATCAATACTACACCAATACTTTTTGTTTAGACTTGCTTGGAAAGGAAGCACAGAGGTGACAGGGCTCATATTGGAAGGTGCTGCATATTTAACTTGGATTATACAACAGTATCTTACATATCAGCCCCCTTACAATTCTGGTTAGAGTTTAAAAATAATCATATGTTTTTTTTTTAGTTACAATGCCTAATACCATGTTTTGAGTCTGCTCACAGGTGTGGCTAAGTGCGATTCCCAGTGGATCTGTTTGTTTCCACTGTCATGTGATACAGAGAGTGATGCTAGCAGCAGAGCAAGGGAGAGCTAAAACAGTCAGGGATATTAAATATATCATTGTTGTCCAGCACAAACCTTTTATCTCCATTTTCATGATTCACTTTTATCATAAATTAGTGCTACTGGCCACCATGCTGGTGAGTGGGTTTTCTAAATGTTAAACCAAAAAATAAAATAGTTTACAATCAGGATAATAAAATATTGTTTCAGTGAGCAGTAACGCATTGTTTCTCATTTGTTGGAATAGTCTTTGGTGTCAATACTTTACTGTATTAGTATTGATTTTCAAAATATAACTTAATAAAGCCCGACATGGCCTGGCACCAGAATCATCTCTCACTGATGGTTTTAGTTTATGAACCCAGACGGCCCTTCGGTTCCTGTGATTTGTTTCTTTTAGTTATTCTACAAGACAGAACTGAAACATTTGCTGATGCAAGTTTTAGAGGATGCGTTCCAACTCAATGGAACAAACTTTCACAGAGTTTGAGATTAGCTGGAAAAAAAGACCTTTAAATACAATGTAAAAACTCTGGCTTATAAATGTAATTTGTTTTTATGACTATTATCTACGAGTATTACTCTTTAGTGTTTTTTATTGTTGGTTTGCATTCCATATTTGATGTTTAAAGGTGCTATGAGGAGAATCTATTACCGGCGAAATAAAGACTCTGCTACCCATGAGCACGTGAGGTGACTGTCATAATGCTGCGTTCCAGTAACCTCGGAAATGGGAGTGACATCATCTCCGACTTATTGGCGTTCCAGTTGAAGTCAGAAAAAAACATGCCGATCTACCAGGTGTTGTGAGATGATCTTGATGAACTCAAGAACTCAGGAGTTCTCCCAGGAAATGCAACCCTGGGCTTAAGGTCACCGTGCTCTCTCTCGGCCTTCCTGACACTGTTTACAGCATCCGCAATCAAAAACCCATTTGGTGCGGGACACAGGATGGACACGTCAAACATAGGGCTTAATACAAGACATTGACCAGGAGGACATAAGACTCACTGCCTTAACGGACGATCGTAAAAGACTGTCTCCTTTGTCTGAAAGCGGGGGAGAAGGACACTCACAGGATGGAGGACAAGACCCCCCCTCTGTTTAATGACTTTAACCAAACTGGCCAGAGGTGACCTATTAACCCCTTTATCAGCCTGAGACATTTGCATTTTTAAAGACATTCCTTCAGCCAGTTCTCTACAAGCATCCCCAAACTCCTCTAAAACCTTGTATACATGTCTGCACTATATGATAACCTGATGTGTTGTGAAATGTATGCTATCTGAGTCCAATCCCTGTGATTCTAGCCCCAAGATAAACTAAACTGAAATTCCTTTCTTCAAACCTAAGCTCCATCTTCCCACAGCAGGAAAACTACGACGAACCAACAGTGCCCCCTTGTGGAAGCACTGGCAATCTAATATTCGCAAAAAAAGTAACTGAAGTTACTTTGCATGTAATGAACTGTTTTGACAATGCTTGTGTAAAGTTTGTGTGTTATAAGCTTCCCGACAAAATTAATCAGTATCAGGGAAGTCCAGGCAATATAGCTTGAATAATCTAGTTATTAGTAGTATTGTTACATTAGTATACATATATAAATATATAACCTTTCAATCTTCCTTTTATTTTGATAGTAAATGTTTGGTATCAAAATATTCAGGATGTGATTATCTTATTGTTTGTGTCGGTTATATTGAGTGATTCCCAAATTATAACTCCCTATTGGTAAAACTTAAGCTTATCAAGTTTGTGAAAGCTTAGACAGATATCCGCCCAGCGTGGTCAAAACCACACCCACTTCTAGAGTTTAAAAAGCTGAACGCGGAGCTTAAACTCTCTGCACTTTAAACTTCTTCTTCTTCGTCTTCTTCCTTCCGTTTCCCGACGCTTGATTCCATCTTCCTCTCCATCCCTGTGACGTCACTTTGTTCCGCGTCGTCGCCTGCCCGCTGACAAGATTTTTCCGCTGACAAGATTTTTCCGCTGACAAGACTTTTTCCTTATTTTGCAAAGTCCGCAATTTTTGCCGTTTTCTAGCCTTGACTCAGTTTTTCTTAAAGTGTTCCCTTCTTTTTAATGAACACTCTGCCACCATCACTTTATTTAATTTAAGAAGTAATTTCGTGTGGCCAGCGAACATTTCTTTTTGAATTAATAAAAGTAAACTTCTGAACGAGACGAGACTTCTGCCGACGCCGTGTACCCAGCTGAACAGACGAGAGCACCAAGGCTCCAACTCCATCTGCCTTCCAGCGCAATCCTTGCCCCGAGATCCTTAGAAGCACCAGACGGATCCAGACTGCCTTCACTCCAGCAGGCCGCTGTATCCACCAACCCCTGGTGACTTCGGACTCGCGACAGACCAGCGCTACTCAAAGTAAGACCTCTCCTGGACGTTTAGTACCAGACGGGTTGGTGTAATTAGTCTCGCTCGCTCAATCAGATAAAACCCCTTTTTCCCCTTCAAACGCTTACGAAATAGTCCATCAAATTCCTACCTCAATTCATCACTCAATATAACCAGGTCGAATACAGTTATACGTTATTCTAATCCTCACCAAAGAAGTGTTATTTTCTCACCTAATATCATGCAAATGTACTTTTAAAGCCCTTTTCTCCCTTGGAAGTGTATTGTTCTGTTTATTATTTCATATCGTTTTAAATAAATTCTTCATAGATTTAAAGTATTGTTTTGGGAGTGTGTTTTGAAAGTCAGACATCCCTGTAACGAAAGCTCTACCCTTCAGATTTAAGGTTGATGAGAATAGAGTGTGAATTACTAAACTCCAGTACACTAAAATTAAACTTTACCTGATTAATAAATTAATCAAGGAGTAAATTTTTGCCTATTTTGTATAAATAGGATGGTGCCCCGTTCGAATGTTTATTGAATAAATCAATAATTAATCTCTATAGTCATAGCAAAATAAGACCAAACAAATTATCACAACACAGGCTATTGTTAGCTGTTGTTAGCACGCCCTGCATTGTTGTATGAAGAATGTGATTATCACTATGGCAGCATTTTTGTAAATATAAGTCTAACAATACTATTTATACAGCTGATCTAGACTGCACACCCCAGTCAGAAGTGAAAATAAATTGATTGTTACAGGAGCTAAATAACTGTTCACACTGGGGGCATCTATCTTCGATCATCAACTCAGGGGTGGTGAGGTTTCACTGAGTTCCACGTTCCAGTTGCAGTTTCCTATTCGGAACCCAGAAATTCCTACTTCTGACTACAACTGGAATGCACCAAAAGACGTGACTGAAGCCAAAGCGTGTGCTTGTTGTGATGCAGCTCGGACCTTCCTCAGAACTCTGCATTGCTTTACAGCTTCTTTTTTCAACAACTTACAGGATGCAAAGCAATGAGGTAATGTATCTTATTCTAGTTACGTAGCGGTAGTTTTTGATGTGTGACAACAAGCACTTTTTGGAAAACTTATTATCGTAGATGTAGCCGGCTATATATCGCTACTTACAGCCCGGTGCTCTAAGATGTGTAATATAAATAATAAAATAGTATAAATTTGCTCTAGTTTTAATGGTCTTGTTCCGAAGTTGAGTATCCAGGCCAGTCCAGCTCTGTCCGACCCGACCAGAAGGCTAAGGAATAGCATTTATAGATAACCTATTTTGTTGCTATAAAACTCATCTTAAAATGTGTATTTCAATCAGGCATATATCTAAAAGTGAGACTTTTTTGTAATTAATTAGAAACTCCTCACAGTCTCTTTAAATCATCATTCTTGTATTATATTTTACCTCATAATCATATAGCTTTATCTATTTTCATTTAATCATTTCAGATTTCCTTTAAATTTATTTATGTATTCTTTTATGCATGTATTTAATCACTGTTACTTCCTGTGTTTGTTTATTTGGTTTTTTGTTTTGCTGCTTTGCCTTTTCTCTTGATCAGTTTTTTTTTACTTAACCTATATTTGTATTTGTTCATTTTCAAATCCCTCTTGACTTGCTGTCATTATTGCAGCTAATTAATCAGCCTTGTCTTTGCTAGCCATATGCTGTGCTAGTCTGTAGCTTGGCTAGGGATTAGCTGGGCTGGCAATTATGTTGTTTCCTAGACAAGAATCAGAAATCATCTAACCTAAATTATTTGGTTGGGGAGGAAAAGTCTTGTTCACGTCCTTCAAAGAAACTTCTTTATTTTTACTTGTTGTAGTTTTTGTATTTTAGTTACTTTTTACTCTAGCCCACACTTTAGCACATATGGTTCCAATAACCTGTGATGGGCAGTCATGCCACTTTATTGTTAGTAGGTCAATTACATATTTCATTAGCTTTGTGGTAGTACTGTTCTTTTTGTGTCAAACACTTTTCAGTTGCTTAGTTATGTGAATAATTAAGCATTGCCGTAAGGTCTAAACAAGCTTCTAGTTTTTCTCATCAGAGAGTTAGAGCTGCAGCAGAGAACTGTCACAGTCTAAAACACTTTTAAGGAAGAGTAAGTGACATACACGGACACGCAGGCATGTTAATTTAGCAGACAGTATGTTTCCGCATGATGGTGGCTCTACTGTCTAATCCCATCCACCTCCAGTGTCCATGCTGCAGACAAAGTCAGAGGTACGCAGGGACAGGCAAGCAAACAAGCACATAGCCTATTTAGTTTATTAAGTCTAAAATCCCCAGTTTAATCTATAGTGATCAGCTGTTAATCATTCAATGTCAATTTAGTGACAGGCTGGAAGGGAACAAAATAGGTTTGATAAGATTCTACTGTTTAACTCATGGCGCTAACTAAAGAACTTCTACTTTAATTATGGTCTCAAAAAATGACCAATTATGCCTGATCCATAAAACAATGCTACACACTGGCTACAGGTATTTGGATTTGACATAAGGTGACACTTTAAATAACTTGATTCTCAAATAAACACTGTATTGACAGAGACATAAAAATTAAGCTGAACTGAAGCCCTTTCCTCTCAGTCTGTGAAGTCGTGCCCTGATCATTAGTGATTTTGTTCTAACTTTAAGAGCATATTTGCCTCTGCAGGTTTGACAGCTGATGAAATAAACAACACCATCTGTGGCCTGGCTGATTTGGGTGCAGCAGCATATTTTCACCCTGTGTGACTTTAATGAAATCTTTGGCTTCCAACCGCTGCAGTTTTGCCGTGGATGACTAACACAACCAATGATCAAATTAGGTTTTTTCTTCTTTTAAAAAAATCAACAGCTGACTGAAACTACACTGTTTCTTTAATGCATGGCTTTTCCAACCCCTCTGTACCTGCTCAGGCCAGAAAGGATGCTCCATTAGCAGATGTAATGGTAGTGTGAGGTGGCTGCCTGCAGCACATCAGATGGAGGGTAATCAGAGGGTGCGTGGCTGTCAGAGCAGGTGTGAAGACCAGAGTCAGATTTTAGAACTCACTGGCTATGACACTGAGCATCTCTTTTGGACTGATGCTTCTCCAGACAATGACTCATCTCTCCACTTAGCAAGCAAAGTAAAGTTTTAAAGGAACTAGTGTTTGTCATTTAAAGATAAAGTTTGCAATGTGTGGATGCAGAAACCACGTCATGGTTTTGATTGAGAAGCATTCACCATGGCATGAAAAAATATGACTGGTGAACATTGAGGACAGGGCTAAGCGGAGGGAGGGATAGGACACTCCGCTGACTCCTTCATGCCCTTCCCATCAACCACATCTCAGTCTTAGCTGCTTTTGTGGAGTTCATTTTGCCTACAAAGTCATTACCTGTTTCTTGACGCTGTCTGGCCAAAACCTTTTATGTCCAAAAATGCTACTTTTCAGGATTTTTTTTAAGTTCACGACTAAATGAATGATTATTGTATTGTCCTAACAGACTCTTTGTCAAGATCTGCCTTTTACAGGAAGTGATCTTTTACCATAATGATAATAATAATAATAGCTTTATTTATATAGCACCTTTAGATAAATGCTTTACGTAACAGATCACAGATAAAACCAATAAGCAACAGATAAAACTGGACACAGGTAAAACCAATAAAAATAACTGATTAAAACAACAATCAACAAAGTACATCAAAAAAATCGGGGTCATATGCAACAGAAAAGAGGTGGGTCTTTACATTTGCTTGGAATGACTCCAATGAGGCAGCCTGCCGCATATCTGATGTAAGACAGTTACTATACATAGTGGCGTGCATGGAAATGGAAAGCCCACTTTTTAATGGCAGAGTTTTGGCAGAAGGGGTAATTCACCCTCACGCATCTATGTCCAACATTGACAGCAACGTGTGAGACTGATAGAAGTCACAAAGGACAAAAGTCTTGTGAAGACACCGATCTGACATTCAGAAGAACCATACGCAATTTCATCTATTCACTGTCAGCTGCTGGCAGAACTGGGGGCACTAGTACATTGTCCAGACATGCTCCGTCACCACTTCACCGCCCTGCATGTTCCAGCCTGGGTAAAACAGCTGATCAGGCTGCAGGTCCACCAAACAGACCGGCTGAATCCACTGCAAGGCCCACATCACCGATCCAGGCAGTAGAGACCCATAGCACTGTCTGTGCCCTCACTTTTTTCTTTGCAATCACAACATGTACAACAGAGCATGTACCAGGAATGCACTTGTGTATCCTGCGAGCCCTGTTTTTGGGTAGGAAGACAGGCTCATGGTGCAACAACTCCCCCCAGCACAGTGGACACATGGAGTGGTAGACTTATCGCCTGTTCTCCACTCTCAACATGAGAAAGCTTCACAAAGAAGAGAAGACATTGAAGAGTATCTGACAATCATAGACCAGCAGTAATTTGGTGTTCTTAGCGAGCAGTGACGCCATAAAACATACAATAATCACACACAATGTGAGAGAGGGACAGCGTGGCCTCCTTAGTAACTGTAACTAGGTTGCTAGGCTCTCTCCCATTTAGAATAACACTCAACAAATCAAATTTCCCGCACCAGCTCCAATGCCCTAAATCTGTACAACAATACTGTCCTTTAAAAACCAGTAGAAAAATAGTCATGGTCATCACAGAGGTTATTATTATCAGATTGGATGAAATATAAAACAGTTAATCCTGGCTCTAAGTGGCCTTAAATGACACAATCTATTTTACAGATGTAATAACTGAACAATGAAAAGGACCCTGATTGCCCTCTTTATACAGTTGATTGCACACGTTTTTAGCTTCAGTAATTCATTAGAAATCTAATACTGGCATGTTTCAAGCCTTGCTCTTCACTGAAAGCCACATTTCCCATAAATGTCCAAGCTATTCACAGATAATCTGCCTGTGCAGGAAAATTGATATTGTGCATGTTTTGTCATGACGGAATGAAAAGCTTTGTTGAAGGGAGTTTTTTTCTTTTCAGTAACAGGCTTCATTCTCACACAATAACATGGGTGCTCATGCTGCTATAAAAAGGTCTAATGACATCCTTTCTGTCACTCGAACATTTCCTTCCCTTTTCACTGACTTCTCTTCCTCTTCCTCCTCTCAAGGGAGATAAAGAAATATTTACAGAATTGCACAAATCCATTCAGCATGTTGGACATCTTCTGCCAAACACTGCCACACACACATTCCCATGTCCCAGAGTTGGCTGGCAGTGCGGTAAGCAAATGCCCAAAGATGTGGCAACAAAAGCTGAGTACCCACCGAGGAGAGCGGAGATGGGATAATGATCAGTAATTAATCATGCACCGGGGTCGCATGGCTCATCTCCTCGCCACTGACACAGGAGCAAAGAGAATGAGTCACTTCCTGCTGAAGACTCCACAGAGGAGGGAGCTGAATGAAGAGAGACGGGGAAAGCTCAGCCAGGTGGTCTTTATTTAGTCTCAGCCAATGAGAACAGTGTGAACAGCTCTGGGCACCTCAGGCCAACTAGAGTCACAAATAGACCATATGAGCATGTTTTTGGTCAGTGGGAGGAAGCCAGAGAGCCCAGAGAATACCCACACATGCACAGGGAGAACAAACTCAAAAACAAAAGTGTCTGACCAACAGGGTCTGACCAGAAACCTTCTTGCTGTGCCGCCCTAGACAGCATGATGTACGATGAAAGAGGAAACATCATTAAACCAGAAAAGCACTTGGAGAGTGCAGACCTCTGCCGAGCAGCTCGGTTATGGCAGTGACTGTTCCACAACCCCTGTGAAAGATACAATGGGCCCTGATTTGGACGGCCAAGTCTCCACTCATGTCTGTCTATGTGAAGAACTCCTCCACTGGCATTGCCAACTGGGGAATGTAGTGACATATAGGCTTGAAAATGTTGATGTCAGTTTACAAATAAACTGCAACTTGTGATGACGTAAAGGGAGCAAAACCCTCACAATAGCTGAGGAGCAGTGTTGTGTGTAACGCATTACAAAGTAATAAAGTTACAAAGTAACAGAGTTACAAGGTAACAAAGTAATGCGTTACAGTATCGCAACTACTTTTTTGGGTAAAAAGTTATCACATTATAATGAAACATAGTTCCTATTTAATGTGGTGCCACATTACTTTTCCCACAGACAGATCAGACACTGACGCCTTCTCAACTGCCCACATTAGACACGATGCATAGGCTTAGACTGCCGGGGAGGATCGGGCACATTGGGCTCTATCACTCTTTCCCTCTCTCTCTCCACATCTGCCTTTGCCCCTTTTGTTTGCTCCTGTACTCGTCTCTGGCTCTTGTCTTGTAGGTGGCCTGGGATCCTTGGTGGAGACTGCCTGCTGCTGTGGAGTCACGATCCTCAATAACTGCAATTAAAGACATGACACATATTTGGCCATTTCATTAGGAACATTCCATTCCCATTATAATTATAGATGTTAATGTAGATATTAGCATGATCTCCATATCCATGGTTGATACATCTATAGTATCTATTTTTATCACCACATAGACATGAGGTCCCAAGGAAAATGGGATGTCACATCTCAAGAGGCCTTTAACACATTATACTTAAATGAGACAAATATGGTAGGGATGCACTTGTGGTCTGGGCACCCATGAGTTTGTCACTACCATAAATTCCTATTTTCATTAAGAATATAATCGATTAAACTTCTATAAAATGATCACCACAACCATTCAGACATGAGGACCCTTCTGAAAACGAGATGTAGCATCTCAAGAGGCTAACCTCTGATAATCAGATGACAGGTCTGTGGTTCATGGTTCTATCACTAACTTTAGTTTTTACTTTAGTCCTCTTGTCTCCTCTTACCTCCCTTCCTTCGCCCTCACACCCGACACAGCATTGTGTGGATTTGCTGTTCATCATGAGACTGGGATCCACATTCAAGATTTCCTGCTGCTTAACAGAAGGTTTTTTCTTGCCGCCATGAAGGAGGGATTCATGATTGGCTATATGAATTCATGTTGGGTGTTGGATGTATATATTTGTATATATATATGTATATGTGTATCTTTATATGTAAATATGTATCTATGCATATATGTGTATCCATAAAATGAAGAGCTTTATGCTCTATTGTAAAGTGTCTTGAGATAACACTTGTTATGAATTGGGGCTATACAAATAAAGATTGATTGATTGATTGATTGATTGATTGATTGTTTGATTGATTGATTGATTGATTGATTGATTGATTGATTGATTGATTGATTGATTGGCACGAGCAGAGTTGCCAAGTCCGCTTGTTATTAGCGTTTAAGGGCCTGTTTTTCTCTAATGTCATGAGCAAGTCTTGTGAGTCACAGCCAGGGGTCACATTTTTTTGGGCCTGTTTCTTAATGTGCAGTTGCATCTTGGGGCTGTTCTGTTTGTTAATGCCCCTGATAACCTCTCAGCTCCTAACAATAAAGCAAAACACAAGCGCAGTAGGCAGTTTGTCCTTTCCACTTCCTTGTTTCCTGGTTATTGCACATGCACCAAATACGCTCAGACACATTGTGCATGTGCCAGAGCCAAAGTTGCCAGGTCTGCTTATTATAAGTGATGTGCTTTTTTTAATAGATGCTTGGCACTGTGAAATTGAAATGTAATGTAGAAGAAAATTAACACACTTTATTTAGATTGCTCTTTTTAAAAAGTCATTTATCACATTAGGAAAGGATGCTTATTTGGGGTTTGTTTTCATTGACCTGATTGCTTATTTCAGAAAAAAATCTGGAAACACTGGACAGAAGCTCTCATTCCACACAGTATGTGACATGATTTTGTAAAATGAAGAGCACAGAAGAAATAACTTTGTGTAGGCCTTCACATTTAGGAAGAGATATGGGGTTTGTCCAAAGTCGAGCAATGTAAAAGTAACGTAAAAAGTTACTTTCCATAGAGGGTAACTAAGTAAAGTAACAAGTTACTTTTTTAAGAAGTAACGAGAAACAAGCAAACTACTTTTTGAAAGTAACTTCCCCAACACTGCTAATTAATTAATGGGATTTGCCATTATAGACCTCAATGGTTTTGTTGATAACAATCTGGTCGGGATCCAGATTAAATTTATTTCCATGACAGACTTATATTATGTATATTATACTGTAAATTTTGAAGTGAATCCATCAAGTGCTGTCAGAGATAAGATTTTCTAAAATACGGACCAATGTTAAGCTATGGGATTTTCGAAAAATTTAGGGAATTATTTGCCTCTAGACAAATGTGGATCATCACCTAAATGCAATGGCTTCTTCCTTGGACCAACACAAACCTCTGGCAAAATTTTCATGTAAATCCATTCAGTAGTTTTGTGTAATCTTCCTAACAGGCAAACAATCCAGACTGACATCACAAAAAACATCTAACTTTACAAAGGCAGAATCCCATTTATTTACGGCATTATAGGAATTGTTTATTTGCAAACTGACGTCTATTTTTTCAAGCCTATGTCACTACATTTCCCAGTTTCCTTTGCAATGCTGGGGGAGGAATTCTCCATGCTGTTTCATCTGCTGTCTCTTTAGCATTGACCCACAGAACCATCTGATTGGTAATAAGCTCTGGTAACAAGCAGACTACATCAATCAGCCAATCAGCACTGAAAGCTGTGCATTCACAGTTCTGTTCACAGACACAGTGGAGATGAGGAAGTTTTGCCATGGAGGAAAGCCGATACTGTTCATAGAGTCCTGGTTTCTAAGATAAATTAAGGAAGCAGACTCTCCTGAAATTGTAATTAACACCCCAGTCCTCTACAGCTACTTGTAACATTACT
Source organism: Scarus forsteni (assembly GCA_036419115.1). Taxonomy (NCBI): domain Eukaryota; kingdom Metazoa; phylum Chordata; class Actinopteri; order Labriformes; family Labridae; genus Scarus; species Scarus forsteni. The sequence continues at coordinate 52,456,961 of JAZDUH010000066.1, read as the reverse complement.
GTGAACTGATTAATGTTATAGAAACATACGTGGCAGCTCTGCTCACTCGCAGTCATACCTCTCAATCACTCGAAACAAGGATACTGATGATGCCATTTATGGAAATAGTCCATCACAGCAAAAGTCTGTGCGTGTGTAAGTTTAAAACCTAACCTCGAAATTCCACATAGAGTTAATGCGCGGTGCACTGAAGAGCCGTGGTTTTGCTCCAGCTGGCGACAACACATGCAGTGGTGCGCACAACACCAACATCTACAAGCAGCCACAAATTGGTTCAGTCAACAAGTTTCAAGACCCACTGCTAACTAGGTCACTCTATTGGATGATATTTATGTCAACAATAATCACACTTCTTGCAGATTGATATTTTTCATTCCACAATGTGCATTTAAAATAAATATAGGACTATAATGCTGAGTGGGAATCTCAATTTACGGCTGGAACTGAGCTGCTTGGCAAAGAGCATGCACTCTCATAGAGTGCTTTTCTAGTTTTGTTATTATCATTATAATTATTTTGGAACATTTATTTGCTCCTGACATGATTTACTGATGAAAAATGTAACTGTATATTGACATGGGGGTTAATGGTTAATTAAAGTGTCCCTATTTCGAGGTCTGAAAATCTGGCCACCCTAGTTTATTCACTCTTCAGAATATCCACCAAAGATCGAGAGTTAAGGGAAACAGAGAGATGAGGGATCTAACCAGCTGATATACACAGACAAAGCTACCATGGTGATCAAGATAAAAAAAAAAGAAGAAAACTGTTAGAATTACCAAATGAAAAATAAATGGTTTTCCCAAGATATTATTAGCAAAACCTAAATCCAATAATGATACAGTAAAACGTAAAAAGACATTATTCTCTTTGTTCTCCTCTGTGATCACATTTAAATCAGCCCAGAGTTAAGTGTGGACACATATTTGTGAAGTTCTTTTTTAACTGGAGATAACAGTTTAGACACAGTTGCTTACATAACACTTTAAAATCATACATACATCATTGATTTGTTCTGAAGAGGAGGTTCTGTTTCAACAATAAAATTCTCAGAGGATCTAAAAACCCAAAAATCCACTGAGCATGATCCAAAAAAAAGGAAAAGAAAACACAAGCTTTCATATTTTTATGTCAATAGAGAACAAGTATACCCTGCATGATTTCAACTACAAGGGCAGAATGAGAAATGTGAGTATGCTGCTCTCCTACACCAAAACCAATTAAAATGCCTCTAACCCTCAACTTTATACTGAAATTATTACAGAAAATCTGTAATTATCTGTTTCTGTATCACCTGACTTTTATTAACAAGTTTTGTTGTGTAGGGAAACTGCCCCTTTGACCCTTTTATGCATCATGGTCACTACAGAGAATATTATTCACAGGGTGTTCTTGTATAAACATGGATTATTGTATCGTCGCCGCTTGTGTGTTATCGTATACACTGCCACCTATTGGCTGGTCAACATAAGTATAATTTTTTTTTATGCAAACATATTTAACATCCCAGAAATATCTTGCAAATTCTTGTATAGCAGGACACCCCTGTAGTTAGGAAAGATGTGCTTGCATTAAGTAATGTCAATGTGTTAATATAACTATTAAAATGACCAAATATTTCTATCAGGAAGAATTTGTAGTTGATCACATGTCCTCTGAACTGGACATCACACATCATTGGCTTTATTGAACTGCATCAGGACCCCAACATCAAAAGAAGTTTTTAGTTTTCACAGAATATGTCAGTTTTTGTTATTGGTTTGTTGAATTTATATATCTTTGCTTCAAAGTCAAATGCATGGTGTCTGCCTGAGTTAACATGTCTGGAACTTCATGAAAATTTGGTCCATAAAACACTTGATTGCATTGGGAGTTTTTTCATGCTTGAGGAGGAATAGGAAAACTCAAGAAAATTTTTGACTGAGTTTCTCATAATTCATGCATAAAAGGGTTAAAAATGTGTAGTTTTGTTTTTTCAGGACATTCAATTATTCTTGCATATATTACCATCATGCTGAAAATGTCCTCTCACTCACATACATGAAACTTTTAATCTTTAAAGCTCAGGGTTGTAATTACCTTTTCTTCTCTTTGTTGTTTTCTTCTTCATCTCTCTGATTGGTTGCTCGAGTGTGATTGCTGTGAATTGCTTTTATAATCGCTGACAGCTTGACAGCCTCTGTGGTTGGCTGTCTGTCTACACCTTCACCAGTATAAAAAACAGCTATTAAAACAATAGTGCCATCGAAATAGACTTGTCAGGTCGGCTTATCACAACATTTTGACTTCAACACACTGCTGTGAAAAGAGGCAAGCTGAAAGGTCTGCTCTGTCCAGAGCTGCATCCCATCATGTTTACCAAAGCTGTATCCTATGCGTAACAGAAACATCCAAAAGTTTGGTGACTTTACTTTCATGTACTTCATTAAGTACAACTGTGCTGTATAAGAAGGGGGTTTTCCAAAACAACTTCATTTGAAAAGGTTCACTAATGAATATTCAGATGATAACATGAAAGGATTTCAGAGGATGAGCTGCAGCTGCAGTTCTTCATGACTCTGGTTACTGAATATGTATTCTCCATCATTAGCAAGAGTTTGCGGTAATGTAGTGCAACAACGATTTAAATATTGGAGCATTATGGTCTTATGGAGGACTTTGTAACAACTATGTGGAGGAATTTTCTTTGAAGTACACATTGTTATACTGGTGCTTACAAGGCAGCATAACAGTGTGTAACAGTGTGTGTACATCTACACAACCTCCATCCCTCCAGAAACTCACATCACAATTTCAGAATGTCTAACTGAAATAAAAAGCTGGATGCATGACAATTTCCCAGCACTTAATTATAATAACTCTGACATAATATTCGTCATCCCCAAATCACTCACCAAATCCACCTAGGGCTTCCACCTCAAAATTGGCAGCACCACCCCATGTCCCTCTCCCCATATACACATATTCACAACCTCAGTAATTTACCTTTCCTTTAATCAGAACATGACCTAGCTTACCAAATCTTTCTTCTTTAAAGGAGACATATCATGCTGATGCATGATTTAATACTTACATATAATATAATAAATTTGAAAACAACACCTTACACCCCCTTAATTTTCAAAAAATGAGATATTGTATTTTTTCTGATATCCTAGAACGAGATTCAGTACAAGTCATTTATATATTTATATATACATATATATATATATATATATATATATATATATATATATATATATATATATATATATATATATATATATATATATATATATACATATATATATATATATACATATATACACATATATATATTTGTATGAGGCCAAGACATGCATCACCATGTGAACCACCTCGACAGTTGGAATCTGTTCCTGTATCATGAATAGGAGTAAAAAAATTTTGGTCATTGTCAAATAGCAGAAACTTGTGTTATATATACTGTCCCGGTATCTCCTCCTCATTCTCCTTGCAATAACATAGGCTACTCCATCACGTTGTATCACGTTAAGAATAAAGAATAAAACAGAGAAATATGGGCAATCACAGGTAAATACTTAAGACACTGAGTGACTTCCATTTGTCCTTTAAAGTGTTTTGAGATAACACTTATTATGTATTGGCGCTATACTAATAAAGGTTGATTGATTGATTGATTGATTGAGTGATTGATTGACTGACTGACCGACTGACTGACTGACTGACTGACTGACTGACTGACTGACCGACTGACTGACTGACTGACTGACTGACTGACTGACTGACCGACTGACTGACTGACTGATTCATTCCAAAAAATGATCTTTGGCTCATGTAAAAACCCACCGGTCAAATTTCAATGCCTTGAAACCATACTTTTATGTCCCTCAAACATACATGTTTACAATTAGGGATATTTCCAGGAATTTAAAGTCATATCTGTCTGAACACGATCTAAAACTAAGATCAACCTACCAGTAAACAATTTATAAAGAACTCAGAAAATGGTCATTATTAAGCATTTTGATTCCCAGCAACTGTGAGCCAACAGCGATAAGCACTGCAAGCTCTTAATTATCCGTCAATTTATGTCAATATTTATGCGTTGCATCAAGGTCAAGGTCAATGTAATCTTTAGTATCCCCAAAAGACAATTTGTTTTACAGCAGCAGTAAATAAACAAGGTGAACATGGAGTCATCCACACAAAGGCACTAAAACTTCACACAACGATCACATGATGCTTTTCAGAAGTCAAATGGTACAAGGGACAAATTAATGCATCTGTCCTACACCTGGGCAGATTATATCTGTGACTAGATGTCAGCAGCTTATACTGGACAGAAATGGTGAGTGTGGTCAGAGCACATCACCTGTTCTTCTTTTGTTGCTCTGGTTCTATATAAACCTGTGTTCAAACCAAACTCAAGAAAAAATACTTGCTTCGTTCTTGTGAAGAAATTTCACATACGTTTGCGTGTTCAAACATCAGTTCACATTCACAGTACAGCCCATGAAAGTGTTTCTCCTTTCTCCCCGTTTCTCTTCTCGGTGGTTTGGTCGGTAAAACAATAAAAAAGCTCTGCTGCCAATGTGCAGCATTGTTTACTTCCTTCTGTCTGTGATGTCATCCACTTCACAGCTCATTCACGATGGTGGTTTGCTGTTGTCACAGCTTCAGGCAAATTTAATTCAGAAGTTGGATGTTTGTAATTTGGGAATGGTGTAATTCACATAAAATTTGCATTATTCACATGAAATTTGCACCATTCACAGCACAATTTCACTGCAAATCTGTCTCCTATAAGGAGCTATAGTGCTATATGTTTTTTGAAGTGTTTGGCAGCAGTTCAGTGGCTTCTAAGTGCAGTTATGAAGTCTTTCATTGCCGGAGGCTGCACTGTTCTTTAGACAGAGCATTTGACCAGTGTCAGCAATTTTTTGATCTAAATCAAACCATTTAGCAGCCTCTCTGTGCACATCTGTGTTTTGAACATATGTCGTAGCTCTACCTGTTAGCATGACCCCATAAGACCTGCATGGTACATTCTAGTCAGTTAACATGACAAGTGAGTTTTTACTATAATTTATGGCTGTTTTCACAGTTCTTTGTTGGATAATCACATCACTGCAGCAGCCCTTTCTTGGCTATGCCACAACAAACGTGTACCTCAACCTGACATGAATGAAGATGTAAATGCCTGTCCAGTGGTGTGAGTACACTCTATCAAAAACGTCTTTGGACCTCATGGTCAAGTCATCAGGTTGAAGAGAAAATTTTATAGGTTAGTATTTTAGGTCAAAGTTATTCCATTTGTATCTGTATGTAAACTTTGAATTTGTGGTGGTGAAGTCCAGTTTTAATGGCAATAATACCCAATGTTTGTAGAAATGTGTCCTCATCAACACACCTCGTGGTTTATTTGTACCTTGTGGCTTTGTTTACTGAAACATTGCCAAGGAATCTCAGTTTAACTCAAAATAAAAAGAAATCTTTCTGAGTGACATCTCCCAGAGACACTCCAAGACTGTGGTTAACAAGCTCTTACAGAGGAGGTTTGTGACTTCTGGTTAAAGGTTAGAAACAACAACACATCAGGGAATTAGATTTTTACTCCTCGCTGCACTTTATTTTCTGCTTAGATGTTTTTTTTTACTGGATCTGAATTGGGCAGGAAAAATCCTGGATACTCTACCACAACACAGCTCTTCTATTATTAATTCAAGATATATGGGAAACTGGAGAAACATCTCCTTCTCTAAAAAAAGGCCCCCCTCTCCAGAGGTTTTTCTCACGAAAGATTTACTATACATCCAAGACAGAAGATGTACAACAGCATACATCACTGAATAACACTAATAACTGATATCTATCAGTGCTGATATCTTATGTACACACACTTTGTTAAATTCTGCTTTATTTATAAGGCTGTAGGCGGTCTGAGAGAAAGATTTCATTTGAATCCTATGTTTGACCAGAGTAACCTCCAGGCAGGCATATTAATCCCAGGACAGTGCAGTACAGTGAAAGTTTAGGTGGAAGTGATAGAGGAAGTGTTAGAAACCTTTTTTGTTAAGTGTCTGTAGCATTATGTGCTCTTTGTTTGTCTACGAAATAGTGCTAAGCTCTGATAAAACAAGCTTAATTGCAGGCAACATTGGTGATAATCACCTCATAAGTAAAGATGTCCAAATTGAGGCTGTGTTTTCACAGTCCAATCCAATAAATTTTCATTGCGTTTTAGCCTTGCATTTAAACTGAAATATGTTGCGTTTTTGTCTGAAAACGGTAACTTTTGAAAACTAGAGTGGCTCCAGAGTGAAAAGTTTCCAAAACGCTCTCCATGCAGCTCCATGTAAACCCGCATCAGAGTGAGGGTGAAACGTTGACATCACCGCATGCGCAACACTTTTTCAGATGAAGGCTGCACGCGCATACCAGGAACAACAACAACAACTTCAGCCGTCTGCCGAGTAACGTGTGAGCCTCTTACCGTGCTCGGTTTGTTATCCAGACAAAACTATCTAGACAGATTTGTTGTCCGAACTGATGTGTTGTCCAGAAAAGAAACTCCTTTGTGCGTCCACTCGCCTTGGTTGTTTGTGAAAAGTTTTTCTTCTTTGTACGTGTGTTGTAGCAGCGCTGTCTCTCTGCAGACTTACACCGCCATCTACTGAACCAGCATGCACACTACAGCGGGTCCATATGTCTCCAGCGTCGCCATCTTTAGAGGAAGAATTTGAAAACGCAAAGGAAAAATCCTTGCGCTTTTAAGTCAGGAGTGTCCATGTTAATGTAGTCTAAGGCTCGGGGACTCATATTAAATTGGCCCTCAGCAAACTCCGAAATTTGATGCCCTGTTTGCTTTCAAGGTTTGAATACATATTGAGTCTGCCGTTTAAGGTCATCTTAGAGCACAGATTCTTTAATCAAGTTTGTCAGCTACTAGCAGTTTGATCTGTTATTGTATCTGAATGTGGGGAAAGTCTATCTGCTCTTTCATCATGTGGCTGCAACAGGTGACAAGGGCCTGATGAAATCTAATTCTCCATTCCTTACAGCAACAGCAGTAAAGAAAATCCACAATTTTTCATGAACAGATATATATGTTCATTTTAGCTGCTGTTGCATTGGAATTGATGATTCATTTGACCAATGGATGGGCTGCAGTGCTTTCAGCTCCATAACTTATAGTCAGTTTGGCATGTATGGAGGGATGGCAAAAAGTGGGACGGCATGGGTGGATTATTTGGTACCTTTCTCCTCATTTAACCATGAAAACACCTGTAATTGTGTTATGTATTGAACTAAACTCAACCAGACAGCAGCACTTCTGTGTCTGAGGAAATATGCTGAAAATGGAGCTCAGTGTTGTGTGTCACAAATTTCTCTGTGGCATTTACTTTTATCCATCCCTGTGGCTGGAGAGTTGGGCTGTTTCCCTGTTACAAACCAGTTGATGACATAGTATTACCATCATTCTGACCCATAATCTCAAAAATCAATAGTCAGAATGGATGTTTGACGAGTTTAGAGAAAGTATTGAATGTCCAACTTGAAGCAAGGGTTAAAAGTGATGCCCTTAGGGGGTGCTGGTTTGGTGGAGTGGTTAGCAACCATGCTCGTCCCATGTACTCGCTTCTGCCGGTCCAGGTTCGAATCCAGCCTGTGACCAGTTTGCAGAGTGTCTTCCCCTACTTCACAAGCCTATCCAACTGTCTCTCTCCTATCAATAAAGGCACAAAATGGCAAAAAAATACATTAAAAATAAAAAGTGATGCCCTTAACTTTTGATCTCTGACTGCAATATTTTTAATAAGTTCATCTATAAGCCATTGTTGCATGTTTGCAAGGGATCAACAGATACGTTCTGTGATCCGTCAAATGATACAGTTTATTCTTTCATCATAGACTGTGCTCTGGGAAAAGTTTTTTTTAGCACAGTCCATAAAATGCAGAAGACCCAAGTGTAGCTGGTTCAGTTTAATTCTTCATCACATCCTCTGAGTGTATACCCTTTCTGCTACTGCGTTTACCCAAAAATATCAGGCCAATTTGTCATATTATTGACATAAAAGCTTGAATTTGCATTCTTGTTCTCTCTCAGGCTTTATCTGTATATTCAAGTAGAAAAGACGTATGAGGTGAAACTTGTGCAGCTGTCTTCATATTCCTTTAAAAAGCTCACACTGTGCCCTACTAATAGAAACCTGTCCTCCTTTGAAGTCATTTAATCACGGAGCAGAAAAATGTCTTCAAGTCTTATTAGAATTAATCATGCTCTGTGCTGAGGTGGCACTTTGTCAGATGCTAAGCTCAAGACTGGAAAGCAAATGAAAAATTAAAGCTTTCCTTCTGTAGATTTGGGCCTGCACATTTTAGATGGCACGGATGTGGTGAGCATGAAGCCATCACAATTATCCTGTCTGTTAAAGTAATCACTCAGCTTTCATCTCTTTTTACAGGATTAAAGAAGCTTAGCTGGTCCACATTTAGGGTAAAGGGATGTATAGTTTAGGCTGATCAAGCACGGAAACGTTCCTCTCAGTGATTTTATATGAACCATTGAATCACATAAATAATTTGTGGCCCTATTTTACTGTCCATTATACTGATTAATCTGCAGTTCTTAAAAACATTTTGGAAACATTATTTTTCTTGATTATCTTTCTTCTTTTGAAATATCAATTGGTTTTGTGTTTTCTGTTGTGTTGTGTTGTGTTTTCTATTGTTGGAAAGCCTCATTAGTCACCATAACACAGAGGTACAACAGGTTTTGGTGTCAGCTCTGTTACCGTTTCCAAAAATAGGACTAAGTCCCCTGAGACTGATGATTTGAAAACAGACAGTAAGTGGGCGTCCCAGGAAGACAACACCCCAAGAAGACTGATTCCTAAACCCTTGCTTCACTGAGGACTTATCGGCTTTGTTCCAGGGGAAGAGGCAATTTTGTGGGGTTGATATAGTTTCAGTTTCCATCTACTTTTTATTGTCCTTTGATTGTGCACCATCGTTGATCCAGTGCAAGGTGGTTTAGTACCAAAGTATCTTTTATTTTTCACCAATTGTGCCATCCTTTTTTCATACTTAGCTCTTTGTGTAAGAATAGTCCTAAAGGTAGGGTTGGTAGTATGGGATTTGATTGGTTTAATAAATTCGGTCCGAATTGCTGTGATTGGTTGGTGTATTCCCTGCTTTACCCCTGCTGTAGACAGCTGCTATTTTTCAGTCTCTTTTAAAAAAACATCATGCATTGATTGCAATCGGGGCATAAAAATAATTTTAACCTGTATAAGAAAAAGTGTATCCAATCTGATTACCAACCCTGCCTTTAACACAAGAGCTTTGCCTGATGTGCATCTATCAGCATGGAATGTTTGCAATGAAAACACATGTCAAATGAAATTATAATCAATATTTCATAAAAAAACACCAATAGAGTATATATTGATGGGATGTTTCCTCTGGTTAATGTCTAAAAAATAAATATTACAACAAGACAGTTTTTTGAGGGTCTCGTTCAAAGGAACAGCTCCTCAAGATCTGGCTACCTTCAAAGAGCTATAAATCCCATTTGTGGTAAATATTTGCCAAAAGCAAAGTCTAATAAGTTGAACATTTAATATCTTGTCTTTGTATTGCATTCAATTGAATCTACACTAAAAGGTGCTATGAGGAGAATCTATTACCGGCAAAATAAAGACTCTGCTACCCATGAGCACGCGCGCCGACTGTCGTAATGCTGCGTTCCAGTAACCTCGGAAATGGGAGTGACATCATCTCCGACTTATTGGCGTTTCAGTTGAAGTCAGAAAAAACATGCCGATCTACCAGGCTATTGTTAGCTGTTGTTAGCACGCCCTGCGTTGTTGTATGACAAATGTGATTATCACTATGGCAGCATTTTTGTAAGTATAAGTCTAGCAATACAATTTATACAGCTGATCTAGAGCGACACACCCCAGTCAGAAGTGCAAATAAATTCATTATTACAGGAACTAAATAACTGTTCACACTGAGGGCATCCATCTTCGATTGTCAACTTGGGGGTGGCGAGGTTTCACCGAGTTCCCAGTAGGAAATTCTGACTTTGGGGGACGTTCCAGCTGTAGTTTCCTACTTCTGACTACAACTGGAACGCACCAAAAGATGTGACTGAAGCCAAAGCGTGTGCTTGTTGTGGTAAATGCAGCTCGGACCTTCCTCAGAACTCTGCATTGCTTTACAACTTCTTTTTTCAACAACTTACAGGATGCAAAGCGATGAGGTAATGTATCTCTTTCTGGTTATGTAGCGTTAGTTTTTGATGTGTGACAACAAGCAATTTTTGGAAAAGTTATTATCGTAGATGTAGCCGGCTATATATCGCTACTTACAGCCCGGTGCTCTGAGACGTGTAATATAAATAATAAGATAATATAAATTTGCTCTAGTTTTAATTGTCTTGTTCCCGAAGTTGAGTATCTAGGCCAGTCCAGCCCTGCCCGACCCGACCACTTAGCTAAGGAATAGCATTTATAGATAACCTATTTTGATGCTATAAAACTCATCTTAAAATGTGTATTTCGATCAGGCATATATCTAAAAGTGAGACTTTTTTGGAATTACTTAGAAACTCTTCACAGTCTCGTTAAGATCAGCAGTATTTTGCAAATCGTTGTATGTTTTGTGTTTTTTTTTTTCTTTCAATGTTTTAAACAATGTCCCAACCTCACCCAACAGGGTGTTTGCTCCTGAAGTCACAAGAGGAAGTCAGCTACAACTTTGGCCCTGGAGCAGATATTAAGGCTCTCTGTGCATTTTGTCTACGGTGCTGAAGCAGGAAGGATTTTGCAGGTAACAGTCACTGGCATGAAACTAAAATGTGTATCCTGTTCATTTTTTTGAGAGGCCACATCATAATGATTATAATTCTCCACCCCTGTGCCCCCAGATCAGGGAACAGATCCAGAATTAGCCTGTCATTGATCTGACCCTGTGGGGTCCAGCAGTACGATCTTAGCTCTTTGCTTACACCTCAGTACCGATGTCAACAAGTTCTCACTCACACGTTGTGGCTCCTCTATCTACTTGCTGTTTTTGTGAGCTACAGAACAAAAGCAGAATCAATATGAGCTGAGGCTGATTGATGAGGCGCTCTGACCATCGACTGCAGAAAGTCCCACCGTTGTTATAGCCGAGAAAAGTTGCAGAATAAATCACCAGGTCTGGACTCAGTGAAGAGTGACAACACTCACACCGCCCACAGCCACATCGTGTCTGCTGCTGGACGGCTGAATCCAGCTGTGCTGCCAGTGGAAAAGCGCTGATAGCCAGGACAGGCAGTAAACACAGGCGAACAGGGTTTGCAGATGAAATTCTATTTTTTAACTTTCCCACACTGCTGACCAGGGGAGTGCAGTGACATTTCAGTGAATGTATCCCTGTCTGTTAACATGACATTCATCAAATGGTTCCTCCTGTGGTTTGTGGTGTGAAGACATCAAGGTCTTTTTTTTTTTTTTTTGCAGCCAAACACACTTCAGTTATGAGCAGAAAGAGCAGCATGAATCACGGAAAAGAAGTCACGCTTTCTGGAGGTACATTTCAACTAAGCAAACACATTCTTGAGGAGAAAATGAAGCCTGTGACTCTGCAGTGTGGGTTATATTCAGCTAAAGCTTTTGGGTTCAGATAGCTTTGGGGTCCTTCGAGTCCAGTGACTTGTCTTCTTTTCATGCCCAACAGTATTTCGTCGCTTTGACTCAAGCTTCTGATGCCCTGTTTGACATTCGTGCAACAAGCAGCCCACGGGCCTCATCAGAGAGCTGTTTGTATCTTTCCAGCTCCCCTCCCCGTATCAACCTCCATGTCTGTCTAGTTATTACTGTGATTGGTTCAGTCCGTCTCCCTAGAGCTTGCCGTAGCTGTCAACTCAAGGTTGTTCTGACTAAAACAGATGCAACCTAATGTTGAGCTGAAGGGCAGATATTCAAACTATTAGATTCATGGAGCTCAAATCCAGTGCATGCCATCATATCAGTGATGAAATACTGGTTTGAAAACTCACACTTCAGTTTTTTTTATTTTGTAATTTATTAACATATATCCCAGGTTACTGATGACTAAATGTTATCGAACCACTGTTGCACAGGATTATGGATTCTAAAGTGGATTTTTTTATTACCCAATCTCATTTTAAAGGTCTTAATATATCAAATAGAGAATAGTACCAGTTCTTGTTGTGACTCATCTATCCACCCATCCATTATCTATACCACTATTCCTTTTGGGGGTCGCAGGGGGCTGGAGCATATCTGAACTGACACTGGGCAGGAGGCAGGGTACGCCCTGAACCAGTTGCCAGCCAATTACAGGGTAAAAAAGAGGAAAAGACAAACCATTCACTCTCACACTTATACTTAAGGGCAGCTTGGGGTCAACAATCCCCAGTGTTTTTGGTCATCACTTTCAAGCATTCCTTGTGTGTCTCTGTTCTTGTTTCTGGTCTTGCTAAGTATGTTTTTGTTTTTTACCTCCCTCTTGCCTGCAGATTCTGATTCCTCTGCCTGATATTTGACTGCGTTTCTTTGTACCAACCCCCTGACTGATTTAAGGCTTTTTGAGATGTTGGACATCCCTATGTTGTGCAGTTGAATCATTTTCAGTTCACTATTGTGACACTTACAGCTACCAGGCAACTAGACTGATAACGAAATGCTGCTTGATAAGCATGTTTTCATATTTGTATTTTTTCTACATTTGTATTTTTTCTTTTGTGTTTTCTTTGCTGTCACAGAGGGTGCCAAGCTATGTTTTAATGCACACAAATGTTTATATAGTGACAGTAAAAAGCTTTTCTATTCTATCTGTTCTTGATCCCACAGAGTCATGTCTCATGCTCAAGCACAATGTACTATGAAACTAGAAAAGCACTCGGAGAGCTCAGACCTTCGCCAGCACCACAGTCCTCTCCCATATTGTGATTTTTACCATAAATATTAGGCTTACCTTTATTTCCTGTAAATATTAAGATTCCTTGACCATGAAAACATACCATTAGCATTTGGTTTCATAATGATATCTATTTTAGTTCAGTAGTTATTTAAAAAAATTGCATTTTTGTCATGGCGGATCCAGATGGTGATCCAGATCAACACCAAAATTGAATCCTTTTTCCATGCTGAACATTTCCTGAAAATTTCATCAAAATCCATCCATAATCTTTTGAGTTATTTTGTTCACAGACTGACAGACAGACTCTCCCGAAAACATAACCTCCTTGGCGGAGGTAAATATCAACAGGTTAAATTTACTCACAGTCTCTACAGTGAAGTAAGAGCATTCAGACTGGACCTGACCCACTTCAAAACGCTGCCTTGTGGACTTAAATCTACTCAAGGGAGATATGCAAATTTGTCCCCTTTTTAACTGAACTGAAACAAAACAACCAAGCCATCGGTGTGAAAACGACCTTGGTTTTGGCTCCCTCTGATCCTGCAGTGAGTTCAATTATACACAGCACAGCTCAACACTTCCTCACGATGGCTGATCTGCTACAATTTTCCATTAAAGCAAGTCGTAGTTAAATAAAGGTTAGGGACTATAGCCCTAAGGGTTTCAAAGAGTGTTGGCATCTGTAATTCCTTGTACCCACACTCATGAAATGCAAAGTGCCACATTATACAGATGCAAAGAAGCAACGCTACACCTGTTAGCAGTGACTCAAAATGACGATGACGTGTCCGCTGTGGAGCATTGTGTTTGTACTGATCTTAAGGAGTGATCTCAGACACAGCCTTTGTTTTTTTAAGCATCCTGGTGTAGGCCGAATTTTAACATGTTCTAGAGGAGCAGTGAGTCAGGTACAGAAGGATTTCATTTCTTTGGTTTGACTCATGTTCAATTGTTCCAGACTGTGTTGAGGTGTTTTAGCATTTCATTGAGCTCTGTTTACAGTGACAAATCTGTCCTTCATTCTCTTTGACAGCCACTATTTATAACTTTTGTGCACCTGCTCTGTTCTGTTACTATGACAACCAAAGATGTTCCTCAAGATTCAATTACATTTTAAAAAACCTTGCCTCAAATAAGTCTTAAAGCAACCTTTGGTTTGGTCATTTGAACCCTTTCTTGATAACTGTCAATGATAAATTTGGCCTCATTCACTGAGTTTTCTGAGGAGGAAATGTGTTCTTAAAAGTCATCTGCATGGTTTATCAGAAGATTCTGATATTTTGAAGGTTAAAGTGAGGTCTGCAGAGCTAAATAGTGCTGAAGTAGGCCTACGTATATAAAGATGGAAGATAGCTGTTTATAAAAATTTAATATACCTTGCAGGGTGTGTTGCAAATGTAGGGAAAGCAATAGGATTAGTAAATGCTGTGAAGCTGCTGCCTAAAATATCCAACAACAGTCATTCAGTAGTTCAAATGTTGAACACATTTTGCATTTGGTACCACATAAAACACTGTAAGTGTCAGGATCTGTGTTTTGTCAAGTTTCCCAGTCTGTCTTCGTGTTTTATGTCTTGTCTTTGTGCTTCCTGTTTCATTTTGAAATTCATTTTTCCTTTCTTGTCTTCGCAGGTTTTACTTCCTGTCCCAGCTTGTCACACCTGCTTCCTGATTGTTCCTCGGCTGTGTCTCGTTAACCCTCATTACCTCTTGTAAATAACCCTCGTGTTCTCCCCTGTCTTGTTGCCAGATTGTTAAGTACCAGTACTCTTTCTAGGCGATTCAGTTCATGTTACAGTCTTGTTTCGACCTCCTTTGTTCTAGACCTTGCTTTTTGTCTCTCGCTTTTGGATACCTCTGCCCATCTGCCTTTTTGTGTACCGAACCTGGCCTGTCTGAGTGCCTGCCTTGTGTACCGTATCCTTCCTGTCTGATTGCCCACTTTGTGTACCAAACCTTGGATTGTGCATTAAACTCTGGTTTTTGAACTCTGATACGGACTTTGTGGAGTTCTTGTCTGGGTGTTCATGACAGTAAGTTGTTAGAATTTAATGGAAAGTTGCTGACTTGTTATGTTCCCATGTCAGGGCTGGAATATAATTAAAACTGAGGAAAACTGTTTCATGAGACACTGCTGCCACCAAATGCCACCTTACATTTGGTGGCTACTGGGGGGCACTATACTGTCCATATATGCACTTGTTACGGCCCTGGCTATATTTTTTGTGATTCTGTCATATTTATTTTTTGTCATTTGTAGAGCTTCTCTTTCCTGTGGTATGCTGTGTGTGTATGTCAGTGAGTGAGGGTGGAGTGAGTGCTCTTCTTTACAGGAGAATCTTTGAAGCAGCAGCACTTAGCTGGCCTGGTGCGACCGGCCGAGGAAGCCCAGTCGGCTCATTGGCCCAAGAACAACGGCTCCCAGTTCAAAAAGCCTCAGGGAGGAGATGGAGGTTGGCATCTCTCCTGACAGCAGCAGCTTGAAGTCACTTTTTTCCTCCAATCTATTCTTTTAAACTTGTAACCTTTGTAATTGGTAGTTTTTGGTTGCTATTTGTAATAGTTTGTTCTTCTTTCGTGGTTTGGGTAATTCCTTATTTGAGTGCCAGCCTTTGCTGCCTTTTGTTTTTGTACCCTTTTTCTTTTTGTAAAGATCTTGGCTTGTTTTAGTTCGTTCTTGTATATACCTTTTGCCTTTGGCTTGTTTTTCATTTGTAAATAAATTGTGTAAAATTTGATAATTGTTTTGGTTGTCTTTACAACCACTGATTTTCTTTCCTACCCTTTTTTCCCTTCAAATTTGTTATGTACCCTCTCCATAGACGGGTGCGTAACAGTACTCAAATCATCCTTGATAACTTCCAGGGTGTTCAGATTCTTAGATTGGTTGTAATAAAATTGCATGTTCTATTGAACATGGAATTTTGAGGTTTTGAATGCAGTGAGATCAGAGTCTCAGAAAGCATTTTCAAAAGCATTCCTCCAGAGAGAAAAAAAACACCTGTAACCATTTCCAATGTATTGAATAGGGCTCAACAATAGAAAACACTGACAATGAATTTCTTATTGAGCAATATGAACTCACTGGCTGCATCATTAGATACAATGTTGAAGAGCTTATTAACACAAATGGCTTATAAGCTTATCACATAGAAGCAACTCAGTGCATTCATGCATGTAGACCTGGTCCAGACAACCTTCTGAAGTTCAAACAGAGCATCAGAATGTCAGGGTGAGCTTTGTATTTAAGAAACTGCTGAAACTGGGCTTTTCCCAAACAAGCTTTGTAGGAATTTACATGAAATGGTCAGAAAAAGAGAACATATCCATTCAGCGGTAGTTCTATTGAATAAATGCATCATTGCCACAAGAGGTCAAAGAGGAATGGCCAGAGTGGTTTGAGATGATACGAAGAAAAAAGTAACTAAGATAACCTCTTATTATGACCAAGATAGGAAGAGGGCCCTTTTTTTAGAGCACAACATATTGATCTTGAAGCAGAGAGGCTACTACAGCAGAGGACCACACAGGGTGCCGCTGTTGTCGGCTAAGATCTCTGAAAAAGTCTCTGTGACTCCTGCAACATTCAGGTGGTATCCTAGACCCTCAGGTGTGATGGGACATCATTAAAGCGTAGGCGAAAGAAAACCAACAAACAAACAACAGGTATCTTTCTTTAGTAACCTGGAATTATTACTTTGACTTTTATGTCACCACTCTGAGTTTATTCTCTGACTTCTGGTAGATTTTTCCAGACTTTGTCTTCTAGCTATTAGCAGTTTGAGCCCACTCCCATGAGTCACAGCACCCGGTCCATCAGTGTTCAAAGGAAAGAAATGAAGGTCTGATTACTGCCGAGGTTTCAGATGTGATAATTATACGATTGTCATCTAACCACAGCTGTTAATAATTGAATGTGAAACAGGACAAATATTCGTCATATCAGGTAACCCAGCAATTACCCCCGTCCCCGAGAATCTGTCTGGTCAGCCCGACAGCGTCTACTTTGAAAAAGTCAAAATAAAGTGGACAGAGCGCCAGCTGGAAGGACTGCTCCAACCACTTGGCTGCAGACACTTTTCTCTGCAGTCTGCTTTGACAGTAATTACCAAGCGAGTGCGTGAGCTTGTTTGTACAGTAAAGAGTGCGGAGAGTGCAGCTGGCAGCACTGATAAAGCCTGAGCCCAGGCCCCACTGAGATGTGTGGGTGGAGGGTCGTGCCACAGTCAGGATGACCTCTCCAATAGAAACATTTCTCTATAAGAGGAATTCAGGTGAACACTCATTTGAACTTTTATAAACAGAAACTTAATGTTTTAATTTTAGTATTCCTATAAATAGGGATGTTGGGACCATGTTTGAATATGGCAGCATCCAAACCAATGAAATATGTGTTGAGACATTTTCTGCTTCGTATTTTCCCATTCTTCTTCACTCTGCCACACTGGCATTTTAATCATAAACCTGCACCTTAAGCTCAAACACTGCCGCTAGGTGCACCAAGTGTTTGTCCACTTATGCACTTAAAGCAAACTGATAAGAGCTCATCCAGCTCCTGCAGTCGTGAACTGCCTCTTATGACGGGGAATTCATGCACAGAGGTTCACATAAAGTTCAGAGAGCCGCTGAGGGACAGTCACTGTATACACAGAGCAGTAGCAGCTGGTAATCTGGCAGATGTTCATCTTGAGCACAGGCTGGGATACAAACATGTACATTGAGTGTCAACACAGGTGCGTCATGGCACAGGATGTCACTGTTATTTAAAGGTGATGTGCATAAATATGCAAAGAATGTAAGCACAGGGGATTTGGTGGCCTGAAATGGGCATTTTTCCTGTTTCCATTTTTACTGGGTTTATGCTATGATACACTTACGGGTGCCTACGGAGCCGCTGACCAAAACAAAGGAACGCTCACTCTGCAATAACCAGGGGCGTAGAACAAGAAATCCCACATTCTGCTGTGAGCGACGGAGCCGTGGGCAGAAACAAGAGGGGTCAGCAGAATGTGGCATTTCTTGTGTTCTTGTTTCTTGTTCTACGCTCCTAGTTATTGCAGAGTGCGCGTTCCTTTGGTTTGGTCAGCCGCGGCTCCCGTAGGCACCCGTGAGTGTATCATAGAAATGCGAAGTAGTACTGTTTAGGCTATAAACATGTGCTAAATGATGTCGTTTCGATTAAACGGTGGACGTTACCCGCTCAGGACACTTGGATTACAGCGCACGAGCAGTATGGAGGAATGTTGCAGACTTTTTGTGGACTTTTAAGGACACTGTTTGTTCGGGCTCTGACCGAAGTCATGATATCAATATCAGTGGACAGCGAGGATCCCCAACAGATCTCCGGCTGCATCCTAGATGTTCCAAAACTACTCCACAGTGTTGTTCAGCATGAGGGTGAGTAGAAAATGAGGCCAAATCGTTGTTTGGGTGTAGTATTCCTTTAAGTTTATCAAATAAGATGTCAGAATTATCAATTTGAGCTAATATGGTTTATGAGCAGATGGTGCAAGTATTTTTTTTCTCAGATTAGCTATCACTAGTCCTTGATTGGTGCTGTTGTATAAGTGCTCCAATCAAAATAGCTGCCACCTTGAAGGGTTTTTGGTCCACTCAAAGATCTGAAAAATTGCTTTCATAAATAAATGTATTAACCCAACACCATGGCAGTAGAAGCAGACAAAGTGAACACCTCAAGCCCACTTCACACCCAATGCATTTTACTTGCATGATGGCAGCAGTTCATACTTGTTTTCATTTCATGAATTTTTCTTTTTTGATAGATGGAAGATGGATCTGCCAGATCACAAACTTGGAATAGACAGATCCAACTGCACTGCAAGTTGATTTGTGGATCAGGAGCTGATTACAATGTTGATTTTCTGGGCATTGATCCAATATTTGCTGATTTGATTGTAATTCTATGATTGATATAGGATGATGTTATGTACATATTCTACACAGTTACAATCATAACATAAAAAAGTTGCTTTGACTATTATATTGATTGCTTCTATTTTAATTAGCAAAAGATCAATACTCTCTTAAGCACAGAAAAATGTGATTCGTAATTACAGATTCAATACAGTTTATGTTTTCAAACATGTTTAAGAATCAATGATCCTAAAATAAAGTTTGCATCTTACATTTATGGGTATTTTCTGTTATAACATAGTTTTTTCTAAGAACTTTTGTCTTTCTCTTCACCCTCATCATTTTAAAATATTAATTTGTACTTCTTTTTCTTATTTCTAAAGTCTAGTTATAAGTATAATGTTGATTGTGTTTTTGTGACCGTGAGAAAATGTGAAACATGTTTGTTGAAATTAACATATTAGGGCTTTTTCTGTTAACTTTCTTTTACTAGATACAGTAGATGGGTTGGGGTGGTTGTTTTAAATGACACAGAGTGGCTTCACAAGTTGAGTGGGGCTAAAACAGTCTCTGTGCTCAGTGGACCTCATGTTTTAAATATATTACACAAAACTACACTTAGAGCATCCTAACACCTGACAGCAGGCTTTTCTCTTTCTGTTCACCTTCACAATCTGACTCTGACTATAGACCAATTCACAGTGCCCTCACCCAAAAGTGCCACAACAAGGCTCTTTTTAAAGACTATCACTGTAATGCTGCGAGACCATAAACATTGGTGCTGATTCACTCTGCAGTTTGACTTGATGTGTCCCACAGAGTTCATTCTCCGCAAAGGCAGAGGCACTCACTTGCAGCATTCCTGTCTCCCGCTGAGTCCATATGCCTCCCTCTTCCCAAAATCACGCTTCTGTTACTCCCTCTGGGGATGGAGCAAAGAGGGGGTCTACTCATTACCGCACTCCATTTCCAAGACATCCACAGTGGAGGCAAAGTGTCTCAAAGGGATTTAATTACTCTTGGAAACGGCAGTATGAGTTCTACTTTTGACTTCTGGGGCACTTCACAGCACGTGACCCGAAGCAGCTCCACCTGGCTTTTGTTTAACCTGTTTTTAACGTTTTATAACCATTTTTAACCATCTTGTGCGTGCATGGAGGTTTGTGTCTGTTATTAGTATGTGGGCTTTGGGCTCATTTGCACAGATATTTGCACTTTTATGCCTCATTAAGCTGTCATGGACACTTCTTTGAGCAGCTGGACACCACGGTGGCCTTGGGAGCCGCATCACTCTCAGTCAGGAATTATTACATTCTCTAATTCCCAACTGAGAGTGATGCGGCACTACCATGTTCAGAGTCTGATCACGTTAGTGCCCTTCCCCCTTTTATAGACTGGTGTGATGACAATTTCCTTGACTTAAATGTGTCAAAAACAAAAGAGCTTACTGTTGATTTTAGAGGGAATTGTGTTGAACCTAAAGCCAGCTCCATTCATGGTAAAGATGTGGAGATTGTTGAATCTTACAGTATCTAGAAACTGTTTGACTCTCAGCTGAAGTTCAACATAAAACACTGAGAGCATTGCTAATCGAGGTAAACTAAGAATCCACTGGATGAGGAAGCTGAAGTCTTTAAATGTCTGACAAAATGCTGTGTATTTTTTGTAGGTCCTTCATTAAAAGTCTTATGACATTTTCTTTCATTTGTTGGTTTGATGGTCTGTCTGTCAAAGACAGAAACAGCCTGAACAGCATTGTTAAAATCTGCTCCAAAATAATAAGAGTCCAGCAGAGAGACCTGTGTTCTTTATGGAAGAGACAGGTGGTCAGAAAGACAAAAGGAATTATTTCCCAACATGACCACATCCTGTATTAGGAGTTTACTTTAAAGCCCTCAGGTCACTGCTTCATCGCCCCCAGTAGGAGAACAAACCGGTACTCGAAGTCTTTCATTCCTTCTGCCATCAGGCTGTTTCACCTTGATAGTCTTATGGACTGATACATTGGGTTTTTTTTTTTTCTTGTTGCAACTGTGGGATCTTTAATGCACTGCTGAGAATCTCCATGTTCTCTTTGACCTGCCACTTATTCTATTAAAGTCTACCTGACCCTGGTTACTGGTAGGGTCTGATGAGGGCCGATATGTATCATGTACTGACTTTTAGTCTATTTATATTTAATTTATTGTTATCTCTGTTTGCTATTTGTAGGTGTGCTGTATGTATAGTCTGGGTGGAATGCAAAAACAGAATTGCCCTTTGGGATAAATAAAGTTGTCTAAACTAAACCAAACAAGTAAATAGACAAGTGATTTTGAAGTTAGAGGAGAGTTGAACTAATGTTGGTCATAACTGTTCAAAATGTAAACATGCTAGGCACGGAAAACTGAGAAGTCCTCCCTGATGTTATATAAGTCTGAACAGGGTTAAAGGAGGAAAGGATTAAATGTCCTCTTTGTCCTCCATTTTAACCTAAGAAGCCAGCTGCTATCTTCAGGCTACCGCTGGCCTGTTTGAACTAACAGGAAATGGCTGTGGCTTGTCAGTAACTGTCACAAATACTGTCTGTGCAGTGGGAATTTCAAAATAAAGCTGTGTCTAATAAACAGTGATTTAATTCAGTATTTTGACTTTCAATCAATCTGATTGGGTCATCGATCAGTCAATTGATATATTGATACACATGTTTTTTTTGTACCCCCTTTCTTATTGGCATTAACTTCCAGAAGTGTTGGCTTGCACTTTTGTAAATTAGCTTCATGTTTTTTGTTGCATGGATTTAACAGTTTAAATGACGAAAAACACTAATGTAGTAACAGTGGGTCTGTCCCTGTCTTTCTAAAGTTTAAAGTCTCTATTCATCATCTTTTGTTATTGTTTTAGTTGGCATTTCCCTTGTGATGATATTGTACACACAGTGTGTTTACATGCTGCAGTAAAACTTGAGTCTTTGGGTTAAAACTTAATTTACACTTAAAATTTAGGAAACAGCCCTGTGATTGACCGGTGGCCGCTTCAGGGTATACCCCACCAAACCCAGATGGAAAAGGGGAATAGATTGTGAATGAATAAATGCATGAATTTAGGAAACACAACTGAAATTCTTTCTGTTGTCTTTCCCTCTGAATTTGATGTTTCTCTAGGGATGGAAATTGATTTCTTTTCTTGATACCAATGTCATTATTGACTCTACTTATCCATGTAACTCTTTGATGATTCACTTGTCTATTCCTGAGCATTTGGCCTACTTTGATTTTTTACTTGTAACAAAGTCAAACAAATTTCAATCCTGATATTGAATGCTGTGCTAAATTGATCAATAACTGCAAGTTGCTTATGTTTCCAGACCCTAAAAATTGTGCAAGAAAAGTCTTCGTCAAAAATTAAGTCACAATTTTAACCACATCTGCCCTTTCTTTGCCATTATTACATCTGTGACTTCTTTGTTAGCATTGTTGAGTGAGGAGTCCTTGTTCCTTCAGAACAAAGTAGAAGGAGCTGAACAAAAAGACTAATGATATTGATACTTTGAGGGAATTGTTATCAATTCTCAACTGGAATTGGTTTTCAATTCTCATCCCTATGCTTCTGTCAGCCAGATGAATTGCTCTCCTTCTTCTGTTCCAACTCGTACTGCTCACTATTCCACTGGATTCTCCTGGAGGACAGCGAGGAATTGGGAGGGAAAGACAAAGAAGAAATGGAAATGCACAAATCAAATGCTTGAGCGCCTCCGAGGCGTTTGTTTGAGCATGGACTCCAGGGTAGGACTAAACTCCTCTGTGGCGGCTCTTTAATCTGTTCTCACAGCTCGGTTACTATTACAGTTTCCATCTTTATTCAGCGGATCCTCTGAAGTGTCTGTGTTTACTCATGCATGTTTAATAATGAGAGAGTTTATGGAGTGTGTTTTAGCTTCACCGTCGGGAAAAACCCAGATGTTGATTACATATATTGTCGATGCCTCAGCTGATGTGCGACACAAACATGGAGCACAGTGTGACAAATAAAATCTGATCCCTTGTTTTCTCCTTGCTTATTTTAGAGAACACATCTAATCCAGGTAGTTGACAGAAGGTAAACCTCAGAGGAACAAAATGTCACACATTGCTGTCTTGCACAAAACACTGAAAATGTCACTGGTTGTTTTGACCCTTGGAGCTCTGTGGTGTTCCTTAAGCTGCCTTGACGAGTGTTAGTGTCCATTTTATATCTAAAGTGTGACTCAACTCATGTCCGTCATCCTGATGAGAAAACATCCCTGCTGGATTGAGCCAGAGGCCAAAGAGATTATTGCTCCTACAAACTCAGCTGCATGCATGTTGATGAAGACAAGAAAAAGAGTCCACATCACCCTGATTTTAACTCTGTGCATTGGCTACCTGCATCTATATCTGTATCTATGTAGACTTGATTTTGAGACTCTTTTTTTGTTTTTTTTCAATCTCTTAATGGTCATGGTCCATCCTATTTATCCAATTTGCTTTTACCATAGAGTCCCATAGAGCCCTTAGGTCTTCAGGTTGTGGTCTTTTAATAGTTTCCCAAAGTTAGATCTGAAACATATGGTAAAGCTTCTTTTCAATATCACAGCCCCCATCTGTGAAACAGTCTCCCTGAAGACCTGAGGGCAGCTTCCACTGTTCATATTTTTACAAACAAACTCAAGACCCACCTTTTTAGTCTGGCTTATAGCTGATTTTTGGTTAATTCTCTTAATATGCATTTGTGTTTTTCACTCTATTTTAATTTCAGAGTTACTATATCGTGTTTTATGACCTCTTTATTTATTTTCTTTTATTGTTTGGTTTGAAGACTCTCAATTTAATTAACTTTTAACGCTTTAGTACCTCTATTATATCTTATCAGGGTTTTGTTGGTTTAGTCTTAAGTCCTGTGTTTCCTCATTTTCAATTCAAGACAGTGTTTCCTCCTTTGTCTGTGGCTGTTTGAAGAGTCCTCACTTAGTGCCCTTGTGTGTATGTGTGTGTGTGGGTCTGTGTGTGTGTTGCATGTGGGTTGCAGGGTTGGTTGAGCTTTTTTTTTTTTAATTTTGTTTCCCTTGACACTTATCTGCTTATGTTCTTGAATGGATGGCACTTTGTGCTACATATAGAACTCCTGCAGATGTTTTACCAGTCCATGGGAGGAAGTGTCCTTTGTTACTTTGTGCTGGGGGAGCAGCCAATCCAAGAAGGATGCATCCAGGCTGGAGAAACTGATCAGGTGGGCCGGCTCTGTGGACTCTCTGGTGATGATGGCAGAGAAAAGAACACTAGACAAGCTGCTGGACAATTTGGATGATGTCAGTCACCCTCTACACCCTGTCAACAGCACCCAGAGAGGCCTGTTCAGCCGAAGACTGCCCCTTCACAAGTACAGGACCAACAGACTAAGGGGCCGTTTACACGACGCCTAAAATGGTCAAATCCGACAAGTTTTCATTGTAAATCCGCCTTGCGTTTACGTGGGAACTCCATGCGGATTGCCCAATCTGGAAACCTTTGAAACCAGACTCCAGAGTGGAGAGTTATCAATACGTTCCTCCATGCAGCGCCGTGTAAACCATAATCAGAGCGTTTCAGGGTGAAACGCTGATGTCACCACATGCACAGTACTCTTTCACATGAAGGCTGCATGCACATACCAGGAACAATAACAGCTTCGACTGTCCAAGTAACATGTTTGTTATCCAGACAAAACTATCCAGTCAGATTTGTTGTCCAGAAGAGAAACTCCTGCGTCTTTGTGCGTCCACTCGCCATTGTTGTTTGTGAAAAGTTTTTCTTCTTTGTACGTGTGTTGTAGCAGCGCTGCCTCTCTGCAAACCTACATCGCCATCTACTGAACCGGCATGCATACTACAGCAGTTTCATTCGTCTCCAGTGTCTCAGTATGAACGTGGATCAAGTTTATACACAAAGGAAAAATCTCTGTATTTTAAGTCATAGATTCTCCATATAAACATAGCCTACAAAACTCTTTTGTCAGACTGTACAACTGCTCACTCAGGGGAGGAGGAGTAACAGTAAGGAACAGTAGCCAGCAGTAGTCATATAGATTTATATATTTTTCATTTTTATCCATATCTATGTAATTTATATATGTCCTATCTGTTTTATAATGCTGCTAATAGAACCTTACTTTCCCTGAGAGAGTCTTCCCAAGGGATTAATAAAGTAATGTAATTTTTCTTGATGTGTAGAGGGTATTGCGGACTGGTTTTGGAAACTGTTTTTGGACAAAAATCCAATAAAAAGTAGATTTTGTGTAATGGTTGTTTTCTTATCTTTTAAATTCAGGTGTTTGACTGCCCCTGTTATAAATGATATTGAGACTTTCTTACAGCTATCTCACTCAGGCATATTTTCTGAATTCAAATTGGTCAACTCATTCAAACATGGACAGATCCAGGGTGATAATGTTAGCATTTCATTTAATGAGTCCTAATCTGCGATCAGAGTGGATGCACAGCCTTTTACACACTCTGTCCACCACCTCTGATACCCGAGGTACTGAGGCGGAGCACCCAGCAGTGATTAGAGGAGGAAAACGGTGACAGAAACCTACTCCTGCAGTCACTAATATCACCGTGCCTGGACTCCTCAATCATGTTTTCTTATTAGGCATCAGGCCCTCAGCAGAATATTCATGTGGAAGCTGAACATAACCGTGTCTGGGAAATGAAAAGGACAATTGGCAGAGGGGTTTGCATATCTCACTGCTCAGATTTTAACCCTTATCAAGTCTGGGAACAACATGAACAATTTTCGACAGAGACACAAAAACCCAAAAGGGATTCAACCCAGCGTAATCTGTTAATTTATGCCCTATCTGCTGCTACCGCTAAAGGGTGTCATAGCTAAGCATTCTGGTATATTACATTTTTCTGGACACATCTTGTAATGAAGGCTTGCAATGATTACAGCTGCTCACCGATTTAAGCAGCACTGATTATAAGTCGCTTTGCATAAGAGCCCTGCAACATGATTTGGATGTATTTGAGAATTAGCATCGGCACTCAGAAAACCTGCAGCCAGAGCTACTGAGGGATTTTATCCGGAGATTAAGCTCACACCTTCATTTCTAATACACTCTTCCTCATATATGTTTCCATACCTGTATCATAGTCTTCCATTAAACTCTGAAACACAATCTAAAATCCTCAAAAATCCCAGTCAGAATATTATACCTAACAGAGTTATTCTTACAAGAGAGCATGATTTTTTCAAAAGAATGGAACAGCTGCTAAGTTTTCAGTATAAAGAAAAAACTTGATGAGACTTTGATCAAACCTTGATTTTTTTTCTTTTATGTTTGCAACTGTTTTTGGCTGTAATGCAATACTGCTGCCATATTGTGGCTACACTACATCAAAATTCTGTTTGCACTACATAACAAAAGAAAAGGGGAGACAATAACCAACAAAAGTAACATTTCTCGGGCTCTTTGGTAAGCATGTGTTACAGGTACTGGACTAGCAGCAAGTAGGCAGTTGAGAGATTCTGTAAAGGAGAAATGAATCACACAGACTAATTTACCCTTTCAGTCTCGGCCTCGCTCCACAGAATGAGGAAACCGGGGCAATACGACGTAAAAGCCGTAAAGCAACTGCTGTGAACACAGTCCCACAATTGATTTAATGTGGCACACTGCCTCCTACTGGTAAATGACAGAAACATACTGTCTGATTAATTCATGAAAGATTAACAATAATCCATCACAAAAATCTCCAGTGTCAACAGATTAAAGCTTGTCGACATTACATGTGACATTTAAGTTTATCACAATTGTGACAACACAATGGTGGCTGTCACACATGGTATGAAGCACTTTGTCATGCAGAGCAGGGGTCTTTTATAATTTCCAGCTGATACTTTTATACCACATGCTCATACTATTTAAAGTTGGAAATACAGTGTAATTGCTGTTAACTATACAGACAATTGATGGCTGCCGTGCATCCCCTGCGTCGATTAAGTGCATCAGTTGTGTATGTTGTGCATAATTAACTTGACGCAGATGTGATCTGGAGTCTATTTAAAACCAATAAGATCAGTGTAGAGGCAGAGGAGAGATGGCAGATTAATCGAAATCAAGACAACAATCATCAGTACTTAAATAATGTGTGAGACTGTGCAGATAAAAATGTCTGATTATCCATCTGATGAAAGATAAACTCTCCTTCAGAATGGAATAAAGGAAATAAGGTCAGATCATAGTTCAACTGGTGACCTTGTGCATGGGTGACCTCAAGTTGATGCCATGATTGAGTTTGTTCATAAACACTGCTTGTTTGTGTTAGCTTGCTTTTTTGGCTATAATTTCTTACACATAAACAAAAGAAAAATTCTAGGAACTATGATTAATAAAAGTGAAGTACTGAAGGGTACAACCTGTGCCTTTACTACAACATCTATCAGCACAGTTAGCAGCAAGTCATCAGTTAACACAGTAACTCATTACATCAACACCATGACAATTCTGACGGTGTAAGGAGGAAAATCACAGAAAATGGATTTCAGATGATGGGTGGATGAGGTCTGACCACTCATCATCAGTTGTCAGTAAATATTTAATGGTGACTCTGAAAACTGGTGTTTATTTAGCTAATTTTACTCTCAGAATTACTGCCATGTTTGCAGTATCCTTCAGACACAATATGTAGTTACATAGTAGTCTTTTGCTGCATATGGTGTTCTCCACTAACATGCGTCACATACAGGCAAGCACAAAAACAAAGATGCTCATTACACCAATGGATGCAAAGGGTGCATGGACAAACTGGAAATATATCTCCAGCCTAGCTTCTGCACCTCCAGGGTCTTCTTTGTGCTACTTTTGATCAACCTAGATTTTTATCATTTTATTTAGTCATGCATGTAAAACCAAAGTCCTTTGAAGCAGGATCAAGTTTTGATTATCGTTATTGTTATTTGAATAATATCAGCCTAGTGTTGTAAATACCCTTATTTTGTTGGCGTTTTTTTACCTTTTGTTTTTACTTTTTTAATATATTACTATTTTTGTATCTTATTACTTTGTTGCTTTACCACCTTATTTATTGCTTTTATATTTCTATTGGCTGATACTGGTGCCTCAGTTACTAGTGTTGTTCCAGTTTCATGTTAGTGCAGACTGGAATGACAAATAAAACTCCTTTGAATCCAAGTTACAAGCATCCTTTATTCGGGACACCCTAGGATACCAGGATATCTTAGCTTTGATTTTGTAAAACTGACTAATTGAAAGCTGTTTGACCTTAAAGATAAAAAAAAAAAAACTGTTGCATTATTTAAAATTTAAATTTCTCATTACTGTATACAAGTCACACAGAGATCAATGGTGAACAACCCTATTCACATCTGGATATGGTGGAATCTAACCTTGTCTATAAAGAGAATACAATTTAAGTGTGCAAAGATATTTACGGCAAAGGTTATTAAAGTTAGTAATCTTAAAAAAATAAATATTTATTTATGTGAAGAGGGATGTGGGGTAAAAGTCAAGTTTTTCATTGGGTTTCAGTGGGACACTTTTTATCAGGCACAAATGAGTCAGTTCTCGAGTAGCTTAGCCATTTTAGGCTAATTCAAGAGGCTGAGACAAAAGTTGAGACAACAGCGTTAAAACTACATATCCTCTGGCAAATGTTAGCCATAGTCAATTCACACAGCCAAAATAGCTTGAAATAAAAAAATGAATGGTCAAAAATGTCCCTTGAATATCTAAAGGGTTAAAAATAGAGATTAAGAAAAAATCACTTTGTTGCTGTCCTCCAGAAGGTTTAATTCAGACGTATAGCAGCAGTTTCATAGTCAAATCACCATCTGGAGCTTTTGGAAGCTTTAATGGCAATGCTAACTTTGGGAATGGGCCTTCAAAAGTACCTCATCCTGCTCCCCCTTTAGTATTGTTGAGAGCCAGTTAGTGCTGTTTGTCAGAAAGCTTGAAGCCTCCCTCAAATTTGCAGAACAGTATAATATTAGTTTGAGACATTATTTTAAACACAGTGGCTGCTCAGGATACCAATCAGTGCCTGGTACCAAATGGCTGGCAACATCAAGGCTTGAAAAATTAAACATGGCTTTAGTCAAAAGACTTTTTATAAAGCTGCTACACATGACAAAACAATACTAGCCACAAATTTTATCATTAAAGTTTCTGCAAGGAAGTAAATGGCACTATTGGATAGTGGATAGATATTTTTGCCCTGTCCCACTTTTTGACCTGTGTCACAGATGTCCTTTTAGTACCTCTGACAATAAAACCTGTCCTGTGGTTCTGTGTAGCAGCGAGATGGACACTATTTTCCTTGTTGTAGTTACTCTGTAAGATTGACCACTTTACAGTCTTAAAGTTATGCAGTTTTGCTGTAACAAATCCATTCCAAAGAAAATTCAGGCAAAGTGGTGCAGCAGCCTAGTGCCTGTGTATGGAGGTTGCTGGTTCAACTCCCTGGGTTGATTGGGACCTTTCTGCTTGGAGTTTGCATATTCTCCCTGTGCATGCATCAGTTTTCAGCAAGAAATTGTGTTTTCTGTCCAAAGACCAAAAACATGCTTGGTTGGTTTATTGGCGGCAGTGCTCAGTCTGTAAGGGCTTGTTTTGTAGAGTGGAAGTTTGGTGGTTCAAGTCCTGATGGAACCTGGGAAATTTGTTTGGTAGTTGGGGAGATGCAACTTGACTCCCTGATTCACTGAGCTGAATGGGTTGATGTCTTTGCCTCTAGAGCCTTGGGGAGTAGAGTTTTGATCCTTTGACCCTTAAACTTCATCGCACATATAAACACAAATAAAGAACGATCCATGTTACTGGTGATTGAGTGGTCAGGAATGATGAAGTGCAGACTTTTGGGCTTGGATACTTGGTGAGTCTAAATTGCTTTGAATTTTGCAAATAATTATCTATATCATATCCAGTTCCCCCCAGCATGTTTCCAATGTTGTCAGTACCCGTTCATATTATATACTGAAGAAATTGCAGTGTTTTACAACCAAACACTTAAGCACTCTGCTCTGTGTACAGAATTAAATCTGTCCTAAAATGAAGCGTTTGAAGTGAAACCATTTGACTGTTCACACTCACAGCTACCTGAAGCCCACACGTTTAAGCAATACAGTGTCAACAGTACAAATGGCTGCTTTTTGAGCTTTTTATATCTGAAGAGCATAACAACTCACAATCTTCTCTGCAGTGTCCATTATCGAGCAAACACAAGCTTATTATTTATGTGTAGAAATTCAGGGTTGAAGTACAGTGGGAATTTCATAGGCTTGATAGGGAGTTAAAAGTGGGATAAACTTGTTATAACAAAATTAACTTTACTCTTCTCTGAAGAAACACTTTTCATTTTGATGGCAATTGACATGTGATTCTACAAAAATGAATAGAGAATAGACCAGGTTGGAGCTGGCACACCTGCCCTGCGCCGTGCCAATGGGTTGTGTCCAGGGTAGTTTGCAATTTTCATTCAGGGCGCAGCCAGGGGCATCTCAAGTCTCTGTCTCTCCCTCTGCTGCAGGGGAGGAACAAAGACATAAGTGGGTCTAACGTAGCCAAGTGTAGTCTTCAACAATCAAATGAATGCCTCTCCTTGCCTTTAAATGCGCTGCAGGAGAGTTGCAGCGACCGATCAGTTTGACTGATCCCCACCACCGTGGCCACAGTGTGTTGGAAAAACGCAGTGGAGGAGACAGTCAGAGCCACTGTCTCTTTCACAGCAACTGGGAGAGCCTAAGGGCCATCAGGGCGTGCATCGGAGGCCATGATGCGCATCACCGTGTGAACCAACTCTTGGGACAGATGTAATCTGTTCCTGTGTCATGAATAGGAGTACAAAATTAAGTGACAGTTACATTTAAACGCAGCTGCAGGCTAATCCATTCATCATGCTTGTGATCTACCTGCAGCCCTAGTCGGTCATCAGCTTTGGTGATATATCCTCACCTGGTATCTCCTCCTCATCCTCCTTGCAATAATGTAGGCTACTCCATCTTTTTAGATCACTTTAAGAACAAAGATTTAAACAGAGAAATATGGGCAACCACAGGTAAATCCTTAAGACATTGAGTGACTTACATTTATTCAGCGAGCCTCTCTCTCTCTCTCTCTCTCTCTCTCTCTCTCTCTCTCTCTCCCTCTCTCTCTCTCTCTCTCTCTCTCTCCCTCTCTCTTTTCTTTTTTTTTTTTGAGTTTCATGAGATGAAAGAGGCCAGACATATAGCTACTCCATATTGGATGATGAGGCTGTTTGCAGTTGGTTTGAGAAATGTGAACTCGTTAGTTTGCATCACACTCCCAGCTTCTGTCAGGTTAAGTTTCCATTACGACAAACATCTTTGGTCCGGCATCAGATGTGATAAAAAATTATTAATATAGATAGAAATGTATATGCTGGTTCAGATAGTTACGTTAAATAGTGGTTGCTGTGATTGTTTATTGCATTGAAATGTGCCTGACACACTGGAGACCTGCCTGTGAGGGTTTGGTGACGTGTGTTTACTGTGTGCCTGTCAGCCAAATTACCACTGCACCTGGTGCGCTTTGCCTGCACCGAGAATAGACCAGGTTGGAGCTGGCAAGCTTTCAGTGCACCTTCCTAGCAGTTTGTCACTGTGCCAAGCTGAATCTGTCAACACCTCTCCTTGGTGTGCTGCCACACCCACCTCAGTGCAGCCGGTCTGCCAAATTGGCTGTGCACAGTTGTGCATCATAACAAATTACCACTGTACAGGGTGTGCCAGGCTCTGCCACCCTGCTCTGCACCAGGCAATTAGGGCGCATAAAGTCCATAAATGAGCCTTTGATATGAATACTATTTGATTTGATTATCATACCCTATTGCAAGATGCAGCTTAATGCTGGCTAGTAAAGGAGAAAGCGTCTGATAGATTTTAGAATTAAGACCAATCACACAGCATGGACAGAAAGTGTGAAAAAGGGCAACTGAGAATGAACCCACCAGATGAGAACCACCATACAAGCATAATCCTTTTATATCCTTTTTTTATTTTTTTTATTTACATGGAGGAAAAGCACGGCAAGTCGCCTCTGGGCTAATTGCTTATTTACAAATGGGAATGTGACTGAAAATGATGGCTAAAAGCTGGAATGGAATGAAATGTTTTGATAAATAAAGGACACATCCGCGATCTGTCACACCTGGAACAAGAAAACACACCTGCTCAGTTCTCTCTTTTCAGTGTAAGCTACCACCCACACGTTTAGCTGTATTGCTCACTCCACAATTGCAAGATCCTACAAGTTGTACCTTGTTGTAAAGGTTACTAATCAGGCTTTCCAACAGTATAAATTGAAATGCTGTTTGTGATTAGTAAAGCAAAGAAACAGTCTACCCAAATAATGTTTCCTAGCTGTTTTTGAGGGGTAAAACTCAACATTTCTCAATCATTGTTCTGTAATGACACCCTAAAAATATGTTGAAAAATCTCAAGACCCAATCAAAATCTAGTCATACAAAATTGTAGCTCTTCTCCTCCATGAATGCCAACTCACACAGGAGTTTCTGAATAAACTTTTTCCTCTCTTTTTTGACAGCTGTTCATTTCACTGAATTTCCAACAATGGAAACCTGAGTCTATAAAGCACATAACCTGAAAATGATAAGTAGAAATCCTGCAAGATTTTATTCAAAAATTTTGCAATTTTCATCATCAACTGTAAATGTTTTTGACTTTTTAAAACAATACAATTAACATTTTACCTGCTGTAACTACTGGAGTTCCACGGGATAATAAAGCTGATGATATGCTATGATGTTGAAAATGTTAGCTTGTTTTGCAGTAGCTACTCAAGGTTATGGCTCACACTTCAAATTTTACTGCTTCTTGAATGAGAATTTGTGTAAATTGGCCAAAGTACTACTGCACCGGGTGTGCTTCCCCTGCACTGAGAGTAGGCCAGGTTGGAGTTGGCAAGCTATCAACGCACCTTCCATGCCGTTTTATGGCACGAAATTGTCACTGCGCCAACCTGAATCTGTAGACACCTCCCCCTGGTGCAGTCGGTCTACCAAATTACCACATTGGCGGCGCACGGCGGTACACTGGACTAAATAACCCCTGCACAGGGTGCACCAGGCCCCGTCACCCTGTGACATCCTGCCCTGCGCCAGAAATTAGGGCCTCTTGAGTCCATCACAGTTTAACCAGGATCCCCTGGACAAAATAATTATATTTATATAAGTGTACAGCATCATGAATTTAAAACGACGGCTTCAATGTTATCTTGAGTGAAACAGCTGCTGAAGAGTAACTGATGTCAGTAAAGTCAGCCTCTTGTGTTATTTTTGGAAGCATCCTTGAATATAAAATAAACAGATCATGACTTTGTGGTCAAAGGTTTCTCTTCGTGCATATGCTCTGAAATAAGGCTCCTCTTTACTTTTTAATTCACTAATATTACCACTGTTGACTGCAGCATGGATTTCCAACCAGATATGACTTTTCTGACTGTTCCAGTCTGCCACCCATCAGCTTTGAATTCATTTGTGCATCTCTTAATGATATCACTTTGCCTTTCAGAGAAGTTTCATGTCCTTGTTGTTTTATGTTTGTCCATGCTGTAACTCCAGGGTTCTTTTCAAGGCTAGGGCATTATGGAAGATGTGGTTAAAATGTTTTTGTTTTTTTCACATCTGTTCACTCTATATTTAATTAAGTAAAGAACAATGACAATCATTAAAGTTAGGAATCTCAGAGCCTTATTTTAATAAATACACTTTATCAATTTGATGCCTGCAACAAAAACAGCCCTCTAATGGCACAAAGTATTTTTCTTCTTTGTGAAAGATTTTTTGGTCTAAATAAAAATAATGATTTCTCCTCATTCAGTCCATTGTATCATAACGTCAAAAGAGGCAGAGAACTTCAAGAAAACTCTGCATGAACATCAAAAATCAACATTAGATGCCTGCTACAGTACCTTCAGTCCCTAAGGGGCTCAGTTGTGCTTAAAGCACAGAGACAGACACTGTGTTTTTGCAGCTTTGTCTTCACCACAGTCAAATACAGTGAAATGTCTTTAAAAAAAAGTCACAGTTACTGCATGGTTAGTAGGGCTAGAGTAATAGTTGTAGGAAAAAGAGATATTGCGATTTCAATTCGATTCACGATTTTCTTCAAATCAAGCTTTGAGATATTCAAATGTAGGGCTGAACGATTTTAGGAAAAGATCTAATTTTAATTTTTCTGGCAGATATTGCAATTCACGATTTTTTTTTTCAAATCAAACTTGAGTGCAAAATTCTACAAATTTGTAAAACAGTATGTGTATAATACTTAACACAACGGATCCTGAGTCAGTCAGGAGCGCTGCAAAAACTTGCTGCTTTGGCGATCACAAAATTGCATCGTCTAAAATTGCGATTTCGATCTGAAAACGATAAATCTTTCAGCCCTAAAGAGTAATTGTTGTCACTATGGAGAACCATGAGGGGATGTTGCTATGTTTTCTGTGATTATTGAAACCCTTGGGAAATGGTAAACAGCTTATTGATGGAGCTTATGTTTGCATTGAGGTCAGGATCTGTGCCGGTAAATTTCTATCAAAGAAAAAAAGCAAAAAGTATCAGTACCACCAGTATCATTTTTTTTTAAGATTTGGTATCACCAATCACAAACAATAAGTCAATTCATTTTGATTTTTAAAGTCAGTAATTCATAGTATACACCACGGGCAGATATAAGACAGATTCTGGTTTGTTATTTTCATATTGATTATTTAAAAAATCTGACTTTCACAGAACAACTTACACGTCAGGCTCGTGCGTATAAGGTTTTTATATACTTTTCTCTTCTATATGGAAATTGTGAACATCACCTAGACTGAAAAAATAAATAAATGAAATGAAATAAACAAAGTAATTATTGAATATAGCATCCTGAGTTGAGTAAAAATAAGAGCACTTTAAGCAAGAGCCAATTCAACCATGTATTATGATGGCATCACATTGACAGCGTATACCTGGAGAATACTATGACTTTACTAGCAGCCACATGTGTGCTATGGTGTGACTGCATCACTCTGTTGTTTTAGCTCTGATACCCCATGAGCTTCTCCAGAAAGTAGAGTGACAATCATAAGAAATCTGAGGTCACAAATTTAGCTAAGACTAAGGGTACACACATGAAAATTATCAGGCTGTTTTTGTCCCAACTTTCCATCTGACCAAGGACTGCAACACCAGATATTATATACAATATTACACTTGTTCAATATTTAAGACCAAAAATCTTCATATATGGGGAAAGTCGAGTCCTGAGTCAAGACTCTGTGAACTGTGTCATGGAACAGAATGTAGCCAATCAAGAAGTGAGCTGACTGAGGTACAAGGTAGCTGGCGTAAATAAAAAGAAGTATGGCCAACTTGTAACACAAAGTTTGGTGGACTTCTGAAATGGACGACCAGCTATCTCCAGGAGTTTTCCACAGTCTTCTCTTTTTTTGTTTGGGTTTTTCCTGTCAAGAATAGTCCCAAGTCCACCACAATTCCCTCGTCTCATATATCCTCTTCCATGTTGCATGTTGTGTTTTCCATTTGTTGCTATGTTTCTTCTTCTTTGTTTTTGTTTCTCGCTAGGAGGACTAGATGCTAGATCGGTGTTGGGACAGACCTGTTAGAGTGCGATGTGTTGAGATTATCAGAGCACACCAAACACATTACAATCAAAACTGGATCTGTGTACCCCACTATAAAGAGGCACAGATTCTGGTTGGGTAAAAGTCGGTACTTCACCATGCATTATTCTTGATGACTCATCTGCACCTCATCTTAATGCTGCTTCATTTGTAGGTGTTTATGTGCAATGAAGGTTAAAGGTGCATGAGTGCAAACCCTACGCCTCAAGGCTCTGGAGGACACCGACCCCTTACAGCTGTGTTATCAATTGTTGCAACCAGCAGCAGTGCCCCAGGAAGGCAATTTGCATCCCCCCAGAAACCAAACCAACTCCCATGTATGTTTCAATCAGGACTTGAGTCGCCAACCCCCCAGTCCTCAGCCCAAGCCTCGAGCCAGTATGGACTGAGCTTCACTGCAGCTCACAGCGTGAACTTGATTGTAGATGTTGGAGCTGGAAAACTTCCCCAAATTGTGAAGGGAGCTGGAATCCCTCTTTGACATGGCTTCATTTTTAAAGTGAGGATGAGTCAAAAAACTTAGGAAAACTTACTGAAAACTGAAGATATTAGAGAGTACTAGTGATGTGCACAAAAGATGCGGCTCCGAGAGCAGATGCTTTGTAGTGAAGCAAAAGAGCTAACTCACATCGATCAAGAGCCGGTTCCCAATTTGTTGCTTTTGCTGCTTAGCTTTCACAGTGCTCAGTTCAAAATCTAACTTGTTTTGATTGGTGGGCATGGCGGCCATTATAACATGTGAGGACATAGGCCTGATGTAGGTGATGGTGGAGGGGCTGCATTGGCAACATCTGTTTCTCTCAAGAGTGTCTTCTCAAAAAAAGGACAGATTTTCATGGTGAAAAGAAACCAGATCAGCATATCCAAACTGATGCATCTGACTTTTCTGAATGCCAACCAGCACTGAGGACATTAATGGTTGAGTTTGGTTCTGGTTTTGTTCGTTGGATTTGTTTACTTTCTTTTTTAATTTGTGCAATAAAAAAGTTTTGTTAAAATAGTAACCATAAGTAGGATTGGTTTTGTAACAGAATAAATTCACCAAAGTTCTGCAATAATAAGGTTCTCCGTAAAAACACTGAAAGAACACAAAAGAGTTTTCAACACAAATCCTTTATTTTCGTGAATTTAAAGAGACTGTGAGGAGTTTCTGGGTAATTACAAAAAATCTCACTTTTAGATATATGCCTGATCAAAATATACACTTTAAGATGAGTTTCATAGCATCACAATAGGTTATCTATAAATGCTATTCCTGAGCTTTTTCAGTCGGGTCGGACAAGGCTGGACTGGCCTGAATACTCAACTTCGGAAACAAGACAATTAAAACTAGAGCAGATTTATATTATTCGTACACGTCTTAGAGCACCAGGCTGTAAGCAGCGATATATAGCCGGCTACAAAACTACGATACTAAGTTTTCCAAAAATTGCTTGTTGTCACACATCAAAAACTACCGCGACATAACTAAAAGAGATACATTACCAAGTTGCTTTGCATCCTGTAAGTTGTTGAAAAAAGAAGTTGTAAAGCAATGCAGAGTTCTGAGGAAGGTCCGAGCTGCATGCATTATTAGCATCACAACAAAGGCACACTTTGGCTTGGGTCACGTCTTTTGGTGTGTTCCAGTTGTAGTCAGAAGTAGGAATTTCCGAGTTCCGAGTAGGAAACTGCAACTGGAACATCCCCTGAAGTCAGATTTTCCTACTGGGAACTCAGTGAAACCTCGCCACTCCCGTGCTAACAACAGCTAACAATAGATCGGCATGTTTTTTTCCAACTTCAACTGGAACGCCAATAAGTCGGAGATGATGTCACTCCCAGTTCCGGGGTTACTGGAACGCAGCATTACGATAGTCGCCACACGTGCTCATGGGTAGCAGAGTCCTAATGTCGCCGGTAATAGATTCTCCTCATAGCACCTTTAAGGTGAAACACAGGGCTACAAGAAATCCTAAATTATGAGCCGTTTGGGAGTCAAAAGAGCCAGTTCCTCTTTGGTAGCTAAGCCAGAGGAGCCAGCTCTCTGAAAAGAGCCAAACCGTCATTACTAGTGAGTATGCTTTCGTCATTTTAATTCTCCTCCTCCATTATTTTCAACAGTGCAAGCCCTATGCCTTTTAATTAGTCTTTAAATTCTGTAGGTGATGTCTTCTCCTTCCAGCAGCTTTAACCTCCACCTCAAGGTTTTCTCTCTAATCTGACTGAGGGAGCAGAGTTATCATCCACATACCAGAAACCACACTGTGAGGATTTGTGCCTCGTCCACGTCTTGTAACCACAAAGTGTGAAAACTGAGACTGTCAATCACAGAGGTGTTATTATTTCATGCAGCATTGTGACTCATCCTCTTGAGAAATTTCCACACTCTTATACATATCTCATCAGCAGGAGCAGACAGTTGGTAGTGAGAGATCAAGGTTTGTAGCACCTTTCTCCAAAGTGATAATACAGGAGGGTTTTTAGTCATTATATTATTCTGTTTTTTCGTGTCTGTTTAGCCCGCTGGTATCTTTTAATGGTGAGTCAATCTCAAAGCTATAACCAAAGGGCTTTTTATCTACAGTCTAAACAGAATAAACAAAGACCTTTATTCCAGCTGCAACTTTACTTCTTCAGTGCTCCCACATGGAAGTTACATCATGGTTAAAGTTTGTTTCTGATCAGGGTTTAAGATGACTGTTGGGATCCACATGCAACTCAAGAGTTATTATTGCTTTACATCAATACAGAAAAAAATGTGTCTGCTAAAAAAGGATCCGCTGTAGGGATGGGAGTATCAGTACTGCAATATACCAGGTTCAATACTTTTAAAAGTACATATTTGGTGTTGAGAACTTCCATAAAAGACTGATACCAAATGAGAACTCCAAGATGTTCTCATTTTGTATTTCTCACTGCAGCCTGATCCTGATACTCTTCTGTGCATTTGATGGCTTTAAAGGACATATCTACAATTTCAGAAGGCCGACAGTGTTATGCCTAAGTCACACATTCCCGTTTCTCATGGAGATTGTGCGCGACTGTACACGATTGACAATGCTGGTGTGATCGCTATGATATGGGATGAACTAACTGTCTCACCCCTGGACACACCCCGTAAAAACACCGTCAGCAGCGCTTCTACAGCACTTCGGGGGTGTTTCCCCCCGCTCCAGTTAGGTTAATACAGAGATATGACGAGGATTCCTTGAATTTTCATCCCGCTGACACGACGTCAGCCCCGCTTGAGAGACCCGTCGCTTGAACGGGACACAGTCGGGGCACAAACGGATACATCCTTGTCAGTCGTCCTCATAAAGCTGTCAGGATTGAGCCACGATCAGCTCGACTGAGCTCCGTACATGCCACGCTAATACCGTTCGCATTAGGACTGTTTTCGGCTTTCATCCCGCTGTACTGAAAGCGGCGATTCTCCACGACAGTTTTGAACAGTTCAAAACTGTCGGGACCCTTCCACGTTCCCTGCTGTTCATCCACGACTATACAAACACTGATCCAGACCAAGTAGCGCATGCACCACGACCAAAGCACGTTTTATCAGGATTATGACAATCGTGCACAAACGGCATGAGAAACGGGAATGTGTGACTGGGGCTTTACTTTTGCATTGCAGTTAATGAGAAGCAGAAAGCGCTCTACGACCTACACAGTGTCTGATCCACCCAGCCTGTCCGATGGCCACATCTGGCCCATGTATCTGAAACACAAAAACTACTGTATATCGTTGCTCTTTCCCAGATGGTTTTCAATCCTTCTCTCTCTCTGTGCAGATACAGCATTGACTTCCGTGTCCCATGACTGTGGAGACCAGTCAGATGCATCAAATGAGGTTCAACTGAACCAGCAAGTTTTCATACACACGAATAAAAAATATTTAAAAATTAACAAAACCGATTTTAAGTGACAGAGCACCAAAAAGTTTGTGCTCTATGTGATGCCAGAGGCTTTAAAAAATACATCTCGTTCCCAGTTCCAGAGCAATGGCCTTGTACTCTGTGTATGAGTATTAGCTCAGAGAGGTGTTGATCCAAAGACCATCAGTTGAGCCAACAGTGTAGCCATCCTGCAGGTAGAAAGCAACTTTTGTGATGATGCACTGCTGTAGTAATTACAACATACACTCTTTAGTCATCCACTGTGTAGAACAATTGCAGAGAGACCCTGTTATCTTCCACAGAGCTCCGGCAGCTAAGCTGTTCATCCTCCACGCCACCTGCATACTCAGCAGGCAATGGTATGCAACAGGCATCTGCCAATCACAGTCAGAGAAGGACGGGGCATACAAGATGCGTCCAATGCAGACGAGAAAACAAATATAGCAGTACATGTATGCTGAAAAAAGGGCATTTTAAGAATCTAAAATTTTCCCCTTTTCCAAGCCTGAGAATGGTGAATGAGAATGACACGTGCTGACCTCTGGTCTTAAGCTTTAGTAACCGAAACTCGACAAACATAAAAACATTTCCATACAGAGAACATTAGTTTTTGTTTTTGTGAAACCATGGACTTTGCTTTTTGAAGATAGTATGGAGTTGTGATCAAATTTTCCATGTATTGCTTGTCAAAATGGCCATCAAATTCTGAGAGACATGGGTAAATAGCTCAATCTATGACTTATGTTGTATGCAAAGACTTTAGGCCACACCGTTGTGGAAATCGAGGGACAGGGGGTATGTGCCCCTGTCGGCATTATTTCATCGACACAGCAGCACCAAAGCTCAACAGAGCAGTGAGGCTAAAAGTTAAAGAGGGACTGAGAGTGTGTTTATTAAACTGGCTACATTTGAACATCAGTCTGTGAGTTTTTCACTAGATTATAATATAACTGAAGTGACATGACGTATATAAAAATATGTTATCTTTTACAATTTTATGTCACTTTATTTTACTTTTGGATGCAAATGGCCAAAAGAAGGTTATGAACCACAACATATAGTAATGCTACCCTTTACAAAAAAAACCCTCTCATTTTATGTTAAAATCATATGGTGGAGCAACTGGTGATTTCCACCCCTACAGAAAGCTCTTTTAATACTGAAATCAGCTGCCCTGTTGGTCTAGAAATTCCAGCAGAGATAATCATTAAAAATGGTTAGACAAAGTTAGAAAATGATTGAATTTCTGAGGTCTGGATGTCAGCTTTTGTCTCACCAATAGTAAAATCTGGAGACCCATCAAACAAAAATAATTGCAGACCAATACCTAAGCTTTGTGTTTTAACTGAGGCACTGAATGGGCTTATGTGTAACCAAGCAAAAACAATCTTTGATTTCAGAATGACATCCTCAGTTAGTTGCAGTCTGGCTTCAGGAAAAACATGGCACAGCCAGAGTAGCTAACAGGGGTATTAATTATATCATAAATTCAATCATTTCCAAAGAACACCGTGTTGCACTTTCCTTAGATTTATCTAAGGCCACTGATACTGTCGACCACTCAGTATTTTTACAGAGGTTGGCTGATAATGAGTTCTCTTCTAAAAAAAAAAAACAACATGGTTTGAAAATTATTTAAATGGAAAAAATATATATATTTTTAATACCTATACTCTGGCCTTTCAAATATTCAAAAGGGTGTTCCGCAAGGATCCATTCTTGGTGCTGTTTTACTTATAATTTATGATTTATGGAGAAATGCTACTGATGCAAAGTTTCACTTCTATTGATGATATGATTTTATATACTTCTGTCCTCTTTTGCAAGTGCAAAATTGCAAGCAGCATTTAATGTTCAGAGAAACCTCCCAAATAATTGGATTCATCATTTTGTTCCCTCGTCTTACTCTGTTTTTTCAAGAAAAGTCTTCGGAGCTTTTGCTCCATCATCTTGGTCTGACTTACAGAATCAATTTGAACTAAACTATTGAATTAGTTGAGATAATTTCAAAAACAGAGGTAAGGATTATCTGACCAGTGTATGATTTGTTTTATTCCTGAATGCTGGTATGAAACTTGAGGAAATCTTTGTGTTTTAATCTGTTATTCATTTGTGTTAAAGTTTTTGCTGCTTTCTTTACCATGAATCCCTAGCTAAAGAGATCTTTGTGTCTCAATGGGTGCATCCCTTGTAAAATGAATGCTAAAATAAAATAAAAAAATACTGTTTGGAGGTGAAATATTTCAAGCAAATTATTTAAAAATCATATAAATATTTTGAGAGATGATTGGTATCCATATTGGTATTGTTAAACAAATCTATCAAGAAGTGTTGGTATTTTACTGATTTGGAAAAGATTAGTATTACCCATCTCTAACTTACTGGTTTTCAAAGAGCAAAAATATAATATAATAATATCATTTTGTGTTAAAAAGTTGTGAATTTAGAAGGTTAAAACTAAAATGCTCAGTTAATTTCCTCTAAATGCATAAATGCATAAAAAAGCTCATTTAACCACAGAACAGTTGAAGTGTGACAGGCTGGATGGAGGATGTTGTTCACGATGGCTTAGTGAGGAGCTTTTGAGGATCTGTTGCTGTGTGGGCTGTAAACAGGCTCAGCTTATTATGTTCCTGTCATTAAATGAAGAGGAAGTCAACTCAGTTGTGCTCATTGTCGGCAATGACACTAGAAAATACAGAAAGCTTCTTTTTTGGTGCTACTCCATGTTTTGTACAGTTGGACAAGTGCTGTGGATTTATCTCACTTAAAATTCAGTTATGATCAGTTGGCAAATATAGTTCATCAGGCTGGTTAGTACAGGAAACAGGAGTTGATTATACAACAACAGCAGAAATCAGGTTTTAAAGCTGTGGTAAATATCCAAAGCAAACAATTTTCTGCAGTGAGTGGTGCCTTAATAGTCAATTCTGGGATGTGATAGAGCACAAAATAAATTCATCCATTGCTGGTTTTACATCTAATAATGTTTCCTGCAGTTCTGCGCTCACACACAGTTAAAGTTAGCCCCTGGGATCATAGAAGGCAGCTGTCAGGTGGTCTCAGAGCTAGACTTCTGCAGTTTCAAGACAGTATTTCTACACTTTTAGCCTCATGCTAAAGTCAAATATGTTTGACTTTATCTTAAGCCTGTATTCTTATAGGGTGGTACGGTAGTGCAGCTGGTAGCGCAAGTGCCTCACAGAAACAAGGCTGCTGGTTTAAATCCCCGTGTCCATCAGGGCCTGTCTGTGTGGAATTTGTATGTTCTCCCCCTGCATACGTGGGTTCTCTCCAGACACTCTGACTTCCTCCCACAGATCAAAACATGCTGATTAGGTTAATTTATGACTGCAAATTGCCCTTAGGCTTGAGTGTGAGAAAGAGTGGTTGTCTGTGTCTCTATGTGGCTGGCGACCAGTTCAGGGTGTAACACCTCTCTCAGGGATAGGCTCCAGCTCGCCACAATCCCAAACGGCATAAGCAATATAGATCATGGATGGATGTATTTGTGTCTTTGCCACATCGTCCTTTTCAATGACATGAACAGGCTCAAACAACAGTAGAGTGGTGCAGGTATAAGATCAAATACCCAGAAGTGAGTTAGTATTCAGCATTTCCTGATTCCAAGTTGAAACTATGTAAGATTTAGAATAATAGTTTCAGATAAATGCCTGAAATAAGGTTCAAGATAAACACCGAACATTTTTAATTTTGTCTGAAATTTAAAAAATGCATCCGATAGTACCTACTTTTGAACCATGTTTTGTGTTGAAAATGACTAATGATCTGCCAACAAGGACTACAAAAAATGGCTGACTGCAAGCATTTCTGATCTTTTTTTTTTTAGAATAAATGATTAGTACACTTCAGATCATTTAATTAATAGAACTATCTCAAGCAAGAGGTCACAACAGTCATTTCTTTTTATGATTGTATTGTTTTAT
Source organism: Scarus forsteni (assembly GCA_036419115.1). Lineage (NCBI taxonomy): Eukaryota > Metazoa > Chordata > Actinopteri > Labriformes > Labridae > Scarus > Scarus forsteni. Next base: position 52,413,683 of record JAZDUH010000066.1, on the reverse strand, counting down.
ATTTAAACTTTTCATTTAAATCTCAGTAATACTGGGTAACACTTTACTTTAGAGGTCCGCAAATTTCATTGCACTTAGGTAATAATTAGACAAAGTTTTTTCCTTATTCTTTGACATTTAATGAGAATTTGGTGAAAATTAGCACATAACTTCTCTAAAATAATGTTCAAATTCATTGTCGCAAGTCACAACTGGTAGGTTACTGTTTTTTCCAGTTTCTTTGAAATATACTCCGAATTGATAGGTAAGAAAGTGACGATAAGCAAATAACTTTTTTGAAATTAAATCACAACCCACCACAAAATGTTTTAGAAGTATCCCAACATTTCTGCTGTTTCCAGAGAAGCAGGTGATAAATATCTGCTTAGTTCTTGAATACAGAAGTTAGGTTCATTGTTTCCTGTGATAATTAGCTTTGAAGTGTTAAGTGAATAATTCAATTTCCCAATAAGCAGTTGATAGTTAGCTTTTCGTTATTTAATTTCACCAAGTTCTTTAGTACCACGTTTGTTGATATGCATAATTGAGATCACATGCAAAATATTATTATTGTAAAGAAGTTTTTTGCTTATTTCACCAAATTCTCATGAAATTTTGGGGGTAATTTCAAATAATCAAGAAAAAAACTTTGTCTAGTTATTACCTAAGTGCGATGAAATTTGCAGACCTCTAAAGTAAAGTGTTACCTAATACTGTCATTGTGAATTTATTTTACCATGATAAACGTGGGATGGAGAGGTATCTTATATTGTTATTGTTTTAATCAAGACCAGATTTAGGCTGAAATGCAACTTTTTTTTAATTTTTAAAAACAGTGACTGAATTTCTTTAAAACCACGTCACAGCAGGCCACAAAAAAATGTTTTTAATGCTCAAAAGAACACTGTTAAATTGGGGAAGAAATCAACATAGAGCTTTTATGAACACTTACTTCACACAACTGACATATTTTAACTCAAATCTTAATAAAAATATCTAATATGATAACAGTCACAGAATTAAATCCAATTCAATTCTCTTTGGAAACACAGTAAGTTTCTGCCATCTTGTAAAGCTCAACTGTATAGCGTTTACCTTTTTTTTTTGAATAAAGTATTTACTGCTTTGTGTATTTTAATGCTAAATATATCATCTCCACCTATGTCAAAGTATGCTCTGAAAAACAAAATACATAACAGCAATCTAAGGGCACATAGAATACAATAGATTGATATCAATAGTCATTTTGCAAAACAATGACCATATTAATTCCTTCCATTTTGTTCCACCTGGCTTGCAAATCAAGGATGCCATGCTCTCATGAGATATTAGCCAAAATCATAATGAAGAAGTAAATCATGCAGACAGGAGACAGAAGTGTGGCTTAATTCTTAGCAAAAGATGCTAACTGCACAACTCTCCATAAATGGAGACACCAGCAACTTGCAGAAGCAGTTGTCTGTGAAGCACATGTTTGACATTGCTGCCACTGAAAACCTGTGACTGCAGCTTTCTTTCTATACAGAAAACCAACAAAAATTGATAGAGGAATTGTTAAAGAACTGTTTCGATAATCAAGAGTCATTAATGACAAGTATCAATAAAATTTGATCGATTCCCCTCCCTGTTTGAAAAACTGAAATTAATGGGTTTTAGCCTTTACGCATTAGTATTACTACTTCTTAAATGGACATCATGTTTTGTTTTGATTTTACCTTTGGGCCATCTGCTAACTTGTGGTGGTGATTTGTGTTTGCCTCCAGTTTTGTTTGTTTTGCCTCATGGGTCATAAGCCAGCTCTCAGCAGTCATCTGCAGTGACTGATAGGCTGTCTTGTTTCTACAAACAAATGCATGTCCTGTCTTTGCAGGATAAATGATGCGGCTCAAGGTAGTTTTCTCAGTTCACTTGAGAACCAGAACAAGTTTCACAGCTCATGACAGAAGTTATTTCACGTACATTCATCTATTTGTTTCCATATATGCAGAAACTCAAAGCACTAACAGTCAACTATAAAACTCCTGGACTTGACTGATGCTGTATCATCTACAGCTGTGCACAGATGTGCTGCAGCAGCTGTTACTGTCACTACAGCTTTCTCAGTCAATGGACAGACTTATTCACTGAAGCTGGGAGTATTTAAACAGAATATTAAATGATTTTACACGGAACCCAGTTTATTCACAAACATTGATGTTGATGCAAGATGATCTGTGAGCCCCGGAGCTACTTTCAAAGTTCCTGAGCTGAAAAATGTAATTAAGATGTCAAAAGTAAATAAGCAGTCGTTACGCTCAATGACTCCATTCTGATATCAGATGGATTTTTCTTGATTTAATTGCATCTTAGCAGCCTCTGAATATTGTCAAGGTGAAGCTAATTTCATCAGCTGTTAGTAGGTTAATCTGCACAGTGGAGCATTTTACAATGATTATATTTGATATTTGACATCTTGATCTGAAATGAACATAAGAAAGCCAAACACAGTCTGATCAAGTCTGTATTATTTCATATACAAATTAGAGACTTGTTGTCATAGTAACAGTTCAGACAGGTGCTCTGTGACACACAGCATGAACACTTCTGGATACAGAAAGAAGGCAGAAATGTGTAACAATCTGTGCATGAGATGGATGTTCACTATTAAAGGTAGAAACCAAGTAACAATCTATTGTCTGATTGTTTGAGCACAACTGTTTCAAAGTGTTTAAAATGCATACACGATGTTAGCTTTGTTGGTGGTTGACTGTGTGCCCAAACAGGGGGCCAGGGATCCACAAACAGCTCCTGCAGGCAGATGTGGCTGTGTCCTTTGGCAGGACATGTAATAAGTAATCCCCCACACTTCTGTGTCAGTAGTTGATTAAAGGGACAGTTCAGAATTTTTGAAGTGGGGTTGCATGTTGATAATGTCTAAGCATTAGCATATAGTATAAACACTACCCATAATGATGGAGAGCAGCTCTGTATCTGTACAGAAAGACTAGTGTGGAAGTGATAGTTTTATATTGTTGCATATGGTGCTACCAACTCCATGCATTTTGAAGACTTTCAGGAGGAGACAAGCCTTAAGAACAGTGCAGGGTGACTGCTTGCTGTATAACCCACATTTAACCACTTATGCTAACAAGCTGCTATGTATTGGTACCAATTTGAATGCAGCGCATCCTGTGTCTTTGGATCAGCAGGATGCTACCCAGCTACAGTCTCAGAAGAAGAGACTATAAAGCTGGAAGAATTGGCAATATTTTGCAGCATAAAATTACCATATATTTTGACACTTGTTAGCATTGGAGTGTACACAGGAGAAACTTCTGCAGAGGAGGGTCAAAAGGTCTGAATGAAAAACAGAGGAAGGTGATATGGCCAGGAAAACCCACAGATGCAGTTGTGTAAATCATGAGCTCAGTGTGACTAAGATGAGCTCAGGCCCAGAGAAGTTGACAGCATAGTTTTAACTCTGCCTTGTTGATGGACTGTGTCAACAGTCAAAGGTTTTCTGAAGTGTTCCTCAGCCCATAATATCTTTTTTACAGAATGATGTCAGCTTTAGATGCAGGGAAGCCTGAGGGATCCAAGGTCAAGGGAGTTTCAATGTTGGCTTTCTGTCTTGTGGGTTACATGCAGACCAGACCTTTGAATTATAACTAGAAAAGCACTTGGAGAGCGCAGACCTCCGCCATCGCCAAAGTCCTTAGCCATATTGTGATTTTGATCATATTAGTCCTACCTTTATTTCATCGAAATATTTAGATTCCTTGTCCATGAAAACATACCATTAGCAACTGGATTCATAATGATATCTATTTTAGTTCATTAGTTTTTCACAGAAATCACATTTTTGCCATGACGGCCAGACGCTGATCTGGATCAACACCAAAATTGAATCAGTTCTTCCTTTTCCCATGCTTAACATTTCCTGAAAATTTCATCAAAATCCATCCATTACTTTTTGAGTCATTTTGTTCACAGACAGATGGACAGACAGACAGACTAACAAACTCTCCCGAAAACATAACCTCCTTGGCGGAGGTAATTAATGTTTCTTAAAAAGCTTTTAAACAAAATTTTCCATAATTACTTACAACATTAGTGACCACAAGAGTATGAACCTTGTTGGTTTTGGTGAGGATATGATCTTTCCTGTAGCGCCACCATCAGGTCAAACGTTCAGTTTTAGAGTAAGTGTGTCCTGAAAGTCTTTCATCCAAATCTTTTCAATTTTGGGTGCAGATTCATGACTCATGACTCTCACAGAATGAACCATATTGTGTGATGCTAGTGACCCCTCTTTCATCCCATAAACATATTTATTTAATTATTATTTTCTCCTTGTTTGTGACATATTTGTGGTTTGTCCCTATAAAGTCTCACTCACCTCTCCTCTTTTGTTTTTTTAAACTTGAAATGTGTTCAGAGACATGGTGGCTAGAAATATTGTCCTATCAGTCTGAGCATTGCGACAGCCTGCTGCTTTTCCTTTGATTTGTAAACAATATGAGCAAGCCAGTGTAGGCTTCCAAGTCAACTACATCTAGGTCTTTCCAATTTCCTGCATACACACACCTCCCCTCTATTTTCCATTCTCAGTTTATCAGTTTGAAAATTAAATATCTTGACTTTGTCATGTTTTCAATTAAATGTTTTTGCAAATCACTGTATTCTGTTTTATTCTGTTTCTATACACTGTCACAACTTCACTGCAATTAGGGTTTATAAAAATAAGTATGTGTTGATTCACTCACTGTAATGATAGTTTCTAAACAGAGAAAATGTGCTGTACAAACAAGCCTTCAGAACTAAACAAAACTGTATTCCTCATTAGTTGAGTAATGCTGGTGAAACTTTCCCTCTTCAGATGTGTGATTAAATAAATTATGCAATTCTGTTATTGATTTTCTTGACATGAAGTGGTCATTCCCCTCGCTCAGTCCTGCCGATGACACACTGGCTCAGTGATATTCATGTAGCACTGATGACCTTTGCGTGGGCAGCAGAGCTTTGCAGGGGCTGAACACGGCTCATGCACTTCAAGTAACCTTCAGGACACGCTCTTCAAAGGACAACGCTAGTTACACTTCCATCTGGAGATATCTAGACTGAAAACAAGTCAGCTGCTGATTATCGATCTGAAAACACTGAGGAGTGGAGCCAATCAAAGTAACGAGCACTGATGCTTTCAGAATTGAGAGTGCATAAAAAGCCTGCGTCACAATGTCTGTGATACAGCGGAGGGACATGTAGGCTGGGCTGTATCTCAACATAGAACCTAATCAAAGTGGCCTAGTTGTGGAAAATTCAGCAGATGTATACAAACTGTTTGTAGCATGTGATGACCACACTGAATTTGGGGCTTGTTTCTCCCGCAAGTCTTTTAAAGGGATACAACATCATTTTTTCTGTTTTCATATCTTGCCTCACTATCCATGGCAAGTGCACTAACAAGGAAGAGACAGTTAGAGCTCATCCACAACTAATTAGTTTAGCTCAAAAACTGGGAGTCAATGGGAAGTGGTATCCTGCCTCTGTCTACAGAAAGTGTTGTTCTGCCTCTGCCTACGATCACCCTATGGTCAAAATTCACATCCCAACTGTGGAAACAAAAAAACATGTTATGTAACAGGTCCCACAGGACTATTAGCCGTATGAATAAGATCCGCCATAAGTGATTTCAGGTTTGGCAAAAGCCTTGCCTTTCCTGCAATCACATGTTAGTGCTTCCTCTCCTCTCAGAGGAGTTGTGTGGTAACCTGGATCAGCTTTGGTGCTCTCATGCTCAAAACACAACAGAGAAAAAACAGAGAGAAAAAAGGCAACAATAAATGAAAGCTGTAGTACTCAAAAAATACTACAATGACAAGAGCTAATTGAACTATAAAAGATGAACTGTACAGCTAAATATTTTATAAAGAAGTTTTTGATGTTTATTTCAGCATTAGTTACTATCATGTTTCATATATCTCTGTTGTTAATCCCAAGTTATATGAAGACAGGATGTTGTGAAAACAATGGGCTCCATGTCTTACTGCAACAATAACTGATCCTTTCCTGTGCAGCCGAAGATAGATGTGGCTCAGGACAGATATGTATGTTTCAATCTGCAAATGTAGAATTAAAATATGAAAAACAACTGCAGAAGTTGATAACTCAGCTGAGCAGTCAAGCTGAGAATGTGCAAGATTATCACTCTAAGCTATAATCTAATGACCCGCAGACGGAGATATTCAGGAGAGGATGTTCCCGTAGAGCGATCTTCATCACTCTGTCCCTTCTGCTTGTCACTGACAGCACACTGAGAGGCCGTGGGGGAAAGAGTGCCATGGGAGCACACAGAAGCAAACGGGACTCAGATTTGGTTGCAGACAGATGAGGGAAAAGGGCGATAAAACCCCAAAACGGCTCATCCTCATGGATCAGCTTCAATGTGCATCAACAAGAGCTCAGGGAAGATTGACCTCTGAGGAAACTATAAGAGACAGCACAGAGATGTCACTGCACCTGAACGTACACTGAGAGCAAACGCTGTGAAACCCCTATTAGCACCACAAGCCCCACGAAAACCGCGTGATGAGGTCTCACACTTCTACAATGCAAATCTACTGTGAATTCCCCTACCCAAATTCACATAATTATGTACCCTGACTTTTTTTTTTTTTATCTCCACCAAGGAGGTTATGTTTTCACCAGAGTCTGTCTGTTTGTTTGTTTGTTTGTTTGTCTGTTAGTGACGTTATGGAAAAAACTACAGGATGGATTTACATTAAACTTTTGCCAGGGGTGTAGTTTGGTCCAAGGAAGAAGCCATTACAATTTGTTGGTGATACAGATATTTTTCTGGATTCAAACTACTCCCAGAATTAAAAATTATTGGGTGGAATCTTGAGAAAATCATATCACTATCATTTCTCAACAGATACTTCCAGAATTACAGGATAAATATGAGGTTGATGCTTCTATCATAAGACAAATTTCAACTGGATCCAATCCAGACTAAAAACATGGAGCTTTATAATGGGAAGTCCAATTGACAACTTTTAATAATTCATTTAAAATCCAAATACCAAGTGGTGTTCCCAAAACTTGTGTTCATACAGGATAAACTCTGAGTGCTTTTCCAGTTTTAGAATATATAAGTTTACATTTGCTTTGAATGCAAAACTAAAACTTATACTTCTTCCATATAGTTCTAAGGAATAAGAAAACTTAGTCCTCTTCACTGGGGCAGCCACATACTTGAAATGGATTTTAAAAAGTGTTAGATCACAAAAGCAGTCAAAACAGAAAGTTTTGACCATTTGTTAAAGAGCAATTGTAATCTGAATGTATTTGTCCGTTAAAACCAAAACTAGTTGTATGTGCTTCACGTAAGAAAAAGGAGTTTTCTGTTCAAAACACCTTAAGTTCCACATTGCATCATTCTCAGTCACTAAAGTTGATTGTGTTCTCTGATGATCAATGTACAGTAGACTTTTTGGGGAGGTATGAGCACCCATTTCATGTTATGATTTTAAACATTCTAACACTGTATCTTAAATAGGGTTGCATAATTATAGGAATTTATAAGTTGGAACTTTCAATGTCAATGAATGGAAATTTAATACAACGAACCTGACACACCAGACAGACATGTCCCAAATGTTCAGTAGTAGTATTGAAATATTTCAGTATTCTCATCTGGGAAAGAGCCGTTTGAAAATGTTTTCGGGGGCAGAACCTTCAAAAAAACAGCAGCTTGTGATTGGACGATCATTCGGTTCATCACACTCATCAAAAACAAATCCATATCAATCAGCGCTGAGTCTATTTCTGATAAAAAACGTTTTGTAGTGTTGTTCGAATTCTCAGCAGTTAAATTCATTCATTATATAGTGAAAATACCCACAATGCACAGCAAAAATGAGTATACATTCAATGTACCCTTTATTGTACTCCCGTGTACCGCAATGCAATGTGGTCGTGTTTTTCCATAGAAGAAGAGGAGAAGGAAGGCTGTTAGGCGCTACTTTCATTCATAAATGTAAAAAAACGTTCAAGTATCTTTAACACGTTCGTAGGGTAGCTCTTTAACATCTTTTAGCGGCTGTAAACAGCTTTGAAATTTGCTGGTTATCCTCTCGAGTGGCCAGTTTGCTTAGGTGATTTTTGGCGCGTCCACTTACGTCACAGGAATATCCGGCTCATCTGCTGACACTACAACATTTAGATAATTTCAGTGTAGTGTCCAAAATGTCATTTGGTCATTCCCTTTGTAGTCCACTATTTCATTTACACTACATAGGGGATAGTGAGTGAGTGAATGAGTGAACGATTTCGAACACAGCAATTGAGAGCGTTTCAGAAGCCGCCATTGTTTTCTAACATGCAGTCACTTCCTGTTGTCGTCACGTCCACAGCTGCCACCTCTCTTCCCTGATTGAGCTGTTAAGCATTTAGTTGTTGGACAATGGAAGTTGGGAAGACAGGCATGTAGGATTTCAGAATCAGACAGGTCCGTCTGCTCTGCAAGGCTATAAAACAGCCAGATTTCACACTATTATACTTGAGTGGATCTATGCTATTCCTGCTGTTAAGCACACCGCTTACTGAAGGAAATTTGGGCCATGCTCCCCACATGCACTGCACACTCTTCCATCATGTGGACAGATTATTCTAGGACCCTGGACTGTTGAAGCAATATATTTGAGTCCCTAGACATGAAGTGATATTAAAATGGATTGCTCATAAATCATTAGATCCTGATAAAGTTTGTTTTACAAATAATTCTGTTAAAATGTAATGTTTGTTAACTTATACTACTTTGCATGGATGTTGGCCTGTGACAAAACAAAATGTTTATGTTATTGTTTGTTACGATACAGTTCATTGTAACTACCCCCAAATTCCAGTTAAATCCCATAAATTCCCATAATTTCCATGCCAAGTTTCCAATGAAATATTTTTGAAATTCTCCGGCTTAACTTCCTTGGAAAGTTTAGGGAAATTTACCTGAAAACTTTCTAACCATTTGCAATTGCGTACTTGACTGAATGTGAATCATAAAAGCATCACTGACAAAATCAAGGTAATAACGTAATCACATGTGTGTCCCACAAGCAACGCAGCACGATGCAGTGCAGTTTTTTTGCCTTGACACTCCCTTACTTATCCCCTCTGTGAGCCGCTTGATGGCTACCCTTGGTTTTATTTGACTGTTTTCCTTTAACAAAGATTATTTATGTTAAAAGATAGAAGTACATTCATCAAGTTCTAAGAGTGAGTTATTTTACTTTCACTTTCAACACAAAGGGAGAAACTTCGATTAGCTCACAGAGAGCAGTGTCATAATGAACCTACTAGATCACTCCTTTTCAAATATAAGTTCTACATCCATTCCTCCACCTGCACAGTAAAAACACCTGATGCACCATTTACAAGGGCAAACAGAGGGTATGAAATTACATTGTGGACAGCAAGTGTGTGATGCTGCACAATGCGATGCAACATCTGACGCTCCCATTCATGAAGGACTTGTTGTTAGCATATACTGCAATAACATTTCATGCAGAGGAAGAAGCATCACAGACAGATTGGAAAAAAGTCCTTCAACACAGCATAGATGTGAGAAATTGCAACATGCTTGGTGTGTACTGGTCCCCTAACCACACTGATCTGCTAAACTCAGCTCAACTGTGCATGAAGGAGAAAATAGAAGTGATAGATATTTTGAAAGCATGAGAACTGAAACAGCAAACTGCGTTTTCAAACAACAGCTTAACAAAAATGTGGTGTAGAAACTGAATCTGATATGACAGACTGTAACTGAGACCAGATACTGACGGAAACATCTCTGTTTTTCTTGACACAGACACAAGTTTGTGAATAATGGGCTTGATTTTGGTGTAAGAAGGGGACTTAGATCTTGAAAATGCATTTTTAAATTCACAATTTCTTTTAGCTTTGTAATGATGTGGTTCCTGCCCTGAAGAAAAAGCTAAATATGTGGATTATTTTTTAATCCAATTTGGTGACAGCCTACCAGGTACAAATATGATCTCTAAAGAAAAACCAAGATAACCAAGTGGAGCTGAGTCAATGCAAAGCTAATAATACATTGTGAAAAAACCCATAGGTCATCATATTCCAATCACATGAAGTGATAGCAGCTGTAGCAAAGTCTTGACACATTAAGGGGACTGTTAAGAGAAGAGATTATTAGGCAGAACTGAGGTCAACATGGTACCCAACTCTGTAATGTGCTGTCAGTTTGAGCAGAGGAAACTTTGGTAAATGAAACAATTTCAAGTCCACTATAATAAAATCAAGAGCATATTTATGCCTTTGTCTGCATCAATTTGAATCTTGGCAAGTTCAGAAGGGGATTTAAACGTTTTGAAGAGATCAGACAATTGCATGATAATTCCACAGTGTCTTTCATGAATCTGATCTGAATTCATTGTGTAAAAGCCTGTTCTTCCAGTCCTTCTGAATAATAAATGCTTGTGTAATTTACATATGAGTCTGGCAGACAAAGCCTTCATGACAACAAAAAATGCTTTTACAAGTGAAAGTGTTTACCGTCATTTCATGTTCAGCTCACTGAGGTTGCTTGGAGGAAAATGCTCTCATTTGACTGTTCTCTGGAGACAAAGAAAGGCCACACAAGGTCATTCTGAATAGAGGAAAGCTGACAACATCTGAAAAATGATGTCAACTGTGCACAGTTCAGATGGCTGGTCGTACAACCTCTCACATAAAGTTCATCTTATTGTCAAATGTAGCAGGGGTGGGCGATACTGGGAGTTTTGGTATCGATCCGATACCAAGTAAATACAGGGATTGTATTGCCGATACAGATACCAATACTTTTAGCATGAAATGTAATGATCATTGAATAATTTTGTAAGTTTGCCTTGAGTCGTTGATTATGATTACGGTAAAACACAGCACAAAGATTTTAGGGAATAAAAATGCTTTTTATTAATGAACCACAACAGTAGAACAAAATTTTAACTGTATAAAAGTAATAAATTATTCCACATTAAAGAAAAAAATCACAAGTGCAAAATAACAAAAAAAGCAGCAATGTAAAAAAATATAAATATAACAATGTCAACATCAAAACAAAAAATACCTTCCATTGCACAAAAAAAGTGTAAACTACAGTTAACCTTAACCTTTGGCTTTCTGCTCACAAGGCCCTCTCTTGGGTTGCCCTTTTGGCTCTGTTTCCATATTGACAACAGATTTATAGGTTTTTGTTCAGGAACAGTAACATGTTGAGGGAGAGAGGTGCGCCATTTAGAAGCGGAGGTCAGAGCGGAGGAAAGTAAAGTAAAGACGACATAAGAGAAACTGCAGTATCGATCTCATCACACTAGTATCGATCAGATACCAATAATCAGCTTGGTATCGATACTATCGATATTATGATCGATACGCCCACCCCTAAAATGTAGAACTCCTCTGCTTGTGGAAGCCGTTCATTGAATTCGTGTGCGATGTGGCTTTGGGGTGAATGCTGTTTTACTCTAATGCTGGTCTGAGGGTTGATTTAGTCTTGGGTTAATAACTGACAGTTTCATCCATGAATCATGTATTGGACAATGTCTGATCAAAGTCAGCTATTTGGTTACTGAAAGGGGGCTTTTGAGTCCAATCCACAGTGGTCACCATCCAGAGTGTACTTCAGTCCATCCATTATATAGAGTGTCTAATGTTTCCCTTTTGGTGCAACCACCCAATCACATTAATGAAACATAATAACAGACTACTACTCACACTCATGGCTATGGGCAATTCAACTCTTTAAAGCCTGAAAACACAAATTATAGCATGAAAATTCTATTTTTAAGAAGCTGAAATGTCTATTTTACTATTTCACTTTTTCACAAAATTGTCATATAGGGCCCCATTTTCTGGTGCAGCGCAGGGTGACGGAGCATGGGCTTCACACACAGTGGTAATTTTGTCTGGTGCACCACTGGGCGCAGCCAATTCGGCAATTTTGTAGACCAGCTGCACCGAGATGGGTGTGGCAGAGCACCAGGGGGAGCTGTCAACAGATTCAGGTTGGCGCAGTGTCAATTTTGTGCCAAAACACTGCACTAAAGATGTGCTGAAAGCTTGCCAGCTTTAACCTGATCTATCCTCGGCCCAGACGAAGCGGGCCCAGTAATTTGGCTGGTGGGCACACAGTGCGCACGGGAGAGGAGAGACCACCTGGTTGAATAGCTTGGACATTAAATGAGTATATGCCTACCGCTTATACATGTTTTGGTCAAAATTTCCTAGTCACATCAAAGTACACAAAATCATTCATGAGAAAAATTAATTTTATTTAAATGCGTCTCCTTCCTCTTCCCCTCCCGGGCTTGGACTGCTGGTTGGAGAAGGAAAGGGGGAGCCTGCGGAGAGCCGTCATACCCTGGTCCAGGATCTCAACGGCAACCTGCAATGGAAGGGAGATGTCCCCTGCGAGAGGAGGTGATCGGCTGCATTGGCCAGCCTACTCAGGCTGGAGTCAGTAGGAGAGATTAAAATGTTCACTGTGCATTCATTTGATTGGGGAAGATTACACTCAGCTGTGTTAAACCCACTCATGCCTTCTCTCCCCCCTCTCTACTACTTGCGCCAGGGCAAAGAACAGAGGCTTGGGTGCGCCTCGCTGCACCAGACTGTACCGTGCACGGAATATAATATATATATAAAATATATATATATATATATATATATATATATATATTTATATATATATATATATATATATATATATATATATATATATATATATATATATATATATTTTTTTTATATACCAATAAAAAGAGCCTACATTTATTTTTTGTATCTCACTTGATACATTAGGTGTTTTTGGCAACTAATGATCCACTTGAGGACATTTTCATCATTTTTCTGATTGCATTCATATGGAGATTTTTGTAATTTGTTGATCAAATTGATTAGAGATCATATAAGAAAGTATCAAATATGATACAACATGATTTAAGGGTTTAAAGTCACCAAATAACTTACTGAGCAAGGTTCGGTTCTGAGGGTGGAAGTTGGAGAAACCAGAGAAACCCCACTGAACAGAGAAAACACCCCTTTGACCAGGGGGTCAAGCCAGCAACATTCCTATTGTGAGGCACTTGCACTGCCTGCTGCACCACTGTGAACTATGACTGTTCTAAGATATTGTGAATCATGCTATAAATGCATATTACTTCTGTAAAAAATTTGAATTTTTAAAAGTGCTTATTTTCTGGTAAGTTACAGTCAGAAATGTGTAAAAATCCTTGATCTTGGTCGCCTACCTACCTCTCACTGTGACATCTGACCCACAGAAGTCAGAGTGAGGCAGAACTAATGCAGATGATTCGAGGATTGTCTGTTTTGTAACATAAACCCAGTTCATACTATGATATATAATATTATAATAATAATATTTCCTTCCCATGATGTTTCTCCTCCACTGTGATGGCTAGAGGCAAAATGGGGGAAACAAGTGACCACTTTTTTATTCCTTCTCCAGTGGTATTCACAGAGATGTTAGAGAAGCACACAAACTGAAAGGGAGACAGGAGTGCTATGAGTGTGTGTCTCTGCCTTTGTGCGTATGTGGGGGCATGAGAATCCAAGCTGTACTGCAGCATGAATTGACACAGATATCAATTCCAGTGTCTTTAGATACAAATATAGTGGAGCCTTTTGCGTAAAGGAGCGGTGAATTGGGCTCAAGAGTGAAGCATCAGAGTAGCATTTTTCTTTAAAAGAAATGCATTACGCCAAGAAAAAAAACACACACACAGGCTACTTTGGAAAGCTGGTTTCAGTGACTTTAAAACAACATGGTTGCCAGACAGGTTAATCTGAATATGTTAGAAATGGCTGATCTACTGGTATTGTCACGCATCCTTTTCTAGGGTTTATAGAAAATATGCAGCTAGTGGCAATTCTCTGGACAAAAACGTTTTGTTGATGCAAGGGGTCAGAGAAGAATGGCCAGCGTGGACCAAGATGGTAGAAAGGCAACAGTAGCAGGAGACAACACTGGGTGCCACTCCTGTCTGTTAAGAACAGAAAACTGAGGTTATAATTCACTCTTGCTGTTCAAAATTGAACAGAAGGTCAGATAAATGTTGCCTTGTCTGATGAGTCGGATCAAAGGGTCAGAGTTTTCCAGTGCAATATGAGAGCATGGATCCATCCTGCCTTTTATTAATGCTTCAGGGTGCTGGTGGAGTAATGGGGGGGGGCGGTATTTTCTTGGCACACTTTGAGCCCCTTGGCACCAACCGAGCACCTGTTAAATGCCATAGCCCGCCTGAGCTTTGTTGCCGATTATGTCCATTTGTGACCACAGTTCACCCATCTGATCAGCGTCATAAAGCTCAGATCATCTCAATCTGGTTTATTGAATGTGACATGAATTCACTTTCCTCCAGGGTCCTCCACAGAGACAGTCAGATCTCAATTCAGCAAAGCACTTTTGGGTGAGTGGTGAACCAGGATATTCACATCCTGGACATGCAGTGGACAGTTCTGCAGGAGGGGGCTGTTTTCAAAACAAAGAAAACAAACAGTTTTTTATTGCGATTGCACCTTCTGTTAACAGGAGAATGGTGCCTGGAGTGCCTGAATCCACAAACTTTAAAAACCAGGGTCCAAAGTGAAAAGTTTTGAAAAGATGTTCGTATCATTCTCCTTGTCAACAGGAATCAGTGTTGTGAAAACACTGATGTGTGGAAAAGTGCAGTACTCTTTCAGATAACGGTTGAACGCACACCTAAGAAAAAAAACAACTACAGCTGACTACCAAGTAGCATGTGTGCTACCATGTTTCAGTCGTTCTCACATATCTATAAGAATGCACAGTGTTTTCACACTATCTCTGTTTGAATGCTGAGCACTTTTGTAAAGCAAAGGAAAACCCTTTCTGTTTCTAGTGATAACATTGTGTAACTGTGCATTCACACCAAAAGAGGCAAAAGAGGCAAAAGTGGCAAGCACACCCGAGAAAGCGGACAGCAGCCAAAGCGGCCAAATATTTTAGCCGCTTTGGCCGCTCGTTACGTGACTGACGTTAACGTAAAATCTTGCTTGTCATTTAAAGGAGCCGCGCAGCGGACTTCTTCACAGCAGCAGTTGCTTGCTGTTATTCAACTTCAGTTTAAAGCATAGCACGAACATAACGTAAAATCACCATCTAATCAGTCACGAGCGGATTGACAGGCAGGAAGCAATTTACAAAGGAGATAATATTGATTTATCCACGACATGAAACTTTTACAGTTTTGAAATATACTAAAATCCTGTGGTTGCAAGGAGTGCATATTTGCACAGTGTGTGTGTGCGTGTGTGGGTGTGTGTGTGTGTGCTACAGGAGCCGGAAAAAATAGATTGTAGCAGTAAGCCAATAAGATTAATTCCCTCCAATAATTGTATCATTTTCATGGTCTGCCATGACTATAAATATGCGGTTTGACCCTCAAAATCATCTCGACTCATCATGGATCTGGATGACATCACTGTGATGTGTGCTGCCTTGTTGTGCATCCGACGAAGACACCGTCGCCAGGTTTGGGTGCATGAGATTCTGCGGCGCCGTGAGGAGCTGGGTGAGTTTCATCGGCTGGTGCTGGAGCTGCGGCTGGATAGAGAGCGGTTCCAGCGGTACTTCAGGTTGGACGTAAAAAGAATTGGATGAGCCCGAACACAGTTTATAAGCTTTTCGGTATCTATGACGGAACTAGGAACCGAAGTTCCATGCGTTGTTCTTTAGGGCCCGCTAGGTCGAAGGACATCTCTACTCTGATTGGTTGCCACCGTTTGCCGCTGAACTGCGTCATAGCTAATTACCATAAAGTTGACCCAGGCTCAACTTCTCATCTGGTGCCACTTTTGACGCTCTAGCCGCTTTAGCCGCTCAGGACGCCGGGCTGTCATTGAAAATGTATTAACTTCCGGCGTCCTTGCCGCTTTTGCCTCTTTTGGTGTGAACGCACAGTAAACAGGGCTTCGGTTTATGCCACAAAAACTACAGCAGTATTGAAAGCAAAAGGGGGTCAAACCTGATACCAGTAAGTTGTGCCAAATGAAGTGGCCATTGAGTGTAATTTCTTTTCATATAGTTGTAATCTCTCACTGAAGTATTTCCTGACAAAGTAAAACTATGACAGTACTATACGACTAGTAGGTAGTCATTGCTCAACACTATGTGTGGTCTTCCTAACTGAAATACTCACACTTACTAATCAGCATCAGAGGAAAAGTGCAGCAAACAGACAGACTCTTCCCCTACACATTGTGTGGGAGGTCTCTCCATTCGGGCAGTCTGAGTTTCGAAACACGTCTGAAAATATAAGGCGATGAGTCAACACTCAGATACTCCACAGCTCGCGTAAGTCACATCATACGTGGCAGCAGAATCAATATGAGGTAAGCAGGCTGAGATGCTGTTAAGCTCTGCTGGAAGAGCACGAGGCGGGTGGCCTTGTGTACAGTTCCTTTGATGCTGAAAACCCTAAAAAGCGTGCACTTACCTCCCAGCACTATGACGGGATCTAATTACAGAAAGCTGCCTCCAGAAACTTAATCGAGGGGGGAGGAACTGTTTGGCTGTCACTGCGGAGAACTTCTCTGCTCCATGTGCGGATTGCTGCAGGACTGACCCCGCAGGAAGTGGCATCGACTAATAACAGGCTCTCCGCTGCGATTGGCTGATGGCATCGGCTGTGGGAGGAAGTTGATATTTTAGGACATGGCAGATAAATTGGATTAACAAATAATTGACATGTTTATTGGTGTATTTATGGCTTCCATTTGATTTCAAAGTAGAGAGCAAGGCGAAACCCGTGCTCCAATTACATTTGAGGATGTAACTGCTGGGTACATATGAGCCCACGATACCTTACAAATCTGATTTAGATGCTTTGTGCTAAAATTAACCGCTGGTGACCTTAAGAGGGCAGAGTTAATTGAAATATTTGTTGGAGCTGGCTAAATAAATGATCATTCCTCTATTAAATCATAGTAAGCATTATGTTAATATGGAACTATGCAGAGGCACAGCCAGGACTCAATAAGAGGTATTTCATGCAAATAAAACTATTTGTGTCAGATTTTTCTAAATTTGATTTAGCCATGAAGATACAGACCAAGGTTTCCCAGGGGATATGAATTAATGAGCAACAGGAAGTGTCAGAGTGATAGATCTCAGCAAACATAGGCCTTTTGGTCATAATGTTGCTTTCGTTTTTTGATATTATATTTTAGGGGCATTTTCAGGTCTTTATTGATGGGAGAGAGACAGTGGATAGGCTTGTGAAAGAGGGTGAGTGACAGTAGAGAAGAAACTCTGCTAACAGGCCACAGGCTGAACCCGTGCAGGCAAGGGCATCAATATGGGTTGTGTCTGGTTGCTTACCACTCTGCCACACTAGCACACATGCAGGCCTTCTGTTTTCCTTTACTTTCATTCATGATCTTTAATTCCCAAACACTTTTACCTTAAATTTGTGAAACTGTGACTGTTTCCAAAGTTGGTTTGGAAAAATCTTCAACACAAGGATGGACTAATTGACTGCTGTGATTTCTGTGTGTTATCTGTTCTTGGTGGAAAAGGCAGTGATCAAACACATTCAGAGGCTGTGGCTGCATGAAAGACCTGGGACTTCCACTGGGTCTGTGTTCACTGCATCACTGTTGTGCTACAGTTTGACTCTGTGCCTCGCCATCCATCAACACCCACCTGCTCAGCTTTCAGTGCAAAGCATGGAACAGCAGGGTGGGCAGCGGGGGACGAGGTGCTGAGAGGCATCAAGTTCCTGCAGTAATTACAGGCGATTGTGCAGAATTATACAGCTTCTGTGTTATAAAACCATAAGGAACATCTGTGGGTCTGTGATCCCAAATAAAAGGGTGAAAGAAGGGTGGACTCGCTTGGAGTTGTCTGTTGATTTTTGTGCTTCTACCCTGTTATATAAATTGATGTGCTTGTTAATTAACTGTCTGGAGCCTTATGGAACTCCACCAGAAAAAAAAAAAAAAAAAAAAGTATTTAATTTGTAAAAAGTAACCATATTGTTTCATGTAGTTAATGATTACATGATGATGACACTTGACCTACTTTGTGATGGATTGATGCACAGTGCTCTGACATCCAGCATATCTCTCACTCTCACTCTTCACTGATGAGGAAGAGGATTAACAGGAAGACAGAGGATGGGAAGGAGCCATCCAGTAACCATAGTTTAATTTTTATTAATTATTATTAATATTTATTTATATGTACAGTATGTATGTATATATGTATGTTTACATCAATGTGTAGAAATGTTCATATTTGATATATATGTGTGAATGTGTGTATCAGTGGCGATTGCTCTAAGACTGCGAGGGAAGCTCAACTTCCCCTAAAATGTCCCCCAAAAAAGTGTTGATATGTACTGTTGTGTGTACATTTCATTGACTAAATGTGCGCTAGAATACCCTCATCTTTTGTTCAGAATCAGCTACTTATCACACTTAACTGCCGCGACTTCCTTCTCATTCATCCCCGCAGCGTCTCAGCGCTTTAACATAGACGTGGAAACTGGATGGTCATTGGATAAACGCTGAGCTTTGTCCCGCCCATCGGATGCTCAGCGTCTCTGGGGGTCTATGAGACAGTGGGCTGGCCTGGACGCTCGGCTTCTGCATGATAATTGGATGATCTGTCTGAGGCAGAATCCCTTTTTGATTGACAGTGAAATGAGCGAATCAGCGATCTTGAAGTATAACCCTCCACCGGAGTATCTTCTAAGTTTTACATTTAGTTGTTCTGGAGAGGAGCTTCTCCTGTTTAAAGTGGCTCAAGTTTTACACCCACAACACAATGGGCCAAGGCCGTTTAAGCAGTCTAGCTCTGCTGGCCATTGAGAGACCACTGGTAAAATTCCTGGAAAAGACACCTAGTTGGTACGACAAAGTCACAGATCATTTTCTTGAAAAGGAACGGAGGGTAGAATTTACATTGAATAATAAACAAATTTATGATGTAGGCCGGAAAAAATGAGCTTCCCCTCCTTGACCGACCAGCAGCCATCACTGGTATGTATGTATGTATGTAATTACTATATACAGTACATCAGTTTGGAGTTCCTCTTTATGGTTATATTAGTGTTTAGAGACCAAAGAAGCAGAAAGACAGGAATTGAGTTACTGGACAGTTTTGAGTATCTGATCAGTATAGCTCATATTCAACACTTTCCATGGGCTGTAGCATGAATGAAGTCTGCCAGCAAGAGAGTGAGCTGGCTGCTGCTCTGTTTTTCTGCCTAATTGTAGTGAGTTATCGTCATTTTCACCAGTAAACTATGCCCTTCTTCTGAAACTCATGGAAGAACTGGAGCGGCCACAAGAGAGAAAATAGACCAGGAGGTGGGAGGAGTAGGTCGGACTAGGCAAAAGGTAAGAAAAGCGGGGTAGGTTTGGTGACAGAGAGATCATCCCACAGACATCATAGTGAAGCTGTCCATGTGCCGCTCCGCAGGATGTAATGGATCATCAAATCACTGTATTTATATTTCAGACTACTCTGGGACATTTAGCTTCTTGTTTTGAGACCAAGAAGAAGACAGTAAATGTAGAAACATTCACCATGGTTGGTCATGGATCTTGATGATGTGGCTTGGAAACAGGCCTACCCCCTTCTCTCATGGCCTTGACAAAAATTTCAATAAATATGTACTATTTGAACACACAAATACATGAGAGAAATTTAGTTGATCACAAATATTTTCTATCATGTTTGGTGTGAATACAGCTTTACAACAGAAAAGCAGAAAGTCAAGAATCTTTGTTATTTGTCCTGCCTCCTACGATTTAATACATTCCTACTTACTCAGAGACAAATATGGTGGGGATGCACTTGTGGTCTGGGCACCCATGAGTTTGTCACTACCATAAATTCTTATTTTCATTAAGAATATAATCTATGGGGTGCTGGTTTGGGGGAGTGGTTAGCAACCAGGCACCCCATGTACTTGCTTCTGCCGGTCCAGGTTCGAATCCCGCCTGTGACCAGTTTGCAGAGTGTCTTCCCCTACTCTCTCACCCCCTTTCACAAGCCTATCCACTGTCTCTCTCCTATCAATAAAGACAAGAAATGCCCAAAAAATACATTTGAAAAATAAAAAAGAATATAATCGATTATACTCCTATAAAATGATCACCACAACCATTCAGACATGAAGACCCTCCTGAAAACGAGATGTAGCATCTCAAGAGGCTAACCTCTAATAAATCAGACGACGGATCTCTGGTTCATGGATCTGTCACTAACTTTAGTTTTTACTTTAGTCCACTTGTCTCCTCTTACTTCCCTTCCTTCGCCCTTGCACCCGACACAGCATTATGTGGATTTGCTGTTCATCATGAGACTGGGATCCACATTCAAGATTTCCTGCTGCTTAACATTTATAATATATATATATATATATATATATATATATATATATATATATATATATATATATATATATATATATATATATATATATATATATATATATATATATATATATATATATATATATATATATATATATATATATATATATATATATATATATATATATATATATATATATATATATATATATATATATATATATATATATATATATATATATATATATATATATAGTATATATATATATATATATATATATATATATATATATATACACACACACACACACATATATATATATATATATACATATATAGATATAGATATAGATATAGATATAGATATAGATATACAGTATATATACTGAGTTGCTTCCTCAACTCCAAGACCAAGCAAAGGCCGTGAAGCTCAGAGAACGACATCCATACCTTTATCGTGTGCCGACAACAGACTACAACGGAAGAATAGCAGAGACACCTTATCACCTCAGTGAGTACCAGCTTGCTTTTAAAATCAAGCTATCATATAATCCCTTTTAACATTTGGAGAGACTGACAAGAAAAGCAGCGCTGATAAAGAATGTTTGCTGTCCTCCGTGTCCCCCTCCCTTCTCCTCCGTGCCATCGGTTGGATTTATTATGCGGTCGATTCAGTTGTGTAGTCAGTCATGCTTGTCGGCCAAGTCGCTGCATGATGTTATGGCTCTGTGTTCACCTGATCTCTCATAGAGACTGACACAACCTGTGGTCTGTCCTCAGCAGGGGTAAAGCTGAACCTGATTTGTAGAAATATTTCTCAATTACAATTTTTTTTTCTGGATACAGACAGTATAAAGGATTAACCAAACACGCATTTGTTATCACAGAGTGCTTGTATAAATGCATTTGAAGAGGCACAGTGACAGCAATATCTCTGCCCGTCAGATCTCTGTTTTCATGCACAATCAAAGCTTCTTCTCTTAATTACTGGGTCAGATTAAAAATAGCAGAGCCAGAGAGTCTGCTCCCCTATCAGCCCCTACAGACATGTCAGATCTGGCAGACGAGCCTTTGGGCAGCATATGAGAGAGACTCATCTGCAACTATCCTTTTTTCCCACTTTGATGAAAGTACCACATCTCACACAAACATCACCCCCCTCTCCCTGTATCGTAGCAGGGACACACATCGAGGAGCGTGGACACACACACAGAGCAGTGCTCATCCTCCGCGGCTCGATGCTGCTCATTCCCCGAGAGTAACTCCAGTTGACGGGGCCGCTGAGAGAGTCCTCTTCTTTGGGGAAAACAGACAAAGTCCACCAGGCCCGCTTGCAATTTATGTGCTGAAACAAAATGTCAACATGCAGGCCGAGGCCGTGTCCCTGTCCCGTGTTTTTACCTCAGGGACTTTGAAACACTTTTATGATGCTGTGGCCCAAATAGGCACAAAGAGCCATCAAAGAGATTCTGTCCACTACACTCAATATTGTTTTTGTTTTTTATTGAATTTGTTCTGAATTATGTAACAGCTTTCAGTGGACTTGAAGAGACTCTTAATGTTACTATGATGGGTACATTTATAAAATGCCTATTTTGCTTTTGGACAGTCACAGAAATACATTTGGCAACATGCAGGCATCGGTCAAATGAAAGAATAAAACTAAACTGAATGCTGCTCTTATTAATTCCAAAACTTTGAACAAAACAAAACCAAAAAAGTAAGAAAATTATAGGGTATAGGGTACTGTGAATGAGGCATGTGCAGGTTAGAGGTCAATATAATCCAATGTGTGGGGGGGAGTCATTTTATCTGACTCCTGCATGAAAGACAGCCAACTAGCTGTAATTAAGCAAATGGGAGCATCTTTGTTTTTGCCATTATTTTACAATATTAAATAAGATTATAAGCAGCCCAGCTCCTGCCATTTTTAGCCCTCCAGCATGGGCCCAGTTTGCTGTATAAAACATGAAAAAGACAAATCTGATATTTTTTTTAATAAAGATGTTCTTCTAAAGACACAATTCAGCTTTCTAGGCAAAAATTAAATGTGCCACACCAAAATAAAGGTAAGCAGCTAGTTATTTTAACACAAATCCCACCTCAGCAGCAGGGACTACCAATTGAATTTTTAGGGGGCCACAGCAATCAATTCATCTTATATTTCCCCTGAACTTACTGAGCTCCTTCTTGCAGGGTGCCAGGGTTCCTCTCCAGGCCAAGGTTCACAACATACTTTTGCTTCCCTCCTTTAAATTGTTGTTTTGTAATCCATCAATAGTGACAGGGTGTTCAGCACAGATAACAGTGTCCATCCCATCCCCCCAGAGTCCCCCTCACCATCATATTGCACTATGTAAGTTTGGCAGTCATCTGTGTTCTGACAAAGGCTGTTGAGACCTGGTTTTAACAGGGTCAAAAGCCTTCTCTGATGCTTTACGCATATTGTTTTCAAGTGCAGATATTTTAAATAGACAAAGAAATTAAATATATGTCATAATTGTTGGATGTCTGTCAGCCATAGTTCATTGTTACAAAAATACGACTAATATAGAGTTCACAGCTTGTCTTCACAGTCCCAAGGTCACAAAAGGATGAACTTTATAATTATTCTTTTAAATGAGCTGATATTATCATTTAACTGAACTGCTGTGCCTGCAGTCTCAGAAGCTAATGAGGCTGCAGTCATTTGGTGTTTTGAGGTCTGCTAAAAGCCTGTCAGAGGGCTGTCAAAACATTTTTCTTCTTTGTGACCAAGTGCTACTATCACTTCCTCCTGTTAAGACCATGTGGACTTCACACCATTTGACCACTGGAGACCACCATGTGGAGACGTCAGACTCTACCTCATGTTCGTGTCTCTACAGGACATTTTCCTCCATGAAAGCTGACAGCTGTCATCCAGACACTGAATAAAAGATTTTGCTGCAGGCTAACATGGAATCAAGGGCGTTTTTTGGGGGGGTCATCATCCTGGAACATGTCTCCAGAGACCTTGCAGCAACATGACAGCCTTGCTGCTAATTTTTCAGAAATGCCATGAATGTTTCACAGGCTTTTGGCAGGCCATGGTGTGTATTTTTCTTTTTCTTGCCAGGGAAGATGATGAATATTGTACAACAAACTCTGCATCAGGCTTTTGATGAGGACATGCTCTTTGGAGTTAGAATGCAGAGACCTGTGTGGGTTGAGATAATAAAAGATGTTATGATGCTTAAAGGGATCTGCCAACATTTTTTCTGTTTTTGTGTCTTGCCTCACTTCAGAGTCCATGACAGACATCATTCATTCAACTGTACATGCAGTAACATGGAAGAAAAGAGCAGAGCTCGCTCAGAATGCCTTAGCAAAAAACTGGGGGTCCTAATTTCCTGGCACAGAGTGGCAGATCCTGGCGCAGTAGTAATTTTGTCCTGCCCAGGCAATTTGGCAATTTGGTAGACAGGCTATTTCAAGATGGGTGTGGTGGCTCACCAGGGGGAGGAGCAGACAGATTCAGGTTGGCGCAGTGTCAATTTCGTGCCAAAAAAACTGCACAGAGGCTGTGCTGAAAGCTCACCTGCTCCAACCTGGTCTATATTGATGCAGGTGAGTGCAGTGGTAATTTGGCCGACGCACACGCCAACGAAACGTCAGAGCACATTTCAAAGTCATATCAGCAATCACTATTTAATGTAACCGTCTGAACCAGTATATACATTTGTATCTATATCAATTGTCCTGTCACATCTGATGTCGGATCAAAAACGTTTGTAATAATGGAAACTTAACCTGACGGCAGCTGGAAGTGTGATGCAAACTAACGAGTTCACATTTCACAAGCCAACAACAAACAGCCTCATCTTCCCATACAGGGTATATATCCGGTTGCTCTCATCTCATGAAATTCAAAAGAAAAGAGGGAGATAAAAAAGACAGAGAACAAAGAGAGAAAAGGGCGGATGCTGACTGAATAAATGTAAGTCACTTGGTGTCTTAAGGATTTACCGGTGATTGTCCAAATTTCTCTGTTTTAATCTTTATTCCTAACGTGATATAAATAGATGGAGTACATTATTGCAAGTAGGCTGAAGAGGAGATACCGGGAGAGGATATATCACCAAAGGTTCTATTTGTTGATGACAGACCAGGATACAGGTGAAGTATGATGAATGGATTAGCCTGCTGCTGTGTTTAAATGTAACTGTCACTTAACTTTGTACTCCTATTTATGACACAGGAACAGATTACTTTTGTCCTGCGAGGTCGTCCACACGTTGACGTGCATTGTGGCCTTCGATGTGCACCTTGGCAGCCCCTGCACTCTCCTGGTTGCTGTAAAAGTGACAGTGGCTCTGACCGTCTCCGCACCAGGTCTTTCCAGCACACTGTGGCCACGGTGGCGAGGATCAGTCAGACCGATCCATTGCTGCACCTCGCTGCAGTGCATTTAAAGGCAAGGAGAGGTGCTCATTTGATTGTTGAAGATTACACTCGGCTGTGTTAAATCCACTCATGCCCTCTCTCGCCCCCCTGCACTAGTGGGAGGGGCGGAAACTTGTGATTTGACGAAAAATGCAAACTGCCCTGGACACACCCCGCTGGCGCACCACAGACATGGCACAGGGAAGTTGCGCCACTCCTGCTCCTGGTCTACATATGTAAAGCTCTGGGAGTCAATGAGAAGCATTAGCCTGCCTCTGCCTATAGTCATCAGATAAACTCTTTAGCAACTCTGCAGTCCTGTGTGCTTGTGTCTATTTTATGCTTTGTATCTATTTTTCAGACTAACATTCAATCTTGATATAATTTTTTTTTTTTATGTATTTTTTGGGCATTTTGTGCCTTTATTGACAGGAGAGAGACAGTGGATAGGCCTGTGAAAGGGGGTGAGAGAGTAGGGGAAGACACTCTGCAAACTGGTCACAGGCTAGATTCGAAGCTGGACCGGCAGAAGCAAGTATTTTGTACATGGGGTGCCTGGTTGCTAACCACTCCGCCAAACCATCACCCCCTTGATATAATTTTTGAAATAAATACATAATAAATACATTTTAAACCAAACCACAGAGCACATGCGTAAACCACAGCAAACATGCTTGTATATAGGTCAACAAAACAATGCCTTTGTCTTTGGAGAAGAACATTGGTACCAAGGACAATGGCCGACTTTGTAAGAGAGGATGAGGGTGATTTCTTGGGGACTGATGAAGATCCACAATCTTGCGTATTTGAACTAGAATATGCAGAGAAGGAACTACAAGTCCTAGAAGCTGAACATGCACAAAGAGAAGCTGAGGCAGTGAAACAGTCACTTTTGTACCAATTGTATCCTAATTAGCAGTGGGCAAACTCTGCTTGTCTCTTCCTTGTTACTGCACGCACAGTCAAAAGAATGGTGTCTATCTGCTTGCCATGGAAATGGGAGTGAGACAAGGCAGGACTACAAAGAAATGTTGAAGTATCCCTTCAAGAACCAGGGATGTTTGTAGAAGGGATGATATTAGTACTTTCCCAAGTTGTATTTTGGTATTTATTACTCCCTTAAAACATCACTAGCAAATGATTACTGGATGATCTTTTGATCAGTCACATTCACTGAGAGACAATCAGACAATGTAATACATTAGCGCCACCACCACAGCGTAAAATACAAAATGTGGACAGCTTTGTAAAACAAACTGTTACCACAACATGTCAGGAGTGGAGTAACTATATATTTTGTATGGCATTCTTTGAATGTTGTTTGTTTTTCATCTAATTAAGCATTGCTGTCTAAGACCTGATCAAAGTGCTACGGAAACTGTTAGCATCTATGCTAAACTCTGTACAGGCAGTCACTTCCTGCTGTCGTCACTTCTATAGGAAGTCTGATTGGGCCTTGCTGTTTTGGGCTGATCACAGCTGTTGCAGGTTGGAGCTCACAAGATGAACCATCAGTGAGCAAATGCCAGAGTGAATGGATGTGAATGTGTAGACGTGACCTGCAGTGTAGAGCTACTTTGAGGAGTCAAAGACAAGAAAAATGCTAAATAAGCTCAAGTCCACTTACCATTTGCTGTAGGAGTCATTTATCTTATTACCAACAGAGGCCACAGTATAACTTTAACGAAGTGTTTATTTACAAAGTGATGAAATGCTTTGTCACCTCACCAGCTTGTTCCTGGGGGTCTTTCAGAGTGATCAGTCATGGACCATTTGTCACCAGAGCTATCATACATGATATAAAATAGTAAATTACAAAAATGATGCAAGACAGCAGTACATCTGTTTGGAGGAATTGTACAGTGTTGTCAAAAATCGAGGTAGAAAAAGCACACACTGCTCCAAATGTGACATTTGACACAGGTCACTGAAGAGTCCAAAGTGGAGTTAAACCAGGTGGAAAGGGACCACATCCTGATTTAAAAAGAAGATAGAAACTCTCTTGGTAAGCTGTGATGCAATAGTCCTAAGATCCCAGAATCTGAATGTATGCAAATTCAACAGGTTTTATTGGCTGTAAAGAAATAAAAAAGGACAGCAGCTAAATGTGAATTTCAAACCAACAAAGGCAAGAAAACAAGTCCACAGTATCATGGTTTTAAACAAGAGTTCATTTGGAATTCAAGTGTGCGTTAAAGTGGGTGAACATGACAACGCTTTTGCCAAAATCCATTATTCAAAACCTGTCATGAGATATGCATACAGTGGAGTGTAAGACAAACATGTTTCATGCAGACACAAAACAGACAAACTACTTTCTTTGTAACAAAACAAACACTGAGATCTTGGAATGGAAAATGGTTTCTTCAAACTCGGACCACTTCCACTCTTTTGGCACCATCACGCACCAGACATAAGTGACACATTTAAGGAGCATCTGATGAATTAGAGTATGGAGCTTTGCCTGAGGATAGAGTGACATAATGGTAAATAATCCTGGTACAAAGCACAGTACTCCTTAGTGTTCACTGTTAGTCTCAAATTAAACTTTGATGCGTTCATGTTTGAATGAGGATTTTTGGATGACTTTGTGCCACAAAACAAATGTTTTCTTTATTTTTTTATTACACAGAGATCTGTTCTCCTTCTGTTCTCTTTGAAAGCCCTGGCATGAGTGATTGTGTTTACATGTTGAAATCCTCAGCCAGGATGGGATTGTAGCATCTGCACAAAAGCAGTGTCGACTTGAATCGCCCATCAAGTATGCGCTGTGGTTTTCTCTCCCAAAATAGAAAGACTGAGTCACAAACACATCCGAGTGATAGTGCTGTCTCTCTCTGCTTTGAGGAGCGGCCAGCAAGCCAACAATGGTGACTCCCATTTTGTTGTTGTATCTGATCATTGGGCCTGCTGCAGTGTGCTAACGCCCTGTCACCACAGGGTATGAGCACAGGGCGGCGAAGCACGTTTTGTAAGGGTCACATCACTGATAAGTGATTCCTCTTTAAACCTTGAGCGCCTCGTGCACGCCCACAGCTGACAGTCGACGGTTGATGTTGCGATAACGACAGCGCAGAAGGTCACGATAAGTGGAGCGCAGGTCTCTGTTGAAGAAGGCGTAGATGAAGGGGTTCATTAGCGAGTTAGCGTAGCCTAACCAGAGCAGCGTGCGCTCCAGCCAGATGGGCACACAGCTACACTCCACCCCACAGATAAAAGGTCTGGCTGTAGACAGGATGAAAAACGGCAGCCAACACACAGCAAAGACCCCCACGATCACCC
This sequence comes from Scarus forsteni, assembly GCA_036419115.1. Classification (NCBI taxonomy): domain Eukaryota; kingdom Metazoa; phylum Chordata; class Actinopteri; order Labriformes; family Labridae; genus Scarus; species Scarus forsteni. The sequence continues at coordinate 52,385,609 of JAZDUH010000066.1, read as the reverse complement.
CCAGTGTGGTCGCTGCTTTCTGCTCCCGCTTGAAGATGGAGATGTTTTTGCGTTCACGGGTCAGCAGGCGTGACAGGGCGGCACACTCCTCTGCCACACCGGGCGGCTTCAGTCCCTGCATCCGCAGTGCCTCATTAGCCACCGTTTCGAGGCGCTCGCGGCGAGAGAAGTCAGTAAAGCGATGCTTTGCACCACTCTTTCGAGCTGCCCTGAAGATCTTGTAGTACATGACCAGCATGACCAGCATGGGGATGTAGAAGGCTACAGCTGTGGAGTAGATGGTGTAGCCAAAGTCTTGGCTAATGAGGCACACACCGTCCTTGTGGACATTTTTAGCCCAGCCACAGAAAGGTGGCAGGGTGATTGATGCAGACACCAACCAGACTCCCAGGATCATCTTCGCCATCAGCTGACCGTTCTGCCGCGCGGGGTAGGTTAGGGGCCGTGTGATCCCGAGATACCTGCAAAGACAGATGACAAAGGAAGTGGAGATGAATCACTAATGCTTATTTTATTTCACTTTGACCTTTAGTTCCACTCAGTATATTAGGTTTTGATTGCTGATTTGATATTTTTTTATTTATGTGTTACAAAAAAAGTTTTAATTTGTTTTAGAGTTTGATAATTGTGTCTCTATTGTAAATTGTTCAGAAATAATGCATATCATATGAAATAAAAAAAATTAGATTATTGATTTTTTTTTTATTCTTCTGCAGCATCCTGAACTCCAGATTAATCACATATCTCACCGACCATCAGATCCTGTCTCGAAGCCAGATTGGCTTTTTACCCAACCACCAAACATCTGACCACATCTACACCCTCCATACACTCATCCAGCACCATGTTCACCAAAAACACAAAGGGAAGGTATTTGCATGCTTTGTAGATCTAAAGAAAGCTTTTGATACGATTTGGCACAATGGGTTGTTCTTACGGCTCTTACAGTGTGGAATTGGTGGTAAAATCTACGACCTCATCAAATCTAAATATTCAGAGAACCAGTGCTGTGTTAAAAATTAGAAACCAAAGACCAGAGTTCTTCAGACAGGGGAGAGGGGTGCATCAGGGCTGTAACCTGTCTCCCACCCTCCTCAACATTTATATCAACCAACTGGCCACCCTTCTTGAACAATCCTCAAGCCCAGGATTAGATACAAGGCAAAGACATTAAATTCCTCATGTGTGCAGACGACCTGGTTCTCCTGTCTTCAACAGACCATGGCCTGCAGCAGAACCTCTCTCTGCTGGAGGACTTCTGTCAAAGCTGGGTGTTAGCTATTAACCTGGGCAAAACAAAAGTCATTGTGTTCCGGAAAAAGCCCAGGTCCCAAGAATCCAAGTATGTTTTCATGGTAAGAGGGACCACTCTTCAGCATACGATGGAGTACAGTTACCTAGGCATCACCATCAGTGCATCTGGCAGCTTCAGCAGAGCCGTAAACTCACTCACAGATAAGGTACGCAGGGCTTACTACAGCATCAAAGGTTCACTCGGTCTGTTCAAACCCACCACTCAAATCTGGCTCAAACTGTTTAAAAGTGTCATTCAGCCCATCCTTATGTACGGAAGTGAAGTGTGGGGCCCCCACACTTGTCTCTGGGACTTACCCAGAGTCACACCTCATGGGACACAACACCCCCAGAAAAGTTTTACCTTCAGTTCTGCAAAGAAATCCTCAGGGTCCAGATAAAGTGTCCCAGCCATGAATGTAGAGCAGAGCTGGGACTCTTCCCTCTCTCTCTGCACATGATCAAAAGGTCCATTAAGTTCCAGGTCCACTTAGCTCAAGCTGATCCTGAATCCTATCACCACAGAGCCTTTCTTAGTAACAGCCTCAGCCCAGAGACAGACCCTCTGAGAACCATCAGAGAAACCTGCCACCTCAAAATAAAAGAAATCCAAGACCTCCAAAATCTCTCCAGAACTCAGCTGGCCACACTTCCTCAGATGTGGCCTCACTGACCTGTAGAGTCCCTCAAGGATCCATCCTGGGTCCTATTCTTTTTTTTCTGTACATGTTACCACACACAGATTTCTTTCAGAAGCACAAAATGTATTTTCATTGTTTTACTGATGATGTCCAAATATACATGCCGCTAAGGTCGCTAGGCCAGGACACTGTGCAGGCATTTCTCGATTGCCTCAGTGATGTTAAGGCTTGGATGAGGGACAATTTTTCTCAAATTCAATGAATCCAAGATGGTGATAATCTTGTTTGAAGGACACACATCCACAACGGCCTGCTTTGCTGAAAACCTGGGCCCTCTGAGTTCAAACATTCAGTCTACTCTTAGGAACCTTGCTGTCATCTTTGATAACCATTTTAACTTTGATAAGAAGATCAGTGCCATTGTGAAAGCAAGCTTTTTCCAACTCTGTCTACTAGCTATGACCAAGGCCTACTTCTCACAGGCAGATCTCGAAAAGACTATCCATGCCTCTGTTACATGTAGACTGGACTACTGTAACTCTTTATACATTGGCATGGATAAGTCATCCATTAACCGCCATCAGCTCATTCAGATCGCTGCTGCTCGACTCCTCTCTGGCAAGAAAAAGCGCAACCACATTACACTAGTTTTAGCGTCCCTTTATTGGCTCCCTGTATGCTTTAGCATCGATTTTAAAATTTTTTTAATCGCTTTTAAGTGCCCTCAATGGTCTTGCCCCTTTGTACCTGTCTGCAGTCCTACAATCGCTACTCCCCAACCAGACCCCTAAGGTCTTCTGACCAACTGCTATTGGAGGTCCCCAAAACCAGACTTAAGTCGAGAGGTAACAGGGCCTTTGCAGCGGCTGCCCCTCGACTGTGGAACAGTCTCCCCATCCATATAAGAGCCTCCCAGACCATAGAGACTTTTAATTTTCTTTAAAGGCCCACTTCTTCTCCCTGGCGTTTCATCAATGAGCTCATACATATCACAGGCACTTTAGTTTTTATACTTTTACTGTTTTATTACATTATTTTTCTATTTTTCTTGTTTTTATTGTTATATTTATTTATTTCTATGTATTTGTGTACAGCACTTTGATCGACTGCTGTCTTCTTGAAGGTGCTCTATAAATAAACTTGACTTGACTTGACTGGCAAACATAGACAAAAAGAACAAAGCTGTTTACATTGACAATTGGAAAAATGAAATTAAATCCATTCATAAATTAGAATATTATGACCTACTGAAAAGAGAATATTCTCTGGCAAAGTATTTGATCAGTGTAAAAAACCTCAAACAGAGACGGACATTAAAAATGTACAGACTCAGCGACCATCAACTCCAGGTTGAAAAAGGTCACCATAGCAAAGAATGGACACCAAAAGAAATGAGAATATGTAAACACTGTTCTTCAAGGGAAATGGAAACTGTGCTCCGTTTTCTGCTCTGCTGTCCCCTGTACCAAACTGAGAGAGAGGCTTTCCTCCATCAGGCCACAGCAGCAGACTCCTCGTATGAGAGAAAAACACACGCTGAACTGATGACACTCTGTCGAGGAGAAGATCCGCACTTTACACATTTAGCTGCAAAATATGTGACACTCTGCCATGACATCAGAGAAAAACATCAGATCTGAACCATTATTAGTGATAGAGCGCTACTGAACTTCTTTAGGATCAATTGTTTGTGAATATTCCTTTGTCCTTACATCAAATTTCATAACAAGACTGTATCTAACTGTACAACCAATGTAAATATTGTATAATTATTATAATAGGCCTATTATTTTTATTGTTATTATTGTTATTTATTATTGTATATGACTGTTTATTGTTATGCTTTGGCAACAATGTATTTTTCCATTCATGCCAATAAAGCTTAATTGAATATAGATAGATAGATAGATAGATAGATAGATAGATAGATAGATAGATAGATAGATAGATAGATAGATAGATAGATAGATAGATAGATAGATAGATAGATGATAGATAGATAGATAGATAGATAGATAGATGTATTTCTACACTGGTTAGGGTACAAAACTGTAATTTCAAACTGTAAATTCAGAAATAAACTGTACTTTTCCTGTCATTTAAAACAAAATAATGTATTTTTTCTTCTTGGTTTTAATGGCAGCAAATATAAAAGTTACTAGTAATAATAATAACTGCACTATGTACATGCCAACACAGACTTCCTGTCGCTCATCATGCTGGATTTAAAACACTCAGATGAAACTAAAGCTGCCACGATTCAGACGAGACCTGGTGGTATTGTTTCAAAAGTGACTGTTGACTATTGAACCATGGCCACTTGCTCTGTGGTTGCCATGGTTATAACAGTTGTTGAAACCACCAGGAGTACTCACGAAAGCGTTTGATAACAGGATTTGATCAAGACTGTAATGGGCATAACAACAAAGTACTAAACAGGTTTTAGCTGTGCATTTGTATTTTGTGTTTTTGTCTGATCAGCCATCTTATAAAAAAACACCTGTTTGCACCGAACATTTTTGATTCTCCTTGATTGAAAGAGTAAGAGACTCTCTCCCCAAGAAAAACAAACACACAGAAAAACACCCATCTATGTATTCATTAAATCCTGCATGCTTTCATAGAGTATCTAATCAAAATCCATTTGAAGAAAGGTATTAAACATTTTATACATTTTTAATGTTTCAGTTTTTTTAACTTTTACTTCATGTAATAAGCTGATGTAATCTATGTCATTTCATATGTAATTTATTTGATTCTTTAAAAAAAAATATTTGCCATCTAAAAACTGGCATTAACCACAAGATGGAACTTAACTTATGTTGTCAGACGGCAAATGATAGGGCCTCACTTTAGCCAGAGGCAGCTCTAAAGGTGATATTATGCTGTTAGTGGAATTACTATTAGAAGAAGCAGAAATATTACTATAAGTAGTAATATTCGTAGTAGTAGTAATAGTGGGAGTCACAGTAATTTTGTTCATTGCCATAGTATTAAAACCAGCGATTAATGAAACAACATTTTAACTCAGTTCTAAAATTTAATTTCTCTGTTGTTTCTTTTGAACCCAAAAAATACTATGAAAACAAGACAGTGTGAATCCATTAAATAATATCTGAGTTAAAATGAAAACAGTTTCAGCTTGACTTTTCTTTTTCTTTCTAATTTATCATAAACTGTGATCTAACAGTCAATTATTCCTCAGTGATCTGACCACTCCTGGCTCTCCAGCAGTCTTTTTCTCTGCGCAGATCTTAACATTTTTCAAATGTGACCTTGCTATTTGCTCTGTAAGCCTTTAAGCCCTGCTCAGTGTGTTACCTCTAAAAATCAAAACAAGGACAGTCATTTACTCATCACACACTGTACTGAGATCAAACTGCAGTGTTGTGGCATCAAATACATGTTGGATTCATTTCAAAAGCAGACATTTCAATGAGAGGTCATGAGCTCCATCAATGCCTCGAGGGCCATTAGCTGCTTTTCTTTGGCTTTGAAGGGGCCAGGCAGGTAAAGAGGGAGCCATCAATCAAATGGGCAGCTCTCTGGCTTCAAATAGCAGCTGGAGGTGTCAGAAAAATAAAGATAAAATGAGGTGTGAAAGGCTTGGATTTGTACAGAACAGGGAAAATCACCCCTGTTCTCTAAATGATAAATCTGTGAGTACATCTGAGCTTGTTTCTGGCTGTGTGCCTGCAGACTTCATCAGCATCAAATGCGTCATTGATGAAAGCTTTATGTTTCACATTCACTGCATTTTTTCTTGTTTCCGCTCTATTGTTAATCTAGATAAAAAGCTTTGGGCAGATCAGCTAGACTGTCTTGTTATCTGTCAGTGATGCTATCAGCTTTGTCTTAGTCGGTATGGATTCTTCATTTTTTTTTATCGGTTGTTAGCTCGGTAAACTACACACAGATGAAGAGTAAAGGCAGAAAGGTCATTTTATCCTAACTCAGTGTCTGAGCATGGTTTGGGCTTTTTCCATCAGCGTGAGAGATAGGGCTGGGCAGTATATTCTAGGTTATCAGATCTTTTGATACATTATAAACCAAATTTAGGTCTCTTTCAGATGATATCACACAGTTGTGTGCCATATATTGCAAGTATATCAAACCTTGTTGAACAAAATGGGCTGTCACAGCTACTGTTTAAGTTATCATTTCTTTTGAAAACCATTATTGTGACCACAGAACTTTAACACTCCGCGACTAAGGGCTACACTTAGATATACTCTCACTGTCGATGTAAAAAACACTAACTCTTTCTGTTTGCTCACAATAGTACAACAGCTAGTCACACTTCATCATATTGCCAAAGTTTACATAAAAATGCATAATATAACACAGTTCGACTTGTCTTTACAGAGCATAGCCAAACTGCTGTACTGACATATGCAGCCACGCATTGACAACCAGAATATCCACATGAGAAGCAACACGGACCATGACATCGACAGAAATGTATTAAAACATTTTTCACTAAAGCTGCTCATTTTGATAAAATTCATTCTTACCTTCTGTATAAATAGCTCTGTTAATGCCTGTACACCACTCGTGAAGTTTAGATCCACTTAACAGTTTTTAAACCACTGTTTCACAGGGTCCTGTGGTCATAGGCGCAAATCCCAGTTGGGACACCAAAGTTGTCCCCCCCTTCCACAAAGTTATCCCCCCCAAATATCCCATTCAAATAAGATATTTTGAGTAGTACAGTAACGTGTTTTGATGGTACAATACAAGTAACGGTACCTAAAAACACACTGGCAGACAGTTTTAACTGTTAGAGATTACAACCCCCCTCCCCTCCGAATGGTTTGGTCCAAACTGTTTCTCCTGGCGGCATAGCTCCTGCTGCAGAGCCGTGTACACAAGAGGCAGGCGGAAAAAGCGGTGGTGATCGGACAAAGTAAGTGTATTAAAACACAGAATGATTGATAAGTTGTTTTTCACTCCATTTGTCCAACAAGCACAGCATGAAAAGTAAAATTTCAACTCCTGTGTTGAACATACGCTGTGATATTTTAAACATGTTTAGGGGAAGAACTTGCAATCTAACATTTCTGTTATACAGAAAACTGACTTGGACTATATTTGTAACTAACAATCAGTTAGTATTTGCTGCACATTAAGGTTAGACCTCTTCTCTTTCTTTTTGCCTCCGCCAAGGAGGTTATGTTTTCAGGAGAGTTTGTTAGTCTGTCTGTCTGTCTGTCTGTCTGTGAACAAAATAACTCAAAAAGTTATGGATGGATTTTGGGAAAAGGAAGAAGTGATTCAATTTGGTGTTGATCAGGATCCCCGTCTGTGAACTGTGCTGCTTGGCAGAGGTCTGCACTCTCCGAGTGCTTATAGTTTGTGTTGTTGTTGTTGTTTCTTCTGCTCTTTTAATTTTTGATAAAGGCTTGAGTGTAATTGATTCTTGATCAGGTTCATATATTTAATGGAATAATGTGTCTGACTTGAAGAGGGTGGGGCGGGCTGATGATCCAGCATTTTTCTGTCTTTTGTTCTTGTTCATGTGTTTGTATAGTGACATTGACTCAGCCTTTTGTTAAGATAAAAATCAATAAAGATATCGATTGAAAATAAGAGAACTGCTCGCTCAGCACATGGCCAATCAGGCTTCATCAAATGTCTTATTCATAGATAGACCACCTAGCTGGCCCTGTTGGGTAAAAAAGGTAGACTGTCTGACCTGTTTACAAACCAGAAATGAATGAATGTCCCCAATTTACAGATGATAGATTAATGCAATAATCTGTTAAATCAAATTTAGTATTGGGGGACACATATATAAAATGGTGTAATAAAACTTTATGTTTCTGACTTTGTATAGGCCAACAGAGGGGCCTCGCTTGTCGGGTCACCATGGAAACTCGAGATGGGGAGGAGGTGATTTCTGCTTAGAGGAGAACTGCCATTATGTCACATATGTGTTTACGATGGTGACAGATCTGGAAATGTATGATCATCATTTTCAAATACTCTCAAAGCACACAAAATGTTGACCATCCTACTGTGTTTCAATGTCGTCGATGTTTTTGCACTATAAAGAGGAGTTTCTTTGCAATTTGGGCCATTTAGAACCAAAATCTGTCCAATGTTTGCTGTCTACAGAAAATATTGTTGTTTGTCATTACATCAAACAGATATAAATATGGTTTGCCTTTACTCAAATTTACTTTAAACTATTATTCTAGTAGTAGTACAGCCATGTTAGCATTTTTATCAGAAATAATATATAGCTATATACTGTTTATTGCCATTTTTCTAAAAACAATCAATTCATATTTTTTTATTTAGATCACCCATCCTCATAATAAGCATGTGTTGAACCTGTACTGAGTGTTCTGCTTCTTTCAGCTTAGGCGACAAGCTTTAATTAAATATCTCAGCTTCTCAAACATGCCAAAACAACTCTGAAATGTGTCCCAGTGCTTCTTAAAAGTTTCCTGGCTAAAGAAACAAAAAAGTTTGTTATAAAAGGGTTTACAGTCCAATATCTAGTTCATCAAAATCTCTCTGATTGAAAAAGGTTGCTGTGGTCTGTTATCTCTGTCGCTCACCATAGCTTGTTAATGAAGGACAACACAGAGAATGAGAGCCATTGATCCAGATCAGAATCACTTGAAACTAATCATAAATCTACAACTGCACTGAGGCTAAAAGCACTCAGTTAAATCTCCACGGGCACACACAGGATACAAATCAGACATTTTTAATCAGCTTAGATGAGCGGCACAGAGGCCCCACAGGTTTAATTCAGCCAGCACCTGAGGCAGGTAACCTACTTTCAACTTTTATCAGGATTCTTCATGACAGCCAGTGAAACATCCATCATTCATTTCAGACAGGTGTCATTATTTTGTTGCCCTCAGCAGCTCTGGTGGCCAGGAGAGGGTCAAACAGGGAGAACAGACACAAAACTGTCAGGAGGCAGACCCATACACTCAGGCCCCATCCACACGAAGACAAAGCGCTTTACAGTTTCAAAAACGATCGTCATAAAGGCGAAGGCGTCTCAGAAAATCTGTGCATCTATATGAATGCACCCGTTATGCATCAAAACTCTGTAAAACACATGCCAGACCTCTTGGGGCACTGTAACGATATGACGGAAACAAGCGGAAACAGACGAAAAAACAGTAGGCATGCGCACTTGCAGCAAAAGTTGTAAACTGAGATTGTGATAAAGTGATCATAAAGTGCCGTAATGTGTCCTTGATAATTGTTTGTTCAACTCAGTGGTGATTGAGAAGAAGGATATTTTGCTGCAACAGGGATAGTAGGGCCAAAATCTTTCCACTCTGGAACCTGGTTTCAAGAATGATCGTTTACAGACCCCCAAAACGCCGTCTTCGTATGGATGATACGCAGATTCGGCAAAAAATGTATGCGTTTAGACCTCGGTTTGTCTCGTGTGGATGAAGCCTCAGTTTTCCTGCTGTAAAGTTAAAATCTGGGAACAGGTCAAATGGAGGGGCCGGTATGTGTTGAGCCCATAAAACAAAAGAACAGCAGAGAGATTCTTTCCTTATTTCTAAATTTAGCAAATGTTTGTTTGAACATTAGCTCACTAAAGGTTAGTTCACAGACTTGGTATAAAATCTACAGCAATGTATCAACTGGCTTAACTTTGCAACAAAGCAGATCTTTCTTTCTACCATTGGCGGCTCCAGAGGACTGAACATTTGGGCCTGATCCTCCAGCAGTGGACAACAAAACAATACATTTATCTGCCTTCAGTGACAAAACCTACTATATTTTCTTAGAAATCTCTAAAAACTTTTTCATGTTACTTTCTCGGAACTTGTTACTGGGTGTCAGAAATTTATTAAACATAACACTTAACAATTGAAGCTAGTCTATTCAGGAATAAAGGTGAATAACTATAATCTGACATTCTGAGTAATAACTTTCGAAAATATTTTTCATTTTTTTGTAAAACAGTAAATTTGACAGTTCATGTTTCAAAGTAATATTGTAGCATTTTAATATCATTTTGGTTGTTATGGTTAAAATGTACCATTAATATCTGTGCTGGTAATTCAGGGTAGCTGTGGCATAAACTAAAGACTGGATGGTGGTCCAATAATATGCAAATATAATAAAATTAAATATATTTAACAGCTGCTATTTCGTCTTTTTCCCTCAGTCTCACACTTTCTCTTGTTTGATCAGAGAAACGAGCTCCAGTCCTGTCATGACTTCAAATTTGACTCATTGTGCCATTTGAAATGCTATTCCAATAATAGATGAAGTGAAATGAGGATCACTGTTTAATGTTGATGGTCAATAAATAATAATTATATAGGATTATTGACGAACTAATCATACTGAACTCACAATGTATTCATTTTCAAGCATTGGGGGAAAGACTCATGTCAGCAGAACTCCTGCACAGATGTGTTTTGTCTGGTATGACAGCATGTAATTATCCCGGGCGAACAGAAACATACAAAGCATTGTTACTGAACTGTCGATGGAGAATATAAAAACTCCACTGTTCATCTTTCTCAATCAAAATTCATTTTTGCCATCTTATTTTCCTATTTAAACACACAGCTTGCCTTGTCTTGTCTTGCCTGTCCAGCTTGCCCGTCCTCTCTTTGTTTCCCACGCTGTTTCTGATGCTGTGCATGTGCATCCTCTCTGCAGTCACACACCCTCTTTGTTTTCGTTCATGTTGACCTGTCTAACTGATTGACTGAGAAACATCATGTAAGTCATTTTCTGACAAATTTTATTGGTCATTTATCCTCCAGGCTGTGTATGTAATCACTGTCAGCGCCTGAGAATTTGTGTTATATGAAGTTAAATAGCGTTACGAATAGCATTATTTATATTACAAATATTAATCAAATCAGGCTGGGTCCAAATTGGAAGGCAATACAGTTTTAACTTGGACTAGAGTTTGTCATCTGGGGACACCTGTTATAGGCCAGTAGTCCCCCCACCCAAACAGAACAATCCTTATGTCAAACTGGTCATATTTTGACAAAACTTTGGTTAATAAATTAATTTTTGATGACTGCTAGAGCATTTTCACAATCACTTTTAATTTCCACATACTCCCTGGTGCAGCTGTGTTCTCTGTCTGAGATGCTCTGTTAGAGGTCCTGCCCCTTTAAGGCTCCCTTCCCCATGTGGGCCACGTCTTCAGTGATTGGTCAAAAAATCTGCTCTGTGGTAATTGGTCAGTTCAGCACTGCTCAGTGCCATGTAGTCAACAACTCTGCATGTATTATACTGCTTTTTTCAGCACTGTGCTTGCTGTCTCAATCCAATAGGAACTGCTAAGTGGGGATAAGAAATGATAAGACATTATTGATACTAATTACATTATTGATTCAGCTTGCCGATCCAGCTCAACTCAGGTTCTTAGTGACAGCAGTGTCAAACACATGACTCTCCTGTTACATAGCACAGAGTCACTTTACCCATATGTGTATATGCTCATTTACTCATATGTGTATTGCTCATTTTTTGCACAGCCATTCCATGTGTGTTGTACAGCCATTTCATGTATGTTTGTTTGTCTCGTGTGTCCCCACACAGTCACTTTATGTGTGTATGCGCCGGACTTTTCACTTGCACAGCCACTATTACAGTGGGTGCATACTCTGGACAATCTGTACAAAAAACCTCACTCTGCTCTTTTGTTTTATTTTATTCTATATTTTTATATTATCTTATTTATCCAATTCTTTTATACTTACACGCTGCCATAGAGGATGCCAAACAATGTTTCACAGTACAAACCCTGTTGCCTAACAAGTGTTGATAGTGACAATAAAGATCTATTCTATTCTTTTCTATTCTATTCTATTCTATTTACTGCTGTACTGCATGAATCAATGCTTCTGCAAAGCGCTGGTGTTTCTACTTTCTCAAAGTTGTGTAGTCTCTCTGTTAATTATTAAGGCACTGTTTTGACTTATGCCGCCTGTCTGCCATGATTTATGACTTCTTCCTTATCATTTCTATTACTGTCTCTATTGAGAGATTGACATTCTTGATTTACAAGACATGCAGAAGAAAGTTGAAAGAATTGCTGAATGATTGATAAGCAAAGAGACTAATAATATTGATTCCTTGATGGAGTTATCACTGATTCTCATTTGGAATTGGTTTTCAATTCTCATTCCTACTGCTGACAAAAGAACATCCCAGTGGTAGGTTCACTTGGGGGGTACAAGTCATCTTTAGCAGCATTTAAATAAGAGGAGAGGGAGAACTGATACCACAGACTTTTTGCACATCATCATGTAGAGGAGAAACGTAAAAAACAAGGAAAGTAAAATAAAGGCTCTTTGAAATTCTGACAATAGATGCATCTAAAAAAAGAAAGCCTTGTCCTTGGACACTCCTTTTGACACAGAATGTTACACAACAACCACTGTTTATTTGACTTTTAATCCTGCCAACCTCTGCTTTGTGGAGCTGACAACTGTCTCTCAAAATGAACTTAAGCTTCAGGACAGGATTCAATCAAATCTGACTGAACAGGTCACATAAACCAAAACCCAGACCCTGAGGTGGGGAGACTCCCTCCGATGGGAGTTGTTGTGAATACGTAATAAAGACCAGGAACAGCAGCACTCTTCTGTGAATGTGTTATCTGTAATGAGAAAGTTTGTGCTGCTGGTTATTCAGGGGAAATGTGAGTGTTTGTGAGGGGTGGAGGGCAGTTTTCTGTGAAACTATGACTCATCCACAGCCTTTCAGAAGTCAGAGATGTTTTTTTTCTGATGATTTAAATCCTCTCACCATATTCTAGAGACAAACAACTGCCACGCTGGATGAGAGAGCATGCATTTTAACACTCCATTACACCAACTCTTCCTGCAGTTGAGAAGGATGAGCCAATGAGAGCATCTGCAGAGATCTTCACTTAGATTAAATATGACTGACCCCATGATCCAATACTAGAATACAGCATGGAAAGCCTATGAGTTATACAATAAAGCTTTATCCTTTCACACAACCTTTAAAAATAGATTAGGAAAATGTGAATAAGAATGCACCAAAAAAGTATAAAATATATGTGCAATGATGAAGCAGGACACACACCACTGTTGCTGGTCTACGAACAAAGAACACAGAAACTCAAGCCCCTTTTCCGTGTCAGCAACATGCAGGACTTAAAGAGACTGTGAGGAGTTTCTAAGTAATTACAAAAAAGTCTCACTTTTAGATGTATGCCTGATTGAAATACACACTTTAGGATGAGTTTTATAGCATCTAAATAGGTTATCTATAAATGCTATTCCTTAGCCTTCCGGTCGGGTCGGACAAGGCTGGACTGGCCTGGATACTCAACTTCAGGAACAAGACAATTAAAACTAGAGCAAATTTATATTATTTTATTATTTATATTACACGTCTTAGAGCACCAGGCTGTAAGTAGCGATATATAGCCGGCTACAACTACGATAATAAGTTTTCCCAAAAATTGCTTGTTGTCACAGATCAAAAACTACCGCTACTTGACTTGAAAGAGATACATTACCTCGTCGCTTTGCATCCTGTAAGTTGTTGAAAGAAGAAGTTGTAAAGCAATGCAGAGTTCTGAGGAAGGTCCGAGCTGCGTAACAACAAACAAACACACGTTTTGGATTGCAGACGTCTTTTGGTGCGTTCCAGTTGTAGTCAGAAGTAGGAATTTTGAGTTCCAAGTAGGAAACTTAACTGGAACATCCCCTGAAGTCTGAATTTCCTACTGGGAACTCAGTGAAACCTCGACAACCCCGAGTTGACGATTGAAGATGGATGCCCCCAGTGTGAACAGTTATTTAGCTCCTGTAATAATCAATTTATTTGCACTTCTGCCTGGGGTGTGTCGCTCTAGATCAGCTGTATACATTGTATTGTTAGACTTATATTTACAAAAATGCTGCCACAGTGATAATCACATTCTTCTTGCAACAACACAGGGCGTGCTAACAAAGCAAAGTTAAAATCTGGGAAAAGGTCAAATGGAGGAGCCGGTATGTGTTGAGCCCATAAAACAAAAGAACAACAGAGAGATTCTTTCCTTATTTCTAAATTTAGCAAATGCTTATTTGAACATTAGCTCATGAAAGGTTAGTTCACAGACTTGGTATAAAATCTACAGCAATGTATCGACTGGCTTTACGTTGCAACAAAGCAGATCTTTCTTTCTACCATTGGCGGCTCCAGAGGACTGAACATTTGGGCCTGATCCTCCAGCAATGGACAACAAAACAATACATTTACATTTAATGGGGTGTGTCGCTCTAGATCAGCTGTATACATCGTATTGTTAGACTTATATTTACAATATTATATTTACAACAACACAGGGCATGCTAACAACAGCTAACAATAGCCTGGTAGATCAGCATCTTTTTTTTCCGACTTCAACTGGAACGCCTATAAGTCTGAGATGATGTCGCTCCCATTTCCGAGGTTACTGGAACGCAGCATTACGACAGTCGCTGCGCGTGCTCATGGGTAGCAGAGTCTTTATTTCGCCGGTAATAGATTCTCCTCATAGCACCTTTAAATGAATTCACAGCAAACTTGACCCAATCCTCAAGTCATATCTGATATTTTGAAAAGTTTGAGGAAGTTCTCACATAACTCATGAGAAACTATTTTAAGAAGCAATGGATGTACACAGAATCAAATCAGACCAGGCATCACAACTGAACACAGTTAAATATTATTTTGCCAATAGGTACATCATTTCATCTTGAGTCAATGCAGATATATGTGCAAAGCCTGAAGGAAACTCCTTGAAGCATTTTCTGGATATTATATTCACAACCAGACACACCAGATGGACCGATCAATACATTTCACTTGTTCTTGTGGGAAAGAGCCCATGGAAAGTGTTCAGGAATGAGCAAGTCTTGCAAAAGCATAGGTTACCTCAAAAGGTAACTTGCAACAGGCGAATAATTTTAATGCTTTTTACTTCTGAAGGAAACTATATTGAAAATGTGACCTCCTACAAGTACTTGGGTATTTGGATAGACAGCAAACTCTCATTGCATGGGCCTACTTCCACACTGCAGACCCTTGATTCAATGTATCATGCATCTCTTTGCTTCATAACCAATGCAAAATCTCTCAGCCATCACTGTCTTTATGATTTGGTTGGTTGGACATCAGCAATTCACAGACAACAACACTGGCTTGTTTTTATTTATAAAGCAATTCTGGGAAAACTTCCATCTTACCTCTGTTCCTTTCTATATAGCAGCTCTACTGGGTAGAGCTACAATCCTCTAATTTGCTGCTCCTCCCTGTACCCAGAGTTTTTACTGACCAGGGGAAAACTGCATTTTCTTTTAATGCACCTTGGTCGTGGAATAATCTTCAAAAAGACCTAAAACTGGATTCAACAATATCTCTTAATGAATTTAAGAGAATCATTAAGAATGTGGTGACAGAGGCATGTGGTTGTTTTTCTTGAAAGCCAAATGTGTATTTGATTGTTTGGTTTTAACCTGTTGATTATGTTGTGTCATTTTCTATGTACCGAGACTCTGTACGGCTGCTATTTTGGCCAGGTCTCTCTTGTAAGAGAGATTTTTTAATCTCAATGGGACTTCCTGGTTAAATAAAGGTCAAATAAAAAAAAAATATCCAGCCAGTGATTGGATGATTGTCCTGTCAACCACATTCAATATGAGTCAATCAGATAAAGTAGTAGGGGTGCTACTGCTGTGGTGGATGGGACAGACCATGTGCCATTTTGTCAAGCAAACTCTCTGCTTAACATAGGTGTGAAGCACAAATATCATTCATATTGAGAAGTTTGCAGTGTTATAATTTGTTTTCATTTAACAAGGAAATGTGGTCTAGATCTGATCAAACTGCTGCTGGAGCTGTTAGCATGCATGCTAATCTCTGTGCGAGCAGTCAGTTCCAGCTGTTGTCTTACTCATAGCTCCTGCCTCTTCCTGCTCCAAAGGATGCTGATTTGGCCACGCCACTTTGGGCTGCTCATGGTTGTTGTAGATTGAAGGTTGATGAGATGAATCTGTCAGGTGAACAATGACAGAACTAAGAAACTCAGCAGTTTTATCTAAGACCCGTAAAGCATATTCAGTCCATCCTAGACTTAGAGAAGACCTTTGTGCCAAGTAAAAAAAAAAAAAAACATTTGTATGACGTCCTGTTAACACTTATTGTATTTAGATATGGCCAAGTAAGCTCATCCATTTAGATGTCATCTGTAAAGTTTAATCACTGTTTTTCAGAGTTGACATTTCTGTTAGTTTGGGAAAAATCCACCAATTTATTTTGGAGAAAAAAATATCCTGGGGGATTATGTAAATTCCTTTATAATGTCTGGATTTTGCTCTACAGTTTGTTCTACAGACGAAGCTGTCACCGGCATGATTCAAACTTCCATAACACCTCAAGAATGCACGCTATCCAAATAATTCAAACAGATTCCCAAAGCTGCTGAGTGAAGTGATATACGGTACACTACTTTAAAGGCTGGATTGCCTGAGGGGGATGTACGTAAAGTGAGCTGACTGAGCAGAGGACTTTCAGACAAACATGCCAGTCATTTATTAATGGTTTATCAGTATTTTCTGTGTAAATAATGTAAACCATATCGTAAATGATGCCAATAGTATCAAGTTTATCTTTTTTGTCATCATCTCTTCAACAATAGTTTGTGTTTTATGGATTTCATTAATATTGAAAACATGCAATAGTAAATAATATAAAATAGGTCAAGTTTGTTTTGTCTTCTCATGTGTTGTACATACTCATTGAGAATCATTTATAAAGAGAAATTCCAAACCCAGCTTTTTTGCCTTTTTTGTAATTACACACTGTTTTAAGCATTTACAACTTAATAATGACAAATACATGCTAAACTGTTTCATTTTTACCTGGAAAAATAGATGCAAAATAAATAACTCAAAATACATTTTATCACACATTTATTGACCAGGCATCCATATATTTTCATAGCAGTAAAGGAGTTAATATTTGTAATAAGCACTGCACTGGACCACTGGCATTATTCAAGTGTACCTCCCTGTCAAGACACTTAGCATCACAATGCAACACAGCTACTGAGGGTTCCCTTTTAGGGTTTTAAGAATATGGTCACCCTAGTAAAGAGCCTCTAATGTTATCAGGGCTACAAACTTTAAATCATGCTAACATGTTTCAGCCATTAATGCCTTCATCAGGCCCAAAGCCGATGAATCTAATCATTTAATTTTGGAATCAGGATGGACTTTTAATTCCAAGTTAAAGAAAATTCCTCAAAGTGTCCTGGGGATGTCATTCTCTAATGAATAACCCCAACTTAGATATGTACTGACAGTGAGGAGCTGTTAGGGTGAATTTGAACAGGAATTCAACACAGGCAAAATAAAGTAAATTAGGACTGAAGATTTAGCAAAAAGTCATTAGTGCATTAGATGAACAACAAAACTAAGAGATAATCTGATGTATTCTTGCTCCACATTCTCATCATGCAACCTATTTAATTCACAAATGCTTTCAGGAATTTTCCCCAAGAAAATGCCAGATATATAGCACTGTAGCAGATTATGCAAAATGCATGGCATATTAAAACCGCATGGGATTCCTCACACCTCAGAGAAAGAACATAATCGTGCTGAAAAACCTGTGTCAAAGGATTAAATTCGCCTCCCCTACAAACACTATGAGCTATATAACTAAACCATGATGTGAGCATAGAGTTCAGCAGGGTTTTTCACATCTCTGCAGGATTTGGGGCATATTCACAGCCTCAGCGGCCTGTGGGGATTACCCTGCCTCAAACAAACACTTCAGCCGGCGTAATGGAGAACACTTTTCCGTTCTCCAGCAAGGGCAACGTAAAGTGAACTATATTCTTGAAATACTGTAATAGGCCTTCATGTAAAACAGCCGTCTGTCTCTGTGAGGTGCTCTCAGAGCTTTTATGTCTGAGAAGAGATACACAGTGAATTATTTACTGAGCAGCAGCTGGTTTTGGTAAAAGTGAGTTAAATTTAGTTCTCCTGTAAAGAAAGTAAGGTTTTTATTGAGGTGCTGTGTGCAGCACTATAGGACAGTTTGATCACATTTACAGTACAGCTCTTTAATTATAGTTATGAGCTCTCATCTTTATTCATAATCATACCCGTAATTATGACTCATCCTGATGAGGTTCTGTAATGAATTACAGTCAGAATCAGCCACAGTGCGCCTGTAATTGTGAACCTTTCTACATGTTCAGTCTGAATACAGTACAACATACTGTCTCACCACTCACTGCATTTTTAAAGTGTATCTAAAATGTTGATTTGTGTAATACATTGTAACTCGACATACCCCTATCAGGTTTTTATTTGCTGCTGATACCAACATCCAATAACCTACTGGTGACATGAACGGTTAAGTTATATGAATCCTGATCATGGTTTATGTGATATAACACTAAATCAACTTGGGTTTTTGCGCAACAGTGAAGTGCAAAGAGCATTATGCGTCTGCTATCCTGCAGTAAGAATGCCTGAGTTACTACAACATGATGATTTATCAATTAGGCTAGATGTTTATTTGTTTGAGCTGATTAACAGGACATTAATGACTGAAAAAGCTCAACGGGCAAAAAAGTGCAAATAACACTGCAAACAAAAGGAAACATGTACTCAGTTACACTTTGTAACTGATGGAATTATTTCACATCTATAAGGTAAACAAACTTAAATGTTCTTCTCTATTTCCCAATTTGGACAGTATGTGCTAATCTTTGTCAAGTTTTCCAAATGACACACTAAAGTTTCTGATTGGATCTTTAAAGTGTAGTTGTTTGAAGATGAGTGAACAAATTTGTATACAACCAGAAAAGTATACTTATCACAAGCGATAGACTGTGACCACATTCATTTTTTTCTGAAACTGGCTGATAATGATCAGCTCAACTGATCAGAGCACCTCTGACTGTGAACATTTTATAATTCATAATATTCACTACATCTGTCATAATGATGCAAACCAAATACTGGAGACTGGAGATTTGAATCCAAATAATAAAAGAAAAAAAACTCTATTGGTGTTCTAATCATCCCCCCATTTTGCATGTCAATTCCTTGTCAAATGTTGTGCTATAAAGCCATTTATCGTTTGTTTGTTTCCATTTTGTTTGTTTTTGGCTTGTTTATGTCTTGTCCAATTTCTTGTCAGTTTTGCAGATTCTGAATTATGGTGTTGACTACCTGTTTTACAAATTGTTGCCCAAGTCAAGTCATCTTGATGTGTCAGTAAAACTACAGCCATAATTCCACAGAGCAAGGGAGTAAAAATGTGCATGGCTTTTCTGAAAGACTAGCACAACATAATTCTGGAGTAATTTTCTTTTTGTGTTTTAAACCAGAAATTAAAAGACCACATTTTCATGGTAGCCATTTTGTGGCACGAAAGTTCAGAAGGTTACACTGTTGTCATCACATGGCAATGTTATATTCACTTTGTTTGCTTAAAAGGGGGAAAGATTAGGCATTAGCTTTTAGCATTAAGCTACTGTCTCGTTACCGTTTATATTTAAAGAGTCCATATTTTGCCACTGCTCTGTTTCATAAATTTGACTTCATCAATCCAGGTTGTCTATCTCTGAGTAAGATGCTCTGTTTGAACTCCTGTATACCCAGGTTGACTTGAAATATCACATGGATATGTGAAACTGTTCATGTGTCGAGTCTAGTCCATCTGGGCAAATGTGCATGCCGAATATTTGTGTTGAGCATTTGGCTATTTTGTGTGCTGTTTTTCTCAAACAAAAATCCACATATCAGCTTTGACTGAAAAATTGTGTGCAAAAATATTGACTTATTAATGCTTTCTCGCACCACTACATTAACAATCTCTTTACTGAACATGAGGCCAGACATCTGTTTTCTTTTTATTCTGGTCAGAGTCACATAAGCATGAGCTGCTGTACAGTGAAATAAACATACTTGTCTTGTTTGAAAATCTTTTAAAATATATTCTGATAAGATTGTTTTATTCCAGTCCCTTACACAGCTCATTTTCCTCCATCTCAAAATTTGCGCTTAGCCCAGGCTGAATGATGCTGGTGTTTTGTTTTTAGTTTTCCTCTTATCTAACAGTCTTATTCACTTCGTGTAAAACAAATCAAGCATAAAAGCAGTGAATCCACTTGTCTGACTGCTGGGCAAAAGCAGAGGAGTTGCACATCTTGCTTCTTGAAGAGACAGTTTCAAGAAAAAAAAGCTAAAATCTTTGAGACAGGGTGACGTCTGGATCTCTGTGCCCCTTCCTCTCACAAAGATAGACTGCAGTGGTGAAATGGTTCCCTCCTAAAACAGGCAACACTTCACTTTTTCACAGGCTCTGCTTGGATTGCCCTGCAGTGCAGTGACATGGGAATTTGAAATGTCTCAGTGAGATGAATGAGTGAGGATTCTTCAGTGGAAGGTTTCCAAAATAAGCACTTGTCTTGTTACTCTTACTAAGAAGGCTCTCTCTATCGTTTACTACTGCACATTAAGAGCACTCTAACAATTTACAATTATGTGCTACGGGGATGTGTAGTCATAGTCAAGAGTGCTCAAAGCTAGGGATGGTAATTGATACAATTTTATCAATACCAATGCTGTTAACGATTCCAATCACTTCAGGTTGTGCAGTAGGTGTAATTAAAATTAAGCCACAATTATGACGCTTCTGAACCCTGTCAATTGAATGGAATTGATTAGGGAATTGATTAGCAAAAAGACTAATGATATCGATTCTTTGATGGAGCTGTTAACGATTCTCAACTGGAATTGGTTTTCGATTCCCATCCCTACTCAAAGCTGCTTATCATGCTTTATAACTGTAATCAAAACTCATGAGATAATGCAGTATGATTATTTTATAAGTTGTAGCTCAGAACTGGTCAATTCATGACCCTGTTTTTTGCTTTAGTTAAATTACCCATTTAGGGTTTCCCATCAGAGAACAGCTAAAGGCCAGGCAAGACCTGCTCCTGGGCGCTGGCCTCGCCAAGAAGGGTGTGATCGGCGAACTTTGCAAGTTTCCTGCAGTGCCAAGAGAGGCGCACTCAAGGCGCAGAGGAGCGCAGAGGAACGCGTCCATGCCCACGTCTCTGCCCCTCAGTGCAAATGCCAGAGTAGGAGGAGAAAAGCCGTGAGTGGGTTTAACACAGCCGAGCGCTGTCTTCACCAATCAAATGAGCGCCTCTCCTTGCCTTTAATGCGCAGCGGGCAAGGCACAGCGTCTGATTGGTCTGAATGATCCCCGCTGCTCTGACCGTCTCCGCGGGAGAATGATCTGCAGCGGAGGCGGTCAGAGCTGCTGTCACTTCAGCAGCTGGGAGAACAGACTGGCCATCGTGGCGCGCATCTTAGGCCACGAAGCGCGTCACCGTGTGGGCCAGCTCCCAGGACAGATGTAATCTGTTCCTTTGTCGTTATAGGAGTACAAAATTAAGAGACAGTCTCACACTCGCTGGCTTATCCATTCAGAATACTTTTGATCCACCTGCATTCCTGGTTTGTCATCGCCAAATAGCAGAGCCTTTAGTGATATACTGTATATTCTCCCGGTGTCTCTGCCTCATCCTCCTTACAATAATGTACTCCATCTTTTTAGATCACGTTAAAAATAAAGACTAAAATAGAGGAATATGGGAAATCACAGGTAAATCCTGAGTGACATACATCTATTTTATCTCCTTTTTCTTTGTCTTTTTTCTCCCTCTTTTCTTTGAATTTCATAAAATGAGAGAAGTCAGATATTTACTCAGTATCATATGTTAAGGCTGTTTATTGTTGACTTGTAAGATGTGCATCAAACTTCCAGCTACCGTCAGGTTAAGTTTCCATGATAACAAACTGCTTTAATCCGACATCAGATGTGACGGGACAGTTGGTGTAGATACAAATGTATATGCTGGTTCAGTCGGTTACATTAAATAGTGATTGCTGTGATTTTTTAATGCATTAAAATGTGCCTGATGCTCTGGAGACCTGCCTCTGAGGCTTTGTTGACGTGTGCGCACATGTGCGCCTGTCACCAAATTACAGCTGCGGATGGCGCGCTTCGCCTTGCGCCGAGAATAGACCAGGTTGGAGCAGGCGAGCTTTCAGTGCACTTTCTGCACTGTTTTTGGCACAAAATTGTCACTGCGCCAACCTGAATCTGTCGACACCTCCCCCTGGTGTGCCGTCACACCCATCTCTGCACAGACGGTCTACCAAATTGTCAAATTGGCAGCGCACGGCAGTGCGCCGGACGAAATTAACACTGCGCGGGGTGCGCTAGGCTTGCGCGCCCTGCGCTGCGCCACGAAATTAGAGCCCTTAATGTTAATGTTTTGTGTCTTGTCTTGTACTTCCTGTTTTATTTTGAAAAGTCATCTGTCTTTCCTTGTTTCCGTAGGTTTGGCTTCCTGTCTGGCACTGTCACACCTGATCCCTGATTGTTCCTTTCCATCTGAGTCTAATCACACCAATCACTTCATGAACTTAAACCTCATGTATCCCCTGTCTTGTTGCCTGTTCATCACACTCTTTGGCCCAATCCCAAACCGCCCCCTACACACTCTCCCTACCCACTACCCCTCCGTTTGCTCATCCTCGCGGAGGGTCCGCCATTAAGGGCCATCCCAAACCACGTAGTGCGGAGGGGAAGTGGACCATCCAGCCCTTAAATAGCGAGTCTGCATCGATGCAGGCTTTCAACGACATTTGCAGGAAGTGCAACGTCCAAATGGGAGAGGAAACAACATAAATGTAAGTGCCGCATGTGTCCACATGTTCCCCACACCTTTGTCACACTGATCAAAAATCACATAAAGCGTGGTTTTAAAAGATTTAAATAAAACAAGCAAATCATACTCCATGCTGACGTTTGATATGATTGTGCAGCCCTGCGCACCATAAAATGTGAGCACAATTGGCAGCATTATTCATTTCTTTAATTGGAATTGTCAGATGGTAATTGGAATGAAAGACATGTGGAATCACTTAAATAATTTGAAGTCGTCTAAAACTCCTGTCCGAGGGTGTAACCATTGTTGCCACAGCGTAACAGCCAACAGCCATACACGGGGCATCTTTCTGTTGCCATGGCCACGAGGTCTTCCGTTTTCTGGTGAAGAGGACCTCCCACTCCTGCCCATCATATTTACATACCCTCCCCCTTCAGTGAAAGTGCCCTCCATATCTACGAGTGTGACTTAATTTACGAGTGATACTCATTAGTGAAGGGGTAGTGTGTAGTAGGGCTGGGTATTTCCAGCAACTTCACGATACGATACATATCCCGATACTAAGGCCACGATACGATACGTATCCCGATACACGTAAATTGTGAGCATTGACTGTACTTTAAGCAAAATTCTTGACAAGTTTAGTTTTTTCTTATAAGAAGAAAAAGAACAAGGATGAGTTTTAAGTGGTTCTACAACTTGAGACATAAATTCAGATCCTCAAAGATGGTAGACCTAAGTTCAAATTTAGAGCATATGCTTCATTATGTAGCTCGTCTTCTACCTTGAACTGTGCCACTGTTAACATTACCCAAAGTGTATTTACAACAACTGTCAAAATATTTAGGCCGTATCGATTCTGTAGAAACCTTATCGATACACGTATCCCAAAGGAGTGCAATATGATATTTTGCCGTATCGATATTTTGAGCACAGGCCTAGTGTGTAGGGGGTTTGGGATTCAACCTGACTCTTCGTCCCAGCAATCTTTCTTGTCACACCTTGTTGGTAATGCCTCTTTTGTTTTTGATCTAGTATTTAGCCTCAGGTCTTGGATGCCTTTGTCTTTCTCTGATAGATATTTGGTGCACTTGCCTGTTTATCCAATAAACCAATTGCCATTGTTAAACTGGTGAAGAATCAAGTATTTATGTCCTTTTCTGTGCTTTGTTCTTTGACAGGTCAAGTTTTCATATTTAGATTACTATTCCTACCCTCTAGAGTTTATTTTCATGGCAGCATAACGAAACAGAGATGTAAACTGTTGTGCATTGATAAACTTAACCCTCCAAAATCCACATGAGCATGAACCAGATATTCTGATGCAGGCTGTCCTGAGTTAAAAAGGGTGTTCCACACACGCTCTGTGTTTTGCTCAAAAGGGTGAAGGTTTTACAATCGTAACAAAAAAGAAAGATGAAATAGTTGGGACAGAGAAGCATTAGATGCTTTGAAATTTTTATTAATCAATGATTAAAGTTTAAATCCTCTGATTTAACTGCAGTGGTTTAAATCCTGTCTTTCTAATTGGGAGCAATGTGCCATTATGAACAATGAGAAATCTACACTTGGAGAACTAGAGCAGAAGTCTCGCAGGGTTTGGTTTTTGGGACACATCTTTTAAGTTTATACATAAGTGGTTTGCCACAGGCACATGTCGGAGCAGGTGTTCAGATATATGCAGACAATACAGTCATAGCAGCCTGGTTAGACAGCTCATGTCTCACACCTAACTCCAACAAACAGGTCATTCCCTGTTTGTCAAGAGCCTGATCCTTACTCACAGCTAAGAAGTTTAATCTAAACATAATGAAAAGTATTACTCAACAGGTTCAAGAAGTGAAGTATCTCAGACTTTTTTGGATTTGTTTAGCCCCTCTAAGAACTGATTGTTTTTTTTTTTTTACATTTAAGTTACCTTGTGGTCATAAGCACCACGTACAGTATCACAGTTAAGAGTAATTTAATCTGAGCAATTAAAATCATTGACAGGAAACAAATCAGGCTGCATGACTGTCATGTACATAATTGTACATGTTGAACTGTGATATTTTTATGGAATACTCTAATCTTGAATGGATTCAGAAATGATTAAATCATCAGACTCCTTTGGTGCTCAGTGGCCTTGTGGTTCCAGTTGGAGCAGGGACGGGCGACTTTGTTCATCACGAGGGCCACAGCTTTCTCCTCTTCATTCAGGAGAGTCAAATTATGGCAGACAGTATGACACTCATGCCTTTAGTAATTGTAGTCCTACACAAAACCTGTACATTAGTTTCTAATGCAGAAAGTTACAGATGGAGCCACTTAAATTTTCTTCATTTTCCTTTCCAGATCTGCCCACCCTCATGGACATGTTACCCTTCCACTTATATTTTATAGGATAAATAGATGAGCACTTTGCTCAGCATGTACATTGCCACTATGGAGAAATGTAGAACAAAAATATTACCCTTATTTAGACCCGTGTGGCTAGAAGTTTACTGGTAATTGGATGGAACCAAGCTGGCATTAGCTGAAAGGGGAAAATTAAAGTGGCTGCATCTGTATACAGTTTTAACATAAACAATGATGTCTTTTTTTAGGAATACTTATTTTGAATGATTTCATGGCATATCTGGGGCCACCACATGTGGCCCTGGGCTGCCAGTTGACTTTTGCTTTATTTTCATCAACAGTGTCTGCTCGACTTGGCCTGACTCAAGAAATAGGAAAACAATATTACTAATACTTTTGCTCAAGAAGACATACTATAGTGATTTTTTTATTTGTGTTAAACCATCAAATATTCTTATCCCAAAAGAATATGTGCCTTACATTGATAGTAAACATGATAGCTTTAATCTGTAAAATGAAATTGTGAAATATTTTATTTCCAAATACATGTAGAATTTATATCATGAGAATTAGACCAAAGATCGACTTATTTTTTATGTATTACAACACAACAGCAGAAAAAAGATCTCTGTTCAAATCTAATTTGTAATTTCAAGTTTGTTTTTGTTTGTTTTTTTGTTTTTTTGCAGTCATATTAAAACAGGTATTGAATATCAAATCACCTGACTGGTATCATACCAGAGTAACATTAGTCTGGATACTTGGTTTTCCACTACATTGTAGACTTTGGTTGTACCTTTTAGCCCTTTAATGCCCAAGACCATAGATTAGAGCCAGAAAAATCTAATTTTCTGGAGCTGAAATGTTTGTTTCACTTTCTGCTAAAATCCTAAAAATTTCAAAATGTCCATAAAATTCAACATATAGATTTTTTGTATTTCATTTGATACATTAGGTGCTTTTAGCAACTGATAATCCATTCAAGGACATTTTTATCATTTATCTGATTGTATTCAGATTTTTAATTTTTTTTTGTAATTTGTTGATCATATTGAGTAGATAGAGGTATTATAAAAGTATGCATCAAATATGATACAATTGGCTTTATAGTGTTAAGGGTAGGCAAAATCATCATCACATTACTGTGGGAAAGTAGCCTGGTGTCTTCACAATGACGGGGGATAAAATAGAGGCAGGAGCTGCTGCCCACCTCTTGACTTTTATCACACGGTGAGGAGAGGAATTTTGTTCCAGAGATGGCTACAAGCAGAAAAACAAAATATCCAAAGCAGAGAAGAGTTTGGAAAGTTAAACTGAGATAAATTGCTCAGATAACTAAAAGCCTGTCTTAATATACTGTACAGTGTCAGGTGTTATTTTAATATTGTTTTAAAGATTCATTTATTCTTAGCTCACTGACACTGAAGAGCATCAAATCCGTCATGTAAAAGTTCTGAGATTTCACCGACATCAGACAACCTCAGTCCTCAAGGAACGCTTCAGCTCTGCGAGTCTATTTGAGGAAACATCTCTGTAAGATGGGAAACCAGCTGCTTCTCTCACAGAGCACGCTGCACAACATGAGCTGAGCAAGAGCAAAAAATAAGAGAGAAATCCCATCAGTGCCATGATTATACGCTCAAAATCAGCCTTCCTTTTCAGAGTACAAACAAAATTACAGTCAGGCTTGTTTTTTTTATTCTTGCTCAGGTTGAAATAAGTTTCTTTTTTCACAGTACTTAAATATAATTTCCACACTTATATAATGCAAAGTGAGTCATCTCAGGTCAGAGTTTGTTCTCTGCTTAACTCGAGCTCAGGACTGCAGCTCAGGGTCAGACTGGTGTCAAGCAGTCTGAATAACTGTGACGGCACATTTCCACCCGTGGATGAAGGCAGAGGGAACAAGACAAAGACACTGTTTAAATGAAGTGAACGTGATAATGACTACCTGACTAAGTATATCAAACTTTATCTAACTACATTTATCAAATTCCATTAATGTTTGTCAGACCCATTAAGTTTTCATGCAGTTAAATTAAACTGTGGCAGTTTAATGGAACTAATGATCCTCAACGAAAAGTTCAAGCAGGAAGATGGCTGTTCATGTTTGCATACATGCTTTCTTTCATTGAAGTCACTACTCGTTTGTTTCTGTCTCTACAAAGCTCTGTATGAACCAGATTCTGCCACGGCCTTGTTTTAACCAATCAACCTTCTGCTACCATTTTTCAAAACCTGCTCTCTTCCCCTCGCAGTTAACCTGTCACTAGGCCACCAAAGTCACCCTCAGTCCATCTTATCAGGGACCTTGCCCTGCTCCTCTTAAGTCGACACCCAATCTGATCCTGTATCCCTCATCACCATCATCATCAGTGTCTATTATCCACCAAGAGGGGTATCCTGTCCTGCCATAGGCCTCACTACCCTTTTAAGTACATGAAGATAGTAACCAAAGACAATTTAATTACCAAATTTAATATTTCTTTTTTATTCAAACCTGTATAAAAAGTTATCCTAAAATTCAGGCTCTCTTGACTGAAGCATTGGATTACAGGGGAATAAACTCAACAGTCAGCCTCACTACCCTACCCCCTGAAGACATACAGTAACTATGGAGTGAAGCGACAAAAGATATGTATATCACACATTCAAAATTATCTAAACTGTTCAGATAATTGTTCATAACTTTCTATCTCTCAGTTATCTAACACATTTTCAATGGTGCATTAAAGAGGAGAGCTAACCTGCAGTTGGCCTCACTACTCCATTAAGTGCATCAAAATATGACAAAAGAGTTTGAACACAAGATACATGGTTATTATTTATGACATTGCACATCTATAATTGATCCATAACATTTTTAGTCATCGTGCTCACAAACTAATAACTAACAAATGTCGGCAAAAACATAACTTCCTCAGCAGAGGTAATTATTTCTCTACACAAAGCCTTATGCTGCAATGCTCCACAAATGTTCAAACCAGCAGCCAAACACCCCCCTCCCCAATTGTTGAGGTTTTCAGTTGGAAAACACTGATATTTCACAAAGAAAATCAGAAATGTTAAAGCTATGGTCTACGATTTGGAAGCTTGGTACATCTTAATAACACCGTTTATCAGGCCGTTATGGTCCTATGGTCCGATCTCCGCCATATAAAGACCAAAAAGAATGAAAAAAATCCATTCAGTATATCCGCTGCAAAGGGGCATAATAGTTGACCAATCCGTGAGTCCATCCAATCCCCTGTCTCCCCTGCTCCGCATCGTCCCGCCTCCTCCCCACTACCTCCCTCATACACCGGTGAGCAGTGAGCTGCACAGCTACTGAAGCGTCATGGAGCCGGAGAAGACCAGCACCGAAACCGGGAGGCTGCTTCTGTTACCCTCCACATCGAAGGAAGGGAAACGTAAAAGTTTTGAGGAAAAGGCTGAAGTAAAGAAGAAATATGAGCAGTACAGGTCCCAACGGAGACTCAACATTTGAGAATAGTGGAAAAAGCTGCAGAATAATTTGGGACTGAAAACTGATGCTGATACAGCTAAATTTCTGTTGATCAGGTAATAGCTTTGTTTACTACAGTGGGAGATGTCTGCTGAATAACTCTGGTTAGTCTGTGCCTATACTGGCTAATGACTGAACGTTGTTGGTCGGAACGGGTAGGCTCTGTAAGTAGATTTTAGCATAAGTTAGCCACTCATCGTTAGCATTGTAAACTGAGCTGGTGAAGACACGCCGAGAAAGGTAAATCCTCGCCCACAATCGGCTCTGCTCTGGCGACGCCAGACCCGCTTCGCCGCTGGTCCAATTGAAATGGCTAGCACTGTGTGTTACAAGGGGGATGACTGTCATGTTTGTTACTTTCAGCTATGAGAATTCTCATTTATCTTCAACGACAATGAATATTTTCTGCCAGCCGGCTTCTTGCTCTATTGGAGGGGCGTGTTGTTAGGAGGCGACACGAACTGGGGGGCGGGATCTTGGAACATGGAGGGGTGGGGTGAGTGAAGGGGGGGCATGCTGCGTTTTTCAAATCTGTCTCAACAGCCAAACTGGTTTCAGATCGTAGACCCTAGCTTTAAATCAAGGCCTCAGTATTACTCACAATCACGGATTTTCCAAATATTGATCATGTGCAATGAGTAGGCTACACAACAACTGAAAACCTTGTTCTGAAACTTCATACTGACAAATGTTTTACAAAGTAGGATTTTATTTAGAACCATGTTGTGGACCCAGGAAATAATAACATTCCTTTTTCAATGTTTATATATGCAAAAAACTTGCCAGCCGTGGAGGCACAGTCCATCTTCCTTTGAGTTATAAACTCACACAGACACTTGACACTGACTTTGTGGTTCTACTGTTTGTACAACAGCTCTTTATTAATCTCATAGATATAGCACAGCTAAAGTTTTTTTAGTAATTTTAATGTGTGGCACATACCGGCACAAAATGCTTTGCTAACTCAGTCTCACAATAACCAAGTCACCAGCCGAAAGCATGAACTCTTTCCTTGGCAAATTGAACCGCCTTAGCCTTCCACATTCCCTTCCAAAGTTTGCAACATGATTTTATCCAACAGAAAAACCTGCTTTGAACCAGTATTTGCAAGCATCTACTTCCAAAAACAAGATTTCCACAGCATCAAAAAACAGTGAACTTTTCCTGCTCACACTTAGGGGCTGAGGCTTGACAGCTGCAGACAATAATCAAACAGCAGAAAACTCAGGAGCTTCAAATATAGTGATATGAGCTGATGAGGTGTTTAAAATACTGCAAATCATTTTCATCTCTGATGGCTTTATCTCTCATTCTCTCTTCTTCTTCCTTGGATCCTACCTGTGTTGTATTAATCATCATCTGTGTCCAAACATGTAAAATGTAATTATTCATTTTCAAGTACCAAATGTGACCTGGAATTGTTTCCAAACAGGCAGTATTTTAGATTAGTCTGGGTCAATTAGCTCTCTGACATTTCTCCTTTGACCAGCACAACAACAGCAGTTAACCATATGTTAACCACAAATTATGATTATTTTCTGTACTATTATTTTGAGTAAATGTAAAGTTGGTTCTTCTTCCAGGCTACCCCTGGCTTAGTAGCCCCTAAGGCAGAAATTAAAACACACAAAGAGTGTCATATCATGAAAAACATGAGGAAAATGTTGTACCATTGCACACTGCAAACATTAACTTTATATTTATGCTTATACTGTATATTCTTTATACCGTTACTGTTATTTTAACTCACATTTTGATTATCAACACTACTCATCTGTACAGGTCACTCACTGCATCTTATGATTATACGTTTGTGTTGGGCCTATAATATATATATTAGGGCTGTCATTTTAGTGCATTAATTAGATTAATTAATTACACCGCAAATTAATGCGTTATAAAAATTAATTGCGATTAGTCATAGCACACAAATATTTTGATATTGTCCAGCTGGAGGACCCGTACATGGCAGTGGCACGTCACTTCACACATGCGTCTCTAGTCAAACCAAACAAAGCCCAGGTGACAACAGGAATGGCATATTTAAGACTTAGTCTTATTCTATTTTTGAATTTATTTATCTATATTTGTACTATATTCTTTAATAATGCATCAGGCCTAATTGGTTTGCTGGATGTCCTCGACCTTTTTCTTATTTTGAATTTGATTCATGAAACACACTTAAAGTGTAATTTGAGTCGCCTGATTGAGCTTAGAATTTTCTGGACAAGTTGCCCTGACAGATAGGAAATTAAAATGCGATTAATTAGATTAATTAATTATAAATCCGGTAATTAATTTGATCAATTTTTTTAATCGTTTGACAGCACTAATATATATATATATATATATATATATATATATATATATATATATGTATATATATATGTATATATATATATATATATATATATATATATATATATATATATGTGTGTGTTTTTATACCTTCCTAATTCGATTTGCACTGCCTTCTAGCCACTTCATTCTTCATTTTATTTTTTTTCCTCTTGCCTTTTTTTTTATTTCCTCTATATGTTGCTTGTCTTTTGCAACAATATATCAAGTCAAATGCTTGGTTTGATCAACTGTTCGCATGTGTCTCTATTTTTTAACAGAGGATGCAACACCAGACTTTTCACTTCTTGATGCTGTCTTGTGTAAAGCCTGTGCTTGCACATGGATAAGATCATCAACTGTGAATGGATCATTGTGTTTATAATAAAAAAGTTGGTCAGGAGACAGGAGCATGTCTCTGTACACTTTTACTGTGAACCTGTTGTATGTTATTAATAAGCTCTAATATAATTAATGTATCATAAAAGATGGCTTTCTATGTGATAAATCCCATAAGAGATGTTACAGACATATCAATAATTTGAGCCATATTGATTTTTGGTAAATGCAGTCTGCCACCCCCTTAAGGTGATACCTTAACAAACCATGCCCATCCCTAATTTCAGCTGACACGCCTGCTCAAATAACTTTATGTTTTTCATTTAACTCAAAACAAACACCCCAGCCTGCCCTCTAAAAGTCTCCTGCTCTGCGTCGCTCTCTTACTTCTGCTTTAGCCTTAAGCTTCTTAAAATGGTGACCTATTTACAGAATCATTGTGTGTAGTGTACTCGACACACCCAGAAACAACGCTTCCCCTCCTGAATCCCGACACCTTTATGATGGTTTATGTCCGGGTAATTGCTGTAGAGCAATAGTGTGGGTATTTTATGACCTCACACCACCTGTCCTTATTGGTGCTTTACTGGCTCTCATGGCAGTAGAGATGATGGGCAACTATTAATGCCACAGTGATGAATGGATTCTTTTCCAGACCCTCAGAGTCCATCTCAGTCAGAGCTGTGTGTCCTTGGACAGCAACACAAGAACACTGCAGGTTCTTCACAACAGAGGAGGTGTAGGGTCAAAATGCAACAAGCTGAGAGAGGACTGCTGAGATTAAACATTAGATGAATATCCAACAAAAATTCAATAAAACTGCAATAGTTTGATTAGATCTGTAAAGCAAATTCAAGCAAACCCCTCAAATTGTGTATGACAGCTTTGTCCAGTCATCAACATTTACACAAATGTAACCAATCACCTTAGACTCTAGCACGTTACTGGGCTTACATCCTTGTACTTGGTTGAAAAGATGAGGATGTTAATGATGTAAATCCTTAAATCTCGGTAGTTGTCACGTTTATGTCTCCTCGCTGCCAAGTCCACACTAGTGATGCGTGATACCGCTAATTTTTCAGATCCATTACCGAATAAAATTCAGGCTGGTTTCACCTCATCATATTCTGTTATATGGTGACTTCTCAGATGTTTAACAAGGTTTGTGATGTTCCCTCAACACTTCACCATCTTCCTACACACATCACATGCTGCTTATGGAGCTAAAAACAGCTCCACACATGGTTTGCATTCAGCCTTTGCTGTTTGTTGAACTGAGTAGTAGCTGTGTTGAACTGGACATTGCGTTGTGGGCCTGGGACTATGAGCGTAATTACACGCTTGTGTTTTTACTTTCCACTGTTTTCCTGTTTATAATAAAACACACATTAGAACCAAATTAAAAAAATCAATATTTATATATGAGAATCAATTCCAGAACATAGATTTCTGATACTGGAGGGATCGATATTTCAGTGTCCATCTGCACATCACTAGTAGACCAGCCATTCGTTCAGTCTCCTTGAATGTTTCCTCTCTTTCATTTATGTCATGAATATCTACTGGCTTCAACATTTACGCAAGTTCAATTTTTATTTCAGTAAGCATTGTCTCCAATAAGCAATCACTTTGAATACTAGTGTTAAGGTGGAGCATCAACACCTTTCACGACGATGTGGGACACTATAGCATAGCTACAGCATTTACAGTATTAACATGGCTGAAAAGTGCCATGTTCTGGTGTGTTTGACTGTTTACAACATGTCTTATGCACGTCTATTTGTAATTTATCAGATCTGAGAGGGTGGGACAGCTATGATGATGAGCTCTGCACTGATTGGCTGCACACAACCCCTCTTCAAAAACCCAAACTATCCCTTTGAAAGCACAGGGCTGCCAAACGGATTCATCTTAAGCACTGTCAGAAAATTAATAATGCAGGTTAAAGTAAGTTTGTGAAGTAAAAGCTAAGGGATGAGTTGGTTTTTACTGTAGATTTAAGCTGTTATACATCAAAAGAAATAGTTAATCCCTGTCGGGCACAAACCTCTAATCTCCAAATTGCTACTGTTGAGGAAATCATAACATTTTTTCTACTAAATGAATGTACAATATATTGTCCTGAGTAGAAATGATATTTTCCTTGCTTCGAATTAGTTAAAAATTTGAAAAAATGTTTCTACAACATGGATGGTAATGAATCGAGCTGTTTTATATATAAAAAAAAAAAAGGAAAACAAAAAAGAGGTTTTGCCCGACAGCAACCATTTGTTATTAAATGACCTAAAATAATGAGTTTTGCAGGTTGGAAAATTACTGTACCGTCATATAATTTTCTCTTCCAATATTTTAAGCTTTGTGGCCAACAGATACAAAAAACACTGGAATACACCAGTGATGATGATTTGCAAAAATCTGTTTCTGTCACAAAAAAGATCATTAAATTAATAGCAGTTTTACAGCCAGCATAGATAGTAGTTTAAATGTATTCCTTCAACCATACAAGAATAAAAAAAATGACTTGTTTATGTATTTAACTATAGCTGCCATGTCTGTCAAGTTTTCATTATTATGTTGCACATTCTTGTCTCTTGTCTTGTATTTCTTGTTTTATTTTGAAATCTCTGACCCTTGCCTCTATTGTGTGTTCCTGTTTTCCCTTCCCTCATGTCTTCACACCTGCATGCTAAAAGTTCTTCCCTCCTGTTTCTGATCGCCACACATTATCTCATGTATTTAATTAATGTCTCCCCTCGTCTTGTGCCAGTATATTGCACTTCCAAGTCTTCGTCCCAGCACTCTTCATAGTCACATCTTGCTGGTATAAGCTTGGCCGATTCTTTTGCCTGTCGTCAGGTCTGATTGCACTTCTGCACACCCAACCCTGCCTGTCTAATCAATAACTGATTTACCTTCAATCTACCGGTGAAGTGTTGCGCATTTGTGTTTTGTTCTTGAGCCACATTCCTCGACAACTGCTATAACTCTGCATGATGTCCAGCTTGTGATGTCATTTTTGCACACTCACATGTGCATCTTCTGTGCCCTAAAAACACCAAATATGCAAACTCATTAAGCAAAGTCCCAAATCTTCCCTTAAATATGAACAACTGTTCTAACTCTAGCTTTCTTATCATCCAATAAGTAAAAGGTGTTTGAGTATGTTCCAGAGAGTCCATATCCGTCACCTCCTCGCTGCTCTAGTCACAAACTCTCTCTGAGGACCCCACGGATGCTAAAAGCTCAGAGGAAGTCTCACATGTGGAGGAGGGATCTTATATCTCCACCTCCTCTGTTATTCTGACCTTCTAGGTAAAAGAGTTGAACATTTTTATGGTTACCAAGGAGACCACAGGCTGCTCCTCTTTTCAGCAGACCACTTTCTTCCAATTTAGCACCAAGCCAGCGGTTAGTTCAGCCGAAGTATCTGTGCAGACCATTATCTGCCATCAGCTCATACCTCGGTAGATGGAAGAAGACAGCGAGAAAGAGCCCAACTGGTCCCTGAGTCACCACATGCTGCCGTACACAAGCGAATGCTGTGAACTGAACTTTTTTTTAACCGTCTATACTTAAGCTGACCCCTATTTTTTGGACATGGAAGTGTCACAGATGAAAACAGGCTAAGCTCAGACAAAGAGGATTCTACTAAAACCTCTATTTCACTGAATTTGGGCGTTTTGTAAGCAGAATTTGTCTTGTTCTAATACAAAGAAAAAATGAATCACTGTCAGTATGATTCATTAAAGCTCAAGGCTGGAACATCACTTCTGTAATAATTCTGAATGAGCAAAAACTTTTTTCAGAATGTATTTCTCCCATAACGTACATATAATTTAGGGTATCTATTTATTATTTTAAAAATGATGCAAATGAAATTATATCATTTTTACTTTGCATTTTCGAAGGGTTTCTTGTTCAAATGGTAGCACTGACAACCACAAGGGCGTAGGTTTAATTTTGACATTGGTGGGGACATAAAAGCACACCAACATGGCACCCCTGAAAGTTGATGTGTTTTGCATTTATGACTGTTTTTTAATGTCATGTAGAGCTAATCAAACAAACAAGCAAACTATCATATTCAGAAAAACTACTCTAAATCTTTACTGTCTGTTCCTTGACAGAAATATATTGATGCATGACACATGAACAGTGGGACGGTTTGAGATCAATTAGATATTTTGATGGTATGGTTATAGTCTGATAAATATAGAACCAAAACTAAAAAGGACTACTAATAAGTGTATTCCCCAACAATATGAATGTATACAGTCATGTTATTAATCTGAGGTTTTATTGTGTTTTTTCCCACAAACGTTTATTGTTAGTCTTAAACAGTTGCTGCCTTTCAATACACAAATAATACATGAATAATAAACAAAAAAACCCTTGAACTATTTCTTTGGCATTAAATTTAAGCATTTTTTTAGTTATAACGTTATATACTATGCTTATATGTTAGGGGCCATGCATTAGTGGCATAATATTGATAGGGACGTGTCCCTAGCGTCCCTACCCAATTCTACGCCCCTGGACAACCATGTATACATGTAAACATAAAAAGACGAGAAACTATATAGTTCTTGCCAGGCCAGTGGTTTGCATGTCAACTTTATGAATAAACAGCACACTGATGCTCACCTAAGCCCAATTCATAGTGCAACATGCAAAAGCACAGAAACAAGGCCCTATATATTTACACACTGACTTTATTGAGTGAGGCCCAAACATCTATGCCAATTCAGGCTGCAATACAGCTTGATGCTTTTGACATGGCACGTGCCATAGCATACACAAGGGCAGAGAGACTCACTACCAATACTTCTGTCCCACCCCCAGAAAAGGGGTCAGAAACCACTGGTGTACGGTAAAGGATTCGCCACTATCACCATTGTAAACATCACACGTGTCCTGGTTATGACAGTGCTGCTTTAGGTCATTCAAAAAATGTCCAAAAAGATACAAATATCTCAGGTTCCCTGCAGTTTTAAGGTGATTAAGACATTTTTCCTTTTTGAGAAGTAAAATTAAAGCCTGTTCCACAGCTTGGCATGATGGCCATAGCAGACTTATATTATTGTTGCTCTCCACCCCTTCAGCACAGAGGGATAGAGTATGTCCAGAAGACAAAAACAGGCTCTTACATTTTTTCATCCTTACAAAACAATGTGTGCACATTCCATATCAACCACAACTAAACTGAGATGTTACTTTAAAAAAAAATCCAGTTTGGAGCACTTTGTTCCCTTGTCAAGCACTCGCAGTATCACTTCTGTCACTTAAAACAACACAGTCTCTATCAGAATGATACCCCAGGTATGTTTAGATTGTTTTAGCAGAGGATTTTTCCCTTTACATAACAGCCAGGATGATAATCTACAGATATGGGTGTTATATTTTTGCCCTTATTAACAGGAGGGAAGAACAGTGGATAGGCACCCCAATAACAATTATGTCAATAAATATTGAGATCACAGACATGATACATTATTACTCACTGATATTAAACACACCACATGCCGTCACTGAACATGTTTGCTTTGATACTGTAATTACAAACATTAAATCATGTGTAATACATAGAAATATACTTGTGAAAACAAATACTTCAAAATAATGTTAAATATAATAGTGGGAAAGGAGAAAAAAATCAAAAGTTATGTGGCACAGTAATCTCAATTAGTCAGTTTCATAACTGTTAAAGGAAGATATTGTAGCTGAGATCAAAACTGGATCAATTTCCCAGCTCTACCCATTTAATAACCCTGATCTGAAGTGATAGACAGAAAGAGTGAAGCTCATCCTCAGAGGCAAATCAGCAGAAACTCAGTGACAGTGCCAGCAGGTGATTGATTATTAACAGTACCATTAACAGATGACACTTCATCAGACATGTTTACAGCATATTCGGGAGGGCCTGAGATGCCTTGTGTGGTGATTATACTTCAAACGCTTCTTGGAGCAGGTTCTGTAGCAATGGCTTGGTCATTTTTTTGTATTCATATCTCTGTCCAGCACCCAGGACTTAATGTTTTTGGACGTGGATGCAGTAAACATGCCTTCATAATTAAGCAAAGACTCTTCAGAGTCTTATTTAAACCATGAAAAACCAGAGACTTGCATATTTATGTCATTTTAAATCCACATGCACATTTGACATAAATCTTTTATGGTCCATGTGTCCAAAATAATTCTCAAAAAATGAAGATAAAACAAATGAAAACAAATGAGCTCATTAAAATACTTTACATTCAGCTATTCTGAGTGTTTAATAGTCTGACTGACGTCAGCACAAAAGACAAATGCTTTGAAAAAAAAAAGGAGTGAAAAGAAGATCATTTATGTAGCGCTATGACAAGACGTGTAAAAATAATCTCTGTCTCTGTCAGCGCACAATGTGCAGGAAGCACTAGCTGTGACTGATGACAGAAATAGTCTTTACAAGATTAATTCAAGTGCTCTGTATAACAACCAAATGCAGCAATAGGAAAAATAATTGAATTATCAGTTTTCCCTGGGAAAGCACTTCTAGCCGTATCATATCTGTACATTAACAGGATTCATTGAGTTTGGTTCATTTGAGCAATAGACAAACAAAATACCATTACAGGTGAGCACGCACAGCTGCAAACACTGTGATAATACAGACAACACCCTCTCAGTGGAGTAAAGGTCACTGCCGCTGCCAGAGCACTCATAATGATGGGATAGAAACAGTCGGCCTTCTGAGTAATAATTCAAAATAGGTGGGAAGCTTAACTAAAACAGAGAAAACAAGGTGTTTAATTCTTTACAGATAGTGGCTATTAAGGTGGCTATGGACTTTATTTTATTGGCCTGGCGGATTAAAATCATACAACTTTTCACCTGAAAGCCTGAATACAGATTTCTGGGAGATTAGAGGCTCTCCATCACCCATCTGTGCCTGTGGATTTGCGGCTCAATGGCCAACAGTATAGTATTTGGGCAGAGGAGGGGACTAGAGCAGCCACCTGGTGTTATGAGCCTTCACGTGATCCATGATGGCTGGATGGTGAAAGACTATAGAGGTCAAGAAGAGGGACTGAGGTCGTATCTTTGATGGTATGATTCACAAAGAAATTGACATATGCAAGGGGGTGAATATGAGGCCCCTAACTTAAAGCTTTTTCATATGTTCTCAAAAACTTAATTCATTTTATCCCTAAAGTTCATGAAAGAGCCCATAGTTTGTTTTCATGAGTTTCAGAGGCCCTTCAGTGTGTTCAACATCATATCTGGGTGACAGAGCCCCTCTATAAACAAGACAAACTCTGCAGCATTAAGACATCTGCCTCTCCATCGTTGCCAAA
This sequence comes from Scarus forsteni, assembly GCA_036419115.1. Taxonomy (NCBI): domain Eukaryota; kingdom Metazoa; phylum Chordata; class Actinopteri; order Labriformes; family Labridae; genus Scarus; species Scarus forsteni. The sequence continues at coordinate 52,347,095 of JAZDUH010000066.1, read as the reverse complement.
AGCCTTGCTCCCCGGGAAACTCAAATAGAACTTAACCGGTGTTAAGGTCTATACAGCTGCGCCACAGCTGTTTCAATACGACAATACAACAAGGTCTTTAACTTAGGTCCTAAAACCCAAGTTAAGAGGATTTTTTTCCACCGTTTGTTGCAGTTGTCTCAGTCATCTTATGAATTTATTAATAAACTGTCTGTGTCTGTATCAGTGGCGGCTGCTGGTCAGTCAAGGAGGGGAAGCTCATTTTTTTCCGGCCTACATAATAAATCTGTTTATTTATTTAAATGTAAATTCTACCCTCTGTTCCTTTTCAAGAAAATGATCCGTGACCCTGTTGTACCAACTAGGTGAAGTCAGAAGACGCTCAGCGTCCGACTGTGTTAAAGCGCTGAGACGCTGCAGGGATGAATGAGAAGGAAGTCGCGCCAGTTACCTGTGATAAGTAGCTGATTCTGAACAAAAGATGAAGGTATTCTAGCGCATATTTAGTCAATGAAATGTACACACAGCAGCAGAGGTGGAAAAAGTACTGAAAAATTGTAATTGAGTAAAAGTATCTTTACTTTGCTTAAATCCTACTCAAAGTAAAAGTACCCATCTATAAATTTACTCGAGTAAAAGTACAAAAGTACATCATTTAAAATGGAATTTGAGTAAAAGTTACTTAGTTACTTTCAGTTATTTAATGCAAAAAAAAGGATGAGCCATGAATCAAATCCAGCACAAGTTGTTTTCATAAACTTCGAGGCATATTAAAGTACACATCCACACTTGTAAAAGCTCAGCTGAGCTCAATAACATGATCCTCTTACTTCATCACAATACAAGGACAACAAGGACAGTCACAACCTGTACTGTAAAGTGCAAACTATTTTCAGTCATATTGTCCAACTGACAACACTACAATTAGAATAAAGAAAATTAAACCAGAATCAAAGTATTCAAAACACAAAATGCACACAAAATAAAGTGCCCACAGGATCCCACAATTCAAAATGAAATGCCGGCAGGATCCTGCTATTCACAAGAAATCTCTCCATATCCATATCTCCATATCTTGGTCAGCAACAGCCATCTTCCACCGTGTAGATCCAATTATGAGACAGGGCGCGGGCGCGCACAAGGCAAGGTAATGCAATTGACTTTCACTTCCGGGACACAGGGGTTTTCCGCCCGCATTTAATTTTTTTCACTATCAATATTGTACTCAGTAACGATAGGGGGTTCAAATGTAATGAAGTAAAATACTTGGGTCAAAATGTAATCGAGTAAAAGTAAAAATTACATATTTCAAAAACTACTTAGAAAATTACAAATTACTCATAAAAAGTACTCAATTACAGTAACATGAGTAAATGTAATTCGTTACTTTCCACCCCTGCACAGCAGTACATATCACCACTTTTTTGGGGGACATTTTAGGGGAAGCCGAGTTTCCCTTGCAGTCTTAGAGCAATCACCACTGGTCTATATGCAGATCTGCAGCAATATTCTAACATGTATAAAAGAAACAGAGGGTGAGATCCACAATGAATGGATTGCTCCTACTTCTTTTAGCGCCTTATCCCCAAAAGATTTTGCTCTTATCATATGCTAACATGCCCAACCAGTTTGGCAGATGAGCGCACTTTGCGCCTCTGATTGCAAAATAAATGCAGAAAATACAACTCAAATGACCAAAAAGTAGTCAAGGAGGTCATAGGGGTTTTAACAGACTGTATTTAGACAAATTGTCATGTTTGCTTAAAAATGGTGGAATGGTCGCAGAGACGACTAGGGTATATTACTGAAACACAGTGGGCTGCATTACTGTCATCCGTGATGTCATCTATTAGCGCAAGGATCATGCAGCCTAGCAACCGCTATCTGCAAATGATTTTATTGTCACTTAAATCAAAACTGATACACACCTCCAATAAATCCTTTCTTGTGTACGTCTGCTATCTCACCTGCCACAATGCCTTTGCCTGGCTATAATCACTACTGCCATGATTACCGGAGAGTCCTGGCATGACAGCCCTTAAATAGGCTCTGCTCCACAGTTACCACCAACTCAACTCAAATCACAGTGCAATTCACAATTATTTTGAGCAAGACAGAGAGTGAGAGAGGGAGAAAAAGAAACTGCATGGATTTCATACACGGGTCTCACTGGCATTAAATAGCACCACTTTACTGCCTGTGGCAATTAGTGCTGGTCTTTGTGGATTACGTGGTATTTGCAATGAGGCTCACTTGCATTGGAAGGGGGCAATTTTGCACTGCATGTATGAATATTCCCTAATTTACATGCATGCAAAATGGACTGGCACACCAAGGAATGGCAGTGCAGTTTGTGTTCAGTATGTGTGCATTTCACCATTTGCATATGACTTGTGGATGGCACACTATTTTTTTCTGTAATTTGCACAGGTTTAGGTCACAAAAGCAGGGCAATCCTTTTTTGAGGATCTGGCCCAGAGTGTGCTGTTTTCTACCAGAGCAATGAAGAGAGAGTGATATAGGGTGGGCTTCTTACCTCCACCAAAGAGACAATGTTTTTGCCAACATCTGCTGGTAAGTTTGTTGGTAGCTCATTTCAAATGTTTTGAATGGATTGATGAAATTTTCAGGGAATGTTGGTCATAGAAACGAAGACAAAGAAGAAGAGATTCAATCTTTCTGATGATCTGAGTCCCTATGCACGTCCAGAAATCTCTTATGGGATTTCTAAACAACATGACATAGGGTTTTTCTGTGCATTTTTGAAAATAACTGGTCTGATAATGTTGAAAATGCCTTGGCAGAGGTTTGTGATCTGAAATCATATCTAGTTCAGTTATTCGTTATGTTAATGAAAAGGTCACTTTTGATGTGTTAGTTCTGCAACTCGCTTGCAGTACTAACTGATTATGTTACTAATTTCCCCATGAAGCACTGGTTCAAATGGTCACAATGTCAGATTAGGCACTCAAAAAGCCTTCAGACAATGCTGTCACTTGATAGAACCGCAATGACAGACCACACACTCATTCCCATCCACACATTACAGCACATTATGACACTGTTATAATGTGGGCTCCACTTCAGAAGGCAAAGAAGCATACTGTATTTACAGTTGACTGTATGAGGCATCATAACAGTGACCTTTGACCTATGGTCCTCAAAATCTAATAGGACTATCTTTGAATAAGATTAGACATTTTCATAATATTCAATGTTACGGCCAAAATGACAAAATACCTGAAAGAAGGATAGCCATCAATCTGTCTGTACAATGAGTAAAAAGATGTATTATTAAACCATGAGAGAAATTAGTTCACTACCCTTTTATAATAATGGTTGTCATCCCCGTCTTCGTTATTTGTTTCCTGCTCCTTATACTTAACACACTCAGACACTTAAAGGGACTTCATAGCATGCAGGCGGCCTACTAAGCGCTGACCCACTTTGTGGTCACTTATGGGATGTCTTGCTCAGGGGCTGTTTGGCAGTGAAGCGTTGCTCTAACTCCTTTTTCTTCTTCACATCAGTACAAACATCATACACTGCAGGCAGCTAAATCTCTGACTGCCTTAAAGGGCCTGTCCAGGAAAAGCAGACATTTTCATGTATTCATTGATGAGAACTCAGTGTGATCTATCAGTTAGAGTCAGCTTTAATTAATATACTGACATGACACAGTACCTCATTATTAAAGGTACAGTATGTAAAATTCTGCCAGGAGATTTTCAAATAAACAAAACAACCACCTATGAGTCAAGCCTGTTAACCCAGACACTCTGCCTACCTTCAGTGACTAATCATGCAACATCTGACCATAAATGGGGCTGCACCTCAGTTCAGGGCAGGGTCTTGTTTTGAGTTATATGGAAGGTAATCTTCCTCTGTAGTGAAAAACAAGTCTAAATGAATGCGCTTACTTGGCCAATCACAGGAAAAAGTAAATGTTTAGATGTACAGGTTCAATCTCACTTCAGGCTTAATTGACCATGTAAATATTTAGTTCATGCGCACTGATGAGTTAAGACTAAATACTGACTTGCAAAACTGAGTTGCATTGTTCTCCTGCAAGGCCGTGATATGCTAAATGTTCAACACATATTATCTGCACTCCACAGCATGATGTGTATGTGAGAGTGTGTGTGTAGCTCTTGACTCCATCAACAGGAAACTCATTATCTGACTGCTTTGTAAACCCTTGTTGGCCCTTTGTTCAATCTTGATGAATAATGGACTCCACCTTTGTTATGCCAAACACAAAGCCTGATTTACACCCCAGTAAAGGCTCTTAGCACTTTGGTCTCAGTCTTCTTCCTGCCCCGGATGTCGCTGGGTAAATAGGGTGACAGCCTGGCAATAACAAAATACAACTGAGATACCTATTTGTGCACTAGTTTCTCATCCATCATCCTGCATGTCAAAATAGACAGGAAGGTGAGGCGTGCTGCTGACGTAAAGTGGAATACAACCTGATTCACAGGAAGTGACAGGATCAAACGATTTCCATTTACACAAGGCTCCAAAAACTTCTTTGAAACATCAACCACTTTGTCAAATTAAAGTGTAACTTCATTCACCAGTGGTACTTTTATGTCTCCACAAGGTATTCAATACCTGAGGTGAGGAAGATCTGCAAACGTCTTCTATCGTAGGGTATTTCCACATGCAGCAAGAGCTATGAGAGCTGGAAAACAATGTTTTTGAAAGTGGATCCCAGAGTGAAAAATCTCAAAATGCTGAGCTTGCATCTTTTTTAGTTTGTAACAAATGCGTAGATTTTCTGAAACACTGATCTCATAGTCTTACCATATCTTGAACCACATGCACTGTTATGTCATCATTGTGAGGAAAATCCTTGCCTGTTGGGTGCCTGGATTCTGCTCCTGATATGTGTCCATTATATTGATGTACGTGGAGGACTCCCAGACAACATTCTTCTGAAGTTTGGTAGTCTTCTACTTTTTCCTGTTGTGTTTGTTTGCACCAAACATGTTTTATGTGCATGCTCCATATCTTCTTAGGTTTTGGTGTATGTCTGCAGCAGTGCACCTTAGGTATGGTGTATATTACAGGATTTTCATTGGTTTGTGAGGACATGCACATTTCTTAATATAATGCCGTGTGTGGAAAACTTCTGAAAAACATGAAAAGGAAATTGGCTGTTGCTTTGTCTTCCTGTGGTGGCCACTTTGTTCTGACTTTATACCTCAAAAATTCAGTTCAGCTGTCAATTCAAAAAGGACATTTGTGGAAAATTTGACAGAAATCAGCTCAAGAATTCTTGACAAATCAAGTTTACACTGACCTTAAAAAATGGTTGGTTCATACTTGTCATTTTAGATGTGTGTGCAAAGTTTGAAGAAAATTTCCAAGTGTAGCACATTGGAACGGCAGGTGATTGCATGTGACCTGAAAAACCTGGTGGACTATTCATTATATTTCACATATCTCTATTCATATATATCTATCTAGACAACAGCACATAAAACTGCTTGAAAGGAGGAAGAAACTTTGAAAAGCCTATCTGGCAGGCCATTGGACAATTATTCCATCAATAACAGTCATGCAAGCCAATCAGATATCATAGATGGCAGGCCCTACTGCCTTTGTTTGAGAAACAAAACATAAGCCAGTTCATAGAATAAACTCTCGCCAAGATGTGTTGGCAGTAGAGCAAAAGTGCTTTCATTATTCTTCCTGCTGTGATCTCCCCTGTAGCTCCCACCTCCTCCTGCTCCAAAGGTTGCTGACTGGGCCCAGCCACTTTGGCTGCTAACAATGGTTGTAGATTTGAGCAAAATGGGTCTGCATTGAAAATGATTTAATTTCTGGTAGTTGTAAGCTGAGCTGAAGTGATTTGAGACATTGATGCAGAAAAAGCTGAAAAACATTTGATGTATAATTATTTTGGGCTTGAAGCCCTCAGAGGGAAATAAATTAGAGGAATACACATTCATGCAAATGCAAAATACAGTGATAATAACTTCATACCAAATGAACAGTAAGGTCATGTTTTCTAAATTGTCATCGCAAATCAAATTCAGACTTTTATCATTTTAGTCTTTGTGTCATTTGAACACAAGAATCTGTCTAAAACATCATTTTCTCTAACTTTAGTGTAAACTTTCAGTGAGCAAACATTGGCCTCTCTACATTATCATCTGTCCTCACCTTTAACCTTCTCTTTTTCTCTAAAGTGCCCTCACTCTAAAGTGTTTTCCATAACTCTCTGCAGAGCGACAAGAGCAGAGGTCAAGGACATTTAAACAGAACTTGAAGCCAGACATGGGAGAGTTATAAATGTAATGGTGTATTACATATTGGTACATCATTGAGAGGTATGCCCACAAAACATCACAGGAGCCCAAAAATTAAGTCTCAAAACTGCAGTGTGAATGGGGCCATAGAGAAGACTAATGTTGTCCTGACTTGTGTAATCACAAACAACGTATATTCTGTTGGGTTTATTTACATTTTGTCATCCTTCTCTTCACTTTACTTCACTTGCAAAATAAAACAAAGGCCTTTTCAATATTACAGACTGAAAGTCAGGACATTTTTATCCAACAATGACACGTACCAAGAATTTCTCTGGTTGCTCCATAAATCAAATTAAATTGCACATCAATTGTTATGTGCAATTTTTTAGTTATATCAATTTAAACTGTGTTTTATTTTGCATATCATTTTCTTGTGTGATGAGGTTGCCATACTATGTTCTTCTGTATGTTAAGTTATGTTTGTCAAATTACGTTGTAAACATTTGTTATTGTTATTATTATTATAAGATGTGTCAGAAAGCAATCTGCAAGTGATTGTAGTCTCCCCAAGTAAGCAGCACAAAACATGAAAATGAAACAGTGATAAAAATGGCAGAACAGTGTGTAGGCCTGCTTGCATGTGTGTATAAGTCCTTGATGTAATATCATGTGTCTCCATGGCAGCAATAAAAAAGCCGTCTGTCATGACAGCTCCATCACCACAGTTACCACAACAGAAAACAGACACAATCCATAACAGTGGTTTTCATTTTGGTTTTGAATCTTGTTTCAACTATTCAAGACATTATGACTGCTCACCCAATGTCTATATCATGATTTTAAAAAAGCTAGAATTTCCTGAAACTCAATGTATTATATAATAACAAGTCCACCTGGTCTCAGGAAATGTTGCTTACATAAAAAGTTATTAAATTGTTACTTTACCATCTTATAACTTTTATAGAATACTGGAAATTAATTATTTTTTCTTAAGAAAGTCTATTTTTGGCACTATTTTGCAACGCAGCAAGTAGCTCTAAGTCCTTTGGCCTGTGATCACAGTTTATCTCTCTCTCATTTGTCCCGCTGAATCTTATTCTGAGGAATTTCTTCTTCTGCATACTCTGCTTCATAAAAGTAGCCCCACGCATTCACAGTGAAAGGAACACCATCGTCCCTTGGGTCAAATCACTCATATTTGGCTCAGTATTAATTTCCTCTGCTGCTGTGTCATCCTGAGTCTATAGAGCAAAACAGCTAATTGACAAAATCAGTTCACACAGGCAAAGGAACACACATCCATATGCTGCATCATAAAATGGTGCCAAACACAGACACTTCCATAAGGACAAATTATATGAAATAACTGTCCCTGCCAACAGCAATACACCATATCGGTAGTCTCAGTTCATTCTGAAGTTACTGCACTGCTGAAAGCCACTTCAGCCATTTCACTGGCTATTAACAAATACTTCATATAACCTAACTTCAAAAATACTGAAATACTCCTCTAAAATCTTTATATTCTGCAGAGAAGGTAGCCTCATGTGCAGCAATACATAGCTTGTTGCTCCTTTGCTGACCATATCAGTAGAGACACCGAGCTGATCACTGTCACTGTGGCTAATGTTCAAGTTGATGCCATGTTCCTCATGCAACCCCACAAACCCTGAACCATCCCTTTAAGTGTAAGAGTTTATGCCAATTAGTAACTCAAGAGAGAGACAAGAAGTCCCTTTATTTGTTGAAGGAATGCTGTCAGTTCAAAAACGAGCTTGTACTTGAAGTTTCACGGAGCATACTCATATATTTTCTGAGATACGTCAGTATGATTTTCTACAAAGATGTTCAGAAGAAAATCTCAAAACCTTGGACTGGGCACTCGAAAATACAAGCATATTCACAGTTTTTATTTATTTTATCCCTCAAAGGTGTTAAAGCATCATCTCTGCATTTATCATGTAAGTTAAAAAGAAACTTAAACATTTAACGCTCTACAAAGGTAACACATTTTTATTAGGGATTGATCTGCTGACTCTGCCTTATATTTGATGACAGGCTTAACTTTCAGACATAAAGCCCTCAAAGATAAACTAAAATCTCTTCCATGCCATGGCATGTGTGACCCGTGATGACATAGAGATTAATAGCAACGCCAGGAAACAAACCAGTGTTTCTCCTCTCCCTTTGATTTTTAGTCGTCATATTCTAGATATTCTAGCAAGTTCCAGGGTCGTTCTCACAAACAGCAGTCTCTCTGATCCGAAAAGCTGTTGTGTCACTTCCTGTTCTGCGGATGTAAAATTCAAACTGACAAACAGAGAAAGCTGACGGTATGAGAGGCAGTTACAAATAGTGAACTTATATTACATCACTTCATTGTGTAAGAGGAACCAAAGCACTTGTCATAATACCTAAATGTAAAACTTTTATTTTATTAAGTTACAATCGAGCAGTTCTGATTACACATCAACAAATACTGAAGTCTTAGACTAACTAACCTGTTGCATCAACGTGCCGCCCTCTGGCATCTTTTATTACCCCCGCCAAGGAGGTTGTGTTTTTCGACAGGGTCTGTCTGTCTGTTTTTTTGTCTGCTTGTTTGATTGTCTGTTTATCTGTTTGTCTGTTAGCAAAAACTACTGGATGGATTTACAAGAACATTTTACCAGAGGTGTGATTTGGTCCAAGGAAGAAGCCGTTACATTTTGGTGCCGATGTGATGAAGTCTGGCATCACAAAAAAATAAAAACTTAAAGTTTACAACGGCACATCCCATCAATTACGGCATTATGTGAATTGTGGTTTATTTACAAACTGATGTCTAGTTTTTCAAGCCAAATTTTTTATATTTCCCAGCTTCCCTTGCAATGGGGAGGAGTTCACACCACTCCATCGGCTGTCTCACGGAACGCCGAACAGTAACCAGAAATGAAAGCTGTGAGTTCTGCTCATAGACACATAGGAACGGAGAAAGACATTCCCGATGGAGCCTTTAATGCTGACATAGCAGAAGTCTGTATTTGTGTGAGTAAAAACCTAACCTCCATATTCCACATAGAGTGATCACGCTGTGCATCGAAGCACCGTAGTTTTGTTCAGACCGACAAGCTGGTGACATCGCGCACTGGAAACGCCACAGCACGTACAACACCAACATTTGTACAAGCAGCAGCAAGCTGGTTCAGTCAACAAGTTACAAGACCCACTGCCAACTAGGTCACTCTACTGCAGGGGTGGGCAAGTGTCGGCCCGGGGGCCAAATGTGGCCATCCACATCACTAAATGTGGCCCGCCATTCATTCCCAAAAACCAGCAGCTGTAAATATGAAGAAAACAGATAACCAATAGAAATAATTCTATATAATCTTATTTAAAGGGCAACTTCGGTATTTTTCAACCTGGGTCCTATTGCCCCAAGTGTATGTGTGTATACGATTGACGGGTACAACTCGTTTTAAAATTGGCTCAGTATCAAGGGAGCGGATGCAGCCGGCAGCCGCGAAGCTAGATAGAGGGGCAACTGCATCCCGTATAAGTTTGAGCATTAAAAGTGTTTATTTCGCCACAGACCGGTTGCGATTGCCGGTGCTAGCTCTCTAATTAGCATTGTAAGCATTGCGTTTTCCTTCACGCCCTCTGACCTGTGTGACGTCATCTGTGAGCTTGTTGCCGGAAGAAAACAGAGGAGCCATGCAGCGTGCCGCTCATAGTGGAGCTGCTTATCCCGGAGGACAGTTGAAAGTTTTACTGCATCGGTATCATGGCTGAATATTTACCAGATTTCGAGAGTGAAGACGAGCCTTTTCATTACGACGGCCACCCGATTTATTTGAGCCAGAGTATACGGACGAGGAGCTGCTACAAACTCAAGAGCTAACGAGGATAGCAACAGAGGGCCAACGAGCAGACGAGGGTGAAGCAGCGGCTGCACGAACGCGAATTTCTGAGGACTGGTGGTGCTCCTGTGGTTGCTGTGACTCTATGCCCACAGAGGAAGAATGTCTGTGTTGTAACGAGTGGGACCTGTTGTCCAATGTTCGTGGTCTCGATGTGTCGTGGGATGATACAGGAAGTACCCGACGCTGTGTAACTACATTAGAGGATTTCCCCCCTCTGATCAACAGGGCAGTGCTGGATACCTTTTTTCATGTACCCAAAATAAATTGGAGGAGGCGACAAAAACCACAGGGACCAAATGGTCAACTATCCATAAAGTAAGTATAACTAATATAGCCTTTTATGCATACAATACGTGTAAGTATTGTATGTATTGTGTAAGTGTTTATAATTCGCCACAGACCAGTTGCAATCGCCGGTGCTAGCTCTCTAATTAGCATTGTAACACGGTGCCACAAGTCTGTACTGGCTGGACGAGAGGAAAAAGTGAAGAGGATTTAGGGCAACAGTAAATGTGTGTGTGAGACAAATCTAGAGCTGTGCAGCCGCTGCTTCACCTCGCCTGCTCGCTGGCCCTCTGTTGCTATCCTCGTTAGCTCTTGAGTTTGTAGCAGCTCCTCGTCCGTGATACTCTGGCTCAAATAAATACAGGTGGCCGTCAGAATGAAAAGGCTCGCTCTTCACTCTCGAAATCTGGTAAATATTCAGCCATGATACCGATGCAGTAAAACTTTCAACTGTCCTCCGGGATAAGCAGCTCCACTCTGAGCGGCGCTGCATGGCTCTCTGTTTTCTTCCGCAACAAGCTCACAGATGACGCCACAGGTCAGAGGACGTGAAGGAAAACGCAATGCTTACAATGCTAATTAGAGAGCTAGCACCGCGATCGCAACCGGTCTGTGGCAAATAAACACTTTTAATGCTCAAACTTATACGGGATGCAGTTGCCCCTCTATCTAGCTTTCAAGGCTGCCGGCTGCATCCGCTCCCTTGATACTGAGCCAATTTTAAAACGAGTTGTACCCGTCAATCGTATACACACATACACTTGGGGCAATAGGACCCAGGTTGAAAAATACCGAAGTTGCCCTTTAAGTTATTTACAACCTTACTTTGCTCTTATAGTGTCTAAATCTCTTTCATGAAACCTTTAACATTATATCAAGTATTACTCAATACTATACTTAAAAAATATAGTATTGGGTAAAATATTTGAGCTTTAAAAAATTTGAAAAACACAACATTTTATTGATTTGAAAATAGCTTCATTTGCTTTAATTCCATGTATATTAGCTAAATTTGCTTGAATTCTGTATCAAGTTCATTTGATTATGCATAATAACTTGTATTTATGTTGTAATATATGACTATTGGTATTCTAATTTTATGACAAATTTATTTTTTCCTTTATTGTTTTTCCAACATTCTTTTTCATTATCGAGAGTTTCTGAAAATTCACAACAATGTGGCCTTCAGTCTGGGAAAAATGGTTTATGTGGCCCTCTTGGTAATTAAAGGTGCCCACCCCTGCTCTACTGGATGTTTTTTCTATCCACAATACTCACACTTCTTACAGATTAATATTTTCCATTCCACAAAGTATGCATAAAATAAATTCAGACTATAATGTTGAGTGCAAATCACAGTTTATTGATGATAACAATGATGTCTTACTTTGTGTCTCATATAATACACAATAAGATCTTAAAAAATCTAATTACATCTCAGTGCTACAATCAATCCTGATCAAGGTGTTCCAAAATACCTTAAATGTTGACAGTTTGAAAGCTTGTTTCAGGATGTGTGATTGAATTTGAATGCACTCTTTACTTTAACACTGACACTGAGTTGTCATCTCTAAAAGGAGCTGTTGTAGAGGCTTTGGGCTTTAAATATGTTTCTATCAAGGCTAAAACCCTCCTGAATGTAGCTCTGGTTGTGATCACAGGATTTCTGAATTCAGTTGAACATCTTATTTAATACCTCCACACTCTGTCCCTCCACATTTAGCTCTCTTTCATGAGTGTGAACTGTCTTTGATCAGATCGGCAGCGGGAGATGTCCAATCCCCCACAATCTTGAGGTGGCTGACATGTGGGAAGTGAGCAGAGCCTGAGAAAGCAGAGAGAGACTTCAGGCGTCACATCACATTACCTGAGGATGCGTCAGAGGGGTCAAGTCATCTGTGTCTGCTGGATGTGGCCAAGCTGCACTACGCTTTGACTGACTCTCCTGGGGAAAAGTCACAAGTTGACCTCGCAAAAATATGACAAGATGCGGAGGCCGGGTCGATCCAGGAGCTGCGTGTGAGCTCAGCTCATCACTGACACACCAGTGGATAGAGAGGATGGGCAGGCTGCAACTAATCCGGTTGCCATCTCTGAGCCTTTCCTCCCTCAAATCCCCTGAGCAACTTACAGGTGTGATGACACCTACGCTGTGTTTTCTTTAGACTGAACCTCGAAGGAAAAGTTTACTGCTGTTATATCATAGTTTTCTTGACCTACATGCAGAGACAGCTGGTGAAAACAGTCTGAAGCAGAAGTCATGAATGTTCTCCTCTCTTGTGCAAAAAGATTGAGAAAATCCATCTTCATCATATTTTTCATGGTAACTGTCTCTTACCGCTCGCCCACTAAAAGTAGCAGGTAAACTCTGTTTCTTTCAATGCAGGTTAACCTGGTTACAATGGGCAAGAGACTCCTTTCCCACTGCCAGCAGATCCAGGTCTAATAGGCAGCAGATGAGCTGTGTAGCTTTTGTTATTCCGTCAAGCTGATGTCATCATCAGTGCGACAAAACACGTCCATGTAAACAACGGAAAGTAGCATCGAAGCCATGGACACAATAGTCAACTGTTTTTCATACTCTGGACAAACTCAGCACAGACTGAAGGAGATGATCCAAAGGTGGATGGAACTTGTTGCTGAGGTGGCAAACAGTCACAGAAGTTACAGACAGAGGAGATACTATGCCATAGGCACATGTCGTCATCCCATAAATTAGCAGGGGTGTGATTTTCCCATTGGAGCCAATTGGAGGCGAGCCGATTAAAACCCGGGTCTTAATGCCAATTAGATCCTTTCCCACTGCTGAAAGGGGCCGATTGTTACCATGTTTAAACTTGTTTTTAGCCAGTGGGAAAGGGATATATTTGTGTTCAAAACATGTGCATGCATGAAAAATAAAATGTATTATGTTATAAATTAGGCTTTTAATCTTATAAAAGTGAGTTTTTCCCCACCCCTTTTTGAATATGTAACATTAAAGCTGGGGTTGGTTAGTTTGGAAAACTAGCATGAATTTGAATGTAGCATCTCCTCAGGACTCTGTCTAGCCCCTCCCACCTCTCTTCCAAAATGATTTGCAAACATTACAACTAATCTTAGAAATATTAATGGCCAATTTGTATTATAAATTATGGCCAAAATGTTCACACCTGCAAATACTGATTTTCACATTTTTGGGCAATTCTCTTCCTACACTCCAATCGTTCTGATAATATCATGCATTCCTTAATATATTTGTGTTAAATATTCCTAGAAAACCAAATATTGTCACTATTTTGATTTCTCTAACCTTTATGTACAGTAACTTGTATTTGGGATTTTAAATGTTTTGGTATTAAATATTAGAGGTGCAGTGTGTAGAATTTGGTAGCATTTCGTCAAACATAAACGGTGAATATAGGATATAATGTTTCTATTTGTATGTAAAGTCCGTCAAAATAGGAGTACAATCATCCCCATTAAACATTTCTTTTATTTTTATTTAGTTAGAAAAAGCTTTAAAAAATAACATTACCACGGGCCGACATAACGATCTGCATTGTTGTCTACGGGTGGATTTTAGGGACAAAAAGAACGAAACGCGAATCAATCCGCCGGTTCTGAAATCTACCTGGAATGCAGGCGAAGAGGAGGAGAGAGGGCAGCGGTGGATGTATACACAGTTATTATTTTGCACTAGGGATTTAAACTGTGTGTATTTTACAGTTAAAGCTTTGGAAATGGAGGACCACATTTATTCAACTTCACTCAGGGGTCAAGAGTCCGATCAACTTCTTTCGAAAAATTGAAAGCATGACAAAATGAAGCGGAATCGTGACAGAAAACGTCAGAAAACAAGGGTAAACATTTGGGTTGCTTTTACAAGGTGGAGAGCCTTGTTTACAAAGTTATGTTTAGAGACTGATGCCGAAGTTGCTTGTTCTCTGCAAGGGTAAGGGTGAAATATACAGTTTTATTACGTTTTGTAACAGTGTTTATTATTTCAGCAACAGTGCCGGCCGCTAACAAAGCAAACAGCTTTAAACATTTTTACGTTTGTAAATAACACCCAAAAGTGGTGGAAAATAAATACTCCATTAATCGTATTACAAAACTCTCATTTGTCCAGCCCAGCTTTCCACCACATTGTACTCTCTCTCTCTCTCTCTTCTTCACTTTATTTCACCAAATCCGCATCAGGCTTGATCTGATTAGCTTTAATGCGCTAATGTTTGTTTGTGTTACTACAAGTTTACAAAACCTACAATCGGCAGCTAACAACTGACCTATAATCTATGAAAATAATGGTTACAAACCTTGTCTCTTTAGTAAATGATGACGTGTTCAGGATCCTTTTTGGTCCTCACAGGATTCCGTTGCTCAGCGACCTGATGTCTTGGCTACGGTTAGGTTCATTCTAGAATTTGAACGCTAGATGTTACTAAAATGCCAAATTCTACACACTGCACCTTTAAATAAGACAAGAATTTTACCAAAATCTAATCACATAGACTTTGCCAACACAGAAGTCACCTGATGAGTTACCCAAGTTTTCACACTCTGATTTAGTTTTACAGGTCAATGGACCAATCAGGGAGCCAACAAATGGTCATTTATGACAAAATATCTAAGTGTGATTATTTTTATAGATATTGAGATGGTTATAAAACATGATTACTCATGATGATTATCTAGTTTACTCTTCTATAGGCTCAAAGTTTGCTTTACTCAGTTTCCATGATGTTTTTAAAATAAAGTTTACTGGTTGGAGTTTAAAGTGTCCATGATTTTATTCTTAGTTTTGTTTTGTTCTCTCCCACATTTCCTCCCTCGTTCTGCTAAATAGTGGAGAATACCTAAATCTGCCAAATTTGTCAATTTAACATACATTTTAATTAAGATGTGTTTTCACATCAGAGTTTGACCAATGATGATCCCCCTCTTAAAAAGTGGAAGGCCATTGTCTTAATCTTACTTTAGCCAGGAAGCAGGGTAGCTCTAAATAATTTAGCTTCAGTTCTAGGCAGCTGACCCCCCGTCTATATTAATAACCAGTCTATAGTCCATCAGCATCCATATGAGGGAAATTCCACCCCTTCTGAAGAGTAATACCCCAACTGCTATTGCCTACCTCCCACCCACCCACCTTATGTCCCCTTCATTCAATGAGCTGCAAATTAAACTGGCATCCCTCTCTTTTTTACATCCCCTCTACTTTACTTTAAGCTCTATCTTCACTTTGCATCCAAGGAACTCCCCACTCTTCCCACAGTGGTGAATAAATCATTCATATTTGAGTTTTGAAAAATTCAAGGTACAACATATTACTCTCAGTGAAGGTTTTAACCATCTGTAGCAAAATACAGATCTGCATTTTTTGAAACCTGGGCACAGAAAAGCTTCTGCTCTGCAGGGAGTATATGCTGGGATACCTCGTAAAAAGGCAGTCCCACATTTTAAATTGCAGACCTTGGATATATAACTCCTCATTTATTCGCATTGCATCACTCAGAGTGGATTCCTGTGCTGTGACTGGGTCAGCGCTGTGGTGTGTTAGGCTCAATGTGCAGCGTCAAGTCTCCACTTAAGGAGACCCGAGGTGAGGAATGGGCACTCAACCATGAGCATGATTTTCACAGCCACAACATCAACATTTGCACATTCAAAGCAAAATCAATTGCAAAGACTTTTTCTGCTACTTTTTATGTGATCCAGGCTACAAACAAGTACCTCTTTTTACAAGTTTGATGACAGCTCACGTTGAGTGGGCGAAAAAACATGGCATGACCTCCAACTATACTTCTATGAGAGCTTGTTGTGAGTCATCTCAGTTTTTGAAGGTTTTTGTTGAACCTTGCACTCCCTTTCATGGCATTACATTGCTTGACCAAAGTCAGTTCAGATCAAAACCATTAAATTGAATGAATTTCTTAAAGAATTTTAACCATTGAATGCCATTTTGGAAATATTAACTCACATGTTTTTAATTCTGAAAGCACAAAATATGAAACATTTTCCATATACTAAAAAAAACCAGACATTTGTGTGTGTACTCTTTTGACACCATTAAATCTTGTGACCACCTTATAGCTGGGGTTGGCGATTGGATTTCGATAGACCTTTTGTAATACTGGTTAAAATGGTCTTTATGCCCCGATGGTAATCAACTCATAATGTGTTCTTAAAATAGAGCGAAAAATATCCGCTAACTACAGCAGGAGTAAAACAGGGATAACACCAACCAATAATAAGGCCAGGACACCTGTTTTTAAACCAATCAAATCCCGTCGCCATTCTGCCCGCCTACTGCGCCTACATTTTCCCGGCGTGCACGGACTCGGTGCGTATAACTGAGCCCATACGTATCAGACTCCGCGGGAGAATGCTTACCTTTCAAGTTTTGTCTTTAAAAATAAGGGAAGCCCGCCGTGAGCCGTCCCACAACCCCAACCAAACTCCAGTATCCCTCACATTTTAAGACAGATTTACAAGAAATCTAAAATAAACTCTTTGTTTTTCTAAGTTTGTTCTGCTGCTCTAATCTCGCGATAGCTGCCACCCAGGCTACTGCAGGTGGACGTTCTCGCGAGGCTTTTTATTCTTTGATTTTACGGCGGTTGGCATCCATCATTTTGGAGTATTACCGCCACATTCAGGCCAGAGACAGAGTTCAGTTTGGAGAGGCAGAGGAATGTTTTTATTATTATATCATCACACGGGAGATTTACAGGAGAATACTGATACAGGAGGACGGTGGGAAAGAGGATAAAATATGGAAAATATGACAGTTTCATGGCCAAAACGGGAGATTTGACAGCTATCTGGAGAATGTCAGAGGAACTACCTGTACCCCGATCAACATCGGCTGTGAGTACTAACTAACTTTACATGTTTGTTCTGTGTTTTCTTACTGCTGACTGAGACATGACTTAGCTTACTGCAAGCTTACATGACTTGGTTAGGCGGAGCCCTGAGGAGATGCTCCTTTCAAATTCATGCTAGTTTTCCAAAATCGCCCACCCCAGCTTTAAGTCTTGATCATAACCAGTAAAATCTGCCTGTATTTCTAAATAATTTTGACCCATTTCATGTCATTTTGCAAATATTAACCCACATAATTATATCAAAAACACAAAATATGAAACAGTATAAAACAATTCATGTGATGTGTGTCAGTGTAAGAGTTCAGTCTGTGGAGCAGGAGCTGGAGATCGTTTTCATGTGCACTTTGCCGTGATGGGCAAGGTACTTGTAAAATTAAGTTAGCTCCAGCCTGAAGAAAAGTCATAAGCTTCACATCACTGAACAAAGACACACACACATGCATGCACTCACAAAGACATTCACCCTTGGACACACACACAGACAATCAGTACAGAAAAAGCTTGTTCAACAAAGTGAGTCTCTAGTGATGATTTAAAGATGGTTTTGGGGGTACTGGTTTGGCAGAGTGGTTAGCAACCATGCACGTCCCATATACATACTTCTGCTGGTCTGGGTTCAAATCCAGCCTGTGACCTCTTTGCAGAGTGTCTTCCCCTACTCTCTCACGCCCTTTCACAAGCCTATCCTCTGTCTCTCTCCTATCAATAAAGGCACTAAATGCCCAAAAAATACAATAAAAAAAGATGGTTTGGTCACCACAGCTACATAGGATTTAACAGTAGTACCACCATCATGCAGAAACACACCTTCTGCTACAAGTACACGTCCTTGCGTCTGCTCATGTCACCCACTCGCCCTTAAGTGTTTTAGACTGTGACAGAGAGCTCTGCTGCTGCTCCTACTCTGACATGAGGGGCTGGCGTAGCTTGTTTCGACGCTACTTGCTGCTTCACCAATGTACAAGGTTACTGAAAAGCTTATTGACTTGAACACAATAATGCTTAAATGCAGTTAAGTCACTGTTGTGGCCCTGCTGTTTGTGTTAATTAAGTTGTGATAGATTTTGTGAACCCATTATGTGTTCATGTTTTGTTTCCTGTATTGAACTTCATGTTTTAGTATGCAAAAGTCTCCAGTCTTTCTTTGTCTCTGTAGGTTTTGTCTCCTGTCTGGCATTGTAACACCTGATCCCTGATTGTTCTTCCCCAGCTGTGTCTAATCACCCCCAATTACCTCATGTATTTAAAATGGTAAAACCTATTTTGTCTTAGATCTAGACAAAAAAAAAGCTCATAATTTGGATACCTTTGTCTTCTTTGATTGATTCTCTGTGTACAGAACCTTGCCTGTTTAATAAATAAACTGGCTGCCACAGACAGGTGAAGAATACAGCATTTGTGTCTTTTTAGCGCCTCAGTTCTTGATACTAACATGACTATTTGTGGGGACTTTACAGCCTATCACTGGTAGGCTACATTGTATGAATACCTGCCACACTTAGTGCAATGCATTTGCAATTGAATTACACTATAGACCAGAGGTTGCAACGTTTCTGAGCCTGAGGGACACCCAAAAGATAAGGGGTATCACGGAGAGCCACTTGTTCAATAACAAGTTTCCTACAAATATAAATTAGAAAAATTAACCTTAAAATTATTAATATAATACATTTGATATCCTACATATGATAGTAGAGCTGAAACGATTCCTCGAATAATCTCGATTATTCGATTACAAAATATCTTCGAGGCAAATTATGTGCCTCAAAGCCTCATTTAATATATAATTATACATATAAATATATATCTGGACTAGTATACAGTGCACGGTGTTTGACACGGACGGTCATTTCTGTGGCACAACGCACCTGCTACCTCCGTTGCTGCGCGGCTTCTAAAATCATGAAGGAAGAGAAAAGAGAGGGACAGAAAGGAGAGAGTTCACAGAAGAAATGGCAGAGAGTGTCCCAAGTGTGTGGTCACTACAGGAAGGGACAAAAAGAAAACACAGTGCAGCGTGTCTGATGTCAAACGGAGTTAGCTTAGCACATAGCTTAGCATGATAGCACGTCGTCAATGCTGCAGCTAGTCAACAGTAAACATCCGGTCTGTGCATCAAGTCCGCACTACGCAGAGCGACACAACAATACGACACTCATAATGCATCAACAGAAGCAGCTAATGTGATCAATAACTGAGATATGGGCGAGTAAATAACCTACTTTGATTATGGCTCCATGTAAAGGCTGGTTCAGAACGTAAATCAATGCGGAGGCTACTTGCCCAGAATCATGTGTATTTTGTTCACATACTTTTCACATCCAATAACTTTACATTTAATTTGATTGCAGAGAGTAGAACAGGAAATACTGACAGTGAGTAGAGGAAGCAGGTGTAGGGAATGCTTTCATATGTTATAGAAATGTACATTAGCTAGTTAAATGATCTTAGTATCTAAGTATGATATTATCTGATCCTAGAAATAAAGTAAGCAAAATAAGATCATAAATATGGTACAGCAGTAAAGGCAATAATTTAGCAAAAAGAGACAAGCATGAACACAAAATAAAGTCAACCATACTTAAAAAAAATACTGAAAAAAACAAGATATGGCCCAGAGTAAAAATATAAGTATAGAGTTTGATTTTGAGATCCCATTTATGCTCAGAATGTTCAAAACAAGAAAAATAAGTTGTTAATTTAAGTGACCTGGCTTTTCTGTTTTGTGTGTTACTTCTAATAATAATGTGTAGTGATTCAATGTAAAAAAAAATATATTAAAAAAATAGCAGTGAGCGCAATGTAACAGTTATCCCATTACTCGATTACTCGACAAAAATTTGATAGAGTAATCGATTACAAAAGGATTCGATAGCTGCAGCTCTATATGATAGTATGTTTTCTTTTTAATGTAAGAAATCATTTATAAAGTATTGCTGATGATTAATAAATGTTCTGAGAATATCATATTTCCATTTATCTTTAATCATTTCTCCATCTGTTAAGTTAACATTATATGTTATATAGTCACACTTTTGTAATTTTGTTTTGTGAGTGAAAGTGACACATTAGGCTCGAGAAGGCACCAGTGGTGATGGAGATGAGGAATAAGAACATCAACATGAACTTTACATTAATGCAGGTCAAAACTTAAGAAAAAAAAATTAAAATGTAAAAATGAGTTATATTCGTTGTGTTTTGTATTGATTTAAGTCTGATTATTGGCAAAACCTATCTAGGAAGCACTTGGAGAGGTCAAACCTCTGTAAGGTAGCTCCCATATTGCTGTTACATCTGTGAGCAACAGTTCCATGACAAAGTTAACATCATGGTATGATTGTCTAACCCTAAAAACTCACATTTAGCACTTGGAACTTCGTTAGTAAGGCAATTATTTAGCAAAAGCAATTGTTCACTAATGGCAGTTAATCTGGATCAAGTTGGGCCATTACTAACATCTCCTCAAACTTCCAGTGAAATCTATCCAGTAGCTTTTCCTTAATCTTGTGAACTACCAAACAGACAAATTTACACTGGCAAAAACATAACCTCGATGGCAGAGGTAACGATCAAAACTTTTTTAAATATGACTTTATTTCAAGCTCCATGGTGGTAACTCGTTTTATTTTCAGGATGTCCCTTTAAGACGGCTCCAGAGGCCACCAGATGCCTGTGGGCACTCCCACTGTAGGCAGTGTAGAAATTAGTATCCTTAAGAGCTGACCTTTGCCTAACCTCTGCTGCATTGATTTCTAAAACAAATTTTTTGTCCCAAAACCATTTCCTTCACTGACAAGATAACCTTTGATCTAATCTTTTTATTCCTTGACATTTATAAGGTTGCTGTGTCAAAATGTAGCTCATAAATTGTAATTACTTGACATTTAATTATAGGTCCAACAACTCACAATGTCCAAGGACCCCCTCTGCCCCAAGGGACACTGGGGCTGATTTGACTGTTAAAGCAAATGGTGAATGTCAGCAATGTCGAATCCAACAGGAGAAGCTTTCACTCTGAGAGCGTCTATTGATGCCTGTCATGTCCCTGCAGAATCATAGATGCATTGTCCTAATACTCAGAGGGCCCCTACTCAAGCACCGGATCAATACTGGTATTAAAACAAGGCTGTGTGTAATGATCCAACTCTCATATTCTGGGAAGGGTTTTAAATCTTCAGTGTATTTCTGAACGAATTTAAAGGGTTAATTTTGTACTGAATTGTGCTTCTTCTGACTTCAGCTGGGATAAATGATGAATACATTTACTGATTAGATTCATCTTGTCTTCTTAGTATACAAATGTTTGACTGTTTGTCCTAATAGAAGAACAGTAAAACATTTGATGAATAAATTTATTTAAAAGTTGTCAGACCTAATCCTTTTTAAATTAAGAACCACTAACAATAAGATTATTTATCTCAAAACATTTTTTTGGAAATGTCGAGTGTAAACAGGAAATTCGCATTTCATTTAGTCTGATGAAAGACATTTTTATTGCTAGAGAAAATCAGATGAAAGGGATAAATGCAGGGAAACCACAGCTCGAAAAAATGATGTCCTAAATGTCCAATGTTGGTTATTTATTGTTTTAATATAAAAAGTTGCAGACAAACTGTAACACACTGATTGACTTATACACACACTGAAAAGGAGTCTAAGTTGGTGTTCACCCTCACTGCTCTAAATGTTGCCACCATATAAGTGTGATGCTGTGCTCTCCTTTGGTTTAAAAAAATCATGTCTGAAGATCAGAAAAGTTTGGTATTTTTCATATATTACCCAATAAAATTTGTCAATTGTCTTGTTTCTTTTTGTCCTGTTTGGGAAATGTGCAGGAGCTTATCTGCGGTTTTCAATAATAATCAAACTTAGAAAGAGGGGAAAAACCTGCAGAAGCCTTTTCAAGGTTCCCCCCTTTAATTTGTGATATTAAACAGTCAGAGGTCTGCACAGGCTCAATAGGATTCTCTCTGGGCTTATAGAAATTAAGTAAGATCAGTTCAACATAAGGTAAAGCATGTTTTATGTAACAAAGATACTGACCTGTACTGCCTGAAGTTAAGGTAATTGTGAAATAAAAAAGAAGCAATAGACTATTTTTCAATTGATTTTAACTTACTTTGTTACTATTGGTAATGTAATTTGAAATTGATCTATATTTTAATTATCATATATTATTGCTAGGTTATTGTTTTTATGTTATGCTCTGTTTGTATGTGTAGCGCTTTGAAATGTAAAGTGCTTTATAGATAAATTGTGTTGTTGTTGTTGCTGTTATTATTAGTAGTAGTAGTATCATTATCATCATCATTATCATTATTATTATTATTATCACAGTTGCCCTCATTTGAGGCAGCAACTGTAAAGGTTTGATCTTATTGAATTGACAGAATCATAGAAAATGTTTATTTTTACACTTTAGATATGATTTAATTAATTAGTGTACATATCTCTGTTTTTTGTATTGTAAGCTGTTTTAATTTCAGGTTACTTTTGAGCTTTAGGTAAAATGTGAAAGGTATCACGAATGCCCCCAGTCTCATTTAACTAATAACTTACATATCCTACTCATACAGCCAGCTTTGTATTTATTATTATACAGAAAACAGAGAAATGGAAAAGAATTAGAAAAAGATGGAGTAAGTAAGGCAAAACATGTTTTTTCATCAATAAAATCAAGAATCTTGACGCATCCTCTTGTCTCTGTTAGGATTTGATGAACTGAGACGTGCTGAGCTTTTGACGGCTCTGTGTTTGTCTCAAACTGCAAATGTTCACTGTTTATAAATAGAGGTTCAAGCAATGTGCAAGCTCTGTGTCAAATGGGTTTTTAAAAAATATTTTATCATATCAAAGATCCAAAAACAGACTCAGTGATCAAAAAAACTTACATGTTTTTATGCTCTTTTTTAAATTGTATTACTGTTTTTTTGTTTATGTTAAATCAATGTCAATATATAAACTCATTAAAAACAAACTGATGCAATATTGACACACCACAATTAGAAGATACTTAGGTTTAGTAGACCATATTCTAGGTAAGCTATTTCTATTAGTTAATACACTTTTGAAAAGTCTATTCTCAGAAAGTCTTTATCTCTATTGTGTTATTATTTAGTGGAAAGATTGTTCTGAATAACATAACACAAATATATTTTTGATACTGATGAAAGAATAAACAAAATCTTCTTCAAATCAACTTAAAATATTATTGACTTTGAGAGTCTGCCCTAACATTTCAGTCTTAAAAGTATACATATATTTTAATTATGATAACCTTTTTAGACAGATGATCAAGTCTTTTTTATCATTAAACAGAAAGTATCAAACACATTTTAGCCACAACAATATTAACATCCTGCTTTTCAAAGAGTGAGAAATGATTTTAACATGGTCCTCATGTCCCTTCACTTAATCAGGGTCTGAACGTCTCTCAGATACAACCCTGTTTTCTTTTCCTCATCTGCAGCTCTCTCTTTCTCATTCTCCCTCTCCAGCATCATTAAGCGATGCATGTCCTTGGAAATCCTAAACGACAGTGAGAGAGCCTAATTACAACTAATCATGTGTCTAATTGGCAATTCCCAACCTCGAGAATTATCTCCATGATTCCCAATGAGAATCATATGCCAAACACACTGTGCTGTTTAATTAAACTGAGCCTGTTTTCACGGAGATCAACACAGGACATTTACAGGCTGATTGTGCAGCAGGAGCGAGGACTGAAATAACCCTTCAGAGCTTCCATGGTGGAAAGAGGACTAAAAACTGTGCCTGAGTTTAACTACAATTACTCTGATAAAATGCTTAAGGAAGTAAAAGTAGCTCTCTATAAATCCTCAGGAGAAGAAATCTGAAGTTCTACAGTAAAAATGTGCTCAAGTATTTTGAGTTCACTCTCCTGTGTCATGACTCTGTTCATGCTTTGCTAATGCTACACTGACTCTTTTCTAACCCTTTTCAAAAGCTTGACTGACTGTTTACTAGGGGTGTAAAATGACAGTGGTGTATATCAAATATATTGATTGACTGATCAACTATCTAGTCCAATAAATTAAAAGGGAACACAATGATTTAAACAGATCCAAACTATATAAATAACTACATAAACTTTCTGCCAAGCTGTGCTGTTTCCTGTGAGTTCAAACAGGCTTGCAGTAAGCTGATGCTAACAGCTCGCCTCCGAGATAACAGTGGAAAAACAGTTTAGAATTAAAAAGGAGAACTGCTCAGCTTATGCTGACCACATTTGCTTTTAAACAGCAGAGTAAGTTCCTCCAGTGTGGAATAAACTCGTACAACATTAGAGTTCAAAAAGTGTAAACCCTTCAGGTGATATTGCGTGTGGCTGTGCAGCAATAGCCATTAGCGTTGTGTGATGGTACCCATGACAGACTGTTTTTATTCCAGTTAACAAAGTGACAAACAATGTCCGTGTGGGAAACATTAGTTAGTGAGCACATGAGATGGTCAGCAGAGAACTCACAGATGCTGCTGCTAGAGCATCAGCTGCAGTGTTTTGTGGTTGGTAGATGAGAAAAGGATACAGTTAGAATAATTTATAGGCTGTAATAGCTGGTAAAATAATACCAAATAATACATCCTATTAAATGATATGATATGATGGCAGTGAAACTTGAGAGGCCATGACACCACTGAACGACGGCAACTGTGACCAAAATTGAGGTTTTTGTGGACAAGCAAACGCTACTTTTGGGTGGGCAACACAATTTCAGTCGCGTCATGTTTAGCGTGAATACAGCTTTAGGGTTACCAGATTACCTGATTTTCTTTGGACAAGAGAAATACCTGGTGGTGACATACCTGTCAAGATTTGGATTTGAAAATAAGGGAAATTTTCCAGCGATTACTGTGAGCTGTCCCACCACCCCAACGTGGCTGTGCCCCATCCTGCTCCTCTTTAGGAAAGTAAATTCGCTGTCCCATTTTTCGAGGTATTTACAGGACTTCTTGGTTTTTTGGCAGGAATGCCTTCTCCCTCCTCACATCCATCCATCTCTCTCCTCTGTTGTTCCGGGTTTGTTCCCGCTGTCGGCACTAACCTCGCGACAACTGCCATCCAGGCTACTGCAGGTGGCATTTCTCGCGAGGCTAGTGACAGTGTTCAGTTAGGAGCAGAGGCAGAGGAATGTTTGTTTTTTTTAATACGGGAGAATTACGGGAAAATAGTAATATGGGAGGACGGCGGGAAAGAGGGGTAAAATACGGTAGTTTCCCGGCCAAAACGGGAGACTTGACAGCTATGGGTGATGATCACTTTTTAAACAGATAAACAAGATGATGTGCTGTAGACACTATCAGATGTCCATTTTTTTACTGCTGAGTCTTCCTTTCTGGTTTTGGCCAGTCACACTGGATGAACATCATAACCCCTCCCCCCTGTTTCCCTGATTATTTACTGCTGCATTCACACTGCGGCTCACCCAAACCCTGTTCACACTTGCATTAAAATCCTGAATTATCCTGAAACTACCTGGGTGAGCTGCATGTACCTGGCTGTGAACCAGAGGGTCAGTGAACAACTTGACTAGGTTACCAAGACATTTCTAGAAAATATAAGGGTTGTATTTGGGAAAAGGGCTCGACTGTAAGAGCACTACAGTCACTGACTCATCCTGTGTAATAAACTAACTGCACTCTCCTTTCTTACTGTGTCAGAAGTTTTATTTCCCCTCATGCTCCTGTTGGTGGCTTTGGAAGTCTCACTTTTTCCTGTTCCTTAATGTTATAGAGCAAATAACTTTCTGTCAGCTGTTCTCTCTGGATAAATAAGAGCTCAGCAGTGAAATTCTTCCTGCAGCCTGTAAAAGTGAGTCCGCCAGTGGCCCCATGATACGAACCCCTCTACTGTGCTCAGCCTCTCTTCAACTTTTAACTCCACTGCTCTGTTGAGGCTGCTAATGCTGCTGGGTCAGTAAAATAATCCAAAGAGGGAAGCACATACCAAACCCTGTATGTCATGTCCATCTCTTAGATCCCTCTCAAAGTCCAAAATAAGTCCACAAAATGACTTTAGATGACAACACTGGATTTCTTTTGTCTCTCTCCTGTGCTGCCATGTTTGTTTATTCACTCTGCTACACAATGACTGTCAACCCTTCTGACCTCACCCCAGGTTCAACAGGACCATCATGTGGACTTAAAGACTGATTGCTTTGCTTTCTATAGAACCAAAAGCTTTATTAAATGCTGGAAAATAAAAAATATTGATACTTGATGTGATTGATAAAATGTCATCATACCAAATAACACAGTGTTTATGTTTATTAATTTTCTCCCCCACCAACACTGTCACCAGAAACCGAAAGATTTCTCCTTTGGGTTTTCAAAAGCACACTGTGTTCACAAGAACCACCAACAGGACAGTAAATGGCAATGTAGGTTTGTAGTAAAACAGCAGTGCTAGAACACACTTACTCTCTCTGGCAAAGACAAACTTTTCATAAGCAACAATTGCGAGTGGGCGCATGGAGACAAAGGAGTTTCTTGTATGGTCAAAAAATGTTTCTGGATGTTTCTGTCTGTATAACAAACCGAGCTCAGTAAGAAGCACACATGGTTCAGTAGACGGCCAAAGCTGTTGTTGTTGTTGTTGTTGTTGTTGTTGTTTCTGGGATGCATGTGCAACCTTTGTATGAAAGAGTACTGCACATGTGCTGCACCTCTGTGTTGTCTCTGGAAATGCTAATTCTGATTTACATGGATACGAAAAAATGTCCAAAAATTGTTCACTTTGGACCCTGGTTTCAAAAGTTTGCAGATGCAGACACTCCAGGAACCATTCCTGTGCAAACAGAAGTTGAAAACCCAATGAAACTCTTCATTTTCAGTTGTTTTCCTTGTCTTGTAAATAGGTCCTAAGACATAGGAGAAAGAGGGAGCACAAGAAAACACTTTGGGTATGTGTTTGTGTGAACACTGTTTGGAATTATGCCTGTCATAAAGCACCCTTCTTTCAGGAGGAAGTTTTTTCCCATATGGGTGGTATTTTTTTACCCAGTACTCCAGCAGTAATATAACAAAATAAAATACTAATCATGGAAATCGCTCAGGTAAGAGTAAAGTTTTGATTTAAAATAACATAAAAAAAATTAAAACAATACAAGCACACAAAAAGCTGCTGAACTACAGTCATGTGAGTAAGCGAAGAGTGTTACTTTCTACCCACCAGTGTTGCCATGTTCTTGTTTCTCAGTTGAAATGATCCCAAAGAGAGTTTTTGTGCACATTTTGATTTGATGGCCCCAGACTCAATCACCTCCTCTATCTCTCCTGACATGCTCCCTCACGGGTGCCTCGATTTTGTCCTCTCTGAAAATATCCTGTGGCAATTCCCCTCTCTAATCACAGACTATGGCCGTGAGACTGGTGGCAGTGGAGGATTGCCACACTCCCACTTCTCCTCTGCTCAAAGATAAGCCTGCTGTCACACCATGGCATTGTTTTCACTTACCCAGGTGAGCTGCACTGAATGAGCACAATGTCCTACTTATTGCAAATCTGCTGATGTCATGGTTTAAAATATGTGACAATGGAGTGGAACAATGAGAAACACTTTCTATTATCAGTGAAGAGGCCAGCTCATGACCTCTGAGGGGAGTATAAGTGGCCACGGATGACTTTTAAATCACACTCCATACATCCATTTTCAGTAATCATTGTGACCTCTACCTTAACCCCCTCAAGGGCTCCTCCCTCTAATCTTGTTCCTCTCTATCTCAGTGGCTTGAAACACATTCATACATCTGTCAGAAGACTGGAGCAATAACTCTGAACCACTGCTCCGTGTCGGCGATACAGCTCCCCAGTGCAAGACAGCCTCAAGATGAAATCTGTATTAATCGGTGTGTAATGCATTGAGTTAATAAAGGTGAAAGTTCGAGCAGGAGCAAATAATCATATTATCAATACGGCAATGAGCTTCTGTCTCCATTAGGATAACTGAGGTGGATCAATGACACCCATCACTTCACTATTATGTCACTGAGGATTAAAACAGGAGCAATGGGCACGACTCATTTGTCACAGTCCATCAAGATCAGCTCTGACAGTCTGAGAAGAGACTTTGAAGAATACCTGCTTATGCAACGCAGACACTCATGAAGTATGATTAATCTCTTAGCAGACATATTTCCACATCATGTTTCATTTAACTCCAATATTCCATGATGATTAAGAAGTTTTTTTATGTATTTTAAGGGCGTTTTCACATTAGGTCCACTTGCTTCGAACCCTGCTGTGGTGCGGTTTGCCATGGGTTGGCCCCACTCCCCCTCTCCCGCTGGCTTGCATTCACACTAGCAATATCGAACCATGCCCGGACCCACTTGTGTATTTACTCAGTTTGAAACAGCAGGGGGCGATATGCACGTAACTGGTTACCAAACCTGCTACGGAGAACGAAGAAGAGACTACCATGGTAACCATTTCCTACACCAGACAACCAAGTTGTTGTTGTGTTTTTTTATCATGTGTGAGACGGCATCAACGACCTTCTGGACCCTCATAAATCATCATAATCCTCAACCAGAATAAACAAATCGACAAATTGAGTAAGCAAAAGATTCAACCGCGGGGTTAACAGAAAGTAATGCATCAAAAATTGATCAGTTCAGACCACTTTGTTTCACACCAGTGAAACCGCACTAAATGTAAGGAGATGGAGCAGATCGAGACCACCCCTTCATGGAGGTCTCGGGCCGGCTGATTTGGTGCGCACCAAAGTGCGGTGGTTGCATTCACATTGACACTAACGTACCAAACCCAAGCCCAAAACTTCTTTGGTGCGCACTAAATGTGGTTGGTGTGAAAACACCCTAAGATCTCCTTTAACATATACGGGATTAGCATGCTTCTTTTCCAAGTGATAACAAAATACATCCATCTATCCATTATCTATACTGCTGATCCCTTCATGGTTGCCTGGTGACCGCTTAAGGCCAAACCCTTAACCGGTCACCAGGCGATCAAAGAGCCACATTGTGAGACAGGCAGCCATTTGTGCTCACACTCATACCTACGGGCAGTTTGAAGTCACCAGTTAAGCTAATGAGCGTGTTTTTGGTCTGTGGGAGGAAGCTGGAGTGCAGGAGGGGAATCCACACAGGCACAGGGAGAACATGCAAACTCCACTCAGAGAGGCTCTACCAAACCGGGGATCAAACCAGCAACTTTCTTGCTGTGAGACAGGTGCACTACCTGCTGTGCCCTGATAACAACATATATTTAGGGATTCTTCAGAACTGATTCTGACACATGACCGGAAGAGGAACAATTACGTGTCTTAAAAGAGGGAGATAAACAAGTCAAGGTCTTCGGGATGTTCCCCTTGCTCTAATTCAGGGGTGTCCAAACTTTTTGCCATGAGGGCCAGATTTGGTAAGGTGAAAATGTGCGGGGGCCGACCATTCAGCTTTTGACTCTAATTGTCTCTTAATATCTAATCAAATGTCTTCAATTCTCCATACCACAGTGTTACGAGTCAGGCAGACATTGGCAAAATCTTGCTTCTTCTCAGGACAAATTTTCTCAACTATTTTCAGCACGCAGTCTTTAATAAATTCACCCTCAGTGAAAGGTTTGCAGTGCTTGGTAATCAGTGTTGCCACCTCATTGCTCGCCCTTCTGGCATTTTCATTTGACTCACAGGCACTTGTGAAAAAGCGCTGAGGTGCCGTTAAAAAAGCTTCCAGTTGTTTCATTTTTTCGCCGCGTTCGGCCCCAGTTAGCTTGACGTATTTAGCATGTTTTGTCTTGTAGTGCCGCTTGACATTGCATTCCTTGAAAACAACTACAGTCTCATGGCAAATCAGGCAGACACAGTTGTTACGTATTTCAGCAAAAAAAATACTCAAATTTCCACTTGTTCTGGAATCGGCGGCACTTTTCTTTTTTTAGCTACAGTCGCCATGTTTGAATGGGATGGGCTGAAATGATGACAAAAGGTCAGATGTCAAGTGCTACAAGGATGCGGCCACAGCGCTACTGCCATCTTCTGGTGAAATGTAAAATACTTTTTTTGTACACGAGTATTTTATACGGCAGTCAACGGTGCAAGAGGGCCACATGTAATTGATTTTATAACAGAGACTGCGGGCCAGTGAAAATTTGAACACGGGCCGCATTTGGCCCTCGGGCCTGACTTTGGACATGCCTGCTCTAATTGAACAGAAGAACAGTTCGTCACTTATATCACTGACAAAGAAGTTGTTTTTTTCTCACCAAAGAGTCAAAGAATGTTACAAGAAAAACCTTGTGGTCAAGTTTTGATTATGTGAAGGGGCTAAGATGAAATTTAGGGGTTGATTCAGTCCCCCTAAAAAGAGTTTAAAAAAAAAGTCCTATGATAAAAAGTTTTTATCCAAGCGTTTGGCACAATACCAGCATTCAGTGCCATCATTTCAATACATTATTACAAACGAAGACTGTACAGGCATAATTGATGGAGAAATAATATGCATTGCAGTCTTTGTTGTTTTCATCTTTTCGTTTCATAACAATAGACTGAAGAAGAATGACAAAATGATAAAGTATGGATCTCTCCACATGTTAGTTTAATGTGTTAGCTTCAATTATGGAGCAGGACCACGCAGCAAACCACACCTCTAATCAGCTGACAAGCCTGATTATACTCAACCATCCCTCATTATTCCATTTGTCTGCAACTCTTCAATTCATCCTCCCACCCTTTACTCTCCATTACTAATTCTCTTTTTCTGTTTCCACTCAGCTCCATGTCCACCTCATGGGGATGGTTCAAGATCAGCTTGGACAGAATTTGTTGAAACAGAACCCCCACCCTAAGTCTCCCTCCACCCAGCCTCACGATGTTCTTCCAGACATCAAGAAACAACTCACAACAGATCTCATGTCACATTTTAATCACTCTCATCCCTCAACTTCCTAAATATCCTTAAAATATTTAAATGCACACATTTGTGGTGTGTTCCTTACTAGTGAATTAAAAATAAGGGAATATAAGCTGAAGAAATAGTGTTTTTTACGAGGTTTGAGTCTATGTCTGGAAAAAATGCTTTTTCAGTGAAAATGAAAATGAAAAATTTGATTGGGCTTTACTTTAATTTGATCCTGTTGTTTCAACATTGTTCTTTTTGCATTGAAGGATTATTAAGCCTCTCTCTGAATGCAAAATGTGTTTTTGAAACTGGACACACTTTGAGCATGAATGAGGAATTTCAAACTGAGCATAATGAAGCATAATATTCAACCACCAAAACTATTTTTTTTTTCTGTTCAGGAATGCGAGTATATAAATAACATTTTACATCTTGTTCCAGAAATGATAATGTGCTTTACTTTTTTGATCTTTTTTTTGTGTAACAGTACATTTAAAATTCAAAAAACAATGTGAATTATATTTTAGGACTTAAAATCAACTGGGGTCTCCATACATGGTGATGCATTGACCATTACAAAATTTTAAGAATGATTTTGGACCATAGAGTCACTTTGTGCCGTGATACTCTGTAATAAAATGTGTTTTCTTTTAGTCACACCTACCCTCAATACAAGTTACAAAGACCTCTGAGGCGGTGGAGTTGACATGAACAGTTTTAGTTTGGCAGTTCAACAAAGAAAAAAATATCAACTTATTTGTTTATATAAAATTAAGCCTTTCAAATACAGTAAAACAGAAAATTCAATTCATTTTTCCAATCAGTGTCACAGAGATAATGGAAAGCTTGGACCTCTTATCACCATCAACTTTTTACTTTCTTCACTCAGTCACTTGTGCTATTTAAAATATAGTTAAGAAAACTACACCTACAAAATTTGCATATGTAGAAGTCATGTCACAGATTTTAACTTTAAACCCCAGTCCACAAAATAAAGTTCTGTTGCTAAATTCACTCAAAAAGATGCTTCACAGTTTTAGTGTTCACAAGCTGTGATTGTTTTTTAAGTTAAAGGAATTTGCTCTTTAACACTGGCCATTAGGTAACTAAAAAGTCATTTGGGTGGTGAGACCAATAGAGTTTTCCCAGGGAGCTCAGCACAAGTGCTTCACTATTTACAGCTCTATGTTTGTTTATTGTAAAGGAGACACCGTGGGGGTTAATAGCTACAATAGAGCAGGTGTGACCTTTGTGCCCTATCAGTTAAAGAAGGACCATCATAAATCCTGGACCAGAGTCATGAGTGCTGTAACTTAATGCATAAATGTGGAAAACATAACCCACCGTCCGGTCAGGCACATTAATTAAGTTCATTATGAATTAATCACAGCCCGTGGATTCATTTTCCACCTCAGTGGATTCATCCGTGGAGGTGATCAGAGGGCCACGTTGATCTGAATATGGAAAAATATTTGATTGATGACAATGATGTGCAAAAAAACACCCAGCTTTTTAACATGATAAGCTTACAGCTGATTGTTTAACATGGCTTTTAGATTTGCCAGATCACAGTTTGGAAAAGTCTCTAATTTGTCAATTAAGTATTAAGAGATATAATTTTATGTGTACATTCAATAAAAATAACAGCTAATGTATCAGCAGAATATTATGCTCAGCTTCATAAATCAGCTTACATGAAATAAGGGCGTATAAGTCATCACAATCCAAGAGCCATGTGTGACGACCATGATGTTTTACACTGGTCCTTTTACAGTTAAAGAAGACAAGACAAAAAAACTGACCTGCCTGCTGTCATTTGTGTGACTCCATCATGTACGAAAAAAAATAAATACAGCAGAGCAATGATCTGTTTCAACATTTCTGAAAATCATAGAGGGAAGACTAGTGTTGATGGACAGATTGCTAATAACAGCTAAGCTATGTTGCTACATTCACTGATCTTTATACATTTTATTCAACTTGATGTGTTTTCGCAAAAACTGTCCCCACAATTTCCTTTGATAATTGAAGATGCTTTGATGCAACATACCAAAAAAAACATCTGTAATATTGAGAGTAAGCAGGTCTAAATGAAAAGTCCAAAGACAGAAGAATATACAGATGATCGTGAATCCATCTGAATCCATAATTGATTCTGAATTGATACGTCACCTTCAGAGTTGACACTGAGTCACACTATGACGTAGGAAAGGAATCTGAACAATCATTCAATTTTCAATTCTTAACGCAATAGCAGATATCAAAAATAAAAAAAAGAAAAAAGGATTAGTTATTTTGTTATTCAGGTTTTGTGTCTAAACAAAAAAATGTTTTTCATCATTTCAGATTTTAAATTCATAATGGAAAAATGGGCCACATGATCAAATTTAATTTGATCCATAATGATTCCATCTTGCCAAGCTCAAACCCTCAATGACAACGTTAGCCAAATGTTGATCGACCCAATCAGGGTAAAGAGGCGGACACTGAAGATGTGACGACAGCAAGAAGCGACAGCATGTTCAAAAAACAATGGCTGCTCCTAAAGCGGTGTCCATGGATGTGGCAATATTTGTGTTTTCATCAGACACTGGTTCAATTTCTTCTTAAAAGAGGAAAAAATAACATCACTTAAATCTTGTCTTATGGGAAATCATGTTTTTGCCTTTCTCCGATTGAGGAAAAAACACTGAGCTGTTGGTCTCAGCTGCAGCAATGTATAGGCCTACCTTCCATGCTGCTTCCTACTGTACAGAAACAGAGCTGATCGCCAGCAGTCTGGCTCATGTTTATACTACTGATATGTACCTGATACAAACCAAATTAAAAATATTAAACCATCTCTTTGAATAAATTAATTGAGAATCATAATAAACATTTCTAAGTTTCACAAATTCAGCAACACACTTTTAAACTAGAAGGTAACAATCTCAAAATAAGGTCGTTCATTGAGAAAGATGTAATATTCCCTCTATCCACTAATTCTGTCAAATCCATGACAGTTTTACCTCAAAGAATGAGGATTTATAATGTAAATTAATGCACAAAAAGCACTGAATGAGACTGTTAAGAACTCATTCATTAGTTGTATTGTTGTCATTTATCAATGTTTCCTCCTGCAATGTGATTTTTGAGGGGAACTTTTTATGTTCAAAAATGTATAGTTAATCTTCAAATGTAAGACTTCTTTAAAGTCCCTTGTTGATCCACTTAATGGAATTCAAATGCAGTTACATTATTATCACCCTGTTATTAACCATCTCTGACGGTCTAAATCTGACTCTCCATGAGTGAACTGTTTTTTCATGTTGTCCCGCTGTGTCTGTGCTTGGCACAGCTCAGAGAAAACGTGTCCCAACAAATGTCTGTGTTGGCTGCTCACCAATGAAGACACAAGAAGTGTTTTTTTAAATTATGAATGGAAGAGGACTACTAAAGGCACAATTTGTAATATTTTCCCACCAGAGGGCACTAAACTAAACAAAGCACATGACAATGAGGCACGACCTAAGTGTGCCCACCACCATTGTTCCCTGGTGCTCAAACTGAGGACTTTATTAAATACAAACTACACTCTTTGAGGTCTGCTTAAACACCAGCCTTTCAATGACATGAGAAAAACTTGCAAAATGAGAGAAAATGGTTAATGAAGGACTTCCTGGTTCATGCTGTGAGCTGCTGCAAAGTTGTCTAGGATTGCTATGTCATGAATCAGGAAGTCCAGTTACAGAGTTTTTTTTTTTTCTATTTTCATGTCCCTCATCAGCCATGAAACAGAAATGCTGGTTTGCTGTGAAATGAGTAGACATCATGGATTGCCTTTTATGCTGGCCAAGTCTGCAATTCCTAGAGAGAAGTAAACTGAAGGCGTATGAGGAGCGCTCTTCATTTAACTTGCAAACTTCTTTTTCCTGGGTCAGTGTAAGTTACAGGTGGAAATTTAGGGGGCAGGTAAGCAGCAAAAAATTATGAATGAGATACAGAAACAGGGTGAAAGCAGCCTTTCATGTTCTCATGGCAACACCAAACAAGGAGCAGCCATTAAAAAAACAGTGTCTATAAAATACATTAATTTGTCAATGAAAACTTAACCCTTTAAAGCCCAAGTCCATAGATTATAGCCAGAAAATTCTAATTTTTTTAAGCTGAAATGTTTGTTTCACTTTCTGCTAAAATCTTAAAAAAAAATCAAAATGTCCATAAAATTCAACATATCGATTTTTCATATTTCATTTGATACATTAGGTGTTTCTGGCAACAATCCATTCAAGGACATTTTTATCATTTATCCGATTGTATTCAGATGGGTTTTTTTGTAATTTGTTGACCATATTGAGTAGATAGAGGTATTATAAAAGTATGTATCAATATGATACAATTGGCTTTATAGGGTTAAGAAAAAATTTGAGGTAATGTAAAAATTCATCTAAATTATATGGTTTACTTACATTCAGTCAGATACATAGAGAGTTAAAAAAAATATGCAGTTGAAAAGAAAAAAAAATCAGCTGATAATCCCCATTCAACACAGCCACTCTTTTAGCATTAACACTGCTGCTCCAAGAGGAGTAGCCCCTGTAGGGTCATACATTTTATAGCAAATGAAAAAATAAACACTGTATGCCCTGTGGTCCCATCTCTGAGAAAGCCTATGAAAGGTGACAGAAGACAGACTTTTATTTCAAAAGTTCAAAGAAATAAGAAAAATTTAGGTTCTTAAAACCACACATAAATGGCAGCACAATGTGCTCCAAGTCACGTGACTGAGGGGCCATTTACATGGCGCCGAAAACAGTCAAATCCGATAAGTTTTCATTGCGTTTTGGCCTTGCGTCTACATGGAAACTCGTCGAAAACGGAAACTTTTGAAAACAGGCTCCAGGGTGGAAAGTTTCCAAAACGCTCTCCATGCAGCCCCGTGTAAACACGCATCGGAGCATTTCAAGGTGAAACGCCGGCGTCACCATATGTGCAGTACTTTTTCAGATGAAGGCTGCGCGCACATACCAGGAACAACAGCAGCTTTGGCCGTCCGCCGAGCAACGTGTGAGCGTCTTACCGTGCTCGGTTTGTTATCCAGTCAAAACCATCCAGACAGATTTGTTGTCCGAACTGATGTGTTGTCCAGAAAAGAAACTCCTGCATCTCTGTACGTCCACTCGCCATTGTTGTTTGTGAAAAGTTTTTCTTCTTCGTACATGTATTGTAGCAGCGCTGCCTCTCTGCAGACCTACAGTGCCATCTACTGAATGCACACTACAGTGGATTAACTCGTCTCCGAGCGTCTTTGTCCGAATGCAGAAGAATTCTAAAACGCAAAGGAAAAATCTTTGCCTCTTTAAGTCAGGAGTTTCCATGTAAACGTAGCCTGATATTGCATGCCCTACAATGATGTAGGGCATGCATGACACAATGAGACTGTTGCACAGGCTCTCTCAGCTTCCAGTTTTTTTAAATTTGGTTCACATATATCACCAAAAACAATATTAGCACACTGACAGCAAACTTTTTCTAAAAGGTCATGGTAGAAAAATGTGCCTGAAGGCCTTTATATTTTTATTTTATCCTGAAAATAACTTAAGATGGTGTTTCTTTTGCACAGCAATGTATCCATTGAATCCAGTTTTGTCCCCAGTTGTAATTCATAACTCATAGAATTCCAAAGGCGCAGCCTAGACTTGCCTCAAGCAGCATCATTGTTCCCCACCACTATTTGGGAATCAGTGCCTTAAGGACCTTTTCTCCTGTTTTGTCCAATTAAAGGCCGGCCTGGGGAGCACTTCATCATGTTTTATTTATCAAAGGGGCATCCAAGAGGGCACTTTTACTTTCTTACTTCTCTGCTGTTCCTTGAACTTCAGTGCACCAGAAGGGCTGATTGTCCACCTGCAGGTGCACCAGTATATGACAGTAAAAAGTGTGTCAACCAACCCTGGACTCCCCTCTATCATGGACATTGTAACTTACTCCAAACTCATGATGACTCAAACACCCTCAACCATCCATTGATTTATGTATAAAGCCAGTCTTAATATATGTATTATATATGTAATATTTCATCTTAAAAGTCAGGATTTTAATTCCTCTTTTATGCACAAATTCCTCACGATAACTCCAGTGTCACCCATAGCTCGTAGTTGTGTGACACTTGCCTACATGTAAAGCAGTGTATTTGTTTTGTCTGCCTGAGCGCAAGACGCGCGTCCTGCGTAAAATTGTTGGCACATCTTCCACTGACGCGCACTAACATGAAGATTTTTTTCAGTTGATAGCTCCATAGACTCACCTGTCCACGCTGATCACACACAGGGTCATGATGGAGGCGGTGCAGCACATTACATCCATGCCGATGAAGATGTTACAGAAGGCTTCTCCAAACAGCCACTTTCCCCCCGTCAGGTCTGTAACTATCACAAAGGGCATCACCACGATGGCCACGGACAGGTCCGCCACCGCCAAAGAGACCAGCAGGTAGTTTGACGGCTGCCTCAGCTTCTTCACGACGCACACCGCGATCACCACCAGCGTGTTCCCCATCACAGTGACCGCCGTGATGATCGCCAGCATCACCCCGATGACGATCATCTCCGGGCGCCCGAAGTGCAGCTGCTCCCCGCACGACTCGTTCCACGTGGTGGAGGTGTTGGGGCTGATGGTGACGTTGTAGAGCTGCGGAGTGCCATTGATAACTTCGGAAATTTCCTCCTTCTTGTTGAAAGTGAGCTCAATTCCCGAAGTATTGAACATCACGACGACGCGGACTCCGTGGGGCTGCAGGGGACGCCTCGCCGCTGCTCTCCAATTACGCGCATATTTGGATGTGTGTAACCTGCTCTCGGCTCCTGCCCAGCGGTTTGAGACTGACGCTCGTGCAGCTGCAGCGCATCCCAGCTGACAGCAGCTTGATTTGAACACGTTTAAAAATGACCCCTTGCAGGAAGAGCTGAAGGTGCGCGCGTCATCCCAAGAATAAAAGAAAGTGAACTTCTCCTCCAGAGCCGTGAAAGGGAAAAAGTTGAAAATCATCCACAGACAAAGCTTCTCTCTCAGTGCTTGTTCTTCTGTGTACGGAGTGGA
Source organism: Scarus forsteni (assembly GCA_036419115.1). NCBI lineage: Eukaryota > Metazoa > Chordata > Actinopteri > Labriformes > Labridae > Scarus > Scarus forsteni. The sequence continues at coordinate 52,308,849 of JAZDUH010000066.1, read as the reverse complement.
CAAATATGGACTATTTGGGGAGTTGCGCTGCGTAAACCGCACCTACTCATGTGACGCACGGGGAGCCAACCAAGGAGACAACTACAGGATACGACAGGGGTGTAATTGTGCGCTCAAGGAGATTTAAGTAGCAGATGCATACATAGTATTAAGGGCATCTTAGTAGATGATCGACTGTTCAAGCTGTAATAACACTTTTGCAGACATCACACATTAAGATAAAATCATTTAACGGAATTTGACGGGTGTACTTTTCATATGTGTCTGTGGATTTATCACCAGAGCTGCAGGAGTCCCAAACAGTGCCATTATGCAACCTGCACTGTAGTTGTTCAAGTGAAAAAGGAGCACCTAAAGCACTTTTGTACCTCAGGCCAAGGGTGGGAAGGAGCAGTAGCTAGTCTGTAGCCAGATTTTTATTTACAGCTATCTTGCATTCATATTTTTGTTATCATTTATTTATATTTTTATTTATTATTTTTTCATAGTTTTACTTGTGCCTATCTTATTTTACCAGTCTTTGGTAGCCAGTGCCCGCAGCACAACCAAGAAGGACACATCCAGGCTGAAGAAACTGATCGTGTTGGCTGGCTCTGTTGTCGGCATGTGGCTGGACACTCCGGTGACGGTGGCAGAGAAGAGGACAGCAAGCTGCTGGACATTTTGGACGATGTCAGTCACCCTCTGCATCCCGTCATCAGCAACCAGACCAGTCTGTTCAGCCCAAGACTCATTCGCAAGAGCAGGACCAACTGTCTGACAAACTCGTTTGTCTCTCAGGGCATCAGACTGCCAGGAAGACAGAGGACGCCGTGGCCAGTCAGTATGTACTTTTATATCTGTATTTCATTTATATTTATTTAAAGTTTTGTTTTATATTTTTAAATCTGTAATAGTGAAGTGCCACTGAACCTGAATTTCCCTGAAGAAGGCTTTCCAAGGGAATAAAGTATTTATAATCTAATCTCATTTGTATATCTTTATGTATGCTACATAATGCTGCTGCTGGAATCTTAATTTCCCTACGGGGGTCTTCCTAGGGGATTAATGAAGTTCTACTGTACCTAATCTGATCTAATCTAATCTAGAATATTATAGTATCACTATCATTTACACCTATATTTTTACCATGTTGTCCCCATAGATTTTATTTTCTTTGTTTCCAAAAACACCATGTTTTTCCTGTTTTTGATGCAACAAAGTAATGTTTGTGCACTTTCTGCATCACAAAAATGCATATTTTAAGGGAGAGGCCCTGGAAATACTTACCAGAGAATATTTGTTAAAAATACTTTTTGCTGTATTTTCCAGCAAGTGAATAGCATGTTAAGATACTTGGCTCCTAGAAAAAGATGTTTTAGAGTAAGACAAATGTGTTATCTGTGAAATGATGAAATCTTTAAAAGGATTAAAGAGAAGAGATGCACAAGCACTGGTTATTTTCTAATGTGACTTGATTTAAACTGGAGACTTCCTCTCCTCGAATCAACAGCCCTATAAGCACTAAACCAGCAGTCTCCAATCTTTTTTAGCTGAAGATCACCTATAATGCTAATTGAGATGGCACAATCTACTTGCCTGAGAACCATAGACAAAATTTCAAATTTTGATGATCATCATTTAACTTCATAATGAAAGATACCATCTTCAATCCATAAATGTGATAAAGAGCAGGAATTAAAATAAAGATTCTGTGGATTTAAAATCACATTAGCACAATGCAGCCTATTATATATCAAAACTCATCACCAAGCACTGGATCAATGTTAGCATAAAACACAATTTAGTTCATCTTAATATCTTTCTAATACTAAAAACTAATGAAGTGGAGAGAAACCAGTCAGACCCAATTTAACTTGCACCTCCTACCTCTGTGTCAGATAAAGGATGAAGCCCCTAGTCTTAAAGAGCTTCTCGAATTGTATAAATATGTATTGTAGATCAAAATCTACAGGTTGGTGACCCCTGCTAACCATGAAATGAATGCTGATCCTTTTGTTATCAATGGTACTTTAAATTATTATTAATCTCCACGAGGAATTGTTGCTAAATTGTAGTTTCTGTTTTCCAAAACAACAAACCAAAACTCCACTCTTAAGATATGAACCTGCACTCTCCTGAGATCAAGACAACAGTCCTAATCACTACACCATAAGGCTGAAGGTTAAATATTGTAGCCCAAGTCTTAATCTTTTGATGTATGACATGGGTTAAAAGTGACTTGACTGAATTTTTATGTTTTTGTGTTTTATCTTTGCAAACAAAATATTTAATCATTCTGTATTTCAGATATTCTTATGTTAACTTATTTTGTGCATCATATATTATCTCTTTAGTTGTTTCCTGTCTTTTTTTTTAACTTTTGTATCACTACCCCTTTAATACACAACATTGGGCTAAAATGAAGACATGAAAGAAACGTGGAATTGAGTTAAACGCCTGAAATTTGTAAATTTGTGATGAACACACACAAACACAGGTTTTATTTGTAATATGACATACTACATTTCATCTGATACTGGCCACTTTTAATTCTAATTTATTGTGTTGAAGGACGGTTGTAACAGTTTGCTTACAAAGGCAACAGAAATGTCCAGTGACCTTAAGGTAAGCATTTTTCATTGTTTCATATTAATCAAAAGCTCATACACCATCTACACAACCACGAGGACCAAGACCAGAATACTGTCCATACCAGTCGTACCTGCACCACTTTATCTAACATTGTCAAACAATGCAAATTACATTTAGTGGTTATTATTATTATGTAGATTTGTTTTACAAAGTGTTTCACTCTGTCCCATACACTGCAAAAGTAGAGCACGCCGACTACATTATTCCCATTCCCAAACACTTTCTATGGACTGTTGTCCAGATGAACTTTCAGATATATTCAACAGTCCATCTGCTGTGTCAAGTTAGGTCACCTGCAATTTGTTCCCTCAGGTTATGTTTTTGCTGGTGTATGTTTGTTTGTAAGGCAAGGCAAGTTTGTGTGTAGAGCACAAGTCGTAAACAAGGTAGTTAAAGTGCTTTACAGAACAAGAAAAATACATTAAACTCACAATACAAAACAAAAACAAAAATAATCATTATAAAATAACCTTTAAAAGAGAAGAGTGCAGATAGGATCCTTTCAGTCACATGCACAGATAAACAGAGCTGTTTTGAGCCCAGATTTGAACATTGTCAGAGTAGAGGCCTGTCTCACATCTTCAGAAAGACTGTTTCAGATTTTAGCTGCATAAAACTGGAACCCTGACTTTACATGTTTAGTCCTGACTCTGGGCACCAGCAGGAGGCCGGTCCCTGAGGTCTTCAGAGTCTGAGATGGTTCATATGGCACTAACATGTCAGAGATGTGCTGTGGGGCTATAGGCTGTGGAGAGACTTGTAGACAAGGAGAGCTGCTCTAAAGTTTATTCTCTGAGCCACAGGAAGCCAGTGTAGGGACCTGAGTACAGGACTAATGTGCTCTTACTTCCTGGTTCTGGTCAGGACCAGAGCAGCAGCGTTCTGGATGTACTGCAGCTCTTACAGCTCGTTTGGAGACACCAGTGAGCAGGTCATTACAGTAATCTAACCTACTAGAGACAAATGCATGTACAAGTCAGGTTTAGACGTCACAACTTGAGTTTGACAATGTTTTTATTTAGATTGTAAAAGGCTGCTGATATTGATTTGATGCGTTTGTTAAAGTTTAAGTCTGAGTCCACTATTACCCGAGATTTCAAACCTGATTTGTAGATTTTAGAGAGAGAGACTGGAGGTGACTGCTGACACTTTGTCTTTGTGTCCGTGGACCAAATATGATGGCATCAGTCATGTCTGAGTTTGGCAAGTTTGCCTAAAAAACTACTGGATGGATTTTGCTGAAATTTTCAGGAGATATTGGTAAGGGCCCAACTTAAAAAAGGTTAGATTTTGTTAGCGAACAATTGTTTCTCAATAACAGTCTAACTAATATAGGTATCAACATGAGTGCTTGGTGTGTGTCTTCAGGGTCATTAACCTTATTATTATGGTAACTTTAATTTAATTTAATAGTTTATTTGACAGGGGCCATGCAAGACAAAGGGCTGTCAAGCCAGAGTTAGCTATAAAGCTAATTTTCATCTGTGGTGAAAATATACAATACAATAAAAACAGAAGAATATACAATACAATAATAAAAATATACGATACAATAATAAAAACAATACTAAGATACAAAACAATTATAAACCAATTTTATCATGAAACTATTGCTTAAAGATGTAACAATAATATGTAAGCTACCTTGGTGGAGGTTTGTCTTCTCTGAGTGTTTTCTAGTTATTTTATAATAATCATGCCATTTTGATAGTCATTTCCAAACTCTTTCTTCCACATGTCTCTCATTTGAAGATGAGGCAGACATTTTACTGGGAACAATGCAAAGGAAGACTCACTTGGCTCTAAATAGAACAACTCCATCACTCAAAAGAGGGGCCATAAGCATGGCTTTCTTGTTTTGCCAAACTCCAGCAGAGGGGAGTCCAGTAGAGTTTATGGCGCTGGGGGACAGGCAGGCATATGGTCAAACTTCTCAGGATTTTGGCTTCTTCCATCATCATCCAGGCAGGAACAGCTGTGGTGTGTTTTTCCCGCTGGCTCTTGAGGGGCCATTGCAGTTTCCCACAATTTTCCCACAGCCTGTCATCCCCCGTCAACCCCAGGACACTTCCTCCACAGCTGGCCATTTACTCACCATTACCTGGCAACTCGTATCATGTCACATCACATTAATGGCAGCGATCACTCTGCGTTTCTGCTGTCAGAGAGATTTGGACATTAACTCTGAGGATGTTGCAGATTGTGGATGTCAGATAAGATATGTCACATTTCCAGGAACAAAAGCCTTTGAGGCGAGTCCTCTGGGCTTTAACAGAACAGGCTGTCAGTGTTTTAGTTCATCCCCTCTGAGAATCTTTCATGAGAAAGGTTAAACAGATTTGGATTAAACAGCTTTGGGTGCAGTAATGAGAGATTGATGTGGAAGAGTTACAATTAAGTGCTAAAAACAATTTAAGTGTCATGGGAGGTGTTCAATCTACAAAAATCACATAAATATGCAACCAGCTAATTCATAAAGCACTGATATGTAAACTACCCTGTGGTTATACTTGTGTCCATTAGATTTGAGCCATAAAACCACGTCTCAAACTACATCACTTTGAAAAGTACAGAGGTTTGAAACTGAATGGAGTGCATTAGCTTTAAGCATTGCTGCAAGTTTAATATTGAATCATTTTCAAATGATTGTGGAGCTGCCCTCCTTTGTTTCATACAGCGTTTCTAAAGAGAAAGTGACAGAAATACTCAAGGATTGGAATAAGGTATGTGAAACAGTTTGAGAGAGACAGGCTTGCTGAGTGGGGATATTTGAGATGTAAAGTTTAATGTAATGTTTCCAATGTTGTTAACGGTTATCATTTTTATGTTTTTATCTGTGTTGCTGCAGGGTACTCCTGGAGAGGAGACCTTGGTCTCAGTAGGTCATCTCTTGTTTAATAACCCTCCCTTGTTAGCTAAATGAATGGGTAAATAAATATATAAATAGATATGTAAAATACAGAAACTAGAAATGCACCAAGAAAACAAACCTCTGCAAGGCATTTTGCAACATTGTTGAGACAGTTACTATACAAAAGAAAATGTGGAAAACAGCCCCACCTTGCCCCGTTAATAAGTATGTAAAACTCTTGGGTTTACATCTGGATTCAAGTCACCACCAAAATGTAATCACTTCTTTCCTGAAAATGTCACCTTCATCAGTTGGGAGCTTTCTGAGTTATAATACAAATGTGGAAACTGCCCTACCTCTCAGTCCTCCAGTCGTTCTCATCAGGGTGGAGGTCCAGTTGCTCTGAGGTCTGCTCCTCATCTTAGTCTCCAGCACTCCATCACTAACACCACTCCACAAATCCTGTCCTGCTGTCGGCCTCACTATCTATTTAAGTACATCACAATCCAGTCTGATTGCCAAATGCATTGCATATTTACCAAAGTTTTAGATTTTTTTTAACTCATATTCAAGTCTCTCTTCATTAAAGTGTGTTTACATTTTGTTAAATGATGAAGCTACCTGGCCGTCATTATCTGTTTGACTGTGTCACTTTTTCAAACTCATGTTGATAAATTTTCCATTTACTGTAAATAAAACCTGAGCATCTTTTTTAAGGGAGCAAATCTTCACCTGTCTACTCTTGGGTGAATCCATGAACAAACATTTAACTGAAACAGACACACTGATGGCATTATTTCAGTTTGTGTCAGAGGAGAGTTTGGCTCTAGGTCTTTATAGTCAATATCCTAATAACCTGCGTGTTTGGTGAAGCCTGAGGATTCCCTCTTTTGGTGGTTAACTGCCTTTAAAGCACTTCAAAGAAACATTGACAGGTTGCAATGTCAAGAAAAGTGTAAATCTTGATGGCAGTAGTAACATTAATTTTACGGATATGTGTCCATAATGAATATTTATGTTTTATTTGAACTTTAACTGAACAGACTATTTCTAAGTTAACCCATTTTAAGTATAGTCACAGGTGAGGGGTGCACTGGAAGCTCAAACCCCATGTTCAGCTCAGGAAACAAGACATTTGCAAACGTGTTTATCCACTTTTGATAGATCTGTCTGCAATTTTTATTTTTATAATATTAATGTTGTGTATGGAACTATTAAATTTAAGGGTAGCACAATAATATCTGGGGTGTCCAGCCCAGGCAGCAGCCTTCAGGGTGGGAAATGGAGGCCCAAACGGAAGTGCCAAAATCTGCAGTACCCAGAGTGTCCACTTGAGGCTGGCTGCAGTAACTTAACACCTTAATAATTGTATGTGTGGGAAAAGAAACTGTTTTCAATCTCAATACACATCTTTACGGCCTGGTTCAATAAAACTGCTTGAGTCTAAAACTATAATAAATTCATGTGCTCTCACTGTAAGAGGGGTAAACATTTTTCATTTCATGACTGTTTTAATTTCATTGAGGATTACTGCACATTTCTGGTTTTGGACGTGCCAAGTCACTATTGGTCAGCAGGCCTTAAGTCCCCTCTCAACACAAGTTGAGCTAAAGTTTGGTTGAGATAGCACGTGAAGTATAGCAGTATTCATTAGAGGGCAAAAACAGTGTTCAAAAGGCTCCATGGCTTTGTCCGTACTTTGTCTACAGTTCATTCGTGGTAAGACCCACAACCAGGATGTTTTTGTTTGTTTGGGGGTTTATGTTTTAGCCTTAAAGCTACTCAGAGGATGAATGTTCCCGCAACTTATTCAACATGCGCTTTATGATAATATAACTGTCATTCATGCCTTTATCCAAGGGACAGGGCAGTGGAAAAGGTTAGAAGGTTAGGGAAAGAGAGTGTAGATTACATGGTGTAAAGAAGCTGTAGGCCACCTTTTAACAGGGCCAAGTATTTTAATGACTACAACATATACATATGGTGTTCATATTAACTAATGACATCTGAAGAGGGGCCCAGAGATTTTTGTAGGTGGGTCTTTATCTGCTTAGAGAATTCAATCTTTGTGCCTCCTCTCCAAATACTTGCACGTTGAACAAATATCAGCTTCGTTATTAATTTTTGTTGCCTTATTAATTATGATAATAATGATTTCACAGTAGTCATCCAATTAAGGTCATGTACTTTTATGAAATGTGAGTTTTCTCTGCTCCTGGTAACAAATAGCATCACATTAGTTTCACAAGAGCAACTGTTATTGCACTTTGAAGGCCTTTGGATTTGCAGATTGTGCATCCATACTATACAAAACTGCCCATGAACATCCACAGATGTTTTAGTTTTTAACTCACACAAAGGGTACCATCTCATTTTCATCTCTGTGAATGGTCTGTGTTTGCTTAGCTGTAAATATGCAAATAATGGTCCCTGGGAGTGTCCACAGAATATAGACTAATAAAGCCATCTTTTTCTATTCACTGAACATAACAGTCACCAGAGATAAGAACAGGACTAACTTGCATTGCAGCACACATAAAAAAACTGGAGAGAAAATATGGGGGTGAGCGCTGTACTGGGTCAAGGTGTATGATGACATATACGTAGATCTGGGTGCTCTTGAAGTAGTGCAGGATGAAGGTACAGTTGAAAAAAAACATGAGAAATTTTAGGCACACCCATGTGGTCAAAATTGCTTTGTTTTAACAGGGATCATGTCCAAATAAAGCTGTTGACCTGCCAGGAATTAAGCAGGTTTAAACAAACCCAATCACTACCAAACTTAGTGAAGCAGTGACAGCCAAAAATAGCCGGTGTTTATTCACAAACCTGCCTCCACATAGAGCAATGATTTATCCCAGACATGAACTAGGACACCACCCAGTGTCCAATACTGAAATGACACCTTCTACAAGGAATCAGTTTTTCAAAGTTTAAGGGAGATCTCCAACAAAATCTGTCCCTCACATCACAACAGATTCAGAGACCAAGGAGTAAGGTGTCTTTGGCCTAAATGGAACTTTTTGCACAAAATTTGTCTGGTGGACTCAGTCCTTTAACTTGTTAGCCTTTCTTAGACCGAGGGTTGACCAAATGACATTGCTCATAAGTAAGAGAAAAGTCATTTCACAAGTTTATAGTGTAAAATCAGTTCTCTATAAACAATGAGAATTTCTTTTTCAGATAAACCTTTACAGCATTTTTTCACATATGCACAAACTTTTGCATAACAAGGTATGTCAAGATGTAGTATACTGTAGCGCAGTGATTCCCGAGAACATTGCAGGGGGTACGTGGAAAAATTATTTTCAACTTGGAAGTAATGAGTTAAGCCTGTCAATGGAATTGTATGTGGGAGCTACAACTAGTTTCCCCAGGGAAACAATAACCAGAGCTGAGCTAAAATAAACCAGCTGCTAACCTGCAGCTGAATCATCCAGTTACTCTGGATTCAAGAGAGGGTTAAGAGAAGCCTGCAGAGAAACTATTTTGAGTGTTTTGTTCCAGATTTTTAAAGTTTAAATGCCTGTTAAAAGGGGTCTTATAAGGAGCACCGGTGTTTTGTGGTAAACATTACAACAGTTATAAACAACAAAGGCAGGTTGATTATTTAGATTTTGTCTCTTTTTATTTAATTACATATTCATTTTTAAGACACAATTTTATATATTGTTATTTTTTTAATTTAAGTTAAAAGGAGAACATTTCTGAGAACTAAATGTTCAAATTAAGGAGATAAAATAAAATATTTTCATTTATTAATCAGTTGTGTTACATTCTGCTTTAGAAGAATCATGAACATGTATGAGTGTAGGGGTACTCATGGTATGACAAAAGGCTCAGGGGTACACAAGACAACAAAGGTTGGGAACCACTGCTGTAGCGTACTGTTTTAGCTCATTTAGTTTAGTGCTATTTGTTTAAAATTGTTATTTTGTATGAATGGTGTTCTATAAATACAGATTTTACCAATGCAGTGCTTACTTAATAAGAAAATCATCCCTCAGTTAAGCACCTGCCTAAAGAAGAAAGAGATCTTCAGTTGTTGTGTCATTAAATGCCCCTGACTTTCTTATCTCACTTTAACACAGGCCAAACTCTATCATTCTATTAACAGCCTGCTGGGATTGATTTTTTAACAGCATTTATGGCAGAATTACAGCAAGGGTCAGATCCAAATTTTCAGTCTAAGCTCTTGATTGTTGAGTCCAGGGCAGAGCCTTGTAAGAGGCACACCTGCAGCTAAAAACATCAGTGGTACAGATTTATTTATTTAGAGTGTAAATGCTAACAGCTCTCTTCTTTTAAAGTGTCATCCAGGAGAGCACAATAAAGAGACAAAAGCTTTTCTCTTCTTGTCGTCTCCTGAGGCTGGACTGAATGAATGTGATGCACATTGTTCCTGTTAATGATAAAAAAATATAATACAATTACTTGGTCATGTGTATTCATAACTCCTCATATCTTGGCTTGAATATTTTAACTGACAAGATAAGGCTCCTGAAATAAACATAAACTCTCTGGTTATCTTTGATCGAGGAGGAAGCTTACACTCAATCAGGAGGGCAAAGCTGTCATTTCCCCGTTGACTTTCTCTCAGCCCTTATCTTTTCTCTTGTGCACATATTACAGTCAATCCACCCTTTTATCATGACACAAGTACAGAACCATAAAATCCAGGCTGTAGATGAGAAAAACACCAGCTTGTCTAGCTTTTATACTTTCCTCCTGAACACACGTACAATCATTAGGCCTCGTTCCAGCCTATTGGCTTCATTCAGTAGCTGCTTAAATCTTTAGCGAAGAGGTCGGGTGGGGATAGTTGTCACACTACTTTTAGGGGGCTAGTGTCAAACATGTAACCCATTATGATAGAGTTAGAAGACCATTCAAAGGCATAATCAACCACAATGTGCAAAGGTGATTACAATAATTACAGGCACGTAATTATTAAAATTGAAATTTATATCAGATCTACTTTAAACAGACCATGTTTTACTTTAACCAGGGCTCATATATTAATTTTTGATGTCTGCCAGAATATGCTCACAATGACTAATGACCAGAAAACATTCTAGTTAGTTCAGTGGTGATTGTCCCCATGTTGTCATTAATGATTGAAATTGAAAACCAATATCAGTAGAGAATTGATAACAACTCGTTCAATTAATTGACAACATTAGTCTCTTTCTTATCAACTTCTGCCACTGACAGGGGTCAGAAGCATTAAAAAATAGTGGCCTAATTTTTTTTTTTTTTCTAAAAGATGCCAAGTGCATACATTTCAGTAAGTGGAAACACCAGCAACTTGTGGGTGTATTTATCTGTGCAGCACCTATCATGAGATAAGGAGAGTTATGTGTTTCATGTTGTTGCCACTCATTACGCAGACTCATCCATGGAAATAAAATCTGATTTATTTCCATCCCTAGCAGTTATTCTGTGCTCTCTGTTCTGTGATGGGCTCGCTACCCTGAGTGAGGTTTAAACTGATGATGAAACAATGGCAGGATGTCATACTGGTAAGTCTATTCAGGGGGAACGTGACTTTCAAGCAGTTACTGGAGCCATACAGATAGAAGAGGGGGAAGGCTTTTTGAAGCATACTTTTTGTCCTGTGCATAGAAGTACTCTATCACACAGAAGAGACATGTGAAACACAATAAAGGGCATGAAATCTCAAAAAGCATTTTTTCACTTTCACTTTTCTAAAAATGACAGAGTTTCTTACTGATTTGATCTTTGTAACGTAGAACTCGATAAGGCTTCAGAACAGACAGCCCCATTCACTGGTGAGCTTCAGTATTTACATCCACCAAGGAGGTTGTGTTGGCATTTGTTGATTTATTGGTTTCTTTGTCTGTGAGCAAGATAACTCAAAAAGCACTCAATGAGCTCTCAGATTTTCAGGGAATGTTGGTCATGGCACACGGAAGAAGTGATCACATGTTGGTGATCCAAACGCTGCCCTATTTTAATTGTTTTTTTATGTTTCTATGTGTAGCACTCTATAAATGATATGTAACACTATCATTGTTTTACTATTTTTATTATTATCATTGCTATTATTATTATTATCATTATTATTATTATTATTATTACTATTATTAACCCTTTCATGCATGATGTCCTCTACAGTAGACGAACATTTAAAATAATATTTTATACCCTTTAGGTTGCAGTACAATGCCCAACAATCAGGTGGGGAACTCCCAAACACTTGTCTTAACTTTTATAAAAACACTAACTTCACACATTTTTTTTTTTGCCATATTCAGATATTACATCATAAATGAAAAACAACCAACCGAGGACAGATTTGGCATTTGTTTTTAGATTTTACATAATTTAGTATTTTTTACTTTAAATTTTGGTGTAATTCACAAGTGAAGAGTTTAATTAAATAGCAATAATATACATACTACAGACTTTTCTTTTACTTTTATTACTCTTAAAAGTTCGTCAAAGATGTGTTTGTGAATCTATATTTACAGGTACATCTCAAAAAATTAGAATATCATAAAAAAGTTCAATTTTTTTTAACACTCATTTCAGAATTAGCAAAATTTCAAGCAATAAATGTTTGAAATGTTTCACTCTATCTGTAATGAATCTATATAATATATGGGTTTCACATTCGGAAATGAGTGATGAAAAATTGGACTCTTTCATGATATTCTAATTTTTTTGAGATGTACCTGTAGTTCCACTAACTTACTATTTATACCAATGATGCATGGTGAAGTGGACAGATGCATAACTCCCTGAAAATATAACTGAAAAAATGAACATGATTTTTGACTTGTTTAAAAGTAAAAACAAACATTGAAAATACTATTCCTTGGTGATTTAATCATTCATGCATGACAGGGTTAATTAACTAACTTTCATTCTAGAACAAAGTTTTCGTCAATATTTTCATCATCTTCTCAGCCTTTAGTCTCAGCATGGCTGTCAGATTAAAGGGCCTCGTCCACAAATCTCCAACATTGTCCAAAAACTTCCATTAGATCAATGAAGGATTTTGTCCTTGACCTCTGAAGCTTTTGTAACTGTGCATTGATAGGTACAGTATGTCTAAGCTCGCCCTGAGATTGTGATTTTGTATACCAGGTGTCATTCCAGCATTGGACACTGGGTGGAGTCCCAGTTTATTGTTCTTATAAAGTCATGTTTTTAAGTGAAGGCAACTTTGAGAATAAACACAAGCTTATTTGGCTGTGTCACAGTGTCACAGTGTCACTGAGTTTACTGAACCCTCTATTGCATAGTGTTGCTATATGGCAACAATTACTTTACCTTCATTTTTCTAAAAAGCTATGAAATAAAATGTATGTTTTTACATTTAGGTCTGAAAAGGGGGCTTCTAGTTTGAAGGAAATAGAATTTATGAGGCCGCATGACCAGGATATCTTGTTTGCCAGTCCTTTATGCTAATGGACCTTTGACATCAAACATAATTGTCTGGGGCTCTCCAAGCTTGTCTTTTATTCAGAATTTTAGTATTTGTATTTAGTATATATTTATATTTTAGTACTTTCACCAAATAAAAAATTAAATCACTATCTGGGGTAAGTAAACTTTATTTTTATACATTTAATTAAATTTTGTTGTCATAATTTTTTTGTAATATGCCAAAACAGATTTGTTGCCATATGGCAACAATATGCAAATACGGAAAATTCCTATTGTATACAACCTAATGGAGTTCCATTCACTTACATAGCATGAAACTATCTTGAGACTGTTTACATCTTTGGCTTATGTTTTAAAAGTAATAACATTATATATTTTTATATTTTGTAACTTAAGTATGTTGCTGGCTATCCTTAACAAAGTATCCAATTTCCTCCATACAAGATGCATCCCAGCTACTTCTACAGGAGAGGGAAATAGAGCAGGGCAGAAATAACTGTCAAACTAGAGGAGGAATCAGATCAAAATTAACAGAAATGAGTTGAAATCAAATGAATCAAATGACATAAAACGAAAAAAAAAAACAATTGAATGAAATGGGGGAAAAGAATGATAGATTGAACTTAATTGAAACAAATTCAAGGTTTTGGGTTTTTATTAGCAGACGTTGAGAGGAGCTGCTTTGTTGACTTTCACAAGGCATGAAATGAAATCAGATCAAATTCATGAAATCATATTAAATCAGTTAAAATGAGTTGAAATCAAATGAAATGAAAGAAAAAAAAACAACTGAATGAAAAGGAAAAAGAAGAATGATAGATCGTACTTTATTGAGCCAGGTTCAATGTTTTGGGTTTTTATTAGCAGATGTTTTAGATAACTGTTAAATTTCTAGAATGTTTTCACTGTATAAATGTTTATTTGTTCATTTTGGATGAGTATGACATGGATATGTTGAGTCTTGTTTTAAACAAAATGCCTTTTTGGTCAAAATGGTGATTTTATGGTACTTTCCACTGCATATTGTTACAATATAGCAACAATTGATCAAAGACCCCCCTTTAAACTTAAAAAATATATATATATATATATATATATATATATATATATATATATATATATATATATATATATATATATATATATATATATATATATATATATATATATATATATATATATATATATATATATATATATATATATATTCAGTAAGAAAAGCATTCAAAACATTCTTTACCATTTTTAAGTAATGTTCCATGCAATAGAGGATTAATTTCTGGCAGGCAAACAGATTTATTTGTTTGCTGGGATGCAATTTTTTTTTTTTTTTTTAATAAAAGCTTTTCTTGTCTGCAAAAGGACACCATCACTCCCAGCATGTTACTTGGCTGTGTCTTTGTGTGTGTCACATTTGTGGATGTTACACAAACAACATTAGGCTGGTGCATCAGTGAGCAAAGACACGCCAGTGCACAAAAGCGCAGACCCATTATTCAGTAATCAAGGGAAGTTTCCCTCTTTATTTGTGGAATAGCATCAATGCAAGAGCATCTAACTCCCAATCACTGACATGAACAGTAAAACATGATTAGTAATGCATGTGCTTTTAGTCTGTGTACTTACTATGGTAAAAGTAGCTGTTTATACAGACTAAAAGCAGCAGGTGTTACAGTGTTAAATCCATTCCACTAGGGCCAGTGGGAGCCTTTGTGGTACCAGTCTCTGAAATCAACCCACATTTGGCAAATTTGCCAGTGTTCATGTCGGGTCCTGCTTTTCTCACCCAATAAAACATTTACAACCAAATCAGAGACCAATTATGTGAACAGGCCCAAAGGCATACAGATCTCTCTAGATTTTTTTTTACTGATTACTGTAGTTATTTATTTTCATTTTTGCTATCTTTGTATTGCCTTGGGGCTGAAGAAAGTTGAAGGTTTGACTTACTGAATCAGTCTGGGTAATCACTTTCCCCAGGTTCTCCATGTTTCCTCCAACAGGTCAAAACATGGTTGTTAGGTTTACTGATGATAAAACTGCCCCTCGGTGTGTTTGTGTGTGTGTGTGTGTGTGTGTGTGTGCGTGTGTGTGTGTGTGTGTGTGTGTGTGTGTGTGTGTGTGTGTGTGTGTGTGTGTGTGTGTGTGTGTGTGTGTGTGTGTGTGTGTATGTGTGTCTGGATATGTCTCTGTATTGGGGGGGGGGTATTTCTGTTTTTATGCTTTTTTTATCCTCTGTGAGGCACTTTGTGTTGCTTCTAAGTATGAAAAGTGCCTTATAAATAAAGTTTGATTTGATTTGTACTATTGTATTTTGTTTTTATTTAAACTTTACACTTCATGGGCTTCCATGTGCTTTGATGAGATGTTAATGTGTTTTTCTAGAACACCAGCATCTCTGTTCTTTTGATGACATCACAAAGTTCTAGATTGTCCAGGAAGTATAAGAGCAGAACCGAGCTGCAGACAGTCGGAGGTTTATAGAGAGGAGATACTTACATCGTGACAAAGGACATTCTTGTTGGAAATATTTCAGCTTGAATTCACTTTGGTTATTTTATTCAGTCAAAACGTTTTTTGACGACATTTTGTTGGACATCCTTTTGTTGAAGTTTGTCTGATTTCATCAGCCATCACTTTACAGGAAATTTCATCAGCCAACAGCAAATCAACTGATAACGACAAACATGCCAGCAGGTGAGTACCAATCTGTCCGTTTTCATGTTTTCATGTGATTTATTGTAAGATCAGTCATATAACTTAAAATGTATTTACTTAAAATGTTGAATAACAGCAGCAGAACAAACTTTGAATGTTGTGCCTATGCACAAACTAAGGTTTTCAAACTAAGGGAGGAACACCAAGGTTATATTGATGTAAAACAGCCACTTTATTGGGTGTTTTGATTTCTAATTAGTCTGCTCTACTTCATTACCTTATTATATCTACGTTCTTCTTTTTTAAATTTGGTAGCAATTATGGCTCTTAAAGCCGATGGCATGAATTTCTGCAAGTCTTTCTATTTTTGAAAGTTTTTTTCAAATTCAGCTCATTAGTTACCATTAAAGGTCAATTATACAATTTCTACAACCACAATAGACCCTTGAGCAAAATATGTACATTAAGAAATTCTTCTAGTTCGTAATCAATATTTTTTGCTTTCTTTCTGAAGAAATCTATCAATCCACTTCCGCTTTAGTTAAAATGCCAATTTGAGTGCATAAAATAATTTGTTTATATACATATATATGTATTTAAACAAAACAAAGCAAAGAAAATGCTAGCATGTATATATATAGAACTTTAAAATGATTTCATATTTGAAGTTATGAGCAGAGCTAAAGTGGATTGAGACTTATGCAGAAGAAACAGAAATAAAGATTTACACTTACAAATTCAAATCTTGCAGCTTCAATCCACAATTAGTAGGATATTTGGCAGGTTGTTGAATAATGATGCATGGATGCTTGGTCCTAAAAGGGCCAAAAGAATGAGCACGTGAAAATGCATGAAAGTACAAAAGATATCAAACCACTGCCACACTATTTTATTATATTTTAAATAAAGATAGCCTTTGATTGAACAGACTGTCCTGACATATGTTCTCTGCATCTGCTTTCTGTAGTTATCAACACACCGAGGCCAAGCCAGACACTCGAAAGTGGAACCACCTCTTACTCGGTTCAGGCCACACTTGGTGAGGGGGCCTACGGAAAAGTGGTGAAGTGTCTGAAAGAGGACACAAAAGAGATGGTGGCCGTCAAGATGCTGAAGAAGAATTGTATTGACACCGAGCAAGAGGTGTGTATTCTACTCTGATTTGATGCCAAGTTTTATTTTTATGACCTAAAATCTTATCTTTCTCCATCATAGGATGATCAGTAAGCTAAACAGTTGTCCTGCCTCCTCTTGTTCATCTAGGCAGCCATGTTGCAGTACCTGTCCAACGTGGACCAGGATCAGAACCACCTCCTGAAGCTGCACGAGAAATTTGACTGCAGAGGGGACACCTGCCTGGCCCTAGAGATGTTGGACATCAGTCTCTGGGACCTCATCTGTAGCCGTGGCTGCAAGCCGCTGGGCCTTGGCAGCATCAGGCAGATCGCACAGCAGGTATGTATTAATGTTACTGATCAGTTCAAGCAGTCTTTCTGATAGTGTCACAGTAGTTGATTTCACATTGTGGACACAAAAGGAGAATAACTCCAAGAATGAAACAGTATCACCTGAATTTCAAGAGGACACGTGTCCTACTGTAGCTGTCTGTCCATGTGCCTGTTTATGCTCCTTCCTTCTTCTTCATGTTGTTTTGCTGGATTGGCCTAAACGTTACATGTACAACGCCTGGCTTTCATTAGAAATTATAGTTATATTTTCAACCTTACAAGTTAACAAGCTAAGTCTGATATTAAGAGTAACTTTACAAATCAATGAACAAGTATAGTTGTCCTTCTTAATAAATTAATTTATCTTCAGTTTATTTTATCATTAAGTCTCAAGTTCAGTTTATAAAAGTAGCTTGGCCAACATAGTAGTTATAATAATCTTAGTTACTGACAGTTATTTCAGTTTAGTCATCTCAATGTTTACCCCAAAATTATTAATACTGGTTCATAAAAGAACCTTACAGAAACTGTAATGTCTAATTCCTTATAAAATAACAAAAATATATTCCATTTGCATGTTGAAAAACATTTTGCCTGAAGTGTTGTCCTGGCAAATCAGACTAAAATGCATCATGGCAGCTTTTTATTTATTTATTGACTAGAATGTTGTGAAAATTTGAAATTAGTTGGTGAGCAGCACTAAGTTAGGAGGAAGTCTAAACTGCCAGCTTCCCTTCTCAGCATTCCCCTACAATTTCCTAGTGATACTGCAATGTTTGATCCAGATCTGTAAACCTTTAGAGAGCATGCAGAAATACAGATGCTGCAGACACATGGACAGAATGCCCTGAACACATTTTAGTTGTAGAATATCAAACAACTTAAACTCTAAACACTACATATCATCACATGAAGAGCTAAAGTTTGTCTTCTTTTGTTCCTTCAGCTCCTGATTGCCCTGAACGCCTTGAATGGTCTCGGTGTTCTTCACATGGACATCAAACCAGATAACATTATGGTGGTCAACAGGGATGACCCCCAGATCAATGTCAAATTGATTGATTTTGGTCTGGCCACGAGAACTGGTGAAGTCCACCCTGGGACTGTGGTCCAGCCCATCGGGTACAGGTAGGTCCATCCTCTAGTTTGTCTTTTGCCCCATTGCTGTTTCAAGCCAGAATCTTTATGGCTGTGACCTTTTACCTCCACAGTGAATGCTGCAGCTTTGCTGTGGGGCACCATGAAAGGGCTTTTGTGTGTTATGTTTTCTAACCTCTGACACTCATCTTGATTTCTTCAGGGCTCCAGAAATTTATTTGGGACAACCAGTCACTGAGGCCATCGATGTGTGGGGGGTAGGCTGCGTGCTCGCCTTCCTGTTCACCGGGAGACACCTTTATCCAGTCCACTGCGAGTATCAAAATGTATGTATGCTCAACCACACAGACACAGTGAATCTGATGTGCAGCACTGTCTCATTATCTAACTCTATTGTGTTTATTCTGTGTGCAGATGAAATACTTGGTGGAGACTCAGGGTATGCCAGACATGGAGCTGCTGGATAGTGGGATCTTCACCCGGTGCTTTTTCATCCGGGAACAGGGCACTAATGGTTCCTCATGGAGGTTTATGGTAAGTATAAATGTTCCTCTATTTTCTAAGATGTTTGAAAAGTGCATCTAAACTCTTTTTTAACTGTTTCTTTGATTGATGTTGACCTCTTAGACACACAAGGAGTTTGAATGGACCAATTTCCACCGCCCACAGATGGTGGATCCTACTATCCCAAGGCTGAAGTCTCTGGCTGACCTGGCTAATGTAAGTAATATCTTCCATGCTAAATAGTATCCATCAGCACCTCTTTTCAGGGTTTAAATATTGTATCTGCTTTAAATTGACATTTAAACGCTAATAACATACAAGGTGTTGCATTAACTAAGCTAGTTTCAACGTAGATATTACTCAAATCTTACACCCAGCTCCTTCAGTGCTATACAAAAGTTTAGGCAGCTGTGTACAAATCTTGTTAAGTAAGAAAACTTAATATGTTACTTCTACTACCTAGGATGACCCGTATGGTGCGATAGGATTTAGAGAGGACTTACTACTGTTTCAACAGAAACAGGATGTACACAAAGTGAATATTGGTGTGTGAAAGACACAGGCTAACCTAAATCAGCTAACCTGAGTGTGTTTCTGATTTCAGATGTATCCTGCTAGCAGCGTGGAAGAGCTCGGGGACAGGTTCCTGTTTGTGGACTTATTGCAACACCTTCTGCATGTGGACTGGAGAAAGAGGATCACTCCCAGAGAGGCTCTGGCGCACCCATTTTTTAACGTAACTTATCAGGGTACACCTAACACCCTTAGCCTTTCCAACAATGAGCCTATGTCACTTTCCTCAGATGAAGCACACGAGGTGGCCTCAAGCTCATCTGAGGAAGAATTTGGCTTTTGGTGCAATCGCGCCCCCGTCCCCGGCCCTTGTGCATCACAAATCAGGCCTGATGTGTAAGTGATTCTCTTCATGCTAACACACATTAAGATTAACACAAAAAAAAATGTGTTTAACTTTAGGTTTTGAACATTTGACTTGAAGATGAATGTTGTTTTCTCCCATACAGTGTCAATGGAGAAATGGTTAAACAGGAGGTGGTCTCAAGCTCATGTGAAGAAGAATTTGGCTTTTGGTGCAATCGCGCCCCCGTCCCCGGCCCTTGTGCATCACAAATCAGGCCTGATGTGTAAGTGATTCTCTTCATGCTAACACACCTTAAGATTAACACAAAAAATTGTGTTGAACTTTAGGTTTTGAACATTTGACTAAAAGATGAATGTTGTTGTCTCCCATACAGTGTTAATGGAGAAATGGTGAACGAGGAGGTGGTCTCAAGCTCAAGTGAGGAAGAATTTGGCTTTTGGCACAATCGCGCCCCCATCCCCGGCCCTTGTGAATCACAAGTCAGGCCTGATGTGTAAGTGATTCTCTTCATGCTAACACACCTTCAAATTAACACAAAAACATTGTGTTTAACTTTAGGTTTTGAACATTTGACTAAAAGATGAATGTTGTTGTCTCCCATACAGTGTTAATGGAGAAATGGTGAAACAGGAGGTGGTCTCAAGCTCATGTGAAGAAGAATTTGGCTTAGGGCGCAATCGCACCCCCGTCCCCAGCCCTTGTGGATCACAAGTCAGGCCTGATGTGTGAGTGATTCTCTTCATGCTAACACACCTTCAAATTAACACAAAAATTTGTTTTCAACTTTAGGTTTTGAACATTTGACTAAAATATGAATGTTATTGTTCTTCATGCAGTGTTGCTGGAGGAATGGTGGACCACGAGGTGGTCTCAAGCTCCTCTGAAGTAGACTTTTGCATCTGTAGTACTATTGCCACCATCCCTGTCCCTTGTTCTGATGGTCCATTGCCGTGCGTACCTTTTGGAGATACACAATTGTCAGGAGAGGATCCTAATGGTGCCCCAATGATTACCACCGAGTCTCTTGACTCCTGTGATGAAGGAACACCAAGCTTAACAGAAGATGGAGTTTTGTCTGCGAGAGGAGTTGACCAGATGGCCCCCCCAGCTAAAGCCCCAGAGACCCTAAATTGGCGGAAGAGGGTGAGAAGGAGGATCCAGAAAGGCTGTCGTTGGTTTGCAACTCTCTTCTGCTTTTAGGCCTGGGGTGGGGCTTGTAAGCAAGCGCCTTGTGGCCAGGCCTACACCCACGGGGTCCGGCCGGGCCCAGCCTTAAAGGAGTACTTCACCCAAAGAATGATATGCCTTCATTTTCTACTCACCCTCATGCTGAGCAACACTCTGGAGCACTTTTGATGTCTCAAATGCAGTCGGAGATCCGGGGGGACTTTCGCTGTCAACAAACTTCCATCTAACAGGGGACAATGGCGCCTGAAAGAAAAAGGTCCATAAAAGTCAACAAAAACGTGCCTATTTTCCTTCATACTGCTCGTCCGCTGTAATCCAAGTGTCCTGGTAGATGCGTCCATAATTAATTGAAGCGAGGTCATTTAGTACATTTTTAGAGCCTAAACAGTGCTATAGCGTACTTCTGCAGTGCATATCTCGGAACTACGGAAGCCGCGGCAGACTAAGCCAGACGCTTGCGCTTTCAGGGACTACTGTGCTAAATTGCAAGCGTAGAAGAAGTTCCGCTGTTTTCACTCTGCTGTGAGTGACCGAAGTGTCACTCACTTTTGTGATTTTCCACAGCTCGGTCACTCACAGCAGAGTGTAAACAGCGGAACTGTAATGACTACAGCAAAAAAAAAACGTCAGAACCAACCACATTGTGAGCTGGGCAGCGGCTGAAGGTGAGGACCCTAGCTGCCCGATCCTCGGCTGCTGCATCTAGCTCTAGACGTGGAACATCACCTCTCTATCGGGGAAGGAGCCATAGGTTGTGCGTGAGGTTGAGCAGTTCTGGCTAGTGTAACCAGTATGCAGGTTAAGTGATAGCTCTGAGTATTAGCATGAAGCAGTTGGTACCATATATTGATTAGTGATAATAATTACAGTGAACCCCACTATTTACAATCTGCAGACAAAACATAACAGAATTGTAGTGCACAAAAATATCAGATGCATCAAAAAAAATCAAATGTTGTCAGTCCCAGCTGTAATTTGTCAGGCAATAAATCCACACAAATTATTTTCCTCACACAGACTCATAGAAGGCAGTTCATAAAAGGCACGATGATTTGGAACAGTTCATTGAATATGCCACAAAGGCAGAGTCCAAGTTGTGACGATCCCATCTACTGGCTGTTTTGCTGGCTGTCCCTTTCTGCTTTCAGGTGCAGGTGGGTGTGGCTAGAGGGGTCGGAGAGGATTCGGAACACCTGGGCCCAGTGTTCCTGATTGGGATAAAACGCGCTGGAGTCATTCAACCGTGGGGAGTTCTGCTGGCAGGCTGCTTCCCCCCACCACGCTCCGTTTCTTTGATATTTTGTTAGACAACACCCCATCAACATCTCACTCATGCATGCACGCATTACACCACTGACTTACTGATCATCATACAACATACTATATTTTTGTAAATAAACATTGAATTACAACGTTTGCTCCGTGTCTCCTCCCGGTTTTTGTCTCTGGTTTTGAGCCAGCCGTGACAAAGTTCATATATATGAGGTCTTTAAAGTGCGAGTGCATATGAGAGAGTGTCAAAGAAGGTGAGGGGGGAACAAGGCTGCCAAAGCCTCCTACCAGACCAGGAGAGGCCTTTAACTGGGATTTCTCTTCTCCAAACACTGTCTTAGCTCGCCATCAATTGGATCAGCGTCCTCACAGGCTCCTGGCCTCACAAATGTAAACAGGACCATTATTTAAATTACTTGTTCAATAAATTACATCCAGTGTTCACAACAAATAAATCAGTGCTTCAAGAGCAAAAATACCATTTCATCACAGTGCATCAGGTTTAAATACCTATATAGACATACAACACATGTAAATGTCACTCATTTCTGAATAAACATATCATATTCCCAAAATAATCTAATTCATTTCACACATTCAATGACTATGCTGCTGTAGTTGAACATTAAATTCATGTGACCCATAATCATGAATTAAAACTAGCGTTAGCATTTAAAAGCTACAGTAGATGTGACGTAGCAAGTCCATATACATGCATTGTCCAATGCTAATGCTAACGCTAACAACAAGCAAACAAACTCACCAATTCAAGCATAAATCAGACACATCACACGAACAACTCATCCCTCCGCGGCGTTGGTTGATGTCTAAAGAGTTGAATAATTTAACGGAGGCATTAAGAGTGATATACACGAGGATTTACGAGTGAAAAATGCAATTGTTTGTAGCAACTAACCTGTAGCAGCTGCTCCGCGTGCCTCCCCTCACCTTCTGAATGAGAGACAGCGCGGACCGCTTGTAACATGCGCTACGAGCGCAATGATTGGACGATCGCGAACCCTCGATGCGTGGTGCGTGATGGCCTATGCTACATGCGTGATGGCGTCACTACGTGACAGGAAGTTGGTCATAAGGGACCTGGCCGGACTAAATAAATAAATTTCAACCGGTTACACTAGATATAGTCGGACTCACCTTGACGCATAACTTAGGCTCTGGAACCAGTCCTTGTGAGAGGGGTTGGACTCTCTTCCGCTCTAGATTTGCGAATGGTGAGAGGCATTAGGCAGGGGGTGGCAGTGCTTGTCTCCCCTTGGCTCGAGGCCTGTCGTTGGGGTTTACCCCGGTGAACGAGAGGGTAGCCTCCCTCCACCTTTGAGTGGTGGGACGGAACCTAACTGTCATTTGTGCTTATGCACCAAACAACAGTTCAGAGTTTCCACCCTTTTTGGATTCCCTGGAGGGGATGCTGGAGAGTGCCCCTTTTGGGGACTCCCTTGTTCTACTGGGGGACTTCAACGCTCACATTGGCAATGACAGTGAAACCTGGAGGGGTGTGATCGGGAGGAACGGCCCCCCGTTCTGAACCTGAGTGGTGTTCCATTATTGGACTTCTGTGCTCATCACGGATTGTCAATAATGAACACCATGTTCAAGCATAAGGGTGTCCAAATGTGCACTTGGCCCCAGGACACCCTAGGGAGGACCTTGCGGATGGTGAGAGGCGTTGGGCGGGGGTGGCAGTGCTCGTCTCCCCTAGGCTCGAGGCCTGTACGTTGGGGTTGTTACGGTCCCCAGAACAGCTCATATCAAGAAGACCAAACAGAATTGAAACAGCCAGGAATTACCAAGTTTGCTCTCTTTGTTTACAGAACAGGTTAAGTGACCAATCAGAAAAAATAAAACACCATAACTAATTTCCCAGCCAAATACCTTCCCCCTCAAAACTAACAAAATACTGATGGGCCATCTAAAAAGAACAAAAGAAAGGGAGCCACCACTGTCCAGCCCATGTGAGGGCCGGCGGAACAGGATTCTCCCTTCTACCTGAACACAAACCCCTGGACACTTAAACAATGGAAATAAAACTGGACCACTGGACCCACCAGAAATAAAAGAAGAAAAGAAAACCACATAAGGTCATACAAAACCATCTTCTTCTGCTCTTCCAGCTGCTCCTGCCACTGCTGCTGAGTTGAATGTGTGGAGTAGAGAGAGACCAAGCAAGAGGGAGAGGGGGGAGCATGTAACACCCCCACCCTAAGTTACTGAACAATGTATAATAAGGAAAAACAACAACAACATAATATAAATAAGAGTCTTTATAGGATATATTGTTCAGAAACATTGGCTTACAGGTGTGACAATGCGTCAGCCAGAACATTATCCCTGCCACGGATATGTCTGATTTCCACATTGAAGGCCTGCAACCACAAACTCCAATTCATCAAACGTCTGTTCTTCTTTCGCATCCTATGTAGAAACACGAGCGGGTTGTGATCTGTATAGACAACTACAGGAGCGATAGCAGAACCAACATAAACTTCAAAGTGTTCCAGAGCCATAATAAGTGCCAGCGCTTCCTTTTCAATAGTCGAATACCATTTCTGATGAACGTTGAGTTTCTTAAAAAAAATAAGAGACTGGATGCTCCACGCCATCTGACCTTCTTGAAGAAGAACAGCACCAACACCAGTATCGCTGACGTCCACAGCCAGCTTGAAGGGCTGATCAAACCGAGGGGCCACAAGAACAGGTGCATTCACCAAGAGACTTTTTGTTTGCTCAAATGCCAACTGACAGGCTTTGGACCATTTGAAGCTTACCTTAGGGCTTAACAAATCAGTTAAGGGTGAGGCCACGGCAGAAACATTTTTGCAATGCCCAAAACTTGTAAAAACTCACATTTGGACAGGTTCACTGTCAAACCTGCCTCCTCTAAGCGGCAAAACACTGCACGCAAATGTTCCACATGCTCAGACCATGACTCAGAGCAGACAACTAAATCATCCAGATACGCTTCACAAAATGACAGATCAGACAGAACTATATTCATCAAACGCTGAAAGGTGGTCGGCGCATTACGCATCCCAAAGGCCATGACTGTATATTGCAGGAAGTCATCAGGTGTAACAAATGCAGAGATCTCCTTTGCCCTTCAGCAAGTCCAACTTTGTAACAAACCTGGTACCTCCAACACGATCCACACAGTCTTCCATTCTGGGAAAAAGGGTAACAGTCAGGTTTTGTCACACCATTTACCTTGCGAAAGTCTGTACAGAAACAATCTTCACCATTAGCTTTGTCAGCAAGCAAGCATGGGGAGCTCCAAGCACTTTTACTGGGTTCAGCAATGTTATGCTGTATCATATACTCCACCTGCCGCTTAAGTCGACATCGCTTGTCTGGATTCACTCGATATGGATGTTGTTCAATATCATGCTTTAAAAAATGCGTCTGAGAAGTAACATCAGAAAACAGTGATTTGTTAGACTCAATCAACTCAATCAGATCTGAGCACTGTGGCTCAGAGAGATGAGACAAACGAGCAAGAAGATCTTTCAAGATCTCCCTGTCATCAGCTTCAGCACTGGACAGCGCAGAAACTTTCCCTGTCATCAGACTAACACATGGTGCAACAGCTTCAGCAGCGGACAGCACCACAGGAGGCACTTCACCTGCCTCAGAACTGGACTTTACCTGCAACTTCCCCCTATCACAGTAGGATTTTAACATATTAATGTAACAAAGACGATTTCTGCGATGGCGATCTGGAGTGGCTACAAGATAATCTCTATCACCCACCTTTTCTTGGATCAAGTAAGGACCACAGTAGCGAGCCTGCAGGCTAGACCCAGGGATCAGGAGCAACACTAAAACTTTGTCACCAGGCTGAAATTCTCTGCTTTTAGCATGTTTATCAAACCATCCCTTCATTCTAGCCTGCGCTGGCTCAAGGTCAGCTCTGGCTATCTCACATACTGCAGCGCAGCTTGGATCTGAAGTTACTCACATAATCCAGCAAGTTTTGTTCTGTCTTTTCACACCACCACATCTCACTCAAAAGCTTCAAAGGACCACATACAGAATGGGCAAATACCAACTCTGATGGACTAAACCCCAGAGATTCCTGGACCACCTCCCTTATTGCAAACATCTGCATGTGAACCCCATCATCCCAGTCCCTTTCAAACTCCGGGCAATATGTGCGCAACATGGTCTTCAAAGTCTGGTGATTTATGCACTGTCATTCCAGTGCATACCATCCTGAGCGTCCTGGCTCTCAGGATGGTATGCACTGGAATGACAGTGTTTAATGTTTAGCTGCTTTCACACCTGAGCAAACACACGTGACATGAAGTTTGAACCCTGGTCTACCTGTACAACTTTCGGCAAGCCAAACAATGAAAAAAACTTCGTCAGAGCCTTTACAACAATGGGAGTTGTGATTTTACGGACAGGAAACACCTCTGGAAATCGAGTTGATGCACACATCACTGTCACCAAAAAGTTATTACCAGCCTTTGTGCAAGAAAGTGGACCCACACAGTCCACTAAAACACGTTCAAAAGGTTCACACACCACAGGAATTGGATACAAAGGAGCAGGAGGAATGGTCTGGTTTGGCTTCCCAGCTACCTGACACGTATGACAAGACTTACAGTAGCTTGCCACATTCTTTTTCAATCCTGGTCAAAAGAAATGTCGCAAAATGCGGTCATATGTTTTTGTAACACTCAAATGACCAGCAAGGGGATTATCATGAACCAGATTCAAAATTGTCGTGCGGTATGGAACAGGAACTACAATCTGAGTAACCACACTCCAATCATCTGCAACTGAAGAAGTCAATGGTGTCCATTTTTGCATTAGCAAACCATCCCTGATAAAGTAACCATTTGACACAGAATCCACTTAATCCCCAGCTACCGCAGCTTCGAACAAGGGGGACAAAGTAGCATCATTCTTCTGCTCAGCAGTCAACTGGTCACGAGTCAAGGACAAATGCTCAACCTCAGAGAAAAGCCCTACATCCATACCCTTACTCTCAACCTGAGAAATCTGGGAATTAACACCAGGATTGCAAATAAAGCTGTCACTCAAATCAACTTCAGCTTCATCCTTTTTAGGACGAGACCGAGTAACAGCGCCGTAGGCAGGATTTTGCTTGTCAATGCTAATTTTTTTGTGCTTTGTTTGGATCAAATGTTAGAATATCCACTGGGATCCTTTTATGAGTGTAGTATAATTGCACTACGTCCTATGATCGTCCTTCATTGGATTTGTTGTAAAGCTCTTCGTTCTAGTGAATGTACGTGAGGAAGTCCTTGCTTGCCAGAAAAACAAATCTGAACCATAATGAGAACCACCATATGATATCCAAAGTGCTGCAGTTCCTGCATGTAACTGGAGTATAGAACAAAATCTAATAAAAAAAAATACCAGTGGAGGGCAGTAATATGCTTTGGTATAAGAAGAACAAATCCAAAGAAGAAGAAGGAGAGCAAGAAGAAAAACAGCAACAAATCTACAATAATGGCGGACAGCAGTAATCCAGCGGGCCGCAGGATGATGCCGATTCCCTCTTTACCCCAGGCAGCTTCCACCAAAAAGTCAAAAGTCAAAGGATCGTGAAAACGCTTACCGAAAGAGTACAAGAAGGAGAACTGTGCGAGAAATAAAACAAGAGACAATGTCGGCGTTGTATTTGAGCAGAGAAGGACCCTTCAGGATCTCAAGGGTTTCAAATCCGACGCAGAGACGCTGTCTCGCTAGGTTTCTGCTGGATGGGTGAGTTATTTTTTTTCTCTTATGTTGTTTACTCTGTTTTATGGTATCAAACAAATGTGTTTAGATTCCCTCTTGGACGAGTACCTGATGGGCATTCGCTCTACACATGAAAGCACAGACTGTTTTCCCCATGGGGCTTTGAAACCTCAGTAATCTGGTGAAATCCGGGGCGTGCCATGTGTGAGATGTCCCGAATATTGAAACATGTCGAGTGTCTTCACACCAGGGTGTAAATGTAAGACATTTTCTCTGATTTCAGTTATGAGAAAGAGGAGACTGCAACCTCATCCACGGCATTCAAAAGACAGAAAGAGTAGGTGGTCCCTGCCCCCATCTCCCCAGTCCAGCATTGGTGCAGAGACTTTTCAGACAGGTAAAGATATCATAGAATAGAGGATCAATTTAGAGAGAGAGAGAGGGTAAGCCACCCCTGTTTTGGGTAAACAGTAAACAATTCTTTTTCGTGGTCCTAAATTCAGAAAGCCCTTATAAATTCTCCCTATCTCTGTTAAAAAGGAGAACCTGGCATAAATGGTTCGTACTTTTGAACACAAAAACTCTTTTTCGTGTCAAATTAAATTTTCTGCATATCAGGTATTTTGAGATTTGTATCAAATTCAATTTATTCAGGTCTAAAATGGTTTATTTTACTTATATGTAATTTAACCACTGTACTGTAACTGTGTGACTCATCTGGCTAAAGATTAGTTCCCCACTGTCCTCTATAGATTATTAGATTATTACTCTATAGATATTTTGGATAAATTCTTCTCTCTCATTTATAGTTTGTGTTCAAGTGAAGTATCTGAGGAAATATCTGATGATGAGTTGAATGACATCAAAAACTCAATGAAAGTGTTGTGTACCTGTGTCTTCCAACACATGTGTAGCTGTCTATGATTTGTGTTTCTTCTATGTCTACTCTGACAGATAGTATTGGCTGGGCAGATAAGACTTGGGAAGAAGGCAGCGGAGATGAGACTTGGTGTCTAGATGAGGACCCAGTACATGTGTTCTGGAGCAGAAGAAGAGCAGCAGGAGGAGGAGGAGGAGTGTATGCATGCTTGCAAACATCCCTCCTCCTACGACCCAGGATCTGCTCAGGACGAAAGTCAGCAGAGGAATAGGTTTGAGCATTTTCTTATTATACCTTTCTATGTTTGTACTAAATCAATATTTATACCATACAATAACTACGTCTTTCTCTCAACAGGACAAGATCAGCAGAGGCAGTGAAATGTTCCACTTCGTGGTGTGATGGACCTGCCCCTTGTGTGTCAAAATAAATTTACAAAATGGACAACAATTTTTTAAATAAAATATTTTCTACCAAATTTGTCTGTAATAAAGCACTGCACTTTTTTTTTCTGTTTATCTTATATAAATATGACAGTGATGTTTGATGTAAATGCTTGGATTTGTTAAAATCTTTTTCAGGTTCATCCAATATGACTTCAGGATTTAAATTTCAATATTAAGATCAATACATAACTGCACAAAAAGTTAAATTAGCAAGACTCCAGTTCAGCAAACTTAAACGATTAAAGCAAATCTAGAGCCCAAGTCTCTCATAGGTTAGAAAAAAAATAAGATCTAATGTATATAATAATTGTCAACACAAATTTGTATATTAACAATCATAGAAAAAGTTTCAAAAGAGTTTGAATGTGGAAAAAAACATATGCATCCATACTTGGGTCTTTTTAAAAATAGAAGCATTATTTGTAATTGAACCAACTGAGTTGCCTAAAGAGCATCTTCAACAAAGTGCTGTGATCTAATAATACATTCACTCCCAAGTGAAGCAGACAAGTTGTTGCACTCAAAAACACCAACTCTGTAAGTATGTAAACTTACAGGATAGTAGAGACAATATTCAATTTTAGACTAAAAATCAGCATAATGTAAAAACAGGAATAAATACAACAAGAAAGACAGTGCAACATATTTATTAATTTCTAAATTTCAAGTAAAGAACAGTGTGAACAATCCAAATAAGTGTAGTTTCACAAAAATGAATAATGGCAAATAAATCTAAGTATTTAAAAAGGTATCAAGTAAATAATGTAATTGTGCAAAGGAAAGGCAGAACTGTGCAAATATATACTTCAGGTGTGTATCAACAAATACGATTTACAGCAGATTTTAACATGCACTACACTCAGTGGAGTGTGATGGAATACAAATAAGATCTCTTCACTCCAACAAAGATGCCTATTACTAAGAAATAAAAACCTTTATAACACAAAGGACTAGCCCCTCAGTGCTCCTTGCAGCCACCCTGCGGTGGCTCATCGTCCCTAACCGCCTCTTCCAACTTCGCGGCCTTTGTTCTGATTGTCTGCCTGTCCCGCTCTACCTCGCCTCACCTCGCCCTTCGGGAAGTGGATGTTCCTGGCTTGTAGTCTTCTCCAGAGCTTTCTTCTGTCACATACTAAAAATGAAAGAATAAACTTGGTTTCTTTATCAGTTGACTAGCAGGCTAGCTGCCAACGTTGTCCAAGTAAATGATAGCTTGTCTTGCTGGAATATGCTAATTCAGGTTTGTTCTATCAAGTATTGTTCAAAAAAGTGATACATAAAAGCTAAATATGAGCACAAGTTGTAATTACCTCCTCCAAGGAGGTTATGTTTTCAGGAGTCTGTTTGTCTGTCTGTCTGAACAAAATAACTCAAAAAGTGATGGATGGATTTTGATGAAACTTTAAGAAAATGTTCAGCGTGGGAAGAGGAAGAAGTGTTTCGATTTTGGTGTTGGTCTGGATCACCGTCTGGATCCGCCATGACAAAAAATGCGGTTTTCGTGAATAACTACTGAACTAAAATAGATATCATTATGAAACCAATTGCTAATGGTATGTTTTCATGGTCAAGGAATCTAAATATTTACATGAAATAAAGGTAGGACTAATATTTATGGTAAAAATCACAATATGGGAGAGGACTATTGTTCTGGCGGTTTCTGCGCTCTCTGAGTGCTTACAATATTACATTGAAAACTTACCTCAGAATAAGACATTGTCGCTGCAGTTGTCTTGCTTGTTGTTGAGAAGCCTTTGACAGTTGACTGTACAGGAGTGTTTTGATACCAGCAGGCATAATGTAGCGCTCGCGTGCACATTTTTGTGGGAGGCGAAACTTCGCTTGAGGACGTGATCTTAGAGAAAACAGGACGGGAGGGGCCATACTGGGTTTCAAATCACCATCTTACCTGGCTTTGTGCCAAAATCCTACCTATGGCACCTTTAATACTCTTTTCACTGGGGATAAGGCAAATCTAATGAGATTAGCAGGAAAATAAGTAAGTCAGTAAGCAGATAGATAAAAAGATAAGGTAAATAAATAAATAAATACACAAATAAATAAAGCTTAGTAACTCTGCCAGAGTGTCTCTTTTGGTGCACTCTTGACAGTCTCAAGCCCGGATAAAAGAGGAAGGTTGGAATAGTGATACTATGAAACAGAGAATCATCAGGGGAAGTTCAATTTTTGCTTGGAAATATTAAAGTTTTTTTTTTACTTACTTTTTGACTCTGTTTGTGATGACGGTGTCACTTAGTCTGACAGACATGTTCAAACACCTGATTGTTAGTGTTATAGATTGTGTACAGATTGGAATGTGTTTGTCTCTGAATGTTTCTGATTTTAATGTGCAAAGTTTGATTTTGTAAAAAAAAAAAAAAAAACTTATATAATTTAAGAGGAACAAAACATTTTTAAATGAATGATTCTGTTTGGATGAACTGATGTAATTAATGTCATTTAATGACTGAAATCTGTATTTTATAGACACAGATTCTGTTAGGATGTATCTGCAATCTCGGTTACTATTTGTTTGGTTTTATTTTTTCATTAAACTCTGGCATTCATTGATTGGCATTATAACAAACCATATTAAATGATGAATGTATGAAACTTTTCCAGATAAAGTAGAATTTATCTCACTTATATTTTAATCCAGACTCTAACATATAAACAGACAAAAATGATTTCTTATAAATATTTGCTTCTAAATTACGGTCCTTTTGATATAAAAACCTAATTTAAGGAAAGTTGCCATTAATTCAGAAAATGTGACCGATGGACTGATATTTAACTGATTTTGTGATAATTATTATTTGATGTAAATTCTTATCAAACCAGGCTTTTCTTAAACTGTTTTTGTCACATTCCATCTCTCAGTAATCATTTCGTTGGTCCATTTGATGTCTGTTTTAACAGCACTACCAAAAAACATCCAAAAGCTGGACTGTGTACACCATGAAAGAGACAAAATAATATAGACCTTTAGTAAGCCATTGTTGTTAGGAGGATTTAAATGGACCAGACCTTCCAAGGAGACAGAGCCTTAAAGACCAAATGATCCCAGAAACATGAGTATGCTTGCTGTGAGGCCGCCATCACCTTCCCCTGAGCTCTTTCACACTCACATTTCATATAGGTATTAGTAGTCGTGAACATACCATCACACTCACACATATGTCAGGAAGCAGCATGTACTGTATATAGAGAGGAAGAGGCCCTGATACCAGTATTCTATCTATCTATCTATCTATCTATCTATCTATCTATCTATCTATCTATCTATCTATCTATCTATCTAGACAACTGTGCTCGAGGGCAGCATTTCCTCTACAACATAGGCTACTGACCAACCAACTTCCTCAACTTCCCCTACTTGCTGGTTATGCACTGAAGTCCAGCTTGTTGTTGGTGATGGGGGACCTCCTGCATTAGTGTTTTTGAAGCGAGATAAGTATTTGTCACCAGCACAGAGTGTACGTAAATACTGTCAACTTTAGCTGACAAAAGCTTAAAATAGTGACAGTAATTTCCTGGGAGAAAACATGCATCTCTCTTCTCCCCCCATTGTTGTTTGTGTTTGAGTCACTGGCTGCAAATTCAAGGGACAACTCGTGTCCTCAAGCTGAAAATGTCACTGGTGGCATATGTGATGTCACTGACCAAGAAGCAAGAAGAAAGCAAAATATCTTTTTACCAAGGAAAATGAGAATAATAGTAATACACAGTGAATTGAACAAGTGACTTTAATCTGATTCTGTTTGGAAATAGTCATACATTAGATTACTTAGTACAGAAACAGTGGTCATCTTAGAGTTCCCAACATCACTGCTTGTATGAAGAAAAGTGGATAAAATGCACACCAGTGCAAAAAATAAATACCATAGCTTAAAAAAAGATCAAAATATCGTCAGCTAGATTTTATAGTGTCCAAAAGGAAACACGGGGCACCTAAAAATATGTGTCCACAGCCTATCAACAAAGTCTTCCAACATGGGAAAATTCCCCACACCTGTTATGTTGTTTGGACTCTGTTTGGAAAATGGCATTCAAACATTAATATTAAAAACTAATAAAATAATAATGATGTCATGAGGGGATATGACAACCCTCCAGATGGGGGATACACCTTAAGACAGCTGCTGTTTGATCCACGGGTGGCTCATGTGGAAGTAACATGTCTAGATATAACTGCTGCTACAGTAGGTCCAATCTAAGTAGATTTTTATGATAAGAATCTTCAAAGAATGTTCTGTGGACATCTAAAGCCACTTTAAACTGGTTAAAAAGAGCAAAATATTTAACATTTCATGCCTCTGTTTTCTTGTGCTTGAATGATAAGTTAATGGGCTCTAATTTCGTAGATCAGGCTCAGGTGTGGCATACCTGCCCTATGCCGCACCCACCCTGAGCTGCACCTTCACTCTGGCACTTGCTCCCCTGCGCAAGTGCCAGAGAGTGAGGAGACAAGGCGTGAGTAGGTTTAACACAGCTGAGTGTTGTCTTCACCAATCAAATGGATGCCTTTCATGTCCTTTAAATGTGCTGATTATGTGGTCTGACTGATCCCCGCCATCGTGGCCAAGGTGTGCTGGAAAGACCCAGTGGCGGAGACAGCAACTGAGAGAGCGCAGGGGCCATCGGAGTGCATTGGAGGCCACGCTGTGTGTCACTGTGCTGACCACCTCGCGGGACAGATGTAATCTGTATTGTTTCCTTGCAATAATATACTCCATCTTTTTAGATCATGTTAAGCGGGATATAATGGTGTCAATATCTGTAACAATGTGTTTTAATTTGGAGAAAAATGGGATAGAGAATGGTCATTAAGAGTTAAATTCAGTAATCCTATAAATCCATATTATTGCCAATTTTGAAATATTCAAAGCTGTGTTTGAAGAATACAAATTGTTATTTAGAAATAAATTAAAGGAAAGATGTGTTTTTTTGAAAAATCATAATGGCTGAATATTGATTAGGTATAAGTTGATCAAATTATTTTGTTCTAAATATTGGGGCATAAATCATCTTAGATATTTTCCAAACAGTTTCTGGAAGTGGACATGGTTTTTATCCTTAACTGACTTGAAGGCTAGTAAAATTGTGCATTTCTATTTCTTTGACCTTTAAGAGAAAACAAAATCAGATTTCCAGATTTCAAAAAGTCACTTGGGCGGCATGGTGGTGCAGCTGGTAGAGCGCATGCCTCACAGCAAGAAGATTCGGGAGAGGACTATTGGTCGGGTCGGGAGGGCCTTTCTGTGTGAAGTTTGCATGTTCTTCTCTGGGCAATCCGGCTTCCTCCCACAGACCAAAAACATGCTCATTAGGTTGATTGGTGACTCTAAATTGCCCTTAGGTATGAGTGTGAGCGTGAATGGTTATCTGTCTCTCTATGTGGCCCTGCAATCGACTGGCGACCGGTTCAGGGTGTACCCCGCCTCTCACCCGATGATAGCTGGGATAGACTCCAGCCCCCCGCAACCCCGGAAGGGATAGCCGGATATAGAAAATGAATGAATAAATGAAAAAGTCATATGTATCTACACAACCAAAATGATTCATGAATAAAACTGAAAAATTACTATTCTTTGACAAAAATGTCCGCAGTAGGTTTCATGTCATATTAGTGTATTTATGATCAAATGTATAGTTTGTGAGGTTTTGATGACAAGATGGTCTTTAAATTTAAGAATTTAAAGAGGGTTAATATGGTCAACTATATTTTCTGTCATGAATTAAACATTATTATTAAATTTCTCCTACATTTATCCTACCTCTTGTAGTGATTATTTTCTGGATATTACTGGATATTAATTAAATTAATTAATATTCATTTAATAACCAGGTTTGCTCTCGTTAATTAAAGGGGGCACCATCCTTTTTATACAAAAAGGCATTAACTTAATTAGCTGATTTATTAATTTATTTCATTTAAATTAGATAAATCAATTAAGTCAAACTTATCAGTTTAATCAATTAAGTCAAACTTCAGTTGTTTAATCAATCTCAAATCTAAAGACAGAACTCTCATGCAGTGATGTCAATCTTCCAAATAGAATACCAACAGACAGAACTTTAAATATATAAGGGTGATTTATTAAAATGAATATATAAGACAAAATAAAATAAAATGAACACTTAAGAAGGAACAAATGTCAGAGATGTACTAAATCAATGATGCTGTCAATCAGGAAAGAAGCTATGAACCCTCAAGGAACATTTAAGCATATGGAGTGGTTATAGAGGATTAATTTCCAAATTAACCTACTTGTAAAAGGTCAAATCAAGGGGAAATTATTAGAGAATTGAACCAAGACACACTCAAGCCCATCTGAAAGAAGATAGAACTGCCTCTTATGAATCGGGCCTCATCTGGTCCTGGAGCTACTGGAGAGAAGAACTGTTCTGGTTCTGGTTGTCGTCCAGAGGGCTGAAGTCCACACTCTATCCAGTGCGATGGATCCAAAGAGGTTGTCCGATGTGGTCCCAGGTTTCTCGAGAGAAGTCTTAGATTGGACTGGCAGATTCTGTCAAGGTGAAGCTGGAGCTTGGGCGTTGGTGTCTCGATTGTATAAAAAGTGGATTTGTAACTAATTCCAAAAATCAAGAATTCATTGGCCAAACAAATTCTATTCTGAAATTAATAACGAAAGTCCATTTACTATGAAGCAAATCTTTGAAGTCTTACTGGCTTATAAAGAAAGAATCGGCGGGCATGTCAAAAAAAACTTAGACAAAAGAGTTAGAAAAATATGTGAGCCAAAATCAAAAGTGGTGACGAAGATGAGGAGGAAGAAGGAGACGGACAAGAGAAGAGAGGAGCAGAGAGAGAAGAGCAGAGAGAAGACCGCATGTCTCTCTGTTTAAGCTACTCGCAGGGGGAGGGCTTTTGGATGAGTTAACAACGCTTTATCAACTAATACTTGGCAAATATTAAGTTGTATTTTGATTAAACATCCAATATAAGCACTCCAACTGGATAGGAAATCTCATGGTGATCAATTTGATACCAAATACTATATATCTGAAGTATAAGAAAGAATTAAACAATTCAAATCCTATTAAACAGTCAATTAAACACAATAGAGGTGGTTAACTTCAGATATATCAGTCAACATGCCCTTAAGATGGTTTGCAACCAAAACTTAAGGTGTAGAAATCCTATTATAAGCATTCTTCAATGAAACAGAGTGATAACCTAACTTTCTCCTAACTTGGGGATCTTTAGGGCTAAAAACACACAAGTCACATCATTAGAAAGCATTTTTCATGACAGAATAAAACATCACATTGTTAGAAGTCCATGATTTTATTTAAAGAGTTTTAAAATGTTTGTGGTTCTCTGGGCTAGACAGAGACCACATCTGGAGCGGATGAGGGGTCCAAGATGGCCAGGGAGATCAAAGGTCAACTTAGATGTCATCTAAGAAGTTTATGACTTTGGAACGGACTCTCTCAGCCAATCAGAAGTAAACACATCGGATGCCATGTCTTCTTGTTGTGGTCCTTAGGAGAAAAACACAGGCTTCATGGCGCTACAGGCCTCTTGAAGATTTACGGTCGTGGAGGCACAGAGTCAGAGAGGAATGTTCTTTATCCTTTTAGAGTTTCCTTAAAGTTGATCAGTTTGATATCGCTACACTCTACACTCACTGCCTGTAGTTTCTATGCACTGACAGGGTGATAAAATGGTCTTCTTAGGGTGTGATCCCGTTTCTGACATCCCTAATTTTTTGGATCTTGGCCTTGAGTTTGGAGATGGACTCACTCACACAAATAATACTGCAACTTGGGTTTGCAAAACACCACCTACAATGCTGACAGCTGCTGCCAATCAGATGCCTACCTGGCAGCACCTGGTGATAAACAAGCTTTAAATGATTTATTCAAAAATCATTGTTACAACAGAGAAATAATGCTACAAACATCCATTTCCCAACTCCATTTGCTTGGCTGATTTTTTGAAAATTACTTATTTTTTGAAAGATGATGGACTTTCTGAAGTTAGTAAAATTCATTTTTCATGAAATATATTTGTGTCTCATAAAGTTGCGGGTGTTTGGTAACAAAAAAGATTACATCATAATACATCATACATCATAAAATACTCACACAACTAGGTCGTGTTTGCACAAATTTCATATTTATGATCTCATCCTTAGGCTTCTAAAGAGTCTATCGGAAAACTTCTGGATTTTTGGGCACATTGAGCTGATGGTCATGCGCCAAGTCGTTTTGTGATTGTGTCTGTGATTGTTAATGTGTGTGTGTGTGTGTGTGTGTGTGTGTGTGTGTGTGTGTGTGTGTGTGTGTGTGTGTGTGTGTGTGTGCACGTGTAGGTGTGCATACATCTCATTTCAAAACATAAAAAACAAAACAAAAAAGACATGATTAATCACTAACACATAGGCCATGCTTCTAGGCCATGATACTTTCTCTGTGGCAGTTGCACATCAGATATTCCTTTATCCGTACTTAATGTCAAAACAGGAGCTGATGATCTGATAAAAAATAAATGGTTTATCAGTTTGACCTTCTCTTTATAGTCTCTATTTTCAAAGACTGACACAGACTGTTCATTAGATAATTGCCCCTCTCTGAATGTGCTAGATTAGCTGACCTCATGAAACAATAGTGCCAGAGAAGAGTCAGAAAAGAATTAGGTTCTCTAAATGCGTTT
The DNA here is from genome assembly GCA_036419115.1 of Scarus forsteni. NCBI lineage: Eukaryota > Metazoa > Chordata > Actinopteri > Labriformes > Labridae > Scarus > Scarus forsteni. The sequence goes on along the minus strand of JAZDUH010000066.1, from coordinate 52,271,164 downwards.
TTATTTTGGGTAACATTCATCAGTAATGATGTGAGTTGTAAGCTGCTGGTGCCTGAGCCTGGGGCGTGTCAAAGGGTCATAATGGAGTCAGACCTAATAACAATGTCAAAGGGTGAATAAAGATGAAGTCAGTGATCAAGCCAACATGATGCAATGATAGTAACTGGTTGTGATGAGAAAAGGAATGTTATTTTGTTCCTTTAAAGGGCAACTCCGGTTTTTTGACACCTGGACCTTATTTATAGGCGTGTGCATGCTCATATACTCACTCAGACAAACATCGTGCAGCTCGGAGTCCTTCAGAAGTTATTTAGATCCAACCGATTGCTTGTCTTAGCGGGCCACGGCAAGGGAGCTTCAGCGCGGGACATAATCTCTGCAAAATCGCTCATTGCAGAGAAATCCTCCAGAGTAGTCAGACATATATTCCTGGATAGATCCATACGCGTGTCAGCCGGTCTCAAGTTCCTCTCTGAGCAGCTAACACACTCCTGTTGCTATAGGCGAACACTGTCCTAGCGCACCACCAGTTCGCATTGAGTCGTGGACGTGCTCCTGTTTGTTGTTCTCGAGCCAGCTGTTCGTCTTTCTCCCTCCGCATTCTTCTTGCATGGAGCTCCTCGTCCGTGTACACGGGCTCAAACCTAACAGCACTGGTCGTAGTCTGACTCTTCGCATCAGATAAATATTCTGCCATGTTGCTCAGCAATGCCGGCAAAAAATAAATCAGCTGTACCTTTGTGTCGTGGCTATGACGTCATCAAAAGTTTGTTTACCAGGTCAGCTGAGCCACCTGAAGACGGTAGACGAGCTGACTTTATGATAACACTGGCAATGGATGAAAAAATATAGTCGAAATGAGTGATTTTGCAGAGATTACGTCCCGCGCTGAAGCTCCATTGCCGTGGCCCCCGCTAAGTGCGGCTAAATCGGTTGGATCTAAATAACTTCTGAAGGACTCCAAACTGCACGATGTTTGTCTGAGTGAGTATATGAGCATGCACACACCTATAAATAAGGTTCAGGTGTCAAAAAACCGGAGTTGCCCTTTAATGACAAGGTTATTGCTGAATTGATGTGATGAAATTACTTTATGATAACATGGATAAAAAAAAAATACTTAGACTTCAGTTCTCCAGTGTTCTTCAGTTACCAAGATACATAGCAATTAACACTAGACAACTTGGAGACACTGCTAAAGCTTGGCCTTTAATTGACATTTATGGCATCAACAAAGTGAGTCAGCTTTCATGCTATCAAAATATATGCATGTACCGTATATTTACTAACCAGTCACTCTTTTAGATACATCCATTCAGCTACTTTTGCAATTAGCTCACCAGCTAATTACATGATTACATAACTAAATGCATTCAGGCACATTCAAGAAAACCCTCTGAAGTTAAACAAAGAAATAGAACCTGGAAAAAGGATAAACATTTTTCATATGTACTGGTAACATATAGACTTAGCTGAGTAGTTTAGAAATCATTCAATATGTCAATCAGACTTTGATTGTATAGGACTAATCATACACACACACAAAAAAAAAAATGTAGAAAGAGAAAACATACAGTGAACAGTAGATCCCTGAGCATAGCTGCCCTGTTGATGCCAGAGGAGATTGGTCGAAGTGATTTTGAGATGATGGGGCAACAGTATCTCAAATAAACATTTCCTTTAACCAAGGAAGTCAGAAGAGTGACTTTGTGATGGTATCATGTCATTATAGACCAAAATCTCTCTGCAATGTTTCCAGCACCATGTTAAATATATGCCATTAAAACTTCAGGGAGATGCAAGGCAGAAGGGGGGCCTGCTTAGGACAAGCAAGATGTATTCTCCTAATCACTTTCATATACTCATTTTGATGATGGCTAGGGTATGTCAACGAGCACCAATGTCTCTGTGAGACACTGTTACAGTTCCCTTCCCCATGAAGACCCAGTCTGCTTTGATTGGTTTGGCGGTCTACTCTGTTGTAATAGGTCAGTTCAATGCCGCTTGGCACATTGATATTAACAACTCTGCATTAATTTCTAATGTCTCTGTTCTGAGTTGCTCTGACAAAACAATTGTTGGACTTCACACTGGTGGGTCCACTCACAGATCTAGGGGAATGAGATGTTTAAGGTAGGCCTGTGCTGTGACATACATTGCCGAATACAACCACAATTTGCATGTATTGTACAGGCAACAACCTAAAGAGGTGTTAATGGCGGCCTATGCGAATGTGCCAAAATCTTGTGTCCACTTGAGGCTGGCTGCAGAAAAATAACACCTTGATGCTTGTATGCAAGACAAGGACGCTTTCTAAATCATGAACACACACCTTGACAGCTTGGTCGGCCTCAGTCTAAAAACTATGACAAATCTATGTGTTCTCAGGGGGGCATTTTTTTCTATTGCGCCAGTTTTTTGTTTATTTTTATTGGAGGATTTATTGAGGATTTCTAATGTTGCAAAGGGGCTTTACTGGTGGTCAGATGGCCCAGACTTAAGCTTATCTTTCTGTGAGTCAAGGGAGCTTGACCCTTGTGGACTGTTAGGGCTGAAAACAGCCACTTTGAGTAGAATTTTCTCAGATATTTGACCATAACTTTTCTTGTATAGCAGCAAATTGAACGAATTTTGGGCAGGAAGCTTATTTGTACATACATTATGTAAATACGATTTAAAATTCTTCAAAAGGTTGATAGGTCACTGTGGACAAATTTACTGTACACTCGAACTGTTATGGCTGTTTTAAGCAACTATACTTTTAACTACTCTAAAAACATATCAAATCAATTTTTTTCTTTACTTTGTCGCTTATATATCTTGATTCACTTCTGCCCTGCTCAAAACTACCAAGCATTGGAAAATGAATAAAACATTTAACCTCTTAATGGCCATTTAAAGAAATATGGGATGGATTATGGGAAGGGTGCAGCATCAAATGACCTTTTTTTCAATATAAAAGAGAGAGAGAGACAGACAGAAGATTTTTTACGTGCCATCATAGTCTTATATATGTCAAAGATTAGAAGCATGTAACCCCTTAAGGGCCATTTAAAGAAATACGGTCTCATTTCATGAGAGGGGTAAAACACAAAACAACTCATTTTCAGTATAAAAAATATAAAGATTTTTTATGTGGTATCTTGGTCTTGGATATGTCAATGATTAGTAATATCATTGACTTTGATGTATTTTTAGTTTTTGTGAAGCATCAGATTGTCAAAGGAAATTACTGAAATGGCTGTTTCAGTTGCTCTTCCAATCAGAAACTGGTCATGAGCACATGCGCACACACTTGCCCCTTAGTGGTGTAAAAAAGGAACCTTATTAGCATTGGATTAACAAACATATATAACCATTTATTCACAAAACACAACACAACACCAAATTCAAATGCACAACAGCAATCAATTATCCTCAATTATTCATACCTGAACTGTAGTGGAAAAGTTGATGGATGGATGCAGAACAATAAACAATAAGTAGTAGAATGTGTGTGTGTGTGTGTGTGTGTGTGTGTGTGTGTGTGTGTGTGTGTGTGTGTGTGTGTGTGTGTGTGTGTGTGTGTGTGTGTGTGTGTGTGTGTGTGTGCGTGTGTGTGTGTATGTGTGTCTGGATATGTCTCTGTATTGGAGGGGGGGGGCGGTATTTCTGTTTTTATGCTTTTTTAATCCTCTGTGAGGCACTTTGTGTTGCTCCTAAGCATGAAAAGTGCCTTATAAATAAAGTTTGATTTGATTTGTACTATTGTATTTTGTTTTTATTTAAACTTTACACTTCATGGGCTTCCATGTGCTTTGATGAGATGTTAATGTGTTTTTCTAGAACACCAGCATCTCTGTTCTTTTGATGACATCACAAAGTTCTAGATTGTCCAGGAAGTATAAGAGCAGAACCGAGCTGCAGACAGTCGGAGGTTTATAGAGAGGAGATACTTACATCGTGACAAAGGACATTCTTGTTGGAAATATTTCAGCTTGAATTCACTTTGGTTATTTTATTCAGTCAAAACGTTTTTTGACGACATTTTGTTGGACATCCTTTTGTTGAAGTTTGTCTGATTTCATCAGCCATCACTTTACAGCAAATTTCATCAGCCAACAGCAAATCAACTGATAACGACAAACATGCCAGCAGGTGAGTACCAATCTGTCCGTTTTCATGTTTTCATGTGATTTATTGTAAGATCAGTCATATAACTTAAAATGTATTTACTTAAAATGTTGAATAACAGCAGCAGAACAAACTTTGAATGTTGTGCCTATGCACAAACTAAGGTTTTCAAACTAAGAGAGGAACACCAAGGTTATATTGATGTAAAACAGCCACTTTATTGGGTGTTTTGATTTCTAATTAGTCTGCTCTACTTCATTACTTTATTATATCTACGTTCTTCTTTTTTAAATTTGGTAGCAATTATGGCTCTTAAAGCGATGGCATGAATTTCTGCAAGTCTTTCTATTTTTTGAAAGTTTTTCAAATTCAGCTCATTAGTTACCATTAAAGGTCAATTATACAATTTCTACAACCACAATAGACCCTTGAGCAAAATATGTACATTAAGAAATTCTTCTAGTTAAGTAATCAATATTTTTTGCTTTCTTTCTGAAGAAATCTATCAATCCACTTCCGCTTTAGTTAAAATGCCAATTTGAGTGCATAAAATAATTTGTTTATATACATATATATGTATTTAAACAAAACAAAAGCAAAAAAAAGCATGTATATATACAGAACTTTAAAATGATTTCATATTTGAAGTTATGAGCAGAGCTAAAGTGGATTGAGACTTATGCAGAAGAAACAGAAATAAAGATTTACACTTACAAATTCAAATCTTGCAGCTTCAATCCACAATTAGTAGGATATTTGGCAGGTTGTTGAATAATGATGCATGGATGCTTGGTCCTAAAAGGGCCAAAAGAATGAGCACGTGAAAATGCATGAAAGTACAAAAGATATCAAACCACTGCCACACTATTTTATTATATTTTAAATAAAGATAGCCTTTGATTGAACAGACTGTCCTGACATATGTTCTCTGCATCTGCTTTCTGTAGTTATCAACACACCAAGGCCAAGCCAGACACTCGAAAGTGGAACCACCTCTTACTCGGTTCAGGCCACACTTGGTGAGGGGGCCTACGGAAAAGTGGTGAAGTGTCTGAAAGAGGACACAAAAGAGATGGTGGCCGTCAAGATGCTGAAGAAGAATTGTATTGACACCGAGCAAGAGGTGTGTATTCTACTCTGATTTGATGCCAAGTTTTATTTTTATGACCTAAAATCTTATCTTTCTCCATCATAGGATGATCAGTAAGCTAAACAGTTGTCCTGCCTCCTCTTGTTCATCTAGGCAGCCATGTTGCAGTACCTGTCCAACGTGGACCAGGATCAGAACCACCTCCTGAAGCTGCACGAGAAATTTGACTGCAGAGGGGACACCTGCCTGGCCCTAGAGATGTTGGACATCAGTCTCTGGGACCTCATCTGTAGCCGTGGCTGCAAGCCGCTGGGCCTTGGCAGCATCAGGCAGATCGCACAGCAGGTATGTATTAATGTTACTGATCAGTTCAAGCAGTCTTTCTGATAGTGTCACAGTAGTTGATTTCACATTGTGGACACAAAAGGAGAATAACTCCAAGAATGAAACAGTATCACCTGAATTTCAAGAGGACACGTGTCCTACTGTAGCTGTCTGTCCATGTGCCTGTTTATGCTCCTTCCTTCTTCTTCATGGTGTTGTGCTGGATTGGCCTAAACGTTACATGTACAACGCCTGGCTTTCATTAGAAATTATAGTTATATTTTCAACCTTACAAGTTAACAAGCTAAGTCTGATATTAAGAGTAACTTTACAAATCAATGAACAAGTATAGTTGTCCTTCTTAATAAATTAATTTATCTTCAGTTTATTTTATCATTAAGTCTCAAGTTCATTTTATAAAAGTAGCTTGGCCAACATAGTAGTTATAATAATCTTAGTTACTGACAGTTATTTCAGTTTAGTCATCTCAATGTTTACCCCAAAATTATTAATACTGGTTCATAAAAGAACCTTGCAGAAACTGTAATGTCTAATTCCTTATAAAATAACAAAAATATATTCCATTTGCATGTTGAAAAACATTTTGCCTGAAGTGTTGTCCTGGCAAATCAGACTAAAATGCATCATGGCAGCTTTTTATTTATTTATTGACTAGAATGTTGTGAAAATTTGAAATTAGTTGGTGAGCAGCACTAAGTTAGGAGGAAGTCTAAACTGCCAGCTTCCCTTCTCAGCATTCCCCTGCAATTTCCTAGTGATACTGCAATGTTTGATCCAGATCTGTAAACCTTTAGAGAGCATGCAGAAATACAGATGCTGCAGACACATGGACAGAATGCCCTGAACACATTTTAGTTGTAGAATATCAAACAACTTAAACTCTAAACAATACATATCATCACATGAAGAGCTAAAGTTTGTCTTCTTTTGTTCCTTCAGCTCCTGATTGCCCTGAACGCCTTGAATGGTCTCGGTGTTCTTCACATGGACATCAAACCAGATAACATTATGGTGGTCAACAGGGATGACCCCCAGATCAATGTCAAATTGATTGATTTTGGTCTGGCCACGAGAACTGGTGAAGTCCACCCTGGGACTGTGGTCCAGCCCATCGGGTACAGGTAGGTCCATCCTCTAGTTTGTCTTTTGCCCCATTGCTGTTTCAAGCCAGAATCTTTATGGCTGTGACCTTTTACCTCCACAGTGAATGCTGCGGCTTTGCTGTGGGGCACCATGAAAGGGCTTTTGTGTGTTATGTTTTCTAACCTCTGACACTCATCTTGATTTCTTCAGGGCTCCAGAAATTTATTTGGGACAACCAGTCACTGAGGCCATCGATGTGTGGGGGGTAGGCTGCGTGCTCGCCTTCCTGTTCACTGCGAGACACCTTTATCCAGTCCACTGCGAGTATCAAAATGTATGTATGCTCAACCACACAGACACAGTGAATCTGATGTGCAGCACTGTCTCATTATCTAACTCTATTGTGTTTATTCTGTGTGCAGATGAAATACTTGGTGGAGACTCAGGGTATGCCAGACATGGAGCTGCTGGATAGTGGGATCTTCACCGGGTGCTTTTTCATCCGGGAACAGGACACTAATGGTTCCTCATGGAGGTTTATGGTAAGTATAAATGTTCCTCTGTTTTCTAAGATGTTTGAAAAGTGCATCTAAACTCTTTTTTAACTGTTTCTTTGATTGATGTTGACCTCTTAGACACACAAGGAGTTTGAATGGACCAATTTCCACCGCCCACAGATGGTGGATCCTACTATCCCAAGGCTGAAGTCTCTGGCTGACCTGGCTAATGTAAGTAATATCTTCCATGCTAAATAGTATCCATCAGCACCTCTTTTCAGGGTTTAAATATTGTATCTGCTTTAAATTGACATTTAAACGCTAATAACATACAAGGTGTTGCATTAACTAAGCTAGTTTCAACGTAGATATTACTCAAATCTTACACCCAGCTCCTTCAGTGCTATACAAAAGTTTAGGCAGCTGTGTACAAATCTTGTTAAGTAAGAAAACTTAATATGTTACTTCTACTACCTAGGATGACCCGTATGGTGCGATAGGATTTAGAGAGGACTTACTACTGTTTCAACAGAAACAGGATGTAAACAAAGTGAATATTGGTGTGTGAAAGACACAGGCTAACCTAAATCAGCTAACCTGAGTGTGTTTCTGATTTCAGATGTATCCTGCTAGCAGCGTGGAAGAGCTCGGGGACAGGTTCCTGTTTGTGGACTTATTGCAACACCTTCTGCATGTGGACTGGAGAAAGAGGATCACTCCCAGAGAGGCTCTGGCGCACCCATTTTTTAACGTAACTTATCAGGGTACACCTAACACCCTTAGCCTTTCCAACAATGAGCCTATGTCACTTTCCTCAGATGAAGCACACGAGGTGGCCTCAAGCTCATCTGAGGAAGAATTTGGCTTTTGGTGCAATCGCGCCCCCGTCCCCGGCCCTTGTGCATCACAAATCAGGCCTGATGTGTAAGTGATTCTCTTCATGCTAACACACATTAAGATTAACACAAAAAATTGTGTTGAACTTTAGTTTTTGAACATTTGACTAAAAGATGAATGTTGTTTTCTCCCATACAGTGTTAATGGAGAAATGGTGAACGAGGAGGTGGTCTCAAGCTCATGTGAGGAAGAATTTGGCTTTTGGTGCAATCGCGCCCCCGTCCCCGGCCCTTGTGCATCACAAATCAGGCCTGATGTGTAAGTGATTCTCTTCATGCTAACACACCTTAAGATTAACACAAAAAATTGTGTTGAACTTTAGGTTTTGAACATTTGACTAAAAGATGAATGTTGTTGTCTCCCATACAGTGTTAATGGAGAAATGGTGAACGAGGAGGTGGTCTCAAGCTCAAGTGAGGAAGAATTTGGCTTTTGGCACAATCGCGCCCCCATCCCCGGCCCTTGTGAATCACAAGTCAGGCCTGATGTGTAAGTGATTCTCTTCATGCTAACACACCTTCAAATTAACACAAAAACATTGTGTTTAACTTTAGGTTTTGAACATTTGACTAAAAGATGGATGTTGTTGTCTCACATACAGTGTTGATGGAGAAATGGTGAAACAGGAGGTGGTCTCAAGCTCATGTGAAGAAGAATTTGGCTTAGGCATAATCACCCCAAATCCCCAGCCTGTGAATCACAAGTCAGGCCTGATGTGTAAGTGATTCTCTTCATGCTAACACACCTTCAAATTAACACAAAAATTTGTTTTCAACTTTAGGTTTTGAACATTTGACTAAAATATGAATGTTATTGTTCTTCATGCAGTGTTGCTGGAGGAATGGTGGACCACGAGGTGGTCTCAAGCTCCTCTGAAGTAGACTTTTGCATCTGTAGTACTATTGCCACCATCCCTGTCCCTTGTTCTGATGGTCCATTGCCGTGCGTACCTTTTGGAGATACACAATTGTCAGGAGAGGATCCTAATGGTGCCCCAATGATTACCACCGAGTCTCTTGACTCCTGTGATGAAGGAACACCAAGCTTAACAGAAGATGGAGTTTTGTCTGCGAGAGGAGTTGACCAGATGGCCCCCCCAGCTAAAGCCCCAGAGACCCTAAATTGGCGGAAGAGGGTGAGAAGGAGGATCCAGAAAGGCTGTCGTTGGTTTGCAACTCTCTTCTGCTTTTAGGCCTGGGGTGGGGCTTGTAAGCAAGCGCCTTGTGGCCACGCCTACACCCACGGGTCGGCCGGGCCCAGCCTTAAAGGAGTACTTCACTCAAAGAATGATATGCCTTCATTTTCTACTCACCCTCATGCTGAGCAACACTCTGGAGCACTTTTGATGTCTCAAATGCAGCCGGAGATCCGAGGGGACTTTCGCTGTCAACAAACTTCGATCTAACACGGGGCAATGGCGCCTGACAGCAAAAGGTCCATAAAGTCAACAAAAACTTGCCTATTTTCCTTCATACTGCTCGTGCTGTAATCCAAGTGTCCTGGCTGAAAGCGTCCATAATTAATTGAAGCGAGGTCATTTAGTACATTTTTCGAGCCTAAACAGTGCTATATCGTACTTCTGCAGTGCATATCTCACGGAACTACGGAAGCGCGACAGACCAAGCCAGGCAGCGCTTTCAGGGACTGCTGTGCTAAATTGCAAGCGTAGGAGGAGAAGTTCCGCTGTTTACAATCTTCTGTGGGTGACCAAAGTGTCACTCACTTTTGTGTTTGTTCTCAGCTCGGTCACTCACACCAGAGTGTTAACAGCGAAACTTCTCTTCTTCTCGCTTGTTGCAATTTGGACCAACCACATTGTGAGCTGGGCAGCGGCTGAAGGTGAGGACACTAGCTGTCCGATCCTCGGCTGCTGCATCTAGCTCTAGACGTGGAACATCACCTCTCTATCGGGGAAGGAGCCATAGGTTGTGCGTGAGGTTGAGCAGTTCTGGCTAGTGTAACCAGTATGCAGGTTAAGTGATAGCTCTGAGTATTAGCATGAAGCAGTTGGTACCATATATTGATTAGTGATAATAATTACAGTGAACCCCACTATTTACAATCTGCAGACAAAACATAACAAAATTGTAGTGCACAAAAATATGAGATGCATAAAAAAAAATCAAATGTTGTCAGTCCCAGCTGTAATTTGTCAGGCAATAAATCCACACAAATTATTTTCCTCACACAGACTCATAGAAGGCAGTTCATAAAAGGCACGATGATTTGGAACAGTTCATTGAATATGCCACAAAGGCAGAGTCCAAGTTGTGACGATCCCATCTACTGGCTGTTTTGCTGGCTGTCCCTTTCTGCTTTCAGGTGCAGGTGGGTGTGGCTAGAGGGGTCGGAGAGGATTCGGAACACCTGGGCCCGGTGTTCCTGATTGGGATAAAACGCGCTGGAGTCATTCAACCGTGGGGAGTTCTGCTGGCAGGCTGCTTCCCCCCACCACGCTCCGTTTCTTTGATATTTTGTTAGACAACACCCCATCAACATCTCACTCATGCATGCACGCATTACACCACTGACTTACTGATCATCATACAACATACTATATTTTTGTAAATAAACATTGAATTACAACGTTTGCTCCGTGTCTCCTCCCGGTTTTTGTCTCTGGTTTTGAGCCAGCCGTGACAAAGTTCATATATATGAGGTCTTTAAAGTGCGAGTGCATATGAGAGAGTGTCAAAGAAGGTGAGGGGGGAACAAGGCTGCCAAAGCCTCCTACCAGACCAGGAGAGGCCTTTAACTGGGATTTCTCTTCTCCAAACACTGTCTTAGCTCGCCATCAATTGGATCAGCGTCCTCACAGGCTCCCTGGCCTACGCAATGTAAACAGGACCATTATTTAAATTACTTGTTCAATAAATTACATCCAGTGTTCACAACAAATAAATCAGTGCTTCAAGAGCAAAAATACCATTTCATCACAGTGCATCAGGTTTAAATACCTATATAGACATACAACACATGTAAATGTCACTCATTTCTGAATAAACATATCATATTCCCAAAATAATCTAATTCATTTCACACATTCAATGACTATGCTGCTGTAGTTGAACATTAAATTCATGTGACCCATAATCATGAATTAAAACTAGCGTTAGCATTTAAAAGCTACAGTAGATGTGACGTAGCAAGTCCATATACATGCATTGTCCAATGCTAATGCTAACGCTAACAACAAGCAAACAAACTCACCAATTCAAGCATAAATCAGACACATCACACGAACAACTCATCCCTCCCCGGCGTTGGTTGATGTCTAAAGAGTTGAATAATTTAACGGAGGCATTAAGAGTGATATACACGAGATTCTGAGTGAAAAATGCAATTGTTTGTAGCAACTAACCTGTAGCAGCTGCTCCGCGTGCCTCCCCTCACCTTCTGAATGAGAGACAGCGCGGACCGCTTGTAACATGCGCTACGAGCGCAATGATTGGACGATCGCGAACCCCTCGGTACGTGGTGCGTGATGACGCTATGCTACATGCGTGATGACGTCACTACGTGACAGGAAGTTGGTCATAAGGGACCTGACGGACTAAATAAATACATTTCAACCCGGTTACACTAGATATAGTCGAACTCACCTTGACGCATGACTTAGGCTCTGGAACCAGTCCTCTTGAGAGGGGTTGGACTCTCTTCCACTCTAGAGTTGCGGATGGTGAGAGACGTTGGGCCGGGGGTTGGCAGTGCTTGTCTCCCCTTGGCTCGAGGCCTGTCGTTGGGGTTTACCCCGGTGAACGAGAGGGTAGCCTCCCTCCACCTTTGAGTGGTGGGACGGAACCTAACTGTCATTTGTGCTTATGCACCAAACAACAGTTCAGAGTTTCCACCCTTTTTGGATTCCCTGGAGGGGATGCTGGAGAGTGCCACTTTTGGGGACTCCCTTGTTCTACTGGGGGACTTCAACGCTCACATTGGCAATGACAGTGAAACCTGGAGGGGTGTGATCGGGAGAACGGCCCCCCGTTCTGAACCTGAGTGGTGTTCCATTATTGGACTTCTGTGCTCATCACGGATTGTCAATAATGAACACCATGTTCAAGCATAAGGGTGTCCAAATGTGCACTTGGCCCCAGGACACCCTAGGGAGGACCTTGCGGATGGTGAGAGGCGTTGGGCGGGGGTGGCAGTGCTCGTCTCCCCTAGGCTCGAGGCCTGTACGTTGGGGTTGTTACGGTCCCCAGAACAGCTCGTATCAAGAAGACCAAACAGAATTGAAACAGCCAGGAATTACCAAGTTTGCTCTCTTTGTTTACAGAACAGGTTAAGTGACCAATCAGAAAAAAAAAAACACCATAACTAATTTCCCAGCCAAATACCTTCCCCCTCAAAACTAACAAAATACTGATGGGCCATCTAAAAAGAACAAAAGAAAGGGAGCCACCACTGTCCAGCCCATGTGAGGGCCGGCGGAACAGGATTCTCCCTTCTACCTGAACACAAACCCCTGGACACTTAAACAATGGAAATAAAACTGGACCACTGGACCCACCAGAAATAAAAAAGAAAGAAAAAACCACATAAGGTCATACAAAACCATCTTCTTCTGCTCTTCCAGCTGCTCCTGCCACTGCTGCTGAGTTGAATGTGTGGAGTAGAGAGACCAAGCAAGAGGGAGAGGGGGAGCATGTAACACCCCACCCTAAGTTACTGAACAATGTATAATAAGGAAAAACAACAACAACATAATATAAATAAGAGTCTTTATAGGATATATTGTTCAGAAACATTGGCTTACAGGTGTGACAATCAGCCAGAGAACATTATCCCTGCCACGGATATGTCTGATTTCCACATTGAAGGCCTGCAACCACAAACTCCAATTCATCAAAGCGTCTGTTCTTCTTTTCGCATCCTATGTAGAAACACGAGCGGGTTGTGGTCTGTATAGACAACTACAGGAGCGATAGCAGAACCAACATAAACTTCAAAGTGTTCCAGAGCCATAATAAGTGCCAGCGCTTCTTTTTCAATAGTCGACTACCATTTCTGATGAACGTTGAGTTTCTTAAAAAAATAAGAGACTGGATGCTCCACGCCATCTGACCTTCTTGAAGAAGAACAGCACCAACACCAGTATCGCTGACGTCCACAGCCAGCTTGAAGGGCTGATCAAACCGAGGGGCCACAAGAACAGGTGCATTCACCAAGAGACTTTTTGTTTGCTCAAATGCCAACTGACAGGCTTTGGACCATTTGAAGCTTACCTTAGGGCTTAACAAATCAGTTAAGGGTGAGGCCACGGCAGAAACATTTTTGCAATGCCCAAAACTTGTAAAAACTCACATTTGGACAGGTTCACTGTCAAACCTGCCTCCTCTAAGCGGCAAAACACTGCACGCAAATGTTCCACATGCTCAGACCATGACTCAGAGCAGACAACTAAATCATCCAGATACGCTTCACAAAATGACAGATCAGACAGAACTATATTCATCAAACGCTGAAAGGTGGTCGGCGCATTACGCATCCCAAAGGCCATGACTGTATATTGCAGGAAGTCATCAGGTGTAACAAATGCAGAGATCTCCTTTGCCCTTCAGCAAGTCCAACTTTGTAACAAACCTGGTACCTCCAACACGATCCACACAGTCTTCCATTCTGGGAAAAAGGGTAACAGTCAGGTTTTGTCACACCATTTACCTTGCGAAAGTCTGTACAGAAACAATCTTCACCATTAGCTTTGTCAGCAAGCAAGCATGGGGAGCTCCAAGCACTTTTACTGGGTTCAGCAATGTTATGCTGTATCATATACTCCACCTGCCGCTTAAGTCGACATCGCTTGTCTGGATTCACTCGATATGGATGTTGTTCAATATCATGCTTTAAAAAATGCGTCTGAGAAGTAACATCAGAAAACAGTGATTTGTTAGACTCAATCAACTCAATCAGATCTGAGCACTGTGGCTCAGAGAGATGAGACAAATGAGCAAGAAGATCTTTCAAGATCTCCCTGTCATCAGCTTCAGCACTGGACAGCGCAGAAACTTTCCCTGTCATCAGACTAACACATGGTGCAACAGCTTCAGCAGCGGACAGCACCACAGGAGGCACTTCACCTGCCTCAGAACTGGACTTTACCTGCAACTTCCCCCTATCACAGTAGGATTTTAAAATATTAATGTAACAAAGACGATTTCTGCGATGGCGATCTGGAGTGGCTACAAGATAATCTCTATCACCCACCTTTTCTTGGATCAAGTAAGGACCACAGTAGCGAGCCTGCAGGCTAGACCCAGGGATCAGGAGCAACACTAAAACTTTGTCACCAGGCTGAAATTCCCTGCTTTTAGCATGTTTATCAAACCATCCCTTCATTCTAGCCTGCGCTGGCTCAAGGTCAGCTCTGGCTATCTCACATGCACGGCGCAGCTTGAATCTGAAGTTACTCACATAATCCAGCAAGTTTTGTTCTGTCTTTTCACACCACCACATCTCACTCAAAAGCTTCAAAGGACCACATACAGAATGGGCAAATACCAACTCTGATGGACTAAACCCCAGAGATTCCTGGACCACCTCCCTTATTGCAAACATCTGCATGTGAACCCCATCATCCCAGTCCCTTTCAAACTCCGGGCAATATGTGCGCAACATGGTCTTCAAAGTCTGGTGATTTATGCACTGTCATTCCAGTGCATACCATCCTGAGCGTCCTGGCTCTCAGGATGGTATGCACTGGAATGACAGTGTTTAATGTTTAGCTGCTTTCACACCTGAGCAAACACACGTGACATGAAGTTTGAACCCTGGTCTACCTGTACAACTTTCGGCAAGCCAAACAATGAAAAAAACTTCGTCAGAGCCTTTACAACAATGGGAGTTGTGATTTTACGGACAGGAAACACCTCTGGAAATCGAGTTGATGCACACATCACTGTCACCAAAAAGTTATTACCAGCCTTTGTGCAAGGAAGTGGACCCACACAGTCCACTAAAACACGTTCAAAAGGTTCACACACCACAGGAATTGGATACAAAGGAGCAGGAGGAATGGTCTGGTTTGGCTTCCCAGCTACCTGACACGTATGACAAGACTTACAGTAGCTTGCCACATTCTTTTTCAATCCTGGTCAAAAGAAATGTCGCAAAATGCGGTCATATGTTTTTGTAACACTCAAATGACCAGCAAGGGGATTATCATGAGCCAGATTCAAAATTGTCGTGCGGTATGGAACAGGAACTACAATCTGAGTAACAACACTCCAATCATCTGCAACTGAAGAAGTCAATGGTGTCCATTTTTGCATTAGCAAACCATCCCTGATAAAGTAACCATTTGACACAGAATCCACTTAATCCCCAGCTACCGCAGCTTCGAACAAGGGGGACAAAGTAGCATCATTCTTCTGCTCAGCAGTCAACTGGTCACGAGTCAAGGACAAATGCTCAACCTCAGAGAAAAGCCCTACATCCATACCCTTACCCTCAACCTGAGAAATCTGGGAATTAACACCAGGATTGCAAATAAAGCTGTCACTCAAATCAACTTCAGCTTCATCCTTTTTAGGACGAGACCGAGTAACAGCGCCGTAGGCAGGATTTTGCTTGTCAATGCTAATTTTTTTGTGCTTTGTTTGGATCAAATGTTAGAATATCCACTGGGATCCTTTTATGAGTGTAGTATAATTGCACTACGTCCTATGATCGTCCTTCATTGGATTTGTTGTAAAGCTCTTCGTTCTAGAGAATGTACGTGAGGAAGTCCTTGCTTGTCAGAAAAACAAATCTGAACCATAATGAGAACCACCATATGATATCCAAAGTGCTGCAGTTCCTGCATGTAACTGGAGTATAGAACAAAATCTAATAAAAAAAAAATACCAGTGGAGGGCAGTAATATGCTTTGGTATAAGAAGAACAAATCCAAAGAAGAAGAAGGAGAGCAAGAAGAAAAACAGCAACAAATCTACAATAATGGCGGACAGCAGTAATCCAGCGGGCCGCAGGACGATGCCGATTCCTCTCTTTACCCCAGGCAGCTTCCACCAAAAGTCAAAAGTCAAAGGATCGTGAAAACGCTTACCGAAAGAGTACAAGAAGGAGAACCGTGCGAGAAATAAAACAAGAGACAATGTCGGCGTTGTATTTGAGCAGAGAAGGACCCTTCAGGATCTCAAGGGTTTCAAATCCGACACAGAGACGCTGTCTAGCTAGGTTTCTGCTGGATGGGTGAGTTATTTTTTTCTCTTATGTTGTTTACTCTGTTTTATGGTATCAAACAAATGTGTTTAGATTCCCTCTTGGACGAGTACCTGATGGGCATTCGCTCTACACATGAAAGCACAGACTGTTTTCCCCATGGGGCTTTGAAACCTCAGTAATCTGGTGAAATCCGGGGCGTGCCATGTGTGAGATGTCCCGAATATTGAAACATGTCGAGTGTCTTCACACCAGGGTGTAAATGTAAGACATTTTCTCTGATTTCAGTTATGAGAAAGAGGAGACTGCAACCTCATCCACGGCATTCAAAAGACAGAAAGAGTAGGTGGTCCCTGCCCCCATCTCCCCAGTCCAGCATTGGTGCAGAGACTTTTCAGACAGGTAAAGATATCATAGAATAGAGGATCAATTTAGAGAGAGAGGGGTAAGCCACCCCCTGTTTTGGGTAAACAGTAAACAACTCTTTTTACGTGGTCCTAAATTCAGAAAGCCCTTATAAATTCTCCCTATCTCTGTTAAAAAGGAGAACCTGGCATAAATGGTTCGTACTTTTGAACACAAAAACTATTTTTCGTGTCAAAGTAAATTTTCTGCATATCAGGTATTTTGAGATTTGTATCAAATTCAATTTATTCAGGTCTAAAATGGTTTATTTTACTTATATGTAATTTAACCACTGTACTGTAACTGTGTGACTCATCTGGCTAAAGATTAGTTCCCCACTGTCCTCTATAGATTATTAGATTATTACTCTATAGATATTTTGGATAAATTCTTCTCTCTCATTTATAGTTTGTGTTCAAGTGAAGTTGAGGAAATATCTGATGATGAGTTGAATGACATCAAAAACTCAACGAAAGTGTTGTGTACCTGTGTCTTCCAACACATGTGTAGCTGTCTATGATTTGTGTTTCTTCTATGTCTACTCTGACAGATAGTATTGGCTGGGCAGATAAGACTTGGGAAGAAGGCAGCGGAGATGAGACTTGGTGTCTAGATGAGGACCCAGTACATGTGTTCTGGCGCAGAAGAAGAGCAGCAGGAGGAGGAGAAGGAGGAGTGTATGCATGCTTGCAAACATCCCTCCTCCTACGACCCAGGATCTGCTCAGGACGAAAGTCAGCAGAGGAATAGGTTTGAGCATTTTCTTATTATACCTTTCTATGTTTGTACTAAATCAATATTTATACCATACAATAACTAGGTCTTTCTCTCAACAGGACAAGATCAGCAGAGGCAGTGAAATGTTCCACTTCGTGGTGTGATGGACCTGCCCCTTGTGTGTCAAAATAAATTTACAAAATGGACAACAATTTTTTAAATAAAATATTTTCTACCAAATTTGTCTGTAATAAAGCACTGCACTTTTTTTTCTGTTTATCTTATATAAATATGACAGTGATGTTTGATGTAAATGCTTGGATTTGTTAAAATCTTTTTCAGGTTCATCCAATATGACTTCAGGATTTAAATTTCAATATTAAGATCAATACATAACTGCACAAAAAGTTAAATTAGCAAGACTCCAGTTCAGCAAACTTAAACGATTAAAGCAAATCTAGAGCCCAAGTCTCTCATAGGTTAGAAAAAAAATAAGATCTAATGTATATAATAATTGTCAACACAAATTTGTATATTAACAATCATAGAGAAAGTTTCAAAAGAGTTTGAATGTGGAAAAAAACGTATGCATCCATACTTGGGTCTTTTTAAAAATAGAAGCATTATTTGTAATTGAACCAACTGAGTTGCCTAAAGAGCATCTTCAACAAAGTGCTGTGATCTAATAATACATTCACTCCCAAGTGAAGCAGACAAGTTGTTGCACTCAAAAACACCAACTCTGTAAGTATGTAAACTTACAGGATAGTAGAGACAATATTCAATTTTAGACTAAAAATCAGCATAATGTAAAAACAGGAATAAATACAACAAGAAAGACAGTGCAACGTATTTATTAATTTCTAAATTTCAAGTAAAGAACAGTGTGAACAATCCAAATAAGTGTAGTTTCACAAAAATGAATAATGGCAAATAAATCTAAGTATTTAAAAAGGTATCAAGTAAATAATGTAATTGTGCAAAGGAAAGGCAGAACTGTGCAAATATATACTTCAGGTGTGTATCAACAAATACGATTTACAGCAGATTTTAACATGCACTACACTCAGTGGAGTGTGATGGAATACAAATAAGATCTCTTCAAATTTAGCAAACTAAACACAGTTTCACTCCAACAAAGATGCCTATTACTAAGAAATAAAAACCTTTATAACACAAAGGACTAGCTTCGCCCCCTCAGTGCTCCTTGCAGCCACCCTGCGGTGGCTCATCGTCCACAGCCGCCTCTTCCAACTTCGCGGCCTTTGTTCTGGTTGTCTGCCTGTCCCGCTCTACCTCACCTCACCTCGCCCTTCGGGAAGTGGATGTTCCTGGCTTGTAGTCTTCTCCAGAGCTTTCTTCTGTCACATACTAAAAATGAAAGAATAAACTTGGTTTCTTTATCAGTTGACTAGCAGGCTAGCTGCCAACGTTGTCCAAGTAAATGATAGCTTGTCTTGCTGGAATATGCTAATTCAGGTTTGTTCTATCAAGTATTGTTCAAAAAAGTGATACATAAAAGCTAAATATGAGCACAAGTTGTAATTACCTCCACCAAGGAGGTTATGTTTTCAGGAGTCTGTTTGTCTTTCTGTCTGAACAAAATAACTCAAAAAGTGATGGATGGATTTTGATGAAACTTTAAGAAAATGTTCAGCGTGGGAAGAGGAAGAAGTGTTTCGATTTTGGTGTTGGTCTGGATCACCGTCTGGATCCGCCATGACAAAAAATGCGGTTTTCGTGAATAACTACTGAACTAAAATGGATATCATTATGAAACCAATTGCTAATGGTATGTTTTCATGGTCAAGGAATCTAAATATTTACATGAAATAAAGGTAGGACTAATATTTATGGTAAAAATCACAATATGGGAGAGGACTATTGTTCTGGCGGTTTCTGCGCTCTCTGAGTGCGTACAATATTACATTGAAAACTTACCTCAGAATAAGACATTGTCGCTGCAGTTGTCTTGCTTGTTGTTGAGAAGCCTTTGACAGTTGACTGTACAGGAGTGTTTTGATACCAGCAGGCATAATGTAGCGCTCGCGTGCACATTTTTGTGGGAGGGGCGAAACTCGCTTGAGGACGTGATCTTAGAGAAAACAGGACGGGAGGGGCCATACTGGGTTTCAAATCACCATCTTACCTGGCTTTGTGCCAAAATCCTACCTATGGCACCTTTAATACTCTTTTCACTGGGGATAAGGTAAATCTAATGAGATTAGCAGGAAAATAAGTAAGTCAGTAAGCAGATAGATAAAAAGATAAGGTAAATAAATAAATAAATAAATACACAAATAAATAAAGCTTAGTAACTCTGCCAGAGTGTCTCTTTTGGTGCACTCTTGACAGTCTCAAGCCCGGATAAAAGAGGAAGGTTGGAATAGTGATACTATGAAACAGAGAATCATCAGGGGAAGTTCAATTTTTGCTTGGAAATATTAAAGTTTTTTTTTTTACTTACTTTTTGACTCTGTTTGTGATGACGGTGTCACTTAGTCTGACAGACATGTTCAAACACCTGATTGTTAGTGTTATAGATTGTGTACAGATTGGAATGTGTTTGTCTCTGAATGTTTCTGAGTTTAATGTGCAAAGTTTGATTTTGTAAAAAAAAAAAAAAAACATATAATTTAAGAGGAACAAAACATTTTTAAATGAATGATTCTGTTTGGATGAACTGATGTAATTAATGTCATTTAATGACTGAAATCTGTATTTTATAGACACAGATTCTGTTAGGATGTACCTGCAATCTCGGTTACTATTTGTTTGGTTTTATTTTTTCATTTAACTCTGGCATTCATTGATTGGCATTATAACAAACCATATTAAATGATGAATGTATGAAACTTTTACAGATAAAGTAGAATTTATCTCACTTACATTTTAATCCAGACTCTAACATATAAACAGACAAAAATGATTTCTTATAAATATTTGCTTCTAAATTATGGTCCTTTTGATATAAAAACCTAATTTAAGGAAAGTTGCCATTAATTCAGAAAATGTGACCGATGGACTGATATTTAACTGATTTTGTGATAATTAGTATTTGATGTAAATTCTTATCGAACCAGGCTTTTCTTAAACTGTTTTTGTCACATTCCATCTCTCAGTAATCATTTCGTTGGTCCATTTGATGTCTATTTTAACAGCACTACCAAAAAACATCCAAAAGCTGGACTGTGTACACCATGAAAGAGACAAAATAATATAGACCTTTAGTAAGCCATTGTTGTTAGGAGGATTTAAATGGACCAGACCTTCCAAGGAGACAGAGCCTTAAAGACCAAATGATCCCAGAAAGTAGTATGCTTGCTGTGAGGCCGCCATCACCTTCCCCTGAGCTTTTTCACACTCACATTTCATATATATTAGTGGTCGTGAACATACCATCACACTCACACATATGTCAGGAAGCAGCATGTGCTGTATATAGAGAGGAAGAGGCCCTGATACCAGTATTCTATCTATCTATCTATCTATCTATCTATCTATCTATCTATCTATCTATCTATCTATCTATCTATCTATCTATCTATCTATCTATCTATCTAAGTAGACAACTGTGCTCGAGGGCAGCATTTCCTCTACAACATAGGCTACTGACCAACCAACTTCCTCAACTTCCCCTACTTGCTGGTTATGCACTGAAGTCCAGCTTGTTGTTAGGGTGATGGGGGACCTCCTGCATTAGTGTTTTTGAAGCGAGATAAGTATTTGTCACCAGCACAGAGTGTACGTAAATACTGTCAACTTTAGCTGACAAAAGCTTAAAATAGTGACAGTAATTTCCTGGGAGAAAACATGCATCTCTCTTCTCCCCCCATTGTTGTTTGTGTTTGAGTCACTGGCTGCAAATTCAAGGGACAACTCGTGTCCTCAAGCTGAAAATGTCACTGGTGGCATATGTGATGTCACTGACCAAGAAGCAAGAAGAAAGCAAAATATCTTTTTACCAAGGAAAATGAGAATAATAGTAAAACACAGTGAATTGAACAAGTGACTTTAATCTGATTCTGTTTGGAAATAGTCATACATTAGATTACTTAGTACAGAAACAGTGGTCATCTTAGAGTTCCCAACATCACTGCTTGTATTAAGAAAAGTGGATAAAATGCACACCAGTGCAAAAAATAAATACCATAGCTTAAAAAAAGATCAAAATATCGTCAGCTAGATTTTATAGTGTCCAAAAGGAAACACGGGGCACCTAAAAATATGTGTCCACAGCCTATCAACAAAGTCTTCCAACATGGGAAAATTCCCCACACCTGTTATGTTGTTTGGACTCTGTTTGGAAAATGGCATTCAAACAGTAATATTAAAAACTAATAAAATAATAATGATGTCATGAGGGGATATGACAACCCTCCAGATGGGGGATACACCTTAAGACAGCTGCTGTTTGATCCACGGGTGGCTCATGTGGAAGTAACATGTCTAGATATAACTGCTGCTACAGTAGGTCCAATCTAAGTAGATTTTTATGATAAGAATCTTCAAAGAATGTTCTGTGGACATCTAAAGCCACTTTAAACTGGTTAAAAAGAGCAAAATATTTAACATTTCATGCCTCTGTTTTCTTGTGCTTGAATGATAAGTTAATGGGCTCTAATTTCGTAGATCAGGCTCAGGTGTGGCGTACCTGCCCTATGCCGCACCCGCCCTGTGCTGCACCTTCACGTTTCCGGCACGGTGCACCCATGCCTCTGTCCCTGCTCCCCCTGCGCAAGTGCCAGAGAGTGAGGAGACAAGGCGTGAGTAGGTTTAACACAGCTGAGTGTTGTCTTCACCAATCAAATGGACGCCTTTCATGTCCTTTAAATGTGCTGATTATGTGGTCTGACTGATCCCCGCCATCGTGGCCAAGGTGTGCTGGAAAGACCCAGTGGCGGAGACAGCAACTGAGAGAGCGCAGGGGCCATCGGAGTGCATTGGAGGCCACGCTGTGTGTCACTGTGCTGACCACCTCGCGGGACAGATGTAATCTGTATTGTTTCCTTGCAATAATATACTCAATCTTTTTAGATCATGTTAAGCGGGATGTAATGGTGTCAATATCTGTAACAATGTGTTTTAATTTGGAGAAAAATGGGATAGAGAATGGTCATTAAGAGTTAAATTCAGTAATCCTATAAATCCATATTATTGCCAATTTTGAAATATTCAAAGCTGTGTTTGAAGAATACAAATTGTTATTTAGAAATAAATTAAAGGAAAGATGTGTTTTTTTGAAAAATCATAATGATATATTGATTAGGTATAAGTTGATCAAATTATTTTGTTCTAAATATTGGGGCATAAATCATCTTAGATATTTTCCAAACAGTTTCTGGAAGTGGACATGGTTTTTATCCTTAACTGACTTGAAGGCTAGTAAAATTGTGCATTTCTATTTCTTTGACCTTTAAGAGAAAACAAAATCAGATTTCCAGATTTCAAAAAGTCACTTGGGCGGCATGGTGGTGCAGCTGGTAGAGCGCATGCCTCACAGCAAGAAGATTCGGGAGAGGACTATTGGTCGGGTCGGGAGGGCCTTTCTGTGTGAAGTTTGCATGTTCTTCACGTGCATGCGTGGGTTCTCTCTGGGCAATCCGGCTTCCTCCCACAGACCAAAAACATGCTCATTAGGTTGATTGGTGACTCTAAATTGCCCTTAGGTATGAGTGTGAGCGTGAATGGTTATCTGTCTCTCTATGTGGCCCTGCGATCGACTGGCGACCAGTTCAGGGTGTACCCCGCCTCTCACCCGATGATAGCTGGGATAGACTCCAGCCCCCCGCAACCCCGGAAGGGATAGCCGGATATAGAAAATGAATGAATAAATGAAAAAGTCATATGTATTTACACAACCAAAATGATTCATGAATAAAACTGAAAAATTACTATTCTTTGACAAAAATGTCCGCAGTAGGTTTCATGTCATATTAGTGTATTTATGATCAAATGTATAGTTTGTGAGGTTTTGATGACAAGATGGTCTTTAAATTTAAGAATTTAAAGAGGGTTAATATGGTCAACTATATTTTCTGTCATGAATTAAACATTATTATTAAATTTCTCCTACATTTATTCTACCTCTGAACTCACTGCCTGTAGTTTCTATGCACTGACAGGGTGATAAAATGGTCTTCTTAGGGTGTGATCCCATTTCTGACATCCCTAATTTTTTGGATCTTGGCCTTGAGTTTGGAGATGGACTCACTCACACAAATAATACTGCAATTTGGGTTTGCAAAACACCACCTACAATGCTGACAGCTGCTGCCAATCAGATGCCTACCTGGCAGCACCTGGTGATAAACAAGCTTTAAATGATTTATTCAAAAATCATTGTTACAACAGAGAAATAATGCTACAAACATCCATTTCCCAACTCCATTTGCTTGGCTGATTTTTTTGAAAATTACTTATTTTTTGAAAGATGATGGACTTTCTGAAGTTAGTAAAATTCATTTTTCATGAAATATATTTGTGTCTCATAAAGTTGCGGGTGTTTGGTAACAAAAAAGATTACATCATAATACATCATACATCATAAAATACTCACACAACTAGGTCGTGTTTGCACAAATTTCATATTTATGATCTCATCCTTAGGCTTCTAAAGAGTCTATCGGAAAACTTCTGGATTTTTGGGCACATTGAGCTGATGGTCATGCGCCAAGTCGTTTTGTGATTGTGTCTGTGATTGTTAATGTGTGTGTGTGTGTGTGTGTGTGTGTGTGTGTGTGTGTGTGTGTGTGTGTGTGTGTGTGTGTGTGTGTTCTTGTACTTACTACATTGTGAGGACCGGCATGAGTTTTTAACCAACAGAGTGAGAACATTTTTGGGAAGTGAGGACATTTTGGCCGGTCCTCACTTTGTCAGCCTCTAAATCACCTCTAAATAGCATGTAGAAGCTCCCCTGTGATTTTCAGCAAAAGTCCTCAGAATGAGTCAATGTTGAGAAATTCTCGCCAGAATTTCACACTGATTTTGCTCTCTGTTCCACCTACTGCTGAGATTGGGAACTGCAGCTAAATTAGTCCTGCTCCACCTCTGGCCGAAATTAGGTATTGCAGCCAAAATATCCCCATACAGTTAAGCCTACAGGCCTCATCCTCTGCTGCTGTACTGAAAGCCAATCCTAATTATTATTATTTTGTTTTGCATAGCCTTTTAGGAAGCTTATCTTTTTGATTTGTTAAATAAATCAATGGCTAATTGTTGAATTTGTGCTGTATTTGTTCTACAATACTATTTTTCCATGTGATCTGGTTAAATTTAAAAATTAAATTTCTATATGTAGAGTATAATAATAAGAAGAAAAGTAAGTAAATCCTATATGCTGTCCAAAGCCCACTGTCATATTTTTAAAAATTTTATATTGTATTAAATAGAAAACAATACAGGGACATTTTTCTCTTTGTCTAGACCACATTTTACATAGTCCAGATCCAAAACTTCTATACTTAGACAAGATAAATCATTACTAGATCATTACATAGAGGCTTGACTGTTTAAAGCATATATTTACATATATATATTAAGCCTTTAACCTGGGTATTTAAATGCAATAAGGGGACATTTTGCCATTTTTTCATCTCAAGACCACATAGAAACAGATCAGGATGGAGATGGTCATAAATATAACAAAGGTTTGAATATGAAAGTGGGTTTACACAGTGGTGGTGAGGTTCACTTGCTTATATAATGTATAACTTGCTTTTATAATGTATAACATGCTATAAAAACAGTTAGATGTGCAACAACCAAAGGAGTAGTTGCTCAGCGTTGCTGTTTAAGTTTCACCTTAAATGCCAAATTTAAAAGCTGTAAATCAGGCGCCAACCTTAGAGACATCTACCTGCTGCATGCCAAGGCTAAGGGCTTTAATTTAAATATAGCTTGCATATTGCAAGTATGCATAATGTAATCATAATTTAACTCTGACATTCTATTTCCAGGAAAAGCGGGACCCAAGCACTACAAAATAATATTTGGCATCAAACAAAATGAAAAAAGGGTAATTTATAGCTCATATTTCCATTTATGTAGAGGCCTATCCACTCATTTGCATTGAAAACAAAGTGATTAAAATATGGTTTTAACAAAGAAAAGTTGACCAATGCACCATTACCATGTGAAGTGGCCTGACTCTAAGAAAATGTTGATAATTTTACCATTATAATATGACTATTCATGTTGACAGTTTTGGTTCACTCAAAAACATGAAGGCCATAAATAACTGGCCATGAAAATTTGACATTAGCCTAAATTTAGCATGTTTTATTGATGTCACAAGCCCTTTTAAAACATTAAATGTAGGTATTATTTATTATTAGATTCGGCTCAGAATTCATGCTTTTATGCTGTCTTAAAACTTACATACTTCACCATGCTTATCTATGAGGTTTAGACTATAAAAAGCTTTGCAGTGTTCCTACTGTCAGACACTTGCACATATAAACTAATGTATCAAATATTTCAAGGCATAAATGTCCACCAGCTGTGGAACACTCAGTACAAAAATTTTCCTGCACATATGATGCCCACAACAATGGCCCTTACAAGTCTTCATTTCTTGAACTTACGTAGCTTAATGATTTCCCAGCACAGTTATTTGCTCTGTAGGACATATTTGTCATATTGAAGTCAACAGTAAACATTATTGTGATTAAAGTGGTTGCTTACCTTTTTTGTATAAGTAGACAGCCCAGATATCATCTATGTTGCTCTTGTCTCCATTAGCATCTTTGCTAGCAAGGTAGCTAATCTCTCTATGCTCAACATAACAAATCCAACTAAGGAAAATAAAGAGACAAAATTGTCTTTTAAGTATTTAGTCAATCTTTCTCTCTCTCTCTGTCTCTCCATGTGTCAGCCATTTGCTGCACTGTGTAGCTGTGTATCTGTCTTTGTTGTAGTTAATGTTGCAGCCATTTTGGAGAAAGAGGGTGAATTTCACTCCATGTGTTGGATGGCTCATTATCAGCCAATGGTGTTGCTTAGCTTGATTTAGTCAATGCCCTGGATTCTATTGTCTCTGATGACTACATAGAGGTGTCAATCATCCATATTGTCCAATCTCTTCATGCAGATATGACTAAACAAAGGATACATGTGGTAAATTTTGCAGCTGCTCTGTAATCACACAGGCCAAGCAAAGATAGGAGAAAAGAACAGGAGGTCTCACTCCTGTGCCTGGACATTTAGGACATTTAGATCTCTGTAATTTTTCACTAATTCTCATTAAAGGCATTGATTTTCCCAGCATTATTGATTCAATGGATTTTTTTACTTTGGGACTGTATTTCTCACTAGGCAAGAATGAACAATTTCACATCTGCTGGTTTCCAACCTCATATACTGGGCCTCAGTACCATATATCCGTATAACTACATATCTAGAAAAATCTCACAGGTCTTCTCTTGATTTTAAGTCTTCCTTTGTCCAAAGTAACCTTTAGGCTGAGATAGACTGACTTAAAGATGGGCTGGTCATTTTTGGATTAGGTCCCAAAATAGGGCATCATGCTTAGTAGGCTTTATGTAACATGTTTAACATGTTAAAAGGCTAAATAAGAAAGAGACAGAAATAATTACTGAATCAAATTAAAGATGTAAGACAATTTTTAAATTAATGTATATATATTTGATAATCAGAGATTGGGCCTTAATATAGGCCTTAAAGAATCCATTTCAGGTTTTAGGCCCATTTAAAAAATCTCTTCTGATTCTATAATTCAAAAACAAGATGCTGAGTACAAGTGGCTGAAATGAGTTCCTTCTCAGGGTGTCCAAGCTCTCCCTTAGGGACAGGGTCTGAAGCTTCGGTCATCCAGGAGGCGCTTGGAGTAGAGTTGCTTCTCCTCCACAATCAGAAAAAGCCACCTGAGGGACTTGGACATCTGGTAAGGATGCCTCCTGACAGCTCCATGGTGAGGTGTTAGAGCCACCTCCACCATCAGGCAGCGGGGAAGACCCAGGACACGCTGGAGGGACTATGTCTCTCAGCTGGCCTGGGAACACCTGGGGTCACACAGGACAAGCTGGATAAAGTGGCCAGGGGAGGAAGTCTGTGCTTCCCTGCTTAGGCTGCTTCCTGTGACCCGATCATCAGAGTAAAGAAATAAATGTGTCTTTTTGCACTGTGCTCAGGCCATGAAGCCCTGAAAAAATACATCAGTCATGAAAAATTACAATGAATGAATAAATTAGGGAGTGGGCCTCATTCTTCTGGCATGATGGTCTCTGGATGTAAGAGGATCACAAGACCTGATTTCTCAGAAATGGACTGGGGTGAAGAATTTTTTACTGGGACCCTGGGGCTGATTTTTTAATATGTTATACTAGACTCCATTTGGAGCAGAATTGTGGTGGTTTGGTGACTCTCCCACTTTCCTGTGCCCCCTGGCGCCATGGGAAACTTGCACAAGTCTGGACTTTGAAGTCCCATAAATCAGCCATATTTGCTTAAAATGAGCTGAAACTTTTGGAGGTTATTCAGGTCACCTCCATAAACCAATGATCTCAAGGGCGTGTCTCTAGGTGGTTCCTGGAGCTACTTTCTGTTTGGGAGGGGCTAGCAAAACGGTTCTATCACCATTTGATTTTATAATTTTCAGAGGTCCCACAGTCCAGGTTTCATCTCTCTTAGTGCCACAGAGGTCAAATGAGAGCAAAATAGCAACAGTGTTCAAAAACATGTCTTTTTTGCCCCTGTTTTTTGCCTCGAGGGCCCTGGAGGTCTGAAAATATTTTTGAGTATTCACATTGGACTAAATATCAAGCCTGTAAGTTTTGGTCCAAATCAGTAAATGAATCTCTGAGATTTTGAGCTTTTTTTGGTTAATGTGGCCTGCTGGACATGAAAGGGTTAATCCTCCAAACTTTAATAGGCTGGCATCTGGGCCTCTGTGATGCTAGGAGGCTGATATTAAAAATCCAGATTCAGAGGTGCCTCTAGAAGTTGCATATAAGTTTTGGTGTCCATCGGCCAATAAATGAGGGAGTGGGTCTCATTCATCTGGCATGATGGTCTCTGGATGTAAGAGGATAACAAGACCTGATTTCTCAGAAATGGACTGGGGTCAAAATATTATTACTGGGACCCTGGGGCTGATTTTTTAATATGTTATACTAGACTCCATTTGGAGCAGAACTGTGGTGGTTTGGTGACTCTCGACTTTCCTGTGCCCCCTGGTGCCATGGGAAACTTGCACAAGTCTGGACTTTGAAGTCCCATAAATCAGCCATATTTGCTTAAAATGAGCTGAAACTTTTGGAGGTTATTCAGGTCACCTCCATAAACCAATGATCTCAAGGGCATGTCTCTAGGTGGTCCCTGATGCTACTTCCTGTTTGGGAGGGGCTAGCAAATCGGTTTTACCACCATCTGATTTTATAATTTTCAGAGGTCCCACAGTCCAGGTTTCATCTCTCTAAGTGCCACAGAGGTCAAATGAGAGCAAAAGAGCACCAGTTGTCAAGCGTGTCTTTTTGGCCCCTGTTTTTTGCCTCGAGGGCCCTGGAGGTCTGAAAATATTTTTGAGTATTCACATTGGACTAAATATCAAGCCTGTAAGTTTTGGTCCAAATCAGTAAATGAATCTCTGAGATTTTGAGCTTTTTTGGTTAATGTGGCCTGCTGGACATGAAAGGGTTAATCCTCCAAACTTTAATAGGCTGGCATCTGGGCCTCTGTGATGCTAGGAGGCTGATATTAAAAATCCAGATTCAGAGGTGCCTCTAGAAGTTGCATATAAGTTTTGGTGTCCATCGGCCAATAAATGAGGAGTGGGTCTCATTCATCTGGCATGATGGTCTCTGGATGTAAGAGGATAACAAGACCTGATTTCTCAGAAATGGACTGGGGTCAAAATATTATTACTGGGACCCTGGGGCTGATTTTTTAATATGTTATACTAGACTCCATTTGGAGCAGAACTGTGGTGGTTTGGTGACTCTCGACTTTCCTGTGCCCCCTGGTGCCATGGGAAACTTGCACAAGTCTGGACTTTGAAGTCCCATAAATCAGCCATATTTGCTTAAAATGAGCTGAAACTTTTGGAGGTTATTCAGGTCACCTCCATAAACCAATGATCTCAAGGGCATGTCTCTAGGTGGTCCCTGAAGCTACTTCCTGTTTGGGAGGGGCTAGCAAAAGCAGTTCTACCACCATTTGATTTTATAATTTTCAGAGGTCCCACAGTCCAGGTTTCATCTCTCTAAGTGCCACAGAGGTCAAATGAGAGCAAAAGAGCACCAGTTGTCAAGCGTGTCTTTTTGGCCCCTGTTTGTGCCTCGAGGGCCCTGGAGGTCTGAAAATGTACTTGAGTATTCACATTGGACTCAGTATCAAGCCTGTAAGTTTTGGTCCACATCAGTAAATGAATCTCTGAGATTTTGGCCATTTTAGCCATTTTGTACTCTAAAGGGTTAATTTTCAACTGAGAAACAGGCCCCTGCAAAGGCCTCTTTAGAGTTAGGGATCTGATATTGCACATCCAAACTCAGGGGGAGACCTAATACCTGTGAATCTTTTGATGTCAACATATACTCAAAAACCAGGGAGCAAGACTCATTTATGCATGCTTAACAGGCTCAGGCTTCATCACTACTAGTAGGCCTCACACATGGAACAGGGGTGTCTTATGTGGCTAGACCATAAAAACTGATCCAGTGGTTCATCTCACTGCCCTGAATAGTCCAAAAGAAAACATTCAGACCTCTAATCCACTGAGAACCCCCATGTCCACCATGTCCACGGGCCAAGCCTTAGCAATTTAGTACTTTGTTTTAATGAAAAAAATTTTTTGGTCTCCATGCATTTTAATTTTCAACTTATATCATGATACTGATGCATGTCCCTGAATCCCTGGACCAAAACCTGATAGACCTGATGGAAATAAGCCCACTTTGATTTTGGGGTTGTGTGTATGCAGCAGCCCAGGGCCTTCAGAACAGCTTCACAGTATATTATAACTCTACAGGACAGATAAACTGTCTCCTTAAGATTTGTCCTCAGTAACAAAAAGCTTAATTTAACTAACTTGACTGACTTATTTACTGAGAGAGTCTCAGGGTGAATATAGGTGGGAGTGTATCAGACAGACAGAACAGTGGACTCAGACAGACATCACAGGAGAGCAGATTATCAGAGACAGTTACAGAAACCACTGAATGAATTTTAACAGGTATTTTTAACATCATTTAGTGTTATGGTGATGCAGCACTACAAGGGGCCCACAATCTCTAAGAGGTGTAACAGATTGAGATTTGAGGACTGGAAAATCTGTACAAAGTTCATTCATGTTATTTTTCAGATGTATTAAATAATCTGCATTTAATCTGTTTCTCCACTCCTTTCTTTTATTTGTCTCAAATCTAATAAAAAAACTAAATTAAATTTCCTCAATAAAAAAAAATCAAGAAGTTAAATGTTTTGATATTAGTTGTTTACTTAGCTGTCCCTCTATATAGTTTAAGGACTTTCTAATGCTATTTTAGGTGAAATTTAGAAAGTGAGGACCATGAAAGGGTTAATGAAGTTTTAGAATGAGTTCTCATGAGAAGAGGCCAGAGCTGCTCCTGTGTGCCCATCCCCCACAGCTCTGAAGCCCCCTGACCAATTATCCAATCAGAGCTGGAGAAGCCAGGTGAAGAGTTCAGCCCGCTGAGACCTGCCTGCAGCTGCACCTCGGCTGTGCCCCTCCTCTTCTCACACTTCAACAGCACAATTTCAAAATGGAGGGATTTAAGAAGACTCAGAACTTTAAGGATTCACAGAAAATGTGAAGAGGAATTTAAAAATGCTTGGGTGAGTAATTTTTTTCTCTGCACTTAAAATGATCTTAAGGCTGCTTTGTGTGGTTTAATGAATCATAGTGGCGTGACCATCGACCTCTTTGCTCAAAT
Organism: Scarus forsteni; assembly: GCA_036419115.1. Taxonomy (NCBI): domain Eukaryota; kingdom Metazoa; phylum Chordata; class Actinopteri; order Labriformes; family Labridae; genus Scarus; species Scarus forsteni. The sequence continues at coordinate 52,239,944 of JAZDUH010000066.1, read as the reverse complement.
GTGCCCTTTTTAGTCTTAAAATTATGCTGGGGGATTTTATAAAATCCTTAAAATGTCAGGTTTTGCTGAGCTTGTTCTACTAAGTTGTCACCAGTGACAGAACAAGATGTGCATGATTCAAACTACTGTTACTCCTGAAGGCAAAGGCAAGTTTATTTATAATTATCATAATTATTAACAATTATGAGAGAAATTGTTAAAATTTTGAGATAAAAAGTCAAAATTCTGAGATAAAATTTTGAAATAATAAGATAAAAAGTCAACAGTATAAGATAAAAATTGAAATTATGAGATAAATTGTCAAAATTTTGAGATAAAAAGTCAAAATTCTGAGATAAAATTTTGAAATGAGATAAAAAGTCAACAGCATAAGATTAAAAATTGAAATTCTGAGATAAATTGTCAAAATTTTGAGATAAAAAGATATAATTTTGAAGCTAAAAAAGCTCAAAGTTATGAGATAAGTCAAAAATTTGAGATAGAAAGACATAATTTTGAGGCAAGAAAGCAAAATTATGAGATAGTCATTATTTGTTTTATCTTTCGAATGGCTTTTATGCACCCTGCTGCTGTGTCACACCTCCGTTGTATTCTTATGTAACTTTTGCTTTTATGTATCGTTCTTACAGTATTGTTTTATGTTGTTTTTATCCATAGTGTTCTTATTTATTTTCTGACACTACTGTAAAAGCACTTTGGGGGACTTTTGGGTTACTGTAAAGGGCTTTAGAAATAAATATTGATTGAGTGATTGATTGATTGATTGATTGATTGATTGATTGATTGATTGAAAATTATGAGATAGTCATTAGGTAGAGACCAGTTTCTCCCATGAAAAAGGTTTCAGTTTGTGTTAATAAATAATAAATTAAGAAGACCGCAGGCTAACATTAGCTGTTCCTGAGCTGTTACATCAGACTGTCAGCTGAAATGCAGTATTACTAAAAATGTTATAACACTTCTGTCCTGCTGTTAGACTGTAACATTCACAGTCTGCACCTTTATTTATTTATTTGTAATAATGATTGATTCAGTTTCACAGTATTAAAGCTTATTTATAACTCTACACCTCACATAGCACATACTACCCATAGAGTACACAGAAGTTTGGAAGAGTTTTTAGTCTGATTTCTGATTATGTTGGCATAATAAAATATTAGGTGTTCAATAGCCAGTGTGATTTTGATGGAAATATAGTAGGTAGGCATGTACAACCTAAAACAGTCTGATCAAACCGTCCGACATGTTCTAGAAAAATTACAAAAAATTTGATTACTTAGATTATTATAGGTCTTACTGAATGGGAGAAAGCCAGAAAAAATGACTGAAATTTCACTAAAATTTTGGATTAATAACTAATGATTAGTTAAGGATTGTAGTTAGTTGGTGAGTTAGCAGAAAGTGGTGGTGGTTATGCTGATGCTGCAAAATTATGAGCATGTTCGCTCCAGTCTGATGTGCCAAGGTAGACTGAGGACTACTACCTGAAAAACCTGACACCCAAAATGGATTAGACAGAAAATCTGCATTGGTTTCACGGACAGACACGGCTGGCGATGACAGTGACTTGACCAGTTACAGCCCTTAGAAAAACTAAACAGAGCAGACAGTCGATGAAACACTGTACAATGTCATCAGGTCAAGTTTAAGTTTACTGCTGAACCTGAGGGCTGTGAAGCAGCTCTCTCCTCCTTTCCTCTGTTTTACTTTTCATTTCTTTATCATTTCTGGGTCAGAATGTCTACACATAAACTGCATTATCAATGTTCACATAAGAGTAACAGTCTCCTGTTTGAGCCAGGCTGTCATGGTGAGATAGAAACAGTTTAGTTTTGAGGTAATTGTGCTGGATTCAGATTTGGATCAGTTAAGGTTTATTATTGTTTGTATCTAAGGCCTGAAACAGGTAATGTTTTTGTCTGACCTTGTTCCCATTTCACTGCAGTTTTGGTACATTTCTGAGATGCAGATGTAAGTACTTAAACTCTGTCAAAAATATTATTTTATAGATGGAGGGCTGCACCAGGAGACAGGTGGAAGACCACCTGTTAAGCAGAAAGACAGCTACAGAAAAACATGAAGGTGATGGTTTGGGTGAGTTTGTAACATTTACATGAGTGAAGTGTAATAAATCTGAGTTTAGTTAGTAATTAAAATTCAAGTCCTTTTTTTTGTTTTATGACATTCCAAAATATCAGCAGCCAAAATACCAGTGTGCATCATCAGAGCATATCCACCCAGAGTATTAAACACTGTACAGTCTAAACCTTATGTTGGTACCAGTCCTTCCATCAGCCCCCTCTCCAACTCATCAGCTGTCTCATTCTTCACAGCATGTCTGAATATCTCCATTTATTATGAATAACAAACAAGAGTGTCTTTAGGTCCTTTATAACAAAAGACATATTGTTATATTGTTATATATAAGACAAGATGATGGTGATGATGAGGATCGGGGAGACAAGTAAAAATCTCATTCTGTGAAGGTTTGCATCTTTACGAGATTATTTCTAATCTCTTGCACATTCCAATAAACCTAACAGTTAGTGTATGTTCCTTGTCTTTGGTCAAAATGTCTCTGATTCAGATTGTACATTTTATGTACAACAGTAAGACCACATAGAGCCAAAGTTCTTAGAAGACAACTGAAGGGATTCTTGAATTTTAATAGCTTGTAGAACAGTAATCTATTACCATCTAAACATAAATTCAAAAAGGTCAGCTACCTCTGCCTAGAAACTTTCAAATCTTTTCCAATGAGAGATTTGGTTTGTATTCACATCTTTTTCACATAAATAACATAAACCTGGATTGACAATGAGGATGCTTTCAGAGGATTTTCTGAAAGCAGAAATCTTTCAGCTACTGGCAAATAGTCAAAATAAAGCATGTAGAAATGTTTAAACAAATTTTAAACCTCCTGTGCAGAAGGTGGGCAGAATGGCAGTACAGGAATAAATCTGTTTGAAAATTTAGAGGATTGGTCGATATTTTCCCTGTTTTGCTCCTGCTGTAGACAGCGTTTATTTTTTCACTCTCTTTTAAGGACACATCATGTCGACTGCCATCAGGCTCACACAACTTTAGAATATGAGGTGGTAACATTACCTCAAGCCTACCGCCACTTACGGGTGCTTTAATTCAGTATCTTTAAAGTTAATGTTGACAGTTGGTCCTAAGTGAACTGCCCAGAATATTTGGTCACTTAACCAGCTGTTTTTATTTGCTTGCAAACACGTAGTATTTCCTGTATCTGCTTCACAGTAAAAGCCTTCCTCTGGTTTACAGAGTTAAAGCTTTTCATAGCAGTAACATCATGGGTTTGTTTCAGCAGCTCTGAAACAGCTGACAGGGATGAAATGGTGGTGATTTAACACTGATAAGTGAAAGTGCATAAAGTAATCTCACCACTCAGTTACAAATCATATGCAGATGAAGAAAATCTCCTCCTACCATTTTTGAAAAAAAAAAAAAAAAAACACTGAGTGCAACCTTTCTGCCTAAATTAACTGAGGAAAGGTCAGGAGGTCAAGTGGCCTCACAGATGTGCAGTCTTCTTCTGTCTGGTATAATTGCTGCTGGCTTTTTTTTAGTGCCACATTATGCAATTAAAAATTATTTTAATCCTAATATAGATGATTTGGGATCAAAAAGCACATCAGTATTTGGGTCAGACAAGGAGATAAAAAGTTAAATGCACTTTAGAAGAAAAAATACAAAATCAGGAATTTTAAGTAAACAGAAAATTAAAAAGTTTAAATGTGAGATGCACAAAACACATAAATCATCTCTTCAGTGTACTTGTTGTTACTAAGGTGTCCTTTAAGTTAACAAAGTTCTTTTAAGGTGGGGGCTTATAACATACTTTTAGTGAATAAATGCAACTATTATATTTCTTATTATGTTACTATTATTCTTTATTCAAGGCAGGGATCAGATGGTTCTAATAAGATCTCAGTTTAAAATCAACTCAGCCTCTAATAAACTCCTTTGTTTTTTGTTTTATAGATGCACCAGAAATTGAAGTCAGGAGAAAAGGTAAAAGACCTTGGGCTGACCAGGAGAGGACTGCAGTCAAACAAGCCTTACCAAGTTCATCGAACCTAAGGAGGTTCAGTAAGAAAGTAGGGACAAATTAAGAATGTAAGCAATGACTTTGGTTGTGTTGAAGGGTTGGATGAGTTAAGAGAAACATCCAATCACAGCTGCCTTAGCTTGGTGGTGGTGGGATAAGTTGTGGAGTGATCCAATCAGAGCTGCTCTCTTTATGAATTGATATATTCATGTAGAGCAGATTCACTGTTTGTTGTCAGTTCTGGTGTTGTAACTGAGATGCTCTGCCAGGTAGCCTAAATAAAGGTGACTGCATTTCACACAAAAGGAACATTTGTTTCTGTTCATTTAGACATTCAGACTTCACCAACATTCAATAAAGGGTAAGTAGATGTTAGGTAGGTAGGTATGTAGGTAAGTAGACTAAAGTATTCAGACTTTACTAACATTCGGTAAAGGTTTTTCGATGGTTCATTTGATTCAAGTGTAAAACATGACTTCAGAAATTCAAGGGAAAAAAAACAAGGAAAAAAATACCTTGCCACTTACACCTCATATTTTAGTCAACTAAATTTACAGTAGATTACAGTAAATAAAACATAAAAACTTCAAATAAATGTAGGCAGAAGATTATAATTAAAACTAAATCAAAAAGTGCTGTCAAATTTACATGGATATCTACTATACTTTGCATGACTAAGGAGTGTTGCAAAGGGATATTTGGTTAACAAGACTGAGTAATAATTAATTATTACTGTAAATTTATTTACTGTTACTGTTCTGTTCATTATGGATGGAGTCTGCAATTTTTTTGTTTAACACTGTGGAACAGGATTTTATGACAGAAGTATACACTTCTGATGCTGACACTAGATTGATTATAAAAGGTGTGCTCAACCACAAAAGATCTTTAACATATTAAATTTTCATAAAATTGCATGATCAACCAATGTCAAGTTTTGTTGACTGGCTACTCACAACTGGTTTTGACTATTATTCCAGTTCGGCTTTATGTAGAATAAAGTCACACAGAATTTACATGACCTATACAAATTGTGCTTTTTGCAAATTTAACTAATAATATAAGGATTAATTGTTATTGTAATGTCTTAAAAATTATATTCTATGCTTTATCTTTTGACAGTTAAACTGGCAATAAAACAATCACTTTACCCTCCAGAAATAACAAATTTGCTCTTTAATAAATACAATTTCAATAAATGATACTGCTGCATTACTGGTGATAACATATTTTGTAAATGAAACATTTGTCATTTCAGATTTACATTAAAAATATTCATTAATGGAAACAGCATCCTAGTAGACCTACTCAAAACATTAAAAATCCAAACCTGGTGTCTGGTCCTCACTTGGCTGGTAAAAAACTTTTATCTAATTCTTGGTGTTAAATGAAATCTAAGGCGGTGTATTGGGTAATGGCGCCACCCTGAGTTCAAAAATAGTTTTTTTGTGTTCCTAGGTTAAGTAGAAATGGTGGTCCTCACTTTGTAGGCCTTTTCACTCGGTCCTCACTATGCAGCAAGTACAGGAATGTGTGTGTGTGTGTGTGTGTGTGCGTGTGTGTGTGTGTGTGTGTCTGGATATGTCTCTGTATTAGGGGGGGGGGGATTTCTGTTTTTATGCTTTTTTTATCCTCTGTGAGGCACTTTGTGTTGCTTCTAAGTATGAAAAGTGCCTTATAAATAAAGTTTGATTTGATTTGTACTATTGTATTTTGTTTTTATTTAAACTTTACACTTCATGGGCTTCCATGTGCTTTGATGAGATGTTAATGTGTTTTTCTAGAACACCAGCATCTCTGTTCTTTTGATGACATCACAAAGTTCTAGATTGTCCAGGAAGTATAAGAGCAGAACCGAGCTGCAGACAGTCGGAGGTTTATAGAGAGGAGATACTTACATCGTGACAAAGGACATTCTTGTTGGAAATATTTCAGCTTGAATTCACTTTGGTTATTTTATTCAGTCAAAAGCGTTTTTTGTGACATTTTGTTGGACATCCTTTTGTTGAAGTTTGTCTGATTTCATCAGCCATCACTTTACAGGAAATTTCATCAGCCAACAGCAAATCAACTGATAACGACAAACATGCCAGCAGGTGAGTACCAATCTGTCCGTTTTCATGTTTTCATGTGATTTATTGTAAGATCAGTCATATAACTTAAAATGTATTTACTTAAAATGTTGAATAACAGCAGCAGAACAAACTTTGAATGTTGTGCCTATGCACAAACTAAGGTTTTCAAACTAAGAGAGGAACACCAAGGTTATATTGATGTAAAACAGCCACTTTATTGGGTGTTTTGATTTCTAATTAGTCTGCTCTACTTCATTACTTTATTATATCTACGTTCTTCTTTTTTAAATTTGGTAGCAATTATGGCTCTTAAAGCCGATGGCATGAATTTCTGCAAGTCTTTCTATTTTTGAAAGTTTTTTTCAAATTCAGCTCATTAGTTACCATTAAAGGTCAATTATACAATTTCTACAACCACAATAGACCCTTAAGCAAAATATGTACATTAAGAAATTCTTCTAGTTCGTAATCAATATTTTTGCTTTCTTTCTGAAGAAATCTATCAATCCACTTCGCTTTAGTTAAAATGCCAATTTGAGTGCATAAAATAATTTGTTTATATACATATATATGTATTTAAACAAAACAAAAAAAAAAATGCTAGCATGTATATATATAGAACTTTAAAATGATTTCATATTTGAAGTTATGAGCAGAGCTAAAGTGGATTGAGACTTATGCAGAAGAAACAGAAATAAAGATTTACACTTACAAATTCAAATCTTGCAGCTTCAATCCACAATTAGTAGGATATTTGGCAGGTTGTTGAATAATGATGCATGGATGCTTGGTCCTAAAAGGGCCAAAAGAATGAGCACGTGAAAATGCATGAAAGTACAAAAGATATCAAACCACTGCCACACTATTTTATTATATTTTAAATAAAGATAGCCTTTGATTGAACAGACTGTCCTGACATATGTTCTCTGCATCTGCTTTCTGTAGTTATCAACACACCAAGGCCAAGCCAGACACTCGAAAGTGGAACCACCTCTTACTCGGTTCAGGCCACACTTGGTGAGGGGGCCTACGGAAAAGTGGTGAAGTGTCTGAAAGAGGACACAAAAGAGATGGTGGCCATCAAGGTGCTGAAGAAGAATTGTATTGACACCGAGCAAGAGGTGTGTATTCTACTCTGATTTGATGCCAAGTTTTATTTTTATGACCTAAAATCTTATCTTTCTCCATCATAGGATGATCAGTAAGCTAAACAGTTGTCCTGCCTCCTCTTGTTCATCTAGGCAGCCATGTTGCAGTACCTGTCCAACGTGGACCAGGATCAGAACCACCTCCTGAAGCTGCACGAGAAATTTGACTGCAGAGGGGACACCTGCCTGGCCCTAGAGATGTTGGACATCAGTCTCTGGGACCTCATCTGTAGCCGTGGCTGCAAGCCGCTGGGCCTTGGCAGCATCAGACAGATCGCACAGCAGGTATGTATTAATGTTACTGATCAGTTCAAGCAGTCTTTCTGATAGTGTCACAGTAGTTGATTTCACATTGTGGACACAAAAGGAGAATAACTCCAAGAATGAAACAGTATCACCTGAATTTCAAGAGGACACGTGTCCTACTGTAGCTGTCTGTCCATGTGCCTGTTTATGCTCCTTCCTTCTTCTTCATGTTGTTTTGCTGGATTGGCCTAAACGTTACATGTACAACGCCTGGCTTTCATTAGAAATTATAGTTATATTTTCAACCTTACAAGTTAACAAGCTAAGTCTGATATTAAGAGTAACTTTACAAATCAATGAACAAGTATAGTTGTCCTTCTTAATAAATTAATTTATCTTCAGTTTATTTTATCATTAAGTCTCAAGTTCATTTTATAAAAGTAGCTTGGCCAACATAGTAGTTATAATAATCTTAGTTACTGACAGTTATTTCAGTTTAGTCATCTCAATGTTTACCCCAAAATTATTAATACTGGTTCATAAAAGAACCTTACAGAAACTGTAATGTCTAATTTCTTATAAAATAACAAAAATATATTCCATTTGCATGTTGAAAAACATTTTGCCTGAAGTGTTGTCCTGGCAAATCAGACTAAAATGCATCATGGCAGCTTTTTATTTATTTATTGACTAGAATGTTGTGAAAATTTGAAATTAGTTGGTGAGCAGCACTAAGTTAGGAGGAAGTCTAAACTGCCAGCTTCCCTTCTCAGCATTCCCCTACAATTTCCTAGTGATACTGCAATGTTTGATCCAGATCTGTAAACCTTTATGGAGCATGCAGAAATACAGATGCTGCAGACACATGGACAGAATGCCCTGAACACATTTTAGTTGTAGAATATCAAACAACTTAAACTCTAAACACTACATATCATCACATGAAGAGCTAAAGTTTGTCTTCTTTTGTTCCTTCAGCTCCTGATTGCCCTGAACGCCTTGAATGGTCTCGGTGTTCTTCACATGGACATCAAACCAGATAACATTATGGTGGTCAACAGGGATGACCCCCAGATCAATGTCAAATTGATTGATTTTGGTCTGGCCACGAGAACTGGTGAAGTCCACCCTGGGACTGTGGTCCAGCCCATCGGGTACAGGTAGGTCCATCCTCTAGTTTGTCTTTTGCCCCATTGCTGTTTCAAGCCAGAATCTTTATGGCTGTGACCTTTTACCTCCACAGTGAATGCTGCGGCTTTGCTGTGGGGCACCATGAAAGGGCTTTTGTGTGTTATGTTTTCTAACCTCTGACACTCATCTTGATTTCTTCAGGGCTCCAGAAATTTATTTGGGACAACCAGTCACTGAGGCCATCGATGTGTGGGGGGTAGGCTGCGTGCTCGCCTTCCTGTTCACCGGGAGACACCTTTATCCAGTCCACTGCGAGTATCAAAATGTATGTATGCTCAACCACACAGACACAGTGAATCTGATGTGCAGCACTGTCTCATTATCTAACTCTATTGTGTTTATTCTGTGTGCAGATGAAATACTTGGTGGAGACTCAGGGTATGCCAGACATGGAGCTGCTGGATAGTGGGATCTTCACCCGGTGCTTTTTCATCCGGGAACAGGGCACTAATGGTTCCTCATGGAGGTTTATGGTAAGTATAAATGTTCCTCTGTTTTCTAAGATGTTTGAAAAGTGCATCTAAACTCTTTTTTAACTGTTTCTTTGATTGATGTTGACCTCTTAGACACACAAGGAGTTTGAATGGACCAATTTCCACCGCCCACAGATGGTGGATCCTACTATCCCAAGGCTGAAGTCTCTGGCTGACCTGGCTAATGTAAGTAATATCTTCCATGCTAAATAGTATCCATCAGCACCTCTTTTCAGGGTTTAAATATTGTATCTGCTTTAAATTGACATTTAAACGCTAATAACATACAAGGTGTTGCATTAACTAAGCTAGTTTCAACGTAGATATTACTCAAATCTTACACCCAGCTCCTTCAGTGCTATACAAAAGTTTAGGCAGCTGTGTACAAATCTTGTTAAGTAAGAAAACTTAATATGTTACTTCTACTACCTAGGATGACCCGTATGGTGCGATAGGATTTAGAGAGGACTTACTACTGTTTCAACAGAAACAGGATGTACACAAAGTGAATATTGGTGTGTGAAAGACACAGGCTAACCTAAATGAGCTAACCTGAGTGTGTTTCTGATTTCAGATGTATCCTGCAAGCAGCGTGGAAGAGCTCGGGGACAGGTTCCTGTTTGTGGACTTATTGCAACACCTTCTGCATGTGGACTGGAGAAAGAGGATCACTCCCAGAGAGGCTCTGGCGCACCCATTTTTTAACGTAACTTATCAGGGTACACCTAACACCCTTAGCCTTTCCAACAATGAGCCTATGTCACTTTCCTCAGATGAAGCACACGAGGTGGCCTCAAGCTCATCTGAGGAAGAATTTGGCTTTTGGTGCAATCGCGCCCCCGTCCCCGGCCCTTGTGCATCACAAATCAGGCCTGATGTGTAAGTGATTCTCTTCATGCTAACACACATTAAGATTAACACAAAAAAAAATGTGTTTAGGTTTTGAACATTTGACTTGAAGATGAATGTTGTTTTCTCCCATACAGTGTCAATGGAGAAATGGTGAAAGAGGAGGTGGTCTCAAGCTCATGCGAAGAAGAATTTGGCTTTTGGTGCAATCGCGCCCCCGTCCCCGGCCCTTGTGCATCACAAATCAGGCCTGATGTGTAAGTGATTCTCTTCATGCTAACACACCTTAAGATTAACACAAAAAATTGTGTTGAACTTTAGGTTTTGAACATTTGACTAAAAGATGAATGTTGTTGTCTCCCATACAGTGTTAATGGAGAAATGGTGAACGAGGAGGTGGTCTCAAGCTCAAGTGAGGAAGAATTTGGCTTTTGGCACAATCGCGCCCCCATCCCCGGCCCTTGTGAATCACAAGTCAGGCCTGATGTGTAAGTGATTCTCTTCATGCTAACACACCTTCAAATTAACACAAAAACATTGTGTTTAACTTTAGGTTTTGAACATTTGACTAAAAGATGGATGTTGTTGTCTCACATACAGTGTTGATGGAGAAATGGTGAAACAGGAGGTGGTCTCAAGCTCATGTGAAGAAGAATTTGGCTTAGGGCGCAATCGCACCCCCGTCCCCAGCCCTTGTGCATCACAAGTCAGGCCTGATGTGTGAGTGATTCTCTTCATGCTAACACACCTTCAAATTAACACAAAAATTTGTTTTCAACTTTAGGTTTTGAACATTTGACTAAAATATGAATGTTATTGTTCTTCATGCAGTGTTGCTGGAGGAATGGTGGACCACGAGGTGGTCTCAAGCTCCTCTGAGGTAGACTTTTGCATCTGTAGTACTATTGCCACCATCCCTGTCCCTTGTTCTGATGGTCCATTGCCGTGCGTACCTTTTGGAGATACACAATTGTCAGGAGAGGATCCTAATGGTGCCCCAATGATTACCACCGAGTCTCTTGACTCCTGTGATGAAGGAACACCAAGCTTAACAGAAGATGGAGTTTTGTCTGCGAGAGGAGTTGACCAGATGGCCCCCCCAGCTAAAGCCCCAGAGACCCTAAATTGGCGGAAGAGGGTGAGAAGGAGGATCCAGAAAGGCTGTCGTTGGTTTGCAACTCTCTTCTGCTTTTAGGCCTGGGGTGGGGCTTGTAAGCAAGCGCCTTGTGGCCAGGCCTACACCCACGTCGGCGGGCCCAGCCTTAAAGGAGTACTTCACCCAAAGAATGATATGCCTTCATTTTCTACTCACCCTCATGCTGAGCAACACTCTGGAGCACTTTTGATGTCTCAAATGCAGCCGGAGATCCGGGGGGACTTTCGCTGTCAACAAACTTCCATCTAACAGGGGACAATGGCGCCTGAAAGAAAAAGGTCCATAAAAGTCCACAAAAACGTGCCTATTTTCCTTCATACTGCTCGTCCGCTGTAATCCCAAGTGTCCTGAGCGGGTAACGTCCATAATTAATTCGAAACGAGGTCATTTAGTACATTTTTCGAGCCTAAACAGTGCTATATCGTACTTCTGCAGTGCATATCTACGGAACTACGGAAGCCGCGGCAGACCAAGCCAGACGCTTGCGCGCTTTCAGGGACTACTGTGCTAAATTGCAAGCGTAGAAGAAGAAGTTCCGCTGTTTACAATCTGCTGTGAGTGACCAAAGTGTCACTCACTTTTGTGATTGTCCACAGCTCGGTCACTCACAGCAGAGTGTAAACAGCGAAACTTCTTCTTCTTTGCAATTGTGACCACATTGTGAGCTGGGCAGCGGCTGAAGGTGAGGTCACTAGCTGTCCGATCCTCGGCTGCTGCATCTAGCTCTAGACGTGGAACATCACCTCTCTATCGGGAAGGAGCCATAGGTTGTGCGTGAGGTTGAGCAGTTCTGGCTAGTGTAACCAGTATGCAGGTTAAGTGATAGCTCTGAGTATTAGCATGAAGCAGTTGGTACCATATATTGATTAGTGATAATAATTACAGTGAACCCCACTATTTACAATCTGCAGACAAAACATAACAAAATTGTAGTGCACAAAAATATCAGATGCATCAAAAAAAATCAAATGTTGTCAGTCCCAGCTGTAATTTGTCAGGCAATAAATCCACACAAATTATTTTCCTCACACAGACTCATAGAAGGCAGTTCATAAAAGGCACGATGATTTGGAACAGTTCATTGAATATGCCACAAAGGCAGAGTCCAAGTTGTGACGATCCCATCTACTGGCTGTTTTGCTGGCTGTCCCTTTCTGCTTTCAGGTGCAGGTGGGTGTGGCTAGAGGGGTCGGAGAGGATTCGGAACACCTGGGCCCAGTGTTCCTGATTGGGATAAAACGCGCTGGAGTCATTCAACCGTGGGGAGTTCTGCTGGCAGGCTGCTTCCCCCCACCACGCTCCGTTTCTTTGATATTTTGTTAGACAACACCCCATCAACATCTCACTCATGCATGCACGCATTACACCACTGACTTACTGATCATCATACAACATACTATATTTTTGTAAATAAACATTGAATTACAACGTTTGCTCCGTGTCTCCTCCCGGTTTTTGTCTCTGGTTTTGAGCCAGCCGTGACAAAGTTCATATATATGAGGTCTTTAAAGTGCGAGTGCATATGAGAGAGTGTCAAAAGAAGGTGAGGGAACAAGGCTGCCAAAGCCTCCTACCAGACCAGGAGAGGCCTTTAACTGGGATTTCTCTTCTCCAAACACTGTCTTAGCTCGCCATCAATTGGATCAGCGTCCTCACAGGCTCCCTGGCCTACGCAATGTAAACAGGACCATTATTTAAATTACTTGTTCAATAAATTACATCCAGTGTTCACAACAAATAAATCAGTGCTTCAAGAGCAAAAATACCATTTCATCACAGTGCATCAGGTTTAAATACCTATATAGACATACAACACATGTAAATGTCACTCATTTCTGAATAAACATATCATATTCCCAAAATAATCTAATTCATTTCACACATTCAATGACTATGCTGCTGTAGTTGAACATTAAATTCATGTGACCCATAATCATGAATTAAAACTAGCGTTAGCATTTAAAAGCTACAGTAGATGTGACGTAGCAAGTCCATATACATGCATTGTCCAATGCTAATGCTAACGCTAACAACAAGCAAACAAACTCACCAATTCAAGCATAAATCAGACACATCACACGAACAACTCATCCCTCCCCGGCGTTGGTTGATGTCTAAAGAGTTGAATAATTTAACGGAGGCATTAAGAGTGATATACACGAGGATTTACGAGTGAAAAATGCAATTGTTTGTAGCAACTAACCTGTAGCAGCTGCTCCGCGTGCCTCCCCTCACCTTCTGAATGAGAGACAGCGCGGACCGCTTGTAACATGCGCTACGAGCGCAATGATTGGACGATCGCGAACCCCTCGGTACGTGGTGCGTGATGACGCTATGCTACATGCGTGATGACGTCACTACGTGACAGGAAGTTGGTCATAAGGGACCTGACGGACTAAATAAATAAATTTCAACCCGGTTACACTAGATATAGTCGAACTCACCTTGGCGCTGACTTAGGCTCTGGAACCAGTCCTCTTGAGAGGGGTTGGACTCTCTTCCACTCTAGAGTTGCGGATGGTGAGGCGTTGGGCCGGGGGTGGCAGTGCTTGTCTCCCCTTGGCTCGAGGCCTGTCGTTGGGGTTTACCCGGTGAGCAGAGGGTAGCCTCCCTCCACCTTTGAGTGGTGGGGCGGAACCTAACTGTCATTTGTGCTTATGCACCAAACAACAGTTCAGAGTTTCCACCCTTTTGGATTCCCTGGAGGGATGCTGGAGAGTGCCCTTTTGGGGACTCCTTGTTCTACTGGGGACTTCAACGCTCACATTGGCAATGACAGTGAAACCTGGAGGGGTGTGATCGGGAGGAACGGCCCCCGTTCTGAACCTGAGTGGTGTTCCATTATTGGACTTCTGTGCTCATCACGGATTGTCAATAATGAACACCATGTTCAACATAAGTGTCCAAATGTGCACTTGGCCCCAGGACACCCTAGGGAGGAGGATGGTGAGAGGCGTTGGGCGGGGGTGGCAGTGCTCGTCTCCCCTAGGCTCGAGGCCTGTACGTTGGGGTTGTTACGGTCCCCAGAACAGCTCGTATCAAGAAGACCAAACAGAATTGAAACAGCCAGGAATTACCAAGTTTGCTCTCTTTGTTTACAGAACAGGTTAAGTGACCAATCAGAAAAAACACCATAACTAATTTCCCAGCCAAATACCTTCCCCCTCAAAACTAACAAAATACTGATGGGCCATCTAAAAAGAACAAAAGAAAGGGAGCCACCACTGTCCAGCCCATGTGAGGGCCGGCGGAACAGGATTCTCCCTTCTACCTGAACACAAACCCCTGGACACTTAAACAATGGAAATAAAACTGGACCACTGGACCCACCAGAAATAAAAGAAGAAAAGAAAACCACATAAGGTCATACAAAACCATCTTCTTCTGCTCTTCCAGCTGCTCCTGCCACTGCTGCTGAGTTGAATGTGTGGAGTAGAGAGAGACCAAGCAAGAGGGAGAGGGGGGAGCATGTAACACCCCCACCCTAAGTTACTGAACAATGTATAATAAGGAAAAACAACAACAACATAATATAAATAAGAGTCTTTATAGGATATATTGTTCAGAAACATTGGCTTACAGGTGTGACAATGCGTCAGCCAGAACATTATCCCTGCCACGGATATGTCTGATTTCCACATTGAAGGCCTGCAACCACAAACTCCAATTCATCAAACGTCTGTTCTTCTTTCGCATCCTATGTAGAAACACGAGCGGGTTGTGATCTGTATAGACAACTACAGGAGCGATAGCAGAACCAACATAAACTTCAAAGTGTTCCAGAGCCATAATAAGTGCCAGCGCTTCCTTTTCAATAGTCGAATACCATTTCTGATGAACGTTGAGTTTCTTAAAAACAATAAGAGACTGGATGCTCCACGCCATCTGACCTTCTTGAAGAAGAACAGCACCAACACCAGTATAGACAACTAAATCATCCAGATACGCTTCACAAAATGACAGATCAGACAGAACTATATTCATCAAACGCTGAAAGGTGGTCGGCGCATTACGCATCCCAAAGGCCATGACTGTATATTGCAGGAAGTCATCAGGTGTAACAAATGCAGAGATCTCCTTTGCCCTTCAGCAAGTCCAACTTTGTAACAAACCTGGTACCTCCAACACGATCCACACAGTCTTCCATTCTGGGAAAAAGGGTAACAGTCAGGTTTTGTCACACCATTTACCTTGCGAAAGTCTGTACAGAAACAATCTTCACCATTAGCTTTGTCAGCAAGCAAGCATGGGGAGCTCCAAGCACTTTTACTGGGTTCAGCAATGTTATGCTGTATCATATACTCCACCTGCCGCTTAAGTCGACATCGCTTGTCTGGATTCACTCGATATGGATGTTGTTCAATATCATGCTTTAAAAAATGCGTCTGAGAAGTAACATCAGAAAACAGTGATTTGTTAGACTCAATCAACTCAATCAGATCTGAGCACTGTGGCTCAGAGAGATGAGACAAACGAGCAAGAAGATCTTTCAAGATCTCCCTGTCATCAGCTTCAGCACTGGACAGCGCAGAAACTTTCCCTGTCATCAGACTAACACATGGTGCAACAGCTTCAGCAGCGGACAGCACCACAGGAGGCACTTCACCTGCCTCAGAACTGGACTTTACCTGCAACTTCCCCCTATCACAGTAGGATTTTAACATATTAATGTAACAAAGACGATTTCTGCGATGGCGATCTGGAGTGGCTACAAGATAATCTCTATCACCCACCTTTTCTTGGATCAAGTAAGGACCACAGTAGCGAGCCTGCAGGCTAGACCCAGGGATCAGGAGCAACACTAAAACTTTGTCACCAGGCTGAAATTCCCTGCTTTTAGCATGTTTATCAAACCATCCCTTCATTCTAGCCTGCGCTGTCTCAAGATCAGCTCTGGCTATCTCACATGCACGGCGCAGCTTGAATCTGAAGTTACTCACATAATCCAGCAAGTTTTGTTCTGTCTTTTCACACCACCACATCTCACTCAAAAGCTTCAAAGGACCACATACAGAATGGGCAAATACCAACTCTGATGGACTAAACCCCAGAGATTCCTGGACCACCTCCCTTATTGCAAACATCTGCATGTGAACCCCATCATCCCAGTCCCTTTCAAACTCCAGGCAATATGTGCGCAACATGGTCTTCAAAGTCTGGTGAAAACGCACAAGAGCGCCCTGGCTCTCAGGATGGTATGCACTGGAATGACAGTGTTTAATGTTTAGCTGCTTTCACACCTGAGCAAACACACGTGACATGAAGTTTCAACCCTGGTCTACCTGTACAACTTTCGGCAAGCCAAACAATGAAAAAAACTTCGTCAGAGCCTTTACAACAATGGGAGTTGTGATTTTACGGACAGGAAACACCTCTGGAAATCGAGTTGATACACACATCACTGTCACCAAAAAGTTATTTACCAGCCTTTGTGCAAGTGGACCCACACAGTCCACTAAAACACGTTCAAAAGGTTCACACACCACAGGAATTGGATACAAAGGAGCAGGAGGAATGGTCTGGTTTGGTTTCCCAGCTACCTGACACGTATGACAAGACTTACAGTAGCTTGCCACATTCTTTTTCAATCCTGGTCAAAAGAAATGTCGCAAAATGCGGTCATATGTTTTTGTAACACTCAAATGACCAGCAAGGGGATTATCATGAGCCAGATTCAAAATTGTCATGCGGTATGGAACAGGAACTACAATCTGAGTAACCACACTCCAATCATCTGCAACTGAAGAAGTCAATGGTGTCCATTTTTGCATTAGCAAACCATCCCTGATAAAGTAACCATTTGACACAGAATCCACTTAATCCCCAGCTACCGCAGCTTCGAACAAGGGGGACAAAGTAGCATCATTCTTCTGCTCAGCAGTCAACTGGTCACGAGTCAAGGACAAATGCTCAACCTCAGAGAAAAGCCCTACATCCATACCCTTACTCTCAACCTGAGAAATCTGGGAATTAACACCAGGATTGCAAATAAAGCTGTCACTCAAATCAACTTCAGCTTCATCCTTTTTAGGACGAGACCGAGTAACAGCGCCGTAGGCAGGATTTTGCTTGTCAATGCTAATTTTTTTGTGCTTTGTTTGGATCAAATGTTAGAATATCCACTGGGATCCTTTTATGAGTGTAGTATAATTGCACTACGTCCTATGATCGTCCTTCATTGGATTTGTTGTAAAGCTCTTCGTTCTAGTGAATGTACGTGAGGAAGTCCTTGCTTGCCAGAAAAACAAATCTGAACCATAATGAGAACCACCATATGATATCCAAAGTGCTGCAGTTCCTGCATGTAACTGGAGTATAGAACAAAATCTAATAAAAAAAAAATACCAGTGGAGGGCAGTAATATGCTTTGGTATAAGAAGAACAAATCCAAAGAAGAAGAAGGAGAGCAAGAAGAAAAACAGCAACAAATCTACAATAATGGCGGACAGCAGTAATCCAGCGGGCCGCAGGACGATGCCGATTCCCTCTTTACCCCAGGCAGCTTCCACCAAAAAGTCAAAAGTCAAAGGATCGTGAAAACGCTTATCGAAAGAGTACAAGAAGGAGAACCGTGCGAGAAATAAAACAAGAGACAATGTCGGCGTTGTATTTGAGCAGAGAAGGACCCTTCAGGATCTCAAGGGTTTCAAATCCGACACAGAGACGCTGTCTAGCTAGGTTTCTGCTGGATGGGTGAGTTATTTTTTTTCTCTTATGTTGTTTACTCTGTTTTATGGTATCAAACAAATGTGTTTAGATTCCCTCTTGGACGAGTACCTGATGGGCATTCGCTCTACACATGAAAGCACAGACTGTTTTCCCCATGGGGCTTTGAAACCTCAGTAATCTGGTGAAATCCGGGACGTGCCATGTGTGAGATGTCCCGAATATTGAAACATGTCGAGTGTCTTCACACCAGGGTGTAAATGTAAGACATTTTCTCTGATTTCAGTTATGAGAAAGAGGAGACTGCAACCTCATCCACGGCATTCAAAAGACAGAAAGAGTAGGTGGTCCCTGCCCCCATCTCCCCAGTCCAGCATTGGTGCAGAGACTTTTTCAGACAGGTAAAGATATCATAGAATAGAGGGATCAATTTAAGAGAGAGAGGGGTAAGCCACCCCCTGTTTTGGCTAAACAGTAAACAACTCTTTTTACGTGGTCCTAAATTCAGAAAGCCCTTATAAATTCTCCCTATCTCTGTTAAAAAGGAGAACCTGGCATAAATGGTTCGTACTTTTGAACACAAAAACTCTTTTTCGTGTCAAAGTAAATTTTCTGCATATCAGGTATTTTGAGATTTGTATCAAATTCAATTTATTCAGGTCTAAAATGGTTTATTTTACTTATATGTAATTTAACCACTGTACTGTAACTGTGTGACTCATCTGGCTAAAGATTAGTTCCCCACTGTCCTCTATAGATTATTAGATTATTACTCTATAGATATTTTGGATAAATTCTTCTCTCTCATTTATAGTTTGTGTTCAAGTGAAGTTGAGGAAATATCTGATGATGAGTTGAATGACATCAAAAACTCAATGAAAGTGTTGTGTACCTGTGTCTTCCAACACATGTGTAGCTGTCTATGATTTGTGTTTCTTCTATGTCTACTCTGACAGATAGTATTGGCTGGGCAGATAAGACTTGGGAAGAAGGCAGCGGAGATGAGACTTGGTGTCTAGATGAGGACCCAGTACATGTGTTCTGGCGCAGAAGAAGAGCAGCAGGAGGAGGAGGAGTGTATGCATGCTTGCAAACATCCCTCCTCCTACGACCCAGGATCTGCTCAGGACGAAAGTCAGCAGAGGAATAGGTTTGAGCATTTTCTTATTATACCTTTCTATGTTTGTACTAAATCAATATTTATACCATACAATAACTACGTCTTTCTCTCAACAGGACAAGATCAGCAGAGGCAGTGAAATGTTCCACTTCGTGGTGTGATGGACCTGCCCCTTGTGTGTCAAAATAAATTTACAAAATGGACAACAATTTTTTAAATAAAATATTTTCTACCAAATTTGTCTATAATAAAGCACTGCACTTTTTTTTCTGTTTATCTTATATAAATATGACAGTGATGTTTGATGTAAATGCTTGGATTTGTTAAAATCTTTTTCAGGTTCATCCAATATGACTTCAGGATTTAAATTTCAATATTAAGATCAATACATAACTGCACGAAAAGTTAAATTAGCAAGACTCCAGTTCAGCAAACTTAAACGATTAAAGCAAATCTAGAGCCCAAGTCTCTCATAGGTTAGAAAAAAAATAAGATCTAATGTATATAATAATTGTCAACACAAATTTGTATATTAACAATCATAGAAAAAGTTTCAAAAGAGTTTGAATGTGGTAAAAAACGTATGCATCCATACTTGGGTCTTTTTAAAAATAGAAGCATTATTTGTAATTGAACCAACTGAGTTGCCTAAAGAGCATCTTCAACAAAGTGCTGTGATCTAATAATACATTCACTCCCAAGTGAAGCAGACAAGTTGTTGCACTCAAAAACACCAACTCTGTAAGTATGTAAACTTACAGGATAGTAGAGACAATATTCAATTTTAGACTAAAAATCAGCATAATGTAAAAACAGGAATAAATACAACAAGAAAGACAGTGCAACATATTTATTAATTTCTAAATTTCAAGTAAAGAACAGTGTGAACAATCCAAATAAGTGTAGTTTCACAAAAATGAATAATGGCAAATAAATCTAAGTATTTAAAAAGGTATCAAGTAAATAATGTAATTGTGCAAAGGAAAGGCAGAACTGTGCAAATATATACTTCAGGTGTGTATCAACAAATACGATTTACAGCAGATTTTAACATGCACTACACTCAGTGGAGTGTGATGGAATACAAACTAAACACAGTTTCACTCCAACAAAGATGCCTATTACTAAGAAATAAAAACCTTTATAACACAAAGGACTAGCTTCGCCCCCTCAGTGCTCCTTGCAGCCACCCTGCGGTGGCTCATCGTCCACAGCCGCCTCTTCCAACTTCGCGGCCTTTGTTCTGATTGTCTGCCTGTCCCGCTCTACCTCGCCTCACCTCGCCCTTCGGGAAGTGGATGTTCCTGGCTTGTAGTCTTCTCCAGAGCTTTCTTCTGTCACATACTAAAAATGAAAGAATAAACTTGGTTTCTTTATCAGTTGACTAGCAGGCTAGCTGCCAACGTTGTCCAAGTAAATGATAGCTTGTCTTGCTGGAATATGCTAATTCAGGTTTGTTCTATCAAGTATTGTTCAAAAAAGTGATACATAAAAGCTAAATATGAGCACAAGTTGTAATTACCTCCTCCAAGGAGGTTATGTTTTCAGGAGTCTGTTTGTCTGTCTGTCTGAACAAAATAACTCAAAAAGTGATGGATGGATTTTGATGAAACTTGAAGAAAATGTTCAGCGTGGGAAGAGGAAGAAGTGTTTCGATTTTGGTGTTGGTCTGGATCACCGTCTGGATCCGCCATGACAAAAAATGCGGTTTTCGTGAATAACTACTGAACTAAAATAGATATCATTATGAAACCAATTGCTAATGGTATGTTTTCATGGTCAAGGAATCTAAATATTTACATGAAATAAAGGTAGGACTAATATTTATGGTAAAAATCACAATATGGGAGAGGACTATTGTTCTGGCGGTTTCTGCGCTCTCTGAGTGCTTACAATATTACATTGAAAACTTACCTCAGAATAAGACATTGTCGCTGCAGTTGTCTTGCTTGTTGTTGAGAAGCCTTTGACAGTTGACTGTACAGGAGTGTTTTGATACCAGCAGGCATAATGTAGCGCTCGCGTGCACATTTTTGTGGGAGGGGCGAAACTCGCTTGAGGACGTGATCTTAGAGAAAACAGGACGGGAGGGGCCATACTGGGTTTCAAATCACCATCTTACCTGGCTTTGTGCCAAAATCCTACCTATGGCACCTTTAATACTCTTTTCACTGGGGATAAGGCAAATCTAATGAGATTAGCAGGAAAATAAGTAAGTCAGTAAGCAGATAGATAAAAAGATAAGGTAAATAAATAAATAAATACACAAATAAATAAAGCTTAGTAACTCTGCCAGAGTGTCTCTTTTGGTGCACTCTTGACAGTCTCAAGCCCGGATAAAAGAGGAAGGTTGGAATAGTGATACTATGAAACAGAGAATCATCAGGGGAAGTTCAATTTTTGCTTGGAAATATTAAAGTTTTTTTTTTACTTACTTTTTGACTCTGTTTGTGATGACGGTGTCACTTAGTCTGACAGACATGTTCAAACACCTGATTGTTAGTGTTATAGATTGTGTACAGATTGGAATGTGTTTGTCTCTGAATGTTTCTGATTTTAATGTGCAAAGTTTGATTTTGTAAAAAAAAAAAAAAAAAACTTATATAATTTAGGAGGAACAAAACATTTTAAATGAATGATTCTGTTTGGATGAACTGATGTAATTAATGTCATTTAATGACTGAAATCTGTATTTTATAGACAGATTCTGTTAGGATGTATCTGCAATCTCGGTTACTATTTGTTTGGTTTTATTTTTTCATTTAACTCTGGCATTTATTGATTGGCATTATAACAAACCATATTAAATGATGAATGTATGAAACTTTTACAGATAAAGTAGAATTTATCTCACTTATATTTTAATCCAGACTCTAACATATAAACAGACAAAAATGATTTCTTATAAATATTTGCTTCTAAATTATGGTCCTTTTGATATAAAAACCTAATTTAAGGAAAGTTGCCATTAATTCAGAAAATGTGACCGATGGACTGATATTTAACTGATTTTGTGATAATTAGTATTTGATGTAAATTCTTATCAAACCAGGCTTTTCTTAAACTGTTTTTGTCACATTCCATCTCTCAGTAATCATTTCATTGGTCCATTTGATGTCTGTTTTAACAGCACTACCAAAAAACATCCAAAAGCTGGACTGTGTACACCATGAAAGAGACAAAATAATATAGACCTTTAGTAAGCCATTGTTGTTAGGAGGATTTAAATGGACCAGACCTTCCAAGGAGACAGAGCCTTAAAGACCAAATGATCCCAGAAACATGAGTATGCTTGCTGTGAGGCCGCCATCACCTTCCCCTGAGCTCTTTCACACTCACATTTCATATATATATTAGTGGTCGTGAACATACCATCACACTCACACATATGTCAGGAAGCAGCATGTACTGTATATAGAGAGGAAGAGGCCCTGATACCAGTATTCTATCTATCTATCTATCTATCTATCTATCTATCTATCTATCTATCTATCTATCTATCTATCTATCTATCTATCTATCTATCTATCTATCTATCTATCTATCTATCTAGACAACTGTGCTCGAGGGCAGCATTTCCTCTACAACATGGGCTACTGACCAACCAACTTCCTCAACTTCCCCTACTTGCTGGTTATGCACTGAAGTCCAGCTTGTTGTTAGGGTGATGGGGGACCTCCTGCATTAGTGTTTTTGAAGCAAGATAAGTATTTGTCACCAGCACAGAGTGTACGTAAATACTGTCAACTTTAGCTGACAAAAGCTTAAAATAGTGACAGTAATTTCCTGGGAGAAAACATGCATCTCTCTTCTCCCCCCATTGTTGTTTGTGTTTGAGTCACTGGCTGCAAATTCAAGGGACAACTCGTGTCCTCAAGCTGAAAATGTCACTGGTGGCATATGTGATGTCACTGACCAAGAAGCAAGAAGAAAGCAAAATATCTTTTTACCAAGGAAAATGAGAATAATAGTAATACACAGTGAATTGAACAAGTGACTTTAATCTGATTCTGTTTGGAAATAGTCATACATTAGATTACTTAGTACAGAAACAGTGGTCATCTTAGAGTTCCCAACATCACTGCTTGTATGAAGAAAAGTGGATAAAATGCACACCAGTGCAAAAAATAAATACCATAGCTTAAAAAAAGATCAAAATATCGTCAGCTAGATTTTATAGTGTCCAAAAGGAAACACGGGGCACCTAAAAATATGTGTCCACAGCCTATCAACAAAGTCTTCCAACATGGGAAAATTCCCCACACCTGTTATGTTGTTTGGACTCTGTTTGGAAAATGGCATTCAAACATTAATATTAAAAACTAATAAAATAATAATGATGTCATGAGGGGATATGACAACCCTCCAGATGGGGGATACACCTTAAGACAGCTGCTGTTTGATCCACGGGTGGCTCATGTGGAAGTAACATGTCTAGATATAACTGCTGCTACAGTAGGTCCAATCTAAGTAGATTTTTATGATAAGAATCTTCAAAGAATGTTCTGTGGACATCTAAAGCCACTTTAAACTGGTTAAAAAGAGCAAAATATTTAACATTTAATGCCTCTGTTTTCTTGTGCTTGAATGATAAGTTAATGAGCTCTAATTTCGTAGATCAGGCTCAGGTGTGGCGTACCTGCCCTATGCCACACCCACCCTGAGCTGCACCTTCACGTTTCCGGCACAGTGCACCCATGCCTCTGTCCCTGCTCCCCTGCGCAAGTGCCAGAGAGTGAGGAGACAAGGCGTGAGTAGGTTTAACACAGCTGAGTGTTGTCTTCACCAATCAAATGGATGCCTTTCATGTCCTTTAAATGTGCTGATTATGTGGTCTGACTGATCCCCGCCATCGTGGCCAAGGTGTGCTGGAAAGACCCAGTGGCGGAGACAGCAACTGAGAGAGCGCAGGGGCCATCGGAGTGCATTGGAGGCCACGCTGTGTGTCACTGTGCTGACCAACTCGCGGGACAGATGTAATCTGTATTGTTTCCTTGCAATAATATACTCAATCTTTTTAGATCATGTTAAGCGGGATATAATGGTGTCAATATCTGTAACAATGTGTTTTAATTTGGAGAAAAATGGGATAGAGAATGGTCATTAAGAGTTAAATTCAGTAATCCTATAAATCCATATTATTGCCAATTTTGAAATATTCAAAGCTGTGTTTGAAGAATACAAATTGTTATTTAGAAATAAATTAAAGGAAAGATGTGTTTTTTTGAAAAATCATAATGATATATTGATTAGGTATAAGTTGATCAAACTATTTTGTTCTAAATAGTGGGGCATAAATCATCTTAGATATTTTCCAAACAGTTTCTGGAAGTGGACATGGTTTTTATCCTTACCTGACTTGAAGGCTAGTAAAATTGTGCATTTCTATTTCTTTGACCTTTAAGAGAAAACAAAATCAGATTTCCAGATTTCAAAAAGTCACTTGGCCGGCATGGTGGTGCAGCTGGTAGAGCGCATGCCTCACAGCAAGAAGATTCGGGAGAGGACTATTGGTCGGGTCGGGAGGGCCTTTCTGTGTGAAGTTTGCATGTTCTTCACGTGCATGCGTGGGTTCTCTCTGGGCAATCCGGCTTCCTCCCACAGACCAAAAACATGCTCATTAGGTTGATTGGTGACTCTAAATTGCCCTTAGGTATGAGTGTGAGCGTGAATGGTTATCTGTCTCTCTATGTGGCCCTGAGATCGACTGGCGACCAGTTCAGGGTGTACCCCGCCTCTCACCAGATGATAGCTGGGATAGACTCCAGCCCCCCGCAACCCCGGAAGGGATAGCCGGATATAGAAAATGAATGAATAAATGAAAAAGTCATATGTATTTACACAACCAAAATGATTCATGAATAAAACTGAAAAATTACTATTCTTTGACAAAAATGTCCGCAGTAGGTTTCATGTCATATTAGTGTATTTATGATCAAATGTATAGTTTGTGAGGTTTTGATGACAAGATGGTCTTTAAATTTAAGAATTTAAAGAGGGTTAATATGGTCAACTATATTTTCTGTCATGAATTAAACATTATTATTAAATTTCTCCTACATTTATCCTACCTCTACACTCACTGCCTGTAGTTATTATGCACTGACAGGGTGATAAAATGGTCTTCTTAGGGTGTGATCCCGTTTCTGACATCCCTAATTTTTTGGATCTTGGCCTTGAGTTTGGAGATGGACTCACTCACACAAATAATACTGCAACTTGGGTTTGCAAAACACCACCTACAATGCTGACAGCTGCTGCCAATCAGATGCCTACCTGGCAGCACCTGGTGATAAACAAGCTTTAAATGATTTATTCAAAAATCATTGTTACAACAGAGAAATAATGCTACAAACATCCATTTCCCAACTCCATTTGCTTGGCTGATTTTGTTGACAATTACTTATTTTTTGAAAGATGATGGACTTTCTGAAGTTAGTAAAATTCATTTTTCATGAAATATATTTGTGTCTCATAAAGTTGCGGGTGTTTGGTTACAAAAAAGATTACATCATAAAATACTCACACAACTAGGTCGTGTTTGCACAAATTTCATATTTATGATCTCATCCTTAGGCTTCTAAAGAGTCTATCGGAAAACTTCTGGATTTTTGGGCACATTGAGCTGATGGTCATGCGCCAAGTCGTTTTGTGATTGTGTCTGTGATTGTTAATGTGTGTGTGTGTGTGTGTGTGTGTGTGTGTGTGTGTGTGTGTGTGTGTGTGTGTGTGTGTGTGTGTGTGTGTGTGTGTGTGTGTGTGTGTGTGTGTGTGTGTGTAAATGGTTGTTTGTCTCTCTATATGTTGACCCTGTAACTGGCTGGCGAACAGTACGGGGTGTTCTCCACCTATTGCTTTATGTCAGCAAGGACAGGCTCCACCGCCCACAACCCCACGAGAGATAAATGGTGTAGATAATGGATGGATAGATGAATGAACTGCCTAACTTAATAAAGATGTAGAGAGCAAGTTTTTCATTGGAAAAATAAAAAAATCAACAGAACTCTCCATAGAGAGATGGTTTGAGGAGAGGGTTTTTCTGTCAGAAGTGAAAGACAAAATTGTAAAAAACCTAGTAAATATTGAGTTACCAAATGAAAGGTTGCTGTCTGGAACAATGGTTCATTAATTCCAGCAGAGAGCAGATGTGAGCTCTAAAGTCCACGGCTGAAAACCTCTGGGAAAACTGTTGTCATTATTTCTAAAGAGTCCAGACTAATTGCTAAAACGCCCGACCACTGACCTGAAAACCAAAGCTCTTTGAGCTTTTGGACTTCAATTCATTTTTTTGTGTGTTTCGATTGTCATCATTATTATTTTTTTTATTTACCATGACACATCTATTCATGTGTGAGATGTCGGATGAATGGGGATACAAATAGCTTCTACAAACTAAGATTCTGATGAATAACATTTAAACTTATTTTATTGAGCCCCAGTTTGAGATACCAGATCAATTAAAACTGAACTGCCTCATTGATGTGACATCAAATTGGTGGTTTAAGTAAGAACCTGACTAATGAACCCGATATTTTCTTGGTTTTCCTCAAACAGACATAAAATTGTTTGAACCAGTAAAAAGCTTGACTACTTTATGTGAACTTGAAAGTTATGCAGTTCCAATAACAGCTAAAAATATCTAAATTTGGGGTGCTGGTTTGGCAGAGTGGTTAGCAACCAGGCACCCCATGTATTTGCTTCTGCCAGTCCAGGTTCAAATCCCACCTGTGACCAGTTTGCAGAGTGTCTTCCCCTACTCTCTCACCCCCTTTCACAAGCCTATCCACTGTCTCTCTCCTATCAATAAAGGCACAAAATGCCCAAAAAAATACATATATTTAAATTTTATATTTTTTTTATTTTGGAGGTTGTTTGTACAATCTCGTGATAGTGTAGTTTTTAGTTGGTTGGGGCAATGCTTTTAATGGGAAGAAAATGATGAGCCATGCAGTTTAAAACCTTTATATGTGCAGACATATATTGAAATGTTAATAAATAACCTTAATAAGCCTTTCCAGACTTAAGCATGCTGCAGCCCATTTTGAAACCCAAAATTTATTTAAGGCCCACCAAAACCCTTATACATTTATAACATGAGACTCAATATGAAAATTAAAAAGTTTTTTAATAAACACGTATCTATGTAAATACTATGTTTGGCGGCTATATTCCTTTAAATATTATCTTTTTGGTCCTGCATTGTAACTCAGCCTTAGTCTTAGTCTTTCAAAAGCAGTTAATTCTTATATCATGGAGAAACCAGCGTAAACACAGGACCAGTTAAACCATAACACTGCCTCTGTTAATCAGACAACACAAATGATTAAAAGCAAATATCTTCTGACTGTTTTTTGTTTGATTGTAGGACTTGAGGTAATTTTGTCCAGAGTCGTGATAATTCAGAATGTTATTTAAATACCGGTATGGCTGGGTTTTTTTTTGTTTGTTATAAATGACCTTGCACGGCACACACATTTTAATTTACTTAAGCGCTTTTTGCACAATAGCCTTTATCAATAATTGCATTTGTTGTCCACAGTAAGCATAGCTACACATACATATGTTGATAACATATTTTTCTAAACTTTTCTAAGCTTTTATCTTCTGTACTTTAATGGGTAGCGTTATCATTTGGTGAGTGTTGCATGGCGTGGAGTAAATGAGCAACAGGCCACATTTAAACCAGTCTCCTTCAGTCTTTACTCCAAGGTTGTGAACATCAACAGCAGGGTCACAGCATCTCCTCACACTGATATCATTAAATGGCAACGGATTTTACTATTAATCAAAAATGAACTCCTTTCAGGGGCCCAGAGTTTGCAAGCCTGGTGACAGGTATGTATCATGCTCTGTATTTAAAAATAAAAATAAAAACATGGTAAAAAGTTCACAGAAAAGAGGAATTCAAATTCATGTCCTGCTTAACCCGGCTGCTCCCTCCCTCTCTCTCTCTCTCACTTTCTTTTTCTGATGTCAAATACATGAGAAGTATAAATTAATATCTACCTTCACCACCAGATGGCGACACATCAACCTAAGTACTAGTGGAAGATATACATGTGGCAAAAATATTGACAGGTCCATTAACCAATGACCTGCTGCGGAAGTTGCTGATCATCCAATCAGATTATCGGAGGGACGTTAACGTCCTTCAACGTCCAGTCTGGTTTACCTGAAGGTTCAGAAAGTATTTCACCGAGTTTGCATACCCGGCGCCGGTTTAATGTAAGTTGTTCCATCGTAATAAAGTAAGTAATGTAAAATTATGGTTAAAATGTGTTTACAAATTGAAGTCATTGAGAATATCCGTGTTTAGTTCACTTAAAATTGTTGTCACCGCATGCTGCCTCATTCTTGTTAGCACGTGCCTCGTTTAGCTAACTCATGAGGCCGTTAACTGGCGTCGTGCTGTCGACGCTGCATGTTTAATGCTAATGTTATGAAGGTTAGTTAATTTGTCGGTTGTAGATATATTAAAGTTTCTGAAATGGCCACTTAAAGACCAAAGGCTCAGTTATTTAAAAGTAACTTTAGTTTTTACTTCATAAATATAGTTTTGCTAAGGTTAGAAAAGTTCTTGAAAATACATACAATACTATAGACCAAATATATCATGTTTAATAAAGTTAGTGGTGCTCGATATTGAAATGTTGCATATATGCCTATACTGGTATTTTTTGTTCAGAGCCCTGAGACACCACTTTACTTAGTTTTACCTGTAGCTTTCATGGTGACAGTCTATGTGGAGCAAGACAAATAATATTCTTCTACAAATATTACACTTTTGTTTAAATTTGGTAATTTATGAAGTTGGGCATTTGTTCATTCTGCTAATGTTTCAGTCAAATGGAAGACATGCCCATTATCTGCACTCAGAACTGCACAGAATTTTCATATCTTCCATATGTATATGTACATATATATATATGTGTATGTATAATAGGTATGTAACAGTATGAAAATATCATCATTATTGCGACCAAAATTATCACGGTTATCATTGTTATCACAGTATTGTTGCAGTGTACTCAAAATATTCAAAAAGTACTTAAACACAGTCTTGAAATCATTTAACCCCGCAATAGTATAATTTTTTTTAACAGTTATTTTCTGTTTTTGTGTCAATAACTGTGTCAGGAAATGTCCTTGAAGTAAATTTGTATAAACTTCTTTCATTGGAAATACAAGTTAACAATTCCTTTTGTTTGTTTATTTTTGTTTTACTAATAATAGTCTCTGAAGCAGTTGATCCCCTTCATGACTCTCCTCTGGTCTCCCCTTTGCATGGCAGATCTCCTCGACATGTCCTTCTTTAATATTTCCAAATTACGATTGATTAAATCCATAAAACATGAACTATGATGGAAACAGATGATCTACTACGAAACACAGCGAATAAGTGTCTAAAGAACGGCAAGAACACACTCCAGATTGATTTTAATGCTGTTATTTACAAACTTTATACATAATTTTTACAGAAAATACTGATAAGCCACCTATAATTCACTTGGATATGGCTCACTGAATCCTCTCTCTCTTTCTCTGCTCGTTTACTCGAGGAGTTACAGCAGTTTTAGTCAAGTGCATTTTTGTCTTCACCTCAGCTTCGTGTTTTAAACAGGATGACTGTCGCCTATCAGTTACCCCTCGACATCCTTGTAAAATCTAAGCTTCAACCAGACATTAGACTTTGTCCGTTTTGAGTGGGAAAACCTGAAAGAGTCTCAGCGAGGCTCCAGACTTTGTCACATGATGACGTAGCGTAGTGAAAGTGCAGTCGGATTCTCTATGCACAGCAGTTTTCCTTTCTTAAGTCCTTCTGAATTCTCCTCTCTACTTTCCTTAACCTCGTGACATTTTCCATCAGGGTTAAGGAAAAGTAGATAGGAAAGGGCTTAGGAGGTGACTATTCGACCACAGCCAGTGATTTCCAAACCAGGGCACGCGAAGTACGCGAATACCTGTCTGGTTTCAATCAGTTGTTTCAGTAGTTCAAGTTCAAACTGGCAAATGTTTGTATTGTGAGATTTGATAAGGCCTGAAGTGTTGGCAGAGAGGATGGAGGATGAATTTGTGAGGCATCTTGGAGAAGGAAATCTGTCCTTAATTGTCTAAGATTCTTGTAGTAACATAAGATCAGTCAGACAGCCTTCTCATTAGAGCTGTGGTGAGTTTGTATTTTACTATTTCAAGTTAATTAATGAATATGTTTCAGAAATGTAAATTTCTTTTTTCAAAACTGAACTGGTGTTGCCCACTGACACTGCTGGTAAATAAATCTATTTAGTGAGACATAGTTCACTTAAAGAGATTTTATTTGTATGTTATGCTCGTTGAATGTGGGAGGCAGGACTGGCTGCAGGCTTACAGACATTTCTTTTTCTACCTCCTATAACTGTGTGAGAGTAGGGGGAACATGGCTGAAGATCAAGTGTCTGAAGGGGTACAGGCTGTGAAAAGTTTTGAAACCACAGCACTGAGTCATTTAAGTAAATGAAAAGTCAAACTAAATGCCAAATAGAGGTCAAGTTTTCAAGGTGAAGCTAGTCATTGTCAATCACTGCACTTGGAAAGTGGTGTAACTGTCCTAACCTTGCAAAGCAGCTGTATTTATGTATCTGAGAGTAAATATTGAGTTCATCTGTCAACACGCAGATCCTGCTGATAAATCTTCAAGCTGAAACGATTGTTCTTCATGATCCAGTTCTTTAGCAGTTTTTAAGGCTACAGAAGCAGTAGCAGATGTCATCCCAAAAAAAATGTAAACTTGGACATTTTTTAAAACCAAATTCTTAAAAATGACATAAAACAGACCAAGGATCAGAATTTTCTGCCACAGCCTTCAAAAATGGAAGAGGAAATAAATAAACTGGTCTTCTGCCTGTTGCTGTGTAGCACATGGTGCTCTCATCTAGAGCTGAAACGATTCCTCGAATAATCTCGATAATTCAATTACAAAATATCCTCGGGGCAATTTGTGTGCCTTGAAGCCGTGTTTAATATATAATTATACATATAAAATATATATCTGGACTACTATACAGTGCACGGTGTTTGACCCGGACGGTCATTTCTGTGGCACAACGCGCCTGCTACCTCCGCTGCTGCGCGTCTTGTAAAATCATGAAGGAAGAGAAAAGAGAGGGACAGAAAGGAGAGAGTTCACAGAAGAAATGGCAGAGAGTGTCCAGAGTGTGTGGTCACTAGAAGAAGGGAAAGACAGAGAAAAGACAGTGCAGTGTGTCTGATGTCAAACGGAGTTAGCTTAGCACGCAGCTTAGCATGATAGCACGTCGTCAATGCTGCAGCACGTCAACAGTAAGCACCCGGTCTGTGAAGACTCAACAGGATGACACTTAGGGCTGGGACGATTCACTTTTCTCCCGATTCGATTTATTGTGATTTTTTAGGTGCCGATACGATTTGAATTGCAATTCTACGATATTGCCGATTTTTGCAATCTTTAGTTAGCTTTTTTAAAACCAGTGAAAAAGATGAACAATGATGATGCCTACAGACTACATCAGGAAAAATACACATCACATGTGAGTCTGTATATTGGACTTATTCAGCAATATATATTAACCAGCTGTTTATGCTCCCTCTCTTCAAAAGCCTGGATTGCATATAAAAAGTGGCTTATTATTAGAGCCCGATATGGATTTTTTGAGGCCGATGCCGATATTTGGCAGAAAAAAATACTGATAACCGATTAATCGGCCAATTAATTAAAAACATATATAAAATGCGATTTTAAAAAAAATTGATCCCAAAACACAATAGTGAATATATAAATTACAGGCAGAACATTTTATTGTTTTGTTCATTGAGTATTTGTTTAACTTTACACCAGTAAGATAATTTAGAGTACAATAACATGCAAATAAAAAGCATTGAACTTCTGGTACATTAATTATATAACCTTAAAAAAGTCACTCTGTTTGTTGTACTTTTTGTTGATGAAAACTAAAGGCAGGATGTAGTAAAGGTAGAACAACTTCTAAAAAGTTGTAAACAGATAACTGCGAGAGGAGAGCAACAAAAACACTGAGAAAACATTCTTTTCACAGGCATTTTTATTTTTCTTTGCAGTTCTAAAGCACAAAATAAAAATAGTGTGCAGAACTGCAACAAAATTCCTGCAAAACTAAACAAATAACTTTAAAAAATGTAATTATATATATTATTTATGAACTCCTTGTCACACCTGCTGTCCAGTCCTTATTAGTTCTTCAGAAGCAGGTTTTAGTTCAGGTAGAACGTCTTTTTTATTTTAAACATGAGTTAATGTGTGTGAGGAAATTAAAAAGATGTTGTGGGACACTGTACATATTTCATAAACTTATTCTAAGAGGCTGATTAAAGCCCCCAGCTACGTGAAGTCTCCTGGATGTGTTTGTTTTTGATGACGTCATATCCTCGGGGCAGCTATGCTAACAAAGAATGGCTACTGAGTTAGCTGGTTAGCTTAGCTGCCGTGTCGGGAATAAGCGGATAAAGCCAGATTTCCGTCATAATCACAAGAAAACAGTCACTGCTAAACTGATCCCCTGCCATAAGAAGGTCCAGTTCGTCAGTATTGAGAATGACAGAGGAGGAAACCGTCAGGAAGCTGTTCGGCGGAGCCCGGTCTGTCTCTGAAGCTGATCTGTAGCCGAGCAGAGGTCTCGCTGTGTCCAGCAGCGGGACATGTACACGGCGGAAAATTGTTCGTCATGTCGGACCTTCGGGCTTTACAGAACAACTTCGTGTGACTGTAGACGAGTTATTCACACACACAGCATCAACAGAGAGCTAGAGAGCTAAGAGCCGCTTCACCGATGCGCGTCACCATGTTTCACAACGTCATCATTCCGCGCGGCTTGGACACTGAACAGCGTCTATTGTTTTATGAGAAAATAAGAATATATCGGAGTAAAATCGGCAAGACTCTGGCCGATGTTGATTATTTTAAAAAGGGCTATAATCGGCCGATTTAATCGGTCGGGCTCTACTTATTATCCCTTCAGGCAACAGAGTTTTTTCAAGAAATATTCAATTTTGCTATCAAGATTTAAAAAGGCTATAGTTTCAAAGTGGTTAGTTTTCCCAGCCATCGTCATCACTGTAATTTACGGGCCGAGCATGAACACCTCTGCTGCCTGCACTGTTTACCCCCGGCTTCTCCCTCGTTTGACCAGAGCTCCGCGGTCTCATTCTCCGCTAACACCGTCACTTTTCGCGGTGTTTTGAGCTTCCCTGCATCCCAGACCATGTACCCTCTTCGGTAGTCGCCGGCCATGGAGAGGAAAAGCTCTCGGTATGTACTGCTCCGGGACTGTAATGGCGCGCGGAGCCGCTCCCGCTACGCGCACTCGCTGCCAGTTTGCTTCTTACTGGATGACTGACCGTCATCCTCAGAGAGTAAATATTCCTCAGATTCAGAGTCAGACAGTACTTGACAAAGTACTCTCGGCATCGTGAGTACTCTTACTAAGTCTCTATCACTCTGTGTCTCTCTCTCTGCTCCGCTCCACAGCCTCTACAGCCACACTCGCGTCCCTCGGTCCGGTGTGTGTGTTTTAAAATAAATATACGCCAAAACTTTGAATAGAAACCTGTCACCTGTCCACTATCTGCTGGTAAAAAGTAGTAACACTGTTCAGCACTATTTTAACAGCTAAGGCCTGTTTTATCCAGCAATGTCGCTTGCCTCAATTTGGCAACTTTAGCACCTATAGTGTGTGTGTGTGCGTGTGTCGGGGGGGGGGTAGCGATTTTTGAATTAAAAAATCGATTTTAAAATCGACAGACAAAATATTGTGATACTTAGGTGTATCGATTTTTTCTCCCACTCCTAATGACACTCATGATACATCAGCAGAAGCAATGTGATCAATAACTGAGATATGGGCTAGTAAATAACCTACTTTGATTATGGCTCTGTGTAAAGGCTGGTTCAGAACGTAAATCAATGCAGAGGCTACTTGCCCAGAATAATGTGTATTTTGTTCACATACTTTTCACATCCAATAACTTTACATTGAATTTGATTGCAGAGAGTAGAAGAGGAAACACTGACACTGAGTAGAGGAAGCAGGTGTAGGGAATGCTTTAATATGTTATAGAAATGTACATTAGCTAGTTAAATTATCTTAGTATCTAAGTATATTTTTTGGTCCTAGAAATAAAGTAAGCAAAATAAGATCATCAATATGGTACAGTAGTAAAGGCAACAATTTAGCAAAAAGAGACAAGGTGGAATACAGATAAAATAAAAAAATAACTAAGCTTGAAAGAAAAGTACTGAAAAAAGCAAGATATGGCCCAGAGTAAAAATAAAAGTATAGATTTAGATTTTGAGATCCCATTTATGCTCAGAATGTTCAAAATAAGAAAAATAATTTGTTAATTTGAGTGACCAGGCTTTTCTGTTTTGTGTGTTACTACTACTAATGTGTAGTGATTCAATGTATAAAAAAAAAATAGCAGTGAGCGCGACGTAACTGTTATCCGATAACTCGATTAATCAACAACAATTTGGTAGAGTAATCGATTACAAAAGGAATCGATAGCTGCAGCTCCACTCTCATCCATTTCTCAATAAATTGAATAAATAAAAGTGAATTTTTGATTGAATTTAATTTTCCTGGTGCAACCGACTTAACACAAAACCATTGTGCAGTATTTTTAAATGTCATGAAAATAAAAAGGGATTTACTTAACTCGCTATGGGAAATATGTTTTCATTTAATATTTATTTAATTCTCACATTCTTGTAATTGTTTACTTTATTTGAACATGGAGATGATTGTAACAGCTGTACTGTATTGACTAGTAGAACAACATTTGGAGAGAAAATGTGTTTTTGACAAGCATTAATGACAAAAAATGCTTATATTTACCTTTAGATTTATTTAGCCAATTGACTGGAGAGTAAAGGGGTTGGGGGATTTCCTGTAGATTCAGAGAAAACAAGTTGCAACTACAAGTCTTGTATAACTGTGTAGTGATTAAAGTTCTGTCACCTCAGCTGATTTGTCATTTTCATATTTGTATTGACATTTTTGGCTATTGTAAAACTTGCATGGGAAAGAAAATCAAGACGCTGTTATACTGACTATGAATTTTAGTTAATTGTCACTTTCATCCCATTAACTGTGATATCCTGTCAATACCACATTACATCTGCACGGAAGTGACTTTACATTGAAACCATTTGTTTTGATAATCATACTGAGAACTGATTTGTCATGTCAGGATTTGCCCTTTGTCTGCAGGACTTTATTTAATACAGGAAAATGATAATCCTTGAGAGTGGCCATAACTCCAGTTATCTGCAAACTGAACAAAAATGTTGAGTGCCTTGCTAAAACTCTAGAACAACAGATATACAATACTGCAGCAACTTCTAATCATAGACTTAAAATCATTCATGTTAAACAGGCCTTTGAATAATACCCTTCAGATAAATTATGTCAGCTTAATAATGCAGGGTATTTAGTGGTTAGCCAAACTCAGCTATACTTTAAGTTAGGTCACCGATTGATATAAACTTTGATTAAAAAAAAATTACATGTTATTGTCATAAATCATTATGGCATGCTTTGTGATTTTACAACCAAAAACATACAAATTAAATGTGATTGTTGTCATTAAGAGAAATAAGCTTACTGTTTATTATTAGCAGTTATATTAATAGACAACTGCAAATTGTGAAATAAACAATACTTAAAAATAAGCAGTTGTCCCTTTTTACCAAGGTTATTTTCACTCTGTGTGCACTTCATGAACACAGCTGGGCATTGAGCTCAGTGATCATTTAATGTAAACTAATTATTTCTGATGATCTCGGTACACTGAAAATGTCTTAATACTTCAGCATTAAACTGCATCACGTTCCTTAATAGTATCAGCTGAGTTATTAAACATATCACAAACTTTCTTCTCTGTTTGTTTCTTACTGCAGTTTCAAGTCGTAAGAATACAAGTTAAAGGGATGGATCCAAACCCACCCCCTGATCCCCGTAGTGTGACTGGAGTTACTCTTTTTGGTCATGGAAGAGGACTGCCACAGGAGTTGACTGTAGGACGTGGTAGAGGGCTATTGCCCTCTACAGAAGCATTCATAGGACGAGCCAGGGGATGTCTCAGTCCTGGCGATACCCCACAAGGACGAGGAGTACCAGTCACTGCTACTGGAAGAGCAAGAGGGCTGCTGCTGCAGACGGAGGATGGAGGACTTGGACGGGGGCTGCTCCTCCCAGCAGCTCAACAAACCACTCAGCCACCATGCCCTGAAGCCATAGCAGGTGGACAGTTTGAGACTTCAGCCCCAGCTGAAGTAGTGACGAGAGACCAAACCAAGGAGACCTCTGCTTTAATGAGAAAAGAGGTTTGTTTAGTCAGAGAGCATGATTTACTGTATTATCTGTTCAGAGCTGCCAACTACTTTTCTGCTTACAGATTGAAGTTCCAACTCAGGGCCAAGGCTCGTCACTGGTCTCAATGTTTAGAGGAATGGGAATTGAGCCCTCAATGACATCCTGGGGAAGAGGAACTCTACCAGTGGGTCTGTGTTCTTAACTCATTACAAATATATAACAAAAAGAAAATTGGATACATTATATTCAACAGAGGCAAATATGATGAGGACAGATTTATGACCAGGGCATCACAAGCGTGTGCAGCTTTTGTCCTTCTTATTTTAAACCCCTTTGTCTCTGCCTGAATAGATACATCTCTGCATGGATATATAAGTATTGTTTGCCTTAAAGGGAAACTCCGGTTTTTTGACACCTGGACCTTATTTATAGGTGTGTGCATGCTCATATACTCACTCAGACAAACATCGTGCAGCTCGGAGTCCTTCAGAAGTTATTTAGATCCAACCAATTTAACTGCACTTAGCGGGGGCCACGGCAAGGGAGCTTCAGCGCGGGACATAATCTCTGCAAAATCGCTCATTTCGGCTATATTTTTTCATCCATCGCCAGTGTTATCATAAAGTCAGCTCGTCTACCGTCTTCAGGTGGGTCAGCTGACCTGGTAAACAAACTTTTGATGACGTCATAGCCGCGCGACACAATTTACTTTTTTTTTATTTACTTTTTGCCGGCATTGCTGAGCAACATGGCAGAATATTTATCTGCCATGACGACTTCGAGTTTGACGGTTGTCCTTACCGGTTTGAGCCTGAGTACACGGACGAGGAGCTCCATGAAAGAAGAATGCGGAGGGAGAGAGACTAACAGCTGGCTCGAGAATAACAAACAGGAGCATGTCCACGACTCAATGCGAACTGGTGGTGCGCTTGTGGACAGTGTTCGCCTATGGCAACAGAAGAGGA
The DNA here is from genome assembly GCA_036419115.1 of Scarus forsteni. NCBI lineage: Eukaryota > Metazoa > Chordata > Actinopteri > Labriformes > Labridae > Scarus > Scarus forsteni. Next base: position 52,202,617 of record JAZDUH010000066.1, on the reverse strand, counting down.
GTGTGTTTGCTGCTCAGAGTGGGACTTGAGACCGGCTGACACGCGTATGGATCTATCCAGGAATATATGTCTGACTACTCTGGAGGATTTCTCTGCAATGACAAACCAGGCTGTGGTAGAGACGTTTTTTCATGTCCCAAAGATAAACTGGAAGACACAGCCAAAACCAGCAGGACCCAATGGGCAACTTACAGTTGAGTAAGTAGATTCATGAAGGGTTTATTTTCCATGAATTCGTTTGCATTATTATTTTATTTATTTAATAAATAACTTACCTAATTTGGATTTATTTACTTTATAGCAGTAGCTTGGCTGCACAGCTCCGTTATCTAAACCTATTTTCAGTGCAACGAACCACACTTTTAGTAATCCCAGATAGTCCAGAGAAAGCCTGTGGAAGCTAAACTTTGAAGAACTTGTCATTTTATTCGGACAAAGTGGGAATACACACTGCCGGACCATGTTTGCAGCCGAGTGGGAAACAGCATGGATGAAATCAGCTGTACCTTTGTGTCGCGCGGCTATGACGTCATCAAAAGTTTGTTTACCAGGTCAGCTGACCCACCTGAAGACGGTAGACGAGCTGACTTTATGATAACACTGGCGATGGATGAAAAAATATAGCCGAAATGAGCGATTTTGCAGAGATTATGTCCCGCGCTGAAGCTCCCTTGCCGTGGCCCCCGCTAAGTGCGGCTAAATTGGTTGGATCTAAATAACTTCTGAAGGACTCCGAGCTGCACGATGTTTGTCTGAGTGAGTATATGAGCATGCACACACCTATAAATAAGGTCCAGGTGTCAAAAAACTGGAGTTTCCCTTTAATACACATATGAACTTGAGTGACATCCCATTTTTTTTAATATGATGTTGGCCCCCATTTGCAGCTATAACAGCTTCAACTCTTCTGGGGAGGCTTTCCACAAGGTTCAAGAGTGTTTATCAGAGTATTTGATTGATCTTCCAGGCTGGCATTTTTGAGGTCACACAGTGATGTTTGACGAGAAGAACTGGCCCGCAGTCTCTGCTCTAATTCATCCCAAAGGTGTTCAATCGGGTTGAGGTCAGGACTCTGTGCAGGCCAGTCAAGTTCTTCCACACCAGACTCCTTGTTCACGTCTTTATGGATTTTACTTTGCGCACTGGTGCACAGTCGTGTTGAAACAGGAAGGTGCCATCCCCAAACTGTTCCCACAAAGTTGGCATTATGAACTGCCAAAAATGTCTTCGTGTGCTGAAGCATTAAGATCTACTTTTTACTTGAACTTTTACAGGAGCCAAACTCCTGATGAACAAACTCACACCAAAACAGCCCCTCTACCAAACCTCACTTGGCGCAATATGGTCAGACAAGTCCTGTTCTCCTGGAAACTGCAAGCCCAGACTCGTCCATTAGATTACCTGACAAGGAAAGCTTGATTTATCCCTCCAGAGAGCACATCTCTGCTGCTCGAGAGTCCAGTGGCAGTGTGCTGTACACCACTGCATCAACACTTAGCATTGTACTTAATGATGCAAGCATTGATGCAGCTGCATCCATTGACCTGCTCTGTGATTTTACATGGCCTACCACTTTGTGGCTGAGTTGCTGTCATTCCCAATCGCTTCGACTTTTTTATTACAGTACTGACAGATGACTGTTGAATATTAAGTAGTGCGGACATTTTATGACTGGACTTATTGCTCAAGTGGCATCCAATCATGGAACCATGCTGGAATTAACTGAGTTCCTCAGAATGACACTTTCTTACACAAATGCTTGTAGAAGCAGTCTGCATACCTAGGTGCTTGATTTTATACCTGTGGTCATGAAAGTGACTGGAACACCTGATTTCAATGATCTGCGTGGGTGAGTGAATATTTTCAGAAATATAATGTATGTTTATTTATGTATACATATATATATATATATACACACATACATACATATATATACACACACACACACACACATATATTTATGGACACTAGATTTTGGATTGACTTTCAACAGACAAACACTTTGCATAAAGACATGGATGACAGTCTGGTGTGGATGAACGTGACTGGCCTGCACAGAATCCTGACCTCAACCCAATACAACACCTTTGGGATGAATTAGAGTGGAGACTGAGAGCCAGGCCTTCTCGTCCAACATTAGTGTGTGACCACAAATGCGCTTTGGGAAGAATGGTCAAAAATTTCCATAGGGTTGACAAACGTCATATTGAACCGTGGATTAGGAATGGGATGTCACTTGAGTTCATATGTAAGTCAGGGCAGGTGAGCAAATACTTTTGCCAATATACTGTGTTTGTGTGTGTGTGTGTGTGTGTGTGTGTACATATATACACACACACATGTATGTGTGTGTGCATGTATCTGTAACTGAAAGTATGGATTCTGCCTGCTCTATTTTATTGTTCTGAATTTGCACAATACAAATAATAATTGGTTGACTGGAGAAGAAGACGACTATGATTTGTTGGTTGATGTCAAAAACAGGCCCACCTTGGCAGATGTTTTTTATGGGCAACTCCCGGACAACCATTAGAGTCAAAGGCAGGCTTTGAGAGACTCTTTCTAACCAGAGCCATTAACAAGAAACTTTATAGTCTGAGTATGAGATTGGCAAGTGTTGACTGCACTCAGCAGAGACCCTAAGAAATAACAAAACTAAGATTTTATTTTCTTCTGTTTTATGAAGGAAGAGGAGCCGTGGGAGATTTGGGAGATACAAAGTTGCAGGGTCTCTCAATAGGTGTCATCAGCTACCCAGAGAGCACTGGCTCACCTGAAGAGGTGATGGGAAGAGGAATGGGGTAGGTAATGTGGAAATGCCAGAAAGACTGGACTAAGTGATTTTCCACAAGTGTGCCTACACTGGTCAGTAGAATAAATAAATCAACCCATCTCTATAAAACATGAGCACAGATTTTGACTTAAAACTAGAGCTGAACAATATTTGCAAAAATTATATTGCAGTGTTTTTTACTTCTTCAGTATTAGGGATGCTCCATAGTATCGATTTTATATCAGTATTGGACAATGTCAGCCTAAAAAGTATTGATATCAGCCGATGTTGAAGTTACTTTGGATATTTATAGCCGATATCTCAGCCGCATATTGGCTGGAATATAGGCAAATTACACAAATGTACAATAATGATGAACCTTCTCATCTCTGCATGGGTACATATGAAAATCAGAGGTTTCATTTTGGAAGAGTAAATGCTGTTTTTCTTGTTTTAATTTTTTTCCTTGCAAAAACATACTGTAACACTGAAAGAAACAAGTACATTGTTGTTAAGTTCAGAGTTTGTGCTCTTGACCAGAAATATCTGTGAAATATATCAGCAAATTCCAATATCGTGCATTCCTTTTCAGCATATAATGTGATTTTTTTAGATATATATATGATGTATTTTTGGGGCATTTTGTGCCTTGATTGATGGAGTATGACAGTGCATAGGCTCGTGAAAGCGGGTGAGAGAGTAGGGAAAGACACTCTGCTAAGTAGCCACAGACTGGATTTGAACCCGGGCTGGCAGTAGTATGTACATTTGCATGACAAAGTATGTGAACCCTATGAGATTACTTGGATTTCTGCTTAAATTGGTCATAAAATATGTTCTGATCTTCATCTAAGTCACATCACTAGACAAACATAGTCTGTTTAAACTAATGGACCTGGGCTCCAATCAATGTGATTAGGTTGGATGTGTTGGGTAAAGCTGCCCTGCACTTAAAAAACACACACCAGTTGTGAGTTTGCTGTTCTCAAGAGGTATTGCCTGATGTGAACCATGCCTCGCTCAGAAGAGCTCTCAGAAGATCTACCATCAAGAATTGGTGACTTGCACAAATCAGAATATTTTGTTGGACAGTGCACACATTGCACAAACTTCTTGAAACTGACTGATTAAAGTCCCAGCTATGATGAAGCCTCCCCTGGATGAGTCTGCTGATGATGACGTAGAGCTCCGAGGAGCTATGCTAAAGCTAGCATAGTTGGCTCGCTAGCTAGTTAGCTTAGCTGCCGTGTGAGGAACAAGCGGATAAAGCCATATTTCCGTCATAATCACAAACAGTCACAGCCGAACTGATCCCCTGCCATCAGAATGTCCAATTCATCAGTATTGACAACGACAGAGGAGGTGTCAGTCAGGAAAACTGTTCGGTCGTACCCGGTCTGTCTGTAAGGCTGATCCGGGCTTAAAAGAGCAACACCGTGTGAGTGTAGGCGAGTCATTCATTCACACAGAATCAGCTGAGAGCTCAGAGCCGCTTCAACAACGTCATCATTCTGCACAGCTTTGACACCAAACAGCATTTAATGTTTTATGAGAAAATAAGAATACATCGGCGGTTGCTAATGGTATGTTTTTATGGTCAAGGAATATAAATATTTAGATGAAATAAAGGTAGGACTAATATTTATGGTAAAAATCACAATATGGGAGAGGACTGTGGTGCTGGCGGAGGTCTGCTCTCTCCGAGTGCGTCTCTAGTGCTAAACTGAAACAGTTTTGTACAGGAGAATGGTCCAAAATTCCTCCTGGCCGTTGTGCAGGCCTGATCTGCAACTACAGGAAATGTTTGGTTGAGGTGATTGCTGCCAAAGGAGGGTCAATCAGTTATTAAATCCAAAGGTTCACATACTTACATACAGAATTAGTTTAAGCAGACTGTGTTTGTCTAGTGATGTGACTTAGATGAAGATCAGAACATATTTTATGACCAATTTTAGCAGAAATCCAAGTAATCCAAAAGGGTTCACATACTTTTTCATGCAACTGTATATGGGACGTGCCTGGTTGCTAACCTCTCTGCCAATCCAGCACCCCATATTGGGATATTTTAACAAAACTATTAACTTAATTGGTGTCTTTTTTTGCAACAAATTAAATCTGATGTTTAACTATTTTTTAAATAATCCACAAGGTCTTCCGTTTAACACTGCATTCTTCTGCGAGTGACAGTGATTAAAAACCAGGGAGTGTAGCGATACAGCGTTTCATACACTTTACAATGAACTTGTGGCTTTCAGTACTCTGAGCCCACGCTGTCATCATGTTAGGAGAAATGTCTTAACCCTGACAAGTAAATACTTGAAGAGCAGTCGCATGTTTTTTTTATTCCTAAAACTTACCTGATGTGCTGCTTAGCATCTATGATGGTAGCTATTGAGACTGTTTTTGAAGATGGAAATGTCATGATGTTTGTAAAATGGCAGCATAACAGATTTTGAGTCATATGAGTAGGGATGGGTACCTTTCACATTTGAACTGATACCATATTCCGATGCCCGGTACCTTGGAATCGGTATTGGTACTCAACGGTACCAATTTTAGGTACTTTTGCGTGTGCTTATGGGGTAATAAATATTAATTTGTTTAATATTAAGATCTTAGATTTTTTAAATGTAAATTTATTTCTCAATATATAAAATTTGACAGATATATATCAAAACAACATTCAACTGTTTGTATTGTAATATTGTAGTTGTTCCAAAAATTTCTTCAACATGAAAACCAGTAGCTGTAATGAACCACAACTTAATAACTTAACTGCAGCCCTCACTTTAACTTTAGGGCAGTTTAACAATGGGTCCGACAGAGCTGTAAATAAAAAAAGCATTTACATTAATGTACAAAGTACGAGGAACGGACCTGATAATGATACCTGACGCACATTAAAATGCCAAGCTAATACCATCTTAAACACGAGACTTATTTACCTGGACCAGGTATCCTCCTTGTCACATTTGCTGCCATCACCAAATGTTAAAGCCATTTCTTTTCCTGTGTTTCTGGCTGCAGACGACTAGTCGTCATTGGACACAGGCGTGTTAACAGTGCCAAATGAATCCTTTGTGGTTGTAGATCTGAGAGTATCAAAAATTGTGTACCCTTCAGCTTTAAGGAAGACTTTGTGCATCACCAGGTGCTTCCTCAGATTTGAAGTATTTCTGCCGCTGACCTTACACTTGGCGTCACAAATATTGCAGCGAGCATAATCTCCATCACATTTAATAAAGTAGAGCCATACTTTGGAGCAGTTTCTCTCAGCCGTGCCTGCTTTGTTGACTGAGCCCGCGGCTGCTGACGTCATTACGCTAATGCTGTGCTGCGTTCAAGTCCGGTATGGAAATTCACCTACTCTCCCCAATAGTATGCCTGCTTCCTCCACTCCACTTTTCCATCCCAAATAAAAACAGTTTCAGAGATGGTGATTATGGCTGGTTTGTTGTAGTAAAGAAAATCAGTTCACCTGTTTTTAGGCTTTGAGGTGCAGTTTCTCTGTACTTAGTTTGAAAAAGGTTTTGTTGTGCGTTAAGTGGTGTTACAGTTTTAAAAGAGTTTCCACTGCAGCTAAATTTTCTGTTAACTGTAGATTTTGTATCCTGTCCTGTTAGGTTTTTGTAAAGTAACAGTCTGTTTAACAAAATATTCATTTGTTATTCTCAGTGCAGGTCTTAAATGGTTTTATAAGTCTTGATTTGAATTTGATTCTGAGAAATGTGCAGGAACTCTATGATAAATGGCTGTGACTTGTTTCAGGTTTATGGGCCGGGGTTTGACCCACCAGATGATGCTGGGGCACGGAAGAACAGCGATGCCACAACTTGGGGCAGGAAGAGCGCGCCCTTTGCTGCCTGCATCCTCTCCAGGCGCTATTGAGACATTTTCTCAAGCCGCTGGGCAACAAACAAGCCGCGAGTCGAAAATATCACAAGAAGGTATTAACACAGAACAAAAAATAACTCCAGAAATTTGTTAACGTTTATGGTCAGCAAAAATAGTTGACTGATGCATGTTGATGATGTGGAAGTTCATCAGTGTCAGGCAGAGCTTCATTGCTATATAAACTATACTGTGTAAACATTTTAGTAAGGCACTTTATTTTTAATACAAAACATGTAAAGGAACCGCGCCCCCGCTGCCCACCACTCAGGATGTGATGGAGGTGCCTGCTGCTGCAACCGAGAAGACAGAGCTGAAAATGGAGGCTGTCCGGTGAGAGTAACTCTCTGTATCACACAAACCTGTCCTCAAGCTACAACTGTGGATCTTAAGTTGAGTCAGTGACAGAAATAAACCAAACGTCAGTGTCGAGGAAGCAGCATGTTACATTTGAGAGCGTTTAAGTGGAGGAATGTAAAGTAATCAGAGATCCAGTGGGAAAGAGTCGGCTCTAATCACGACCAATCAGATTATCTAAAGGAAGGTAACAATCCTTAGGATGGTGTTTTGTGTCTGTGCACCCTAAATGCCCTTAAAGGGTTTTTGTATTTAAACTGCTCACAAAAATTAAAGGAACACTTTTTTTATTGGGCCTGGCATGAAATCAATTAAACCTGTCTGATAATTTTCTGGTTGGTTAAGCAGCTGAGGGCATCGTTAATCACTTTCAGCTGTATTGGTGTTCATGGAATTAACAACAGGTGCACTACAGTGGCAACAATTAGAAAACCCTCAAAACAGGACTGGTTTTACATGTGGAGGTCATTTCAAGTTTCTCCCTCTTGATCTTTTTTGGCTGGTTTTCCACTCGTGCTGGTTTTGGCTTGAGTAATTATCTCTACTGGCAGTATGAGGCGATTCCTTAACCCTACAGAAGTTGCACAGGTTGTCCAACTTCTCCAGGATGGCACATCCACACGTGCTGCAGCAAGAAGGTTTAATGTGTCTCCCAGCACAATCTTCATAACATGGAGGAGATTTCAGGAGACTGGTGGTTAGAGCTGGACAGGGCCGTAGAAGGTCCTCAACCCATCAGCAGGACCAACACCTGCTCCTATCTGCAAGGCGGAACAGGCTGAGCACTGCTCGTGCCCTACAGAATGACCTCCAGAGGGCCACTGGTGTGAATGTCTCTACCCAAACAATCAGGAACAGACTTCATGAAGGTGGCCTGAGGGCCCGACGTCCTGTAGTGGGCCCTGTGCTCACTGCCCAGCACCATGGAGCTCGACTGGCATTTGCTCAAGAACACCAGAATTGGCAAGTCCGCCACTGGCGCCCTGAACTTTTCACAGATGAGAGCAGATTCACCCTGAGCACCTGTGATAGACATGAAAGAGTCTGGAGAAGACAAGGAGAACATTATGCTGCCTGCAACGTCATTCAACATGACAGGTTTGGTGGTGGGTCAGTGATGGTCTGGGGAGGCATATCCATGGAGGGACGCACAGACCTCTACTGCCTAGAAAATGGTGCTCTGACTGCCATAAGGTATCGACATGAAATCCTTGAACCCATTGTCAGACCCTACGCTGGTGCAGTAGGTCCTGGTTTCCTCCTAATGCACAACAATGCCCGGCCTCATGTGGCAAGAGTATGCAGGCAGTACCTGGAGGATGAAGGAATTGAAACAATTGAATGGCCTTCACGATCCCCTGACTTAAACCCAATAGAACATCTCTGGGACATTATGTTTCGGTCCATTAGGCGCCACCAGGTTGCTCCTCAGACTGTACAACAGCTCAGGGATGCCCTCACACAGATCTGGGAGGAAATGCCACAAGACACCATCCGTCGTCTCATTAGGAGCATGCATAGCGTTGTCAAGCATGCATACAAGCTTGTGGGGGCCACACAAGATACTGAAAAGCATTTTGAGTTGCAGAAATTAAGTTTTGGAAAAAATGGACAAGCCTGCCACATCTTCATTTCACTCTGATTTTAGGGTGTCTACACAATTGAGCCCTCTGTGAGCTGAAAACTTTATTTCCATTAAAAGACTTGGCATCCTTTTGTTCCTAAGACATTGCCCTGTCGTTATTTGTATAGATATCCAACTTCATATCGAGATCTGATGTATCTAATGTGTTTCTTTAAAGTGCTCCTTTAATTTTTGTGAGCAGTGTATTTTACTTTACCTGCCTCTGGATATATCAAGAAAATTGAAGATAGTTTTATTTATAGGGGTGTCCCGATCCGATATGGATATCGGATATCGGTCCGATATCAGCAAAAAACCAAACATCGGAATATATCGGCCTGCATCTAAAATATCCGATACGAGCACTCTGATACAAGATGTCCATTCTAATTTATTTTTTTATTTATTTAATTCAGTTGTAGAATATACTTATGTTTAAGCTGAACACTGTGGTTATTTTGCAATTTAAAAATATATGTTTTTTAATTTTTCTGAATTTCTTCACTTTACTTGTCAGGGTCTTCTAATTTATATTTCATTTATTTTATTTAATTGTAGCATATTGTGTTTAAGATTAAAATGTATTAAACCCATTGCTTAACAACACATCGCTCAGTTTTTCTTATATCTACTATTACTGACTAATGTTATCTATTTGAGTAATCTCACTTGATCAAGCCTTTTCTTACAGTCCATACTACAAATAAGTGATAAAAATATGTATGATTCTTGCTGATATCGTATCGGATCAATATTGGTATCGGCCAGTACTCAAGACTGCAATATCGGTATTGTATCGGAGGTGAAGAAGTTGGATCCGGACACCCCTATTTATTTATAACTTTGCACTGTTAAGATGTGTTTATGTATTACTGTAACAGCTGAAGTCTATTAACCACCTGACTCAGTAAAGTTCAACGCCTGTCATGGCAGCTGGATATTGATTTTCATTTGCTGTAACATCAAAGAAATGTGCCAGGAAAGTGAAAAAAAAAAGTTAAGTCAGTGGCTTGCTTTGCTTTGAGTTGGGCTAGGTCTGGGTTCTGTGAATCTAAAATCTTATCAGTGTCTTAAAACTGAATGCTAGTAATTTGGTGAACTATGTGTGTATCATTTTAAAAATGATTTAACATACAAACATAACGTAAAAGATCGAAGCACAAGCAACAAGAAATATGTACTGCAAGAAGAGATCAAATGAAGAATAGTGTCTCAAATTTCAACCTCAGTAAAAGAGCAATTATGTTTTAAATTTGAAGAAGCCTCTGATAAGATTTGTTGTGTTGAGCTTTTTCAATTGTTTTTGTTTAATTTGTTGATTGCAAACAGCTCCAAGTTTGTCAGTTTTGCCAATAAACCTAATTTGCAATGGGATTTAATTGTTTTCCTTCACACAGTGAGCCTCTTGATAAGGCAGGAACAAAAGGAGCTCCAATCAACATTGCATCAAACTACATCCAGATTCGTTGCAAGAACGAAGCTGTTTATCAATACCACGTTACTTTCAGGTAAGCGTTCTCTATCCGTGATCTGTTTTGATTTCTTAGACAAATATAATTTTAAAAAGTAGCACATTTAAAGCATCACAAGGGAGGATGTGATTATTTCCATTTTTTAATGCAGAATCAACCATTTTATGATCTGTACTCTGAATTTATTTTAGAGAAGAAGAAAGAAACTACTGTATTTCTACAGGTCATGTGTTTTTTTATGTTTCTTCACAGTCCAAATGTGGAGTCAATGGCGATGCGTTTTGGCATGATGAAAGACCACCGTACCACCACAGGAGAAGTGGTAGCGTTTGACGGCTCCATTCTCTACCTGCCTGTTAAGCTGAAAGAAGTAGGTCCCAGATTATGTGCTGCTTCTTATTGACAAGGTTTCTGGAGTTAAGGGGGAACATAACTTGTACTTGGTATCATTTTGGCTTTTGCAATCATGAAGACGTGTTTTCAATCAGTGGTCAATCTTGATATTCATTCTTCTCTTATTGTTACAATGCAGAGCCTGTTCTTTTTTTGAATCAACATTTCTTTTTGTTTCTTTGACTATTTCAATGACAGCAGGTTGTGTTTCTGAAAAGTACAAGACGGACTGACAACGAGGAAATACAAATCAAAATCCAGATGACCAAGATCTTGCCCCCACACTCAGACCTGTGCCTCCCGTTCTATAACGTGGTGCTCAGGAGGTATTCTTAAAAAATAACTGTCAGTTGTCATCATTGTAAAGTTTTAACTAACTGTTCTGAATTTAATTATTTGTTGTTTGTTCCTCATCTGTTTTGAAAAATCTGTGTGTTTTTGAAAGTAATGAAGATTTTCAAAAGCCTTGAATGAAATAAAATGATCATTTAGTGGTTGTCCTGCACGCTGATGCGTGTATCACCTCATGAATGATAAAACCACAGAAGCTAATGGCCTGATCTCTGTCTTTAAGGGTTATGAAAATCATCGGACTGAAGCTGGTGGGCAGAAATCATTATGACCCAGAAAGTGCCGTCATTCTTGGTAAACATCGGTAAGAAAAGGGTTATTTTTTTTAACAGCAGGGGGACAAATGTCAGCTCAGATAGTAGCAGGCAGAGTTTTAGTGATCCTGTTTTGTGGTCCTGTTTGCCTGTTGTGTAGGTTGCAGGTGTGGCCTGGATACTCAACCTGTATCAAGCACACTGACGGGGGCCTCCACCTAAATGTCGATGTTTCTCATAAAGTCTTGAGGAATGACTCAGTGCTGGATGTAATGTGAGTTCACCAAACGGCAAACACTGGTTGCACTTAAATATAGCATTCTGTTCTCCTGACAAAGTTAGGACCTTCAAACTGCCAAAATGTTATAGTTTTAGCACAAACTGGAAAATTTTTAACCCAACAAATCTGCCAGCCGTTTGGTAAAATCTCCAGGTGAAGTAATTGATGCCAAAATCTGCTGCAAATTCTCACCAGAGGCAAAATGTTTCATCAGCAAGTAGTATATATTTAAATAAATCTGATACACATTGATCACTGATGAGAAGAATAAATCTTTTTGGTCCCAACACAGACCCCTGAGGGACGCCACACACAGTCGAAACATTAAGAGCTGTACTCTCCTATCTTTACATATTGTTGCCTGTTATCCAAATAACCTTTCACCTAATTTAGGACCCCATTCTACCATGTCATTTAAGCTTATGGGTTTGTAATTTATGATTAATTGTAGCAATATCTTTTTGTTAGATCAGCAAATATCCCAACTACTGTTTTATTTTTGTCAGGACGTCCGGTGTGAACGCAGCATTAGAGTACCCAACAATGACTTCTCCACTTCGCCTATTCCATTACATTCAGCAGAAGTTTTGATCGTACATTAGTTAACAATACCTGTTATTTCCTTCTTTCTTCAGTGCCCATAATAAATACTGAGCAGGATTCCTTTCTACTATTCTCATTTTCACTTTTATGTTTATTTGGATCAGTGTTTTTTTTATTTTTTTATTCCCACTTTAATCAACAAAAAATGCATTACCACTTAAAATCATTTTATTGGTATCTATGCCATTACTGATGAAATACTAAGAATGAATGTTAAAAAAAGGAACAAATACAACACACTTGTACTGATTGTCGCTGTATGTTTCTGCAGTGCAAAAAAATGTATTATTTACTTCAGTTTGCATCTAAAATGGGTCTGAAAAAGTCTTAAATTAGGTTTTTGGAGTGTGTAAGAACCCTGAATCAAGAGTGTGTCTGATTCTATTTCCTCTGTGTGAACTCATACATGACCATTTAGTTTAAACACTGAGGAGACTTTGGCCAAATATAGCTGTCTAAATGTCACACTCTGCAGCATATCATGCATAGTTAAACAGCAGTTAGCAAGAAGTGACGTCCATGGTGCATCTTTCTGTGAGTACACTCAGCCTCTTTAGCCTTTTCCTCTGGGGATGTTGTAGGATTGAAGGGTGAGTTGGAGGGCAGTGGTTTGTCAGTGCAACATGCTGGGCCTTCTATACATTATTCATAAACTAATCGTCATGTCTTAGACGATCTCTCTCTGCTCAGGAGGGACAGGCCTCAGTATGACACAGGCTCTGTCCAGAAGAAAGAGGTAAATATTTCCCCTTTTTTCCATGCTGTCTTCTAGGAACCTGCTTTACCAGCAGAGCAGAGAGCACTTTCAAGATGAATGCACCAAAGAGCTTATCGGCAGCATCGTCATAACACGCTACAACAACCGCACTTACCGCATTGATGCCATCGAGTGGAACAAGTCCCCCAAAGATACCTTCACTCTAATGGATGGGACAAAAACCACATTTGTGGAATACTACAGGTGAAACTGTAGAAAAACTCATCACACAAAACTCCATTATGCTTTAAACTGCTCAAAAGACCTGAAAGTCTTAATATATTTTTTTGTCATGACGTTGCTTCATTAAACAGCAAGAATTATGGGATCAGCATCAAGGAGATGGACCAGCCTCTGCTAATGCATCGGCCAAAGGAGAGGTCCAGGCCAGGAGGAAAGGTAACACCTCTCAGCATCTCGTCAGAACTGTTTAATTTAATCACAAACACTGAACAAACGGGGAAGCCCATGATGCAGAGCTGATGTGAACTCAAATATTGCATTACATTACCATCTTGTGGCAACTGCAAGACTTGCAACTGACTGCTACCAAGTGCTAAGAGATACAGCACCTTTAAAGCTCCAAAGACAAAAAGGGAGAATAAAGGACTAAGAAAAAGTCAACTACTTCTCTGAAATTTTTTTCAAGGGCTTCTTCTTATTCTTCATTGTTTTGTTTCTTTAATTTTTTCTTTTTTTTAAGATTCTGGGACCCAAAATGGCTTTACAGATGTTTTAACTTACAGAAGGTCTTGAATTTTAGAGGGCACATTGAGGCATGTAATAGTAGATTAAATCTAGTGACCATTTAAAGATAATTTTATAGCTTTTTTTTCCAGACAAATAATGACATTACTGGTTATTCCTACTGTTATAACGATGCATTTACTGCCCTGCATGGACAGCTGAAGAAGAGGGTGGTAATTTGTAATGTAAAAAATAAAAGGGATATTGGCAAGAGCTAACCACAGATATGTACCAACTTGTGAGAATGATTTGCAAAAATGTAATTTCATTTTCTTTGTATGTGCCTGACAAAGGTCCTAAAGTCTTAGTCTCACAGAACTCTCCTCAGGTCATTGATACTTAACTTACCAAACAACTTCTGCAAAGATGTTAAGAACAGGGTGATAATAGAGTCACTTAAGTGTCTAATTTTATATTGTTGATATTCCTTGCAGCAAGTCATCACAGGAGAGATCCTTTTAGTACCTGAGCTTTCCTTCATGACTGGAATCCCAGAGAAAATGAGGAAGGACTTCAGAGCTATGAAGGTACTGATGTGTCAGTACAGCAGCAGCTGGTGTCACACTTTTAGCTCTTACCTTAACCAAAACATTTATTAACTAAGTTTGGATTATCATGCCAAGACAAGTTGTATTATTATTAAATATGCTATAGTGTCTGGGAAACATTTTTGTTTATAAAGAAGCAGAAAATGGTTAATGTAGAAAAATGTCCTGTTTCCTTACCTGTTAAATTAAACAAAAAGAGATAAGAGATTTTGTTAATTTGTATTGTTACAAAAGTAAGGAAAAAGTCCTGCACACCATCTAACAGTACAAAAACACAAGCAGCTTTTCTGAATACTAAGGCTGTCAAAATGTAATGCCATCTTAATGTTATGGCATTACAAATACTTATTTAAATAATTGATTTTTCAAAAGGTGAAATGATCTTTTGTGTTTTAAACTAATTATTGATGCACATCAGCACCTGTTCAACATCAGTGGAGCTGCTTTCTGCTTTTTCTGAGGAACAGACATCAGCAACATTTATTTATTTGTCATTCCAGTTTCAATGCTGACATCTGGTAAATCTCAGAGCTAAATCTGAGAATATTTTCTGAAGAAATTCCGTGTTTAATAAACTGATGTGTTGTCATTATTAATTATGAGGGAAAATATTTGCATTGTTAGAAGAATAACAACAAAAGAAGAAACATTAAAAATATCTGATTCAGCATTGGCCAAATTCCTTTTTTGTAAACACTGCTATCAGATCTGGCCCTGATCTCAATAATCTGTTCTGTTCAAATTGCATTCACCAGAGGCCTGATCAACATAAAAGTGCAACCTATTTTAATGCAGCATAAGCTATTGATAGAAATGTAAATGTTTGCCTTAAATTTTATAGAACTAAATGTATCGTAGCCCTGCTATAATTAAGAAAATGAGCATATAGTAAAGTTTGTAATGTTAGGTCTCTCACTCTTCTCTCGTTGAGCTCAAATTTGTCTGGCAAACATCACTGCTGTTAATAGGGCCTTATACAATCTGTTATTTTTTTCCCCAAATCCCTTTTTTTTTTTTCATATATTCCGCTTTTTCCGTTTTATTTTTTTGAGAATTCTTTTTTTTTTTTTTTCAGTATTTTACGCAAATTTAACCTCAAGACGCTTCGTAAAGTAATGAAATATAATCACTCACTCTTCATACGCGTCTTTACGAGTCCAGTCAACAGTTTGTTGACAGAATGACGTGCACCCTGAAACACTCTGATACGGGTTTACACGGAGCTGCATGGAGAGCGGATTCAAATCTTTCCACTCAGGGGCACATTTTCAAAAGTTTCCGTTTTAGATGGAAATGCAACGCGTTCTCATCAAAACGCAATGAAATCTTATCCGATTTGACCGTTTTCGGCGCCTTGTAAACACAGCCTCAGATGGCCGCTCTGACGTGTTGACACCATTAATGAGGGGGGGGAGAGGAAGTGAAGCATGCATTGTCTGCAGCATCAATGGCCCCCTCAGGGTTGTTTTTCCCAAGAGATCTGTTCTGTTATAGTCAAGGGGAAAAAAATGCTTTTGCGTTTGTTGGCAATTTCCGTGATATTCTGTGTTTATATTGAATTCCGCGTTTAATGCCCAATTCTGTGATTCCATCGGTGATTCCGTTATAGGACCCTGTGTTAAGAGCCTTTGAAACGGGACAGATTTCTGACAGTAATGGCAACTGTTCATCAGAGCAAATTAAAGTGACAGAGTATAGTTTCCAACCGCTCTGTTAAATCATAGCACATTTTCTTGACCCTGTTACATGATTACCTTCAACCAGAGTTAGACCTGTAGCCTTTTCCTGTCACTGTTTTAGCTCTACATTCAGAAAGTTAAACATTTCACTTTAGACCAGGCAAAGACTCTGCCAGCACCAAAACTCAAGACTCGTTAAGTGTAGAGTCTGGTTACTGAGATTACATCAGTCATTAGTAATGATTTGTCTGTCCACATTCAGGTCTGAAAACATTAAGATAAAAATTGGAATTAGAGAACCCTGTGGAAATCTTTTTTGTAAATGAATTTTAACTGTTTCAGGATCTGACCATGCACATCAATGTGAGCAGTGAGCAGCACACCTTCTCAATAAAACAGCTGCTCAAGAACATCAGCACCAACCCGGAGAGCCTGAAGGAGCTCAGCAGATGGGGACTGGAGATCGGCTCAGAAATCCTGCTGGTGAGGCTCCAATTTCAACAGTGAATTTATTACCACATAAAAGTTTGTACGCCCTGTGTCAAATCACTTCATGTGTAGTCATGGAGTCATTTTGGACAATATTGAAGCTTTGTTCTATTTTTTTTATCATGGTACGTAACACGTCAACAGAACGTCACTACACTAAATTAACACCTCAGATCATAACAGGAGACAATCATCCATCCTTCACATCCCTACATCAAATTCATTGAAAAGCACTGATTTGATACTCTGATATTTACTAGTATACTCTGATAGTAGTCATTCAGTTCAATAGGCTTCTCTGTTATACATGATTGTTTTTATATATATATATATATCTTGACTGGGCTGGATTTTTGGGGGCCTTTTCTCTCTTTTTCACTTTAAACATTGTCGGTGTTATTTAGTACATGATAATCACTTCATTAAGTATTTTATCTCTTTTTAATGGACAATTTAAGGTGTGTTTTTAAACATCTGTCAACTGACATCTTTTGTCACTTTTTCACCAGGAATTGAAGGAGTACTCAAGTATTCCTCTCAAGTACACTTTTTGTTTTACATTCAGGACTAAAATTTTACAAATCCAGCTACATATATCTCAAAAACATATTCAAAATGAAACTTAAAAAAAATACTCTTAAAAAGGGTAAGTATGCAAAATTTCTACATAATTTCAGCCACTTGAGCAGATGTAATAAGTTACTTTCCATCCCCCTTATCCACACAGTGGTCTGCTGCAGCTCTAAACCAACTCTGATCGACTGTTACTTATTGCTCAGCTTTATGTTTTATGCATGTCACGAGTAAACGTGTGTGAACAAGGATTACTTTTGGTGTGAAATGCAGAAATCAAAATGATAGAGAGATGAACACAGACAGCATCAGCTGCAGAAAGCTTGACAGTTGAAAGCCTTATATTTATTCTGAATCATCAGTCTTTTCTAATAAGGTTCATTTGAGACCAACAGTCATAATTGAAATTGGTTTCTTAGAGAAGTGGCTGCTTGAGGTAGAGTGCTGGACCGCTGTGATTAATCAGTGTTTGAAAAGGTAAAATTTGTCTCACCCAAGACCAGAAGTCGACATCTTTTTTAAACTTGTGACAATTACATTTAATTCTGCTACATTAAAATGTGTGTGTTATATTCTTATGTTACAGATAAAGGGCAGAACTCTCCCCACTGAAACCATCTGTCTGCAGACCTCCTCCTTCATGACGAGTGCAGATGTGTCCTGGTCCAGAGAGGTTGTCCGGGATCCCTCAATCAGCTCTGTGAGTAACTGTTTACTTTATCCATGATTAATTTTGTGTACCAAAACAATTGATTGTTACACAGTATTTCAGACTTCCTGTTTAAATGTTAAAGGGACAGTTCAGTTTTTTTTGAAGTGGGTTATATGAGCTCCATATGGTCACTAAGGACATTAGATACAGTAGAAAGTTCTCTCCTCTCCACCAGAAAGCCACAGTCTGTGACCATCAGTGACGAAGAAAAGACGCTAATGGGAAAGTACCGTACCGAATTTAAAGGCTATTTTCTCCGCCTACAAGAACTCAAATCAAAAAGTAATACCACAGTTTAAGAGTACACTACATATGAATTTTTTGAAGTGCATTAACCTTTCGGAAATATAAAGTTTATCCGGACCTAAGGCAACTCACGTCGTGTGTCCCTCCGCTAAATCACTCCGCCGTAGTTAGCTAGCGGCTTCAAACGCCTGTTTTAGGCTAATTAAAAGCACATTATATGACAAATATTGCTGAGATGGGTTTTTGTGATGCTTCCCTTGATGCAGAAACAGATGTGCATCATGGAGAACTCAGCTTTCACCGTATTCCTCTGCGTAACGAGGGCATGCAGTTTCATCATATAGTGAATGCATTTCTCGTTTACCTGTTACCTGACAGATTGTGTGCACAGCAGAGTGATTTAGCGGAGGGACACAAGGGCAAGTTTGGAAGGGAGCTGATGTGGTGGAGCGGGTAGCAACCACCCACTTATCATAAGCAGCCTTGGTTAGATTCAGATCTGTGGCCCATTCATTGCACATAGGGGTGGGCGATATGGCAAAAATATCATTTCACGATTTTTTAAAAATAAAATCACAATCATGATTTTATCACGATTCTTTTTTACTTTCATTTTTCTAGACTAATTTGCATGTTTGACCATTATTTCCCTATGTTTAACATATAAAACATGTAAAACCCTAAAAGAAAAAAAAGACAAAGCCAAAAAACTTTCTGAACAGGTTTTAATTTAAATAGGGCAGTTTTTTATAAAAATGTGCAATAAATGTAAACATAAAAGGTAATGAACAACATCAACATTATCTCTTAAAGTGAAAAAAATTCAAAACAAATGTTATCTAACTGCAATGTCTATAATCTGAGTGAATAATACAGCTGCTTTAGAACAGATTTTTGTTCAGACATCTTCCAGCTTTTATCTCCTTTTTTTTTTCCACCATGGCTTCACGTTTCATAACCAAACAGGAGATCCCACCATGCACTGCGTGTAATGTGCTACGATTGGCTAGTCGGGTGCGCGTCAAAGTCTCTGTGCCCACACAGACGATCTGACGATCTTTCTGCTTTATGATAATATTAAATCGTTATAATCCTTAACGATTTAATATCATCATATCGCACACCCCTAATTGCACATATGTTCCTGTCTGAGTCTGTCAAGTGTCACTCTGCTGTCTTAAAGGCCAAAAACATCCAAACATATATTCAAACAGAAACAGGTAGAAACTGTGTCAAACCAGTGATACGTCAAAGATTAACCAACCTGTCCGTGTAGAACCAGCGTGTATTTGCAAAAATGTGGTGATATGATGTGCATCGCAATCCACGGGGGACAAAACGACAATTCACAATACTGTAGTCTTCTAAAGGGAGAAATAGTTTTTTCACACTGAAAAATCCTATTTTACATTTATATCATGAAGAACAGTGTTGTATGCATTTAAAACATTTATAATGAGTATAATCATTTAGAATCGTTTCTAGTCAGTGTCTAGTCATTTATGTTCAGTGTGATCCCTTAAACTTAAGTAAGTTTACTGACTGTCTCAGAGAAAGAAACCAGATGACTGAAAGTTCCCTGCCAACCAGCTGCTGAGAGATCCACAAAAATACAAAACAGTTGTGAATTTCTGTAAACTACTAAATATTATAATGTCATGATGTTGCACAAAATGTATATACAATAATGTGCAGCAAAATATTGGGATAAATTCTTTTAACATTGCGGGGTTTGTGTTTGAGCCTATGAATAGACAAGCTCTGTGACTAATCAACAGACTGCAGGAGTTTGAATGACAATCAATGGAAGAGTCAGGGAGGGGAAATGCTAAAGGGGCTGCAGGTAAACCTCAGGGTAGAGTCTGGGGGAAGCTCTGAATTTGTATTCACACATGCAGCCCACCGAGGTAATTTTAGGGGTTTTCTGCAAGCATGCATGGGAAACATACCAACGATAAACTCAGACGTGTCCTCAAAACCATTTTAAAGTGAATGTCTCCTCTTGTTGATGAGGAAAACCTCACTTTGCTGATGGATTTATTTGATCAGAGCAGTGTTTCTTTGCGGTGACATGAAGTTTCAAACATATTCCTCATGTTTGTGTGTCAGGAGTCAGATGTGTTATTTAAAAAATTTCACCTTCATAATTACCCAAACTAGAGATGCAGTGAATCGTCAACAAATGTCATCCCATGTTTTTAGTGTAATTAAATTTTTTCCTGGAGTGGGTTATTCAGTGAAGTGAGTCATCTATCTTCCTGTCTGTGTTGGAGCAGCGTCATCAAACAGCAGCCACAGCGCGTCAGGAAAACAGTGTAGCATAGCAGCGGTAGCCACTGTTATACTTCCAGATCCTCGACCCTTCTTTTTTCTCTGCGTATTTCGGCCTCTGCACTGATGATTAAGGAGTTAAATGTCCTCACATCTGTCTCCATTGTGTTGGGGGCTCGAGGAGACTTGTCTGCTCCAAGGCCAAAGTTTCAGATGCAACAGGACTAAAATTGTGACTAGCTTCAGAGCTAACCCCATTTTCATCACCCAATACATCAATGTGGTTACACGGCATCACATTAAAACATCATCAATGTCAAGTCAGTTAATTGTTATACATGCAACATAAAACATCTTGCCTGTAGAAAACTGCATGTTTTTTACTTCAAAAGGCATGGTGGAGGTGATTAATATACAAAATAAAATTATTGATTCTTCTAATTACGTTGCATCATTATGTAATATAACACAATACTAGCATCACAGAGTAATAAGACTCATTAGGTTATTGTAGGAGGAGTAATGAAAAAGTCACCAGACTGGTTGACTTGTGGACCCAATAGTTGACTTGTCTATGATAGAAATAGTCATTTGTTGCATCCACACACTAACCTTTTCTAACTCTTAGATCCCCATGAACATCTGGGCCATCTTCTACCCTCGTCGCTGTGCAGAGCAGGCCGAAGAGCTCGTCTCCACCTTTAAAAAGGTGGCTGGGCCAATTGGATTACGACTGGAGCGACCCATTCGTGTGGAGCTCAGGGACGATCGCACAGAGACATACGTCAAAAGCATCCATTCTCAGCTGACCAGTGAGGTATGGTATCATATCAAAATTGACAGTACGAGGTGTCATAGGCAAGTTTGAATACATGTAAGGATTTTTACATAAAATTGTACTTGACTTGGTGGTAGTTGCTCATATTTTAAAGCTTTCTAACTGTGTCACCATTAACCTTGGCTGCATTCACAGCAGGTCACAAGTGAATGTAAGTCTAATGTTTTCTCACTGAAATCAGATTTTTTTTTCAAGGTGGTCTGTGCAGCACAGGTTAAATCCTTATGATCAGAACTTTTATATGTAGGTTCAAATGAGATACAGGTTTGATCCTTGCCACAAGACCCTGGTCTGAGCCAAGTCTACCATAAGCAGGTCATCATATATTAAACACAAAGCAAGCTTTGAAGCTGTACACTGTACAGTAAAATCAACGTGAATGCAGGAGGATCTGAAAAAAATAAAACAAGACAGAAAAGAGTGAATGCAAACAGTTTCATCAAATCTCAATCCACAGTAAATGTAATGATCAAATTTAATTATAAATCAAACTGTCTAATCATATGTAGCAGGCGTGACAATTTAAAACTAAACATCTAATGTACATAGCTCTGGTATATAAAGTGACGCGTTACTCATTTAAGTCAATTTAAAGACATATTTGAGTGTAATGAATACTCTTAATATGATAAAGCATAAAGATAGTCCACAGGATTCTGTGCTGCGTTCAGTGTGTTATTAAGAATCGGTACAGTTCAGCTTTCATAAAATGTGTGTTTCACAATCATATATTTTAATTGTGGATATATGATATTGTGTTTCACTTGATTTTTGGTATCTGACATAACACTATTTCTGGACTCTTTGTTGCAGATACCTGTACCAACATTTAATAGTAGCATGCTGTCTAAATTGACCTTTTACTGACACTGCCAGTTGTTTTGTCTTAGAAACATTTGTGAAACAAGAAAAACATTTTATTCTCTGAAATAATAATAACTACTCACTGTTGATGCTCAGTGCTCATAAGGTGAACCATTGAGCTACATTTAGCCGATATAAAGGATACGTATGGCTGATATATTGGTTGTAGATATTGACTAAAGTTTTGATGTCTGCAGATGCTACTATTTAAATTTTGAGATATCCGCCAATGCTGACATTGTATTAACAATATTGTGTATCGCTCACCATCAGCTCACTGTGACCAGTAGAATTGATTTTTTAAGTTGAAGGGTCCTGCGCAGGTTAATTTCTAAACTCAAACACCTGCCCCAGAGAGACGTGGGTCTGTGCCAAGCTGTCAGTTCTGGTCCATGAAGAGTTCAGAGTGAAGTCTGATACAGACCAAATTTGAGAGCGTGATGAACAGACAAACCAAAATTAGACCTTAGCAAAAACACAGATTTGTGTAGTCAGACTTTTAGTTTGAAAGCAGCCGAGGAAGAAATAACTGCTGCAGTAATAAAATCACATCATGAGCGTGCATGCTGTGCTTTAAGCTTCATGTTCTGAAAATGTAACCACACTTTAGACTGTTTGTCTCTCTAGTGGCATAAAACTTCAACTACATTTGTCGTTGATGCCGACTGCCTCTTGCTGTCATCTTGTAAGACATGCAAACTTAGTGTAAGGCCATGATTTGGAAACAGTGGAGGAGAAATGCAGAGGACAGTTGTTCAGTCTGGTTGCTTTGACAACATGGCTGATTTTGATGTGGAATTTTTCAGGTAAAATACTGCCTCAGTGTAAATCCCTGTGTAAATACATAATGTATGAACATGGCAGGTTCCTGTTCATCCAGCGTCTACGTCTTTGTTCATGAGTCTGTTTATCCATATCCAGCCAAACATGCAGCTGGTCGTGTGCATCATGGTGGGCAACAGAGACGATCTCTACAGCGCCATAAAGAAGCTCTGCTGTGTCAAAAGTCCCATCCCGTCCCAGGTGTGTCAGGACGTGGTTATGGATCAGTTACAGAAACAGGAAATAAGACTGTTGTTTGAGCAGCTTTTATTCCATTTCACTATATTTTATTTCTTTATTGTTGGCAGGCCATCAATGTGCGGACAATTTCCCAGCCACAGAAGTTAAAAAGTGTCGCTCAAAAGATTCTTCTCCAGATGAACAGCAAGTTAGGAGGAGAACTGTGGACGGTTAATGTCCCTCTGGTGAGTGTCCCGTGTAACAATGAAGGAACGATGCATCTTAAGCTCAAGTTAAGCACAAAGAAAACAAGTTTAACTTTGTTGGGGGTTGATTAACTTTGTCTTGCAACTCTATATTGTTGTTTTTGGAAGGGTCTTTTATATTATCACAGTCACAAAAACAATCTTTATGTTGCTTGCTCAGAAAAGCCTGATGGTTGTTGGAGTCGATGTCCACCATGACACCAGCAAGGTTCATCAGTCAGTCATGGGCTTTGTGGCCAGTGTGAACAGGTAAACATTTTAAATATCTTTTCTGTACATGTTGAGAATCAATCATGTTTAGCAAAAACACTTTATGTTAATTGTACTGTCCTGCCAGTTTAATTAGCATTATCACTTAAAACACAGTCCTGGAAATGACTGGAGGTGTTTAAGGTGTATCTGCACAAATGTTCAGACTCAAACATATGCAACAACTACATTGTAACTGATTTTCTCTGTGCTTCTTTTTAGCTCTTTGACCCGCTGGTACTCCAGAGTAACTTTCCATACACCCACAGAGGAGCTGATCAATGGCTTCAGAGTTTGTTTACTGGCTGCGCTGCAGAAGTACTACGAGGTTAATATGGCTGACATGGGTTGCATAACAGTGTTTAGATCAAGTCTCCTTTCTCTGTAATGTACACACAGCAGATCTGACTGGTCCTTTTCCCATCCAGATGGTTTTAGAGTTGTTCTGATACAAGTGGGCATTTTGTGCTTGGCATGGTTCTTTAGAATATACATGAATACAGCAGTTTACTCCTGTTTCTGTACAAACAATGGTGCTCTGCCCACTTCCGGTTGACCCCGGAGCAGTTTTATGCAGCGAGATTAATCGACCCAGCAAATGACACAAACGATGCTGCCACAGTAGTAAAAGCAACAGCAGTGGTAATAACTGCTCTGTCTGATTGTCTGATAGCTGTAATGCAAAGTACAACTAAACGTTTTCATAGTTATTTTATGTGCACAGGCACACAAAACGTAAAAATATATTCATGTTAACTTCATTTAATATAGAGATGGCTGAAGCTGTTGTTGTTCCTGGTATGCGCGTGCAGCCTTCATGTGAAAGAGTACTGTGCATGAGGTGAAACGCTCTGATACGGGTTTGCACGGAGCTGCATGGAGAGCATATTCAAAGCTTTCCACTCTGGAGCCCGTTTTCAGATGAAACCAAATGCATTTTCATCTAAACGCAAGGCCAAAACGCAACGAAAACTTGTCAGATTTGACCGTTTTCAGCGCCGTGTAAACACAGCCTAAATCCAGGGTTCAAGGTTGAAACTACCTTTGTGCAAGGACAGTCCTCATTTCATCAGTGACTTTGTAGCACTCTTTATTTACACTATTAAACAGTATATGAGAAAAGATTTTAGAAAAATGCAGGTCATGATGTTTTTCTCTTGTTTAAGGCAGAATTTCCAGGTACAGTTTTCACACGGCCGGACAGACTTTTAAACTAGAAGCATTTAATAATTAGCCGTGACTCAAGCCAGACCAAAGCTTTTTTACCAGTTTGACATAAAGTGTAAATTGTAAGATATTGTTTAATTTGCTTTGCCTTTCATGGACTCTAAAATATTTTGGTATGATTATGAAAACATTGAGAGCAACCTGTGAATCGGGGGCAGTGTCACTATTATTGACAATTCTTCATTTACACCAAAACTCAACTGTTATGTTCATCAAACATGGGAAAGAGGTCATGCATGTAATGCCAGTGAATTTTTAAACACACCTTACATTGACTTTGTGTGTGTTTTTGTGTATTCTTTTACACAGGTGAACCACAACCTGCCAGAGAAGATCGTGGTGTATCGTGATGGAGTGTCAGAGGGTCAGCTGAGGATGGTCGAGCAGTACGAGATCCCACAGATCATCAAATGCTTTGAGACCTTCCCCAGCTACGAGCCCAAGCTGGTCTTCATCGTGGTCCAAAAGCGCATCAACACCACCCTTTACTCCTGGGTGTCAAACAGCTTCGGCTCACCTCCGCCAGGAACTGTCCTGGATCACACCCTGACAAACAGAGCCTGGTTTGTTCTGCTCAATCTAAATCAAAACGTTGATGATTCATTAAATGGAAATGTTGAAATCAAATTGATAGTGCCCACACAGTCCTGAAAAATCTTCCGTTTTAGAACAAGATTTGCTAACACTTAGATGTGTTTTTCTCTTTCGGTATTTGAAGGAGCTAAAATATTTGAAGTCATGTTTCTATAGGCTTTAGATTTGTCCTGAATTAGCCCTTTTACCAACAGTAATTAACTATGGATTAAGACAATCAGTTTAATTTATTCATCAAGTTTTTGGAATAGAGATCATACATTTGAAAACATTTTTAGTCTTGAACACCACTGCAGTCACCAAACATTGTAGCTACTCTCAAGGTGCGTTCACACCGCAAGCGACCCAGCTACCAAAGTCGCGTTGCCCACTGAGGTAGCGTCGCGCGTCCATAAATAGCCTACCTGTTTGGTCGCCTGGCGTCGGCCATCCCTCGATGACGTCACGTCCGCTCGAGTTTTACCGCGATCGTATCATATATCCCATAATAGGATGTATAAGCGGACATTATTCCAGCTGTGTCCTTTTCACTCACTTATCAAACACAAAACTCTGTGGCTGATGATGCAGCAGCATCCTCTGTGAGTTTACTGCGGTCCGTCTGCAAATGTCCTCACTGAGATTAGTTCCGCGTATGCGGAAGTCATCCGCCCTGTAGTCCGGATGAATAACGGCACCGTCACACGTATACACACCGCTGATTGGCTGATGCTACACAGCCACGCACGACATTGCCTGAATAGATCAACTTTTTTTAACTTTGACATCGCGCGACGATTGAAGCGGTCGTCTTGTCGCCAGCTGTCGCGTCGCGGGAGGGTTAGCCCCGCCCCATCGCAGCTGTACATTGACTTTGCATGGAGAGTGATCGCCGAGGTAGTACAGGTAGCGTCCGGTGTGAACGCACCTTTAGACTGTGTGTCAGTTTAGGTTACCAACTTAATAAACACCCTGAATTACTATTAATGATTGTTTGAAATTCATGTAAAAAAACAAACAAAAAAAAAACACCCAACTTCCTCAAACTGCATAAAGTTCACAGCACTTGAACAAAATAAAACAAAAAATCAAATTGTGAATTAAAAGTTAGTATGAATAAGTTGTAGATTTTGGTTTTAGGCCATTTTTTCCAGCCCTGCTGTGGGAATTGACAGGATTCAAGTGAGGCCATCGCCACTAGAAATTCTACTTACCTTTTTCAATTTCCTTATGGACCCCATTATTAATTATTATAATAAATAATTGTTATTATTTTGTGTGGAAAAGGTATGCCACCACACATTTTCAGAGTCAACATCAGCTAACTGCACCCCTGATATTTCAGTGTCACACCACTGCCAGGGCCTCCACCTTTGCCTGAAATCATGCAGCTACAAGCACTGTATGTTGAATTATTGACATTTTATTTGGTTAAAGAAAGAGCAGCACTTAGGACTGCTTCTGTTTCCTTGTTGCTATGAAAACAAGCTCGACTTCTGCGTTGTGGTCCATGCTGACTGCCTCGAATGATAGCGTGAGGTCATCATTTTGCGAGACATGCTTAAAGGAAAAGTTCGGTTCCTGCAGCTTTTACATTGTTTCTAGAATGAAGAACAACAATATACTCACCCAGAAGGCTTT
Source organism: Scarus forsteni (assembly GCA_036419115.1). Taxonomy (NCBI): domain Eukaryota; kingdom Metazoa; phylum Chordata; class Actinopteri; order Labriformes; family Labridae; genus Scarus; species Scarus forsteni. Next base: position 52,175,937 of record JAZDUH010000066.1, on the reverse strand, counting down.
CCTGATGCAAACGGTGCTTCGGGAGATATTTAGATCCAAAATCGAGCAGCGGACACCGATATAATGTAGCCTGTAGGGCATAGATCGCCGCTCCTAAAAACTGCATTAATCGTCCAAAAACTCATGTTTTTCACCAATATTCCATCATGATTCGCTACAATGGACGGCCATTGCAGCCTGTGTCTCCACACAGCGCTGTGTGGCTGAACCAACGAAGTTTGTTTACATGCTCTTCACAAGATGCGAAAAGTGCTCATTGTTTCAGGGCAGCTACAAATCGACTTTCTTCTTCCAGTTTTGTGCAAAATGGACTAATATCTATGGGATGAAGATGTTGTGGAGGAGGACTTTGAATATGATGGACGCCCTTACAGTTTGGAGCCACAGTATACAGATATACAGATAAGGAAGCGATCGCAACGCTCCAGAGAGTACTGCGATGCGCAGAGGTACCCGGTCTTCTCACAGTTCAGAGGTTAGTTCAGCCACACAGCGCTGTGTGGAGAGACACAGGCTGCAATGGCCGTCCATTCGGCGCGAGTCATGATGGAATATTGGTGAAAAACATGAGTTTTTGGACGATTAATGCAGTTTTTAGGAGCGGCGATCTATGCCCTACAGGCTACATTATATCGGTGTCCGCTGCTCGATTTTGGATCTAAATATCTCCCGAAGCACCGTTTGCATCAGGAAAGCCTTCTGGGTGAGTATATTGTTGTTCTTCATTCTAGAAACAATGTAAAAGCTGCAGGAACCGAAGTTATCCTTTAAGTAGAAGTGATTGACTGAGCAACCCCTAGGTAGTGCACACATGTCAAAAATGAACATTGGTTTTAACCTCTTGATTTGTTTTTTTTTTTTTTTTTCAGGGTAGACTTTTATCTTATGGCACACAGTATCCGTCAGGGTTGTGGACTTCCTACACACTACATCTCCCTCTACAACACTGCAAACCTTACGCCAGACCATTTGCAAAGGTGACATCTCTTTCTTTATTTTTGTCTTGTACTTTTTAGACTCTCATGAAGTCCTCGAAGTAAGACAATCAGCATACATTGCTGATTTAGTCAATTACTGCTTTGTTTTGTCAGTCAGTGCTACAGTGTACAAAGCTCACAGGATGGAGCTTTGCATGCCCCTCTGTGATACCTTTATCATAAACTTTATCTTTTTATGTAAAAGTGTCGTCAGTTCTTTAATACTAACATTGTTGCGTTGACTCTTCACTAGGCTGACCTACAAGATGTGCCATTTGTACTGGAACTGGCCTGGCACCATCCGAGTCCCAGCACCATGCAAGTATGCTCACAAACTGGCTTTCCTGTCAGGCCAGTACCTTCACTCAGAGCCGGCAATCCAGCTTTCAGACAAGCTCTTCTTCCTCTGAGCTACGACAGTTTACCAAAGAGACAAAGATTTCAGTAACAGCAGAAACAGCTGTGATGACGCACAGAGCTGAAAAAAATCAAAGTGTTGATGAAGAAATCTCTACTGCCATATTGTACTCACGTTTTATATGTATGTGTTTATATAGAGGTTTAAAACTGTTGATGTTCTGTTCAAGGCTTCATTCCTGATGTTTGTTTTACTTGATTAGGTAAACATGCATGTTTACATTTTAGTTTCATGTTGTAAAGAAAAAGAAACTTATGTTTTAAATCAGGCCAAAGGTTTAAAAAGATTTTGTTCAGATTTTGTACTTATCACATTTTATTTAGTGAAATCCTTGTCTTTCTTCATCCTCCATATTGCAGTAAACATGTATGGGACAAATAAAACTGGACCTAAAACTGTTATTTCAATAAACAAAGGTCTCTTGTTTCCCTCTAAGTGGAGTTTAATTTATCATTAGTTCAAAGAAAAAGATCTTTTGAATTTACGATGAATGTTTAGTGTTTTTATTTTCAGTAGTGTTTAGAACAGTGATTCACAGCCTTTTTTGTCTTGTGTTCTCCCCCAAGTCTCTTTGTCATACCATGAGCACCCCCTCACTCACTGTGTTGATTCTTCAAAAGTAGAAGGTGATCAACCTGACTTTTAAAGACTACACAACTGCAAAGCCACTGCAGCCCCAGTGCTTCTTCTGCAGTTAAGTCCTGGCAAATAACTCGGTGAAGGTATAACCCATTTACAGCGACATAGGAGCACCAAACACTCAGAAGTGCCTGTGCCACAAACTAATGACTCATAACCTGTGTCACAGGCTATGGTCTCTCCAGGGGAACTATCAGTAGTAGTAGTGCACACTTCCCACTTTGACAGGTTCTTCTTAGTGTCTCCAAATTGGAAATAGATCATTAAATGTTTCTATGGGTCGGTCACGTGATCCGGATCAAGATGGACGCTAGAGACTTTTCTCCGCCCCAGGCCTTAAACAAATTTGCGATCTTCTCCAAATTAATCAAGCAACAGCAGCCAAACTGTGTCAGACATGCCCAGACTGCAGCGAGACAAAGGGTGTTTCTCAATTCAGAGTTCGCAAGTTCGAACTAGCGAACTCTGGAAGTTCGGACTTGGCAAGTTCGTCTCTGAGTTCGGACTTCAGGGGTCGGGAGTCCGCAGAATGATCCTACCACCATTGGAACGAGTAGGGTCTAGCTTCAGACCGCAGACCCTTCAAACCACGCCCCATCCAAACCATGTCGATGAGACGCTACGGTGGCCTAGAGCGACAATAGTCGAAGCAAGTAGTACTGCAGCACTTGGGCGAGTGCCAATGGTGAGTACGTTCAACTTAGCTCAGCTTATGCAAACTTTGACAATAATATGGTTAGTAAACAGCTTATGGTTGTTGTTATTTCCGTTGTTTGATGTATCGCGCGTTCGGATGTTTAGGTGCAATAAATAAAAAAAACATTAATTTCTGTCATTTTTCAATGATGTGTAGAATGTGCCCTGGCATATTCATTGCAAGTATCGCTAACAGCGCTAAATTGTCACTTGAATAGTTTCACTACCGGACCGGGAATGTTTGAGGTGCGAACAGTTAGCTCGCGAGTAGCATTTTTTTACAGCAGCGGCTAAATGTCACTCAATATAGACATGATGGGGTGCATTTAACAGCTCTCTCTGAGTAGATTTTGGTCGCTGGATTTGCTTTACAGATGCATCAAGTCCCCGAGCATAAAAGCGGAGAAATGTTAGACCCGATAGCAGCAACGTCAGCCTGCCCATATTGTAAACACTGCAGACCTGCCGCTAGTGATAAAGTGAAAACTACATTTAGCTGTGGTTAACCCTTGTATGGTATTCGGGTCTGTGGGACCCATTTTCAGTTTTCATCAAAAGAAAAATGATACAATTAATTAATTTTTCAACCTGAAATTCATTGGCTTTGGCTCATTTTCTGTGAAGAACATAAATCAAAACACATTTTCTCTGACTGCATACTATACACCCACCCTACGCATTTATATTACATACAGGGTGTTTGGGTCCACTGGACCCGGGGCTAATAAAAGTGTGGAACGTGTAGGTCCTGTGTACCCCCACTCTGTCTTCCTCCTTTCTGGGGCTACTGATAGTGTTTTCTGCCCCTCCTGCCCCTGCACAAGTGTGTGTTTGTGTGTGTGTGCATGCGTGTGGCTTGAAAGTTGAAACGTTGAAAATTCAACAAACACCCTCTACTCTTACATTCCTGCACATTTTCCCCTTTTGTCTTGGGGGAACCAAACTTTTTTTTCTCATAGGTTGTGTCCGAATTGGCATACTAACGTACTACAGACTACAAACTCATGTTGTATACTATATACTATAAGCAGTGGTGTGCGGTCAGGGGAGGCAGGGGAGGCAGTGCCTCCCCTAGGCTAACAAGAAAAAAATATATATATGTTTTTATAAAAATATTCTTTTTCAGTTGTTCGTATACAATTTGTCATAACCAAAGAATAAAAAAAGGAAACTGCTGATTTGTCAATAAGAGGGAGGCTAACAGAGGGGACGGACAGCGTTTCATGCGTGTAATGTGTGTCGGAGGCAGAGCCCAGGTCTGCCTCTTTGACCGTTTACTTGAAATCACAACGTTTTGCAGGTTCGCGCATGCGTACTAAGGTCTCACGCTGATTAACGTGGGCATCGATGAGGCACAGTGCTTCTCTGCCTCCGGAGGTTGTAATACCGCACCCTGTTTGAGGTCTCGCGATAGTTTGTTAGTGCAGACGCTGCTATAGTGATTCCTGCCTAGCTTGAACATTAACTCAGAAGAAACCAAACTTTAATCTTCTAAAAAAACACATTGAGATCACAAAACCCAATGCCAGAAATCCAACACAAAAGTTCCTTTTCAGCAGAGAAACCATGGCTTCTTATTTTTTGAAACGCCCTCTTTTCGTGCGCTTCCAAACTTTTTATGCCCTCTGCTTCGCTCCTCACCTGCCAAATGACTGATACTGCATCTATTGTCTCTAGAACTTGGCACACGCTGCTGATTTCACAAACTCCATTCACCTGCGCTGCAGGTGAGCTGCAGCCGAAAGCGCAGCAGCCGAGGAGTGGGCAGTTACGGAGCGCTGCCGTTGAGCAGCTGCAGCAGCCGAATGCTGCAGAGCACGCTTGGAGCAGAGGGGCAGAGGAGCATAATGACTGATTTTAGGAGGCACACACCGCACTTCCAGACGGATTTAACACAAGCCACGCTGCGCGCCGCCAGCCGCCTAATTTTGTCAGCTGCGCGCCGTGATGTTCGTGATCGAGGTGGCTTGTGTTTGTCTGGAGGCGGCTGCTGACTGATATTTTCAGTGGTGCGCGCCAGACCACTGGCCGTCTAGGTGTGCCGACTGTTTTTGAGCTTTCCCGGTTTTCTGTGATTGCCAGCACGCCTCTGCCCCTTTTATATCAGTTTTTCAATTTCATCTGGCGGGCCAGATAGTATTGGAGACGGGCCAATTTTGGCCTGCGGGCCGTTAGTTGCCAAGCGCTGCTGGTGTATTTCTCCCATCTCCACTTGCACACAACACATACACAGCACAGACTGTCACCGCGTTAAAGGGGCAGGGCTGGCCAGTAACAGTTTGTATTTGCAAATGTGAGCAGTGGACCATATATATAACACACACATAGAAATTTCAACTTTAGCTGGCTGCCTGCCTCCCTCGTCATGGACCTCACCGCACGTTACTGACTATAAGTATGATTAGGATGCCAACCGTTCACACTGTAGTATACTACTAAGTTACCCATGATGCATTTCAAACCTCTGACGACAAAAATCAGAAGCACACCAGGCTGACAAATATCTCTGTTGATTCAACACATTTGAAAGTTCAGAGAGCATTTGAGGCAAAAAAAGTCACCACGTAGAATACCAAAATGTGGTCATTTGAGCCATAAAACGCACTGATACAAATTTCATTTCTGCATTTCAGACATTCTGCTATGTGCCCCATTATGCTATCGACGAAACTTCCTGTCGGCTTTAGAACAAGAGCCCATTTACAAAAGTGTTAAAGAGCTAAAAAGGAGATAATAAAAGACGCGTTTATTTTGAAAATGGGAAGTTTGCTAGTGGCCGATTTTTACCTGAATGCCTGTCGGTCTTGCTTGGCACAATGCATTATGGGGCTTTTGACTGTGATTAGTATGCCCACCTCGCATACGTAAATTTTTTTTCCGATATAGTATACATACGGGTATGTCTCGCACACTCAATCTTTTCATACTATCTAATGTGAACACACTACATACTCAATTTGACATCACACTTAGTATGAGTAGGACGTTAGTATGCCATTTCGAACACAGCCATATCCCACCTGCAAATGTGGTGTAACACTATATGCCTCTGCCAGTGTGGTTACTTATCATGACTGATCAAGATGGCCAAAAGATTTTCTGCTGAGAGGGCCCTCCAATTGATTTTAGAAGACACAGAAGCTTCTGATGGTGAATGGTTTCAGAAAATGAAGATCATATTTCTGAGAATTCAGAGTCTGACAGTAACTCTGAAGAAGAGGATGAGTTTGAGCACCAACAAGTTCAAATGAATAAAAATCAATGGTTGTGAAACATCTTTCTTCATTTGTAAATGTGTTTTTCCACTCAATCCTCTTGATTATAACTGATTTAATTCACAGATGTGATCTTACAAAGGTAAAGAGCAAATATTAATCATGTTTGCTGTTCATATAACTTGTAATTGGCATGTAGTAAACATCTGTTGAGTATTTTCAGAGAAAATTATTGGACTGTGGTGTTTCAAAAGCCCAAAACTCTAGCGGGTCCACCAGGTCCATAAAAAACGGCTAAGTAACAAAAATTCTAATACCACACAAGGGTTAAATGAAGCACAGGTTGATTTAGGGACTGCAGTCAGTGATAAAGACAGGTCTGTGGAGCTCACTGTATTTGAGATAAGGATGGCAGTTTATAATTTTGATTTGCCTTCAAACGTGAAAACTTTTACGTTCTATCTTTTATGTATTTTTAAAATATGTCCATCTTGAGTTTGTAGGTTGACAATTTAGTTTATTGTTGTTTGTTTGAGGAGTAAAATATTTTTCAAATAATTGCACTATTCTCGTCCTACAGACCAAGACAATGTTTCGACACGGAGAAAACCCACAGTTGAAAAAAGTGGATGATAACTTGCACGAGTGTCCATTTTGTTTAAAGAAAGGTGGATATGCAGAGCTGGTGGCTCACTTGCAGGGCCATCAGAGGTGCCTTGTAAACTTTGGAGGCAACATCTACATGTTTATAATATTTTCAAATAAATATTTGAATTTTGATTGGTCTGAGTCTTTTTAAGAGGTATTGCCTCACCTGTTATGGGATTGCATGTTACTGTATTTCTCTACCTCAGCATGTCTTTGGTGTAAGTTAATCTCAGATTAGAGTATGTGGGCCAATTACATATTTGTGGACTTAAATTCTTATATGGTTCCATAATCTACTAAATCACCTTTTCTCTCTTGTAGGATACAGTGTGTACAAGTGCCACCTTGGCTGTGTTGCAAGTGGGCACTATCATTGTGGGTTTTGCCCCCGCATAATTATTAGGAAGGAGTTGTTTTTTAAGCATTTCAAAAAATGCTCCCTGCAAATTGCAGCAACTCCTCCTGCTGCCCATCCCACCACGGCAGCGCCAAGTCCTCCTCCCGCTGCCCATCCCACCACGGCAGCGCCAAGTCCTCCTCCCGCTGCCCATCCCACCACGGCAGCCTCAAGTCCTCCTCCTGCCCAGCTGAAAGTAATAGTGTCAAAGCATAAAAAAACAACATGCTGTTTTTGCAGTTTGCAACTCCTCAAGAAAAATCTGAAGACACACATACAGAGGCATCATTTGACAAAATCCACTGACATCACAGTGAAACGCCATATGCAGTCAGTATGCATTGATGCCAAAAGGGGTATTTTTGCTGTTGCCAGGACATTCAAGGGTCCTGTGAACTGGATCCATGTTCAGAAATGCACCTGGGGAGTTCAGCCAAAAATGTCCTGTCAGTTGGACTCATGTAACAGGATGTACCAGTATGCACAAAAAAGTGGTGTCGTAGGATTTGACTGTGACCACATTAGGTCGCTTGTGTATTGTCCTGTTGGATTAGATCCAATTGCACTTGACGAAGGAACACTGGCAGAAATGGTAGAAAGCAAATTTTTCAGCAAGGACACGGAGAGAGAGTGTCTAAGAAGAAAACTGGCCGCTGATACAGAAGGTGCACCCCTCAGTGTGGATGTAAACCTTGGCCAAGATCAAAAACACTTTTTTTTTCTGTCTTTGAGCCTCACACTTCTTCGTACTCAAGATTGGGAAGGGTCATTGTGCATTATGATGGGACCAAAAACACATGGCATTGCCCTTGTGCAAAACCTCGCAAGTCCTGCCCACACGAATACATCGCAAAGTGGCACCTGCACCAGACAAGGCCGAACTTTTTCTCAAAAATTGATACAACTGATGATGACCCCTCAGAGACTGTTTTGGTTGCACCTGAGTCTGCGCCTGTTGTAGACCACACACAGGCTCACGGTGTTCCTTTATATCCCTCAGACAGAAAGGCACTAGTAGAAATGGTTGAATATCTGATTTCACATAAAGCCCTTCCAACAAACCTTCCCAAAAAACTGACATCATTTCAGCCATGAGAGGATTTTCCACGTCACTTGGTGCCACATGAGAAATTTTGCCACAGATGTCCTGGCAAACTTCCTCTCTCTGAGCCAATTCTTATGTCCAGAACAGCCAAGATTGTTGCAGTCACTGGTATTATGAAGGGTAGGTTGCATTTCATTACAGATTTTTGATCATCTTTTTTTGAAATATTTTTTTTAAGTTCCATTCGTGACCAAATACATGGTTTGTCATTCATTCAAGTCACTGACAACACTTCACTTTTTCAGGTATAACAACATATTGTAAGAGATGTGCTGCATGTGGCACATTTTACAGATATCAGGAGTGGACGGGCTACACAACTTCAATGATCATGTTATTTTGACACACCATTTTTGCCTGTATCTCAGGAATTCTATTCAGGTAATAGAAGTTTGATATGTGATATGTTAACCTGTGTTCCTCTCCATGAAATATCAACCTGACATTTTCCATCCACATCCAAATGTAGAACCATACAGCAGTAGGAACAGCTGTCGAGACTTTACAACTCACAAATAACCAAAAGTACCCAGACCATGACTCCATCCTCCATGGGTACCTTCATTTTGAAGCCCTCACATCACATGAGTACGAGTTCTCCTGTGTAAACTGTGGCTATCATCCTCCTGTCTGTGTTTTGGATTTACACAAGAAGGGTGTTTTCAGCATGCCAAGTAAGCGCTGGTTTCTCCACATCTCTTATCGTGTTTGTTATGATGATCACTTCAGTTATGTGAAATGTTTGTTTTTCAGTGAGTGACCTCCAACAGCCACCACCTGAATTTGATGGTCGGGTGGATATCGAGGACTTCTGGCATGCTGTGAATGAATGTGGGCACCTTGGATAGGTCCACAGACCAGGGCAGCCAGTGTTGTGTTAAACACTGAGTAAATGAAGGGCCAGAGCAGGAAAAAGGCAAACACAACTCAGCAGGAGGAAATGGATTTAACAGAGGATAGATTGGTAAATTAAATATTGAACTTGAAGGTGAGATTACCTTAAGATTTGGTCAAACTGTAGTTATGACATGATCATGCAAGTGTCAGCAACATAACCAATTTAACTTTTCAGAAGTCTGTCTGTAATCTGCTTGTTGTTATACTTGTTCATGTGTTTACAGGTTGATGCTTTGCGACATTTAGTGAAGAACTGTGGCCTTGACTCATCTGGCTCAAAAATGGACCTTGTCCTTCGCTTAAGGGAGCAGATGAAAAGCCGCAGTACTTATGACAAGGTCTTTCAAAAGGTTTGGGGTGCATCTGGTAAGTTTGGCGAAACAACTAGATATTTTTTCTTATTCAATTGACTATTCTGTACATTATCACTAACTTCTTTTAGTTATCAGTATATTTACATTTCAATTTCTTATCCTTTTAAGGTGGCTGGGCAGTGATAATGTGCCCTTGTGGAGTTGTATATTCAGTCAAATTTAATGTAAGAGCAGAAAGTCCAAGGGACTACGCAGACATGCTGCTCTCTTTTAAACACCTGCCAAATATCATCATATATGACTTTGCCAGAGGTTTGGCTACTCACACCAACCTGCGTGAACCGGAAAAAATGCCCTTCAAGCCAAATGAAGGCAGACTGGCCGAAGCCACGCCAGAAACTCTAAAGTTTGCTGAAAAGGGTGAGCTTCAGATAAATCTGCCCTAGTTGAAGATAAAAAAAGGAACCTGTCGATGTAAATGGACATCCTGCAACTGGATCTGCTGATCATTATTGTCTTTATGATACTTTCCATGAAGTCAACACAAAAGAACCGAAAGACTGCTTAAGAAAAATTGCCATTGTCCCTGAACTCTGTGGGTGGGTAAATACACAAACAGCAGAGCAGTTTTTTTCTAAAATGAGGAAAAACAATTATTTTCTGAACATGATGTCACCTGGAAGTCATGTGTTCCTCATGATTTGTATTATTAATCATCACAATAACATGATAAATGAGAAGTTCCTAACAGACTTCAGGAAGATATCGCCTGGAAACATCACACTTGATACAGCTGGAAAGGCTATAAAAGGTTTGTGTAAGCGTTTATGTAAATTATTTTTATTTAAAGGATGTTGGCTTTAGTAATTTATTTTTATTCATGTGTTGTAGAAGCTGCACTGTTTTCAAGTGGCACAGCTCGAGCATACCCCAAAGGTGAGTTGACAGTCTGTTATGGAATATAATTTGTCATTGTTCTTACGGGTGCTTAAAATCCTTTTAAATGCTTGAGTTTTGATGTTTGTGAAAGTTCAAAAAAACTTCAAAATTAGTGTAGGAACCCTGATCAGTGTAACTGGTTCTTGTGGGCATTGAAGTGCAAAGGTCATAGTGTTCTGCCTTTTACAACAGTACAAATGGAACAACAGAACATGGACCTTTGTTCCGAAGATTGTGAAGCCTTAACCATTATCTCCACCCTCAAGCCCCGCAGAGCGTCTTGGACTATAAAAGGTCACCATACCCTTCAGGAGCAGCTGGTAAACTGATACTTGAGTATACTATGTTATTCTTAACATTTCTATAATGTCGACTATTCATACAGTTTGTTTTTCCTATTTAATAATTTACCCAGATCAACTACATCCTGGATGTTAATAGGCCAGAAGAGGAAGTAATTGTCAAAGATGGACCAACTTGCCTGTCCAGGAGCAACATGTTGTCCCTGGGACTTCAAAGAGACATGGACTCCATGGTATGATACAACTGTCCATTTTGGTGGTGAGGGAATGTTTTGATAATGTGCCAGGAATAAGTGTCCTAATGCTGTCTGTAAACCACATCAACAGGTAGGAAATGGGTGCCACAGGCTGGTCCAAGACATGGCTAATATGCAGGTGAGGTGTTTTTATTGATCTATGCAAGATGAATAAAAACACAAGTATTCTGAAAAGTATTAAAAGACTGGATTCAAAGGGCATGTCATGGCTTGGAAAGGATATTTGTCATGGAGGGAAAGGATATTTTCATTGCTGACCTTCATGTACCCCCAACATGGCTCCCTCCCTCCAACTGTGATCCACTACAGCATTTCCCAGTAAGTCAAATAAGTTAGCAGGTTATAGATAAACAGCAGTGTAGACAAAGTATTATTATTCTACAATTGGCTTGTCCCCCATGGACCATGAGCACATTGACAGTGCTTGCCCTAAATGCTATGCATCACAGCACATGAAATAGTTTTCAAACAAAAAACAGGTCTCTTGATCTTGCAACAACACAAGTATAACAAATTATGTGATATAACTCATTGATTTTGCATACCCCAGTTTTAACCATTGCATTAAAATGATGCTAATATTTTGAACAGGAAAATGCTGATCAGAAGGAAGCCCTCATCATTCCACTGTGGGTTCCAGGGCATTTTCTCTTGTGTGTAAGTATACTTTACCCATGAAAATGCATCGAATAAATCTGTATGCCACTTATTCACAGCAGTACCATGTAAAGGCATACAATTTGGTTGTAAATTTCTCCACTTAAAATTTGATTATTCATGCCATTTGCTTGTGAGTTTGCTGTGGCTTATCCCCAAAGTGTGCCTTTGCTTATTGTGCAGACTGCATGTTCCCTATAGGTCATGAGTCCACTTCAGAAAGAAATTTTCTTTCTGGATTCCAAATATTTCAGAAGAATGGAGGGTTTCCCCAGTGAGCCCTACCGTGATCTACTAAGGTTACCAAGGATCTGTGTTCTGGCTGTCACGTTCCCCTGACATGCCTATAATGTGTCCATCATTTTTAAAACTTAAGTTCAGTCAGGAGGTACTATGTCAACATGTGCATTAATTTATGGAGTGTTCTTTAGTCTGGGAAATATTTGCTTCCTGAAAGCTGAGTAGACGTACAGTCAGACAACACAATCAAAAGGAAATCCTCCTCGCTGAACTACTTACCTCTTTGCATGCTGAACAGGCTGTTGGTTCTGTTCCTTTCTATAAACATGGTCCCTGTTCTGTGGACTACAGTTTGCGCTTCATGTTCTAAAGTAAAAGCAGTTTGTGTTTTGTGCCCCCCGAACCCATGGAGACAGTCAGGTGCGGACTCACTGATGTTTGACTTTTGCTCTCAATTACCAGGGGTGTTGCACAGCGAATCATTGCAGGAACCAGGACAGAAAAGACTGCTCTGGATTTGGAGGTATTGTTTGAAGGCAATGCCAGTATTGTATATCATGTAATTAGCCACTGTGATCTAACTAACTTTTCTTCAACCAGGGGCTTCCCAAACAGACCTATGGGAATGACTGTGGTGTCTTCATGATGATGGTGAATAATCTCATATAATTAGGGAGTAGACTTGATTGCCCCATAATGCCATTAATTTATAAATGCATCTTATAGTGGTTCATCACCACTTGGCAAGACAAAAGCTGGATTTATACACAATGTGTGTCAGATCTATGTGCTCTTGTAAATAACTATAGAATTAAGAGACAGTGTGCAGGCCTCTCACATTTCTTTCTTAAAAAAATATTTTCATTACAGTATGCCTGGTATCTTTCCATGGAGGCTAGCTTTGACTTCAGCATTGTAAGTATTAAGAAAAAATGAAGCCTTTATGTCTGTATGCCATAAGTTGAATACAAATTGTGTAACTGTGCTTTTTCTTTAGCATGACATGTCTCTCCTGAGAAAATGGTGGTGCATTATGCTGGTGGAAAATCTGGGGGTGGAAGGGTATGCAACCGTGCTAGAAAATAGTTTTCTTCTGAAGAAGACTTGGGAACACCTGATCCTAAAATGTATCCCTCTGGTGGTGTTTATTGTAGCTGTGGAAGGAAGTTTGCTCACTTTACTGAGGAAGGCAGATCAACCCTTCAAGACAAGGTCCCTCCTATCTTCAGAATCCCTCGTAAAAGGAAGCATGCCAGCAGTACCAAGGTCATTTCATCTCAAAGTGTCTTATGATCCCGAGTGTCTGTTTCAGAATGGGTTACTAGTCTTAGAATACTGACTACATGTAACTTTAAGGTGGAGTGGGTTATTCTTGAGAAAGGTTGTTAATAATAACAATAATTGTCCACTTTCTACAGATGCCACTGGACACTGAGCATGCATACAGCAAGAGACCGTACAGCTTTACACCTGAAGAATCAGTTAGTATGATTTAAGGCAATAGAGGATTTCTGAAATAACTCGGAACCTGGGGTAACTTGGGATACACCAGCACAAACAAATGTTCAATATATGTTAAAAAAAGAGAAGTAAACAGTCACAAAACTTACCTTAACTTCAAAGCAGTGTCTCTGAGTTAAGTTTCATTCCTGTTTATTTCTCTTTTTTAGTTGTCTTTCACATTAGTTTGCTGATTTAGCCTGAATTTATCCCAAGGTCCTGTTGACAGTTGCTAGGTAACCATATATAAACAAGTTATTTCAGAAATCCCCTATTGCATATGAACATACATCTATCATTTGTAGCTGTACACTAATAACTTAATATTAAAATTAATAACTTAGTTATGCTTATGTATCCATTTAAGAAAGTAATGTTACCATGGACACAGCTGATGGAGGGCCAGATAATGACAACGCAACACTTGAGAGGCTTGTGGTCAGTAAGAAAGAGAAAAAATGACATTCAGAACGTTTAACCACACCTGTTCAGTTTACCATTTGAACACTGTATAATTTAATTTCAGGAGATGGCTCAAAAAGCCCAGAACCAACGCAGACTGACCAGTGCCATTGTATTGGACTTTATTACTCAAGACAAGGGCTTACTGCTACATCTTGAAGTAAGTTCGTAACTGAAATATCAAAACTACATATTTAAGCAGAATATAAATGATAGTGAAACATTATCTGTTTATGTAGTAACTATAGATTTACACAGATCCTGCAAAACTATTTTTGCAGGAAGTCATCACTGGAAAAATTCAATCTGCTTGGGCAAAGAAGAAGGACCGGGTCATCATCTTCAAGTGGATGAAGCTTTGTCCTTCTTATCCAGTGTTTTTGAAAACACTCCGAAAGCCAAAAAACCTGCAGATCAAGTGGCATTTGTAATGGATGTACTTCTGCCAGAGGTGAGATTTCACTGACCTTTTTATTTGTAAAGACCAGAATGTACTGCATATGTCACACTTTAACTAATGGTCCTTATCCAGTAGAATAGTTTTATGCCATTTTCTCATAACAAATTCTGCCTCACATCACCAGAAACATGATTTTTTTTTTCTGCACTTAACACAGGCAACAGCCCATGCAATTGCAGCCACTCAGGGTGTTTCACTTGATGAGGCCATGAAAATGTATAAAAATGATACAGAATATGACTGGAGGTAAGCTGGAAGCATTGGTGCTAATACAATGTTCATAACTTTATAACCTCAGATATATATGGATTTATTCAATGAAATATTAATCACTTTTTTACCTTATTGTTGAAACAGTGAGAAACAGCTAATGGACTACTACCTCACCAAGAACCTCAGTGAGGAAACCAAGAAGAAAATCAACGAATACAAGGAAAAACTCCGAAGAGCTCTGGAGTCAGAGGAGTTTTTGGACAGGCTGTAAATAAAGACATTTAGTTAAGAGTTTCCGTTGTTTGTTGTTTTACTACAGAGCGTATACTTTTCACAAAGACACACCTACAGAGTCCACACAGGTGTTTTCTCATTTTAATGAAGACAATTATCTTTAACTTCAGGATCAGGTTAACAGGGTTTATGAAATATTGACACACGGCATCTTGCCACCTCTATTCAAGAATACCCTCAAAACTGAAGAGGGCTCCTATAGAACAGTTCTTTACAGAAATTCAACCTGGGAATGAAGTTAGGAAACTAATCTCTAAAGTATACTCAATTCTTTTAATGACCCCCAAACAAAGGACAAATGGGAGATTGAAATGAACAGACATTTCACTACACAACTGGAAGGAAATTTGTAGTGAGCTACATTTGATGACTAATTCTAATATTTGGCAAGCGTTCACATTGAAAATAAGATACTACTGGACCCCACGAGTAGCAGCAAAGTGGGCCAAATTTTTATCACAGCAGGTAGGGCACTTTACTGTTTGAATAGGGGCAAAGGTCACTGGCAGGCCGCTGTTGGTTTTAAATGTTTTTGAACAATAGCTGTTTCTGCTGAGAGTGAATTTGAAAGTTGAATCCCTAAATAAATTGGAATCACCTTGAGCCATGATTCCAGTGTGAAATGTAAAACACTCAGAGTGCATGAAGTTGTCTCAACAGAAATAAAACGTAACAGGTGAGATGATTTAGAATAGAATAGAATTTACTTTATTAATCCCTAAAAGGGAAATTCAGGAGTCACAGCAGCAAAACAAGAAAACAGAAAAAGTAATAAAGCGTATTGTGCAAAAATGTCCATCATATTAAAGGGGATGACGACAGCTCGGCCATAACTCTCCAGTCAGCCTCCACCTCCACAGAGTCCAGGACTGACTGAGCTGGACTTCTTCTCCAGTCTGTTCTGTCTCTCTCTCCTGTATCCTGTCCACTCACAGCAGGTGAAATCCCTCTGATGTGGCGTTGGTGTCTGGTGTTAGCTCCATTAGCCATCTCTGTAAATAGCATGATGCTACTCTGTCCCCTGGTGCACTGGTTAGCATCAACATGCTACAGGCTGCTAACAGCTGTTCTCATATGTAAACAATGCAACCATGGATACACGTAGGATCTCCAGACAAACTAGGAGCAAAAAAAAAAAAACACGACTGAGAAAGCAACCAGTTTGGTGTCCATAACCAGCAAGTGTGACATTAAAAGTAATGTCATGCTTCGATTGTAGAAACGACACAAAAAGAAGAAAAAAAACATCACAATAAAGGAACGAGGAAGACAGAGCCGCTACAACGGGCAGCCACATTCCGCGGCGCCTACCAACTGAATGTTAAGAATACAACAAGACAAGAGACTAACAATGTTCTCAGGTTCAATCTCTGCATTAAATGCACGTTTTGAAACTTGAATCATCCCACGATGTGATTTTTACAAGCTATTCAATTCTTCTATATTGTTTTATTTATCTCTGATTTACTTGCTTCGACTATTGTCTCTTTAGGCCACGGCCGGCCACGGTAGCGTCTCGTGGGCGTGTTTTGGATGGGCGTGGTTTGAATGGGCGTGGTTTGGAGGGTCTGCGGTCTGCAGCTAGATATACTTGATTGGAACGGCTGCGGACCTGGGTCCCCTTCCCTGTACTTCTACGTCATATCCGGTTGTCTTGCTAGTAGTTTGACAAAAAATAAAATAATAAAAAGTATCAATTATAATATAAATCAATCATGTCTCATGTTGTTGTCATTGTTTAACAGTTATTTATGTGCCAGTATATTTGTATCTCCGGGAATACAAATAAAACGGCTAACCAGTGGCGGGAAAAAACAAGTGTGGTTGGGGAGAAAAAAAAAAAGATCGTTTCAATATCTGCTTGGTCACGAATTCAATCATTTTAGTTCTAAATAATTACCAAAATGAATGAAAACAACTTTACATCGCCGCTGAAGAGGAGGCTGCGCGATTGAGGAGGCAGATCCGTCGGAGGAGGGCCAGCATGAGGCGAAGGATGGCAAGAAGACGCGCCCTGCTGGCCTGTTTCGCTGTCTTTGTACGTTCAGTTCATCTCATTCAGATTAGGAATCGACAATTATTTATAGTTTAATCTTACTTACATTAGCTCTATTCCAGTGAAAGGCAAACTGATATCTTAAGTGGATATGTCAAGGCTCGATAAAGTGCAGAAAATATCAATATAAGTCACTCCACAAACTAGTGTTTACTGCCTACAATTACTCATATTTCATCAGTCAAAAAAAATGGTCATTAAACATTTCATTCCTAAACCTTTCACAGTAAACATATAAGACAGTGTGATTTTTTTTATGCTCAGGACAAAGACAAACGGGAGCAGCACTTACCTTTAATACATATAATAAATGACACAAAACAATCATTGAGTAGTTTTGCTTAAATACATGTTCAAACATAGATGTTATGTAGAATACACTCTGAAAAAGGTAAATAATTTAAGAAAGTAAGGTAAGGTTAGGTAAATGATTTAATGATCCAGAGTAAAAATATTTAAAGTTGGGAAGTTTATTAATAATAAAAAGAAATAAAAACGTTAAAAATCAATAACATTAAAAACAATAAAAAATACGTTTAAATTCATTCATTCATTTAATTTAAATTCACAAGCATCAAGATTAATAGTTGACTAATTAATTTGTTAAAAATGTTAATGTTAAATCAGGAACATTCAGAATAATAAGGAATAAATAAATAAATAAATAATAAATAAATAAATAAATAAATAAATAATTTAAAGTTAACAGTGAATAATTAATAATAGGTTAAAAAATTACAATTATGAGTAAATACATTATAGAACATCACCATTAATAATTAAAATTACATATAATAAAATGAAGAACAATAAATATAATAAATAGGTTAAAAATCTAAATTATTAAAAGTTGTTTTTTGATTTTTTTGCCCCCTTCGTTGTGGCCAGGACCAAGAGCCCGCCAGGAGGTATGCGCAACTGAACCATGGTGTCCCCATCCTGGCTTTGTTTTTTTTCCGATGCGGACACCAAACCAGCCTTCAGGCTCTCCAGGGACAGCATTAATATGCTGCTCCAGATGCTGCCCATGGATAGGACCCATGGATGGGGTGCAGAAATGGAGGTGCTGGTGACCTTGTACTGGCTGGCGTGTGGGGCGTCATACAGGGTTGCAGGAGACATCTTCTGCATGCCACTGGCCACTGTCTGCAGGGTGGTCCATCGCACCATTAATAAAATGATGGACACCCTGCACAAGGCCATCCATTTCCCCAAGGAAGAGGAAATGGTGGAGGTGGGGGCTGGCTTTGCCCGTCTTGCTGGCCACGAGGCGTTCCGCTGGGCTGCTGGTGCCATTGATGGGTGCCACATCAGGATCCGGCCCCCTGGAGATCCACAAAGGCAAGCCTATATAAATAGGAAGCTTTTCCCTTCAATAATTATGCAGGCTATTTGCGACTCCAGGGGGCTTTTCCTTGATGTCTACATCGGGAACGCGGGGTCTGTGCATGATGCCCTGGTCTTGCGAAGGTCCCCGATGTACCAGCAGGCCCTCTATCCACCAGAGGGGTATTTCCTGCTGGGAGATGGAGGGTACCCATGTCTGGAGTTTCCTGTGGCCATCATCACCCCATATCGGCAGCCTGTTGAGAGTAAGGACATGTTCTTGCTAAACATATTAAAAAAAAACATGAATTTTTTTACAATGATACATTCAAATATATTTTTTTATGAATATTAATTACCAGGTCGCGTTGAAGCAAGGTTCAACAGATTGCACGCCAGGGCTCGAAATATAATTGAGCGCACTATTGGTGTCCTCAAGACTCGCTGGCGTGCAATCTTTCTCCGAGCCCTGGAGATCCGGCTCCAGTTTGCACCAAAAGTCATTGGGGCTTGCTGCATGCTGCATAACATATCCATGGCAGCAGGGGACATCATGGATGAGGAGCAGCTGGAGGAGGAAGGCCCAGACCAAGGGGACGTCGAGTGCCCAGATGCCATCGGCGACACGCTTCTGGGAACGCTCTCCGGAGCAGGCTTGCTGCCAAGACATCTGCTCCAGATGTCTTACCATCATGTCTGGAGCAGCATGACAATCTGTAAAGGAGTAGTGTTCATGCCACAGTGTAAATAGTTATTTTTTATTGTTGTAACTAATCATTTTGAATCAGTTCTTTAATCAATTCATTAATCAGTTCTTGAATCAGTTCTTGAATCAGTAATTTAATCAGTTACTTAAGTTCTTGAATCAGTTCTTGAATTGGTTTCTTATTGTTAAATGCTTACTAGAGGTAAATGTTATTGCACACATAAATGTTTGGAGTTAAATGTTATTGCAGCTATTAAAAGCATAACCATTCATTAGTTTGTTATAATTAGTTAATTTCAAATATTATAATATTTTCCAAGGAATATTGTACATACTTGGCAGAATATCTTGCCTACAGTAAACTTTTTTTACAATCACAATGAATGTCTTGTATTTTTTTTCCTTCAACTCTGACCTACTTAGTTTATACATGGATAAATAGATGCACCAGTATAAGTCCAAATGATAATGAATATTATGTATATCAACTTTGTTTTATATTTTTCTTAAATAGTCTGACATGGTTTAAGACCACATAAATGTCTCAACTTTTGGGAAACCATATTTGAATGAATCATGGATTGAACTTTGAACAAAAGCATTTATTTATTTATTAACAAGTTTTTCAAATAAAAATAAAAATCGCTCCGCCCTCTCTGCTGCTCCTCTCTCTCTCTCCTCCTCTCTCTCCTCCTCTCTCTCCATAGCCCTCCTCTCCCTCTCCTCATCCCTCTCTGCCTGCTCCCTCAAGAACTCCATCATCATGATGCTGTCCTCCCTGGCCCTCTTCCTTTATAATGCCCCTAAACGTACAATAAGTAACCAGACACATCATTACTCACTCCCAGCCAGTCTGGGCCGACCCACGCCGCCCCGTGAAGAGGGCTTCATTGGCCGCCCGCCATTGTATGAGGGCCCGGGTCTCCTCAGTTGTCCCTGGACAATAGAGAGTGATACCGTCGTAATAAAGGGCAAGGCAATTATTTCACATCTACGCTGAAACCACAGACATGTAACACTGCAATAGTTAGCCGAACAGTTAACCTACTGTATGAACGCAACTTTTAGCTGTATTAGCTGTACTGTAATACCGACATAAAGCTGTTCAGTGGTTGGTGCTAGCTAGCTTAATGTCCCTTTTTATCGTTACCAAAACCACCCGCATCGTCCGTGTAGAATTCATCAGGGATGACTTTTATTCAACATTCAGGTTTTAAACACAACTCCATCACAAGTATGTATCTTATTCTTACTTATTCTTCTTATTACTTATCTTATTCATAATTTTACGTGGCAACTGTTACTTACAATTGTGACTCTTCTCCTCCGCCATTTTCTGTTCTCTGCTCCTTCGTGGCGCCGAACGGGCGAATTGCATTGTGGGATTGTTGCTGCGAGAAGTCCGCTCAAGTTACGTTCGGAAGCAGACTTGGTAATCGGGGCGGGGCAAGTCCACATCCGGGTACGTGAACCGAACTTGTCTCGATGCGGACTTAGAATTGGAACAGGACTTCGGCTGTGATTGATGACGTATCACGAGTCTGCAAGTCCAGAAGTACGCTGAAGTACAGATATTGAGAAACACCCAAAGACTTTCCCATCTTTTCACCGTCGGGCTCAGCGGTCAAGAAGAAAACAGTTCACCAAGCGACCTCGTCCTGCTTCCCAAGCGAGGCTAAGCAAGGTGATGCTAACACCTCTGAGCTAACGCTAGCTAACCAAGCAGGTATGGAGCAGATCTTGGCTGAAGTAAAGCTTGTGGCCTCCCGGGTGAACGATATGGATGAATCAGTGGGCGCTTGTCTGGACACCATGGATGGTGCACTGAACGAAATAATAGCATCTGTCACCTCGGTGGAGAGCTCTTTGTCGTCTCTCTCCAACCGAGTGACGGACCTGGAAAAGCGCATAGGCCAGGTCGAGGAGAGGGTCTCGGCGTCAGAGGACAGCAACACCTGCATATCCGCCATGGAAAAAACAGTGAAGCAGCTGCAGCTGAAAATAGATGACCTAGAAAATCGGGGCCGACGTAAGAACCTGAAAATTGTCAACCTTCCAGAAAAATCAGAGGGCAATATCTCTCTTGTGGACTTTCTTCAGACAACGCTGCCGACTTTAGTCGGCCTTCCTGCTGATTTTCCCCCGCTGGAGATTGAACGCGCTCACCGAGCCCTGGCTCCAGCTCCGGCTCCAAGCAAGCCCCCGAGAAGCATCTTGGTTCGGTTTCTACGATTTTCGCAAAGAGAAGCTGTGCTCAGAGCAGCGACGAAGAAACGCTACATACACCATGGTGGCTCCCAGCTTCGGTTCTACCCTGACCTGTTAGTGGAGGTTCTGCGAAGGCGGCGAGAGTTTGACTCTGTGGGGAAGGCACTGGCTCGTCATAGCAAATACCGTGGATTTGCCAACCCAGCACGCCTCCGGTGTCTCCACGATGGTCAAATCTGCCCCTTCGGGGGTGCTGTTTTGGCGGAGTGGTTAGCAACCAGGCACCCCATGTACATGCTTCTGCCTGCGGCTGCATTTCTAGATACTCTTAAATAAGTTTTTTTTTTTCTGTTTATAATGGAGAAGGACTAATCTTAAATGTACACTAAGCCCCCACTGGACAATTTGCCATTCTCTGTGACCACTATAGACTCTGAAAGATTTGCTTGTAGAGCAGTGTGTATTTCATTTGTGGCTTTTTCCCTTGGAAATAAGGTGATTTTAATTTCTTTAAGAATGCATAAATACGGATAATCCTGCATTGCAATTAGCTTGATCTCACACTCTATGATGTCCTTTTATTTTCTGCAATGCTCTCTTTTATATAACACATCTTTTATTTATCTCCAGTAGTCTATATGCCTTTGTGCCAATTAAACATATAATCTTATTTTAAAGTATATCTTGCATACACATTGTGGTCCAAATACAACTCTGAAACTCATCTTGGGGTGTTTCTCAGTGATCTCAGTGATCATTTGGTCTGGAGCTTAGATATTGTTCTTGGTGTCTAAGTTCTTACTGTGATTTAACTGTTACATTAGGATTTGGATTATCTTTAAAATGCCCAGTGACTTCTTTTGGGGTATAGTTTCCTGTCGTTTGGGGACAGGACTGGGGAGGGTCAGTGATGCTGTTCAAATTTTGGTTGCTTTAACTTTCTTCTGTTAACTGATCGGTGTCCAGGTTCAGCCTTTGATACTTGTAAATCTCTCCATACTCTGCACCTTTTACTCAGGTTTTTTCCAGCTCTGTGATTATGTCTGGTTTACTTAAAATCACTACTTGGAATGTCCAAGGATTAGGCCATGTAATTAAAAGGAAGAAGATTTTAACTTTTCTGAAAAAAAAAAAAATCTGCGATAGCATTACTTCGGGAAACAAGGCTTTCTGACTTAGAACATTCGAAGCTTAAAAGGGACTGGTAGGCAAAGCTTACTTCTCCTCCCATTCACAGAGCAAGAAAGGCACTGCCATTCTTATACATAAAAATCTTCCTTTTATTTTGGAACATGAAGAAAAAGACTCTGAAGGGAGATTTATTTTGATTAAGGGTTGAATTTTTGGGCATCACATTACCATTCTCAATATTTATGCCCCAAATAACGACTCACCCCAGTTTATGTCACAAATGATTCTTATGTTTAACCATCATTGCAATGGTCTGGGCTTTATAGCTGGCGACTTTAACTGTATAATGAATGCTTCTCTGGATAAATCTTCTTCTGCTAACATATCCAACCCGAGGTCATCCTCCACTCTTAAAAATGTATGCACAGATACCGGATTAATAGACATCTGGCGACACCTAAATCCTAAAGTGAGGGACTATATGTTTTATTCACATCCCCACAATTCGTATTCTAGACTAGATTATTTTTTTATTCCTGAACATTTTTTACCATCTGTTCAGACCTGTTGTATAGACTCTATCGTTTTATCAGACCATGCACCGGTACATCTGTACATTAACCCAGTTTTTATTATTCCTAAAACTCCCATTTGGAGATTTAACACGTCATTTTTGAACAGTGACTCTTTTTGTACCTTCGTCCGGACCAACCTATCACAATATTGGCACAATAACAAAAGCTCTCCGGTGTCCTCTGCCATCATCTGGGATGTAGCTAAAGCCACTCTACATGGACAACTTATCTCCTTTAGCTCTCATCAGAAGAAAGCCTTAGAGGAAAACAGAAAAAAACTTGAAAGAGACGTAACTAGGCTGGAGCAGATACATAAACAGTCACCCACACCACCAAATCTAAAGGCATTAGTAGCAGCTAGGACTGAACTGAATATGGACCATACCCTTCATGTCCAGAAACTTTTACTTTATACAAAACAGAAATGTTATGGGTTTGGCAATAAGTCCAGTCGCCTGCTTGCCCATCAGCTGAAAAATCAAAACAGTGATCGCTCAATTACTTAATTACGATAAGAACTCAGAATGGAGATGTAACATGTGATCCTGTGATTGTTAACACATTTCGGGATTACTATAAATACTTTACTTTCTGCAGTATACTTTGTATACTGCAGAAGAGCCTGACGCCCCTGCTATTGCTTTATATCTGAACAATATTCCCCTACCAACCATTGCGGAAGAGGACCGTTCCAGCTTAGATGCTGCATTCACACCAGAGGAGGTCTGGGCTGCAATCCAGTCTATGCCAAATGGGAAGTGTCCAGGCCCAGACGGGTTTCCATTGGAATTTTTTAAAAAGTTTTGGCCAGAGATCCATCCAATTTTTATGCCTGCCATCAATAATATCTTAAGAGATGGCATTCCTCCTTCCTGGAGATATGCTTCCATTGGCTTACTCTTAAAAAAGGACAAAAACCCTTTGGATTGTTCATCATTTAGGCTTATTGGTCTCGTTAATGTGGACTACAAAATTGTTGCAAAGACACTGGCTCGTAGATTGGAAAAGATTCTTCCGAAAATAATAAACCCAGATCAGGCAGGATTTGTAAAATCTAGATATGGCACAGATAACGTACGGCGTGCTCTGAATATTACTCATCATGTCAACACTCATAAAAGCCCAGCGTTTATAGTCTCCCTTGATGCCGAAAAGGCTTTCGACCGAGTGGAATGGTCTTTTTTGTTTCTGGTACTAGAAAAATTTAATTTGGGCCCTAACGTCATTAACATGATTAAATCTTTCTACTCGGACCCAATAGCTACAGTTAATACCAATGGCCTGCTGTCTGAGGGGTTCCAGGTGCGCAGGGGCTGCAGACAGGGCTGCCCCCTGTCACCCTTATTGTTTATTTTATTTATTGAACCTTTGGCCGAGGCTATTAGAACTAACCCCGATATATCTGGAGTGAGGGTAGATGAAGAAAAACATGTCATCTCCTTGTTTGCAGACGATGTCCTTTTGTATCTCAATACACCTGAGAAATCAATTCCAGCTGTTCTGAAATCTATAGCCACATTCAGGCCCCATCCACACGAAGCCAAACCGAGGTCTAAACGCATACATTTTTTGCCGAATCTGCGTATCATCCATACGAAGACGGCGTTTCGAGGGTCTGTAAATGAACATTTTTGAAACCAGGTTCCAGAGTGGAAAGATTTTGAAACGCCGTATACGTAGCTCCGTGTTTACTGGCTCGCCGTAACTTTTCTGATACGCTTACGTCATAGTTTCATATCATCGTTGACACGCATGCGCCACACGCGGCAACAACAACAACAACAATGGCGGCGTACGGTGTAGCATATGTGCTAATGAAGCTAGTGACCCTACTATCCCTGTTGCAGCAAAATCTCCTTCTTCTCAATCACCACCGAGTTGAACAAACAATTATCGAGGACACATTACGGCACTTTATGATCACACATTTTTATCACAATCTCTGTGTACAACTTTTGCCGCAAGTGCGCATGCCCACTGTTTTTCGTCTGTTTCCGCTTGTTTCCGTCATATCGTTACAGCGCCCCTAGAGGTCTGGCATGTGTTTCTACAGCGTTTTGATGCATATCGAGTGCACTCATGTGGACGCACACATTTTCTGAGACGCCTTCGGGCTCTAATTTCGTAGACCAGGCGCAAGCGCAGGCACACCTGCCTGCGCCGGCCTTCGCCGCGCGGACTGGGTGTGACCAGCGCACTTTGCAAGTTTCCTGCAGTGCCAAGAGAGGCGCACTCATGGCGCAGAGGGGCGCAGAGGTTCGCGTCCACGCCCACGTCTCTGCCTCCACGCCCACATGTCAGAGTAGGAGGAGAATAGACGTGAGTGGGATTATCACAGCCGATCGCTGCCTTCACCAATCAAATGAGCGCCTCTCCTCGCCTTTAAATGCGCTGCGGCCAAGGTGCAGCGTCTGATTGGTCTGAATGATCCCCGCTGCTGGAGACGGTCAGAGCTGCTGTCATTCAGCATGAGAATGGACAGCGGGGCGCGTCACTGTGTGGGCCAGCTCCCGGGACAGATGTAATCTGTTCCTTTGTCATTAATAGGAGTAAAAAAAATAAGAGACAGTTTCACACCCGCTGGCTTATTCATTCATAATACTTGTGATCCACCTGCATTCCTGGTTTGTCATCGCCAAATAACAGAGCCTTTAGTGATATACTGTATACTCTCCCGGTGTCTCCCCCTCATCCTCCTTGCATTGATGTACTCCATCTTTTTAGATCGCATTAAAAATAAAGACTAAAATAGAGGGATAGGGGAAATCACAGGTAAATCCTGAGTGAAAGACATTTATTTTCTCTCCTTTTTCTTCGTCTTTTTTCTCCCTCTTTTCTTTGAATTTAATGAAATGAGAGAAGCCAGATATATACTCAGTATCAGATGTTAAGGCTGTTTATTGTTGACTTGTAAGATGTGCATCAAACTTCCAGCTGCCGTCAGGTTAAGTTTCCATGATGACAAACGGCTTTAATCTGACATCAGATGTGACGGGACAATTAATATAGATATAAATGTATATGCTGGTTTAGATGGTAACATTAAATAGTGATTGCTGTGATTGTTTAGTGCATTAAAATGTGCCTGACACTTTGGAAACCAGCCTCTGAGGCGTGCGCACATGTGCACTTGTCACCAAATTACAGCTGCGGAGTGTGCGCTTCGCCCTGCGCCGAGGTTAGACCAGGTTGGAGCTGGCGTGCTTTCAGCGCACTTTCTGCACTGTTTTTGGCACGAAATTGTCTCTGCGCCAACATGAATCTGCCGACACCTCCCCCTGGTGCGCCATCACCTCCCCTTGGTGTGCCGTCACACCCACCTCTGCGCAGACGGTCTACCAAATTGCCAAATTGGCAGCGCACGGCGGTGCGCCGCACGAAATTAACACTGCGCGGGGTGCGCCAGGCTTGTGCCCCCTGCGCTGCGCCACGAAATTAGAGCCCATCGTCTTTATGACGATCGTTTTGGAAACTGTTAAGCGTTTTGTCTTCGTGCGGATGGGGCCTCAGTGTCTTGTCGGGTTACAAGATTAATACAGGGAAGTCAATTGCTACACCTTTTAATATTCCTCAGGATATGTCAATACAGTCTCCTTTTCAAGTGTCTATGAAGGGTTTTAAATACTTGGATATCTTTATCACTCCTAATTTAAATAATCTGTTTGAAAGTAATTACTCACCCTTAATCCAAAAGGTTAAGAATGATTTGATAAAATGGACCTCTTTACCAACTTCTCTCCTTGGGAGAATCAATACTATAAAAATGAATATTCTCCCCCGATTTAATTATTTATTTCAAAATCTCCCGTGTTATCTGACTCCTGCCTTTTTTAAGTCACTGAACTCCCTTATTTCTCGTTATATTTGGAATAACAAACACCAAAGAGCCAAGTATTCCCTACTTACTAAGCCAATGGATCTAGATGGCTTATCCCTGCCCAATCTTCAACTATACTACTGGTCAGCCCAACTTAAAAACATGTCAAACTGGTTTATGAACAGGAAAGACTCTCTTTGGCTTGGCCTTAAATCCATAGGTTGCTATCCCAGAAAGCTTAACTCTCTTCCTTTTATTAATAACATAGATCAGCTAAATCACCTTGAGAACAATATGATTGTTTATAATACATTACGGGTCTGGCTAGATGTGAAAAAATACATCACTATTTCCTTTGTCTTCTCTCTCCATTCTCCTTTGGCTCTGAATCCAGATCTTCCAGATTAGGAGCATTGGTTTGCTGGAGTGGACATCTAAGGGCCTATCAAGTTTTACTGATCTGTTGGTTTCCAACTCTGTTAAACCATTTGACCAAATCAGGGCTGAATTTAATATTCCCCACAAAGATTTTTATAAATATCTCCAAATTCGTCACTTTATAGGGTCTCTCTTGAGGACAGGCAAAATCCGCATGAGACTTTCAGAGCTGGAAAACACTATGGTTTTGGCTAAGTCACCCAAAGGACTGATTTCCAAGATTTACTTTTTATTACTTCATTCTGATTCCTCAGGTTATGACTCTCTGAAGCTGTTGTGGGAGCGTGATCTGGAGGTGACATTTAGTCGTGCAGGCTGGGACAAGATCTGCAACAGTATTTTTCCTAAATGTACTTCAATCTCTATACACGAACAGAACTTTAAATTTTTTTACCAAACTTATTACACACCTGTTCGCCTCCATAGAATGTTCTCCGGCACTTCCAACCTTTGTTTTAAATGTAAGATACACAAAGGTACATTTATCCACTTGTTTTGGTCATGTGACCGCATTCAGACTTTCTGGAAGGGGGTCCACCGTGTAATCCAGGAGATCACTGGTAAAAAATTTGTATAAACTCCTTCTTTCTGTCTACTTAACCATGCCTCTGATAATTCCCTGGACAGGGACACCAAATCTCTGTTGACAATTCTTTTGTTTTTGGCTAAAAAATGTATTTTACTTAGGTGGTCAACCCCCCAGATTCCTACAGTGGACATGTGGATATTACAGATTTCTACTCTTCTTCCTCTTGAGAAATTGACTCATGATCTGAATCATAACTCGGACAGGTTTTGGAGGATATGGGAACCTTTGCATTCTTTTTTACACAAGCTGTAATTCACTATCCATCACCGAGGACGAGGATTGAGGACTGTGTGCTGTTTCACCAAACTCCTGCTTATATATATATACTTTTTATTGTTACTACTATTATTATTATTATTTATATATACTCAACAAAAATATAAACGCAACACTTTTGTTTTTGCTCCCATTTTTCATGAGATGGACTCAAAGATCTAAAATTCATTCCAGATAAACAATAGTACCATTTCTTTCAAATGTTGTTCACAAATCTGTCTAAATGTGTGATAGTGAGCACTTCTGCTTTGCTGAGATAATCCATCCCACCTCACAGGTGTGCCACATCAAGATGCTGATCTGACGTCATGATTAGTGCACAGGTGTACCTTATACTGCCCACAATAAAAGGATACTCTGAAATGTGCAGTTTTGTCTCACAGCATAATGCCACAGATGTGGCAAGCATTGAGGGAGCGTGCAATTGGCATGCTGACAGCAGGAATGTCAACCAGATCTGTTGCTTGTGCATTGAATGTTCATTTCTCCACCATAAGCCGTCTCCAAAGGCGTTTCAGAGAATTTGGCAGTACATCCAACCGGCCTCACAACCGCAGACCACGTTTAACAACACCAGCCCAGGGCCTCCACATCCAGCAGGTTCACCTCCAAGATCGTCTGAGACCAGCCACTCAGACAGCTGCTGAAACAATTGGTTTGCATAACCAAAGAATTTCTGCACAAACTGTCAGAAACCGTCTCAGGGAAGCTCAACTGCATGCTCGACGTCCTCATCGGGGTCTTAACCTGACTCCAGATCGTCGCCGTAACAGACTTGAGTGGGCAAATGCTCACATTCGATGGCGTCTGGCACGTTGGAGAGGTGTTCTCTTCACGGATGAATCTCAGTTTACATTGTTCAGGGCAGATGGTAGACAGCGTGTGTGGCGTCGTGTGGGTGAGCGCTTTGCTGTTGTCAATGTTGTGGATCGAGTGGCCCATGGTGGTGGTGGGGTTATGGTATGGGCAGGCATCTGTTATGGACGAAGAACACAGGTGCATTTTATTGATGGCATTTTGAATGCACACAGATACCGTGATGAGATCCTGAGGCCCATTGTTGTGCCATACATCCATGAACATCACCTCATGTTTCAGCAAGATAATGCACGGCCCCATGTTGCAAGGATCTGTACACAATTCTTGGAAGCTGAAAATGTCCCAGTTCTTGCATGGCCAGCATACTCACCGGACATGTCACCCATTGAGCATGTTTGGGATGTGCTTGACCGGCGTATACGACAGCGTGTACCAGTTCCGACTAATATCCAGCAACTTCGCACAGCCATTGAAGAGGAGTGGACCAACATTCCACAGGCCACAATTGACAATCTGATAAACTCTATACGAAGAAGATGTGTTGCACTGCATGAGGCAAATGGTGGTCACACCAGATACTGACTGGTTCTGAGTCCCCAGACCCCCAATAAAGCAAAAAAAAAAAGCACATTTCAGAGTGGCCTTTTATTGGGGACAGTATAAGGCACACCTGTGCACTAATCATGGTGTCTGATGAACATCTTGATGTGGCACATCTGTGAGGTGGGATGGATTATCTCAGCAAAGCAGAAGTGCTCACTATCAAACATTTAGACAGATTTGTGAACAATGTTTGAGAGAAATGGTAATATTGTGTAATATTGTATTGACAAAAAGGAAGGAGTCAGGATCGTAGCAACAAAGTAGTATTAATTAGCAAAACTGACAAAATAAATACCATTGTTTTATCAACGCCCATTGGCTCAGAATGACAAGCCCGGTGCAGAACAAAGATACATAACCGATCAGTTACCAAAGAGCTGCCCTGTCTGCTGCAGGCTGGACCCACAGAGGTACTTGGCAGGTTAAAAACCACTGAGAGCATGCACTTGCTGTCTTCAGAATAAATCAACCTGATCCAAGCCAAAGGGGGGCCTCATAAGTGAGACACTTTAAGCATTAGCTTTGAACATTTTAGTCAAAAGGATGCTGGTATGTGTTGCAGTAAAGACACGGGTGACATGGGCACTAGAAAAGCTACTGACTTGAGGAGGCCTTCAGAGTTAGCGATGCGGTGGTCTCAAAGCAAAGGGAAAAGTTTCCAATTGCTATAGGGAGTATCAGTTCGCTATGACCTCGTTGATGGATACTCCCTGAAGGGGGCCCATGACATCCCTGTCACACTGCCACATCCATGAACTTTACTGAAGCGTCAAACACAGTCAACAATGCACAATGAAGAGGAGGTACCAAGAAAGGAGAAAGCAAGACAGCGGTAAGTGGACCAGATGTGGTAAACACTTTTGCGTCTGATATAAGTCTGTTGTGTGACAGTTGACCTTAATAGCGGAGCGGGAGACATCAGGCTGGGGGTCCGCGACCATCTTGTGAGCTTTGCTAGTATGGGGCGCCGAATGTAAAATTTCAGTCACTGTTTAATAGGCAACATTTTGTGAAGATTCAGTGCTCTTTTCTCACATTTAGCTTGTTTTTCTTTCATTTGAGACAGAAATTCATGCAAAACAGATTGTTCTTAATACTTGTTAAAAAATTTGTACACATGAAAGATAAATCTAAATGTACATGTGAAATCTAAATGTTAAATATAAATCTAAATGTTAAATGTAAATAGCCTACTAAATCTAAATGATAAATCTAAATCTAAATGTTAAATCTATATCTAAATGTTTAATCTATATCTAAATCTAAATTTTACATCGCTTGCCAAGTGTAAAGCTAAATCTTTTGAAATTATGCAAAGTAGGCAGGTCAGCGCCTGTCTTCCACACCCCCTTTGGTTGCCTCAGATCACGCAGCCCCGCCCACACCACCAACCGCGTCTCAGCAGGTGATGCCAGGGGAAGGGGCAGAGACATGGCGGGCATGCTCCCATCCAAGGAACTCGAAAGGGCGGTCATGGCCGGTGTACGGGCTGCACTTCAGGGTATCGCTCCACCGGCGCAGTCCACACCACAGACGGTAAGTGAAGCGACCTGAATTTCAGTGTATTAACTCATTCAAGACAGAGTTATTGTTTACTTCGTAAGCCGGACCGACAACTGAGGTCAAGCCAGCACACAACCAGAAACACTTGGTCAAGCCAGCCCACATGTTGTTTTGCGGTGCGTGCATATATGGCACATTACGGTAATAGCCACAAACGCCTCATTTCAAAGTAAAAGTAACCTTCGACAAAAACCGAGAGGGCCTCTGATAGGGGTGACCTCACTCTGATGTGTAATTTCAAAATAAAAGCCCTCTCAATTTTAAAATTTCAATGGATTTCATCAATATATAGATTAATAATTTAAAAAAAAACTAGAAGTTATAACTGGACCATTCCACTTCAGACTGATAGTAGATGACACTCAGAAAAAATCAGCTCATTCTGATGTGGAATTTCACAATAAAAGCCCTCTCAATTTTAAAATTTCACTGTATTTCATCAATATATAGATTTATAATTTAAAAAAACTAGTAGTTATAACTGGACCATTCCACTTCAGACAGATAGTAGGTGATCTCAGGAGGACACTCAGAAAAAATCAGCTCATTGTGATGTGGAATTTCACAATAAAAGCCTTCTCAATTTTAAAATTTCACTGTATATTGTCAATATATAGATTTATTATTTAAAAAAAACTAGAAGTTATAACTGGACCATTCCACTTCAGACTGATAGAAGGTGACCTCAGGATGACACTCAGAAAAAATCAGCTCATTCTGATGTGGAATTTCAAAATAAAAGCCCTCTCAATTTTAAAATTTCACTGCAAATTGCAGATATATAGATGTATAATAAAAAAAAAAGTAGTTATAACTGGACCATTCCACTTCAGACTGATAGTAGGTGACCTCAGGATGACACTCAGAAAAAATCAGCTCATTCTGATGTGGAATTTCAAAATAAAAGCCCTCTCAATTTTAAAATTTCACTGTATTTTGTCAATACATAGATTTATCATAAAAAAAAACTGGTAGTTATAACACCACCATCTGGCGTCTAAGGAGGGGGAAGCAGTGTGCCATCAACACTGTTTATGGTGGGGATGGTGCGCTGCTGACCTCGACTCGGGATGTCGTGGATCGGTGGAAAGAATACTTCGAAGACCTCCTAAATCCCAGTAGCACGTCTTCCAGTGTGGAGACAGACCTGGGGGACTCTGTGGTGGACTCTTCTATCTCTGGAGCTGAGGTTGCCGAGGTGGTCAAGAAGCTCCTCAGTGGCAGGGCTCCGGGGGTGGATGAGATCTGCCCAGAGTTCCTCAAGGCCCTGGATGTTGTAGGGCCGTCATGGTTGACACGTCTTTGCAACATCGCGTGGACATCGGGGACAGTGCCACTGGATTGGCAGACCGGGGTGGTGGTTCCTCTTTTCAAGAAGGGGGACCGGAGGGTGTGTTCCAACTACAGGGGGATCACACTCCTCAGCCTCCCCGGTAAGGTCTATTCAGGGGTACTGGAGAGGAGGGTCCGTCGGATTGTTGAACCTCGGATCCAGGAGGAGCAATGTGGTTTTCGTCCTGGTCGTGGAACTGTGAACCAGCTCTATACCCTCCATAGGGTGCTCGAGGTTGCATGGGAGTTTGCCCAACCAGTCCACAGGTGTTTTGTGGACCTGGAGAAGGCATTCGACCGTGTTCCTCAGGGGTCCTGTGGGGGGTGCTCTGGGAGTATGGGGTAGCGGAACCCCCTGATATAAGCCGTCCGTTCCCTGTATGACCGGTGTCAGAGTCTGGTTCGCATTGCCGGCAGTACATCTGAGTCGTTTCCGGTGAGGGTTGGACTCCGCCAGGGCTGCCCTTTGTCACCGATTCTGTTCATCACTTTTATGGACAGAATTTCTAGGCGTTGAGGGGTTCCGGTTTGGTGACCTCAGGATCGGGTCTCTGCTTTTTGCAGATGATGTGGTCCTGTTGGCTTCGTCGGACCGTGACCTTCAGCTCTCACTGGATCGGTTAGCAGCTGAGTGTGAAGCGGTTGGGATGAGAATCAGCACCTCCAAATCCAAGTCCATGGTCCTTGCCCGGAAGAGGGTGGAGTGCTCTCTCCAGTTTGGGGAAGAGATCCTGCCCCAAGTGGAGGAGTTCAAGTACCTCGGGGTCTTGTTCCCGAGCGGAGGAAGGGTGGATCAGGAGATCGATAGGCGGTTCGGTGCGGCGTCAGCAGTTATGCGGGCTCTGCACCGGTCTGTCATGGTAAAAAGGGAACTGAGCCGAAAGGCGAAGCTCTCAATTTACCAGTCGATCTTCACCCCTATCCTCATTTACGGTCACGAGCTGTGGGTCGTGACCGAGAAAATGAGATCTCGAGTACAAGCGGCCGAAATGGGCTTCCTCCGCAGGGTCACTGGGCTCTCCCTTAGAGATAGGGTCAGAAGTTCGGTCATTCGGGAGGAGCTCGGAGTAGAGTCGCTGCTCCTACGCGTTGAGAGGAGCCAGTTGAGGTGGCTCGGGCATCTGGTCCGGATGCCTCCTGGACGCCTCCCTGGTGAGGTGTTCTGGGCACGTCCCACCGGTAGGCGGCCCCTTGGAAGACCCAGGACACGCTGGAGAGACTATGTCTCCCAGCTGGCCTGGGAACGCCTCGGGATCCCCCGGGAAGAGCTGGACGAGGTGGCCGGGGAGAGGGAAGTCTGGGCTTCCCTGCTTAGGCTGCTGCCCCCGCGACCCGACCACGGATAAGCGGGAGAAGACGAGAGAGACCTTCAAATGTTCCACTGTCTTTAAAGACAGCTTTTCTAAGCAGACGGAAGAATTCTCTTCTGGGGCCTCCAAGGTCTTCTGCATCCTCGTTAGTGTCTTCATCGCTGGCAAAAGTGACATACAGCATGTCGGTGCTGTCAGCAAACCTACATCTGCTAAACTGTCGGAGGGCAGTTGTCCACACATTCCCTCGGCTGATGTAGATTGGTCTGTAGGCCGGTGTGACCACCCTCTCACTGTGTGCCCGTACTATTCCTATGATTTCTCCTTTGGTCAAAGTTCTCTCAGACCTTCAAAACAAAAATACTAAATGTACATTTTGACAAGCCTGATGCTGATTTTAAAACATTTAACACATCTGAATTTCTCAATCTTGCCAACCCTTATTTATCACTGACCCATAAGTATAAGTTGAGTCCTGTAAGGATTGCTCAGGTTCTTTGACAAGACTGCGGCACAAGGCAAAAAGGCACAAGGGCATGAAACACGGTGAATAATGGAACAAAGTGGACCAACATTAAGCAAAACTTATATGTGAAAATGTGTCTACATATACATAAAATCAGCAAAGTGAGCAGCAGCTTCATTTGGCCCTTGCCACAGCATCATCACTTGGAGCACTGGCTTGAGCAGCTTCTTCTGTCTTATTGCATTCTCTCTGGATAATGGATGGTGTCATTCTTTGTGTCACTACATAGACAAAAACAATTTAGTAGGGTGAATTAGTGTAATGTGGGACACTTTTGTCAATTCTAACTTACCATATTTCTTTACAAAGCTAATGCAATATATCAACACAACATATTTTTAAAATAAAATGAATTTTTGAGCATGTTCTCTTATTAAATCAGAAGGCAATTTTCAGATATTGTACTTGAAAGGAAAATGCTACATGTAATTAATTTCCTTGTCAAGTTTCAGTCTTATAAAAACAGGTAATAAAGCCATAAATATGGCATTAAAATTAAAAAAAGATAATTACCAGTCACCACAATGAACACTAGTTCCCCCATACCACTGTCTATCTCAGTTTGATTGATAGTAATGATAATGTAATGTAATGTCCTTTAAGGAAAAATAACCAAATATTATAATAATCATGTATTAATTTATTTCCATGCTTCAAGAGAAATAAAAACACTGGAAAATCCCCAACTGAATTTTTCATAATTCATTTATGAAAGGGCTATGTCCTGATCATCAAACAAATTACAAAGACTACATTTAATAAATATACATGAAGACATTTAACTTTCATACATCATAATTAAATAACATAGTAATTGACTGTCCAACATTAGTCACATGTGGTGTCCCACTTCAGAAACAGTCGTTTCTCAAGTAAGACAGCTAAAGATGGTTTCAAATGAAAAAAAAAAAACCTAGACACATTTTGACATCATTTGATATAAAATAAACCACAAACATAGAAAAATAATTTTATTTATGACTAAATACCTTTAACAGTGTGTGCAAATCCTATGTCACTGACAAATGTGTGAATTTCACATGGTACTTCCTGTGTTTTCTTGCCCCCATTAATGACATCATGAACACACAGTCACATGATTACATGCTTGAATTCAAAACCAATCATGTTCACTGAAATGCATTTGAGCTAAAGTGTCCCATATTACATTTGAGGCTAATATTTACAATGATCTTCATACAGGTGAAGGGTTTCAGAAGTACTTTATTTTACTTGGTACACACCTCTCTTTCCTTGTAGAGCTGAGCTTTCAAAATCACTGTCATCAGACAGTTCCTCCTGCAAAGGACTCTTTAAAAAAAGGACATTTTATTTACAATTATTTAGTTTGTCCTGTTACTTTTGAGCCCTAAGATAAGTGGACCATGTATAAAAATGCTTGAACTCCTGATATTTTAACCATTTTGTGATGGTGTACAGAGCCAAAATTTGAAAACCTGTATCACTGTCCAAATATGGACCTAACAATTGTAGATATGTTCTATCCTGTGTGCAATGGTAGACTGTTGGTCCAGGAGTTACTATACTAGCTCAAGGAAATGCAAAGCTGTACACTAATTTGTCTCACTGTGTTCTCCGCCACATTATACAACATGCTCACCTGTGCTGGAAGTTCCATTTCTGCAAGAATGTACAGACAGGTGCCACAACACACAGAGGCAACTTCCTTACCACTCCATGGGAAATTGGACGTGACTCTTGGTTTCATCAGTTTCTTACTCCCCTTGATGGTGCTCAAATAGTGAAATGGGAGTATCTGATGCTCTGATAACCCAAACGGTCCTCTGAAGATAGCTGTAATTTCATTTTTCAGTTGGTCTTCAGACTATGCTGTAGAAAATGAAATTTTTCCAATAAGGCCAGCCTGAGCTAACCTTGTCCGAGTATCTCCTCAGGGTATAACAAAAACAAATTTATCTGGTCAAAAACGCAAACATACAACTGCCTTTGTGTATGTTTTGACATGCCTTCGGTTCAGGTATCCTGCGCGAGCACCAGTACATTGTGGGATGGCTGGCAGAGGTACCTATTAAAAATAAGTACACCAAGACATTTTTCTTAATGGATAGACAGACAGCAGTCCTGTTACAAACCTACAGAGGGTTTTGTATCACACAGATTCTAAATATATGTCATCCAAAGAAGAAAAAAAATCCACATCACTGTTAACATAAACCTACTATGACCAACATTGAACTTCAAAATTAACAAAAATGAATTATATCAAGTGCACTTTTGTTTAAGTAATAAAAGGCTTTATTCAGTTTGCCACCAGCTATCCTGATTTGAACACAACATATCAATCTGTTGTCATTTCCAGTGTGTCCTACATTACATTATTTGGCCACATATGACAGCTTTACTTAGGCTACTGATCTTAGTGACATGGCGGTAGCTGCAAAGCTTGTAATACGTGAGGGCCCTGCCAGCGGTATCCGTGGTGTGGAAACCTGAAACAAAGGGCAATATTTTAAATGTCAGATGTGGTGGAAAAGCCCTTGCCCCTAACACAGGACAGATAGACTGGGTAAAAACTGGGCAAAAATAGTTATCCAATTTGATGTAGCCAGTTACTTATAAACCTGTAAAACACTGTCTCAGTTAATATCTCTTTCCAAGTTGTGTCTCAAATCACTGCACTAAATGTCCGCTTATCAGTAATAGAATCAACTTCAAGAAGACTCAGAAGTGGATCAGAGTTGATTTATTTTACATATGGAGGTAAAGATCTCTCCTTAATCCCTACAGGCTTGCGTACATAAACACATCATGCATCAACATGTTTAATATATTCCATATCAAGATATTTCAGATCTAACCATATGTAGCTTCAGTCCTAGACTTGCGGCCTAAAACGGAGGTAATAGAACTTTAAACTTGTAAAGACCAGGGCCCACATGCATGACAAGCCATTAGCGGAGAAAACGGATGGACGAAAAACAAAAGGATTAGTGGTATGCACGAGCCAGGTTAACGGCCAAAAAGAGCGTTGAATTGGAGTTATACCCCTCTATTACAGGCACTTACAGCAGGATATCAGCGCCTGTTCAGCTGTTTAAATGCAGACATCGCACAATGCGTTACTGTTTAAAACGAAATTTACAAAGACAGTGGACAATCCTTTGGGCAGGTGGCAATGTGTGGCCATACAGCAAATTTAGATTCAAGAGACACGACAGCTTTTCAGTGAACAGATAATTAATGTAATTTGTTAACTAGCCCATTTGCAGTCGTGCATGCGGCTTACGCTGCAGCCAAACAGCCTTTCCATAACGGTACGTTAGGACTATTGGTCCCGATTGTTTTATGGCTGGACATGCATACAGGCCCAGGTAAACCTTGGCTAGCCATCAAGCTAATGTTAGATACTTGAAAATGACATTTATATAAATCACAGCACAGCATGGTCACTGTTGCTATTGGTACCCACTAAGTAGTGGCTTTGTGGGGTTACGTTTTTATCAAAAATGGTAATATAAAATCTTTACTGTGAATCACATAACCTTTGCTAGCATCCAATCACACTGACGAAAGTTAACGTTAGCCTGTCGGTCCGGCTTACGAAGTAAACAATAACTCTGTCTTGAATGAGTTAATACATTGAAATTCAGCCGCTTCACTTACCGTCTGTGGTGTGGACTGCGCCGGTGGAGCGATACCCTGAAGTGCAGCCCGTACGCCGGCCATGACCGCCCTTTCGAGTTCCTCGGATGGGAGCATGCCCGCCATGTCTCTGCCCCTTCCCCTGGCATCACCTGCTGAGACGCGGTTGGTGGTGTGGACGGGGCTGCGTGATACCAAAGGGGGTGTGGAAGACAGGTGCTGACCTGCCTACTTTGCATAATTTCAAAAGATTTAGCTTTACACTTGGCGAGCGATGTAAAATTTAGATTTAGATATAAATTAAACATTTAGATATAGATTTAATATTTAGATATAGATTTAACATTTAGATTTAGTATTTAGATTTAGATTTAAGATTTAGATATAGATTTAACATTTAGATTTATTTTTAAGATTTAGATTTAGTATTTAGATTTATATTTAACATTTAGATTTAACATTTAGATTTATATTTAACATTTAGATTTAGTATTTAGATTTAGATTTAACATTTAGATTTAGATTTAACATTTAGATTTAGATTTAATATTTAGATTTATATTTAACATTTAGATTTAGTACTTAGATTTAGATTTAAAATGTACATTTAGATTTATCTTTCATGTGTACACATTTTTTAACAAGTATTAAGAACAATCTGTTTTGCATGAATTTCTGTCTCAAATGAAAGAAAAACAAGCTAAATGTGAGAAAAGTGCAGAAATCTTCACAAAATGTTGCCTATTAAACAGTGACTGAAATTTTACATTCGGCGCCCCATAGGATGGTGCCATCCGAGCCTTAACAAAAAGGAGTTTCAATCCAGAAACCAACTTAAGTGTCATATTTATTGATGATGTCATGCAAGTAGGAGGGATCCGTGGATGAAGGGGGCCTTCACGGGAGTTTCTTCCGACTGCTGAAGGGGGCTCTCTTTCTACTGGACCTCAGAACAGTAAGAACTTGTCCCTGGACTGGACCATGGTTAGTACTCACATAACACATCTAGCTCATGTCACACATTTTGATGATTTCCTGCATTTGTTGATATTCAGGGTCCTCGCCCAAGGGGAAGGACCTCTTCTTGCTAGAGAAGATCTCCAAGGGGAATGATTTCTTTGTTGATAAAAAACTCAATCGTCTCTTCCTCCCAGTCGTCCACGTTTCTGTCCAGCTCATCAGTGTCCACTCCTCCCCTTGGACGAGGACCCTAATAACGAAGAAGAAAGAAAGAAACGAAGCAGGAACTATAGGGTCCTTGCCCTTCGGGAAAGGAATGACAAGCCCTCAAATTAGTCATGCTGAAACAGGCCTCGCAGCTCTTTCCATTGACTTCAATGAAGGACTGACAGAGCAGTAAGGGACATCCTGTGACAGTTGGGCTTCTACAGAAAAAACGAAGCAAAATTCAGCTTTAAAAGTTACATTAATGGATTCCTGACAAAATTTCACATAAAAAGGTCATATTTTTAGAGACATTGAGTCAAAATTGTGGCCCCTATGAGGAGTTGTTTTACAACAGAGAGCAGATCTCACATAGCAGGCAAAAGTGATGGAACTCTCCTCTGCCTTTAATCTGCACAGCTGATGATGTCACTCACTGATTAACAGGTTCACCTCAGCTGGACTGTGACACAGAAAAACTAAAGCAGGGTCTATCTGTGATCAAACTGAACCCCAAAAATACCAAAATGAGAAGAGGTCCTTGCCCCTTCAAGACCCACAAATCACGCGCTGACATTACTGACCTCCCTAAAACAGGAAGTCGGCAATTTGCCCTTCAAAATAAAAGCTCACTCGAAAAATCCCCACTTTGCACAATGATTTGACCCCCAAACAAGCTCACAGCCAGACCAAAACATACACACATGCCAAATGATGTAAAAGAACTCATAAAATGATAAAAAATAATCCCCAACATGCCAAAATGTGCTCTCTAGCGCCCCCTATGGACAAAAACTACTAAAATGGCTGTAACTTCCACTAGGAATGTAGTAGAGAGATTAAACCAATGTCAAAATGTTCATCTCATCAAGACCCACAAATCTCGTGCTGACACCCCTGACCTATCTCAAACAGGAAGTTGGCAATTTGCCCTTCAAAGTAAAATTTCAGGGGAAAAATATGCCCGACGGAAAAATTATCTCCTCCTACACCGTAAATGGTATCTGCTTGAAACGCGGACAGATGAGAGAGGAGACATTGATGAACAAAAGTTGTAAAGGGATTTGTTGTTTCTAAAACAGTTTCTGAATGGCAAGCTCTCTAGTGCCACCTATGGACAAAGACCACTAAAACAGCTGTAATTTCCACTAGGAATGTAGTAGAGAGATGAAACCAACACCAAAATGTCCGTCTCATCGAGACTCACAAATCTCGTGATGACACCCCGACCTATCTCAAACAGGAAGTTGGCAATTTGCCCTTCAAAGTAAAATTTCAGGGCAAAAATATGCCCGACGGAAAAATTATCTCCTCCTACATCGTAAATGGTATCAGCTTGAAATGCAAAAAGATGAGAGAGAAGACATTAATGAACAAAAGTCGTATAGGGATTTGTTGTTTCTCAAACGGTTTCAGAATGACGAGCCCTCAAAGTTAGTCATGCTGAAACAGGCCTTAAATAGACATGAATGGGGACCGATGGAACAGCAAGAGTGCAGGTCTCTCTGAGCAGTTTGGCCGCAGACCAAAAGTGATGGAACTCTGTCGTTGATCTTCACAGCTGATGATGTCACTAAAGGAGGAGCAATACAATGTCTCATTCACATTCCATTGTAAACACAGGCTTTAGACAGAGCTGCAGATACACATTTCAGTCTAACTTAAAGTATTTTAAAGGGATGAAAAGGGATGAAACCCTCGAAATGGAGTTCAACGGTCCATGACGGATTCGCGAGACAGCGAGGACCCGTCCAATGCTGCTTGCAGCTTTCATTTTTGCTTGTTGTCTCTTCTGGTTAATTTCAGGCGTCACTTTGAATGAATGTCAAATGGTTATTTCAACCAACCTCAATTACATGAAGATTTCTTCGTGCTATTTATTTCTTTGCTCCTTGCAAAGTATTTGAAATGTTTTTTAGTCGTCACTGTTTCTTGACTCTGTGAGGATCAATGAATCTTCATTCATGAGTGGTGCTCTATGAAAGATGACAGATTGTGAAGTTGTCCTGGCCAATGTCCTTCCTGTTTTAAACTGTAGAGCTGCACTGACATGATCTTATAAACTCAGACATTGACCTCCATGATGAGGAGGAAGTCTTAGTGCTGGACTCTGAGGAAAATATGAGGGAACTTCTAGTTGAGTGTGTTTTGAAAGTGTTACTGACATTGTTCTGGTTTGATCTCACAGAAAACTAAAGCCAGAGAAAATCACAAACAAGGAGAGACAAGACACCATCGGATCGAGGACCAACACCAACGAAGAAAAGTGAGAGAGGGAGAGAGGAGGAAGGAGGAGGAGAAGGAAAAGGAGGAGAAGGAGGAGGACGAGGAGGAGGAGGAGGACGAGGAGGAGGACGAGGAGGTAAGTATCCAGGAGAGGAAGAAGAAAGAGTGAGGGAGGATAATGGGACTGAAGCAGTCAGTGAGATACAGGAGCAGGAGCAGGAGGGGGGAGATCTACAGAAAAGGGCAGGAGGAGAATTGGAGAGTGGAGGAGGAGGACAGATGGGGAAATAACCAGGGGAGGAGCAAGGAGGAGCAAGGATGGATGAAGGAGAAAGGAAGAAGAAGCAGACAGAAGCTGTCAGTTAGATTGAGACCTATGTGTTGGAGCAAGAAGAGGAGGGAGGAAAATTACAGAAAGGAGCAGGAGAAGAGGCAGAGACTTTAAAGGAAGATGTTCAAGATCAGGACAGGAATAGAGGAGGAGGAGATCTCTAGAAAGGAGCAGGAGGAGAAGCAGAGAGTGGAGAAGGAGGTGTTGGAGAGCGAAAGAGGGAAAAAGGAGGAGGACAGATGGGTAAGTATTGAAGGGAAAAACAAGAAGGAGCAAGGATGGATGAAGGGTGAGGAGAAAGGAAGGAGAAGGAGATGGTCACTGAGGCTGCCAGGTATATTCAGATGCATGAGTTGTTGCACGAAGGGGAGGGAGGAGATCTACAAAAAGGAGCAGGTGGAGAGGCAGAGAGTGAAGGAGGAGGTTTTGGAGAGGGAGAGAGGAGATGTTAAAACAACAGGTTAGAATGTTGGAGAGCAGGAAAGAGGAGGAGAGACAGGAGCAGGAGATACAGGTGAAGGATAAGGAAGGTAGGAGATGGCTGGTGGAGCAGATAATTAAGCTAGAGGAGAGATGATTGAGAAGCAGGAGCAGGAGCAGGAGGAGAGAGTGAGACAGGAGATGATTGAGAAGCAGGACCAGGAGGAGAGTGAAAGGCAGGAGGTGATTGAGAAGCAGGGGCAGAAGGAGAGTAAGAGGCAGGAGATTATTGAGAAGCAGGAGCAGGAGGAGAGAGTGAAGCAGGAGATGATTGAGAAGCAGGAGCAGGAGGAGAGTAAGAGGCAGGAGATGATTGAGAAGCAGGAGCAGGAGGACAGTAAGAGGCAGGAGATGATTGAGAAGCAGGAGCAGGAGGAGAGAGAGAGGCAGGAGATGATTGAGAAGCAGAAGCAGGAGGACAGTAAGAGGCAGGAGATGATTGAGAAGCAGGAGCAGGAGGAGAGTAAGAGGCAGGAGATGATTGAGAAGCAGGAGCAGGAGGAGAGAGTGAGGCAGGAGATGATTGAGAAGCAGGAGCAGGAGGAGAGTAAGAGGCAGGAGATGATTGAGAAGCAGGAGCAGGGGGAGAGTTTATCTTTCTCGGCCTGTCCTCCCTAGCTCAGCTTACAATGCTAACGATTAGCGGCTAACAGGCTAACCTGCTCCGCTACAAGTCATTAGCCAGGACAGGCACAGACTAACCAGAGTTATTCAGCAGACATCTCCCACTGTAGTAAACAAAGCCATTACCTGATCAACCAGGGGCAAAACGGCCGATGCTGAAGGTCTGACGGCCGACTGAGGCCATTCGTTAGCCGTTAGCCCGCTAACAGGCCTCAACCCGCAGGCAGAGCTCTGTTGGGCCCCGCGGGAGAGGGAAGCGGCTTCCCTGTTTCGGCGCTAGGCTTTTCCAGCTCCATGATAGTTCAGTAGCTAACGCTGCTAGCTGCTCACCAGAGGTAGAGGGGAGGAGGCGGGACCATGGGCATGACGCTGCGTAGTGAGGGAGACAGGGGATTGGATGGACTCACGGACCAACTCACGGACCAATTGAACCTTACAGGCTTCAAGGCTTGATTGGTCAGCTATTATGCAGCTTTGCAGCGGATATACTGAATGGATTTTTTTCGTTCTTTTTGGTCTTTATACTGTGTAGATAGGACCATAGGACCATAACAGCCCTATAAAAGGAGTTATTAAGATGTACAAAGCTTCCAAATCGTAGACCATAGCTTTAAAAAAAATAAAAATGTCATGGCTTAAATGCCCAAGTGTCCATAATTATTTAAGTTCAGAAATAATAATGAGTTCAATAAATGTCATTGTGGAACAATTCTGGCCCATTACTGAGCTCAGGTATCTTCAGTTTTCATATTAATATGAAGTAGTTTGAATGGTCACTGATAAGACAGCTTCTAAAATAACACCGCGGTTCAAAGTAAAGTTTATTTGTCATCTAAAAAGAGGAGCTGTTTGTGGGTGTAATGATGAAGAACAACAAAAGAAAAGGAATGAAAGAAAACACATAAAATGTTGTCAAATTGCTTGAACACAACTCAATATGTTGTACAAAATGATTGCATGCAGATGCTATAATTATCACCAAGACCAAATGTATTCAA
Organism: Scarus forsteni; assembly: GCA_036419115.1. Taxonomy (NCBI): domain Eukaryota; kingdom Metazoa; phylum Chordata; class Actinopteri; order Labriformes; family Labridae; genus Scarus; species Scarus forsteni. Next base: position 52,132,585 of record JAZDUH010000066.1, on the reverse strand, counting down.
GTCCTGTTTGTTTATTTTAACACAGTAACTTAGAAATTACTGTAATGCAATTAAATATCTTTATTTGTGAAGGGTTAGTGTCTGATTATTAATTAGACTTAAAGATGATTTGTCCAATGAGATGGGGTGGTAAAGGGTTAAAAAAAATATCTGCCATGGGAAGAGAATATCTCACATGCAGAATTTCAGACAATGAATCAGGCAAATTATACGCTCACGTGCCAGATCTAGTATTTCTCATGCATGTAAATTTGTTATGTAATGCCCACTGAGTTACACCATTAAATGCATTCATGGAACCTGTAGTATGATGCTCTGAACATCATAGAGCTGAACGGGGGCTGAACACAACCCAGTCATAAGATCAACAATCAGCCCATATGTATGTGTACACAGCACTGCTGTATTTGGGTATGATTCAGTTGATGGGACTGAAGCGACATTTCAAAATGAGGATGCACACTTCGCACACTGTTTCAGGTGGGAGAGCCTTATCCCATAAGTACAGTAAGTTATCTCATGGTTTCATTTCAGTTGCATCTTAGTGAAAATAATTTTGAATTACTGCAATTTTTACTCAAAAATGAGGCATCCTTTTATGAAAAACATGTCCATCATACCATTAATCATAAAATCAATTAAAAATATATGTTAATATGTTGGAAACAAGTTTATGAAAAGGAGAACCAAGAAAAAATGGAGATAATTTCATACATCATGCTTTTTCAGTTCTTTAAAACAGACTGGGTCAATTTAAGCCGGGAGGACAACAGGTGTGACTATTTGCTGCCTTTAAAATATTGAAATGGTTTTAAAACAATATCCTGATCAAACTTTGACATAAAACTGTCTGTGATATCCCATCAATTTGTGTGCCTCTGATAATAAACTTAGTGAAAATAATACTGAATCTGTTTTTAACTCATAAATAAGGTTAAATTTGATGTAAATCAGGAGTATCATACCATATATTACCAAAAAAGTAAAATATATGACAATATATTTGAAACAAGTTCACTAAAAAGGAGAAGCAAAAGCATTGAAGATAATTTTATACGTCATGCTTTATAAGCAATCAAAACAGACTGGGACGATTTGACCCAAGAGGACAAGAGGTGCTTAGTAATAATGATGCCAATGCGTGGGTTAAGTGTACACAACTTCATCCGTTTCAACGAGAACATGTTTTACTTTAATCATGTCAAGCCAGACAGCATTAACAGTTTCAGGTTTAACCTCATATATGAAAGAACTTTGGACCCTTGTTTCCATTCCCTTTACAGAGCTTCCAGCAGTAGTGACACAGCTGAAAGATGTCACAGAAAATCCACCTGTTCAACACCCACACCATCTGTAGACCCACCAGTTTCTTTCTTCAAGTATTGTCTGACCCTGTAGACATAGCAAATACCTCAAAATGCATGGATACTGTGGGTTATTTACCCATAGGGAAAGGGGTTTCGCTACATTTTCCCTCTGCATCTTTAGATTGTGCGCATCAGCTAGAAAGAAAGCATATTCATCAACTTTGTGTTGCATGTGTACCATTAATGATGGATTATGATGAAGCCCAAGATTTCTCCTGTTATGAAGTTAGTCTGTAGACTGCAGGCCTATGTATATTCACTGCATAGATTAATAAATTCTAAATAATATTGTGTGTAATTGTTTTATCCTTATTTGGTGCCTCTTGTGCCTCTTGTGCCAGACTATGATTTAAAATTCTCAAACAAAAGCTGGAGTCTCTGCTGACTGCAAGTTCAGCATTGTAGGGGATCAGACATTTGGGATCTCACAATGCTCATCCACAGTGGAGAAACACTGTCTGATTCACGTTTGACGAGGAGGCAGTCACGACCTCACAAAGATGTAGTCAACAAACTGGATATCACAAAGCTTGATGCTGTAGTTGGTGAGTGCATTTAATTAAAGACAAAACTCCTTCTAAAGTAAGTCTAAACATTTTGTTTTCCTCCCTCTTTCATCAGCAAATGACTGTAATGTTCCATGTAATTATTATTTTAAAAATAGTAAATAACTATTTATTTACATTAGAACCTTTAAAAAAACGATGTTTAAAAAGTGCTTTAACAGAGATAACAAAAGCTGAAAAAGGTGGAACTCTGGGTACAATAAAATTAAACAGGTCAAACAGAGACCAAAAGACTAAGAGGATAAAGCAGGGTCATGTTACTTAAAGCAACAAAAGAAAACAAACTGGTGAGCTGGAAATAGCTGACATAATTTTCAGAAGAAGAACATTGGTGAAGAAGGCATTTCGTTTTATGTAAAATTACAGGACAATAAATAGATCATATATTTATAAATACATACATTTATGACAGTTGATAGTTGACCACATCACATGAGGGAAATGGAAAACGAGGGCAGAAAGAGGATGGCTCAAAGAGAAAAGAATAAATACATCCAATAAAATAGAATAAAAAATAACAATAATAATAAAGGGAGTATATTAAAAGAAAAAAGATGGTAAAAACAAGACCAAGACGATGAGACCAGTGAGGATAATAAGAAAAGAGGAGTTTAAAAACTAGTTCAACAGGTAATTGTAAATCAAAACATGTAGATAAAATAAATAGCTAACATTGATGATAAATGAGTATGTAAGTAACAAAAGGATAATGTAAAAGCAAGTCTGAAAAAGCTAGCTTTAAGATGCGATTTAAAAGATGTCACTGATTCTGCATGCTTTTAGTCTTAGGGCATGGTTTCCAAAGTCGAGGAGCTTTGACAGACAAGGCCCGATCACCATCATGGTAGTCTTCAGCTTCGACTTTGGAGCAGCCAAAAGGCCCCCCCGGAGGCTCAGAAGGTGTCAGTAATTCAGAGATGTAGGCTGGAGCCAGATCTGTAAGGGCTTTAAAAGTGATCAGTAAAGTCTTAAAATGGATTCATAAGTGAAGAGAAAGCAAGTGGAGAGAAGCAAGGACAGCAGTGATGTGATGTCATCTGTTAAAATCAGTTAAAAGTCCAATAGGAGATGATATTGGTTCAATCACTGTCACTTTAAATATAGAAATACATAGTTATAATGACATAGAGTCACTTACTCACTCACACACTATCAATACTGAAATAAATTCTAAAAAAATAGTTATCGGATCCTTTAATGCTTCATTGTTAACTTATGATTGATTTAATCTTTATAGTACTCACCAGCACCTTCCTCTATTAAACCTGCCCACTTCATACCAGAGGAACCAGAGTCTCTGGCTAATCCCATTTAAAAGAAGATCATGCTCTGAGAGTACGTTGTTTTATTGAGAGTGGTTATGAACTGTTCAAAATACATAATGCATTCGTACATTTGGTCATCGTACGGAAATGTTTTACATATAAAATGGCTCTCAAAAATATTTAAAGCAATCATTACTTATTTATTTTGATGATCTGTCCGTCTCTGTTCAGCTCTCCAAACTGAACTCATATAATCACTCCTATTTATAAAATGTCATAGGGAGCTTTAAAGACATCCACCTGTAGTAAATATTAAAACACAAGACCCTGTGCTCATTAAAAACACCCTTAAATTTCTTGGTTTTACTCCTCACAGACTCTCGCTGAGCTCCCACAGTTTCTTGGCTGCAGCGTCGTTCTTCGCCTGATCACACAGCTCCCTCACAGTGCAGTTGGAGAAGTAGCGTCCGCTCAGGGGTTCGAGTCCCTCCTGCAGGGCGCAGTGCAGCATGGTCTGAGCTCCCTGCTCTTGGTTCTTGAAGAAGCACATCGTCAAGGGCTTCAAGATAAGCTGCAGCAAAAAGATTGTGTTCCTGGCCAGCTCAGTGTTAATCGCTCCTAAAATAAAAAAAAAAAAAAACAATTTCTGTCAAACAACCGAGAGCAAGGTGAATTTTATTTCCATTTAATATGATTAAAGTTAAGAAATGACAATATTGATGCCTGTTTGATAACAGAGCAACAATCAGAAGCTCTGCAAAGGATCATCTCATTGACACAAAGTTTGAATGTTGTCACTCTTACCTGGGTGGAGGGAGTAACACGTGACCTTGGTGCCTTTCAGTCTCTTAGCGAGCTCGTGGGTGAAGAGGACGTTGCACAGCTTACTGTCAGAATAAATCTGAAACTCATCCCTAAACGACGTCCCAAGTCCCAGAGCTTTGTGCTTGTTCAGGCAGTCAAAGTCTATCTTCCCCCAGTTATGACCCACTGATGACACATTGACCACCCGGCTAGGCTCGGACGCCTTCAAACGATCTAGCAGCAGATTGGTCAGCAGGAAGTGACCGATGTGATTGACGCCAAACATAGGCCCAAGTCCGTCCTCTGTACGACCCTGCATGTAAATACCTGGAACAAATAAAATATGAACATAAGATCCATTTTGCATTCACTGAAAAAAATATCTTCCGCAAGGAGGCTTTGTTTTTGCCAGGGTCTGTCTGTTTGTTTGTCTTAAGGAAGACAATGCAAACACTACTGCATGGATTTACATGAACATTTTAATAAAGGTGGGGTTTGGTCCAAGAAAGAAGGTATTTTAGTTTGGTGTTGATCCAATCCAGGTTGACGTCACAAAAAAACATTTAAGTTTATAATGGCAAATCTCATGCACTTCAGTCATTATGGGAACTGTAGTTGACTTTGCAAACTGGCGTAAATATTTTTCAAGTCTATGTCACTACATTTCCCATCTTCCCTTGCAGTGCCAGAGGAAGACTTCTGCTAACACAACAGCGAACAAACGCATGGTAAATAGGCATGTTTTTTTCTGATTTTGTAACAGGGATGCTGATAACTTTTGAGATCCAATAGTATCCTGCTGCAGCCTTGCAGACAGCACTCTCAGGACTGTCAGTTTTTCACAACAGCGTCACCCAGTGAATTGGAGTGAATTTGCAGGGCAAACAGGGTTAGGGTTAGGGTTGACCTTCTCATTGCGCATGTGCAACTAAGGGGAGTGAGAGTGTACTCCACTGTCCAACTAAAGTAGAAAAGCCACTGCCGCAGCTGCTTTTCTAGTTTGTAAATATTGTTTTTAAAAACTCCATTGGCTAAATTAGCTTTCGAAATATCTGCAGATAGGATATCAGCAAAATAGCCAACATTATGAATCCCTATTGGCCCTTTTCCTCTATCACGCCTTGGCCTTACTCTACTCGGCCCTACTTGATTTGCAGCGTGTTTCCACTAGCCTGGTACCTCCTAAAACAAGCTAGTTTTAGTACCTACTCCGCTCTGGCTCCAAGCGAGCTGAGTCGTTACTAAAAGATGACGTCACTGACTGCCGGCTACTGATTGGTCAGACAATGACATCATCAATGAGTCATGAGCACGACGACCTAGCATTCTAGCGTTAGCATCATCAAAAACTCACCAAAACGGGCACACACCTCCGGTATGCCAAAAAATTTGATAAAATGAAAAAATTAAACCCAAACATGTCAAAATGTGCTCTCTAGCGCCACCTATAGGCAAAAAACACTGAAATGGCTGTAACTTCCACTAGGAATGTAGTAGAGAGATGAAACTAACACCAAAATGTTCGTCTCATCAAGACCCACAAATCTCGTGCTGACACCCCTGACCTATCTCAAACAGGAAGTTGGCAATTTGCCCTTCAAAGTAAAATTTCAGAGTAAAAATATGCTGGACGAAAAAATTATCTCCTCCTACACCTGACACGGTTGCAGGTAGGACCCAGAAGCAAGCAGTTTGATTAGAACAGTCTTTATTAACCAAGTTCAGAAACAGTTCAGTGCGGGCTGCGAACCCGCGACCAGGAGATCTGTGGACAGGCGCTCTCCTGACTGAGCTAACCCGGAGCTGTACAGCTGTCGGTTCCCACAGCCTTTTCAGGGAAGAGGCTGAGGACGGAGAGGAGCTCAAACAGTCTTTACAGGGGAGTAGCTGATTCTTGAGCGGGGCTTCAACCCGCAACAGCGAACTTAAGAGGTGAACACTCCTCTGATTGCAGCACCTCAGAGGAGTCCAAAACTGACACCCACACCGTTGAAACAGAGAACAGGCTGTGGCTTGAGCGGGGGTCGAACCCGCGACAGCTCGGTCCACAGTCGGGCGCCTTACCGACTGAGCCACCCAGGCGATGCAGTGACAGAAGCTCACACAGTCTTTATAGAAAGAGGTGAAGCAGGCTTGACTCACGCACAGACGAGCTGAGGCACTCAGGAACACTTGGAGGGATACAGGCGAACTCGCGTTGTCGAAGACAGGCAGGAAGTCAGACACCAGGCGATTGGCACAACGTAGAGCAGACTGGGTTCGGCAACTGGAGACGGAAGCAGGGTCAGGTACCAGACGTGGGTCACAACGTAGAGCGGGCTGGATTCGGCAACAGGAGACGGAAGCAGGGTCAGATACCAGACGTGGGTCACAACGTAGAGCAGACTGGGTTCGGCAACTGGAGACGGAAGCAGGGTCAGATACCAGACGTGGGTCACAACGTAGAGCGGGCTGGATTCGGCAACAGGAGACTTCAGCAGGATCGAAAGCCGGGGATTCAGACAGGCGGATGAATACAGGACAGAAGCTAGTCGATACCTTGGAGTCGAGCCGAGGGTCAGGCGTATGAGGCAGAGTCTGGGACGAAACTGGTCGGCAACGGGTGATCAATCCGGGAAACAAGTCTGGACCTTTCAGCATGAGTGCGACGACAGTCTGACCCTGGTTGAGTGTGGAGCTGGGGCTTTTGTAGCTGGCTTGATTACGGGAGATGAGGTGCAGGTGTGAGCAGCAATACAGGTGAGGTGAGTCTGGGCTAATTAGGGTGCAACAGGGAGTGACAGGCTGCGGGTGAGACTGAGGCTGAAGACTGAGATTGTGACAGAACCCCCCCCTCAAGGGACGGCTCCCGACGTCCACAACATCAACAGGGGTGGGGGGGGTGGGAAGAGTACCTAGTACTCCTCCGAGGCGGAGTCCTCACGGACGTCAGGTGGATGGGGAACCTCCTCCTCCTCTTCAGAGTCCTCCGCGGTGGGAGAGCCTACAGGACTGGCGAGTGAGGGTTGCTGAGCTGGACGTCCCCGCCTTCCTAGGGACGGCTGCTCCGGATGGTCCACGTGAAACTGCCGCACCAAGGCTTTATCAAGGACGTCCCGGGAAGGTACCCATGATCTCTCCTCTGGACCATATCCTTCCCAGTCCACGAGGTACTGTAGGCCTCTTCCTCGCCGACGGGAACGGAGCAGACGACGGATGGTGAATGCCGGACCTCCGTCGATGATGCGTGGAGGAGGAGGAGGAGCCACGACTGGAGACAGGGGACTCTCATGGACCGGTTTAATCTTGGAGACATGGAAGGTGGGATGGACCCTCATGGATCGGGGAAGGGCCAGCCTCACTGCCGTCGGGTTAACGATTCTCTGTATGGAGAAAGGACCAACAAACTTAGGTGCGAGCTTCCTGCTCTCAACCCTAACAGGTAGGTCTTTGGTAGATAACCAAACTTTCTGACCTACCTGATAGGTTGGAGCAGGAGTCCGACGGCGGTTGGCAGAAGAGGAGTAACGATGGACGGCCCTCTTGAGTGCAGCCCTGGCTCGGGCCCATGTCCTTCTGCAACGACGGGCGAAGGCAAGGGCAGACGGGCAGGAGACCTCATTGTCCAAGGCCGGGAACAACGGGGCTGGTAGCCGTGACACACTGGAATGGGGACAAGCCAGTTGAGGAGGAGACCAGGGAGTTGTGGGCGTCCACCCATAGGAGCTGCTGAGACCATGTAGAAGGGTTCTGGGACACAGTGCACCAAGAGCCGCTCCATCTCTTGGTTCATCCGTTCCGATTGTCCGTTGGTTTGTGGATGGAAGCCAGAGGATAAGCTGGCGGTGGCTCCCAGGAGGTGGCAGAACTCCTTCCAAAAACTGGCGAGAACTGGGGCCCGATCCGACACCACGTCCACTGGAAGGCCATGGAGGCGAAAGAGGCGTGATGGAGGACCAGTTGTGCGGTTTCTTTGGCCGACGGAGCTTCTGCAGGGGATGAAGTGTGCCATCTTGAGAATCGGTCAACCACGGTGAGGATGGTGGTGTGACCATCGGAGGGAGGTAGTCCGTGACGAAGTCCAAGGATACATGGGACCAAGGACGATGTGGAATAGGCAGAGGTTGGAGGAGACCGGCAGGAGCCTGGTGAGAGGGCTTGTGTTGGGAGCAAACCTGGCAGGCTTTAACGAAGTCCCGAGTGTCTTCCTCCAGATTGGGCCACCAGAACCTCTGCCGGAGAACCTCCTGAGTCTTGAAGGGATCCAGGGTGACAGGTCAGATTCGAGAGTGGGCCCATTGCAGAACCTCAGCCCGAAGGCCGTCAGGCACGCAGAGACAGTGCGGAGGACAAGCACTAGGACCAGTCTGCTCCTGGGAGGCAGCCTTGTCTCTTTCCTCGATGTCCCAGGTGAGGGGTAGCGGCGACACAGGCGGAAGCCAGAATGGCGGCAGGTTTCTCTGGGTTGTCCTCGTCTCTGAGGTACTGACGAGAGAGGGCGTCAGGTTTGGTGTTGCGGGAGCCAGGTCTATAGGACAAGGTGAAGTTAAACCTTGAGAAGAACAGGGACCACCGGGCTTGACGGGCATTCAGTCTCTTGGCCGTTTTGATGTACTCCAAATTCTTATGGTCGGTCCAAACCAGAAACGGATCCTTGGCCCCCTCCAGCCAGTGTCTCCACTCCTCCAGGGCTAACTTGACAGCCAGGAGCTCACGGTTGCCGATGTCGTAGTTTCTCTCTGCCGGGGTCAATCGACGAGAGAAGAAGGCGCAGGGATGGAGCTTGTGGTCTGACGGGGATCGTTGGGACAGAACACCTCCGACTCCCACATCGGAGGCGTCTACCTCCACCAGGAACTGGAGATCAGGATCGGGCATTTGGAGGATGGGAGCAGTGGTGAATCTTTCCTTCAGGGTGCGAAAGGCAGTGTCTGCATCAGGAGACCAAAGGTAAGTTTTCTTGCTGCTGGTGAGTGCAGTGAGGGGAGCAGCGACAGTGCTGTAGTTTCTGATGAACCTGCGGTAGAAGTTGGCAAAGCCCAGGAACCTTTGAAGTTGCTTGCGGGACTCAGGGACAGGCCAGGAGGTAACGGCAGAGACCTTAGCCGGGTCCATTTGGATGTGACCTTGTGAAATGATGAAGCCCAGGAAGGAGACTGTGGGGACGTGGAATTCACATTTCTCCGCTTTAACAAAAAGTGAGTTTTCAAGAAGTCTCTGCAGCACGGACTGGACCTGATGCACATGGTCACTGAGGTTCTTCGAGAAGATGAGGATGTCGTCGAGGTAGATGAAGGCGTTTGTTCAGCATGTCCCTGAGTACGTCATTCACCAAGGCCTGAAACACTGCAGGGGCATTGGTTAATCCAAAGGGCATCACCAAGTACTCATAATGTCCGATGGGGGTGTTGAAGGCCGTCTTCCACTCGTCCCCCTCCCTGATGCGGACGAGATGGTAGGCATTCCTGAGGTCGAGTTTGGTGAATACAGTGGCTCCCTGAAGCAACTCGAATGCAGAGGAGATGAGAGGCAGGGGATAACGGTTTTTAACCGTAATGTCGTTAAGTCCTCTGTAGTCGATGCAGGGCCTCAGGGAGTGGTCTTTCTTCTCGACGAAGAAGAACCCTGCACCAGCAGGGGACGAGGAGGGGCGGATGATGCCAGCGGCCAGAGAGTTCTCAATGTACTCCTCCATCGCCTTTCTTTCTGGAGCCGAAAGGGAAAACAGCCTTCCCTTTGGAGGTGAGGTGCCCGGAAGGAGGTCAATGGCACAATCATACGGACGATGAGGAGGCAGAGAAGTGGCATTGACCTTGCTAAACACAGCGCTGAAGTCGTGATACTCGGGGGGCACACTGGAGAGTTCAGGCTGGACCTTGGAACAGACAGATGGGTGTGGGGACAAGGCATCCTTCAGGCAGGTGAGATGACAGGAGGACCCCCAACCACGGATGGAGCCAGTTGACCAGTCCAAGACAGGGTTGTGTCGTCGAAGCCAGGGATAGCCGAGGACCAGCGGCACCTCAGGATGATCAAGCACGTGGAACTGGATGGTCTCTTTGTGGTTTCCTGAGATGAGCATGGTGACAGGGGAAGTTTGGTGACTGATTACCCCCATCTCGTGGCCATCCAAGGCTCTGGCAGCAATGGAGTGATTGAGGGGAACCAGACTTAATCCGAGTTGTTCAGCAACCCTTTTGCTGATTAAGCAGGAATCGGACCCAGAGTCAATGAGGGTAGCCAGGGTCTGAGGTCCGTCAGGCAGGAGCAGGCGAGCAGGAAGGGAAGGACGAAGGACTTGAGGAGTCTGGGAGGATGAGCTCACTCGTACCTCCTCCCTTACGAGTGAGCTCTCTCTTTTACCGGGCAGTCTTTGACAAAATGTCCTTGTCCTCCACAGTAAAGGCAGAGTTGAGAGGAGACTCGTCGCTTCCTCTCGGCTGGGGTGAGGGAGGTACGGCCCAGCTGCATGGGTTCGGGGTCCCTCACCAAGGGAGCAGAAGCCTGTTGGGGTGCACTCCTGTGTGGTGGGCAGGTGATGGACAGATGAGTCGGGACGGAGCTCCTAGCTCCTCTTCTGGCCCTGATGCGGAGATCGATCCGGGTGGCGAGGTCGATGATGCCATCCAGGGTCGAAGGGAGTTCATGGGAAACCAGAGCGTCTTTAATGTAATCTGCCAGTCCATGAACAAAGGCATCAATTTGGGCCGAAGAGTTCCACCCACTGCGGCTGGCTTGAGTGCGGAAGTCTATGGAGAAGTCAGCCACCGACCGTCGACCTTGTTGAAGCTTCAGAAGGCCCGCTGCAACTCCTGCCCTATCAGGATTCAGTCCAAACACTTTGCGAAGTTCAGAGGTGAATGTGAGGAAACTGGAACAGGCAGGAGATTGACGATCCCACTCAGCGGTTCCCCAGAGTCTCGCACGCCCAGTCAGGTGATTGATGGTGTAGGCAACCTTTGCAGCTTCAGAGGAGAAGGTGCGGGGCTGTAGAGCGAAGAGCAGGGTGCAGTTGGTGATGAAGGCAGAACAGGTCTCAGGTTCACCATCATATCGTTCAGGAGAGCCCACTCGTGGTTCTGGAGAAGCAGGCGATACAGCAGGCTGAGGAACAGGTGCAGGGGTTGGAGTTGGTGGTGACTCTCGAAGCCTGGAGGCGAGATCAGTGACAGTCTGGGTGAGAGTATCCACAGCACTCTGCAGGTGGCTGGTTGACGTGGCAATTAGCCCCTCATGATGAGCCAGCACCCCTTCAACTCTTTCCAGTCTGTCCATTGCTGATGGTGAACTGCTCGCTGGGTCCATCTTCTGGTCAGACTGTACTGACACGGTTGCAGGTAGGACCCAGAAGCAAGCAGTTTGATTAGAACAGTCTTTATTAACCAAGTTCAGAAACAGTTCAGTGCGGGCTGCGAACCCGCGACCAGGAGATCTGTGGACAGGCGCTCTCCTGACTGAGCTAACCCGGAGCTGTACAGCTGTCGGTTCCCACAGCCTTTTCAGGGAAGAGGCTGAGGACGGAGAGGAGCTCAAACAGTCTTTACAGGGGAGTAGCTGATTCTTGAGCGGGGCTTCAACCGCAACAGCGAACTTAAGAGGTGAACACTCCTCTGATTGCAGCACCTCAGAGGAGTCAAAACTGACACACCCACACCGTTGAAACAGAGAACAGGCTGTGGCTTGAGCGGGGGTCGAACCCGCGACAGCTCGGTCCACAGTCGGGCGCCTTACCGACTGAGCCACCCAGGCGATGCAGTGACAGAAGCTCACACAGTCTTTATAGAAAGAGGTGAAGCAGGCTTGACTCACGCACAGACGAGCTGAGGCGCTCAGGAACACTTGGAGGAGGGATTCAGGCGAACTCGCGTTGTCGAAGACAGGCAGGAAGTCAGACACCAGGCGATTGGCACAACGTAGAGCAGACTGGGTTCGGCAACTGGAGACGGAAGCAGGGTCAGGTACCAGACGTGGGTCACAAAGTAGAGCGGGCTGGATTCGGCAACAGGAGACGGAAGCAGGGTCAGATACCAGACTTGGGTCACAACGAGAGCAGACTGGGTTCGCAACTGGAGGCGGAAGCAGGGTCAGATACCAGGCGTGGGTCTGGCGTGAAGCGGGCTGGATTCGGCAACAGGAGACTTCAGCAGGATCGAAAGCCGGGGATTCAGACAGGCGGATGAATACAGGACAGAAGCTAGTCGATACCTTGGAGTCGAGCCGAGGGTCAGGCGTATGAGGCAGAGTCTGGGACGAAACTGGTCGGCAACGGGTGATCAATCCGGGAAACAAGTCTGGACCTTTCAGCATGAGTGCGACGACAGTCTGACCCTGGTTGAGTGTGGAGCTGGGGCTTTTGTAGCTGGCTTGATTACGGGAGATGAGGTGCAGGTGTGAGCAGCAACACAGGTGAGGTGAGTCTGGGCTAATTAGGGTGCAACAGGGAGTGACAGGCTGCGGGTGAGACTGAGGCTGAAGACTGAGATTGTGACAACACCGTAAATGGTATCAGCTTGAAATGCAGACTGATGAGAGAGAAGACATTGATGAACAAATGTTATGAAAGGATTTGTTGTTTCTCAAATGGTTTCCGAATGGCAAGCTCTCTAGCGCCACCTATGGACAAACACCACAAAAATGGCTATAACTTCCACTAGGAATGTGGTAGAAAGATGAGACCAACATCAAAAAAATTGCCGTCTCATCAAGACTCACAAATCTCGTGCTGACACCCCTGATCTATTTCAAACAGGAAGTTGGCAATTTGCCCTTCAAAGTAAAATTTCAGGTGAAAAATATGCCCAACGGAAAAATTATCTCCTCCTACACCGTAAATGGTATCAGTTTAAAACCAGGACAGATGATAGTGGGGACATTGATGTACAATAGTTGTAAAGAGATTTGTTGTTTCTCAAACGGTTTCCGAATGACGAGCCCTCAAAATTAGTCATGCTGAAACAGGCCTTACATAGACATGAATGGGGACCAATGGAATAGCAAGAGACATCCTGTGCCAGTTGGGCCTTTACAGAAAAGACGAAACACAATTCAGCTTTTAAAGTTACATTACTGGATTCCTGACAAAATTTCACATAACAAGGTCATATTTTTAGAGAGATTGAGTCAAAATTGTGGCATCTATGAGGAGTTGTTTCACAAGTTTCGACTCGGAGCGCAGGTCTCTCTGAGCAGTTTGGCCGCAGACCAAAAGTGATTGAACTCTGTCGTTGATCTTCACAGCTGATGATGTCACTAAAGGAGGAGCAATACAATGTCTCATTCACATTCCATTGTAAACACAGGCTTTAGACAGAGCTGCAGATACACATTTCAGTCTAATTTAAAGTATTTTAAAGGGATGAAAAGGGATGAAACCCTCAAAATGGAGGTCAACGGGCCATGAGGGACCTACGAGACAGCGAGGACCCGTCCAATGCTGCTTGCAGCTTTCATTTAGACTTGATTTTTTTGTAAACACCTGATCCTGCAGATATTTACCAACTAATGTGTACTAGAAAATCTCTTCATCTCTCTTGTCAGTCACACAAAATCTTATCATTTCTATTTAGCAGCATTACACAGAGGTCTCTGCAGAACATATGGCGTGATGATGGCAGTCATCTTTTTTCAGAGGCTCTACCAAAACCTTTGCTCTACATCTACATCACCGCCCACTCTTGAAGATCAGGATTTGCAGTTGAAACTCAAAAAGGTATGTTCATCTTAACCATGGGACTATGCACTCCCATGGTTAATGTTATGATGTCTATAAATTGTAAATTGTGTTAATGATTTTGAATTCTTAATTATGATCATTACAGTGCTTTAGTTTTTGGACCAGATTTTAAAAAGCATGCTTCAAAGCATTCTGTGCGACCTACACCAGAGGGAGGGCAGGACGCTGCTGCATCTTCAGCTGTGAGCTTACCTGTAACATCCAAACATTGTATGCAGCTAATCCAGCTGATTTTTGATGCAGTCTCAGTTTATAAACTGCTATTGTGGTGGGACAGAGAGCCAAACTTTTTTAACAGAGATGTGTCATCAATAAATCTTCTTAAAAGAGGGAGCTGATAAATTGTGCCCCTCGTTTTTGAAGTGGTGGGATTTTGCACTTTTTATTTTCATTCACTAGACAGGACAGAAGTCCTCTGAAGCCATTGCCTGTCTTGTGAATTTGAAACTGTTGATCCATGACACTTATGTACTATTAACCAAATTCATGTTTGAGAACATTATTTAAGCTCCAGTGTTTGGTCTGACTCAAGGTCACAGACCTCACACTACAGTAGGACATTTGAAAATTACGCATATGATCAAGTAGTTTTTAAGCTTTAACTGGTGGACATGTTAACCTGCCATTGTTTCTGGAACTGTTGCATCTTAGAAATGTGGATTATGTCTGCTTGTGAGCATGTAGTTGATGACCTCAACTTAATTCAGTTCAACTCAAACTTTATTTGTAAAGCAAATTTAAAACAACTGGAGGTGACCAAAGTGCTGAACAGACTAAAATAAAAACAGCACCAATGACAATTAACAACAATTAAAAACTGCAAATATGAAATAAAAAGCAGTACAGATATAATTAAAAAAATAAAATTAAAAAAAACAGTGTAGGTACAAAATAAAATAGTATACGCCATTCAACTGTGATTGAAGGCCAGGGAGAAGAGGTGAGCCTTTAAAGACGATTTTAAAACCTCAATTGATCCTGCAGAACAGATATGAAAGGGCTGATTGTTCCAGAGCCAAGGGGCAGCTACACAAATGTAAAACTTCTCTTCATTAAAAAGCTGTATTCATATAAGCATTTAAACAGTGAATTCAAGCACTGCTGTTTGAAAGTCTAATTACATGATGCAGAGGGTGAATTTTTGCACCACTTTAGAGATTATCAGGACATATCCTGAAAAGAGACAGCGTAAAACATCCCAGAATTTCCTGCGTAGGGGTAAGATGAGCACTTTAAGAGTTTCTTCTGCCCCCAGTGGACACAGCCCTCAACAGCTTGATAACAAATTGTCAAAACTGGAAGTGTCACAGCATTGTACGAGCCAAGACACGCAGGCAGCATTTGTACATTCAATGCTCATGTACTGTTATCGAGCACTGGCTTGTCATGTGGATTTATTCCTCAAAGAAAACTTTTCTTTACTGTATTTTGTATGTTTATATTGTTTTTTATTTAAAGAAATTTTAAAGTTTTATGTTCTGTGTTTGCATGCTCTAATATTCTATTGATGTATAAACTCTTTAGTTTTCAAATTTGTCTGCTGATGTGAGGACATTCTTGCAGTTTCACATGAATCACATAAATACGCCAGAAATGATATATATTCTATACAATGTTTATTTTTCATTTGAAGATGTTTATTACATATGGTTTTATATATTTGTACTTTTACTATAATTACATTCTGTTAATGTGAACCAGTAAAAGACTGTTTTTCATAAGAGCACAGTTTTCACGTTTTTTAATAATAATTATATATATATTTTTAAATTTGCTGTTTCTGACCCTTTTTGTTGGTTTCAGATTATTTATGAATACGATAAACGTTTCTCAGAGGGGCTCCTTGGGTATTTTTGCCTGGGGCCCATGCACACTCTAGAATCACCCCTGGAATTATCCTTAGTCTTGTCCTCGTTTAATGATTCTGATATAGGATAACTTAAAAATATACACAGTAAAAGTTCTTCATACTATGCATGCAAGTAGTCTAGGAAGTGCTAAGTTCAGCAGTACATGAATGATGGAGTACTTATAGGAAATAAGATTTTTACAGCACATCAGAAACGGGTGGAATTAATTTTGATCTTGTCCTCTATTAATGATTTTGACATAGGATTACACAGAAAGTACGCAGTGAAGGTACTTCACACTATGCATTCAGGTAGTCCAGGAAGTACTAAATTCAGCAGTATATGAATGATGGAGTACTTACGAGAAATACGCTTTTTATGCCACATCAAACTTGGGTGAATTATCCTTGATCTTGTCCTCAAGTATTTTGACAAAGGATCACTTGAAAAGTACACAGTAAAAGTACTTCATATTATGCATGTAGGTTGTAGGGGAAAAACTAAGTTCAGCAGTATATGAATGATGGACTTCTTATGGAAAATATTTTTTATGCCACATTAAAGTTTGGTGAATTATCCTTTGTCTTGTCCTCTGTTTAATGATTTTGACAGGATTACTTAAAATTTACTCAGTAAAAAACTTCATACTATGCATGCAGGTTGTCTAGGAAGTAGCTCCTAAGTTCAGCAGTATATTAATCATGGAGTTACAGTAAAATAAGATTTTTATAGCACATTAGAATCGGATGGAATACATTTGATCGTGTTCTCTGTTAATTATTTTGACAAAGCATTACTTTAAAAGTACTCAGTATTAGTACATCATACTATGCTGCAGGGGGAACAAGCTTGGGTGGTTGTCCTCCACTATCCTACAGACACTTCACCTCCCAGGAATCACAGATGCCCAGTAGAATAGAATAAAATATTATTGTCACCAGGCACCAGAATCTGTACAGTAAAGCATAGTTTGGCATATTCTGGCGATAAGCAACACAAAAATATATGTATATAATAAAATCGTAACAGTAGATGGGTATCAATGATGTTTTGGGCAGTTTTAATCAGTCTTTGCAGAGTGTCTCCAGGCAAGATGCTTTCAATCACTGCTTTGTAAAAGCACAACAACTTGGCGCTGGAATTTACTTTATTTAATTTGCTTGAAATACTCAAAAGTAGTATGATAAAACTTCCAGAGCTAACATTGACAAATACCCTTGCATCCGTATTGATTTTGAACACTCAAAATGGTTACAGCGTCTCCCTTCGAGCCAAGAAGAGCCTTTTGAAACATCCAGTTATAGCAGGATATATTTGTACGACAACAAAACTGTTAACACTACAGCTTTGTTATGCAGCTGAACATCACTGTGTGTCTGTGAATTGGAGAAAATGTGGTATTTCTCAGCAGTGAGCCTCCACACAGAGTAAACAGCTGACAGGAAACAGCAGCACTTTCACCGGAAAGGAGGAGCTGCGGTTTTATTGTCGATGGAGAGCTGCTGTAATGGCGGTGCCTCGTCGCTCTTCGCAGCAGCAACAACAGCAAAACACCCTGCAGTCCCCGCCGAGAAACAGCTCTCTTTCGGGCGCTCCTCCGGCCTCTCCGCCGATGGCTCTGATGACCTCGGCCGTGGGAGCCCCGGAGAGTGAGCGGGAGTGCAGCGGGGGGATGGAGATGGCCCTGGCCTCCCCGGACCTCCCAGCCCCGGTCCTGGCGAGCAGTGCCAGCTTCAGCACGACAACCTCCGGCGGCGGCAGCAGCAGCGTCTCCAGCCCCGGGTCGGGAGCCGCGAGCCCCACGGACGGGAGCAGCGGCATCGGCGGGGCGTTCAGGGAGCTGTTCGAGGCCTGTCGTAATGGAGACGTGTCCCGGGTGAAGAGGCTGGTGGACTCGGTGAACGTAAACGCGAAGGACATGGCTGGTCGAAAATCTACCCCCCTTCATTTCGCTGCGGGTACTGACATGCTAAGCTAATAATACAGCAGCCCACTGTGTTTTTAACCACTATAGTCAGTCTAATGTGACAAAAAGCTGACACTTTGTTGGGTTTTATCGATATTTATACGACCGAGTCCGTGTTTTAAAGCTGTATTTTCGGTCGATGTCTGTTATTATTACAAAATTCATCGCATGGATTCGTAGCTTAGCATCGTTGCTAACGAGCTAATCTGACGTCCACTCTCATTTAAATATCAAACAGATTATACCAGCATTTGTAGCTCTCATTAATGCAAGCATTAAACAAACACATTTTAACATTAAATTTAGCTGAAGTAACTATGTACATGACGGTATGTCGATGTTTTATATAAGCTACAGCTGCAATACGACGTATGCTAATGTTTTGTTAAGTTTGCGTTAGCTATAAGGTAACCACAACAACACATTAAACTCAGTGACACGCTGTCTGCATTAAACCTCTTATAAGATAATCTTCTTATCTTTACAGGAAATTTTAACCAGTAGAGTATTAACTTTAAAACAGCCCAATGTGGAAATAAAGTAAACAATTTTATCAGGGATGTGACAGAAAAATAAACAAAACACTAAAGTTAATTAAATATACATTAAAGACAGTCCTTATGATTATTTAGGAGAGTTAATTCCATCATTAGACTTAAAAAATCAAACAGTGCCACTTTTGTCCCAGATAAGAGTTACAGTAATATTATTCAATATATAAAGGTAATGATGTTATGATAACTTTATTTATATAGCACCTTGTAAAACAGATTTGTACAAAGTGCTTAGAAAGTTAATGGAAGAGAATAATACAATTTACATTATCAATCAGGTCAGAAACAAAATGGCATGAAAAAAATGCAAACACAGTAAATAAACAAGAATGAAGAATAAATCAGACAAAGAGAAAGAAAGGGATTACAGTCGTATCTCCAGAGACTTTCAGGATACCAAACTGGAAGCAATGTTATGATAAGAACTAATAATACATAATGGCAAGAAAACATGTGCCATTAGGAATGTAAGAAGTAATATGAGACCAAAATATTAAAGAACACATCATCAAAACAGTGGAGGTGAAAGACTGAGGAAAATTAAGACTGATGAGTAAGGGATGGAAAATGAGTAAGTCAAATAATAAAATTACAGAGAAAGGAAAAATTAAATGACTAAGAAAAGAAAGCATCTTGGATAAACTAGTATTTGAATAATGAGTAAGTAAGATTTAAAATTAGGCTAACTGAGGAAGTCTATAAAGGTACAAAACTTGCACATTTATAAAATAGATGAATTTTTATACTTATATGTTAGTGATAATAATGTGAGTTTTTATGGTTATGGTGTGATTTTCAGTGGTTGGAAATCAGCACAAGCCAAACTCTAGTGTTTGTGTGCTGCAGCAGATAAATGAGGTTGACCTTCAGCCACAATGGCAGGTACGAAAAAACAGTGATTTTTAGCATAAAGTAACATGATGAGTAGAGAAGTATACCAGACCACGAAGTAAATATATTATACATTCATACAAAACTACAGAATTATTATTGTGCATCTTAGTTTTAGTTTGAATTAGTTTTAATTTTAGTCTTAGTTTTAGATTAAGTACATTTATATGTGCCTTTAAAATTACAATCATGACTCTCTCTCTCTCTCCTCTTGCTCTTTATATGTATATCTTTCGATGGATAGATACGTTTACACATTAATTTGTTATTAGAAAATAGTTACTGCTAAAAAAAATATGTGTAGGCTGGATTCCTTAATCAAAATGCCACTGTGGCAAGTAGGTACAAAACCTAGTTTTCAACTGTTGTAAATAAAGTTTTTGAATATATACTTTTTCTGAATATCTCCAAACCAGTATCTAACTGAGAAGGCCAACACTTCTTGAGCTTAACCCCACGCTACAATAAAAGTTTTAGCAATAATTTAAGCGCAAATTTAGATAAAATGCAGCTAAATTTAATATACATGCAGCATCAATTCTGTTTTTCAAATTTGTTGCAATAACATTATTGTTAAGTGAAATGGATTAAAGTTCTATTTTTATGTGACATTGCAGTGTACCTCCATTGACCCCTCTTAACTAATTATAGACAATAAAGTTGGTAAGAACCTGAGAGTAAGAATGACACATTCAAATGTGATATTTAGGGCAAGGCAACACATCATTTTTTAGTACAATTTCTGTTGGTGTTTGGAAAAATCTGTAAAATATGTTTACATTAAGAACCGCCATCAGTGATGTGCCTTTTGACTACATGGTAATCTGTAGAGAATTATTAGTATAAACATAGAACCTGCATTTTTATTTTAGTCAGGATTCTTATCATTGATCAAAAGAAACGGCACTGACAATTTGCAAAACCACAGCAAAGGGGAAAAAAGTCCTAAGACCTGATATTAGGTTATTGTATTTGTTAAGAATTGCTGGCAGACACCTTTTCTGCAGTCTAAACTGAAGACTCAATTACATTACAGAGAAGATGGAAATAGTGAGTCCCAAGAAAAACACCCAGTCCTCCTTTTTTCTCTTAATATAAGTCAACTAATTTTTACTAGTTTAATGTACAAGTTCATGAGGTTTTTTTTTTGTTTTTTTTTTATTTTACCATTTCTGACATTTTATGGAAAAATAGGTGCATATCTTGTTGTGCCATTCAAGTTGAAATGCCTTTAAATAAATGTTTTCTATGGCTCAGCTCTGCTTGACGTCAGCATCTTTGTATATTGAAGGTATTTCAGGTGCATGCGACAGGTTGGTGTAAGATAAACTGTAACATCGGGGAGTGGTTTGTTTGAACAGAACTTACATTCTCTTGCAGGTTTTGGCAGAAAAGATGTGGTGGAGCACCTCTTGCAGACAGGAGCTAATGTTCACGCCAGAGACGATGGAGGACTTATCCCCCTCCATAACGCCTGCTCTTTTGGCCACGCAGAGGTCGTCAGCCTCCTCTTATGTCAGGGCGCTGACCCCAACGCCAGAGACAACTGGAACTACACTCCCTTACACGAGGCGGCCATCAAGGGAAAGATAGATGTCTGCATCGGTGAGGCTCCTTTTGACAATAACTAAATTGAGAAACAGTGTGTTACTGATGTTCGTTGAGACTTTTGTTTCATGAGATAAATACTTTTTATGGTAAAGTTTTGGAAAAGACCCCTGAAGACTAAGATTTATTTATCTAACAGACTCTAATCTGTGCAGCTGCTATGTTAGGAAACACGCAGCACAACAAGCAGCCCTCCAGTGGACACACATTTACAGATGGTTCACTCCAAATGTTAAAATGTCCAATTCTCTAATCCCGTCTGTTTTCTAGTGTTACTTCAACACGGAGCTGATCCAAACATTCGCAACACAGATGGCAAATCTGCTTTGGATCTCGCTGACCCCTCAGCCAAGGCAGTTCTCACCGGTCAGTCCCTCTTTACCTTTACCCTTTCACCCTGACACTTAACAGACTTACTGCCTGTTTTCTGTTGACACTCCCACAGAGTTCAGGACAATCCTTTTAGAGTGCCTGTATTGTAATACAGTAGCGGGGCAAAGCATTTTACAACATCACAAAACACAAAGTTACATCCAAGGTTAAGTGACGTCCTGCAACATTGTGTTCTTTGTTCATGTGTGTGTGTTTTTTTATTCAGTTAGGAGTGTGTTTATCATCTAGAATAAAAAGCAATTAATAATGTAATTTAATTTTTATGTTAATTTAGATCTGCAATGAAAACAATGCCCAACAAAGAACTGACAACTAACAATTATGTATTTTGTGTCTATAAAAGAGCCAATATAAAATAAATCAAACCAAAGTTCCTTAGTTTACGTCTTTGATACTGACTGTCACATGCTTGTCCTAAGTCCTTTAAGGTTATCTTAAACACAACATTTCCCAATGGATGGACTTTAAAACTACAGATGTGTATTTTGCTGCATTTTAGATATATATTTTGTAATGTTAAGCATTTGTAATCTTTCTTAGAAACAGAAATGCTAGACTGTAAATGCTACATTTAACTGTCAGAAGTAAGTTATCAATTATTCTTTTTTAGTACAAGAATGATTTCCTGTTTCATTTGAAATCTAGAGTTATACTCAAAATCAAATCAAATATAAAAGATGCAAAAAAAATCTGTTTGTGATTTAGATTTAGGATGGGTCTCGTGTACATGTAGGTGGGCCCTGGCTAACAAGGACCAGTGAATGAGGCTGCCATGAAGTGAAAATAATCATGGAATCATGGAAAGTGGTATCACTATAGCATATTTGTTTAGCCAACATAGTTTTTGTGGGGTAATTATGAGGCTTTAGGTGGCACCATGTACTGCTGTGTACCAGCTGTCTGCCCTCACATATCTCCTCCCAGGGATGAAGCTCACAAGGTCCTTTGTTGGTGATCAGTTACAAGTTCCATGGGCCTCTAGTATTGTCACTTAAGAAAACCCAAACTAACACTTAAAATATCTATGCTTGATCTGTATTGCAGTTCACATACAGTCTCCACCATTGCCATAAATCAGCTAAAATGGACGTTTTTTTTAACAGTTTCTGCATAAAAACTAGAGTTGTTCCTGTTCTTTGATATGCCCAAAGCTGTTATAATGACTTCTTATTATTTGAATAAAGAAGCAACAGTTGTTTAGTGAATTCAAACGAACAATAAAAATGTTGAAATCCTGAAGACTATTTTTGTTAACTAAGTCAAGGACTTCTGATAAAATTAAACTAATCAAAGTAGAAAAAATAACTACCTGTTTGTTTTTATTGTGGGGTATGCACACTTTACATTTTTGCTACAAACCTGCTCCAAGCAGCTTAAAAGTGGAGATTCAATATTAATAACAAATGGCAATATTATTAGAAAATGGATGCATAAATCGTCAGAGTGATGTAAACATGTTTAAGAGGCAAGTCACTGCAGCTTATTTAACACTTAAACATTTGCACTGGATCATTGATGTAATTAGTAAACCCAGTTCATGATGTTTCTTTCTTGACCTTTTTGCATTTTAAGATCTTATTCACTAGATTTACATCATTAGCTTAATGTCTGTTGGGAATAATCAACCATGCTGAGGTCTAACCTGACATCTCATCTGCTTTTCTGCAGGTGAATACAAGAAGGATGAGCTTCTGGAAGCTGCGCGGTAAGTCTCGCTCTGATTGTTCAGTTGTCACTTTTCCTGTTTGTTTGTGAAGTGCTCCAAAAATCACCATTCACTATTATGAATTAGCCCCACTGAAAGCGTCTGTATGGCACAGTAGTTTTTGATTTCATGAATTATTTAAAAGGTTTGTTTCCCAGAAAAAAAAGTGAAATGCTTTAAATTTACTGTGCATGTGATGTTGCGGTCTGCATCATCAGACTAATGAGGCCTTAGTTTGACCCAGCACTGAGTTCTGACATCCTTAACAGCCTGTGAAATGACGTTGAGATTATGGAGTGGTGATATTAATGGGAGGAATACTTAATGACAGCAGCCTTTCCAACCGTGTAATTACAGGAGCGGAAACGAAGAGAAGCTGATGGCCCTGCTGACTCCATTAAATGTTAACTGCCATGCAAGTGATGGACGCAAGGTAAATGAGCCACGTGTACCACACCACAAGCACTGAATACATGCCACAGCACTTTTTAAAACATCTCTGCATGTTAGGAAACCTTATTTGATGAAGGTGTTTTAAATATAGCAAGAAAGTGTCTGAGTCAGATGATGCAGCTAGAGAAGAATATGCCCAACAGTCATATTGAGGCTGGATTAGTTTGTGTTTTATGATCTTGGGGATTTATGTAATTGGATTTGTCAGAGGGTGTTAATGTGGACCACCTTACATTTGGACCCTCCACTGTGAAACGTAAACTTTTTTTTTTCTTTCAAGTGTGCATGCTTAAGTTTCCATCCATCATATCCATTTGCTTATTTCATCCCAACAGTCTTCAGCTGATTCATCTTTAGGTTTGTGTTTCCTGTTAGAATAGATTTTCACTGAATAAACACACCAAGGTTTAGTTGCTCGGGTTTGTTAAATCCAGATGAATTTTGTGCAACTAGATCAGCAAAACATAATCCGTAATCCCATAATCACGTTTCCAAGCCCTAATCTGGTGAAAACTTTTTTTTCTGATGTTAAAGTAGACTCACAGTGTGCCCACTTTAGGATGCCTGTGTAAAACTAGAAATCCCCTCCTTACACTGGAGAGTGTCTGGTCTTTTTTTAAAAAGTAAAGTCAATATTTTAACCCTCTTCTTACCTTATGAGTGAGTAATGTATTGCCTAAAAATCATCTTGAGTTCAGCCGTAGTAGTAACAACCACTTCATCACTGCATTGCAAATCAGCCTTCAGTTTTTCTACAGCCTCCTTGTTCATCACCACCTCTCTCTTAGCTGGAGTTCATTGTGGTGGTAGATTGTTCCACAGACTGTGGAGAGCTTAAGGAGAGGATATCTCCTTTCAACATGTTGTAATTAATTGACGTTCTGCCTCCACTCGAGTGTGATTATCTCTGTCTATTCATTATACTTGTTGACAAAACAGGGACACATGCCATAATCCTTACTTTAAATGTAAATTACAAAGTAAATGTAATGACAAAGTAGACTCCATGCTGACCGGTTCCAAGCCATTGCTTATCTGAACTTCTGTCTGTGGAAAAGCTTTTAGGGTTCAAACAAAAAAACTGGAAAGATTTTAGAAACACTTGCGCAATAACGATGCAGCAGACATTATAATGCAGTGCAAATTAGATCAGATCAATGTTGGCCAAGAGGGGGTGGCATTTATGTGATTCAGCTGTTTATTGTCAGTTTCTGGGGCATCCACCTTGTGATTTAGGCATCTTTGTTACCTGCCTGGATATATTGCATTGCATTTTATCTTTATCTTTTTTGATTAAGTGCTTCCAGATATATTTTTCCCTGTGAGAACTCATAAGTTGTACAAAACAATAACTGAGTTAAGCGAAATAGACCAAAACATGTGCAGGTACACAAGCAATGAAACAGCAGCTGCACTGTTAAACTGAGTCAAGTCAAGAACCTCCATGTATAAGGTAACCAACATTTAAATTGTAATGATCCAGTCTTTTTAATATTATTATTATGATTATTATTATTGCACAAAAGCACCAAAAACATCCCTTTAATATCCTTGCATTAGTGACCCAGGTGTTGTTTGAGCACACTTTATACATTAAACTTTATCCGATAAGCGTGTGACCACAGACACACCTTACTCAAGCACTATGCTGAAATCCACTTGTCAGAGTGGCCTTAGGCACAATACACACATCAGACGTCCTCATCAGTGAGTACAATAGTAAAGTCAATTCTAAACGTCTTTATATTTACACACTGTTTTATCTACGAAGCTCAGGCTTCTATCTTCCTTCACAGCTGCAGACTGGATGTTGAAGGAGGAAGAGAGTTCAGTTCGGAAGTTTCTCAAACTGTATTTTCTCAAATTCACCATACAGGTTTTTAAATATAAATTAAAAATACTCCACAATGAGATATTACAGAGGACACTCCACTTTCTCCGATGCCTTAACTGCGACATGTGTTGATAAAGCTGCCTGAAAGTCACCAGTTAACTTTTAAGAAACTAAGTTCACACTCATGCTAGGACCAGTAACTGTCCTGTGTCCTGTGGCCTGCACGATTACATCATGTGACACACTCAGACTGCAGACACACAATCACAGCTGGAGCAACACAGAGACATGGATAAAACTCAAGGTACCCATCCCCTACGTAAGGTTAACAAATGTAGAAGCAGTGTGCTGATGGTGTGGTAACCATCATCTGGCTTTATTGTTGCAATACTTGTAGAGTACTTCTCACAGAATGTAGTTGTATACAGCCTGAGCTCTCTGGTGTGCCCTCAAACTGCATCCTCCAGTAACACCTCCGCATTTTGGCAGGTATATTTACAGGAGCTGTCATGATGCTGGCTGATTTAAAAGCTAATTTGTAGAGAATCAGCAAGTATATGCTCAGCCTTAGAAGCTTGATGCTAGTTGCAGAATAGTTCAGTTAATCGAGTTCATACAAATCACATACACATGTATGTAATAAATAAAGAGCCCACCACCACCAACACTTCTGTTACAAACAGGAAAACGACAGTCACTGCACAGGTGTCCTTTATGATACATTTGCAAACAGCTTGAAGTAAAACATAAATCTAACAACCAGCTTCACCACATCATAAATATTCATTCATGCTAACGGCATTAAGTGTTGTCATTTCTAACCTTGTTTTCTTCCACAGCTGTTCAGCCCTGTCACTTGTGCAGTATGTTCAGTTTGCATGATCTGAGATCAGTCTGTGTGTAGATTTGCTCTGGGATTAAAGCAGCAGGCACCATTTTAAATCCGCTCCTTTTTACACTGAGAAAACAGAGAGATCTAATTTATTAACCCTCCAGCTCCGGCTCCCCCTCTCTTGCTCTGTGTCACATTTAATCTCAAACCATGTTTGAGGGATCAAACTGATTTATTTAAAGCTAGGTCTTGTGTTTCATTGGCGTGAGGAGGGAGGAAAGACTTGTTTTAAAGAAAGATACTGTCATTTTGTAATTTTTGTTTCGTTTTGTTTTCCGTGTGACTCTGGCAACATTTGTCGATCAGTCAACATCCCAAAAAATGCTGGTAAGTCGACCTTGATAACGGCCACTTGATTGATGCACTGTTGTGATCTTTTTATTTATTTTTTCGTTTGTTTCATTCCTTTTTAATCCATTGTTTTATTTGACCAATAAGCTGGCTGTCACTTGTTAATTGCACATCATGGACCTGGGTGTACGGGTCACTCATGTATCCTACCCTGATGCTCCTCTGTGTGTATGCGTGCGTGAGTGGCGTGGTCGAGCGAGCGAAAGAGTGAGTGAGAGATTTGGGTTGGTGTCATGGTGACGAGTCATCTTTATGGATTTGGAGAGGAGCTCATAATGTCCACTGCCTGCTCTCTTTGGCGTCTGTCCTTTCCTTGCACACTCATCCACACACTTCTCCAACTTTCAATCACTTGCTCCTCGGTCAGTTTTTGATTTGGCTTTTATGTTTTGTTTTGTTTTTATTAATCATGGATTTCTGTTTTTGATGATCACTCATGCATGCCTTAAGGCCTGCCCCTCTGCATTTTGTCAAATGAATCCTGATTATGTGTCTGTGGAATTTGTGTCTTTGTCACATTGGATCAGTTGGTATGCAATAATGAATGGACTACATTTTCCACCTGTCATTGTAGTTGTGCAATGAAACCCTCCATGAAACGACTTCTGATTGCTCGTGCCATCCCACACTGAATGATTTTTCTGTGATTGGACTCACCGCTCATCTGAGTTTTAACTTGTGACCCAAAGCACAGTTCAGGCCAATGATTCACGTCACAGCAAGACTGTTGTCGTACATCAGAGGAGGCACTTGCAGCTGTGTGAACTCATCTGTTGCACCTCCAGTATGGCACCTCCATTACCGGCTGCTTGTTGATGGTTTCAACAGATGCTGCTAGCACCTAAAATCTTAAAACACTGGCCTCCTCTGATGGAAAATATCCTCATCTACTCCAGTGAGCCGTGAGAAGTGCTCTGAAAGTTTGTCCTTAGTCATTTAGTTTACACGTATCCAGTGTTAAAATCAGTGTTGAGGTTGTAAGGATAAATGCTAATCAACAAACTAAACAAAATGATGAACTCGTACTACGTATGTCCAGTTTCAGCCCACAAAAGAATGTCTTTCAGATACATAAAATGTCATTGTGGTGTGTTTAAATGTAGTTTCAAGAAAAAGAAAAACTATTTTTGTTAGAAACTGCTATGACGACAGATGTAAAGATTTCAGTGGTATGAAAATAAAGTCTTTAGAAGTTTATGTATTTTCTTATAGATTTGATTTTCTTCTGCTGTATTTAACTGGAAAACCATAAATATGGATGATGTAAAAGCTTGAATTTGACCTTGTAGAGGGTTTATTATCCCTGGGGAATGTTGCACATGGTATGTTTTTCTTTAAAGTTTGCTCACCTGAAGCAGAAAAACTCAGCATAATGAGCTGCCACCCCTGACAGTTTACCCTGATTATCAAAAGGCAGCAGAACTTCCTCAGAATGACAAAACATCTCTGACAGAAACTGAGACAAATTGACAAAAAATGAATTGTCATCCATCTCAAAAGCATAACCTGTTGGAAGCTCTGTGTGTATTTGAAGACCCATAAGTGGGTCAAAATGGTTTTGATAGATATTAAGATGATAAATATGAAACACAAATATCCTCTGAATTAAGAATTCATACCATACACATTTATTTATAACATAAGAAATGGGCAATACATAGAAATACACTTGTAAAAATATAGATATGACAAAATAATGCCATTAATAATATGAACTTTCTTTAGTTAGGCAGTCATGGAGCAGAATAATCTTTAAATCTTAGTAACAAAGTTTAAATTGATGTGGAAGGCAGTTATTGCAATTGAGATTAAAAGTCAGTTTCCCAGCTCTACTAGCAAGTCAAGCACTCCTGATTTTCTGTGATGTGTGCAACAAGCTAAAGGCAGATAAACCATAAATATGGATGATGTAAAAGCTTGAATTTGTTTCAGAGAGGCCTCTTGCTAGAATCCACTGTTGTTGTCGTGAATCTTTGGTCTGGACTGGGCTTCAGGATGGGTCTTCTTGGTTTTTTTTACTAACATCACTGCACGGAAATTGAAATGAATGACGCCCTTCTTTTGACTGTAAGCTTGACCTGAGCGAGACTTGTGATTACAGAGCAAATGCTTTTGAAATTGGATTTGCACTTCTGCTTAGACTAACATTTTCTTTTTCATTTTTAATAAAGCCATTTTGATTTAATCCTCCTTTGGCTTGCAGAGCTGCTCTCTCAAACACTAAGCCTGCTTTTTGTAGCTTCTTTGCAGCTTGTTACATTTGGGGTTGATAGCTTCTTTTCAAATCCAATCCATTTGCAGGTTCAGCTTTTTTAAACTGTGAATAACTTGATATTCATGGTTGCAACATTCTGCTCCATGTAACCTTTTTCCCCCCATTTGGCTAAATTAGTACCCTTCTGTAGGGGTGGGCAATTGCCCTCCAGGGGTCATATGTGGCCCTCATCCTTAGTCAATGCAGCCTGCTGTTAGATCAGAAATCAGTACTGTCGAACTGAAAAGCAGGAAACAGTAGAAACGAGTGCTTCCTGGACTCTAATGGAGTATTTTTAAGGGGCACTCTATCAAGTGATTAATCGAGTTTGAAGAGGCAAGAAAAAAACTCTAAGGCACTCTCTTTTTACAGTTAACATACTTTTATTCTCACAGCATTACCATGTAGACACTGACAACCAGGGATAATAAAAGCATTTGATTATTTCATACAGGGGTCAAAATCAAGAGAGCCTGAAACGCCAGGTGGACACTTGAGTATATTTCACTGGTCCATCTGAAAGGAGCCCATAGAAAGTGTTTGGGAATAGGCAGGACCCTTCAAAACTGTATTTGGCTGGTGATTGGATGTTCATTCTGTCCATCACATTATATCATTTATTGATGGACAATCAGACAGTGTACCAGGGAGGCACTACTGTGATGGTATAGAGACATGAACCACTTGAGAAGCAAACTCTGGCTCAAAACATGTCAAACTTCTTTATGGAATGTCCTTTCTATAGAGAAGTTTGTAAGGTTGTCATTTGGTTTTCATTTAATTAAGAGATTTTGTCCAGATGTCATGAAACTGCTGCTGAAGCTGTTAGCATCTATGCTAATCTCTGTATGAGTAATCACTTCTGCTGTCAGCTTGATTAGGCAGTCCCACTTTGGGCTGCTCTCAATGATTGTAGATTGGAGCTTGACAAGGACAGACATTGAAACAGGCAAATCCATCTGCATGGCGAGATTACCACGCCACTGCTTTCTCAAGATCACCACCCCACCATTGAAAACTGCTTTATGACCTTTTAATGTGTGACAAAAAACGTAATTCCTGTTTTGCAGCTGACCTGCATGACTAATTTATGAAACAAAAATCACCCAAATTTAGTTCTTAACCACTGAGTGATAGCTGATAGCCAGATGGCCGCCTCTCAGTACATGCATTCATTGATAGTCATTATTGAGATGTTTTCTATAAACATAGATGAACATTTCACAATGAAACAATGTGAAATTATAAACCAGATTTATTTTTCAATCCAGCCTGAGCAGTCTGTGGGCCAGTTATCGTATCAATCCCTATTATGGAGTGCTTTGGAGTTTTTTTTTTCGAGCAACTTTATCACTAAGATGTTACCAAAAGAAAAGAGAAAGAGAA
Organism: Scarus forsteni; assembly: GCA_036419115.1. Classification (NCBI taxonomy): domain Eukaryota; kingdom Metazoa; phylum Chordata; class Actinopteri; order Labriformes; family Labridae; genus Scarus; species Scarus forsteni. The sequence continues at coordinate 52,102,734 of JAZDUH010000066.1, read as the reverse complement.
AAAAAATTACCAAACAGAGAGCAGGAAATTAAAGTATTTTTATGATGATATTTGGTTACTGGTACATTCAGTTTGTTTAACACATTTCTCTGTGCATAATGAAGTACATTGTAAAAACACAGAATGAAAGTATAAGAATTAGTAAATATTTTATTGATTACATTGAAAAGATAATGCTGTATGTTCAGTTCAGTCCTTCATAAAGCCTTTAGTTTAGCATTGTTATTTGCAGTTTAGTGTGAAACGGGAAAGAGTTAGGACTTTATTTGTTAAATTTATAGTTTCATACAGTTTGCAAAAGTTACAATTTGGTCCCTCAATGAAAAGGATACTTACTTTGACTCTCAGTAACCAGAGTTGCCCATCCCTGCCCTAAAGGAACATTTTTTTATAAGCTATCATCACCCAAACGTAACTCCTGCTCTGCTATCACGACGTAAAAGTCTAACAGTCTCACTAGCCATCTTTTCTTGTCATCTAACCAAAATAAACCAAATTTGAATCTTTTAAGACTCAGTAAACTTAAATACTTGTTATGGAAGTATGGAAGTGGATGTACTAAAGAAAAAAGGTTGTAGTGGCTTGTTGTCTCTTACACTGGTCAGTCAGAAAATCAGCAGCCAATGACTTCTGTTGCCAGGTATGCCCACAAACTTAATGACCCTTCATCATCATCTTCATCATCATAATATCTGCCATACGTCTGCAACTCACAGAGCCTAGCCTGCACACTGCTTTTGGCCCTAATCAGCCGCTTGCTCCTGTGGCCATCGGAGGCAGTGCACGCTAAACCGTGCAGAGATCTGTGTCTGTAAACAAGCTTTCCTCTCTTCCAGTCCACGCCCCTCCACCTGGCTGCTGGCTACAACCGCGTCCGCATCGTGCAGCTTCTCCTTCAGCACGGAGCTGATGTTCATGCCAAGGACAAAGGGTGAGACAAGGATGGAAAGAACGTTATTTCTTATTTGTTAAAAAGTTTTTGACACTAATCTTCGAGTCCTGTCCCCACAGTGGTCTGGTCCCTCTACACAATGCCTGCTCTTACGGCCACTTCGAGGTCACTGAGCTCCTGCTCAAAGTAAGTCAGTAAATATTTAAATTCATAACTCTGAACGTAAAGGGTTCATTTGTACCTCTGAGTGATAGAATGACTCTGTATGTATAGTGTTGATATCTGGAGATGGGAAAACACTAGTTCTGTGCTTTCATTCTATTGAAGAATTGAAATGGGCAGCAGTACTTCCTGTCAAGAGACATAAAGAATCCCTGGTTATATTAACCTTACACATTTAATTTAGTTTATTTATCAAACAGGGACAATGCATATTGATAAAACTTTATGTAAATATACCAGAATTAGCCAAACGGCTGGTTTCCCTCTTCAGTCCCTGGTCAGATGTTAAGAAAAGTTTACCTAAACTGAACAAAGTAAAAAAACTAAAGTTAAAAGTAAAAGGATTAGAGAAACAAGAAAACTAACTCACACAAACACTCACATCATTTCATAAATAAAGAACTGGGATGTGAGGTACTGATGAGTGGGCATGTTTGTGCATGTAATTTATTAATTTTGCTGCCTACATGAATAAATGTTCAGTCTCGTGTAGATAGTTTAAACAAGTAAATGAACGACTGTAAGCTGATGAATTAAAGGAGGCCAGGGCATTTTCCCTTCCCATCTTCCTTTGTCTCAGCCCATGACCAGATTAGTCTCTCAGAGATCTGTGTCTGTAAACAAGCTCATTCACTCTTCCAGGCTACCAATCCTGGCTGCAGAGCTTGACAAGAATCGCCCCTTCTGTTGTGTTCTGTCAGCACGGAGCTGATGTTCATGCCAAGGACAACAGAGAGCAGGAAATTAAAGGAAATTTTTATGATGAGTTTCTTTTATTTGTTGTTTTAGCTCTCCTCTCGACATGAATGTTTTCCTTTCCATGAACTTCTAAACATCTAATTTCATGGAGTTGGTTGGCCATGATGTCAGATATGATATGAAATTAAATGCAAACAACTTCAGTTAAAAAAGACTCCTGCAAACAAACACAAGCCCAAAGCTTTCAGCATTTTTTTTCTTATGACTTCTACAAATTATTGATTATTTAGAGAACAGCTATTGATATGTTATAGAAGACATTGTGTCGAAAAGTTCAAGGAATTTGTTGGGATTTAAAATTATAGATATTTTTGAATGTTTATTTCAGTTCCTTTCATTTCTTTTCATTCTTAATTAGTCAAAGGTCTTTATAATTATGATAACCTTGATTTATATAGCACTTTTAAAAACAGGGTTACAAAGTTCTTTACAAACTAAAATATAAGATAAAGAATAGAATAAATGAGAAATGTGAGGAACTGACACAAACACTCACATCATTTCATAAATAAAGAACTGGGATGTGAGGTACTGATGAGTGGGCATGTTTGTGCATGTAATTTATTATTTTTGCTGCCTACATGAATAAATGTTCAGTCTCTCGTAGATAATAAACAAATGAACGACTGTAAGCTGATGAATTAAAGGAGGCCAGGGCATTTTCCCTTCCCATCTTCCTTTGTCTCAGCCCATGACCAGATTAGTCCAAAGTTACGTTGCAGACAGTCTCAAGGGTGTTTTATTTTTAACGTACTAGAGATTGGACTCATTCACTTTAGGCTACCAATCCCCTGCAGAGCTGTGACAAGAATCGTCCCCTTCTGTTGTGTTCTGTTCTGCATCAGTCGTTCATGCAGAGACTTCATTCACGTGAAGCTAAAGGACGTTAGAGAAGCTTGAGTTTGTTGTTTTAGCTCTTCTCTGGACATGAATGTTTTCCTTTCCATCAACTTCTAAACATCTAATTTCATGGAGTTGGTTGGCCATGATGTCAGATATGATATGAAATTAAATGCAAACAACTTCAGTTAAGAAAGACTCCTGCAAACAGAACAATGGTAACAACACTAAAACTACCTATAAAAGGGAATAGGAAATAAAATGGTGAAAAATGAAGAAAACCAAATGAGAATAAAGAGTTTAAATGATGAAAAGTTAAAAAATGAAAGAATATAAGGGAGGCAGGGTGTTTGATTCCTTTCATGTTCTTTTCCCTGATGTGCTGTTTTCTTTCTGCAGCATGGAGCCTGTGTGAATGCCATGGACTTGTGGCAGTTCACTCCTCTTCACGAGGCAGCTTCTAAGAACCGTGTGGAGGTCTGCTCTCTGCTGCTGAGCCACGGGGCCGACCCCACCCTGCTCAACTGTCACAGTAAGAGTGCCGTGGACATGGCCCCGACTCCAGAGCTCAAAGAGAGGCTTACCTGTGAGTTCTCGCAGCACGGACACATCGCATGGAAGACTTTGAAACAAGCTCAGCCTTTTAATGCACTCCCTTTTCTGTTCATGTAGATGAGTTCAAAGGTCACTCGCTGCTGCAGGCAGCCCGGGAGGCAGACATGGCCAAAGTGAAGAAGACGCTGGCTCTGGAGATCATCAGTTTCAAACATCCTCAGACCAACGAGACAGCTCTGGTCAGAACACCACACTGCTAATGCTTTTACTACACACAGAAATGACCGCAGAAAGTCTTGATTATGTACATCAGCGTCTTTTATGTGGCTGAACCGGCTTTACTGAGAGCATACATCAATCAGGAAGTTCCCAGGTTTGCTTGAGAAAGCAGTTCACTGATTTAAGGCTTTTTTGTTTGTTTTAGCACTGTGCTGTGGCATCCCCCCACCCCAAAAGAAAGCAGGTGACTGAGTTGTTACTGCGCAAAGGTGCCAACATCAATGAGAAGAACAAAGAGTGAGTATTTTGTGTTGATTTACACACTGATGTAAAAAAGAGAGAGCAGACATTTGAGGAGAATATTCAGAAGCAACAAAAGAAAAAAGTTATGCTGTGAAATTATATCAAATAGAAAGGCTGAAAGATGTATTGATTACATCAAGTCATGCACATTTTTAGCTGCAGAAAATAAAAAAAAAATAGAAATCAAGATTATTTTCCATAATCATCCACTGATTGTATTGTTCGGCCATATTACTCAGCCCAGTCAACAGTAATGCAGTAATGTCCTGATCATCTTTTCTGTCTTGTCTTATAGCTTTATGACACCATTGCATGTTGCTGCTGAAAGAGCTCACATTGATATCCTGGAGGTTCTGCAGAAACATGGAGCAAAGGTCTGTTTCCTTCATTTTATGCTGATGTTAGAAAAATTAAAGGTTATGTGTCTTTGTGTACATGAAATAAATTATTGAGTGTACAAGAGTATTTGCATCAGGGTAGATAATGGTTGTCAGCTGGAAACAGTCTCTGTAGTGAGCTATGCTTACTATACTTATACTATAATGTTCAATGTTTAAAGGTGTTCTGGCTTGTAGGTGTAAATGTTTATGTTGCTGAATCTTAACCTCCTCCCCCTTGCTGCAGGCAGCCCCTGGAGGCAGACATGCTTAAAGTGAAGAAGAGGCTTGGCTCTGAGATCATCAGTTTCAAACATCTCAGACCAACGAGACAGCTCTGGTCAGAACTAGAAGTTCCTAGTTTACGGAGAAAGCAGTTCACTGATTTACAAGGCTTTTTGTTTGTTTTAGCACTGTGCTGTGGCATCCCCCACCCCAAAACCAGAATGTTTTGAAACTTGTTTTTTGGAAAAATTGTTTTCAGTGTGATGCTCTTCTACCAATGTGTGTGTTAAGAAAACCTGAATGATGGTAGTGATGGTGATCTGCTGCCTGTCTTAGCCAGGACACTCGTGTAAAAGAGATTCTTCATCTCTATGAGGATCTCATGGTTAAATAAAGTAAAATAAAAAAGATGATGATAGGAGACGGTCCCTGAAGACAGTGTTCAGTTCAGTCATAATTTATCCCTGTCCTTTGTTTCCCACAGAAAATGTTCCCACACGTAACTCTGATGTGGATTACAAATTTTTGGAGGCAGCCAAAGCGGGGGATCTGGACACAGTGCAAGTAAGTACCTAACTGGGTTATTATATTTATACTCATGGTGATAATGCTGATTATCGATCTGACTTAATTTTGAGATCATTCTGCGGTTTTTACTCCAAAATTGTTTTTACACCGTTTCTATTGCAAATAACGATTAATTATGTGTCTCTGCCAGCAACTGTGCACCCCCCAGAATGTGAACTGCAGGGACCTGGAGGGCCGCCACTCCACACCTCTTCACTTTGCAGCTGGTTACAATCGTGTGGCAGTGGTTGAGTACCTGCTACACCACGGAGCAGACGTCCATGCAAAGGACAAAGGGTGAGTTCTTCAAACTAAACATTCCCAGCAGGTAAATTAAAAAAGACCTGTTTGTTCTGCAAGTAAAGTGTTTTTTGTTTCTGTCGACAGTGGACTGTTGCTGACTCATTTATTGTATATTATAATTGTAAAGTCCTCATTTATTCATGTAAATGGTATTAACGTCCTTTCCCTGAAGCCAGCACTGTAATAGCACAATTTCACAGCTTGGGATCAATATAGAAAATCTGTCTGTCCATCCATCCGTCCACCTACCTACTTACCTAGCTAAGCATTATCTGACAGTTCTCCAAATGTCATTCTGTGTTTTCCCCCTGCAGAGGCCTGGTTCCCCTCCACAATGCGTGCTCCTATGGTCATTATGAAGTGGCAGAGCTGCTGGTCAGACATGGAGCTTCAGTCAACGTGGCAGATCTGTGGAAGTTCACCCCACTCCATGAGGCTGCAGCTAAAGGCAAATACGAGATCTGCAAACTGCTGCTCAAGGTGAAGGACAAGTTAAATATTTCACTTTAAAGGAAAGTAGCTTGTTGTAAGACAAACAATTATTTGTAGAAAAATAAAGATTCTTAGAAATGGGCCTGGTTTTATGTCTGATAGTTGAGGAGAACAGATGGTAATCATTAGTTTTAAAAAGGATTCAATTGTTTCCCCTGACACGACTGGGTAAAATGGATTGATTGATAATTGACCAAAAACAGTTGAACTAGGTGACGTTGAATAATGATTAATAGTTAAAGGCATGCCCATCCTTCGGTCAACTAAGTTGTCCTCACACAATAACAGTTTTGTGTTCATATCTATGTTGGATTTGTTACACTTAATGGGACAGCCTTGCCACCTTAAATTAAAATGGCATGTTTCCACCTTAAGTGGTTGGATGGCAGTTTATTGAATTTTATAAGTTTGAAATGAGAGGATGGCATCTGCCTTTGACCTTTTTCCATTTTTACCTCTACCAAGGAGGTTATGTTTTTGGCCCCATTGTTTTGTTTGTCAGCACAAAAACTACTGGATGGATTGTGCTGAAATTTTCAGAAGATGTTGGTTATAGCCGTGTTTACCTCCGCCAAAGGAGTTTATGTTTTCGGGAGAGTTTGTTTGTCCGTCCGTCTGTCTGTCCGTCTGTGAACAAAATAACTCAAAGGGTAGTAAATGGTTTATAAGGACATTTTCAGGAAATGTTCAGCATGGGAAAAGGAAGAACTGATTCGATTTTGGTGTCGATCCGGATCAGCGTCTGGCCGCTGTGGCGAAAAATGTGATTTCTGTGAATAACTACTGAACTAAAGTAGATATCATTATGAATCCAATTGCTACTGGTATGTTTTCATGGTCAAGGAATCTAAATACTTAGATGAAAAAAGGTAGGACTAATATTTATGGTCAAAATCACAATATGGCTGAGGACTGCGGCGCTGGCGGACGTCTGCGCTCTCCGAGTGCTTTTCTAGTTAAAAATGATTTGATTTTGGTGGCTATCTAGACAACTGCCGTTGGCAAACAATCAGTTTTGCTCAATAACTGTAAAAATCATGATGATGTCAACCTGATTCTGAGAGCTAGGTGTGAGTTATTAAGAGTCAGTGAGTCATATGATGGTAACTAACATAGAACTATTGCTTATAGATTTAACAGCAATATGTGAGCTACCTTGGCAGAGGTTTAAGCTCTCCGAATGTTGTCTAGTTTTTGCTTCATCACATCTTCACACCTTTATTTGCCTGTAGTGTCTTAACCTCAACTTTTTGATCAAGCATTACCACACAGGCAAGCTTGATTCTGTGAGGGTGTAATTGTTGTGTCAGTTCATGCTGCCTACGCACACAATGGAACAGAGACCTGCAGCACTCCCGTCTCCTGCTGACTTTGTTGTCCTCCTCTCTCCAATATTACGCTTCTAATACCTCTGGAGACGGGGCTATAGTGTCATAGCGCTAAAAACAGGCCCTTAAATTCATTCTGTCTCTTGAGTGTCTTTGTATTTGTGACTTCTCACCACTATATCAATGTGATAAAATAACATTTTTACTTTAAAGCTGTGGTCTACGATTTGAAACCGCAGCCTGCCCCTCCTTCCCTCACCTCTCCCCTCCGTGTTCCAAGATCCCGCCCCCAGCTCGTGATGGCTCATATAAGCCCCCTCCGGCAGAGCTACGAGCGACTAGCACAATATATCAGCAGCAAACTCAATCAAAAACAGCTCAGCTCAACTGAAAGTATCAAACACTACAGACATCTCCTTATAACACACAGCAGTAGCCATTTCAACTGACCGGGCGGTAATGCGGATTTGGCGCCGCCAGAGCAGAGCCGAGTGTGGGGAGGATTAATCTTTCTCAGCCTGTCCTCCCCAGCTCAGCTTACACTACTGAACTAAAGTAGCATTATGAATCAATTGCTAATGGTATGTTTTTCAGCAGACATCTCCCACTGTAGCAAACAAAGCCATTACCTGAGTCAAAATCACAATATGGCTGAGGACTACTTGGCGCTGGCCCGGCGTCTCGCTCTCGAGTGCTTTTCTAGTTAAAAATGATTTGATTTTGGTGGCTATCTAGACAACTGCCGTTGGCAAACAATCAGTTTTTGCTCAATAACTGTAAAAATCATGATGATGTCAGCATGATTCTGAGAGCTAGGTGTGAGTTATTCAAGATGCTGCGGAGTGAGGGAGACGAGGGAGAGGGGAGAGGAGAAGGGTGGTCTGCAGCCAGACTGTCTTGGGAGAGGGAGGCGGATTCTCGGTTCGGCTTTTTCTGCTCCATGATAGTTCAGTAGCTAACGCTGCTAGCCACCGGAGGTAGAGGGAGGAGGCGGACCATGGGCAGACAGAGGATTGATGGACTCATGGACTAACTCACGGACCAATTAATAGTTGCAGGTTCTTAGGCTTGATTGGTCAGCTAGTATGCAGCTTTTCAGCGGATATACTGAATGGATTTTTTTCATTCTTTTTGGTCTTTATACTGTGTAGATAGGACCATAGGACCATAACAGCCTTATAAACAGTGTTATTAATATGTACAAAGCTTCCAAATCGTAGACCATAGCTTTAAACCACAAAACGTGCATTAACAGTGCTTCCTTTGTCATCATTTAGCATGGAGCCGACCCATCCAAAAAGAACCGTGATGGCAACATGCCTCTGGACATGGTGAAAGATGGAGACACCGACATCCAAGATCTGCTGAGAGGAGACGCCGCCCTGCTGGACGCTGCCAAGAAGGGCTGCCTGGCCCGGGTTCAGAAACTCTGTTCACCAGAGAACATAAACTGCAGGGACACACAGGGACGCAACTCCACACCGCTGCACCTCGCAGGTAACTGTGTATAATATGATGCTGATGTTCCTTTGGCCTAGTTGTTCAATGGCCGTTTAATTAAGTGTAGTTTTTGTCTTTCTCTCAGCTCTCTGATCTTTTTCAAAGAAGCGTTTTTCATATTCAGGGTTCCTGCAAATCCTTCAAGTATTTGAAGTAGATCTTTGAAGTTTGTGGATATTAAGTGTATATGTCTTATTGTTTATTCTTATGAGGTGTCAAATTCAGAATGGAACATTGAATTAAGCCCTGTTTCCACCAAGTGGTCTCGTATGGATCGGTACGGTTTGACTCAGACCAGATCGGTAAAGCCTGATCCTGTTTGCGTTTCCACAGCCAACCAAACCCTACATGGTAGGCGGCGTAAAAGTCGTGTGCCGATAGCATTACGTCATAGCAGTGCGACACAGTGTACCCAGCTATTAAATACAACGAAGAAAACGCGACACAGTAAACAAAGAGCAATGATGGAAGACATACAGCAATTCTTCTTTTTTTGTGATCAGCTGTGGCTTTTTGTTACGAAGCCCAACCAGACTTTGTTTCAGAGAAGGCTGTGTGCTGTGAGAGTTATCTTCACGAAGACGAGTGGAGATTTAAACATGGCGGGGTTATGGTTGTTCCGCCGTCACACGGGAAGTGACGTCTCCTTCGACCAATCAACGGACTGCAGTGTTTCTAGCTCCACCTTCTGGGGTCAGATCGGTATGCTTGGCACCCCAACAGAAGGGTCCCAAAAAGTAGGACGGTACAGTTGGCTTATAAGGGGTCCTGTCCCGGTTTTATTCTATGGAAACGCACAAAAAGCGCGCCGTACCGAGACGAACCAAACTGAACCCTCTGGTGGAAACAGGGCTTTAGAAACACATTGATTTTTTTAAATACAGCCTAGTTAGTGCTACAGCAGTTCTTTATGCATAAATTCAGGAGATAGAGTCAAATTCAAGATCAGGAGTTCAGATGTTCAACTCAGAAGTTCATTTTATTTTGGCTTCAAAATAAATCATACAGCGACAGAGAGTTTTTATGAGGTGACCTGCAAAATGCCCCATCAAAAACATTTAAAGTTGTGACATTCAGAATTAAGGCTGCCAAGCCTTTCAGAAAACCAGGGAAGCACAGAAGTTTTTGGGGGCAAAAACAGTTCTGACTTTTTTTTTTACACCTAAAAGGGTCTCAAAAGTCAGAACTTTGAGTTTGTGATTATCTTGTTGTTTTGTTGGTTAAGTTTTGAATTAATAAGATCCTTATAAACAAAACTCTTAACACTTCTTCCCTTCAGCTGGCTACAACAACCTGGAGGTGGCAGAGTATCTGCTGGAGCACGGAGCTGATGTCAACGCGCAGGACAAAGGAGGCCTTATCCCCCTCCATAATGCTGCTTCTTATGGGGTCAGTCTACACAACATAAACAAAACAAATGACCTCCCCTCAGTGCTGTAGAGCTGCTGCTCTCGCCTTAAGCTCTTACAGAATATTAATATCTTTTGATTCGTTCAAAATAAGCTGAACTTGAATTTCTTAGTGACTGACTGATCCTCTCCTTTACAGCACGTAGACATCGCCGCCCTGCTGATCAAGTACAACACGTGTGTGAATGCTACGGACAAGTGGGCGTTCACCCCCCTCCACGAAGCTGCACAGAAAGGTCGTACTCAGCTCTGTGCACTGCTGCTGGCTCATGGAGCTGACCCCACCATGAAGAACCAGGAGGGACAGACTGCTCTGGACCTGGCAACGGTAACATCAACTCTCAGTTAACAACAGCTTCGTGGTCCCTAAAAATCTGTGTGTTCGGCACAGATAGTGGATGTTCAATGGAGATGTGTGAAAACAAGTTTAACCCTTGAGCTCCAGGATAAGCAGGCTGCTTCTTTTATTTCATTTGTATTTGTGGACAAAAACTGCAAGATTTGAAAGCCGTCTTTTTAAGCTTGTTTATTTTTCTCTCTTCTCCCTGCAGGCTGATGACATTCGAGCCCTGCTCATGGACGCCATGCCACCAGACGCTCTCCCTAGCTGCTTCAAGCCACAGGCCACAGTGGTCAGCGCCTCGGTCATTTCCCCCGCCTCCACGCCGTCTTGTCTCTCAGCCGCCAGCAGCATAGACAACCTGGCAGGACCGCTTACAGAACTAGCCGCTGCAGCAGCCGCAGGGACCTCTGGAGTGGCTGATGGAGCCACGGGCACGGAGCGCAAGGAAGGAGAAAGTAAGCATTTTATAAACAGGGCACTAGATATTTCTCAGATGACTGCAGTAGACAACCTGGCAGGACCGCTTACAGAACTAGCCGCTGCAGCAGCCGCAGGGACCTCTGGAGTGGCTGATGGAGCCACGGGCACGGAGCGCAAGGAAGGAGAAAGTAAGCATTTTATAAACAGGGCACTAGATATTTCTCAGATGACTGCAGTAGTGTTCAACATAATCAAACGTAATGATGATTTGTAACTTCTTCATTACAAAATATGCATTTTTCCAGTTTGAGATGACCGTAACGTTTTTACCACTTCTCATTGTGCTTTAATTTCAAAGTAGCGATGCTGGACATGAACATAAGTCAGTTCCTGAAAAGCCTGGGCCTGGAGCATCTGAGGGACATCTTTGAAAGAGAGCAGGTCAGTGAGCAGGAGATCCCAGAAACAAAATCAGCATGCAGAAACTGAATCAACTTCCATTAATATGTATGTAATAACATTTTGACTGTATTTAAAGGATGTTTATTGGAAATAAAACCAAAATCAAACTTGGATTTAAACTTTATGTGCTTAAAGTGAAGAAAACATTTAGGACACAGTGAAGATGAAGCACAAATTCTTTAATGCAGTTATAATCTGTTTCAGAATGTAATACTGGTTTGCAGAGTGTGGTTAACATTAGCAGTGCCAGCAGCACCATCCCTCTCTCCAGCTCTTTGCCTCCATGCCTTTGCTGGTCACACGTTGCTCAAGTTGATTTACCGTCTGAATTTATCAGCTTCAGGCTAACTGGTACTACAACCAACTTTCATAGCAATCAGCTAAATTGCAGTTAGGAAAGAGAATCTGCCGGTCAAAGAGGGCTCCAGTTGTGAGTTTTTGTGTTTAAATAACATAAGTGTTCTAAAGCTTAAAATGCTGTTATCTTGTTTGTTATTTAAGCAGCGCAAGGTTTGATCAACAGACAAGTCATTTTAAATTTGGTCCAAATTTGATGATTTTTTTTCATTTTATTTCGGATCCTCTTTCGTTGCCTCTCCAGATCACCCTTGATGTGCTGGCTGACATGGGTCACGAGGAGCTGAAGGAAATCGGAATAAATGCGTACGGCCACCGACACAAACTGATCAAGGGTGTGGAGAGGCTGCTGGGCGGCCAGCAAGGTGAGGAGGCCATCGTCAAGGAATATCTCAGTGCTTTGCTGTTCGCTGCATTTCTACACATCACCATAAAATGTCATTTTAAGAGCAAGATTTTCACCAACTCTACATAGTACATCTCAGTCTGATTAGAAATATTATTGAGACAGAGGAGAACACCGCATGGCAAATCTATGATCCGATTATGATTTGCTAAGTTCATAAATGCTGTTTTTTCAGGTGGAAACCCCTACCTGACATTCCACTGTGCCAACCAGGGCACCATATTGATCGACCTCGCCCCAGACGACAAGGAGTACCAGTCAGTAGAGGAGGAGGTGAGCTTGTTTACTCTTTTGTTTTTCTACTGTTTTAATTGATATGGGTGAAAACCCCAAGAAGACGTGCATCCACACATTTCACTGAACTCTGTTTCTGTGATATCATGTTAATTTTGATCTTCAAAAAATACTTGTTTTTGTGGGGGAAAACAGCATTATTATATCAAGATAACAAGAGAAATTCTCTCTGAAGATAACATAATCATCTCATTAACACTGAAAGAAAAAAGGTAAGTTGAATAAGCATCAACAAACGTCCTGACTGCACTGCCCTCCTGTCCGGACCCAGGCTGACTTCATTCATGTTGCTGATGAGAACTGCTCTGACTGCATTGTCGTTTACACAACGCAGCAAATGTCCTAGAGCTTCACACATGATGCCTGTTGGTCATCAGTCAGATGAGTTATTGTGAGGGAGTGAGGAGGGTGTGTGAGTGGAGAGAGAGAAAACAGAAGTGTCAGAAACACAGTGGGAGAAACAAAGAGAGGACAGGGAAACTGACACACTGTGTGTTTAGATAAAAACAGGACATGGTGAAATAGGTGTCTAATTGACAAAATATAGACCTATAAGTGTTGTTTTGCTTTTTAAACTGGAACACTTGGTATGTTACAACATGCTTGGGGTGATTAAATGTCCTCATGTGAGACTGAACACACGTTTATTTAGAGTTAGAGTAACTTCAATCTTTCCTTGGATTAAAAAAAAAACATTAAGATATTGAAAACACCATATTATCAATTCATCAGTAATTCTGAATCTTCGTTAATTACTGACCAATAATGTTCCAGCAATGTACCTCTTTGCCCTAAATCTATAATTTAAAAAAGAATCTCTTTATACGCTGAGCTCAGATCTAACATCATGACATGACCATGGCTCATTTCTCTGATCAAACAAGAGAAAGTGTGACACTGAGAGGGAGAAAGAATCTTAAGAATAAAATAAGAAAATATTCACACATCATTAGGCAGTGTTGTGCGACTAAACCATGGAGTTTTTGTTCTGTGTCCTGCAGATGCAGAGCACCATCAGAGAGCACAGAGACGGAGGAAACGCAGGCGGCGTGTTCAGCAGATACAACATAATCAAGGTCTGACCGTGGAGCTCTCTTCTTGTTTTTCTCTTTTGATAATCCACCTGATACTGATGGCAGATGTTGATTTGTTTGTGATAAGAGTGATCTGTATTTCTGCTGTGAAGAGACATGTCATCTCCTCTTGTATCCGTCCCTCAGATTCAGAAGGTGGTAAATAAGAAGCTGAGGGAACGTTACACACACCGGCAGAAAGAGATTGCAGATGAGAACCACAACCACCACAATGAGCGGATGTTGTTTCACGGTAATCACACCCACCTCCACCTCATCATATGTTTATTTGACAAGACTTCTTTCTTGGTTAATCACTACATTTTCATGACTTTATAAATCATTTTCCACTGTGGCCTCGTCTTCGTCCAGGTTCCCCTTTTATCAACGCCATCATCCACAAAGGCTTCGATGAGCGCCACGCCTACATAGGGGGGATGTTCGGAGCAGGGATCTACTTTGCAGAGAACTCCTCAAAGAGCAATCAGTACGTGTACGGCATTGGTGGAGGCACGGGCTGCCCGACGCACAAAGACAGGTCCTGCTACCTGTGCCACAGGTAACTAACTTTATTTTATTACACCACTTGAAAATGTTTTACAAGACAGCAGCAGGTACTGCACAACAGGAAGGTCACCAGTTTGATCCTCGGGTCTACATGTTGCATGTTCTTCCTGTGCATGTGTGGGTTCTTTCTGGGCACTCCAGCTTCCCTCCACAGACCAAAAACATCCTCATTAGGTTGTTTGGTGACTCCAAATTGCCCTTAGGTATGATTGTGACTGACTGGTTGTTCGTCTCTCTCTGTGGCCCTGCACTCAGCTAGCGACTGGTTTAGGGTGCCCCCTGGTGGCAGCTGGGGTAGGCTCCAGCAGTCCCGCAACCTGAAAGGGATAAGAAAATGAGTGAATGTTTAGTATTCTTTCTTCAAGTCAACCCCAGTTACCTGTCCTGATGAGTGTTTTTCAGTTTGACCTGCTGGGTGATATGTATGTTGTGTGATTACAGGCAGATGCTGTTCTGCAGAGTCACTCTGGGGAAGTCCTTCCTACAGTTCAGTGCCATGAAGATGGCCCACGCCCCCCCGGGACACCACTCGGTCATCGGGCGGCCCAGTGTCAACGGCCTGGCCTACGCAGAATATGTCATCTACAGAGGAGAGCAGGTAAACAGAAACACACAAGATCTGGATGTGTTCAAACAGAGCTTTTATTTAGTACAAGTCAGCTAAAACCAATTTTCACGTTATTAATTGGTTACATCTTTTCACTCGCCATGTGTTTAGGCTCTTGATTCATGTGGGAAGTCTTGCTTAAGGATTTAATGCATGATGTATTGAAGAATTTTACACATTTCATACACTTATTCTGACATGAGTCTAAGCACTGATTTAAAATGAGCCATATAGTGTTAACACATTTGTTTCTGTCTTTTTTCCACAGGCCTACCCAGAGTACCTCATCACCTACCAGATCCTTAAACCAGAGAGTGCAGCACAGTCTGCAGCTGGAGCGGAGCAGAAGTCGTAGTTCCTCCAAACACTCACAGAAACAAAAGGACTCGATGCTTGTTATTTTTCTCCTTTGTAATGCAAATGCCTGAACACCTTTTATTTACCAGACACATTTCCAGTAGAGCCCACAGTGACCAGTGCTGTATAATACTCTCAGTTATGGTGATGACTCACTTTGTTTTGCATCGGCTGCATGTCAGTACAGAAGCATGTCAGGCCCAATAGCGTGCGTGGGTTAGTTTACTCCCTCCCTCCTAGTCGATCAGGAGGATGCTTGTAGAGACTTTGAAGTTTCAGCATTAACAGTTTGTTACTCTTCGTTGCCTCATGCCTTGTGAATGTGCAGAATCACCGACCCTTCACCTCTTCACAAAAACACACTGTCACACTGTCAGAGCCTGAAACCTGTGGACGACTACTGCCCCACCATATCCAGGCTCATCCTGTACAGAATGGCCTTTGGTTACTGTGATTTTAAACTTATGACACTACACTACAGGTTATTGTTGCTATGCTGTAATGCTATCTTTCATACCGAGGACACTACAAACACTGAACTGAATTTTTTTGTGGTTTTACTCAGAACAGGGCATGCTCCATTTAGAAAGGTCTCTCTGTTACGTCACTACTTTATCATTGATTCAGTCAGGACTCTATGAAAGATGTGTGCTTAGTTACAAAGCTGAATGCAATGTAAGGCATCAGAATTACAAAAATGAGCATTAAGATTGTGCATTAACAGCATTATATACAGTATATATGGCTGTGCTTGAAGACAGTAGAGTCAGTAAATGTTCATCATGTTGAAATGTGCTTGTGATGCCTTACACGGTAAATCCTGATAGCCAGTGAACTCATCCAGGCACCCCAACTGTCGCCATGGTCTTACTCACAGACATCCCACGCTTATGGATTTGCACTTTTACATAGAAAACTATTTAAGTTATTTTGAATTTAAATTGCAAGTTTGCGGGAAAAATATTTGTACAGGTTGTGTAAATGGTTGTGTATAACTGTTGCTGTTTAACAGTATCTTTGAGTTCAACTGTAAATGACATGATCTTTTTTTCCTTTCATGCCTTCTCAATTCCCCCAACTTTTTTTTAATAAATGTCCCATTAACAGCTTGTTGTGTTTGTTTTTACATGGTGTCAGATCTGTTTATGTCTCATTACCTCTGCCAAGGAGGTTATGTTTTATGTTTTTGCTAGCTTTTTGATGTTTGTTAGCAAGATTACACCAAAACTAGTGGACACATGTTGCTAAAATTTTCAGGAAATGTGGGTAATGGACCAACCTAAAGTTTACTAGGAAAAATCCCAAATTTCTAAAATTCCCACAAGTTAACATTAGGCAGAGTTTAAGAAATAGCATTTATATGCTGTTTTTTTAATGGATTTGCTTTAATTTTTCACAGGATAATATGGGGTCCATGTCTCTATTATCCTGTGAAATTTCATCTGGATCTGATCCAGATTGTTGTCACAAAAAAATATTGAACTTTATGATGGGAAATCCCATTGATGACAATAGTTCATGTAAAATCAAAATATTAAGTTATGTTCCCCAAACTTGTATTCATACAGGATAACAACCTCCATGTGTGTGCTGATTGATCCAGATCCTGGCTCTATTCTGGTGATCCAGAGTTTTTATCTTTTACAGGGGTTTTGGAAAAGCTTGGTGGAGGTCTGCTCTCTGGTTGTATTTCTAGTTTGAGAAGTCGAAGTCATAATAGCACAAACTGTCTCATTATTTTTTCACTGTTGTCAGGAAACAAACCACTGAGTAATTTAATATTGTGCCAGTTAGCTGTTGCACCCTTTGGCTTAAGCGAATGAAGGGCTACTCTCCAGTCAGGTACATCACCTGACCCCTCTCTATCAGGTCCAGTGTTAACTTGATCAATCTAAGCAACAGTAGCTCTTCTGTTGGACTGGACCACACGGGCCAGCCTTCTTCCCATGTGCATCACTGTGTCTTGGCTGTCCATGACCCTGTTACTGGTTCATCCCTGTTCCTTCCTTGGACCACTATAGATGGATACTGACCAATGCAGAGCTGCAGTTTTGGAGATGATTTGATCCAGGCTGCTTGCCATCACACTGACCCTCACCAAACCCACTTTAATCTGTAAGCGTTGGCATTTTTCCTGCTCCAATATCAACTTTGAGGACAAAATATTAACTTACTGCCTGACACCTTCCACCCACTATCAAGTATCATGAAGAAGCGATGATAAGTGTTATTCACTCATCAGTGGTCATAATTTTGTGCCTCAGTGTACGTGGCTTATTAGGTTAATCAGTATATTTTAAAATGAGACAGAGTAAACATCCTTTATGCTGATTAAGGGATGTAGGACTACAAGTGTTCTGAGAGCACAAACCCTCAAGACATTTCTAACATTTTTAGCAAGATTGTTATTGTCAGAGATGAATTGTGTTCATGTTGAGGTTTCATGACTAATTTTATTTAATATTTCTTTACAAAAAATCAATAGTCACTTGATTAAATCAGAAACAACACACAAAGTGACAGTTGCTTCTAGAAGTGTCCTGAGAGGACAAACCTCTGCTAAGGCATTTCCAACAATGTTTGGTGAGTTAATGTAAAAAAAAATGTGGAAAGCTGCTCAATCTCTCACTGTTAACAAACCCTTAAAACAAATCCTGGATCACCATCACAGTTTAATCACACCTCCCCTGTGCTTTGACCAACATTCCCTGAAATGAAATAAAAATCTGTTGAGAAGTTACTGATTTATGAAAGAAAATGTTGAAAACTGCCCATCCTTGCAGCGTTTACAAATCCTGTAAAAAGTTTCTGCATCACCCGTAAGATCCAACTTGCTGGTTCTTTGCCCATTTCTGACCAATCCTGAAAATGTCATAGATGTAATAAACATCCATATGTTGATTCACAATCAGAGTAAGCATTTACTTACTGACAAATACATTTACAAGTCCAAGGAATTTGTATGTTAATTAGTTAGTGATCTCTGATACTTGAAACCAATGCATTGAGCAAACCCACCGAAAAGTCTCTGCCTTGAGTGATTGTTGGTGTTGCTTGGTTTTGTGTAACATCTTTAAAATGTTACACTTATCAATGACTTGTTATTTATATAATAACAAATGAGTATTTCACTGAGACTCACTGATAAGGAGATTTGTGTTGTGTTGTTTTGCAATTATTTTAATCACAATAAAAATGTATACTTTAATTTTTGTTCATCAAAACAAGCTTTTAGAAATATTTCAAGTTTTACCAAAACAAATATCATTTTTTCCATTTCTTTAAAAAAAAACTAACTTTTAAAATGATCATTGTTACTGTAAGCTCTTTTATATCTCTACCGGAGGTTAAGAGAATTTAAGTTTTCCGTGTGAAACGCATCCGGGGGCTTTTACTTTGACGGGACGAAACGGAAGTGTTGGTGGTTTTGGAAAGATTTGACGGCGCTGAGTAAAAATAAAGTTGGATTGTTTTGAAGTAATTATCCTCGTGTTTTTATTTAACATAGCACAAACTGTCTAGGCATCTTTAATAACGACTGGCTACATTATAGCCTACTGATATACGACGGCGTATTAGGGCCACTTGAAGAAATAAAAAAATAAATGAAAACTCGAAAATCTTCGAGAAAAAACTCGAGATTTTTGAGTTAATAAAGTCACAAATTTATGACTTTATAAAGTCGCAAATTTGATATAAACTCATATTTCGGGTCAATAACTCATCAATAAAACAACGTAGTTCCAAACCCGACCCTTCATTTTAATCATTCTGATGAAGACTGTGAGTTAAGCTCGTTTTCCCCCAAACGAGCCTGAAAGCTTCTCTTTGTCTCAGTGAGCTGCGGTGATTGCTGGCTCGGGGGCCTAGGGACCGATAGCAAATTACTAATTTAATAGTGTGAATGGAAATTGAATAACTTCACCATAATGTCTTCAAAATCACAGCACACATAAATAACTGTAGGTTATTCAGAGTACATGTCATAGTATTTTTAAGAATTGTAAACTAAAATATTTCACAGGATTTTTTGGATTGAAAATAAAGCAATCAAAGTTATGAAATCTACCAAGGAAATGATTATAAAACCAGAATGATGACCCCCCTCTACCCTAAAGTACAGTTCTTACTTTAGAAAAAAAAAAGCTTTTGATTTGATTTAAATTATTTTTTATATATGGAACTGTGTGAATTCATATGTGGCCTAATGACAATAATTAATGTACTAACTGTATTGTTGCAGACTGTATGACACCAAACTCATACTAATGATCTAACATTTCCTCTCGCTTATACAACAGCTATACAACAGAAGCTATCAACATGACTATAAAAACTTTAATAACTGTGCTGTTGTTGACAGTAGAAACACCAAACCCAGCCTGATGATCGAGCATCTCTTCTAGTTAATAGTACAGTACTTATTTAAGAGATACAGGTTTTAAGGTAATTTAGCCTATGTAATTTTTTTATTATTATTGACATAAACTCATTAACAGCCTACAGCTGCAGTTTTTAGCTAATAATATTTGCCAAGATTTTTTTTTTACCTTTATTTTGATTAAAGATTTAAGATTCGAGAGTTTTAATATGATTGTATTGAAATGTGTGGAACTAAATAAACAAAGAGGTGAGAAATCATATTTTGACCATATGACTTTATCTCAGACATCAAGAGTACTGGTTGATAATGTCAGTTTAAAGAACTTCAAAGTTTGATCCTCTTTTATGCGACATGTTTCTCAAAATATATAGGCCTAATATTTTTTTTAAGTTATAATTTAGTTTGATCTACCTTTTTATGATAAAGTAAAATGACACGAAGTTTGAAATATTGGCTAGTATGTTTGTAATTAGAGACATTTCATTTCACAGTAGAGACTATTAAATGTAGAAATAAAAACTACAGACTTTAAATCTGACATCACTCATGACCTGCTCTCGCACCGTACCCACGCACGCGCTTCACGAGTCGTCATGGAAACGATCCCGAGGTATATAAGGCCGTGGAACCCCGAATTCTCCCCTGTTGCACTTGAGCTTTGATGCTGACCTGCAACACTTCGCTGCTAGCTTGCTAACTTTTGGAAAGCGCTCAGGAGAAGTTGGAGAAAACCCTCTACAGACGTTTTGGATCGACTGTTTCATCAAGTGGAAAGCTGACGAGACCGGAAATGCCCATCCCCAGAGACCCCGAGGACAGAGGACGACCAGTGGCGATGGCTGACGTTCGCCTGGTGACCAACGGAGGTAATACAGGTTTTACTGTTGTCTAATAAAGAAGTTCACTCAGACATTTATACAAGAGAAATGTTATTATCATTGACTTGTTAAACTTTCAAAGGCTCATCAGCTTAGAAACAGTCAAACTTTAACTTTTAAAGGCCGTTTCCACCATTTAATGTGTGAAGTTAAAAACTAAAGCAGGATTGTGTAAAACTGTTTTTCACTGAACTTTTCTCAGTGAAAATTAAATTTTTGAAGCCATAGTCTTTAAAAGTGGCGGGAAAAGCTGGAGGGAATTATCTGTAAAGTATTGTTTTAAAAACACATCTATTTTGACTTGAGGACATCAAATGATCCTGAATTTGCACTGTTATTATGGGACAAAGATGGCGTCGGGGAGAATTACAAAAAATGCTCAGATGTTTGTTTCTGTCACCATGGAGACGATAGAACTATGGATTTAAGCAGGTGATGGTTCCTCTATGATACAAGCTTTTGTTTGTATCATTTGTACTGATTTTAGCTGATCATAAAAGGCTTTTCACATAAGTTTGAATATTAATCAATGAACCCATGAGCAGATATTTACAAAAGAATAACAACAGCCACAGATCATAGCTGCTGAACACATGTAAAAAGAAAATGAGGCCTAACAACATCAGTGCTTTTGTGATAATCACAAATATGATATAAGCCTATATTTTTACTCTTTACTGTCAAACTTGATGTAATTTTGCCATATTTTTGAAGGTAGATCAAACTAAGCTGATACCTTAAGAATATTATATATTTTCAGTAACATGTCACAAAAGAGGATCAAACTTTAAAGCTCCTTTCATTTACATTATCAATCAGTACTCTTGATGTCTGTGACAAAGTCATATATCTTGGTCAAAATATGAATTCTTACCTTATTGTTTATTTAGTTCCACATATTCCATCAAACAATCACATTAAAATCCTTAATCTGTACTCAGAATCAAACCAATGAGACAGTAAATGTTGGTGCGGCATGTTCAGATGACAGATTGCAGGAGTCTTTGATTATTGTTTTAATAACATATTTCCAGCTCTGTCACAGTGTACATACTTCATTTTTCAGCAAAGTGTCTCAGTATTTGACCCGATGGAAGTAAACTGTGACTCCTGTGCTGTATTTATGTTCAACTTCTGCATCACAAGCTCATCACTGAGAAAAATGTGCTTTAGGACCTGACATTGTTTTGAGAGTTTTGCATGAAAGAGTGAATGACATTTACAAACTGTGCCAAAGAAGAGACAAATGTTGAATGTGTTGTCAAAAGAGCCCTTATCTAATAAATACAGATTATAAAACTTGAATTAAGGGTTTAGTAAATGCAGAAATTCTTTCATTTGAATAACAAACACAACACCTGATCAAAAAGTAAACAGGCGTTTTTGTGTTACAGTAAAAGTTTGTCAGTCTTTTTCTTTTTTACTTTGTTGTTTTAGTTCCACATATTCAGTGTCACAAGAGAAACATTAGTTGTTGGTATTGTGTACTCAAACATTTTGTTTTTCCCTGCAGGAGCTGGCGTCCCTGAGGTCAACTTGGCTGTCCAGCATGAAGGGAACCAGAACCTCCCCGTCTTTATCCCTTACCAGGTGGTAGGTGAGTATGGAGGTGAGTATGAAGGTGCTTTTGCTGGTGCAGGTGGAGACATTCCTCCTGTTTTTGACCTGGAGGATTTTGATGATGTCGAACACATCATGGACCTCTCTGACTCGGAGGACGATGACGACAGCAGTGTAGCCATGGACTTCTCTGACCCGGAGGACGATGAAGACAGCAGTGTAACCATGGACCTCTCTGACCCGGAGGACAATGAAGACAGCAGTGTTATCATGGACCTCTCTGACTCGGAGGACGATGACGACAGCAGTGTGTGGACTGACTGGAGTGATCTGAGTTCAGTCTCTGGATATGGGTCCATGTCTGAGTCTGAGGAGGAGGAGGAAGATGATGAAGGTGAGGACATCAGACCCGGCTCCCCTCTGGACCAGGAGTTCCCACCAGACCACTTTTGGCAGGGCTGGCGCCAGGTGGATCCATCAGCGGTCGTCTCCCCTCTTGTCCAAGCTGGACTCCCTTGTGCATGGCCTCTTGTCCCCACTCATAGTCCAGCTGGACCTGCTGGACCTGCTGTCCCTGATGACGATGACGACAGCAGTGTGTGGAGTGACTGGACTGATCTGAGTTTAGACTCTGAATATGGGTCCATGTCCGAGTCTGAGGAGGAGGAGGAAGATGATGAAGGTGAGGACATCAGACCCGACTCCCCTCTGGACCAGGAGTTCCCACCAGACCACTTTTGGCAGGGCTGGCGCCAGGTGGATCCATCAGCGGTCGTCTCCCCTCTTGTCCAAACTGGACTCCCTTGTGCAGGCCCTCTTGTCCCCACTCATGGTCCGGCTGGACCTGCTGTCCCTGCTGACCCCCCTGTCTCTGCTGGACCTGTCGGAGAAGAGCCTACTCCGTCCACCTCAGGCCTGGGTTCTTCTACAAAGAGGAGCAGGGAGGAGAGCCCTGCAGCACAGCAGAGTGCAAAGAGGCAGAGGAGGGACAACGGAGACGTGGACGACCAGTAGCCGTCCATCCCCTCAGGACTCTGCCCCTTTCCTGTCAGAGGATCCTGGCCAGCTCCTTATGACGGCTGGGACTCTGACGACAGCGACTCAGATTAAAAAAGAGGAGCCGTCTGACCTCTGTCCAAACTTTGTGAGCAGGAGGACTGATAAAGCCCCAGCTCACTGCACTCTGCACCAGATGTTTTTACACCTCTCTGTGTTGTTATTTGTTTGTATTTATGATTGTTTTTTTCAGATTTAAGAGGTAAGTTCAAACATTTTGTAACTTTAGTGCACTGTTTCAGTAGATTCAGACCTACTAACTCTTTTATGCAGTTGATTTTAGGAGGCATGGATGGTTATTGCAAACAAAGGTAAGGACAAAGTCTTTTTCTTTTCTCTTTTATGTGTTTGAACAAGTGTGCTTCATTATTTATCAGTGTTAGAGATGAAAATGTTTGAGCAGCCAAATGCAGTTGTTACTCTACTCTACTCAACCCACAAGCCACAGTGGCTGGTAAATTGACAGTGATTCTTAAAACTCAGCAATAAAACTCAAGATTACACTGTGTGGGATCACAAAGTTTTCATTTTATTGATTACAGGCCATTTGAAGGAAAATTGTGGCTTAACCCCTGAGTGACACACACTGGCTTTCTCTATTGAGGATGAGATTTGGAATAAAAAGTAAATCAAGCCAAATAGAACCAAATAGGAAAACCTTTAACAGTTAAATTGAAATATAATAAATATAATAATATAATTTATTTATATTAAAAGAAAACTTTATATAAATTTTTATGTTAAAAGAAAACTTTTGTCTCATGCAGTTTCCTTAGATACTTAAACAGTACAATATAGACAGCAGAAGAAACTGTCTTGTATGATGCAGTGTGACTCAAACGGTGCTGTAGCTTAGCCAACGTTAAGTTGTCTTGGTAATAAAAAAGTTCCTCTGAATGTACTCATTTATGTACTCTTACCTTTTTAAAGCCATTTCAGAAAAAAAGGCTGTTTAATCAAAATAAAGCTAAAAAAACTCAGCAAATACTATATGCTGACAACTGCAGTTGTAACAGATGGCTGACTAAGGGGAGAATATGATGTGAAAAAACTTTTGACAAAGTTTCCCTGCACTGTAAAACAGTGATTTGATAATGCAGTTTTAATGCATATTTACTCTTAGTTACAGTTTCATTTTAATTTAATTTTAATTTAATTCATTTCAATTTATTTTTGTGTCTCCATGCCAAGGAGGAGACGGACGACTCCACAAGAACTGAAGATGTTTACAGCCCAGGAGAGAAGGATTGATGCGGTGGTCACCTTTCCTTCTGGTAAAGGAAAGGTGACCACCACAATGTAAGTACTTCCTCACTGAGAGTTCAACAGTTACAATGGTTTTTATCTTATTGTAGATTTAATTAATTAATTATCTATTTGGACAATATGTCAAACATTATTTGTCTGTTTGGTCTTAAAAAGTCATTTAAAGCTTAAATAAATCAGTGAAGCCAAAGACTGAGGCCTCAAGGAGGCATCAAGTCTGGAAGGCAACACGAGAAACTATGAAAAATCAGGGGTTGTTTCTACTTTTATTTTTAACACAAATGGCAAAAGCTTCCACTTTTCAGAGTTTGGGTTTTGTGTTAAACTTTGATAAAAACAATTTGAGTCAAGTTGACTTCAATGCTTTCAGCACCTCTCTTCAAGTGTCTATACTATGGGAGGTCACAGTAGATTACAGCTAAAGTTAATAGTTGAAAGTTCCGGAAACCTCGTTTGTCTTTCAAGAACCTATAAAAATTTTGAATGTGTGTTTCTATACATTGACATTTACGACCACTTTTAGCCAAATGCTAAGAACTTTTCTCTTCACCTATAGTTCTGTTCAAAATTCTAACTTCAGTTAGTTATATCTCTCTTTGGTCAGATGCTGGGTTTGAGATTTTAGAGCCTTCATTGGGTTTATTATTCAGCTCATTCTCTGTCTTTGTTCCTCCTCATCCATCAGATTGCTGGGGAGGGACAGCAAAGAGCTGAAGGACAAAGACAGAGCTGTAGATTTTATGTCAATACTTTGGACAGATCATTTAGAAATGTGCAAATAAATGTACTAATATGCTTTTATTTGTCTCAGTGACAGAGCAGCTGACAGAGATGAACCAAGAAATGATCCTCCTGCCCTAGGAGGCAGCCCCTCCTCAGCCAGCGGCCCAGCGATGAGGAGGAGACACTGATCTGCACAGAAGGCGTTTGCTCTCAACTGCCTCTTCTGTGCTGGAGGACTGAGAGCTCCTCACACGTCATCAGTGAGGACAGAGATTGTTTCAATTCTGAGAGAAAAACATCAAGAAGAGAAAACCAACTCAAAACAGAGAAATCGACAAGGAGACAGAGCTCTGAGGAGCAAAGAGACAGAGCTGAGGGGATAAGGCTGAACAAAGGAGAGAGAGGCTGAGGAAGACACAGCTGAGGGTGAGGAGACAGGCAAGAAAAAGGTTAGGACGAGATATTTATAGGAGGAGAGGGAGCTACAGGGGCTGAGGACAGAGACAGAGCTGAGGACAGAAACAGCTGCTCAGGAGCAGAGGCAGAGCTGAGGAGGAAAGGACGAGGACAGAGACAGAGCTGAGGAGAGAGAGAAAACAGTGATATGAACATAATTATTTGGTATTTATGTTTTTTATTATGTGGTATCTATATATAGACTTTTTGGTTTGTGTGTTACTGTGTGGTTATTTAAAACAGTTGATGCTGATGGTTGTATTATCATTTGAGATTTTTTATTCCTTATTATTATGTATTCAATAGCTGGAGGGATTTTATTTTTTTGTAGAAAAAGCTGAGCTGGAGAGGGATTATTTTTTGCCAGATATGAAGCAGAGGGAGGAGGGAAGGACAAATGCTAATGAGTAAAATTAACATCCTGTTTTTTTTCTTCTCAGTTAGAAAATTTGAATCTGGGCATTTTAGTGTAATAAACCACGTCTGTTTTGACTGCTTTTTGCTCTGCAGTGCAAAAAATGCATTCATTTTTCTCAGTTTAGATCAAAAACTGTCGTCCTTTTTGTGTGCAGGAATTGTGTTTTAATAGTGTAAATAAGTTATCTCCCTCCAAGGAATGCATAATGTTATCCAAAACATATTGTAACAAGCAGATGTTTTTACCCTGTAAGAAAGAAAGAAAGAAAGATAGATAGATAGATAGATAGATAGATAGATAGATAGATAGATAGATAGATAGATAGATAGATAGATAGATAGATAGATAGATAGATAGAAACTTTATTGCCTGTCACAAGTGACAGAAATTCATTTTTGACAGGCTCCTTTACACATTTTTAAAAGGGACTTTACAAAAACAAACAAAGGTGATTATCAGCATTAACAGATAGGGAAAAAATTAGCAGACATTTACAGCAGGTATTTAACTGTAGAAAATGTCCATAAATATCTCCTATATTGCCTATACTATTGAAATATTTACAAATGTACCATTATAGTTTACCTCATCATCACTGAGTTTCCACTTTATTAAACCAAAACTCAGATTTATGAAAATATAAATTGTCGTTTTTTCAACACATCTGTCTTAAACACAAATGGCTTGTCACAATTAAAGAGACAGGCCAATTTAGTTAAATAAAGACTTTGTGTTCTTGACTAGAAATATCAGCAGTGACCATCAAAAACTTGGGAATATCAGTGGAAATCCACTTCCATGCACCTTTACTTCCTTCCTGTACTCTCAGTTACATCCATCTATCTATCCACATTATCACTTTCAGCATTGCAAGGGGGTTGGAGCCTATCCCAGCTGACATTAGGAGATAGGTGGGCTACACCCTGAACCAGTTGCCAGCCAATCCCAGGGCCACATAGAGATATAGGTGTTAACACCCCTAGTTCGATCTTGCAGTCTTCTTGCTGTGAGGCACGTGCACTAACCTCCTGCAGTTATATTTAGTCGTGGCTGTTCCATTTGCTTGCTTTACTAATCTTTGCTCATTTTTGAATCCACTTAACACATTGTGACTTAATTTTATTGACACATTTCTAAATATAATCATTTTATTTTTTTAATTCAGAGCCAAACATGCGTCAAAGGAATCAGCTCGATGGCATGGCTGACGGCAGCCAGCTGTTTGGACCAGCTGTTTGAGCCACACCAGTGACCACACCTGGACACAGGGTGGGAGACATTTACCACTACAGCTTACCACATCGAAGCACAGCACCATAATATCATATCCTGCCATTGTATAAAGATAAATCTGCCTCCTTTAACCCATCTAAACTGGAGAGAGG
The DNA here is from genome assembly GCA_036419115.1 of Scarus forsteni. Lineage (NCBI taxonomy): Eukaryota > Metazoa > Chordata > Actinopteri > Labriformes > Labridae > Scarus > Scarus forsteni. The sequence goes on along the minus strand of JAZDUH010000066.1, from coordinate 52,075,731 downwards.
GAAAAAGTCCAAACAGTCCTTTTGACTTTCTCTGTATCTCATCAGTCAAGTTCAAGTGTTGGATTTTTCTAGCTGGTGTGTGAATGATTCCTGTTTGTTTGCATTGATTTGTGTTGGCAGGACTCTTGTCTGGCAGCAGGATTCCCCAGCCAGTGGCGTCCCTACGGCAGCTCTCCCTGGCCACAGATGCATGACGGGCAGTCACACTTGAAAGAAATGATGTGAAAGAGAACAGAGAATTCAGTCAGATTTGTGTTAGTGTAAAAGAATGTTTGTCTGTGTGCTTCCTTTTATTTTAGCTGGACAGATTCATCCCAATTTCAAAGCTCAAGTACTACTTTGCTGTGGATATGGTGTATGTGGGGAAGAAGCTGGGCCTTTTACTTTTCCCATACATGCATGAGGTGAGTCTGCTGCAGTTAATGTAGTTTATGCAGATGGGTCTCTTTTCACTTTGGAATAGGTACATGTAATCCCGTGTTGAGAAAAATAATCTCTAAATGACTCAAAGTTGTCTCTGTAGGCTTCAGATTAAGACGTTTTCATAAAGTAAATTCAGACCAAGCTTTGCCAAACACTGATACATTAGCATTTGACTGACTGTTTGCAGATTGGTCATAACATTATGAGGGCACATAAAGGATGCACACTTTATTGTAAGATGTTTCCCAAACAGTTAGCGGCTTTATTCTTTGATTGTATTGTACAATATTTAATGGTGGAAATAAGAGTAAAACATTTATGAAAGATTTACTTTTGTTATTTATTTATTCCAGACAATATGTCTCTCTTCTAATGGGCACATAGATTCTATCATTTGGACCATTATGTCCCTTTTAGAATTGTGGACATTTTCTGTTTTGAGGTAAATTTACTTTTGATGGTCCATATTATATGGATCTGGAAAGAAGAAGAAAGTTTCTGTGTTATTTATGAGCAGATTTTGGAATATGACATCCATTTATAACAGGGGTATTCAATTAAAAATCACTGAGGTCCAGTTAATAAAATTTCCACCAATAAAAGGTCCAAACCGAAGTCGTGTTGTGTCTTATAGTCATCCCCTATAATGGGCCATGTGTAATGTCTGTGTAATCAAAACATGGAGCCCTTTAAGACTACGAAATGTCATATGAAAATCCATTCTAATTTTTTTTAATCATATGACTCCTGCAGCATAAATGCTATGTCTGGTACATGTTTTCAGTTTGCTAGCCAGGCTTAAACTATCAATATTCAAAACTTATTTTGACCATTACCAGTACAGTTTCCAATATTTAAAAATAACTTGATGTGCAAGTTTATGGCTAAAACACTGATTTATTGAATTACACGTATCAGCCATGTACTCACTGGAACATGAACAAATTACACAAATGCACAATATTGATGCACCTTCTTATCACTGCATTGGTACATTAAAAATCAGGGTTTTTGCAAGAGTTGAAGGCTGTTTTTCTTGTCACTTATCTGCTCCTTGCAAAAATATACCATAACACTGAAGGAGAAAGTCTAATTATTCTAGTGGAGAGTTGTGCTCTTGACAACAAATATTAGTATTTGTCACAGCCTGCTTTCCCCCTCTGCTGCTCACCTGCTCACCATCTCCAATCAAACCAGTGTGTATATAAGCAGCCTCACTCCACTCATTCTTTGCCAGATTGTCTCAGCTCTCATGCCTGACTCTTCAGCACTCATTCCCGGACTGCTTACCTGTTGCCGACCCGATTTGTCTCCGACCTTGCTCCACGTCTCAGCCCCGGTAAATCCACCAGCCTTCTGTCTCGACTACGAGTATTGCCTGCCTGCCTGTTCCTCGTCTGCCTGTGGCTGGTTGACACTCAGTCCGCTCCTGCTCAGCCAAAAGATCCTCTGCTTCAGCTTCACCTCACCAGTTCTCCTCCGGTGTGTCACGCTGACTCCCGCACAAGGTTCAGCTCCATGTCTCAGCCCCGGTAAATCCATCAGCCTTCCTTCCTCGACTACTACCCCTGCCTGCCTGCTTCCTGCTCCTCGTCTGCCTGCGACTGGTCGGCACTCAGTCCGCTCCTGCTCAGCCTCGAGACCAACTGCTTCAGCTTCACCCCGCCAGCTCCCTTCCTCTGGTGTTGTCTGCCTCGCCGACTCCCACTCAAGATCCACCTTCCAAGAAGAAATCCTTCAGCAGTGAGTCTGAGCCTTTTATCACACCACACTCGTTGAGCCTTTTTGAGACTGGAGGACGTTCAACTGCTCACGGGTCCCAACTTTGTTCTGCCTGCCCAGTTGGTCGTGTGGTAACGTGATTGCCTGCCACGCGGGAGTGCCGGGTTTGAATCCAGCCAAAGCAATTATCACCTTTCTCATGTTTACTGTGGTTTATAGTGATTTTACATCAACCTGTTGATTAAAGACTGTTTGTGAAATACAAGCCTGGTTTTGTGCTGCTATTGGGTTCATTCCACACCCGTTACAGTACAATCTGGCCAGCCATGGACCCAGCACACAACCCTTCACCACTTCACCGCCTTGAGATAATTGAGGGTGTCCTTCAGCAGCATCAAGCCATGATGACTGCGTCTGCTGCTGAAGCCAGAAAGGCTGCTGAGGCTCAGGGACAAGCGCTAGCAGCGTTAGCCGGACAAATGCAACAGCTAGCAGGCCAACTTTCCCAGCTCTCCACCTCTGCTGCATCTGCTCCCTCTTCCGAAACATCAGCTCCTGCTCCTGCTCCTGCTCCTGCTCCTGCACCTGTATCTCCGGGAGATGCTCCAGAGCCTCGAGTTGGAACCCCAGAGCGTTATGATGGAAACCGAGAGACTTGTGGCCCATTCCTCACCAACTGCTCTCTTTTGTTTGCCCTGCAGCCCCGCACCTTCGCCACAGAGCCAGCGAAGGTGGCATTTGTCATTAACCACCTGACAGGCAGAGCTCGACTATGGGGAACAGCTGAGTGGGAGAGGCAGTCTCCATCCTGTGCTACCTTTAATCTGTTTGCTGCTGAGCTTCGCAAGGTTTTTGGCTTTGAGAATTGTGGCTCCGAGTCAGCAAGGGGACTGATGGGACTGAAACAAGGTGAGCGAACAGTTGCAGATTACTCCATTGATTTCCGTACCAGAGCCAGCCACAGCAGTTGGAACAGCTCGGCCCTTTGTGACGCCTTCCTCCACGGATTGGCTGATTACATCAAAGATGAACTGGTTTCGCATGACACCCCTATCACTTTGGACGGGGTGATTGACTTAGCCATCAGGATCGACCTTCGAATCCAGGCTCGTCGACAAGAGAAACGTCAAGGGGGTAACCAACGTGCTCCTTCACTCCGTTCCCGTGGGGATGCTGCTGCCATCAACTCTGCTTCTTTGGGACAGCAGCCTGAGGATCCTGAGCCCATGCAGTTGGGTCGCACCTCCCTCTCCCTGGAAGAGAAGGAGCGCCGCCGTAGGTCCAATCTCTGCCTCTACTGTGGGGGATCAGGACACTACATCTCCAGCTGTCCAGTAAAAGCCAGAGCTCACCAGTAGTTGGGGAGACCCTTGTGAGCTCAACTACCCTGTCATCTCCCCAAATTCAGAGACTTGTTTTCCAAGGCCGCCTTCTCCTTCCTGATGGTCCTCACACCTTGGCTATCTTCATTGACTCTGGGGCAGATGCCTGTATCATTGATGAGGAGGTGGTTCTTCAGCTGGGACTTGAGAAAGTTCCTTTACCTCACCCAGTTCCTGCCAGAGCCTTAGATGGACATATCTTGGGCACCGTCACACATCAGACCTCTCCTGTTCACCTGCTTCTGTCTGGTAATCATCACGAGACTGTTCAGTTCCACATCCTGAGCTCTTTCCTGCCTGCCACTCATCCTGGGGTATCCTTGGCTCCGTCTTCACAACCCACACATTGACTGGTCCACTGGGGCTGTTCAAGAATGGAGCTCCTCCTGTCATCAGAGGTGTCTGCAACAAGCTTCAGCTCCACTCCCCTCCTCCAGCTCCAACTTCTCTCCAGATCTCACCGGGGTGCCACCTGTTTACCATGACTTCCGCCAGGTCTTCAGTAAAGCCAGAGCCACATCTCTGCCACCACACCGCCCCTGTGACTGCGCCATAGATCTCCTGCCTGGTACGTCACCTCAAAAGGGGCGCCTGTACTCTCTGTCGGAGCCTGAGAGAAAAGCCATGGAGACCTACATTAATGACTCCCTGGCTGCGGGCATCATTCGTCCGTCTTCATCTCCTGCTGGAGCAGAGTTCTTCTTTGTTGAGAAAAAGGACAAGACTTTGAGACCCTGCATTGATTACAGAGGACTTAATGACATCACCATCAAGAACCGATACCCACTGCCACTCATCTCCACTGCCTTTGAACTGCTCCAGGGGGCCACCATTTTCTCCAAACTTGACCTGCGCAACGCCTACCACCTCGTCCGCATCAGAGAGGGAGATGAGTGGAAGACGGCATTCAACACCCCTACTGGACACTACGAATACCTCGTAATGCCATTCGGCCTCATAAACGCCCCAGCCGTTTTCCAGTCATTGATCAACGATGTGCTCCGAGACATGCTCAACCGGTATGTCTTTGTGTATCTGGATGATATACTCATCTTCTCCCGGTCCAAAGAACAACACATTCATCACGTCCAGTCCGTACTCCAGCGCCCAGGGGCGGATCTAGTCATATGGGGGCCCAAGGCAAACCCAGTCATTGGGGCCCTTCATATTTCTGTACTGTGCTGATACATTTTTTTTTTTTTTAATATTTTTTCCAACTTATGGGATGGGTGCAGAGAAAAAATAAATAAGGAAATTACAACAGTATGTTAGAGACAAAGCTCCCATTCCTTACTCAGATAACTCATTCAGTCTTACTCATTCACACCACAAAAGACAAAATAGACGGACAGACAATTGTCAGAATGATTGTCAAGAAGACCGGGGCGGGATGGAGGAGAGAAAGGGAGGGTAGTAAATAAAAATAAAAAATAACTAAAATGTAATTAGATTAAATAATAATATAAAAAGCAAACAAGGTCAATAACACAGTATGTCATTGGTTTTCAGAAAGCTGAATATTTTTTACATTTTAATCTTTTACCAGGTTGCATAACGAAACAAAATGAATTTCCATAAATTTTTGTAATTTAGTTCAATTTTGACAGGCGAGTGTGTTAATTAGTCCTGCTTTTGAAATCTGTTACAGTTATCTGACAGCTTAAGTTACAAGTTAGGCCTACATACCCACATTTATATGTCCTCCACATCCGGGGAATAAAATTTATGACCAAAAAAAGATTTTGAATCAAAATGTTTATGATTATGGTGCCCCTGAAGGGACATCGTCAAAAATAAATAAGAAGTTTATCGTGCACACGCAAAATTATCCAGTGCATGGACCGTAAGCTTTTTATACTAAGTGTCATATAGTTTGAAAAGTTATGAGTTAAAGTATTTTACAGGATATCATGATTGAACATAAAGCCAATGACATCAAATGTATGAGGTCTACTGACAAAATGATTATAAAAAACGGATGTTGATCTTCTGTACTTCATACTACAGCGTGTGAATTAAGACTAAAATAATAACTGAATCAAAGAAATCTTTAATAATACATTTTTGTGAGATGTTCGGGGGCCCCTGGACATCTTGGGGCCCCAGGCAATTGCCTGTGTTTGCCTAATGGTAGCTACGCCCCTGCCAGCGCCTCCTAGAGAACTCCCTGTATGTAAAGGCAGAAAAGTGTGAGTTCCATGTCTCTACAGTGTCTTTTCTGGGGCACATTGTGGCACAAGGTAACATCCAGATGGACCCAGCCAAGGTCTCAGCCGTCACCTCCTGGCCTGCTCCTGAAAACCGCAAACAGCTTCAGCGTTTTTTGGGGTTAGCTTCATCTGCAACTACAGTTCTGTGGCAGCCCCTCTCACCGCCCTGACCTCCTCCAAAGTATCCTTCCGATGGTCACCTCCAGCTGCAGCGGCCTTCCAGACCCTCAAAGATCGGTTCACCTCATCATCCATCCTCCAGATGCCTGACCCAGATCGACAGTTTGTGGTTGAGGTGGACGCCTCAGATGTTGCGGTGGGGGCTGTCTTGTCTCAGCGCTCTGGCACTGACCAAAACCTTCATCCCTGTGCCTTCTTCTCTCGACGCCTGTCCCCGGCTGAAAGAAATTATGACATTGGTGATAGAGAACTCTTGGCAGTCAAGATGGCCCTAGAGGAGTGGCGCCATTGGTTGGAGGGGTGTGGACGGATCACAAGAATTTGGAGACTGAACTCTCGTCAGGCCCGCTGGTCCCTGTTCTTTGCCCGTTTCAACTTCATCCTCTCCTACCGTCCAGGGTCCCGCAATGTCAAGCCCGACGCCCTTTCACGTCAGTTCCACAAGACAGAGGACTGTGTTGATCTGCCTGAGTCCATCCTTCCTACTTCCTGCCTAGATGCCACATTGACCTGGGACATTGAGGAGAGGGTGAGAGCAGCTTCAGAAGGACAGCCAGGTCCCAGCTCCTGTCCATACAACTGTCTTTTCGTTCCTCCAGCCTTGAGGTCAGAGTTGCTACAATGGGCTCACTCCTCCAAGCTCTCCTACTACCCTGGTGTTCTACGCACACGGCATGCTCTCCTCCAACGTTTCAGGTGGCCCACCTTGCAGGAGGATGTCCAGGAATTCATTGAAGCCTGTCCTACTTGCAATCAACATAAGACCTCTCGCCAGCCTCCTGCTGGGCTACTTCAACCTCTTCCTGTTCCTCACCGCCCCTGGTCCCACATATCCATGGATTTTGTTACTGGTCTTCCCACCTCTGATGGCCACACTGTCATCCTGACTATTGTGGACCGCTTCAGCAAGATGGTTCACTTTGTTTCTCTGCCCAAGCTCCCCACTGCTAAAGAGACTGCTCAGTTGGTTCTGCTCCATGTATTCCGCCTGCTTGGCCTCCCTGTTGATGTCGTGTCAGACCGTGGACCCCAGTTTTCTTCTGTGTTCTGGAGGGAGTTCTGCAGCCTGTTGGGTGCTACCGCCAGTTTGTCCTCTGGATTCCACCCCCAGACCAATGGACAAACTGAGCGTATGAATCAAGAACTGGAAACAGCCCTGCGGTGCGTGGTCTCCCAAAACCCCTCTTCCTGGTCATCACAACTACTGTGGGTGGAATATGCTCACAACTCCCTTGTCTGCTCTGCAACCGTCCTATCTCCATTCCAATGTGCATACGGCTACCAACCACCTCTGTTCCCAGCCCAAGAGAAGGAGGTTTCCTGTCCTTCTGTCCAAGCCTTCATCCGTCGCTGCCGCAGAACGTGGCTCCAAGCTCGCTCCACCCTCCTTCGTTCTGTGGGTCGCTATGCTGCCACCGCCACCGTTCAACTGCTCCTACCTACCAAGCAGGGCAGCAAGTTTGGCTCTCCACCCGTGACTTACCTCTCCAAGTGGAGTCCAAAAAGATGGCACCAAGATTCGTCGGGCCATTCACAATTCAGAAGGTTATCAACCCAGTGGCGGTCCGGTTGAAGCTCCCGCGTTCCATGAGAGTCCACCCAACCTTCCATGTGTCCAAGATCAAGCCAGTCCACAACAGTCCATTGGTCCCTGTAGCACCACCACCTCCCCCTCCAAAAATGGTCGATGGCGGCCCAGTGTATGCCGTGCGTCGCCTAATTCGGTCCCGTCGGCGGGGTAGAGGCCTCTAGTACCTAGTGGACTGGGAGGGTTATGGTCCTGAAGAGAGGTCCTGGGTCCCTGCTCGCCATATTGTGGATCCCAATCTCATGGCCAACTTTCATCGGCAACATCCCGACCAGCCAGCTAATGAGTCTGCTCATAGGGGGACTCGCATCGTGCCACCACCTGTTCAGGATGTTGGGGATCGTTCTCACCCAGCTGAGAAGTTGGTGAGATCTTCCTCCCAGAAGTTTTAGGCCCACCTCCATTCCCCCTCCTCCCGCCCTGGTTTTGGATGTCAGGAGCCATCCCTTGAGGGGGGGGTTCTGTCACAGCCTGCTCTCCCCCTCTGCTGCTCAGCCACACCTAATCAGCTAACTGCTTCCACCTGCTGCTGTCACCTGCTCACCTGCTCACCTGCTCACCATCTCCAATCGAACCAGTGTGTATATAAGCAGCCTCACTCCACTCATTCTTTGCCAGATTGTCTCAGCTCTCATGCCTGACTCTCCAGCACTCATTCCCGGACTGCTTACCTGTTGCTGACCCGATTTGTCTCCGACCTTGCTCCACGTCTCAGCCCCGGTAAATCCACCAGCCTTCCGTCCTCGACTACTACCACTGCCTGCCTGCTTCCTGTTCCTCGTCTGCCTGTGGCTGGTTGACACTCAGTCCGCTCCTGCTCAGCCTCGAGACCAACTGCTTCAGCTTCACCCCGCCAGCTCCCTTCCTCTGGTGTTGTCTGTCTCGCCGACTCCCGCTCAAGATCCACCTTCCAAGAAGAAACCCTTCAGCAGTGAGTCTGAGCCTTTTATCACACCACACTCGTTGAGCCTTTTTGAGACTGGACGACATTCAATTGCTCACGAGTCCCAACTTTGTTCTGCCTGCCCAGTTGGTCGTGTGGTAATGTGATTGCCTGCCACGCGGGAGTGCGGGGTTGGAATCCAGCCAAAGCAGTTATCACCTTTCTCATGTTTACTGTGGTTTATAGTGACTTTACATCAACCTGTTGATTAAAGACTGTTTGTGAAATACAAGCCTGGTTTTGTGCTGCTATTGGGTTCATTCCACACCCGTTACAGTATTGGCAGTAATGATTAAAAAATATCAGGATATCAGCAAAAATTCAATATTGTGCATCCCTACAAATTATATTTGTAATACTTAAATATAATTATGTAATTGTTATCCATGAATTTACTGCTTTAAAAATAGACAAATTAGCAAATGTGAAATTTGTATCATTTTTTAAATCTGTTTATGAATGCTGCTATATTTGGTTTTAATACCACATTTGATGCAGCTAAAGTGGAAATGTAGTCATTTGATGGCTAATGGCTAACAATGCTAATTTGTTGATTATCATCTCGTGACTCCGATTTTTTTGGTCCAAAATGTTTTCCTTTTTAGCATTTCATGAGGTATGACATGGCATAATGTTTTCAAGCTGGCATTTGAAGGGTTAAATATTTAAACACTGATCTCAACAATACAGTTTATGTCTTTTCTAAGTCTACAGGCACCCTCTGCATGTATTTTAAAAATGTTTAAACAACAAAGACTCTGTAGAGCATTGTCAGATAAAATATGCAGGTCTATAGCTATATTTAAATACATTATCACACTGTACTCTTCTGTTGAAAATACATTTACATAGCACACAGTTCAAACATGATTCAGCTGTGAGGTTATGTTCATGTTGGTGTTGCAGAACTGGGAGGTGAGCTACCAGCAGGACACTCCTGTGGCTCCATGCTTCTACGTCAACGCTCCGGATCTCTACATTCCCTCCATGGGCTTCATCATGTACGTGCTGGTGGCAGGACTGGCACTCGGCACACAGAACAAGTAAAGATGGATTCTAAGTTTTAAATGAACATGTCCAAGTTTTTGAAATGGCTAAATAGCTGACCCACTTTTTTTTGTGCTCTGCAGGTTTTCTCCCGAGCTGCTGGGAGTTCAGGCCAGCTCAGCGTTGGTGTGGCTCATCATGGAGGTCCTGGCTGTCCTGCTGTCTCTCTACCTTGTGACTGTTAACACCGACCTCACCACTATAGACCTCCTCGCGTTCTCTGGATACATATATGTTGGGTACGAGCATTTTGTTTTACTGTCAACTTAACCAAACCCCTCTGATTGCCTGTTCTAATCATTTGTATGTATGTTTTATGTTTGTTGTCTTTGTCTTCAGGATGATCATAGGAGTTGTTGCAGGCCTGTTGTTCGGGAGGCTAGCATATTATCTCTCTCTGCTGTGGTGCTGTGCCGCCATTTTCGTTTTTATAGTGAGTAGCAGCAAGCAGGAACACATGGGAATATTATCTCGTGATTTTAGAAAATAAGGGTATTGATTGTATGCTGGACAACATATAAAAAAATGGCGTTGGTTATTTAGAAGACCAACACATGTAGCAACAGCATCAGTAAAACATTACGATAATGACATCAATGATGCAAATGTTAATTGAATAAAACCTGTGATAAATGGTAAACAGGCTCAGGCATTTATGACAGTTTTTCAGTTTTCTGACTCTTAAAGCATTTTTTGTTCCATAAGTAATGATTCTATAAACTTGTGTCAAAGCAGAACAAAATACAAGTTAAAGAGAAATATTAAGATAAATCCAAATGCAAGAAGTCAATTTAGCTCAAAATCATGAGTGACCTGAACTTTAGATCAAGTTGTTTTACCTTTAAAACTGTAGTTTACAGAAGTTTAATTACTGTGTTGGCATAAAAAAATACTATTGGAATTGGATTGCTTTTAGAAGTTTGTTAAACTAAACAATTCAAGTCGAGCTGTCTTAATAGCAAGTTTATTGAACTTAAAGGATAAGTTCGGTTTCTACAGCTTTCACATTTTTTATAGAATGAAGTAGAACAATATACTCACCCAGAAGGCTTTCCTGATCCAAACAGTGCTTCGGGAGACATTTAGATCCAAAATCGAGCAGCAGACATCCGTATAACGGTAGCACATAGGGCATACAGCGCCACTCCTAAAACTGCATTAATCGTCCAAAAGCTCATTTGTTTCTTCAATATTTCATCATGGTCCGCTCGCGCTACTCCTCCATTACAGTCCGGGGTTGCTCCACCCATGTTTTTCTGACTGCTGACCTCTGATTAAGATTGAAGGGTGGAAGGGTGGGTTGAAGAGTCACAGACAAACTGAGTGATGAGGCATGGCTGAGTATAAGTAGGCTTGTCAGCTGATTGGAGGTGGGGTTTGTGGCGTGGTCCCGCTCCTGAACCTAAGTTAATACATTAACTTCATTTCAGTTGGACCAACGGCGAAGCGGGTCTGGCGTCGCTACTGTTAGCCGATCAGACCAGAGACGATTGCGGGTGAGGATTTACCTTTCTCGGCGTGTCTTCACCAGCTCAGTTTACAATGCTATCGATGCGTGGCTAACTTATGCTAAAATCTATTGACAGAGCCTACCCGTTCCGACCAACAATGTTCAGTCATTAGCCAGTATAGGCACAGACTAACCAGAGTTATTCAGCAGACATCTCCCACTGTAGTAAACAAAGTTATTACCTGTTCAACAGAAAGTCGGCTGTCTCAGCGTCAGTTTTCAGTCCCAAATCATTCTGCAGCTTTTTCCACCGGTCATACGATTCTCCAATGTTGAGTCTCCGTTGGGACCTGTATTGCTCATATTTCTTCCTTACTTCAGCCTTTTACTTGAGACTTTACGTTTCCTTCCCTTCGATGTGGAGGGTAACAGAAGCAGCCTCCCGGTTTTGGTGCTGGTCTTCTCCGGCTTCATGACGCATCAGTAGCTGTGCAGCTAGCTGCTCACTGGTACATGAGGGAGGTAGTGGGGAGGGGAAGGGATTGGATGGACTCACAGACCAATCCGAACCGTGGGAACGGCGGTTCGGATTGGTCAACTATTATGCCGCTTTGCAGCAGATATACTGAATGGATTTTTTTAAAATTCTTTTTGGTCTTTAGATTGTGTAGATTGGACCTTAGGACCATAACGGCCTTATAAACGGTGTTATTAAGATATACCAAGCTTCCAAATCGTAGACCATAGCTTTAACTTGGCCAGTCTTTTGTTTTACCTATCACAGCTTTTCTGAAACATGCTGTAGGCATCTAATTCAAAATGAGTCAATATTTGCATGACACAATGAAGTTGATCAGTTTGAACATTCAATATTTTTTCTTGTAGTGTATTTAATTCAATTTAGAAATACTTACATTCTGTTTTTTTTTTCACACAACCTCCCACCTCCATTAAAACAACTTGAGGAGTTCTGATTTTTCTTTGTCTGTCATTTATTCCATAATAAAAATGTATATCTTTCCCATTTCACAGGTTTTTTTTGTTTTTTTTATCGGTATCTAAAAAGTGCCTCCCTTCACCTGATCAGCCTTGAGCCAATATTCCTTCAATGTTATCCCTTTGTGGTTTAGATGGAGGTTTTGCCATTGGTAGACAAATCTTTTGGTTAATCACACCCCTCTCCAGAATCTGTATTCTCACCAACAACATAAGAAATGACTTAAAAAAAAATCTAACTACTTGTAACTTAAACTTGAACTTAAATTCTATTACTGGACTAGACCTATCTGTTTCCATAATAACTTTAATAATTTATTTTAATTACATGGTTTATCTCTTATGTAAAGAGATTAAAAATACATGAGGTATTTTCAGAATTGAATTAAATATTAAAGAGTTGTTATTTATACCAAGACAGACCATGATTACATTTTTATGAAGCAAAAACAGGAAAACGTATTCAAAAAAGGTCATTGAGCATCCCCATGAAGCTGCAATGGAATGATGAGGATGATTTTAGAAGCAGAAGGGGGTTGACTGTAAGATTGCAGTCTAATCACAATAATATGAATACTTTGGGTCACCCCTACTTTTTACATTTCCAGTCAGCATGGACTTGTAAAGAAGCACAGCTGAGGACTCAAACGTGTTAGCTTATGCTAAAAAACGGTGCCTTAATGACCTGAAACTTTATCGTCAGTTGTTTTCATTGTTTGGGATCTGTTTCGAGTAAAGTCCCACTCTGATGGTTATACTTTAAGAGAAAGTAAGTTTCAGGCACATACATTTTGAAGTAGCTGCGAAGAATCTCATGATGTGGGCCAGGGATGGGCAACTTGGATTATAAGGTGGGCCGACTTTCACATCACACTGCTGGTATAGAATTGATGCAAACCACTTCAGTATCAGTTTTATCAGATCTGGACTGCATACCTTTATTAAATTAAAGACAAACACTACAAACTTCTCTATAATAAGGATATTTTTGCTCTTCTTCCGGCATGTGTTGACAAGTTGTTTATTTTAATAAAGTGGCTCAGATTCTGTAGTGCAGTAGCACCCGCCAACTTCATCATCTAAGACCTTGAGATTTTTTCATGACTTTGGAGAAACAACTTGAAAACCACTGCCCTCCTGCATAAATACTTGACTCCTGATATTTTAAATGTTGCTATTATTAGTGTCCTGATTTAGAAACATCCTTCAAATAGACATTGATCTGAAGTCTTGTGAGGATTCCCCCTTCTTTGAACTGTTTTTACCTCCCTGGAGTCATTTCGTGATCCTCTGCCTTCTCCTTTGCACAGGGAGTACATGGTCTGCAGCTACACACCTGTCTGCTATTACCTTATCTCCTTTACCTACAAAGCCAGCTTGTGGACACCTCTCCTTTGCCAGTAGATTTCCACAACTGCAGTGGTTTGTTGGCCGTCTATCTTCAGCTCTATACCTTTACCGTGACTGAGCTAAGACTTTTCATCTCCCATTAGGAGTTTTTTGCCATTGTGCATACTCTGTGTGTTTTTTGGTTTATCACTCCTATACTTACCATGTGCCTCTGCTCCTTTTCTCCACAGTATCTCCACGAGCCCTCACCACGCCAACCACCTTTAAACTCACCTTCCACATGAACCCAGGACTTCCCCCTTAATCCCCTCACCCGGTCTTCCTGCACCAATAAATTTGCCCTCAGCTCTCCTCTTTTGGGTCCAACACTAAAAACATCAGGTTCATACCTTAACAAATCTGTCGTCAAATTCATCACATGGTACAAGAAAATTTTAATATTTAAATAATGGTAAGATTTTTAAATCTGTGAAATATTCTCAGAGTTGGCTTGTTATTTTTCTATTTTCAAAGTTTCATTTAAATGTTTGTGTTTATCAGCCTTCAATGCTCTCCTTCCATCACATTGTTGTAGGATTTCTGTAGTCATCCACATTTATTTCATTTTCTTTTCTTTTCCTAGCACTTCCAAAGAAGTCTTGTTGAATGCTCCTGTGAAAAGATCCATCATGTCCCGATGAACATCATCCATTTCAGCAAGTGGGGCAAATCTACCACCTATACTTATCCAAAAATCCTCACCTATCTTCCCATGTTGGAGTTTTCCAAGTTCACATTTCAGATTAAATTGTTTAAATGAGAGTTTGTCTACATTAAATCACTGATGTTTTTAAAAAATAAATGTTGGGTAATAATGGCTGAATATTAGGTCTTTTTTTTTTGCCTTTATGACTTAAGTATCTTGATTGTTATTACACAAAGCACCACAGGCCTTTTAGAACAGAAAACTATTGAGTTCCAAAAGTTGAGTAATAGTTGTTTATGGTCCACTTATTAACAGAAAAAGAACCTTTAAATAAGCTGCAGCCGAAGGGCTCAATGGGACTTGAGGGTGAGTGTCGTACTATCATACTGTTAACCTTTTTTTATGTGTTTTAATCAAAATGAAAAACTCTTTTTTAATGACAAGCTTCAGAGATGATTGGGTATAACAAACAAAATACTTTGAGCTGTTCACAAATGATTTCCTTCTTTAGTATTTGAGTTGGTTTTCTTTTTCTTGATGGTTTTTCTTCTGCGAATTGAAACAAAGAGGTAACAAAAACTCCCTGATGACGTGTGAGGAGCGTCTCCAGTCCACCAGCACAGAAGAGGCAGTTGAGAGCAAACGTCTTCTGTGCAGGTCGGTGCAAGGGCGCTCCTCATCGCTGGGCCGCTGGCTGAGGTGGGGGCTGCCATTACATTATTACATTTATTTGCACATTTCAAAATGATTGTCCAAGGTATTGACAGAAAATCTACAGCTGGATTCAACACTACTTAAGACCTCTTGACTCATTTTAAGGCCACGCTGCTTCTTCTCTTTCTAACTGCTTACACTTACAAAACAGCTCTGCTCATTGCTGACTGTAAGATAACAAAACTCAACGCTGATGAGGTACTCTGATGTATGTGGAGGAACAAAGAGAAAATGAGCTGAATAATGAACCCAATGAAAGCTTTCACAAGAATTAAAACCCAGCATCTGACCAAAAAGAGATCAAACTAACTGAAGTTTGAAAACAGAATTTTTAACTGTACTATAAGTTAGGAGAAAAGCTCTCAGAATCACTAAGAGTCAGAAAGAAGCTCATCACATTACACAGTTTGATTTTTAATTAAGACCTTTTTTTATCAAAACAATAGAACTGAAATATTATCAATATTGTAATTTCAATATTTTAAGATGCTCCAGCTCTCTGGCACCACATTGAACCTTAACTGTGACTCCTGTTACCATACATTGAGGTAGAAGTGGTCATAAATGTCAAAGTATAGCTTCATTAATGTCAAACTTTTATCTATTCTCAAAAGACAAACAATGTCTCCAGAATTTTCAATAAATTTCAGCTGTAATCTACTGTGAGCTTCCATGGTATAGACTAGGGCTGAACAATTCATTGCAAATTACATTAAATCGCAATATTGCTTCTTGCAATTTTCAAGTCGCAGAAGGTTCAGTATTTTTAGCCCAGAATGTGTTGAACATTTTGGCATTGTGATGTAGTTTTTTGCAATTTCATGCCTATTTTTTTTTTTACCTCTATTCATACACTTTTTTTCCCCCACTTTTGGACCATTTTTACCTTTTTTAACCCTGTTTTTACAACTGTGTGCCTATTTTGCCCCCATTCATCTTTTTTTGACCACTGTCAGAACCATTTTTGGAATTTTTACATGTTTTTTGACATTTAATTTCAAATTGAATTCCCAGTTTTGCTGCCATAATCAATTTTCCTAAGCCACTTTTGGGTTTTTTTTGCCAATTTTTCCCTTTTTTGCAATTTCATACCTATTTTGCACCTATTTATCAACCTTTTTCCACTTTCATACCATTTTTACCCAGTTTTTACAATGTCATACCTATTTCAATCAATCAATCAATCAATCTTTATTTGTATAGAGCCAATTCATAACAAGTGTTATCTCAAGACACTACAATAGAGCATAAAGCTCTTCATTTTATATTGCTTCATTTATTTTGCTTCTGTTCTTCGCTTCTCCACTTTTTCTCAAATCTTTTATCCTTAGATTAATTTAATGTCATATTGGTTTTACTATAAAAAAGATCTACTGCTAGTGTTTGTTTAAGAATACATAAGATGAGGAACATTAAAACAATTGCAGAGTAAATCGCCATATTGGGGAAAAATATCGCAATTAGATTATTTTCTCAAATTGTTCAGCCCTAATATAGACACTTTAAGAGAGGTCCTGAAAGCATGTTCTATCATATTAACTCAAATTGTTTTTATCAAAGTTTAACACAAAACCCAAACTTTGAAAAGTTGAAGCTTTTGCCTTTATGGATATAAATAAAAATGGAAACAAACAACCCCTGATATTTCATAGTTTCTCATGTTGCCTTCAAGACTTGATTCCTCCTTAAGGCCTCAGTCTTTGGCTTCACTGATTCATCAGCTTTAAATGACTTTTTAAGACCACACAGACACAGAGTTCGATGCATTGTCCAAATTGATGAAATAAACCTACAATAAAGATAAAAACTTAAATTGTGGTGGTCACCTTTCCTTTACCAGAAGGAAAGGTGACCTTCGCATCAATCTCTCCGAGACGTAAACATCAGGTCATGTGGAGTTGTCTGTTTCCTCCTTGGCATGGAAGCACAACAATGCATTTATTAAACTATATCTAAGAGGAAGTATGATACATTGAAAACTGCATCAACAAATCAATGATTAACAGTGCAGGGAAATGTTGTCAAAGTTTTTTTCAAATCATACCCTTCCCTTAGTCAGCCATCAGGGGCGGATCTAGTCATATGGGGACCCAAGGCAAACCCAGTCATTGGGGCCCTTCCCTGTACTGTGCTGATACATTTTCTAATTATTTTTAGTAATTTTCCCAACTTATGGAATGGGTGCAGACAAAAAATAAACAAGGAAATTACAGATATCAAACAAGAAGAGGGGAAAAAGGGGCAGAAGCAGAAGAAATGGAGGGTAGTAAATAAAATAAAAAATAACCAACATTAAATTAGATTAAATAATAATATGAAAAGCAAACAGGGTCAATAACTCAGTGTTTCACTGGTTTTCAGCATGCTGATACATTTGTATTGTTATTTTAATCTTGTACCAGGTAACATAATGAAACTAAATGATTTTCCTTAAATTTTGTAATTTAGTTCAATTTTGACAGAAGGCGAGTGTGTTAATTAGTCCTGCTGTTGAAATCTGTTACAGTTATCTGACAGCTTAAGTTACAAGTTACATATCCATGTTTATATGTCATCCAGGGAATAAAATTTATCACCAAAAAAAGATTTTGACTCTAAATGTTTTTGATTACAGATCCCCTAATAAGAAGTTTATGGTGCATGACCAAAATTATCCAGTGCATGGGCCGTAAGCTTTTTATAGCCTACTAAGTGTCATATAGTTTGAAAAGTTATGAATTAAGGTATTTAACAGGATATCATGATTGAAAATAAAGCCAATGACATCAAATGTATGAGGTCTACTGACAAATTGATTATAAAATATGGATGTTGATTTCCTCTACTTCAAACTACAGCGTGTGAATTAAGACTAAAATAATAATAACTTCTCTGAATCAAAGAAAACTTTAGTAATACTTTTTTGTGAGATGTTTGAGGGGCCCTGGACATCTTGGGGCCCCAGGCAATTGCCTGTGTTTGCCTAATGCAGCCATTCTCAACCTTGGGGTCCCGACCCCAATTGGGGTCGCGAGATGATTTCTGGGGGTCGCCAAATCATTTAGGAAAAATATAAATGCGCAAAATTAATGTGGCATCCGACCGGACGTTAAAGGACAAGTGATTGGTCTCAAACAGGCATTTTATTAGTCAAAATCAATTACTGATTTGTATATCCGACATACGTTTTATCGATCGGGTGTTGTTTCAGCACCGCGGACAGCGAATTTTCATTGCGTTCCAGGGGGAGGGGGGTCGTGGACAGTACTGAACGTTAAATTGGGGGTCGCGACTTTGAAAGGTTGAGAACCACTGGCCTAATGGTAACTACGCCCCTGTTAACAGGCAATAACAACTGTAATAACTTTACTGTTGTTGACTGTAGTGGCACCAAAACCAAATAACACATCTCTTGCAGTTTATACTACAGCTCTGATTTTGATAGAAATAGTTTGTAATTTGATCTATAACTATTACTTTTTTAAATAATGACTGTAAAAACTGTAATTGCTGTACTGTTGTTGACTGAAGTGGCACCAAACTCAGGCAGCCTGGTGATCAAACTGCAACTATTACTTTATACAGTATATATGTATCTATATATATATATAGATATAGATATAGATAGATAGATAGATAGATAGATAGATAGATAGATAGATAGATAGATAGATAGATAGATAGATAGATAGATAGATAGATAGGTAGTAAAGTAAAAGAGATGTTTGATCACCAGGCTGGGTTTGGTGTTCCTACAGTAAACAACAGTTAAGTTACTACAGTTCTGATATTCATATCTATTTGTGAATATACTTTTCTATATAAAAGCTATATGCTTGAATTTACATATTTATCTCACGTAGAGCTGTATTATAAACTACAAAATATGTCTGATCATCAGGCTGGCTTTGTGCCACTACAGTCAACAACAGTAAAGTTATTGCAGCTTTTAAAGTCATTACCTATTAATAAATACACAGTACAGTACGTCAATAATAATAATTTAAAAAAAAAATGACATTAAAACTCTTTCTTAAATAACCTAAATCTTAAGAAACTATGACATGTACTATAAACAACCTATGGTCATTTATGTGTGCTGTGATGAAGACGTTATATGTCCTTATGGTTAAGTTACTGAATTTCCATTCACACTATTTCTCCAATATGGTCATTTGCCATCGGTCCCTAAACTGCCGAGCCTACGTTGATTGATTGACCCGAAATATGAGTTTATCTCAAATTTTCGAGTTTATTAAGTCGCAAATTTGCAACTTTATAAAGTCACAAATGTACGACTTTTTAAAGTCATAAATATGTGACTTTATAAACTCAACAATTTCGAGTTTTTTCTCGAAGATTTTCGAGTTTTCATTTATTTTTTTTATTTCTTCAAGTGGCCATAATACGCCGTCGTAATAAGATTGAAATCTGTTTGTATTATAATATTCTTTTTATCAAAACAAACTCCGTCCCATGCGTCGCACACAGATGACGTCGCTACGCTCAGCTGACCAGATACTGCCCGTTTCTTGTTGGACAATGTTCATGTTTTACTGTTTTTCAGACCTATCAGCGTGACATATGCTTAATGTCCGCTGTATATGTTTGCAGACACTTTATCTCGGCCGTGTTTGGTTCAGGCTGACTACATTTGAGGGATTAAAGTTACTTTTTTAATGCCGTATCAAGCTAGCGCAGGTTGAGATGCTCGGTCGCGGACATGAGGCTGAAAAGTTTTCCTCTCTTGGTTTTTCTCCTCAACATCAGTGAGATTTTAACAGCCTCTCACATCATCACTGTGGATGTGGACAAACCCGTAGGAGATCTGAAACACTTCTGGAGGAGCACCGGTTTCTGGTAAGTTAAGTTTACCTTCGTTGTATTCTTATTTATCCCAAGAGGAAAAAAACAGAGTAAGACTGAAGCAGCTGGAAAGATGGTGATGATGTGAACATGAATATGTTCACTGATTAAACCATCTGGTTCTTAACCATGACAGAAAACTAATGTGCTTTCAGAAAAGTCCAGGTATGCTTTGAAATGTTTCACAGCCAAAAATTATTATCACCAACACTGAAAAACACATCAGAGCTTTTTGATGCTTTGGTTCTTTTTACAGCTGTAAATGTTGTAACTTAAGTTAACTATAAAAGAGTTAAGGGAACTCTGTTTTGCAATAAAAACAGAATTAACAGGATTTAATGTGCAATGAAAAATATTTGTGTTGATTTTTCAATTAACTCTTGGATCATTTTCAACATCCATATTTTTTTGTTAGTTATAGCGATAATAAGGCATTAATAAATAAAGTTGTTTGGACTGAGAAGATGCTGTAACAGATGTTACAATGTGTGTTTTGAATAATATACTGTGCTATGAAATTTTGACTTGATTTGTTGAGTGATCATTTGCACTAAATCCATTTAATCTGAGAAATGACTGATGTAATGGTTTGATAGACTCAGTCTGAATTGTTACTGGGTTTTAGAGAGGTTGTACTTTATAGCCTTGGCTCTGGTTCATGCATTTATTTTTGATTAGTGACAGAGTAAAGACAACATCACTATTGTTAAAAGGCTCCTGTCCCTTTAAGACTCCCTTTCTCACGTGGGCCCAGTCTGTTCTGATTGGTTAACAGGTGTACTTTGTGGTAATTTGTCAGTTCAGAGCTGCTCAACACCATGTTCACAATGACTCTGTGTTCATTCTACCATCTCTGTTCTGCATTGGACCTGCTCAAGCCAGTGGGCTTCATCTGATAGAAAAACAATGGTAGGATGTCACACCGGTAGGTCTATTTAGGGGGTGCAGTGGAACAAGCCGTTTTAAGCAGCTATGGGCACTGCAAAGAGGAGAGGAAAAAGTTCTGACACCGCAACTTTTTTTCTTGTTTTGTAGAAGTGCTCTATGTAACACAGGAGACATGTAAAGTACACTGTAGTGGCCGTTTGTCTACAAAAGTTTCAAACAATCTCTTTCATAAAAAGCTCAAAAGGCCACTCTTGCACCGTGGGTTGTGGTGTACACGGATGGGAAAAACTTAAGGTCCAAACGGAAGTCCAATTTGAACAAAAACGTGGTTTATTTAATCAGAAATCAAGCAAACACAGAACAAAGGAAAATCCCTGTGCCTCTCCCGCTCCGGTAAAAAACCATTTGCCCACCCAGGTGCATGCTGGTCCCTACCGTGCGCCTACCTATATAACCTATATAGCCTATAGTGCCACCGTGCCATAATTAAACAAATAATAAACAAAACACCCAAACTAAAGAAATCATAAACTACTGGAATACTAAAAAAAAATGTAATCATAATTAAATCAAAATTAATTGATGTAGAATAGTAAAAATCTAAACACTAAACTAAATTCTAAACAAAAAATAACACTAAATAGCTCTGACACACAGTAAAGGATGTTTAACTGAAAACTCCTGATTTGGTCTTAAGAAGTCGGAGCACAAACATCAGCCAAGTCATTTTTGACAATGTCAGCAAAGTAAGAAGTTAAACCTGGAGAACTGCCCTGTCCTGCGTTCTTAATAGAGCTTTTAAAAAGTCCAGGATCTGGGTCTGTTTTTCAGATAACCACCATAACCAAATTACTTCTTTCTTGTGTGACCAGCATTCCTTAAAAATTGTGTCAGTAGTTGTTGTGAACCTTTTGGGTTGTTTTGCTCACAGACAAATGCCTTCACTGGCAGAGTTAATAATGAAATATTACAACATTTCACTAAAACTGAGAGAGTGTTGCACCACAAAAATATGTGGTATGTCAGTGTTATGATATTTTCTTACATTTTATCTGTATGCATATAAATACGACTGTTTATTATTAGAATCCATCTTTTAAGTGAGGGGCCCAGGTTTGATGAGGGATGCATGATATTGGATTTTTTTGCCACCATGTTGATATTTCAGTTTTAGCATATCAGTGCTGATGTGTAAGCTTTGTTTTGTTTTTTGTAAAGAACACAGAGTCTGGTTTGTATCATGATTTACCTTTTCCTATCACTGTGACGCTCCTTTTGTGTTACAAATATATGTGATACATGAAAAAAGTTTGTTTCTATACTAAATGATGCTGAAATGATCTGTGATAAAGTGATTAAAGTGGAAGCGTTATGGTTTATTTGTACATTCTGTCAATATCATGGCTGATATGTGACGTGTAAGGCTGAAAAATGTCTGCAGAAATGTAGATATCTGCTGATTTCATTTATTTAAATCCGTTTGAACTAATCTGATATAAACAATACTAACGTTAGGGCTGGGTATTTCCAGCAACTTCATGATACGATACGTATCCTGATACTAAGGCCACGATACGATACGTATCCCGATACACGTAAATTGTGAACATTGACTATGCTTTAAGCAAAATTCTTGACAAGTTTAGTTTTTTCTTATAAGAAGAAAAAGAACAAGGATGAGTTTTAAGTGGTTCTACAACTTGAGAGACATAAATTCAGATCCTCAAAGATGGTAGACCAAAGTTCAAATTTAGAACATATGCTTCATTATGCAGCTCGTCTTCTACCTTGAACTGTGCCACTGTTAACATTACCCAAAGTGTATTTACAACATCTGTCAAAATATTTAGGACGTATCGATTCTGTAGAATCTGTATCGATACACGTATCCCAAAGGAGTGCGATATGATATTTTGCCGTATCAATATTGTGAGCACAGGCCGAACTAACGTGTTAAAAGTGTTTTGATACATGTTAGGAAC
This sequence comes from Scarus forsteni, assembly GCA_036419115.1. Lineage (NCBI taxonomy): Eukaryota > Metazoa > Chordata > Actinopteri > Labriformes > Labridae > Scarus > Scarus forsteni. The sequence goes on along the minus strand of JAZDUH010000066.1, from coordinate 52,053,326 downwards.
TCAACACATCTGTGCTCACAGAGTTAACTAACGTCCCTCCTTTGCCTTCAGCCCCCCCCTCCCTCACACTCAGGCGGGCCAGTTTGACCTGAGCCCAGACCAGCAGCTGAACCTGGCGTATGTGGGCTCGGTGCCTCATGGGGGGATCCAGCAGATCAGGATACACTGGATGTTGGAGCTGGTTTCTGCTCGGTAAGTGAACACGAAAATGAAAATCTGTTCAGCCAGTCCCAACAAACTACTCAAAATGAATCGACTTGTCTGAGGTGACAGAAATTCAGACGTTTGTGATGTGCTCTTGTAGAGAGATCGCAGGACAGACCCATTACAACTTCACAAAACTGGACCAGCTGATAGAACTTTTATGGATCAATGGACTCCAACCAGGTAGGATCAGTTACTGTAGGTCAGTAAAAAAGCAGAGTAATTGAGGTTTCACCATTTTTAGTAATTGAATCTGAACTTTAGCACATACTACTCATCTCCAGACTGTAAGTGTCTCAGCTGTGAATCATTCTGCACGTCCTGTTTTCAGGTTTTGAGCTGATGGGCAGTGTTTCAAACTACTTCACTGACTTTGAGGATAAATCCCAAGTGGTGGAGTGGAGGAATCTGATTTATCTCATCGCCAAAAGGTACATTGGTGAGTAAAATACCAAACTTACTGTATGACAGAAGTATTGTAAAAATCTGCCATTAGGTATTTCAGTCTGGTTTACCTCTTTGACACCACATTTCACAACAGGAGACATGCATTACAGTGTGAAAAATGGATAATAACCCCAAAATAATCATTAAAAACTGGTCTTTTTAATGTTGCCATCAGTGGTTTTCACAGTGTGAGGCAGGCCAAATTCTGCTGTGCATGGAGTTAATATTCAATATTTCCCCCACAAATTATATAAATACAAAACCCAAAACCAGTGAAGTCGGCACGTTGCGTAAATCGTAAATAAAAACAGAATACAATGATTTCCAAATCCCTTTCAACTTATATTCAATTGAATACACAGCAAAGACAAGATACTTAACGTTCGAACTGGTAAACTTTGTTATTTTTTGCAAATATTAGCTAATTTGGAATTTGATGCCTGCAACATGTTTCAAAAAAGCTGGCACAAGAGGCAAAAAAAGACTGAGAAAGTTGAGGATTGCTCATCAAATACTTATTTGGAACATCCCACAGGTGAACAGGCTAATTGGGAACAGGTGGGTGCCATGATTGGGTATAAAAGCAGCTTCCCTGAAATGCTCAGTCATTCACAAACAAGGATGGGGCGAGGGTCACCACTTTGTGAACAAATGCGTGAGCAAATTGTCAAACAGTTTAAGAACAACATTTCTCAACGAGCTATTGCAAGGAATTTAGGGATTTCATCATCTACGGTCCGTAATATCATCAAAAGGTTCAGAGAATCTGGAGAAATTACTGCACGTAAGCGGCAAGGCCGAAAACCAACATTGAATGCCCGTGACCTTCGATCCCTCAGGTGGTACTGCATCAAAAACCGACATCACTGTGTAAAGGATATCACCACATGGGCTCAGGAACACTTCAGAAAACCACTGTCAGTAACTACAGTTCATCTACATCTGTAAGTGCAATTTAAAACTCTACTATGCAAAGCCAAAACCATTTATCAACAACACCCAGAAACACCGCCGGCTTGGGGCCCGAGCTCATCTAAGATGGACTGATGCAAAGTGGAAAAGTGTTCTGTGGTCTGACCAGTCCACATTTCAAAGTGGTTTTGGAAACTGTGGTCGTCGTGTCCTCCGGACCAAAGAGGAACAGAACCATCCGGACTGTTATAGACGCAAAGTTCAAAAGCCAGCATCTGTGATGCTATGAGGGTGTATTAGTGCCCAAGGCATGGGTAACTTACACATCTGTGAAGGCACCATTAATGCTGAAAGGTACATACAGGTTTTGGAGCAACATATGTTGCCATCCAAGCAACGTCTTTTTCATGGACGCCCTGCTTATTTCAGCAAGACAATGCCAAGCCACATTCTGCACGTGTTACAACAGCGTGGCTTCGTAGTAAAAGAGTGCGGGTACTAGACTGGCCTGCCTGTAGTCCAGACCTGTCCCCCATTGAAAATGTGTGGCACATTATGAAGTGCAAGATACAACCTAGAGACCCCGGACTGTTGAACAGCTTAAGCTGTACATCAAGCAGGAAAGGAAAAGAATTCCACCTGAAAAGCTTCAAAAATTTGTCTCCTCAGTTCCCAAACGTTTACTGAGTGTTGTTAAAAGGAAAGATGATGTAACACGGTGGTATGTGCCAACTTTTTTGCAACGTGTTGCTGCCATTAAATTCTAAGTTGATGATTATTTGCGAAAGAAAATAAAGTTTCTCAGTTCGAACATTAAGTATCTTGTCTTTGCAGTGTATTCAATTGAATATAAGTTGAAAAGGATTTTCAAATCATTGTATTCTATTTTTATTTAAGATTTACACAACGTGCCAACTTCACTGGTTTTAGGTTTTGTATTAGTAAATGGAGAACAGAGGAAGTAGACTATAAAGACTGTATATAAACTCCATGACCACAATGTGTCATTTGCTATGAGATGCTGCATGTATTGGCATTAACTTTATTTTAATGAAATAAAAGACAAATAATTCATGCCTGATTTAAGATGGACATTTTTATGCTGTATTTATCTTTTAGTTTCCTGGTTTGATTTTAAATGATACAAACAAAAAAGTTGACAAAGTGTATAAAAAATCTTAAAAAAAAACATTTCAGTCATGAAAAGAAATTACAATCTACTTAGATTGCTGAAAATAAAATCTCCTTTTGAAAAATATTAGACAAATATTTAAAAGATACAGAAAAATATTTTCCACGTTGACAAAAATTTTCAAAAATGAAACAGACATTTGATTAAAAAAAAGCATGGGTGTGAAAATTTAATCTTCAATAATTGGTAAAAATGTGGGGGGGTTTATAAAGTGTTGTCAGTGGGAGATTTTCAGTCTTCTACAATTTGAAAACCCCGGCTGTGCATGAAAGAAGCTGATTTTATTTCCTCGAATGGTTTATTTAAAGGTCTTTAATGAAATTTTATGTTTGCATTTGGGATAAAAGTGAATCAAATAACCGTTAATATCCATCAATGAGCCATACTTTTATGACTGCTACATTGGCCGATTACTTTTGTTAAATATATTTTTTATCATCAGTGGGATGATCAGTTAGAAATATCAATCCTGTGTAAAAGCTGATTGGTTGGATTACAGGGATTTTGCTGCTCTTACTGATTTGTCCCTTTAGTTTGTAGAAATTTGGTCCCCTGAACCTCAGAACATCATTAACGTGGCTTTGTGGTGACATAAGTTGTCCAACCCTGAATTAAACAAAACATTTAAAGCTTTCTCTTCTTTAAAGAAATCAGGCTTCCTGGGATTTCTGCTGTTTTGTTTAAGTGTTGTTGTTGCTGTTTTAACAGATAAATACGGCCTGGGACGTGTTTCTCAGTGGAACTTTGAAACCTGGAACGAGCCGAACAACCACGACTTTGATAACGTCACTGTGTCAATACAAGGTAAACAAAAATGTCACATTAAGATAATGTGATGTTTTATCTGATTTTTTAATTGGAAAATGCTGGTAGATGTGTCCATATTTCAAGGAGATGCACATTTAAACAAATTTTCTGTTCTGCATATTGTATTAAAATTTAAAGTATTTAAGTATCTAAAAAAAATAATGTAAGTATAAACCACTTTTTGGAAGATAAAGCCAATCTGTTGCTTATTCTGATTCACAAATATGTCACGTGACTCACAGATTTACTAACCGGATTCTAAATTGAGTCTATTCCACAGAATCCACAAACTTTAAATCTACAAAATAACTTAAAATGAAAAACCTTTCATAGGATGATCCATGTGATGCTCTGTGTCTCATCTCATTTTTATCATCAGTGCATTCCGCACTTAGAATTTCTAAACTACAATATTTACCAAATTTATGTACAAATAAATCTGTTAATTAACATTTAGACTAACCAGAATTAGAGGAAATCAGGATCCTTATACACTCCTGATCAAAATCTTAAGACCAGTTGAAAAATTGCTAGAATTGACCCTTTGCACTTTTGGATCTTAAAGAGGTTTTAAGAAGAGCTACAATATGTCAAAGCAAGAAGGGGGAGTGTGACAAAAAGCACTTTGAAAAAGTAATTTATTGAAAACAACAAGTAAACTGAAATACGTTGTTTATCAGCTGATCAAAAGTTTAAGACCACAGGCTATTAAAGCCAAAATCTGCTCAAAATGTTCATTTTCTGTCAGGCATTCACACGGTCATGCCCTCCTGATGGCTAAAGCTAAAAAGCTTTCTCTTCTTGAACGTGGTCAGATTGTTGAGCTGCATAAGCAAGGCCTCTCGCAGCGTGCCATTGCTGCTTAGGTTGGATACAGTAAGACAGTCATTCTACATTTTTTGAAAGATCCTGAGCATTATGAAACAAAAAAGTCAAGAGGTAGACCCAAAAAAATGTGCACCTGCGCTGAGCCGGAGGATCCGATTGGCTGTCCGTAACCATCAGACTGCATCTGCAGGAAAAGGGTTTCAAAAACAAAAAACAAATTCAAAGACCTCGTCTCCTTCAACGCCACAAAACTGCCCGTTTAGACTTTGCCAGGGAGCATCAGACATGGGACATTGAAAGGTGGAAAAAAGTTTGATTCTCTGATGAGAACCTTGACGGTCCAGATGGCTTCAACATTACTGGTATGACAAGGAGATCCCGCCTGAGATGTTTTCTACCCGGCACAGTGGAGGTGGTCCATCATGATCTGGGGTGCTTTTCATCCAGTGGAACACTGGAGCTTCAGGTGGTGCAGGGTCGTCAAACGGCGGCTGGTTACGTGCAGATGTTGCAGCGGTCATCCCTCATGACTGAGGGCCCTCGTCTGTGTGCTAACAGCTGGGTTTTTCAACAGGACAACGCTGCAGTTCACAATGCTCACTTGACCAAGGACTTCTTCAGGGAGAATAACATCACTCTTTTGGACCATCCCGCATGTTCTCCTGATTTAAATCCCATAGAGAACATTTGGGGATGGATGGCAAGGGAAGTTTATAAAAATGGACATCAGTTTCAGACAGTTGATGCCCTTCGTGAAGCCATCTTCACCACTTGGAGCAATGTTCCCAAAAGCTTCCTGGAAACACTCACATCAAGCATGCCCAAACAAATTTTTGAAGTGATTAACAAGAACGGTGGAGCTACTCATTACTGAGTCCTACTGAGAAACATTTCCGTTCTGGTTTGGAGAGTTTTATGTAATTTTTTGATCGATGGTCTTAAACTTTTGATCAGCTGATAAACAGCCTATTTCAGTTTACTCGTTTTCAATAAATGACTTTTTCAAAGTGCTTTTTGTCACACTCACCCTTCTTGCTTTTGCATATTGCTCTATTTAAAACCTCATCAAGATCCAAAAGTGCAAAGGGTCAATTCTAGCAGTTTTTCAACTGGTCTTAAGATTTTGATCAGGAGTGTATGTAAAGTGATCAGAGAAGCCTCTACACTGATCAGACAGTATTATTGTTGTATTTTATAGCTGAAGTCCTGAACAGTGATGTCCCTGTGGTTGCTTTTGGTTCAATAAGTCTTTTTTCAGGGTTCTTAAACTACTATGACGCCTGTTCGGAGGGTCTGCGTGCTGCCAGCAGCAGGCTGAAGTTTGGGGGTCCGGGGGACTCGTGTCACTCTCCCCCTCACTCACCGTACTGCTGGGCCATGCTGCAGCACTGCTACAACGGCACCAACTACTTCACTGGAGAGACAGGGGTCAGGATTGACTACATCGCTCTGCACAAGAAGGTGGACCTTTCCTTTCCCAAAATCTATGAAAAAAAAACAAAGTTGATCAAATGATTTCCTACATTTTTGAATCAGAGGCCAACAGCATGTCACTCCTGTTAGTGTTATCATTAGGTTTTGCAGACTAAATCTAAAACACAAACATTTCTTAACATCTTTGCAAGAAAATGGTATTGATGTTTAAACAATAAATTCCTTGAGCTCATCAGAATCAATTTTATTGAACATTTGAAACCTTTTTTATTACAATGGTATATAAGAGAAATTTAAAAAATAAGGATCTTGGATTTACTGGAAGTGTTGGGTTTCAAAAGTCATTATGTTAAGAAACAAAAGTGGTTTCATGTAAATTCATTTTTTACTAACATTATGACTTTTCTTAAAAGTAGAGCTACCTCTTTTTAAACTTCAAATTGTCAGTTCCATTTCTTGTCAATTAACATAATATATCTTTTCATAGATAGATAGATAGATAGATAGATAGATAGATAGATAGATAGATAGATAGATAGATAGATAGATAGATAGATAGATATGCTTAACAATGTATTTAACCACCGCTGACTGTAAGGTTTATGCCACAGCTGCCTTAAATGAACATCATTGGTAATAACCACAATCATTGTTCCTGTTTCTCTTATGGTGAATACACCTGCATGTAAAAGCTCTTTAACAGTCATTATATTTTTAATGCTAAATGTAAGAAATATTGTATCTTAGAATTTTCAAATTGATAATTTTACAAAAAACAGAAAGAACAATAAAGCACATGATTGTTTCTTGATTAAGATGTCAGATTATAGTTATTAGTTTTAGTGGTTGAATGTTTTGCTTGATTAATTTCAGACTTCTCAGAGAAGCTCAGCTTGCCGGCTAAAGTTTGAGTATAAAAGCCGATTTCATTTCCAAATTACTCATTACTGTCAGTCCAGTAACAACATAGCTAGCCATGTTTTACATTTGAAAAGTGATGCCACTGAAGTACTCACAGTACAGAATCCTGAGCTGTTAAAGACTTAAATAATCCAGTCTGGAGCTAAACTGTCAGAGCTCATTTTTTTTTTAAGCTGAATTCCCATTTTTGTCCTGCAGGGAGGAGGCTTCTCCTTGCCCATCCTGGAGCAGGAGCTGCAGACCGTAAAGGAGATTCAGGAGCGTTTCCCTCAGTTTAGCAGCCTCCCTGTTTACAATGATGAGGCTGATCCTCTGGTGGGCTGGTCCAGGCCTCAGGAGTGGAGGGCTGATGTGACCTACGCTGCCATGGTGGTGAAGGTGAGGTCAAGAGAAAAAGTAAAAGTTTAGATTGATAAGTTCTCTGAGTGGGAATAGGAGAAGGACATGAAGTTTACATTAAGAGACACTTAAAGGTCCCATGTCCTGGTGTGTTTGACTTTCTAAGCATGTCCAGCAGGTGATTGGAGGATTGTGTCATCTATCAGCGTTCAGATAATGAAGTTGGCAGGTGCTACTACATTACAGAGCATGAGCCACTACGTAAGACAAACTCAGGTCAAAACATGAAGTGAAGTGAAAATATCCTTTCGACAGCGAAGTTTGTCGCGTTTTTCTTTGCTTTTAATTTAATGAAGACGTGGTCAAATCTAATAAAACTGCTACTGAAGCAGTTAGCATCTATGCTAATCTCTATTAGTGCAGCTCTTCCTGCTCAAAGACTCTGATTTGGCCGTGCCACTTTGAGCCAATCACAAACGATGTAGATCAGAGCTTAACAAGATGGATCTGTCTAATTACAGACATTGAATTGGCCAGGTCCAGCTGCTGTACAAAATCCAGTATCTAACTAGGTGTTAAGGTGAAAAATGCTGGTGCTGCATTACCAATTTCATCAAATTTTCTGAAAACGCACCAAGGTGGCATTACAGAGTTTGCTGCTGGCCTCAGAAAAGTTGATACACCTGTCAGAAGGACCATCTTCTTGAAGCTTCCACTGTTAAAACGGAGACACATACAAAAAGCCCCGCCACTGTGTTTTACACTTGACTATAACATTTGGTAGGCTTATAAAGGACCCCAAGATGAACAAAAAGCCTCTTGGATCCATTGGCCATGCCCATCAGGATCAATCAGCCATTTTAAAGTGATTTTTTTTTCAGGGTTTTGTATGATTTTAGTTTTTTTTTCAAAAGCATAATCCTCCTGCTGATTTCATGATAGCAAGCTGAAACTCCAGCCAAAGGTAACCACAATAGTGTACTTTGAAACTGCAGCATAGCTTTCTAATAGGAGACTCAGTATGGAAACAGCGCTTCCTCAAACAAAAATGATGCTTTTGGCTTGTAGGTTAAAGATTGTGGCCAAGGCAGCCCTCCAAACTTTGTTTTCCACAAAAAAGTGGCTTTTCAGGATGTGCATATGATGATACCTTTGACCAGTTCTTCATCTGACTCTTTCTTACAGGTGATACACCAACACCAGGACCTCTTGTTGTCAGACCCTAAAAGAATGATCAACTACACCCTGCTTAGCAACGACAACGCCTTCCTCAGCTACCATCCACACCAGTTCACCCAGCGCACCCTTACCGCTCGCTTCCAGGTCAACAACACCCACCCGCCTCATGTTCAGCTGATCAGGAAGCCAGCTCTCACTGTCATGGGTCTACTGGCTTTACTTGGTAATTGTGTTTTCCGTTTTGTTTATTTCAGAGCTCGTTGTTTGAATGGTCCTTTCAGCTGATGTGTTTTCATTCATGTGGCCGTGCAGATCAAGTGTCCCTGCGTCTCTGTGTCTTGTTTAAAGGATTCTCCTGTTTTGGTTTAACTTCAGGTGAGACTCAGGTCTTGGCTCAGATTTTGAGCCTGTCTGGAAACAGCAGCAGCACAGTGGGAGTTCTGGCCAGCAGCCACAGGCCTGTAATGCCGGGCGGCTCAGACAGCTGGCAGGCAGCCGTGCTCGTGTACAACAGTGATGACAACAGCTCCTCCACTAACACAGATGATGTCACTGTGACGCTAACAGGACTCGCTGAGCATAATGGTGCAGGTTCTCACCTCTGTACTGAATTATTCTACTTAAGAGGGTGATATCGTGTCTGTCAGTTCTCATTTTCAGTCTGTTTTTTTTGCAGGTCTTGTGTACGTCACATATTACATGGACAACAATGTGACTAACCCGTATCAGCTGTGGCAGAGCATGGGCAGCCCGGACTTTCCCACAGCCCAACAGTTCAGACAACTCAGGAGTGTTCAGGTAAACAGGAGCACACAATAAGAAAAAAAAGGACAACATTGTTTTTATATTGCTTTTATGTGGTCTGTTATCACATTATAAAACAAGCAAACGACTCAAATCGGCAAAACAGAGAACATCATGTTAAAGGTCCCCGTGTCCTGGTGTGTTTTAATTTTTACATAATTGAGGTTAAGTAAAAAATTGAAAGGTGAAAGGTTTTTAATCTGTCAAGGATCAAATGCAGCCCTTTTCCCCTCCCCTTTGGAAACGCTCAGATCTGATCGGCAGGGAAGGCTATGACAAACGATATCTGATGAGAGGGGGGTGACAGACTGTGGAGCAGACTTTCAAAACAGTCATGGCATCGACCTGTGATGACCAGAAAGCACAAGTATAGGTGGAGGCTGTATAGCTATGACACCATAAACCCCAGGAAGTGAAAACAGAACATTTCGAGGGGATTTTCTTTAATGTGGCATAGCACATTTCCCTGTTAACTGCAATGTAGTAAGGTGTGATGTTCTTCTTCTCCCTCATCCCCTTTTCACAACATTAGAGCAAGGAAATTGATTTTGAAGGACGTAGGACCTTAAATAGAAAAAGTGAATATGAATTCAACCAAGACTAATGTTCAAAAAGCCACAAAAGGAAAGGCTTTACCTCCCTTGCAATCCGTCAATGTCACTCACCTGTCACATTATTGTAAAATATTCTCTGTTTTTTTCAGTTATAATTGTGATTTTTGTGTTTATGTCATTGGAGGGTATTTAATTTGCTTGATCAGGGCTTGAAAGTGGTCTTTTTGGATTACACCTACATTTTCTGTGAAACATATTCTTGACAGTTACCATAAATGAAGCTCTGCCCGCCCCATAGAGTGTGAGAAAAAGGTGATTTACCAAGCCGAAAGAAGATGGGATCTATTTTTTTAGCTTACACTATTGATTAAAATTGATGCGAGAGCTGTATCTGTTGATACCACTATCATACCAGCAATTTAGTGTATCCCTTTTTTCACTATAAGCACTGACATCAGAATGAAATAATGTATGTTTTTATAGCTGTTATCGTGAAAGGTAGATGTGATCATTTAAATTTCACAAGTCTTCTAGTGTTTATAACTGTTTATTCATTGAATATATATAATATGTATAGCATTTCATACCAGTGTTGAGATGATTCTACTCGACTGTACTGTTTTACAAAGTAGTCCATCACTCAAAACTCAGTGAAGTTCAGGTTTTAGAGATGTGTTTTATTTGAAGTCCTCTCACCTGCGTTGTTGGTTTCATGGCCCATTACCCAATTAATCTTGTCACTGCGCTGAGCCTCTGATAAAGTGTCATGGTCTCAGGACTAGGGATGGGAATAGAAAACCAATTCTAGTTAAGAATCGATAACAGCGCTCCCATGGAATCTATACCATCAATTTTTGCTTGTCGATTCATCATCAGTTCACTTTGCTCTACATGTCTTGTTCATCAAGGACACCACACTCTCATCAGAGGCAGTCTGCAGAAACAGAAAGACATCAAAGAAGGGAGAAGGGTAGAAGGGATCACGTGGCTCCAGTTTCAACAAGTAGTAGTTAGTTTTGCCTCTGGAAATCTATAGAATCAAAGTTTTGGCCAAACAGAAAATCCACAGGACTGAATAAGGGAATCTTTGAAGAATCAGATCAATAAGCAGAATTGATAATGGCATTGGTATCAATAAAATATTCACAATTCTCATCCCTACTCAGGACCCTCATGTTGAAGGACCCTGGAAAGTTCCTGCAGGAGACACCCTGACTCTTAAAGCTGAACTCTCTGTCCCGTCTGTCCTTCTCGTTCACGTTTGTGCCCAGCCAAAAACCCCACCAGACCAGGTCAGAAACATCAGACATCATCTGTGCTCCTGTTTGTCAGCGTCTCTTAAAGAGCCCTGGATTTTTTTCATACAAGTATAAATATGGATTAATGAATGTATTATGACAGCTGTGTGTCCTAAATGTGACTCACAAACTGTAAGAAGGCTTAAATGAAGTGAAAGTAGTAAATGTGAATTAGATGTGACTGCACATCCTGAAACAGATTATCCTGAACCCTCCTCTGTATTTTAACTTTTGTTCAGGTCAACGGATTACGCTTCATCAGGATCACCAAAGGCCAAGTCCTGATCGTCTGGTCGGACCACTGTGTGGATACAAAGTTAGGGGACTTTATTGTTTCTGTTCTTTTCTGTTTCCTTTTCAGTTTTAACTTGATAGAGATTAAGAGACATGGAAATAAAATGTGTGTTCCTTTTATGCAGTGCATCAGACTTGTCTGCATAACTTCATAATCAAGTTTCTATTTTGTTGTATGGACCAAAGCCTAAATGCACGTAAAGATTGTTTCTCCTGTCTTTGGTTTTGCAGATGTATAAAAACATTTGAAGTTGAATTTTCCACAGACCAGAAAGATTTCAGAAGAGTCAACACTGTGGACATTATTTTCACTTCTTATGTTTATTCACCAGGTAAGAATTATAAGACCATTTATTGATGTTTTTTGAATGAAAGAACCAATTTACTTATCGCTGTATTCATCCAATGATGAATGTTTTGGCATTATGACAACTGGTCAGAAAATGGTGTCATGTACTTGATTGCATTTCCAGTGGATCAGGATGTTGGTGGTCTGTACCGAGTCCGGGCTGTGGACTACTGGGGACGACCGGGGCCATACTCTCTGCCGGAGAGATATTCTGAGGAGCTCTAGATCAAAGTCTAAACTGATGCCATATTATTTCATCCATCCATCTACTATCTATACTGCTTATCCATTTCGTGGTCCCAGAAGGCTGGAGTCTCTCTGAGAGGCAGGGTACAACCTGGAGCCAATCACAGGACCACATGGAGAGAAAGACAACCATTCCTACAATTCTTCACACCTATTTAGGCAATTTGAAGTCACTAAATAACTTGATGCGCATGTTTTTGATCTGTGGGAGAAAGCTGGAGAAAACCCACTCATGCACGAGGAGAACATGAAAACTTAGGCCCCGTTTACATGTCAACCAAAACGGAGTTTTCATTGTGTTTTGCCCTCCTGTTTACACAAATGTTGCCCGGAGTGCCTCAATCCACAGACTTTCAAACCAGGGTCCAGAGTGAAAAGTTTTGAAAAACGTTTTCGTATCTGTCTCCATGTAAAAAAATCAGCCTTTCCAGGGAAAAAGCAGCCATGCGATACGTTCACCATCTACTGATCAGCATGTGTGCTGCTTACTGTGCTCAATTTGTTATCCAGACAGAAACATCCAGACACGTTTGATGTCCAGACAAGAAAATCCTGCACCTTCATGCGTCCACTCGCCATTGTTGTTTGTTAAAAGTTTGTCTTCAGCTAAAGGCATACGCGTGCTGTAACAACCAACTGCTGGCCTGGCATGCACACTACAGCGATGTCAGTCATTGTCATGTCTCTGTGTGAATGCAGAGCATTTTTGAAAATGCAAAGGAAAAAACTTTCAGTTTCTGGTGACAACATTGTCATGTAAACGGGGCCTTGGACAGAAAAGGCTCTGACTGACAGGGGGCCTCAAACAGGGTTTGATCCAGCGAGCCATCGTGCTGTGAGGCACTACCTGCAGCGCCACTGTGCCACAATATGTTTTCATATCAACTGCTTTTAAAAATGTAAATAGATTTTATTGCAATCAATAAAATTAAAGTTTTATTGTAAACTGTGAAACATGTTTTTTTACATGCTCTAAAAGCAGGGATGTCTCTTTATGCTCATGCTTTTTTCAACACTGATCTTTAAACCATATTCTGTAAAAGGGGTTGTAATTTAAAATGATTCTTTGTTTGATATTTCCCTTTTCAAATTGGCAAATTTAAGTAACAAAAGTTACTGAATACAATATTACAAGCAACCACATCAGTCCCCAAAATATTTAATGTTAACTGTGGTTTTTATAACTGAAAACTTCTCTTGATTCAGACTGTTTCAGCAGCATCTGGCGCTGTAAACGGGGGAGAAGGGGAAGTCCAGATGCCCAAAACTTGTGTCTTGTGCAAAGAAGTACTCAGAAATTGCATGTTAAACACACAATGAACATTTTAAACTCAAAAAGCATAATGTAGGTTCATTTAAGAAGTTACTTAAAATTGTTTCTAAAAAGGCAGAAACTGAAACTACTGCTGTTAAAGACTACTAGAACTTAGCATTTTCACACTGTTAAAGTAAACAGACACCTCCATTTGAAACGCATTGAAACTAAAGTGAAACTTCTGTCAAATACTTGACGAAATGAAAATGAATGAAAAATCCCGAACTATTTTAAATTTCCACCAATACTGGCACAGATTAAAGTTCTTACTTTTAAACGTGGTTTTATAAGAGCCACATAATTTACTTAATGTTGCACATAATTCAAATAAAACTTTAACAGGTGATCAACTCATATAGATCCAGGAGAAGTATTTTTTAACATTACAAGAAAGCAGCTTTCCACACTTTTGACAGTAGCTGTCAGACAGTGATGGAAATGTCTTGGTGGAGAGTTATGCTCTCATAGCTCTTCTAGATTTAGTTATGCTTTTGGCTATTTGTTTTTAAATCACGAAGCTATTGCCTGATTGATGTGTTAAAATAAATACAAATATCTCAAATCCCACTTGTTTTCTTGACAGTTCTCAGCATCAAGACTTGGCTTTCATAACCAGAGACCAATCTTGTGATTACACAAACTAACCCTTAAATCTGATTGTCCAGCCCCATGGTCCTGAATTATGATGTGGCCTGGTCATGGTTTAATTTTCTGTCTGTGACCCTAGTGACTCTATCAGGACATGGCTGAAATTAAACAATTTTTGTATTTGAAACCAAAGTAAACTTGTTTTGCACAACTTTCTGATGAAGGCTCAGTGACAAAGGGCATCAAAGTTTGTTTATAAGGTCAACATGACCATGCCATTTACATAAAGGTAATTTAATATTTTTATGACAGTTGCTTGGAGTCTTTCCTTTTTGCTTCAATGAATTTGTGAATCCCTCAACAAAGAACAAACTTCCTACAACTCTTTCATTATGCTCCCCGTTCATTAGCCTTATGGATGCTTTTGTTTTTGAAAATTTTAAACCATGCACCGCAGCTTTAAAAAATTCTTAGCTTTTGATATGACTTTGAGTTAAACACAGAAAGAATCCATTGTCTTGCACCTTTATATATAAAAAAAAACATGACAGAGAGTTTCTTTATAAAATTTTATTGTCACCAGTACAGAATGAACTTCCAGTGCAGATGTTTCCCATCAGTGTGACATAAAATAAGTCAATTATCCCAAACACATTCACTTCATCCATTGTACTTTTCATTTACTTTGGCCTGAATGCATATCTTTATTTTGGCAGTGTACATTCAATTTCATTTTTGGACCTTGAATTGGATTCATCCAATAACTTTCACCTATGTGTCTGAACATCAACAAAAAAAAAAAAATCTTAACAGGATTTTTCTACCATTTGTTTGCGTGTTTTAAAAGTGCTCTATCTTCGGTTTGGGCAGGAGGATGAATCTTGTGCAATGAAGAGCTGCGCAGGAGGAGTTTAGCAAGCTCCTGTTAAGAGAAGACAGATGAAGAACATGCATTAGATTCATTAGACCCTTAAACCTAAATACATTGAACAAAGTAAGCAGTTGAGATGCAAAGAACAGTAAAAAATGTGTTTAACTTTGTATTGATTATTTGTATTTATAATTGTTTTCATTGCATTTGCTTGCTTGGATATGCATTTACATTTAGGTACCCCAGAAGGCTGAATTCTACAATATGGTGTCTCAGGTGCTGTTATCTATTTATTTATTTAACTATGTAATTCCCATTGAGATCAGGATATAATATGTGTAAATCATGTCACATTGATAATCTGCTTGTCTTCAGTCTTTAATGATAAACATGAAAAGCATGAGCATACCGGACTGCAGCACGGGCTGGAACTCTCCGGCCATGCAGATCTCCTCCTGCTTCTGGCGGACGACTCTCTGGATGGCAGGTGGCAGGCCACGGGGGTTGCGGGCAAAGACCAGGGAGTATCCATCCTCGCAGCTTCCATCATCCTTCAGCTTGCGGCAGGCGTAGGTGATGGCGTAGTTGTCGTAGTCGGTGTCGATCACCCAGTAGTTGTCACCTGTAAGAGCAAAGAGGTAGTGACTTAGTCTGATCTGTTTGTGAGAGAACAGGCAAGCGTGATCCGGGTAATCTGAAGGAGACTCACCCCCGCTGGACAGGTAGCTGGCCAGTCCCTGGTAGTTCATGAACATCTTGCCGGGGCTGCCAGGGTCGGGGACGGAGTACTGAGCAGCCATGTCAGCGCAGACAACCCAGAAACTGTGAGAAAAGTGAATAAAAAACACAGTCACATCAGCTGGAAGGGATAACAACCTTTAGAATATGAAGACAAGGTTAGCAGCAAATTAACAAATATAATATTTAAGAAAAATCAAAAAAGTGTAACTATCTAAACTTTGATCCTTTTTTCATATTATATTTTATTAATTATCTCTTAAGAAGTCGCCTTAGGTCCTTAGCTGGTCCCTTTATGATACCTCGACCACAGAAAATACTAAAATCCAACAATATTCACTTAAAGTATGTTTTTTCCCTCACAGATGAACCAATTAGCATGAAAATTAGAAACAAAAAATCAAATACAAATAGACTGCATTGAATTTGACTTTAAAAATGCCCACCCAAAGAGAGTGACTCTGCCCCTGGAGGAAGCGACCATAGCACCATCATCGCCAACAGTGTATTCAGCGGAGATGTTGTCCTGCAGGAACAAACCCTCGGGATCTTTCTTCTGCAGAGCGTACCATTTTCCTGCATACTGCGAAAACAAAAAAGTTGTCATGCTTTATTTTTAATACAAATTTGATCCAACTAAATTCAAGCAATAGTATTTTAGCCCCTAAAGTCTTTAGTCTTTGTGGTTTCAGAGCACAATGCAATAGATTATAATGTCGTATGCAGATGATGCAGATTTATGTGGATGGCAGTCATTTTTGCCCTGTTTCCATTCACATTCATACTAATTTACTTATCAATGATATTCCTTCTACCTGAGGGTTTATTAAGCATTTTTGCACTCACCCTCTTGGGGTCGAAGTCCTCCTTGACTGTGAAGCTGTCGACCACGCAGGAGGCCAGGCTCTGCTCCACGCAGGCCAGGAACAGCATCACCAGGGTAAACATCTGGAAGTCCATTCTGGGGAAATCAAGCATCAAGTGTCAATTTCTATTCTCATATGTAGTTTCGACTGATCAGGCATTCAAGTTAAGTTGTGTCCCCATGAAGCAGCATCCTCCTACCTGCTGGTTAGAGTGGATCTTCTGTGTGAATGAACGAATCCTTCAGCGTTGAGTCCAAGCTGTGTTGAGACAACAGCGGGCGGGCTCTTTTATACCCAATGCACAGACAGGCTCACTGATTATTTTCACTTCTTGAACCTAAATGCAGAGTTTAAATCTACCGCTAATCCAGTTTACAAAATCCTCTGCTGTAAGCTGATGAGCCCTCGCAGTCAGCAGTGTATGGGCTTTATGTAATTGTTAGCCGGGGATACATAACCACAGACGGTCCGGGTGGGGAAAGGTGGCCTGAGCCTTGAGTCACACGCTCGTGGCGTAAGTGTTTACATGAGCAAATGGGTATATTTAAGGCTCTGAGGCTTTGGGAAGAACCTATAAATGAGCAAATGGGTTTATTTTAGGATTCTTTAGCTTTATCTGCTAAGATGATATAAATAAAGGGAGGGGGAAGAAAGTTCAATGTGATAGGTTTATAGCTCCTTAAAAATCAGACTATTAAATGTTTCAATGATGCACAAAGCAACCAAGACTTTTAACAAGATTTATTTTATCTGCAGGGCTCTCACACTCGTTATGGAGCTGTTAGCTTGATCACTTTTATGTACGTGGCTTCATAAAAAATTAAACATCACAGTTCAGTGAAATGATTTCTTTCAAGCTCTCCTGCTGCTGAAGTACATTTGTACAGTGAATGCAGGAAAATAAGTACTCAAAAGTAGGAAAAAAGTATTACCTGTTTTGACACTTCTAAAATAAAGTTTTATGTTACTATAAGGAAAAAACAGAAACAAGATAGAGTTTATTTGTGATGCATCTTTCAGTCACAAGGTAATTCAAGAACAACAAATGAGAAAAAACATCAAGAATCAATAAAACCACAAAAGATTTTTAAAAAAAAAAACGTTGAAGGAAAGATAAAACATGAGGAATCATTGAGATCAGGAATGAAATCACTTTAAAGATCACAGTGTAAAATAGTAACTCTGTTTTTTTTTTCAATTAGGCCGTTAAAACTCTGAGAGTTAAAGTGCAGTTAAAGTTGTCATCGAATTTGTTATAAAATTCTGGAAACTGCTTTTGCTTTTTTTCTTATATTAATCAAACTCTTTGCATCCAAAAAGTATTAGAAAATAATTAAATTAATAGTTTTGAATAAAAGGGGTAAACTGTAGCAGATATTCAAAGGTGCAAATGTGGGTATTTTAGGCTTGTAAGTGTCAAAGCAAATTTAAAATGAACAAGTAGAGTGATTTTTATTGCAGATATGTGTACCCACTTTATAAGGAACTCTACTAAGCAGCACTGTGGTGGTAAAAGGCTTAAAGCTCTCCTAAATTTAAGATGATTATGAAGATCACTTATGCTTTAAATAATACTAAAGTGTATATGTGGCCTACAGAGGCAAATAGCAGCATTAGCAACAGGATTTATTTAGTTGGTTTAGTGGTTATGGATGCCCGAAGCAGGCCTGTACCTGTGCACACAGATAAATAAAGAGGCTGAAAAAACAATTTTTACTGGACAGATGAAGTGCATTTTAACAATATGTTTCTCTTTGCACAGTCTAAAACAGATAAATGAGTCTAAATATTAAAATCAGGCTGGGAGATATGTAAGAGGCAGGCATGGTGCACTCTTCATAATTTTTGTGGCTGCAGCTGGAGGTAAACGCAGGAGCACAGCCAGAAATTGAGTGTCTGAGGAGAAATAAAGAGGTGAATTATAAAAACACATCGGGCCCAAACTGATCCCAAACAACTGCTTTAACCACGCATATATGGCACACAACAAACTGATGACAAGCTGTTTTATCTACAATGCTTAAAGTAGCTCTAAAAGATCTTAAGTCTCCGTTGACTTAAAATCAAATTACAACAGACAAACTTTTTCAAAAGATGACAAAACAGCCTGAAAAATATTATGCATATTATTCCAAAAATATCAAATGTTTTACCACAACTTTAACAGATCTCATGGTTCATTTACCAACAGAACAGCTTTTTAAATGTGTTTTAAGACTGAATTTGGCTTGATGAATGTCAAATCTTTTGACCCCATGACATATTTTTAAATATCTCATGGACTGTACTGTGTTCATATTTCTTTGTAACTTCTTACAGTCGATGAATAATATTTTTAGAGACACTATGTTACTTAAAGAGTAATATCCTTCAAATGTTCTACAGGCATCCTTTTTAATCTATTTTTCAAAGTAAAATACAAGGACAGGCTCAGAGATTAAAATAAAACTTTTATTTTTAAGGCCCACATGTCAGCTAAGTCCTTTAAATCCTCCTTTTTTGCCCTGTGTGACACACCTCACCATACTCATGAAGAATTAATATTTAATGTTAGCATTTCTGAAGAAAGTCTGTGACACACCTGTTAAATTAGTAATGATGACTTAACTGTTTACAGGATAGGGATCCTTAATGTGCAAAGGTGCATGAAAATTGAGCTTTTTTAATAAGAAAAATTAGGAGTTAATGATGTTTAAGATCCAACTTCATTTTTATGAGTCAGATATAAATCAGAACAGACTAAGTTCTCATCAGGTCCGATGATGTGGTCTGAAATAATAAACTGCTTTAAACTACCCTCACTCTCAGTTTGTTTAATAATCATGAAATCTTACTTTACTGCTATAGGAACTACTATCATTATAAATAATACTTTCACTGTTAATAATCACATCATTAATAAATGCAAAATTATTACAACAAACTCAGCTGTTGAACATTTTTTCTTTGACAGTCATTCCAGGCTTCAGTGTTTGTTTTAAATAGAAAACTTCCCTGAAGCAGCTGCTTTGTAGAAGATGACGTAAGTGTTTACGTGTGATCCAGCATCTTTTCTGTGAGGTGATTTTCTTTCAGAAGAATTATTTTTAAAAATTTGTAGAACAAAGAGATATGAGAAAAGGGTCCCCAGGATGAGCACAAAACAAAACCGGGCTTTCAGGAGAAGAGATAATGGGGGTGACTGGTGTCAGGACTGAGGGCTCATTCTTATATTTTTCTGTTCTGACAGCTCGCCTTTCAAAATTTTGCTTATTTGTTTGTGTAATTAAGACAGTGTGAATAATTTTGTCTGCAATAAAGCAATAATTTACCCAATATTGGCTGTGACAGATTCCATTTTTTATGCTAAGGTGCCATGCTGCACTGTCTTGTGATTATAAAGCAAATAATGTCACTGTTTCTCTCTGTTAACCTTTTTCCTGATTGGACTTCTTTTTCATAAACCCTGTCATTTAACCTTTCACACACCAAGGGCAAAAACCTTGTCTTTACCTCTGCACTGAGAGCTCAAAGTTCAACTAAAGGTCTGTGTTAGTGATTTTTCATCTGTTTAGGTTGGTTCAGATTCTGAACCAGGAGCCTGCACTGTTCTTGTGATCAATAGTCTGATCAGCAGTGACTGGTTACTGCAGCAGAGTCGTCTGAGGAGAAGGTTCAGATGTTCACGTGTGTCGGTTAAGTAATGTGAAGTCTTCTTCTGCCAGAGCTTCAGCCTGTAATCCCAGAAAAACGTGGCATATCAGGATGCACCCTTTTACCAGCAGAAAAAATAAATCAGTATGAGATTTAAACCTTCACTTTCACCTTAGAGCTGTTTTATAAGAAGGTCTGCATGTTTATATCAGTGTGTGGTTTTAATATTACATTAAAACCGAACATGAGATATAAACTTTATTTTACCTTTAAATCTGCCTTTTAAGGCGACTTTCAGCAATGGAAAGGGAGACCTAAACATTTAATAATAATAATTGTTATTCAAATATGTTTTCTCTGTCTTATTACAAAATATTTGTACTAACTATTGTGTAAAACTGTGCATGTCATTTTTGTACCCTTACATTTGCACATTTATTGAAAGTTTTCCATTTCAATTTGTGTTTTATCAGATACATTTAAATTTCAAGGAATCTTTTTGTGAAAAAATAGCATTTCATTTATGCATTCTGAGTAGTATTTTAAGAGAAATTATATTCACTGATAATTTTTTAAAATATATTTTGTTTCACAACATATTTCTGCAACTAATTTCTTGTTTAATGAAATAGTTTTTGTTTAAATGATTCCTTCAATTCTATGTTTTTAATTGGAGTAACATTTGAAAAATATTATAACATGCATGACATTTCATTAAGTGCGCAATGATAATGTTGCTAATTTCATAAAGTGTTTCCAAGTTACATCATATATTTCTAAAATAATTTACTTGTCAACACATTGTGTTGTGCAGTGTCATGTTGTGTTGGTATATTGAGTTGTGTTGTGTTATTTTGTGTTGTTGAGTTGTGTGGTGTTGTTATGTTGTGTGGTCTGGTGTAATGTTGAGTTGTGTGGTTGTGTTGTGTCATGTTGTGTTATGTTGTATTGTGTTCAATCAATCAATCAAACTTTATTAATATAGCACTTTTTCCTACAACATGTGTAACTCAAGGTGCTTGTTGTGTTATGCAGTGTTTTTATATTGTGTTTTGTTGTGTCTTGTGTTGTTTTGTTGTGCTTTGTTGTGTTGTGTTTATTTGTTGTGTTGTGTTATGCAGTGTTTTTATATTGTTTTGTTGTGTTGTTTTGCTGTGTTGTGCGATGTGTGTTGTTGTGTTGATTTGTTGTGTTGTGTTATGCAATGTTTTTATATTGTGTTTTGTTGTTGTTTTATTGTTTTGCGCAATGTTGTGTGTTGTTGTGTTGTGTTGATTTGTTGTGTTAGGATATGCACTGTTTTTATATTGTGTTTTGTTGTTATTTTGTTGTTTTGCGCGATGTTGTGTGTTGTGTTGATTTGTTGTGTTGTGATATGCAGTGTTTTTATATTGTGTTGTTGTGTTTTGTGATGTTGTGCTGTTGTTGTTGTGTTGTTGTGTCGTGTGATGTTGTGTTGTGTTGTGTTGCTGTTGTGTTGTCGTGTTGTGTGATGTTGTGTTGTTGTCGTGTTGTGTGATGTGTTGCTGTTGTGTTGTGTGATGTTGTGTTGCTGTTGTGTTGTTGTTGTGTTGTGTTGATCTGTTTGTTGTTGTTGGGTTGGGTTGATTTGTTGTGTTGTTGTGTTTCGTTGTGTTGTATGATGTTGTGTGTCATGTGATGTTGTCTTGTTGTTGTGTTGTTGTGTTGTGTGATGTTGTGTTGATCTGTTTGTTGTTGTGTTGGGTTGATTTGTTGTGTTGTGCTGGATGTTAAAGTTGTAAAGGAAGAGCAGAGGTAGTAAGCAGATCAGTGTAATCCTGGTCATGCTCTGCCTCTCTCTCTCTCTCTCTCTCTCTCTCTCCTGGGCAGATTTATTTGGGGACCTCAGTAAAGAGCAGAGGTGTGCCTTTAAGCTCAGGTTTATTATTAGCAGGCTCTGGCATTGTTGTGTGTCTAATATTAACCTGTTCTGAGGATATTAGATAAGACCTCTGTGCACAGAGACACATTATCAACGTGACGCTACATCAGTGTGAGCGCCGCAGCTCTAATCTGACAACAAAAGCTCTCTTTAAACGATCCTGTTGGAGACACAAAGTTACTTAACTGGAGGTGAGCTCAAGTTGAACACGTCTGGACAGCAGCCATGTCAGAAGGTCATGAACTCTGGGAGAGTGTAAGGTGATTGACAAAGAGGGTGTGAGGATGCTGATCTTATGTAAGAGACAGTTTACGTATCACAGATTTGTTTACGTCTGTTCAGCAATCAAGTCGTCAGACCATGTTTATGAAGAACACTTTACACACAAGGTAACACATTCAGTCAGTCTGTAATTGTTTAAATAGTTTTATGATGGAAGTTTTTGTTAAAAACGTGACGGTGCTCTTTTTCATATTTCTGAACATGAATTCATGTGAGATGCAGTGATTTAACTGCAGCAGCTTTAAAAGTAAACTAACAACTGAAAGGCAAAGTCATTCCTGCTCACTTTTGCTATCAATATTACACCAGTTCACCTGCTCATCAGCCAATCACATGGCAGCAATCAGTCTTAAAGGGATATGCACCCTTTTTTTTCTTTTCCTATCTTGCCTCTCTCCCGAGTCCATGACAAAACGACCAGAGCTTGCCCACCGCTAATTAGCTTAGCTCAAACACTGGGAATCAGTGGGTCGTGTTAGCCTGCTTCTGCCTACAGTCATCACATAAATTTTTCAGTAACTCTAAATGGTTCTGTCTGCTTGTTGTAAGTGTTTTTTTTGTTTGTTTGTTTTTAACCATGTTGCGTTATGTAACAGATCTGCTACTCCTAACAGAGTCTTTGTTTTGTTGACCTCCCTCAGTGGTGGTCTGGGCTAGAGATGTTTGCAAATCTTTTTTTTTTTAAAAACTTTGTTTATTTATGTTTAATGGAAAATAAATAAATTAAATAAAACAGTTTGCACACAGGGTCATTACAGGTTCATCAGACATCATTTTAAGGATGCAAATCAACTTTTGATGTGGTTAAGACTCATAGTTAAAGACAAAACCCTGTGTTACAGAATATACCAGTTCACCTCTTTAGCAGTTGAAGCAAAACAATAAAAAAAATAAATTATAAATAAATAATAAATAAATAGTAATACAAAATAATAAAATAATAATAAATAATAAACAAAATTAAATTAAAAATAATAATAATATTAATAACAGTAATAGTAATAAATAAAAAAAATACATAAATACTAAAATGAATAAATAAAAATAAAGTAAAAATAAAATTACCTTTTCATATATGGCTAAACAAGCATCACCATCACTTTAGGCTTAGGTATGATTTTCAGGGCTCCCAGTATCTTTCAAATTTATCTCTGGCACATCTTGGAGAAAATGTCAAACGTTCCATACAATAAATCTCCCCAATGATCTCTTTCCATTCTGTGAGAGATGGAGGTTGCTTGCTGAGCCATTTTCTTGTTATCACTTTTTTACATCTGATTAATAAAATTTGTATCAAGTATCTGTCTCCTTTCTTTAACCCTGTGGATAAGACACCTAAAAATAAAAACTTAAAAGAAAAAACTAAATCTGAGCCAAATATTAATTTCATTTCTTCTAAAACATTCTTCCAAAATGATGAAAGTACGGGACAGTCCCAAAAAATATGGAAATGTCCTGTGGATTTATACCCACACCTCCAACAGCAGCCGAGTGCAGGTCTATTAGTCTGGTACTCTTTAATCTTTGGGGTGATGAAATATCTTAGGATATTTTTCCAAGCAAACTCACGCCATAGACCAGAGCTGGTCGTGGAGGAAGATGATTTGCAAATGTTTAGCCAGTCGTCCTCAGTTATCTTTAAATTAGCTTGTCTTTCCCATCTTTTTTCACATAATTTGTGGAATGACCTCTTTCTCCTTGTAATGATTTATAGATTTTTGAGATCAGTTTTCTGTCTATGTTACCGTTGTAAGCTTCGCTAAATAATTTAATCAGATTTAATCCCTTTTCTGTGTCAGACTTTATATTTTTGTCATGGTCATTTCTTATTTGAAGGTATCTGTAAAAATCACTTTTCTGTAAGTTATAGGGGTTTTTTTAAGTTTTTGAAAAGACCACAGCCCATTACTACTGGTGATTACTGAAAATGAGGTGACTGCTGTTTAACTCCATTCTTTAAATCAGGTATAAATTCTGTATCATGTATTATCCAGCGCAGTATTCGGACATTCTTTGCAAACTCTTTATCCTTCAATATTTTATTCCAAATGTTCAAGGGAACGGTTATCCAGGAGGAAAGCTTATTTAGGTATTTATTCAGAAGTTTTGTGTCACCTAATAGGGAAGAGAGAGGTACAAACCCAAAACCAGTTAAGTTGGCACGTTGTGTAAATCTTAAATAAAAATAGAATACAATGATTTGCAAATCCTTTTCAACTTATATTCAATTGAATACACAGCAAAGACAAGATACTTAATGTTCGAACTGAGAAACTTTATTTTCTTTTGCAAATAATCATCAACTTAGAATTTAATGGCAGCAACACGTTGCAAAAAAGTTGGCACAGGGGCATTTTTACCCCGGTTTACATCATCTTTCCTTTTAACAACACTCAGTAAACGTTTGGGAACTGAGGAGACCAATTTTTGAAGCTTTTCGGGTGGAATTCTTTCCCATTCTTGCTTGATTTACAGCTGAAGTTGTTCAACAGTCCAGGGTCTCCGTTGTTGTATTTTACGCTTCATAATGCGCCACACATTTTCAATGGGGGACAGGTCTGGACTACAGGCAGGCCAGTCTAGTACTCGCACTCTTTTACTACGAAGCCACGCTGTTGTAACACGTGCAGAATGTGGCTTGGCATTGTCTTGCTGAAATAAGCAGGGGCGTCCATGAAAAAGACTTTGCTTGGATGGCAACATATGTTGCTCCAAAACCTGTATGTACCTTTCAGCATTAATGGTGCCTTCACAGATGTGTAAGTAACCCATGCCTTGGGCACCAATACACCCCCATACCATCACAGATGCTGGCTTTTGAACTTTGTGCCTATAACAGTCCAGATGGTTCTTTTCCTCTTTGGTCCAGAGGACATGACGACCACAGTTTCCAAAAACAATTTGAAATGTGGACTCGTCAGACCACAGAACACTTTCCCACTTTGCATCAGTCCATCTTAGATGAGCTCGGGCCCAGCGAAGCCGGCGGCGTTTCTGGGTGTTGTTGATAAATGGCTTTGGCTTTGCATAGGTTTTCTGAAGTGTTCCTGAGCACATGTGGTGATATCCTTCACACAGTGATGCCGGTTTTTGATGCAGTACCGCCTGAGGGATCAAAGGTCACAGGCATTCAATGTTTGTTTTGGGCCTTGCTGCTTACATGCAGTAATTTCTCCAGATTCTCTGAACCTTTTGATGATATTACGGACCGTAGATGATGAAATCTCTAAATTCCTTGCAATAGCTCGTTGAGAAATGTTGTTCTTAAACTGTTGGACAATTTGCTCACGCATTTGTTCACAAAGTGGTGACCCTCGCCCCATCCTTGCTTGTGAATGACTGAGCATTTCAGGGAAGCTGCTTTTATACCCAATCATGGCACCACCTGTTCCCAATTAGTCTGTTCACCTGTGGGATGTTCCAAATAAGAGTTTGATGAGCATTTCTCAACTTTCTCAGTCTTTTTTGCCACTTGTGCCAGCTTTTTTGAAACATGTTGCAGGCATCAAATCCCAAATGAGCTAGTATTTGCAAAAAATAACAAAGTTTACCAGTTTGAACATTAAATATCTTGTCTTTGCTGTGTATTCAATTGAATATAGGTAGAAAGGGATTTGCAAATCATTGTATTCTGTTTTTATTTACGATTTGCACAACGTGCCAACTTCACTGGTTTTGGGTTTGTACATTTAATTGGCTTTGCTCTACTGTTTTCCATTTAGCATCAGATGTATCATCACACCAACACACTAAATAGCGTAACTGTGCTGCGTTGTAATAATCCTCTAGACAGGGTAATGCTAGCCCACCTCTGTCTCTTGGGAGTTGTAGTGTTTGAAATTTTATCCTTGGTTTTATTCCTCCCCAAATGAAGGATGAAATAGCTCTATTCCATTCGGTGAATTGTTTAGGGGGTATTGTTACCGGCAGTGACTGGAGAGAAAAAAGCAGCTTAGGTGATATATTCATTTTCACAGTTTCTATTCTGTTAAGCATAGACAATGGTAGAAGAGACCACCTATGCATGTCTGCTTTAATTTCTGCAGAGATGGTAGTATTATATAATTGTGTTCATAAATGGTAGTCAGATCTTTAGGTATCTGTACTCCAGATTTTGATATGGGTTTTATTCCACTTAAATTGACAAAGTTTGGTTATTTTCTCTCCAGGTTGATAGTTAAAAGTTAAAGTTTGTGTTTTCTGCAAGTTTAATTTGTAACCTGAGTATAAACCAAATTCTTTAAGTAGGGATAATGCTTTAGGTAAACTTGCCTCAGGATGAAAGCTTTTTAAAATATTGAAACTGTTTATCAATAAATAAAACAAAAGTTGAATGGCCAAAAATGTTAACATAAAATATTTATTCATTAATTTATTTAAAATCACTTCAAAAGTGGTATGACAATATTTTTGTAATATATATTTTTTAAATTCCTATGTTACACCATAATCAAGTCATTAAAAATCAAAGTTGTGGTTAATAATTGATCCATGGTTGAAATATAATTGTATTTCAAGTTTTAAAAAATATAGGTTTTTATTACAAATTATTATAACACATTGTTGGATAGTACCCAGTTACTTGTAATTAATTATAGTAATGACACTGCCTTTGAGTAACTAGTAAAGTAATAGATTACAGTTAAGACACTCATTGCATCAAAGTAAAACTTCCTCATGACTACATGTACTTGCAGTTACTGCTAAAAAGTTAAATAACATGAAGGATATGAGGACAGGACAGGTGAGCTTTAAACAACTTGAGTATTATCTCTATTCTGAGTCTAGTCTGACAAAGATACATAGAACATTACAACACAGGGCACATCATCTTCATTGGTTTGTTTGCTTTACAGTGAGTTATTGAGAAGACATTAAGTTGAAATTATTGAATTGAGATTAAGTTTCCTAAAATGTTGAAAATATATCTGACTTTCACCATCCTAAGTCTGTTAGAGGAACAGAGACTTCCCAAACAAACAAAATTACTGGATACTTGAAAGACCATGTGTTTACATCCATCCATCATCTATACAGGAGCATCCAAAGAACCCACACAGGCACAGGGAGACCACTGCAAACAGAAAGACCCCCCAACCTGCTGTGTCTCTATGCCACCAAGCTGTCTACACAAACTTTAGAAATAACCAAGAGCTCAAACTACGAGTCAAAATCTTTAATGAAATCACCCAAAGGAAACAAACTGCTGAAATGAGGAAGTGGAAACAATCTGTAGATTAATATTAAGACCCTTTCTACTGAGTAAAAATGAGCCTTTCCTGATTCTAAAAGGCAATTATTAGAAAGCAATAAAATGTTTTCTTTGACTAAAGTGAAAATAAATGGAGTATTTATGTAGTTTGTCAGACACCAAAGTTTACAATGAAATTACTATTTCATTCATAGTCTGTAATCAATGTCTTTTTTTTTTACAAGACTATCGAGAGCATAAGAGGCTGGTAAACTGCTTATATTGACTCTTATTGACTCAACACTTTGCCCCCATCAATGTGCCTTTGCCATATTTGCATTTTATTTTTACAGTTACAATTTTTTGTGCCTAAAGCAATTTTTGTATTAATAATAAACAAAAGGTGTTGACACCAACCTGCAGAATCCATATTATGGGCTCTACATTATTCATTATTTGTTCTAAAGACAAAATCCTGGCTCACAAAATGATCAGTTTTCAGTTTAATAAATCATCTGTGACTTTATACATGCTTGTGACAACATCCGAAGATGAACAGAGGAGGACAAAGATGGTGATAAAGACAAGAGAACAGTGTTCATGTACATCATGTACGTCTGTATTGAAGGAACAGTGTCACTACAAACCTGATCTTAATTTATGAGCACAGCTGCTTTAGAAAATATACAATTCTGAGTTCAAGAGCCTTATTTCACACAATCAATGTAAGCGACTTAAAGTTAATTCTGTGGTCCAGAGGGCTGTTGTTCTAAACTCGTCCACAGCACCGGAGTGTGTGGCTGTTGTGATCCGACTTTGCCTTCTTGCTCCAGGAAAAGGAAGGAGAGGTTTGGAATTGCACATGGAGATCCTCACACAACATGCCGGCTCTACTTCAGGATGGTGTCTTGACTTGCTGTGAAGAAACAGAATAAAAAGAACATAAGGACATTTGCTTTGTAAAATATGGTTTACGCTACAGTGCTTAACACGTTTTTAAGACCATCTGATGTCAGGTTTATGCCACAGCTGCCCTGAATCAACAGCATTGGTAATTATCAGAATCATTTTATATGTTTCTTTAATGGTTAATACAGCAGTTTGTTGAAGTTGTTTAACTGAAATTACAATTTAATTCTAAAATATAATTATTCTTATCCAAGAATTTTAATTTACTGTTCTACAAATAACAGTAAAGCATGTTGGTATTTCTTCAAAAATGTGTCAACTGTAGTTATTTACTTTTGTTTATGATCTGAAAATGTTGTTTTAGTGGTTGAATGTTTTTCTTGACTCATTTCTGACTTCTCAGAGAAGCCCAGTGAGTGCCTCAAATTGGGCATAAAAAGGTGAATTCAGCTTGAAATTCCTCATTCCTGTTCAGTTATCAAAACTATGAGCTCACTAAAAAAAGAGTCTACAATGCAGCATTTCATGGCACTGGATGGTTTTCTCATTTCATGACAGGTGGTCTAATAAATTTGTTGAGTACTGTATAACGAGTTGAATTTTTGCTATGAAATATCTTGATTGTTTCAGGATGACTCAGATTCTTTAAGGCCCTGCCAACGTGGAGACAGAGGTGTTTTTGTTTCTAAAACACAATCTAAAAAGATTTCATTGTATCAACAACTGTGTCTGCCCACACAAAAACAATGAAAAGTAGTATATATGTCAGGCCTGTGGGTGGCGC
The DNA here is from genome assembly GCA_036419115.1 of Scarus forsteni. NCBI lineage: Eukaryota > Metazoa > Chordata > Actinopteri > Labriformes > Labridae > Scarus > Scarus forsteni. Next base: position 52,024,438 of record JAZDUH010000066.1, on the reverse strand, counting down.
TGTAACGCTGCTACAGACAAACATCAAAACCAGAGAAGAAGACATGGTAGACATTATTTTCCGTCACTGCTTCTGTTGTTGTCAGGGTTCTCTCATGCAGTTTGGTCCCGGGCATCCACTGTGCGATTTTTGGCCCTTTTCAACACGATATTTAACCCGTGCGACTATTTTGGGGATCGGGACGAGTTTTGGCTCAATTGTGCGTCTCACATCGTGTAGTATACACAAGTTAACAAGAAGCAATTAACACCTCACGACCACCTCCTGATCGATCCAGTGAAAATGAAACCTGTTTGAAATCCTGGTCGCCCCTCGTGAGGCTATGTCACACTGCACATGCACAAACGTAGATACAGAAGAGAAAACAAATGCACAAGACGGAGCAGCATGGCATCATGGCAGCATTTCACTCCCACTCAGTCACTGCATGTTCTTTTTGTGTCTGGTGTTTACTTTGTGTGACCTTTGACATCCTGTTATCCCCACCTTGATGCCAGGGCAATGCGTTTTTGTTTGTTATTCATTCGCATCTGTGAGCATCCGACCATTTCCTACTTCTTCTTCTACTACAACTTTTTACGTTGCATTTTCGGATACAAGAGTCCGACGTGTCGTACATGGACGTACAGTGTGAGCAGTCGGATCGCATCCAAGCATCGGGTCGTTTAGTGTGAGAAGAAGAATCGTGAGCTGTGAACTGTTAACCCCTGCGATTCACTCGTACAGTATGATCAGCAACTGAAGTCGTACAGTGGACGCCCGGCTTAAGGGAGAGGTGAGGCCATGACATTATCTTTTCTATAGATATCCGTATTTGTTGTACACAGGAAATGTAAGGGCAGTGTTTTCAGATATATCCACTCTGGGACTTATCTTCCAAAATGGGAATTTCTGGGATCCCAAAATGTTGTATCTATGTGGATGGAACACCTACACAATTAAAAAACGAAATACGTCTCCAAGTGGACAGTCTCTTTAGTTGCAGGCTCTTGTAGCTGAGTACTTTCATCAGCTCAAACCATTTTTCAAAGCCAGGCTCACCTCACAGCTGTACTGGTCTATGTCAGCTGACAGAGCTGCCATAGCAAGACCTGGCCTTAAAGCTGCGCTTCAGGTTTATGGACTCAACAGTAAACCAGTATCTTCCAGTTGTGGATGAATGATGAGAAAGAACTTCCTCTTTTACACTGCTGGTGTTTCTGGAATATTTTGATAGTGAGTTGTCGGGCAAACCAGCTGTGGCACTTTTTAACAGCTTTTCTCCCTCACTGTGTAAAAAATTGTCCTATGAAACCAAAACAGAGTTTACTGGTGTGCACTTATGTTGAGCAGAATCCTTCATTGAAAACAATAAGTGACCAGAGGAGTGGAGCACCTCTGAATTTATCCTTTTGTTTTGATCAAGAGCTCAATGGTGCAGAATTTACGTATTGAGCGTTAAAATAAATGCTACTTGAACATGCTAGTTGTGCTTCCTCCTGTATCCATCTTTATGATCCTGTTCTGTTCTTACATTTTCTTTTTCCACTCAGCTGTGGAGCGGTGGAATACGTGTGTTTATGTGTAAGTCTATTCTCTCGCTGTAAATCGCTGGTGTCGCTACCTTCTGCTAGCTCCTTGGCAATGCGTTCCTGCTCCTCCCGAACCTTCTTCTCCTCCTCCTCAATCCTCCTCTCCTCTGCTGCGATGGGCTTCAGGTGATCTGGGAAATTACAAAATTCATTTGATGAAAAAATAATCAATGGTGGGTATTTGTAACTGATGTTGGTCAAACTGTGTTGTTTTATTGTAGGACGCAGCAAATCAGAGCAGTATGCAAACCATAAAGGTAGAAAAAAAAAACACTTTACTCCATCCACACTGCAGGACTTTTTCTGACTTTTGTTGAAATACTATTTTTTGCACAGTTGTTCACATTATGATCACATCAAAATTATTACAGTTCTAATTCAAATCTGATGGGAAAGCCAAGCACCAATCACCACCTCCATAGAAACCATAGAAATTTACTCTGATCCAGCACGATGATTTAAACTCACCATATCTCTTTTTGCCGTAGATGATGCCGGCAATCAAAGCTGAATACCTTGCAGTCTGTGAGACAAAAAAGATAGAAATTAGGAAAGTGTCAGATTTCATGTAAAATAATGTGACTTTTAGTTTGAGGACATTTTGCCCTTCACTTCAACAAATAAAACAAAGAACATCCAGAAAAGCTCCTGAATTTAGGAGGTACGAGCGGGTCGGGCAATATACCATGGGCAGTGTTCAGGAGTAACTGGAAACTTGTAATACATTAAAATAGCAGAAGTGTAAAGGTTTACAGTTTTTATATTGGAAATCAAATTACAGTTGCAGACTTTCAAAAATGTTTAACACAGCATTGAGGGTGTGGACTGTGTTGTTTGAGTTAGAATCCACGAAAGGTGCAAAGAACATTGTCATCCATTAAGGGCGTAAGACCATACAGCAGTATATTGGAATATTTACAGGCAACACTGTTTTGGTATTTTGCTGCAATATTATGAGTTCTAAGTGCAATGAGCCTTGTTAAGAAACACTTTCTGGTGAAAACTGTGAAGTTGATTTTTTAAGTGCTTCAAAATATTATGGTATATCTTTACCTCCACCAAAGAGGTTATGGCTTTTCTGGTGTTTGATAGTTTCATTAATGATTTGAACAGGTAGTTCAAAAACTGATGGACGAATTTGGATGAAATTTTTGTCAAGGCACAATAGAGAAATTGTTAGATTTTAGTGATGATCAAGATGCAGACTTGGGGAACCTTCTTAGGATTACTTAGCATTGCATAACGAGGCTGTTTTCCACATTTTTGCTAAAAACTCAAGAACTTCTTGATGTATACTTAAGACATTTTTAGGAAAAGACGGTCATGGAACAAGGGAGAATTGATCTGATTCTGGTGGTGATTAGAATCTGGAAGAAGATCCAGGGATTTTGCCATGTATTGTAGATTGTTTGTAGATTGTTTATTTTTCAAATGGGACAGCACATGTTAATAAACACATACATGTAAACATGCAAGATTGTAGCCACACGGCTAATTTCCGTCTTTAGTCCCATTGGCAGCTTGATGTTATACAAAACATTATACACAATAAAAACAAAACAAGACAGAGGAGCTAGTTAAAGTGCTAAAGTGTATAGTGGGTTATTGTATTGCAAATTGCCCAAGAAATATAAAGTGCTATTTTTGATTATCTAATGCTCAATTGCATATTACAATAACCTAATACCAACGATGGTAATTTATGATACCTAGAGTAACTAGGAATATAAAGTGGTAGTTGCATTGCACATTGCCTTTTTTCTTTTGTTTTTTTAATTAGAGATAGAGCCCTTGACACAATGGACACATAGGACAAATAGACAAACTTAGGCCTGTTTATGGGAGCAGTGTTGGTTTTCCAGTAGTATTTGTTCAGTGTATGCTAGGTGAGGGCAGATTTACACATTTCTGACAATAAATTGCCCAACAGTGCTGGAAATGCTTTGGCAGAGGTTTGTGCTCTCTAAGAACTTGTAGTTACCCATGTATCGATGTAGATATATCTCATGATCAGACTCTTGCCAAGACATGCACCTTTCGTCCACTGTAAAAATTGTTTCTTATCTGTTGGACCAGTTTTATTTTAAAAATATAATAAATACATTAACTGTTGACCTTAAAAAGAGTCATGAGTAGAACGCTCCTTATTTTGCTTCGTTAAATAAGAATCGTATTTTATTCAACTTTCTTTATTTAACTTTTATTATTGTTTTCCACATAAATAGTTGTTAAAACAGTCACTTTTGACCAAAAATTACTTATTTAATTCACAGTTTTTGGACTAAAAGTTTTGATCACAGTCAAATATGATCAAGACTTTAGCATTTAGAGACAAACAGATATTTATTAGGTTTTTATAAATCAAAAATAAAAGTCATGTGTTGGACCTTTATCAAACACATTTTTCACAAAGTGCTGAGTCTCCTAATTATTTCTGGACTATAATAAATCAGCTGTGAGCCTCGATGTCATTGAAACTGTGACTGAACAAAGTGTCCTGCTGTGATCTGAGCACAGGAGAACAGATTATGGAGCCAAAGAGATTAAAACAGTCTAAGATGTACACAGTAAAGAATTATCCAGCGTATATTGACTCTGTCAGGAATAAATATTTAGTTTCAGATCACTGACAGCTCAGAGCAGCGGTGCTAAACAGAGACACGACATCAGGCTGTTAGCTGTTAGCACGTCAAGGTGAAGCATCTTTACTGCACACGGAGCCTGATGCAGGTAAATAAACACAAGCACTGATCAAACTGGACCCACGAGGTTTCTGAGCCTCTTTAGTCCTGCAGAAAAATCTTAGCAAAGCTGCAAACGATCAGCTATCAGCCCAGCAGCACGCTTCCTCCTTAGCTGTTAGCATGTTAGCACGTAGCTCCGTGCTCCTGATAAACTGGTTTGGTTATAAAAGTCCTTCAGAGGAAAATACAGAAGAAAGCTCCTCTGGAGAATGTCCCGGGACACAAACCTTAATCAACGGCGACACAGCAACCGGAGGGGCCATGGTTTTCGAGCAGGATAGCAGCTAGCAGCAGAGGTCACTTTACCAGCGCGGAGGATTGTGGGATATTAGTTCACTCTGCAGCGGCTGTCGCTCCTGATGTCCGACTGACGCCCCCCACAGGCCCGAGTGTGTCCTGCACCTATAGGAGTCAGTCCCTGTCCGGGACAGTCAAACAGGACCTTTAACTCTGCAGGACACAGTGCCTGTCCCAGAACAGTCTTACATGCCTGAGTTTGTCCTGCAGGAGCCAGCGCCTGTCCTGGGACAATCATACAGACCCGAGCGTGTTCTGCACCTGTAGGAGTCAGCCCCTTTCCCAGGACAGTCAAACAGGACCTTTAACTCTGCAGGAGACAGTACCTGTCCCAGGACAGTCTTACAGGCCTGAGTGTGTCCTGCAATAGGCAGTGCCTGTCCTGGGGCAGTCTCACAGGGCCTTAACCTCCCTTCAACCACAGGACTCGTGTCCCACCTTTAGTCCCAGTGACACAAAAATGTCTAAAATAACTTCCATTGAAGTATTTCTAATATTTTCTTAATGAAAGATACATTTTCCATGGACACCATCATGAGCTTCAGTCCTCACCACGCGGCAAGTGTTTGTTAAGTCTTTGACATTTAAACTCCTTGAATTCCGTTTTTTTTATGATGAGATCTTGAGTTCAAAATGTGACCAAAAAACCTGAAAAAGTGAGTAATTTTCTTTCCCTTAAACAGGATGAGACCACCCTGCTGAAAACTAATCAGCTCCCCATGTGCATCCCCAACTGTCACTGGCCAAAACTGATTTCAATCATGGTGTAAAGTCTCCACCCACAATTGTGTCATTAAACAGAAATAATATCAAAAACAAGATGTTACTGAGCATAAAAATTAGGACACTGAACATGTCCCTTCATCAGGTTTTATTTTGAAATGGATTCACAGGAAGTGGTTCTAAACACTGCATAACTCATAAATTTAGGACTCTCAATACCTTTGGTGGAACTGCAGCAACAGCACAGCAAAACTTTTACACCCCCAGTTAAAGCTTTGCGACCCCTTGTGCCTACCTAAATACTGTTAGGTAAATTTTCTCTTTACTTTCACAATGGACTTATTCTGCCAAAGAAACATATTGTCATTTGAATAAAACTAATATATCAGAAAAATGAGATGTGTCAAATACAAGAAAGGGGATGTAAAACTAAAATAAAACATAATATAAGCTCTTTAAACTTACGCTGTACCCATATGGCAAAAATATGCAGTTGCCTGAGGCCTTGTGCTTTGAAGAAGTAAAATGTAAACACTGAAAAGGAGAATGCATCAAAGATTATTTATTCAAGAGAAGTCTGTTTAGACTGTATTCAGAGACTTCAGACACATAGGGTACATTGAGTAGCACCAAAATAGAGTTCGACTATTCAAGAGGTACTAGGTGGAGGACCCCTGACCCCTCTGATGGGTTCAAGGCCTTTAAAAAAAGCCCCACACTGTCTTTATATCAACAAATTAAACTGTTTGTACAACTGTTACAGTCCTTGATGCTAAAGTTTTGGAATTGTTGTATTCATGAATATTTGTTAATAGTAAATATTCTTTACCTGAAAATTAGGAAATAATCAAGAATGTTGAGAACAGGGTGGGTCATTTTCTTTTTTTTCTCCTTTTCCCCCTTGCCTGCCTTTTCAGCTGGGCACTGTGTCTGATGACAGCGTTGGAAAGACCAATTCACTTTTTTTTCTAGCAGTGAATCATATGATTCACTACTACAGTGACCATCACTAGCCCTCCCTGTAGGCTACTCCATCAGATCAAACTTTATTAAACCCCTGATGTAAGCTGAAGGGGAGGGCCGTGCCACACTACAGTATGAAAGAAGGGGAAATAGTGACAGACAGGACGAGACAAGACAAATGCAAAGGAGAGACAGGCAGTGTTATTGATTGAGCAGTCCAAGTGTTATGCTGATCTAAGTGGAGGGTCATTTTCTACCCTGAGACAACCCAAGGGTTAATGATGCTTCTTCCTGAAAATGAATCAGATTTATTGTTCCAGAGTTTGTCTGCAGTGACACAGAGAATCCAGAAGATGTCAGCAGAGGTCTGGACAGGTGAACAAGTTTGGCTCAAACTTCACTCTCAAGACAAAACAGCAGGGGGCAGATTCATCAGCATTGAGTGTTTATTGAAAATACTCTGCATATCATGTAGTGTAAATGCACGCATATAAAATACATTATACAGCAAACTGTGTTAACAAAACTAGATCACTGAAATGGCATTAAAAGCAGCAATAGTGTTAAAGGCTTATAGTGTGTGCTGAAATCCCTGCAGGCCTCCTCTAGCAGCCCGGTTGAACCTCATTTAAAGAAAAGCAGCTGGAACAAGACTTGCTTGGTTCTGTGTTGGTTTCTGATGGAGCACATCTCCCAGATAATCACAGAGGTAAAGGTTAATGTTTGGTTAATGTTTTCTAAATAAAAAATGAAAGGGGTCAGAGCTCTAAAAGAAGAAAGAACAAACATCTGACAGCACATGTTTACAACTTCACTGAAGCCACTTGATCAAGAAAAAACTGTAATAAAATGTTTGTGTAATCACAACTTTACAATTTATACAAGTTTTTTTTTACATTTAACATGCTTAAAACCCTCCTAAACTTCTTGACATATTCTCCTACAGCACATTTGTAAATCCAAAAGATCCATTGTGCACCACGTATAAACCTTGGTTCTCAACTGGTGGGTCAGGACCCAAAAACGTTCCGTTGAGCAATTTTCAGTGGACTGAATAAAACAGAGATGTAGGTTGCACTTTGTCATGATGTTGTGGGTCCTGAGATGACCAGCAGTGAAACACCAGAATAAACATCATAATGGGAAAGAAATGCCATTTCCTGATTTTGTCGTTTGGTACTGTGCAGTGTTGTACTTTGGGGAAAAATGATGAATTTACAAAAAAGATCATGCTTTTATTATTTAGCTGGTTAGTGTATTATTTGAAGCGATTATTTTGTATTGCATGTAAAATGCAATAAACTCTTCACACTTATATTCCATAAAAAAGTTATTCATAGCTCATTTGGTCCTCACCTTGCACAGCAGCTGGATCCACCTCATTCAATGTCTGCAATCAGGCAGCTCCATCTTGCCAAGCTCCAATCTACAACAACTGTGAGCGGCCCAAAGTGGCACCGCCAAAACAGAGTCCTTCAGAGCAGGAAGTACATACAGGGATGAGCAAAGGTGCTAATGGTGTCATTAGCAGTTTTGTCAAATGAAAAAAAAAAAATATTTACACTACAAACCTCTCTATAGACAGAATATTTCGATTTCTGACATGTTTTGGCGAGACATTGTTTAGCGAAGTGGCTCAAGTGCAGTAGTGCAGTAACTCCTGCCTATGACATTATATGATTGGTCCATAATAAATGAAGATTGAGGGAATGATCATCCAATCACCTGCAGTATATGCCTCTGAATGGTTCAGCCCTTTCAAACTCTTTCTTTGGGCTCTTTTCCAGATAGACCATAAAATCTGTTGAACGATCTATCTGGTGTGTAAGCTTAGTTCGGTCCAAAAAGTGGGCAGGCCTGAAAAGAGCTGTAAATTATTTCATGCTGATGATAACCTCCTCTTTTACTGAATCAGATACTTTCATCAGCTTCAGTCATATTCGTGAAGAATATACTGTTTATTGTTAGACCTATAACCCCTTACATACCAGTTTGTGTAAGGGGTAATGTGTGGTATCTTGGAAAATTAATGATTTTTGACTGTGGGGACTCAAATGGGAAAATTAAGCAATCTGCTGTAAAATAATTTAAAAATGTCAGTTTGAAGCCTAGCATGAAAATGAAGTCATATAAAGATGGCATGTTTCTGTGCATTTAGTCGAAAAAAGCAGATACAATGGGTTAAATAACAGCTCTCATTGGCCTTTATGGGCCAAGTATGATTATTTTGATTACAAAGACCACTAAAAGCTCAATATTATACATTAGGTTCACTTTAACATTTGTTTAAAAACATCAAGCCATGGTGCATGTTTTTTTAAAAAACGAAAATCAGCATTTAAATAAAAAAAACCCTGCATTTCCTCAAGCTGGGACCTAAAGGTTTAGCAGCAAAAATATCCTCAAACTTAACAAAAATAAAAATTGAATACACAAAAATAAAAGCTGCCTATAATCCTTGATATAGCCTAGCTTATGGCTATCCTCTATATTTGACAGATATTAAAGACTGACAGTATTTTAACATCTGAAGACAAGCACGTTAATAAAATACTGTCCACTTCCCACCAGCCTCCAGACCACAAAGCTGCCAGGTAATTAGAGTTCCTGTCTGTTTTGTAGAAACAAAAACACCTGACTCACAGTATGCCCCATCATATACCCACTTCTCAACATTTTTTTAATTAGGTGTTTAATTTCTCTATATACTGTAAAATACCAAATAAACGCCAAATAAACGCCAAGTGTAGCAGTCCATTTTGACAAATAGACGCCCGTTCCAAATAAACGCCTGGTGTAATTTATTCGGTGCAGCATACGAGCTACGGTCAGAGTTTACAGAACACACATGCAAATGCTAAGCTCACAACGGACAGCTGACACTTGAAAAGAAACATGATCAGACTGTACCTTTACAGTTATTTTGTCTCTCTGGACATCCTGTCGGCTCGCTTTTCCTCCCTCTGTATGTCAACAAATGCATGTTGGTGTGAGGCGCTCTGTTTCACAACAGTGCAGCTGCACTCTACGTCCACAGAGGGCACTAGAGAGCAGAAAGCCTGAATCTTACAGAGTAGGGCTTTGAAAATTCAAAGAAGAAGACGTTGCCACCGCCGCTGTTTGTTTTATGCCTATAACTAACGTCAGGATGCCGGTCACGTCAGTTAGTGGTACGTTGCTGCTTATCTCCATCGCTCTGGTGCAGCGAAAAAAAAAAAAGAAGTAAGACCTTTACTTAACTACCAGTCGTTCATGACCAGTATGACCAGACAAGAGTGTAACAACGGTACTGTAATCTTGCCTTGAAAATGTACAGGTGTTATTCATACTAGTGTAAATAAATAATTTTATTATATTTAACATATTTTTTCATGTTTTGCTAAGTAACATTTTCGTCCAAGAGGAATTAAACGCCTGTCCCAAATAGTCACCTGGTCCCAAATAAACGCCTGGTCTGCTCAGTAATGGAAGCAAATAAACGCCCCGGCTACTATTTGGTATTTTACGGTAAGCGAGTATGCAGTTTATAAGATCATGTTAATTTCCCAGATAGTTCCTGAGCTTCTTCATTGTCCTTTTGGCAAACCGGACCTTCCCTCGTTTCTTCAGGGACGCTGTGTACTGATTGGACTTCAGTTTGGAGTAATAGTCTGAGAACTTGTTGAAGAGGATGGAGATGGGAAGACCGTTGAGGATGATGCCAAAAGATATGCAGATAAACGCAAACAGACGACCAAGGATGGTTTCTGGGTAAACATCTCCATAACCCACAGTAGAGATGCTGACCTGCAAGAAAGAGAGAGGCAGATCAGTGTGAAACTTGACCTCAGTGACCTGTCGACTGAACCTTCGCTCGCCCATGTGGTCATCTGCAGACACATAGAGCCATAGTGTCAGGGGCAGATGGGCAAGTGGACTCTTAGTCAGGGAACACACTTACAGGAGAAATGCAGATCTAATTCACTGCATTTCCACATAATCAAACAAAGACTTAAGATTGGGCAACAGCACACAAACATTAGCCAGCAATGATAACTGCGTCTGTTTAAGATAAAACTACTGAAGAAATGAGACACTGACTGATTATTTATAAGATGGTCCAGTCATAGTTTTTCAAATTGTATAAGCTATGGCTATTAAATCAAGATCATTCCTGTGATAAAATTTTACTAAACATAAACATTTCAATCTTTTTATCCATCAATCTCCTCCCCTTCTGCATCAACCCTCCACTGCTATCAGGTCCTCCACTGATCAGAGCAGTGCAGCAGGTCTTCTTCAGACAGTTGTCTCAGAACCTCTGTCTTTTTGCCTGAGACAGACTCAAAACAGATTTGATCTTAGGAAGAAGGAAAAAGTCATGCAGCACTAGATCAGGTGAAAGGAGAGGTGATCACACACCGTTATTTATTATTTATTTATTTATTTATTGGGAAGTGGAGATGCAGACTCACTTTACTGAGAGTGCTGTGTGAGCTGCTGTGTTGACTTTTTAAACAATAAAAGCATTTTTACGCATTTGAGGTCTCTTTCTTTAGATTTTTTCTTTTTCAAGAACCTGTTTGTAAAAGTGTTGACCCTTCTGAAAACATGTTCTCCAAAGTGACACCCTTAATGATAAAGAAAACAATCACCATGGCCTTGAATTAGAACTTGCTTTGTCACGCTTTCTTCATCTTGGTGACGATGGTGTTTTCCAATGCACTGACTGCTGGTTTGTCTCAGCATCGTACTGGAAGATTCAAGTTTCATTACTACCTATTAAAAATTTGTTTTTCCTACAACTTGTTCCAAAGTGTCTCCACAAATGTTCATGTATTTTTCCTTTTCAGGGGTCAGAAGTTTTGGGATAGCTTTGGCACACACTTAGGATCAAATTTGCATTCCTGTCTTTAACAGAGAAGACAATTTCTGCTGTCATTCTTATACCAAGGCGTCAGTCATTGCAAATGGTTGGTTCAATTTGTTGAAGGTTTTCAGAAAGTTCTTATTTGCATGGGTATTCATTATCTTGTACGTCCTCTTTGGCCTCTCAATATCTTTTGTGCCATTTAAACACATGACATGCAGTGTTCCTCATTGTAAAAAAAAAAGGCATATATCTTTCATCATTATGATTATTTATGTATTAGGATCCTCATATATTTTTGTGAAAAGCATTCATGCTGAAACTAGAAACTGGAAATGATATCTGTGATAGTGGAGGACTGCGACGTCACATCAGCAGAGGAACTCACAGCTTCTGAAGAAGAAAGATGACTGACGTTGTGACACGTTTGTGTAACTCTGAACTGCAGGATCATTGGTTGATGCTTGTGTGATACAGTGTCCTTTGACTGTTTAAATATGAGAAGCTTAGATGCACATTTCGGTGAGTGAGGAAGTTGCCTTTGCTGTAAACTGCACATACTCTTTCAAAGTAAAATGATCGGAAGATAAGCTCCTCTCCTGTTGTTCGTTCCACATGAGCTGCTGAGTCAGGGGCAGCTTGGACATTTTTCTGACACTTATACACATCAAATAAGGTACAAAAAGATTTGACTTCTGTTTTGTTCAGTTTCACAAACATTTTCATATTTTCATATTGCTTAAGTTTTGAAGTAATAATTTTCTAACACGGGGTGGAGGTTTGGTGGAGTGGTTAGCAACCATACACATCCCATGTATTTGCTTCTGCCGGTCCAGGTTCAAATCCAGCCTGTGACCAGTTTGCAGTGTCTTCCCCTACTCTCTCTCCCCCTTTCACAAGCCTATCCACTGTCTCTCTCCTATCAATAAAGGCACAAAATGCCCCAAAAATACATAAAAAAAAAAATCTGACATGCAAAATCATTTGCACCTCATGCAGAGGCTAACAGTGAATAAAAATACATAAAATAAATAAAAATAAATCACTTTTTGCAAACTCACATCAGTTGTACCAAATACCAAAACTAGAAAAGCACTTGGAGAGCACAGACCTCTGCCAGCGCCACAGTCCTCACCCATATTGTGATTTTAACCATAAATATTAGTCCTACCTTTATTTCATGTAAATATTTAGATTTCTTTAACCATGATAACATACCATTAGCAATTGGATTCATAATGATATCTATTTTAGTTCAGTAGTTATTCACAAAAATCACATTTTTCGTCATGGCGGATCCAGACGCTGATCCAGATCAACACCAAAATTGAATCAGTTCTTCCTTTTCCCATGCTGAACATTTCCTGAAAATTTCATCAAAATCCATCCATTACTTTTTGAGTTATTTTGTTCACAGACAGATGGACAAACTCTCCCGAAAACATAACCTCCTTGGTGGAGGTAAAATTACCAAACCGTTTATATATAAAACTCATTGTAACTGTAAAGCAGGTGGCTTTATCCTCATAAGCTCAGTTTCATTATTTAAAAGCCATATCTTGTATGTAAGATGACTCTATAACTTACAAAGACGTTTTATTGACGTAGATGATTTGTCAGGAGGATCAATGGTATAATATTATCACAGTACAACATTTGGAGGTCTCTCTAAAATCATCAACCTTTTACATATTTTTGACTTGGTCTTACATGAGCACGCTATTCATCATGCAGCCTTTCGTGTCTGTACTTAAGAAATAAAATGGTGCATTAAATGCAAATTAGTTTTACATTAAAAGTCAAGAGTTGTCCATGCTTGCCATGATCCCTCTCAGCTCTGTTAGGAGCAACAAGTTCACCTCTGACCCTGACCTCAATCTGCCCTCAGCCCTGCTCTTACAGGGTCAAGCCCACTGGTCGGGTGATCTGCCACCAAGCTGACCTGTGACCTCTTTTACACAGGTGTCTGACTCCATTCAAATGCCTTCGGACAGACAACAACTTTTCTGAGCCTAAACATTTGTATTTATTCAGAAATAGGGTAGTACTGGAGTCTATGACTGTCGTTGTTTTACATAAAGGCAGAGGGATGAAGCAAAGCACGAAGGACAAAGTGGCATGTCCACATAAACAACAGGGTGTTGATGCTAGAGAGCCTTGAGTTTCAGAAGTTCTTTGAGGGATTTCCTTTAAAATTTGCACTAATGTCCATCTTGATACAGGGATAAACTGATCAGAATTGGATGGTGAGATGAGAGGTCAAGATCATGGAGCCTTTTGGTCACACTTTGCTCACCAATGAAGTACTAAGTGGTTGCTTTAAGGGGTTTTCAATAAACTTAAAAAAGGTCCACCTCAATTGTTCTTTATCATTGAGTATTATTTTGTGGACACAGTATCTAAAGGATACTTAAAGGGAATGTCCTCAAACTTCACACAAAATTAGCACCATTACACCAAATGCTGGAGTTGAGGGGTCATAGATCAAAAGTCAAGGTCACGGTTTCCTTTGCACGTGATTGTTGCAAGTGATCTTTTGATAATTCCTGTCAAGATTTGCACATGCACCCTCTCTAAATGAAGAATGAAACAATTTAGTTTTGAAAGTCATGACTCAAAATTCATCATGTTCACCACCCTGCATGTGCAGTATCTCCAAATTCTTCGTATATTATTTTCTATTTTAAAATTTGTGCATTTTGAAGATTTGGAGGGAAAAGGTCTGAAGTCCACGGGCCTTATGTTCATCCCTTGCTTATACCCTTAACAGTTACTGGCCTTTTCCTAAGGGACACTTTGCTAGTACAGTACAGGCCAAAAGTTTGGACACACCTTCTCATTCAACGTGTTTTCTTTATTTTTATCACTAGTTACATTGTAGAATCTCACTGAAGTAATGATGGCCTCTTATTTCTCTTATCTTCGCTGATTGGTTCTTGCCATAATATTAATATTAAAAGTGTCTAATAGGGCTGTCGGCTGTGCATCAGCCTGACTTCTGAAAAACACAAATGATGGTCCCAACCTCATTAAAAAGGGAACAAATTCCATTAATTAACCCTCTTGATGCTCTTAAAGAGAATGCCAAAAGTCTGCAAAGCAGTAATCAGAGCAAAGGGTGACTACATCAAAGAAACTAGAATATAAGACATGTTTTCATTTATTTCATACTTTTTTGTTAAGTATATACTTCTACACATGTTCATTCATAGTTTTGATACCTTCAGGGAGAATCTACAATGTAAATAGTGATGAAAATAAAGAAAACACATCGAATGAGAAGGTGTGTCCAAACTTTTGCCTGTACTGTACATGGTGTACTTTTGCCTTCAGAACCGCCTTAAGTCTGCGTGGCATAGATTTTCCAAGGTCCAAATTGACATGTTGGCATCACACACTAGCTGTAGAGTTGTTGGCTACGCATTCATGATGCTGATATCCTGTCCCAACACATCTGGACTGAGATCTGATGACTGTAAAGGCCACTGGAGAAAAGCAAACTCTTTCTCGTGTTCAGGAAATCATTTAGACTTAGTTTGAGCTCAGTGATGTGACATATTAGGTATGGACATATTCAGGCAGCCTGTGGAGTTAAAATGATGAAGGGGTCCCTAACAGCCCACCCCTAACCACAACCAACACCAACTTGAACTTTTAACACAATGTAGGATGAATCCCTGTTCTCATGTTGTTCACACCTGATTCTGATGCTACTATCTTAATGTGGCAGCAGAAATTGTAACCAGTCTAAATTTTGTCAAACCTCTTGTTGCCTCTCTTTGTTGAGTCCATGCAAACTGAAGCTTCAGTTCCTGCTCTTGATAACAGGAGTGGTGTAATCTTCTGCTTCTGTCTGCTTCAAGATTTGCTGTGTTGTTCATACAGAAGTTGTCTTCTGCAAACCTTGGTGGCAGTAAGTTGTTCATTTGAGTCACTATTGCCCTGCTATTGTCCCTAACCTCTGTTGCCATTTTCTCTGACCTCTGGCAACAACATGGCCTTTTCACCCAGAGAACTGTCACCCACTAGATATGTGATCTGTTTTGATCTATTTTTAGCATTTTTTGTTGTTAGTCATGCATGAAAATCCCATTACATCTGGCAACAACAGCCATGCTATGTCCAAAGTCACTTAATGTGCATTTTTACCCCCTCTGATGCTCAGTTTAAACTTCAGCATGTCATCTTGACCATGTTTGCATGTCTAAATTCATCATGCTGCTGCCATGTAAATTGTTGTATTGCTGTTTGCATTAACATACTGCTGGAAGAGTGTTCCTCGTAAGGTGAGCGTGAGTGTATCTCCAGAATTCTTCGAGTGATGTATTAATTTCCACTCTGACTTGATCATAACTAACTGAACTAAAATAAAATGAAGCTTAAGTTTTTACATAGAGATAACTTTAGTCAAAGTACTGATTATGAAAACAATTAATTAAAGTACAACTATACAAAAAGCTACTTAGCTACAGGAACTTGAATAAATATAATTAGTTACTTTCTACCTCTGAAGGTTCCATATTTGTAGGGTCAATCAACTTAACCATCACTGTCCATCTCAGTAAAAGGACATGCATGTGCAGCAGTGAATGATGCTCCCAGTTGCCCTATAACCATTTCAATCATTCAGAGGATTATCATTTCCTCCTCCTGGATTAGAAGTAAGAGAGGGAGGTTAAAGATCTGTTCACAGGTTTATTCATAGCAGCAGGCAGACGCAGTGGATCAGAGGTGCAGGTTGAAAGTTTAACAAGGACTTAAACATTTACTTGACATATACCATGTTATTTCATCATGTGGAGGAGTAAACAGGCTGTTAAGATGAAGAATTTGCCGTTTAAAAGGTTTCATTGATAAAGCGAGTCACACGTGTGAGAGCACGTGGCGGTGTGTCCTGCAGAGCTGACCTCCTTCTGTTTGTAAGCCAAGTAGTGCTGAAGTTTAATCTAATAACATTACAGAGTTTAGAGACTATGTCAGCTGCAAAGTAATTCAAGGACAGGGCACTTAATTTTGCTTACATAAACAGGTTACTTAGGTCCATTACACAGGTGTGGGATTTATTCCATGTGCATAATTAAAAACAACCCTCTTGTTCAGTTTTGCCTATCTTGTGACATGTTTGCACAGACTTAAATGAGACGGGTTTGGACCAGGATCATTCTGTTAAAAAAAAGCAAACAAAATAATGTAGGGTATAAAAACCCTCTTTAGGTAGTAGGTATATCTGATAATGTTAAGAGAGTTATGCTGAAAATTGTGGAAAATGCCCATAACACAAAATCCTTTAAAAAAATCATTGATCTGGATTGGGATCACCACTAAATTCTAATCACTTCTCTCTTGTTCCATTAGTAATTTAACCAGAAAATGTCATCAAAATCCCTTAAGAAATGATAAAGTTATTACTTTTAAATATATGTAAAATGTCCTATTGTGCAATGTCAACAAAATCCTGTAAAAATACTCCCCAGTGTTCAGAACTTTTTGAGTAATCTTGCTCACAGGCAGATGGACAGGCAAAGAGACATAGATACAAACAAACAAACACTGAACATAGCAGAAAAAAATGTCCTTAATCTTTAGGTCTTGGACATAATTTTACTCTTGCTGGCATATATCCTCTCCTAAGTGGTCTCAATCAAGTCAGTCTTATGTCTGGATAACCTAGAAATCATTTGTTAGAACTTTTTTCCATCTACTCTATAATTTACATTAACATAATTTTGAAGATGCTCTCAAGAATACTGAAAGAGCAGACCCAGGCCAAAACTTATAAAAACTTAACTGAAATGAAGCAACAAAAATTAATCTTAAAGCTCCAGAAAAGAAAACAGGACAACCCTCAGGAGAAGATAAGTTATTTCTGCCCGGTCATTTTTTATGTCTGAATTGCTACTGATGGGGATAGGTGTCAAAGAAGTAACTTAGAGTTTTCTAAAAGAAACAATCTCAGTAATTTTTTTTATTTATTTTGAATGATACATTTGACTATTAAAAAAATCATAATGAAGCTGTTTGTCCAAAAATAGTGCTAAAATAACACAAGTTCCTCACAGGAGCTTTCAGGTGGATATGAATGTGATGTTGACGTGATGACTCAGTAAAAACAGAAACACAGTAAAGCTTTAAATCCATTTAAAATTAAAACGTAATTGCTCACAATGCAGCCAAGGAGGACACCCCAACAGCTTTCCTGCCATTATATAAGAAATTAAGACAAGAAGAATAAAAATGATTATTTACTGTTCATAATGCACACTTTCTGAAGTATTTCTCAAAAACAGACCAAAAATTTGGAGTTGGGGGAAAAGTGAGAGGTGGAGGTAGGCAAAGCTAAAACAGTTTGTCTCTGAAACTGCCATTGGTATGATCTAACTAGAAATGTCCTATTGTGCCACACTGGACAAACAGAGGTCAGGAGGTTGGTGGATTAAATTACTTTGTATTAGGGTTGGGCAGCGATTAATTATGTGCAAGAAAGTACTGTAATCTCCATAACCATTTAGTAAAGGAAGTAGCTCGAATTTCTAAAACAATGATAATGTTACAGTAATCAAAGTAATGCTTGCATGTTACATATCATCATAGATGGACTGCTGTCATATTAATGTGTTTAAGAGGTGATCAGCTAAATGATAACAGCAGCATGAAGGATAAGAGGGAGGGGGAGCTGTAAATCCAAGTAGGAAATCAGTCATTATCATGAGTTTTGTCAGTAAAAGATGTAGAAACAATTTTTTTTCTTAACACTGTTGTGAATTGTTAAAAAAAAAACATTTTTCAAACACTGACATAGGCTTGACTCACATAGGCTTACACACAGACATGTCATGCATTATTGGAGAGATATTAGAGTGATGGGCTGCTGTTATTGAGGAACCGTTCCTAAAGGTGCGCTTCCACCAAACCTGACTTCAGCAACCAAGATTGCGTCCCCAACTCAAGTCTAGTCTCCTCTCCATAAATAGCCATTTTGTCACTGTCACGTCACTCAGTGAACTCAGGCCTGCTCGGGTTCCACCACGATCATATCATATCATGTATTTGTATGTATAAGCTGACATTAATCCAACTGTATCTTTTTCACTCATCTACCAACCACAAAACACTGCGGCTGATGCAGATGAGAAACAACAGGACCACAGAGAGTCGCCACTATTGTTGAATAAGGAAGAACGAATAAATTCACTAACTTATGATGCCACATGGACATGGATTGTCACTCTAATGTGATCTGGAATAAAAAACATTGTTGTGGGTGTCGTCACACACCCACATAACGCTGAATGGCTGTCAAGGCACAGCCACACACGATGTAGCCTGAAAACTTCAAGTCGCCCAGGATGGCTAATCGTGGCTGTTCATTGACTTTGCATGGAGAGTGGTCTCCCAGGTCGCCCAAGTCAGGTTCGGTGTGAACGCACCTTAAGTCGATAGGATTTGATGCCTTCACATATCGAGCCAATTTCCACTTTTGGGACTTCACTCAGCAACCGTCAGGACTTAAATCCAACTCCTCCTGAGTGAGCTGCTGCCTTGCCAAACACTGTCAAACATTACAGTGAAAACACAGACTGTAGGAAAAACTATAATGTTAACAACAATAACTGAGTGACATCATTTGTTTGGCTTTTGAGTTTATCAGCAGCACACATGTTAAAACCCCTGTCTGTTATCGATCTAAAGTTAGTGTAATACCTGTCACTGTTTTTCATATTACCTCCCGTGATATTCAAAGTGAGCTATGCTGAGACTGCTCGTGATGTGGAGATGCTGTGAACCTCTTACTCTCATGAAGTGCATCAAGCATAAAACAGCCATAAGCCTACAAAGATTATAACTGTGATTGAAAACTGGTAAGAAATTGAGGTTAAGGTGTTAGTTGTCAAAAAAATTTATATCACATAAGATTAGCACTTTAAAATGATTAGGCTATTTCAGTACAAAACTTCCATGAATTTAACTTTTAACTTCTATGTTGAGACTTTTTAATTAATTTTTACTTACAGCTGCCCACCACCAGGCGTGAGGAATGCTGGTAAAGTTTGTCTGTGGCATGTCGTGCTCCACGGTGTACACCATGGCTGAGAAGCTGAAGATCCCCATGGCGATAAAAAGGAAAAGGCAGCCCACCTGCTGGTAGCACTGACGCAGAGTGAAACCAAAAGCCCGCAGACCTGTTGAGTGTCGTGCAAGCTTCAAGATACGAAAGATACGCATCAATCTCATTATCCGCAAAACCTGGCCCAGTTTCCCCACCTGCCCCACCGCCTGCATGTCGGCCTCATGCTTCATGTAGTTCTCTTCATTGTCAAAGAACTCCAGGATGGCCTGCAGGTACTGGGGCAGGATGGCGATCAAGTCCACAGTGTTGAGTACACTCCTGCTGAAGGACTTGAGGTCTGGCGTGGACACCAGACGAAGCAGGTACTCCATGGTGAAGAAGGCGATGCAGAAGGACTCCACGTATTCCCAGTATGTTTTACCACTTAGGTGACCTGTGGGAGTCCTGTACTGCATCTCCTGCACTGTGTTCAGCGTCATTGCTACCAAGGAGATCAAGACAAACAAACTAGAGGCCACCGCCATCAGCTTGGCCTTCACAGATGAAAATGGCTTCTCCATCAAATTCCAAATGTACCGCCGCTTCTTCCCCATGAACATGTCCTGAAAAAGCTCCTCATTCTCCTCGATCTCCAGCTCAGCCTCCAGCTCCCTCTGGATCTTCAGCTGGTCATTCAGCTCATCCTGACGCTCCTCGAAGGAGATGCGGCAGCACCGGTGGGTATTCTTGATCCTCACACCCCAGTAGTTGATCTCCTCCAGGAAGTTTCTGGGACACAACTCATCTTTTATCCACAGCACTCCAGTCCTGTAGAAGTTAAAAATGCTGTGGAAGACATCTGGATCCCGGTCAAAGAAGTACTCATTGTTGGTTACGATGTAATCATCGCACAGATCAAGCTTCATGTTGTGGTCCGTGTAGGTGGCCAAACGTCCTATTCTAGTCTTGGGATACTTTGCAGCCATCTTGTAGGCAATCTGGTATGGTTTCCCTCCTACATTGATATTGATCATGTAGTTCTTCTTGGAGGGTGAGATCTGCTTGGATAGTCCACACAGAGCAGTCTCATCTTCATCGTCCTCATATTCGGCATAGATGTCATAGATGTCCCGGCTCAGCTCCTGCATCGAATTCCATGTCTTCACGCAGCTCTCCTTTGCCAGAGGATAAGCACTCTCCGAGGGTCTACGATTTGCTTCTGAGTCTGTGACTTTGTAGTTGGGGAACAGACTCTGCCTCCTGCTCCAAAAGTTGATTGCCTTTTTTGTGCTCCCCATGTCGACCCCACTCTCAGACTATCGAGCAGACTGAGCTCGTGGAGCGGCCAGCATGACTGCCGCCTAATTCCCCCTGCGCCTAAGCATTGAAGACATGAACAGGATGCCTCATGGCCCCATTAATGTTGCTGACTGAGAGGATCCTCGTGCTTACAGGACATCTAAATACCATTATCCCTGCTGAGCTGAGCTGCCTGGCTGACATGACGTTGGCTGTGTGGCACAACCTAACCAATGCCCATCATGAATATACCCACCTTTACTTTCAAATTACTTTGTTAAAATCATTTTCTACTTAGGGTTTATCAGGCTGATATGAATAAAAATAGACAGAGTTCTTGTTGTTTTCCTCTCACTGACTGATAAACGTAAAGACTCTACCAATGCATTAATCTTCAAGAAATCCCTGCAGATTATCCAAAGAAGTCATACAGGAAGGGTATGATTTAAATACCATTGCATGATATGTTTTCTTCAAGCATATTTTTTTCCTTGAAATAATTTTTTTTTCCTTTTTAGATGTACCACAATGCACTTTGGAGTTTGTTTTTTTAGACTAATTGAAAAACTTTTTTGGTCATCACTGTGGTCTATACTCTAATGATTCCTACACTAAAGGAGAACAAAGGGGGCTGGTGGATTCATAAAAGAGGATAAAGTCTTTAAGCATTAGTCTTCATCCTGCAGGGAGGGGCTGATTCCTCAAAACCTGGAAAGATAATCTGTAAGTAAATAATCATCTCCTTTAACCAAAAACAAATAATCAATATATTAATGATAGATTGCTAAGCAAGCTATCTTTTCTTGTATGTTGTTTCAGTTAACAAGCTGGCATTTCCAGGGCAGAGAAGCATCCAACTCAACATTGCTTACGATTAAATCCTCTTATTGGATGTCAGATTATTGTCCCGCTCATTAACTGGGGCACCTGTCCAAAGACTCTGTTAGTGTTTTGGACAATAGAATTATGAAGTACACAGCTCCATATATCAACCTGTATTCATCAGCCTTGAGCCAACCACAGCTGAATTGTTAAAACAATTAAGGATTTAGGTTGTTAAAGCAGCTGCGTTTAAAGAGAGATGCCAGACTTAAGTTAGTCTTGTTAGTGTAGTGTGTCAAAAGCACAAGAGGCAAACTGGATTTGTCATGCAAACCTGGTCAAGAGTGAGCAAAGGGGAAATGACATGATAGACTGTTTGAAAAGAAGGTCTAAGCCTTTTGAGATTTTTGGGGGGCTTTAAGAATTTGTTCCATTGAACAGCAGATGGAGATGAAAACCAGGAGAGAGAGGGGGGAGAGCATTAAACCAACACTATTCACCTTGGAAAATACACTGATTGTAATAGTCAGAATGACGACCATCCTTTTTCCTCTTGCTTGATATGTCTTCTTTTGTCTCAGCCATTTATACAAGACTAATCAACACAGACGAGCCCCCTTTTAGCTGAGGGAGGGTGTGAAAGTAGAGCTGTAAAGTCTTTCACAACTCTTGCGGGACAACTGTGGCCTGCTGCCAAATTACAAGGGCCTGGAAGCAGGCAACTGGGACACTCAGTGACACACATTAGATGCTATCCTCTCAGTTGAATTTTATTGAATTACAAAACAAAAAAACTACATTTTGTGGTAATGAAAGTAAAATTTATTGTTTTAAAGATTCTATTTGGTGCAAAATACACTTTCTAGTGATTAAAAAAAAAAAAAAACTATGCACTCATGGCCCATCTACAGATCTCTCTGTCATGAAAAAAACGTCTCTTCTCATGATGCTTTCTCTACTGAAATGTGAGCTCAAACAGCCCATATGGATATTACCCTTAATAATGCCATCCAGATGGGAGGCACTACTTTACCAGGTGTTTGTACAGCCAATTCCAGTGGGAGTTGTGACACAGCATCCACATGTATCCATATGTGGCAGCTCAAGGGATATTTTACAGTGGTTTTGTTTGCTATTTTTCCTATGATGATCAACTTCTGATTTTGAGGTAACACCAGCATAAAACCAGTGATGGCCAAGCAATGCCACCTTGACAATTTCACCCAAGGAAATGATTTTAACCCTATAAAGCCAATTGTATCATAGCTGATACATACTTTTATAACACCTCTTTTTACTCAATATGATCAACAAATTGCAATAAAAACATCTGAATACAAACAGACAAATGATTTTAAAAAAGTCCTCAAATGGATTATCAGTTGACAAAAACACCTAATGTATCAAATGAGATACAACAAATCTATATGTTGAAATTTATGGACATTTTGATTTTTATAGATTTAAGCAGAAAGTGAAACAAACATTTCAGCTCCAAAAAAATATAATTTTCTGGCTATGATTTATGGTATTGGACCTTAAAGGGTTAAAGAAGCTTCACCAAAAGAACAATTCGGCGCTCAGGTTTGCTTTACTGATGGGCTGGAGACATGGTTGAAGCTTCTTCAAAGTAACTCTTCGTTCATATGAATTAAAATTGTATTTGCTGTTTCACTTGCACACACAAAACCAAAAGATTACACAGTGCAGTTGAATGGGACACCCCCAAACAGGAGTCCAGGGCCACTGAAAGTTAACAAAGTGGGACAAGCTTTAACAGAAAATAACCAAAAACAAAATGCTGAATTAGCCAAATTTAATTGGCAGCACGAAATTGCAAGTGAAGCAAAAGTGAAAGCAAAAGTGGAGCAAAAACAATAAAAACAAGCTGTCAAAACACTTAATGAATGACTTTTACGAGGATACACTGCAGTTACTTATGCCCCAAACAATGTATCATTAAGCCCTACTAGGAATGGGCTTAAGTCCGAAAGGTGCTAGCAAACATAAGGCCATAGAGAAAGATATCAAATATGGGTTTTTGGCATTTAACAAAATCATAACTAATAATTTGACTTTTACGGAGAGATCATGTGGATTTTTCCTCTCTGAAATTATTGAAGGGGTTCCATGCCATGTTCAGATGGACAGTGAAACAGAAACAGAGGAGAGAGTGGTAGCTGCTGGCAATTAAGCACAAGCTGAATTTTAACTTGAGCTGCCAATGTAGTAATCTGACACACCAGATCAACTATTCAATGCATTTCACTGCAACAGAAAGTGTTTTGAAATAGGCAGAACCTTTCAATATCATATCCAGCAGGTGTCACTTTAAAAATGTATATTTTGAAAAACTCTCTAAGTGGATAGGGAAAACAGTGTATTGGGCCTAAAATGATCCACACTATTACCCCTTACACACTGGTATAAGGCATAACAGTTCCAAAAATAAAAAGTATTTTGATTTAAAACACAACTTAAGTGGGTGAGAATATTTGATGCAGTAAAGGAGGGAATCATCATCAGCATGAAATAATTTCATGGCCCATTTCTGGTCTGCTGACTTTTGGGACCTAACTACCTGCACACCAGATAGACTATTCAATATATTTCACTAGTTCACTTGGAAAAGAGCCCATAGAAAGTTTCTGGGGAGGGCAGAACCTTGCAGAAACATATCCAGGTGTTTTGGGAGATCATTCTGTCAATCACATTCATTATGGGCCAACCAGATAAAGTAGTGTTCGGGCACTTCTGCCGTAGAGTAAAGCATAAAACATAAAAAGCTTTGTAGAACAAACTCTCAGTAAAACATGTCAGAAGCTGAGAGAAGAAAATGTTCTATAAAAAAATGCTTAGAGTTGTCATTTTCCTTTTTAAAATGCAGATCTGATAAACCAGAGCTGTTAGCAACTATGCTAATCTCTGTACCTTTTACTCCCTGCTGTGGTTTGGCTTGTAACGTCCACCTCTTCTGAAACAAAGGGTGCTGATTGTGATGTGATGCACCTCTTGTGTATTTCCTTTTTATCGAATGACCTGATCAAGTTGGTGCTAATGGCTGTGGCTATGCTGTTTGTATTGTTGTGTATAAAAAAAGACCAGAAATGATTACATTAAGGTCTTCTGCCATTTTTGTAGACTCTGTTAGCAGTTATCTAGCAACCATCCTTCTACAATTGTAGATGCACAATAAAGCCTTAAAATTAAACAGCGAGGCAAAGATACATTATATTTTGCAAACAGACAGAATCAAACTGTATTAAACATGGTTAATCACAGCCCTTTTTAAGATGTTTATCCAATAAACCTGCTCCAAAGTTTCATAGGCTTTGGGAAGAGGTAACTGGGAGTGCAAAGATGCTAACTCACCCTCATATTTTAGACTCATTCTAGCACATCTCTATAAAGGCAATATGCAATAAAACCTACTGTGTGGATAATTTAAAGAAAAAACAGATTTCTGTGTCTAAAAGCTGCATTCACAATTCTGTCCAAATCAACAGGATACAATTTATTTGGTCCTTTATGACTCTGATTTTGTTTTGGATGCAGTTGTTTGAACAAAAATGGTTGCACAGACTCCAATCTTTTATAGTCAGATGGGCCACTTTTACATGTGAGTGCTTGCATTTCAACAGGAGTGTAATACAAGCCATATTTTAAATGTTAACAGACAAAAAAGTAGATCATAGCAAAATAACTGAATTGAGTATTGAAGTCTGCACTTGAATGCAGTCTCTATTGCATCACTGATTGCTAGTAAATCAAATCACATGCTTGTGAGGGGAACATTTGAGGAGTGCAAGCTCACAAAAAGCAGCACCAGTGTCTGAGGGATTAGTGTGCTCGGCAAATGTGCTCAGATCTGCTGTCTCATGAATAAGAGTAAATTGTATTTATAATTATTATCACACAGACAGGAGATAGAAATACAAATATTTTAGCTTTTCAAAGTTTTGTAATTTCTTTCTTCTTTCTCAATATAGTCCAAGTAGTACACTCATAAATTACATTTTAGTTTTGTCATAGTATTTCTTCTCTGAAAGGTTTGCAGATCAAATTCAGCTTTAGCTGCTCAAAAGCTGCTTAAGAAAACAAGGAATGTATACATTTTAATCCCTGGTGAAGGTCCATATAAAGCCTCCTGTCACTATATGTCCCTCATATACATAGCTGAAAACACACTTGCATACTTCAGTTCATGCCACTGTTGAACCTGAACATCGATTACGACCCACATGTTTTAAAAAAAAAAAGGTCACTAATCGTTTTAATTCTTGCTGAACACATATTGTTAAGATGTGGTATTGCAGAGCTTTTCAGTTTACATGCACACTGAACCATAAAGACTTGCCCACTGTCTGTTTACTTTGCATTGCAGGTTATTTTGTTATCTCTGTCAATTAAGTTGTGTTTTACCAGCATGTGTACATTTGTTGGCTTGTGAGGAGGATAACTCAAAAAGATCTCTAGAAATTCTGTTGTATTTTTGGGGGAATGTCATGGCACAAACAGCGATTAGATTTTGGAGGTAATCTGAATGCTGATGCAAATTCTGTAGTTTTTAAAGAATTTGTTTACATTGCAAGATAAGACATTTTCCACATTTTTACTAGAAGTTCAAAATGTTCTGATCTGATTTGGATGTCATTTCTTGGAATGGTAGTCATGGTCAGGCACAAAAGAAGGGTCGCTAGATTTTGGTGGCGTGCTGAATCTGAATGTGGATCCAAGATTTTTTCAAAATCATTTGTATATATTGTGTGATTAAACTTTTCACATTTTCGCTGATTTTCGCTAATAACGTCAGAAATGCTTGGCTGCGAGTTTGTGTTCTCAAAGAATTTTTAGTTTTAAATGGACTTTTACTCTCCTCCAAGCTCTGATGGTATTTAATAAAAATTACTTTGAGAATAAATATATGGGTGGGGTCTATCCAAGTATGATAGGAAGAATCAAAACACAATGTGGACATTTGATTTTGTTCAGCGATGTCAGCCAGTGTCACTTTTCCACTTATTTTATTGGATGTATTTATATTTGTCCATTATTCTACATCAATCATCAATTACCTCTACCAAGGAGGTTATATGTTAATATGTATAAGGTTTTGTTGGATGTTGGTTATGACACAAGAAAATTATGATTAGATTTTGGTAGTGATTCGAAAAATGTGTGTGGATCCAGATGTTTTCTCAAGGATGTGTTGACACTGTTGACACACATTTTCACAATGCCTCTAACAGTTCTCCATGGGTTCACAAGACATTCTCATGCAAGGTTGATGATGGCACAAGAGAGAAGAGATTACATTTTGGTGGTAATCCAAATCTTTTTTTTTTAAATATATTTTAAGCCATAACTCAGCTAACAAGGCCAGAAATGCCTTGGGAGTTTATCAGTGCTCATGGAGAGATGGACAACTATTCATGCTCATGTATTTGAGGGCAATTTGGAGTCTCCAATTAACCCAGTATGCATGTTTTTGGTGTGTGGGAGTAAGCCAGAGTGCTAAGAGAGAACTCACACATGTACAGGGAGAACATGCAAACTCAACACAGAAAGGCCCTGACATGGGGATCAAACCAGCAACCTTATCGCTGTGAGGCACATACCTAGTGTGCCACCATACTGCCCTACCTTCATTGTGTTTTCTTTTGTATTATTTGTTTATTACCCCACCAGGGCTTTTTTGCCATCTTTGTTTTGTTCTGTCTTTTGGCAAGATCACTTAGAAAGTCTTCAACTGTTTAGCAAGATGAACTAAAAAAATCCTAAAGGACAAGAACGTCTTCATTCCTTCCTCCCTCTCTCTGGAGGACCCTGGTTGTAACTCACTAGAGACATACTGAGCCACGAAGTCTCTCTTTATTTCCTGCCAACTACAATGAGTAGACATCTGCATGTATGCGAGAGATGTATCTATTATTCTGGACTTCCTTCCTAAACAGTTATTGGCTGGGACCTGATAAGGTGTTCAAACAGACTACGTTCCCGGAGTCTTAAATAATTCTGTTCTACCCCAGAAAATTCTTAGGTGCCATCTAAATTGACTTTTGACCTCCCTGGTCATTCGGACCCTCATCTGCTCCTCCTTATCTCCGTCCAGATGTTTTTCAGCCAACAGAAAACCACAAACCTTATAAACTCTTTAAATGAAACAATGGACACATCTAACAATGTGATATTTTATCCTGTCATGAAAAATGCATTCTGATTATGTGACTTATGTTTTTTTAGCTCTAAAAATGCCAAAGTAATGAATAAGTAAAATTGGTTGTTTAAAGCCTTCTGACAAATCAACAGCACCCCTCAGTGGAAACTGAGAAGAGACCCCCCCCCCCCAAGAATGTGCCTTTACTCCATATTATTTCAATTCACTCTGTTTGATTGAAGAATGCTTATAATAGGATTTCTACACCTTAAGTTTTGGTAGCATACCATCTCAAAGGCATGTTAACTCATATGTCTAAGTTTTAACCACATATATTTTGTTTGTTTGAATTTTTAATAAGCTCGAAATTGTTTCATTCTTTCTTATTGTTTAGATATATAGTATTTGGTATCAAATTGATTACCATAAGATGTTCTACCCAGTTAGAGTGCTTATATTGGATGTTTAATCAAAATACAACTTAATTTTGGCTAAATATAAGTTGATAAAGTCTTTGTTACTCATCTAAGGCCCTCCTCCTGTGTGACCCTCCTTAGGAGTTAAAACCAGAGAGACACATGCTTCTCTCTCTTCTCCGTTGCCTCTCTTCTTCTTTGACTTTCATTCCCTACACTTTGTCTTATGTCTCTTTGGCTCCCCTTTTTATCTTTCATCTTTTTGTCTAGGTTTTAGTAACACGCCCGCTGGTTTTCTTTAGAAGCCAGTAAGCTATAAGAATCCAAAGATTTGCTTCATGATAATTTTTTTTTTGTTATTAATTTCAGAATAGTATTCCTCTGGCCAATGAATTATTAATTTTTTGGAATTATTTACAAATCTTTTTTTTTTTTTATAACCAAGACCTCAACGCTTCAAGCTCCAGCTTCACCTTAAACAGAACATGCCAGTCCAATCTAAGACAGTACCTCTCTCCTGTGAAACCCGGGACCAGCTCACATCGGAACATCATCCCTGGATCCATTGCGCTGGATTGAGTGTGGACTTCAGCCTCCCTTTGGGACGACTCCAAACCAGAACAGTCCTTCAGGCTCTCCAGTAGCTCAGGACCAGTTTGAGATCCGATCCAAAGCAACATCATATTAAGACTACGGTTCTGAACCCCTTTAGATGGGCTTGAGTATGTCTTGGTTTAATTCTCCAATAATTTCTCTTTGATTTGACCTTTGTCAAGTAGGTTAATTCTTTAAATTAGTCCTGCATAACCACTCAATATACATTAATGTTCCTTAAGGGTTCTTAACTTCTTTCCTTATTCACAGCATCATAGATCAGTATAACTCCGACATTTATTCCTTCTTAAGTGTTTTTTTTTATTTTATTTTATTTCGTCTTCTAATTCATCATATACCTTCAATAAATAATCCTTATATTTAAAGTTCTGTTTGTTGGTATTCTATTTGGAAGATTGACATCACTACATGAGAGTTCTGGCTTTAGACTTGAGATTGATTAAATTGATAAAGTTTGACTTAATTGATTTATCTGATTTAAAGGTGCTATGAGGTGAATCTGTTTCTGGCAACATTAAGACTCTGCTACCCATGAGCACGCGTGGTGACTGTCGTAATGCTGCGTTCCAGTAACCTTGGAACTGGGAGGGACATCACCTCCGACTTATCGGCATTCCAGTTGAAGTCTGAAAAAAACATGCCGATCTACCAGGCTATTGTTAGCTGTTGTTAGCACGCCCTGTGTTGTTGTTCACAAATATCACATGAAGAATGTGATTACACCATGGCAGCATTTTTGTAAATATAAGTCTAACAATACTATGTAAACAGCTGATCTAGAGCGACACACCCCAGTCAGTAGTGCAAATAAATTGATATATAAATAACTGTTCACACTGGGGGCATCCATCTTTGATTGTCAACTCGGGGTGGCGAGGTTTCACCGAGTTCCCAGTAGGAAATTCAGACTTCGGGGGATGTTCCAGTTGCAGTTTCCTACTGGGAATCCGGAAATTCCTACTTCTGACTACAACTGGAATGCACCAAGACGTAACCCAAGCCAAAGTGTGTGTTTGTTGTGATGCTAATGAATGCAGTTTGGACCTTCCTCAGAACTCTGCATTGCTTTACAACTTCTTTTTTCAACAACTTACAGGATGCAAAGCGATGAGGTAATGTGTCTCTTTCTAGTTATGTAGCGGTAGTTTTTGATGTGTGACAACAAGCAATTTCTGGAAAACTTAGAATCGTAGTTTTGTAGCCGGCTATATATCGCTACTTACAGCCCAGTGCTCTAAGATGTGTAATATAAATCATAAAATAATATAAATTTGCTCCAGTTTTAATTGTCTTGTTCCTGAAGTTGAGTATCCAGGCCAGTCCAGCCCTGTCCGACCCAACTGGAAGGCTAAGGAATAGCATATATAGATACTCTATTTTGATGCTATAAAACTCATCTTAAAGTGTGTATTTTGATCAGGCATATTTCTAAAAGTGAGACTTTTTTGTAATTACTTAGAAACTCCTCACAGTCACTTTAAATGAGATATTTAATAAATCAATTAATTAATTAAATTTTGCCTTTTTTGTATAAAAAGGATGATGCCCCTTTAATTAACGAGAGCAAAAACTATTTATGACATGACATTACTTTCTTTAATTAATATCCAGTAATATCCAGAAAATAATTGCTACAACTGATTCAAATAGAATTTTCAGGTAGTTTTTGGTTGTCAAGGAAGAAGTGAATCAGTTTTGGTGGTGATCTTAATACAGATGTGGATTAAGGAAATTTTCTTTAAGGATTTGTTTGGATTGGAATACAGGGTATTTTTCTCAATCTTGGCCATAACTTGACTAACAATGTCAGAAATCCCCTTGTGGAGGTTTGTGTTCTTGTGGCACTTCTATTTTTCAAGAAGTTCCTTGACTTTTAGGTATCCAAAGGTGTTCATTTGTTACTTTTTTGTATGTGTGCTTTTTTTTTTAACCAATGTCCACCTTTGTTTATTATTGTCAATGTGCATTACCTTTTGCCTCCCTTTCCCAATATGTCCTCAGTTTCATATATGTCATTGGTGTACTACTTTTATCTTAACAGTAAAAATGATAGGGGATGGGGTCTATTAAGAGGGGAAATATTATCAAATCAGGAAACAGAGGTATCTGTCCTTTTCGTGCTGTGAGCAAAATATGATGTTGAAATATTTTTAACTAGTTATGGTTTACCATAAAATCAATGTTTTATAATAATAAAGTGCATACATTCTGTTATTACCTTGAAAAGAGGATGTCAGATATCACCAGGTCAAACATTACTGTATCAGCCAGTGACATTTAAAAGCTAACGGTTTCTCTTTTGTTATTTTAGGAAGTAGATTATGTAAGAGCTTCAGATCAAACTTTTCATTGGTCATTAAACACACCGCGGGGCCTGGTCACGCTGAGAGCTGTCAAGTTAGTATCACCATATTAAGAACAAAGATATGAACTGCAAAAATAAAAGCGTCACGTTTATGTCAAACTAAGAGGTGGCATAACATGACATAGTCAGAGTTTAGAGAAATTATTTGTTATTTGTTATTATTACTGTAAACACATTTTGTTATTCGGGGGCGAATCCAAGTGAAGGCATCCCTAAAATCCAGAATAACTTGTGTGAACTTTAAAAATAAGAGATAGAACCGAATAACCTCTAGCATATTTAAGTTTATGTTAAAACAGTATAACTTAAAAACATGGTTGGAAAAGAAAAAAGAGGAGGTTTGTTTGATTATGTCAGTACGGTGAAACTATTGTGGCGTCTTATTATTTTATTTTGAAAAGTCGGACCGGACGTTGTTTAAGCGGCTAGCATCACCTGCTGAGAAAACGCTGTTTTTTTAAGGGAAACCAAGGTTGTTGAGGTCTGTGGTGGCTTAGCAGGTTGAAGGTACGTGTTATCTGTTTCCTATCCCAATAATTCAGGTGTTTTCCTCCATTTACCGTCGCTTGTTACGCAGCCCATCAGTAAGGTTAGCGGAAATCAAGACGCGGCCAAGTGGCAAGTGAAGACAGCTGGTAAAGTGCGAGCTAACAGGCTAGCTGTGCTGAAGCTAACGCGGCTAACGGTTACCGACACCCGGTGCTCCTCGCGGGCAGGCTGCTGGACTCTGATGTCGCTCCGTTTGTTTGGTCCCTTTGGGTTATAGGAATGAGTCGATACATTCACATTTTTCATATGAAGGACATTGTCACTGTTGTACCGAGTTAAGCAGGTACAGTGGTGAATACATTCTGTGCGTAGCTGCAGGGGGTGATGGTGTTGGCCCCCCGTCCATGTACAGAGACCGAGGAAGTCTAACATTTGAGCTGCACCTCAGGGCTTAGTGGATTTTACCAGACATGTAACTAGGTTATGTTTACTTGTAGGAGCTCGGTTGTGTTCTAACTCCCCTTAAAGTGAGATGTCATGTTTGAATTTCCTTGTAATCAATGAAAGGCATCAATTCATCAGAATGTAATTAAACAGAATGCTATGATCTGATCTGTAAATCCTTCTGGATCCATATTCAATTAAACACACTATAAAGGCGAGATATTTAATGTTTAAACTGATGGGCTTCATTGTTTTTTGCAATAACTCGTTCATTGACTTTGATGTCTGTAACACATGAGAAAATTAGAAAACACTCAGAGAGTGCAAACCTCCACCAAGATACACTATATTACCAAAAGTATTTGCTCACCTGCTGTGACTCACATATGAACTTAAAGGATAAGTTTGGTGTCTACAGCTTTCACATTGTTTATAGAATGAAGTAGAACAATATACTCACCCAGAAGGCTGTCCTGATCCAAACAGTGCTTCAGGAGATATTTAGATCCAAAATCGAGTGGCAGACATCCGTATAATGGTAGCACATAGGGCATACAGCGCCGCTCCTAAAACTGCATTAATCGTCCAAAAACTCATTAGTTTCACCAATATTTCATCATGGTCCGCTCGGGCTACTCCTCCACAACAGTCTGTGTCACTCCAGACATGTTGTGTGACTGTACTGACCTCTGAACTTAAGAAGAAGAGCGCTTGCTCCGCGCCTGCGCAGTGCGGCTCATTGTTTCAGGGGAAGACAGCCGGCTACACAAGGACTTTCTTCTTCTAGTTTTGTGCAAAATGGACGAATATCTATCGGATAAAGATGTTGTGGAGGAGAACTTTGAATATGATGGGTGTCCTTACAGTTTCGAGCCAGAGTTTACAGATGAGGAGCTCATAGAAAGGAGGACGCGGAGGCAGAGCTCCAGAGAGTACTGCGCATGCGCAGAGGCAAACATTCTTCTTCTTCAGTTCAGAGGTCAGCACAGTTACAAAAACATGTCTGGGGCGACACGGACTGTAATGGAGGAGTAGCGAGAGCCGACCATGATGAAATATTGGTGAAACTGATAAGTTTATGGACGATTAATGCAGTTTTAGGAGCGGCGATCTATGCCCTACGTGCTACCATTATACGGATGTCCGCCGCTCAATTTTTGATCTAAATATCTCCTGAAGCACTGTTTGGATCAGAAAAGCCTTCTGGGTGAGTATATTGTTCTTCATTCTATAAACAATGTGAAAGCTGTAGACACCAAACTTATCCTTGAAGTTCATATGTGAGTCACAGCAGGTGAGCAAATACTTTTGGTAATATAGTGTAGTTCACCTATTGCCTTTACATCTATAAGCAATAGTTCCCTGATAAAGTTACCATCACAATACAATTCCTTTACCCTGATAACCCACACATGGCACTCAGAATCATGTTGGTATCATGAGTTAGACAGTTGTTGAGCTAAAAACATTATTCACTATTATCACTAACGGGTCACCACCAAAATCTAATCATTTTAAGTTGGGCCTTTACCAGCATCTCCTGAAAATATCAAGTAGTAGCTGTTGCATAATCTTGTTAACAAAGAAACAAATATATGCCAGCAAAAATTACCCTCCTTGGCGGAGGTAAAAAGTTGGGACAGGGGCGATAAAAGATGGGAAAGTTGAGGAATGCTTAAAAGCAGCAGTTTGGATCATCACACAGGTGATCAGGTCATTCAGAAACAGAGAAGTATCCCACACACTAGGTTCATCACCACTATGCGAACAACTGCTTGAGAAAATAGTCCTAACAGGTTAAGAACCTTTCCCAGCAAACAGTTGCAAATAATTCCTGGATTTCACCCAGGCTAAGAGGAAAGTCTAGATTGACCACCAGACCAGCCGACTTATAGTTCACTGAAAAAGTGTGGTGCGTAATGAAGGACATAGGCTAAACGCAGCCAGTGTGAAACCACCATCAGAGCTCCTGCCCTTTTAAGACTTCCACCCCAGTTTGGGTCCAGTCCCCTCTGACTGGCTTATTCTGTTGTAATAGGGAGGTGGCTTTGTTGCCAACAACCAGAGTCTCATTCCTCAGCAGATTGTTAGAAACAGTCAATGAAACAATGGGATGTCACTCTGGCAGGTATACTCAGGAGGTTCACTGTGGGCGAGACATTTGAGGCAGCCGCTGGTGATGTACAGAGGGGAAGATGTAGACTTTTTTTCTTGTGCATAGAACTACTCCGTCATGCAGTGGAGACATGTTAAACTCCCTGGGCAAGTAAATCTAGAAAAAAAAAACATAATAAATGCTGTTAAATATCATGCGTGCTCTCTCTCTGGTCTTTCATGGCAGTCTCTAAGCCCTTTACATGGTTCATTTACACAAAAGCACTGCAACGAAGCCCTTCCTCACAGCTGGGCTTAATTCACAGTGCAATATTGCAGTGAAGGAGCACAAGAGAGCATGACATGGCATGTGTTTCACAGTCATAAATTCAGATTGGACACATAAAGCGCTCCTGTCACACACCTGTTACTGGCCCAATGTTGAGCTGAACGTTGGTTCAGCTGTTCTGTGTAAACAAGACTAATCAGGCTTTCCAATGATATTAGATTTGATATCAAGTGGTATCATGAAAGGGGAGAAATGACCAACTAAATCAATGTTTCCAAACTTTATAAATGAATATTTTATTACATTTTTGTTTAACATCCCTAGGAATGATAGAAAATAACATGCATATTCTGCTAAGTCAGTAGTTTCCATGGTTACTTTTCAAACCCCTTACTCAGAAAATCCTCTCACATATTTCAGTATTCAGTGTCCTGGAAAATGACTGCAACACGTTTGTGTATCTTTTCCTCTCAATCACTGCTGGTTTTTTTGTAAGGGGGTGTCCTGATACAACTTTTTCACCTCTGATACGAAACTGATATTGAAGCCTTGAGTATTGGCCGTTACTGATATTGATCCAATACGATATCTGCAAGAATCATACATACTTTTATTACATATTTTGTAGGATAAACTTTAAAAAAAGGCTTAATCAAGTGAAATTACTCAGAGAACAGTAGTCAGCGGTCGTAGGAATAAGAAAAAGTGACCCATTTGTTGTTAACCAATGGGTTAAATAAATTTAACCTTAAACATAAGGATATAGTAAAATTAAATAAAATAAATGAAAAATAAATTGGAAGACCCTGAAAAGTAACCTCAGTAAATCCAAAACATTTTTAAAATGTTTGAACATAAGCATATTCTGCTGAATTAAATGATAAAATGGACTGCTTCAGAGTTTAGATTACAGATAGTATCACCAGCTGGTGATTTATGTGAATTGGGATGACATTTTGGGCTATGGGTCAGTGATTAGCAGAAGCCGGATAGTATTTTAATTAACTGTTGAGGCTGGTACAACATTAAAGATGCACTGAAAGTGTTTACCATGGTGAAAATGACACATTAAAAACAAAACAACACTGAGGGAAACAAACTAAGAGGCTTTTTAATCGACCATGTCAGGGCTTTAAACAAAAGACAAGACCTTTTATAAGCCCTGCCTTACCTAAATAAAAAGCTTTTTCAACATGTTTGGTTTATTCAAAACTCCTTTGAACCAACCAAAGGCTGCTGCCAGCTTATTTTCTGCTCCCTGCCATACTCTGCTTGCAAAATGCACCACAATGCCCAAACACAAAAATAATGTATAAATTAACAAGTTATGTTGTTTCCAAGATTCTGAGCTTGACCGACTGGTGACCTTTTAACCCCTCTCCTTTCCATCCAGATAGCCGGCCACCAGTGTCATGTGATTGGCTGTTGTTGTCTCCTTCAGGCCTCCTGGTTTTACAAATATTCTTGTTTTCTGCTAAAATTTACAAGGATTGTAGAACAGCCTTGCTGTTACTGTGAGGATTGTGGCCTCTGCTCAGAGTGCCATCACTGAGAGTGCTTCATAAGCCTCTGCAAACGCTCTGCTGCTGCTTGTATACGTTCTGAAGAGGGAACATCTACATATACACTGAACCATGTAAGGGAAAAACTCCACTTCAGCGCTGAGAGCAGGAGAGCAACATGGATGTATGCAACAGAACTTTGTGTGAGCTCTCCCTTATATAACTAATATTTACTCATGTGCCTCTTTTAGAAGAAAGCCATAGTCCTCGGAACAACTCGGGAAGACTGACAAACTCTCTGACCTCAGGAGAAAGTGTTTGACAAGACAACAAAGACACAATCACATGTTTGGCGGCAGCATCCTCCAAACAAAACTGAACAACAAATGCTGATGAAGTGCTGACAAATGTCATGTAAAGAGCAAATATTAGTCCCCCCGCTGTGACTCAGGGCCTGTTTGTTTATTGATGTCCGTGCAGATGGAGGAGCTCGTGCAGCAGATGGGGGGCGGGACAGCCATTGTTTTCCAGAGTGTGTGTGTGACCTTTGACCACACTAGACCCTCCCCTTAGAAAGCCACCTGTACTCCTGGTGACTGTAATGGTGCAGTTGGTTAAAACTGTTTATCACGTGTGGCTGTGTTCAGTTACAGTCCATTTTGAACTGTAAAAGACGTTTCTTTCGTGTAATCCTCCCTCTGTTTGGTGAGGAGGTTGCTGAGTAAGCTGATGTCAAATTGGGGCTGAGAAATATGGAATTTAAGTTATATTTTGACATTTTCAGCCTTACGAGTATACAATGTGTATCTTGACAGTAGAATTTAAACATCTGACGGGGTGCTGGTGTGGTGGAGTGGTTAGCAACCAGGCACATCCCATATACATGCTTCTGCCGGTCCGGGTTCGAATCCAGCCTGTGGCCAGAATGTCTTCCCCTACTCTCTCACCCCCTTTAACAAGCCTATCCACTGTCTCTCTCCAATCAACAAAGGCACAAAATGTGCGAAAAATTCATAAAAAAACCATCTGTTTGATTTGGGGTGAAAAACCCATTTATATAGTGGAGGTGTGAAAAAATATCGGTATCGCAATATATCATGATATTTTGACTCCCGATATACAATATCGATATTTCTAATCTTAGTATTGATATTTTTGTAAAAATGAAACCTCATATTTTATCAGAGTTGGAAATAAAATACAACCCATAAATATGTATACACAGGTTTTGTTTCATGCAGTCTATTCAGTTCAGACAGTAACGAGAGAAATATGTGATTTTTTTTTACCTTTTTGTGTTGTCAGTTACTCAAAGCACCGGTGGCATGGATGCCACTAGATGCAGCCCTGCAGTCAATATCAATCTTCAAAACTGTGCTAAATGACAAATCTGCCATGAGGTATTACAGTAAAATGAGTTGCAACATAAAAAAAAATAGTTATATGATCATTTTTTGGCCTGTATATTTTGTGCTAGAAATAGTGAAACTTTTTTGATGTAATGGTTTCCATAAAGGTCTCAAATGAAGCATAGCAGGTACATTTGGAAAAAAAATTAAATTAAATGAACTTCAATATACTACTTTATTGCATGAAAGTGTTCTTTCAGCTGGCTTTATTTCTGTGCTTAGCACATTTGATTATGATTAGTGTTTTCTTTTAAGTTAAATAGTAAAATTCTTAACATAATTAATTCTCAAGGAAGCACTTTATTGAAGTTAAATTATATGTAGATTGGTTGTGCTGTTGAGAGTTTTCTTTAAATTGTTAGGGTTTGGCTCTAAGGCTGGGTTTACACGGATACTCCTGACTTAAAGACGCAAAGATTTGTGCTTTGCGTTTTAGAGTTCTTCTGCGTTCAGATGATGACGCTGGAGACGAGTGAATCCACTGTAGTGTGCATGCCGGTTCAGTAGATGGCGTGGTAGGTTTGCAGAGAGGCAGAGCTGCTACAACACACGTACAAAGAAGAAAAACTTTTCACAAACAACAATGGCAAATAGGCGCACAGAGACGCAAGAGTTTCTTTTCTGGACAACAAATCAGTTTGGACAACAAATCTGTCTGGATAGTTTTGTCTAGATAACAAAGCGAGCATGATAAGAGGCTCACACGTTACTCAACAGACGGCCAAAGCTGTTGTTCCTGTTATGCCTGCGCAGCCTTCATGTGAAAGAGTACTGTGCGTGCGATGATGTCAGCGTTTCACCCTGAAACGCTCTGCTACGGGTTTACACAGAGCTGCATGGAGAGCTTTCAAAACTTTCCACTCCGGAGCCCGTTTCCCAAAGTTTCCGTGATAAGAGAAACGCAACGCGTTCTGATCTAAACGCAAGGCCAAAACGCAACAAAAACTTATCAGTTTTAGGCGCCGTGTAAACGCAGCCTAAGAAAGTATGAATAACGTTAAAGTGAACTTTAACACTGAGGCTTAGAGATTATCATGCTTGAGCAGTTTAATCATTTCACTGAACAAAGACCCCAACAATGATTTGTAGAAGTCAGACCTTCCTGTTACATCTCACTTCTTTGTGGTGATCATGATGAAACTTTTTTGAACAGTTTTAGAAGTCTGTAGCATAATAGTGTGTGGACATTGTATCAGCAAGGGATGTAGAGAAAGTTTTAAAGGCACAAACCGTATTAACAAATGAAACTCTAACAGATAAAATCCCTTCACCACGGTTTAAAACAAAAGTTGCTGATGACTAAACACAGTGGTCAATGATCTTATAAGAAAAATCTTATCTTATACAAAGGGTTTAATCTATTACGGCACTGTCCTAATTGTAAGTTTGACCTCTCTGAGGTAACAAGAGCTCTTTTTAATTTGGATTAGTTAAGAGACAAGTTCACCTCAGTCCACTGTATATTCCCACTGAGCACAGGAGACAAATGTAACTGTACACTGAGTAAAGTGATCCAGGCTGTGCTGCCGCTCCTCGTTTCTCTCTTCCATGGACCTGACCTTGTCTCAATCCTCTTCCTCACCAGGGTACACTTTGTCCTGACAGTCCCCATTCAGATTTATTTTGGCTAGTAAATCTCTTTGGCATCCTCGTCTGTATGGCTTTCAGGGTAGGACTGGGAAATGAATCAAGATTTCAGATATATAGTGATATTTTTAAACATGACACAAGGGAAAGCAGTGTTGTTTATGGATATGATTCATGTTGATATTGATCCAAAAATAAGATTTCAGATTGATTTTTTGTGGTCAGAGTATACTGTTGTTACCTATCACATATTACCTTGGAGTAAGATTGGCAGTTCACACGGTCACTTCTTACTGAGCTCAAACTTTTCTTGTCAGTTATGATGATCTTTGTGTCAGATTTGGTTAGCATAAAGCCATAAAATCGTGCTCTGACTTGCCAGAAAATATTGACTGACTACCTGATCGAAATCAGCTGCATATGACAAACATCTTTTTGGTGGAAGAAAGAGGGCTTAAACTGCTGTTGTGTAAATATCCACAAGGTTTGAAAAAATGAGCAAGTGAAACATCGTCATGATTTGTCAAATACAGCATGTAATAAGGATTTTTTTTTGTTTAAAACCATAAATATTACCAGTTGTTTGGAGGTCTAGTTTTTTTTCCCCAGCTTCATAAAATAGATGTAATGGTGTTCCTTAAGAATGTAAGCACCTGTAAATGTCATTTTATTAAGAGCATGAACTTCAAATATTTTTCTGGAAATGCCTTTTTTGTGTAAAAGGGAAATTTGGAGTATTTTAGGAATTTAAAAAACTGCCTTTTTTTCCCTCGGTACTCCCTTGCTGTTCTAAAACACCCTACAATAACTCAGGATGGAGAATTAAGAAAAATAAGAGAGGAGGGCATATTTGGCCAAGTTGTTAAATGAGAATCAAACCAAGAAGCCTTCTTCTGCTTTCCTTTTTTACTCGGTTTGTGACAAAAAGCCACAGATTGTTGTGTCGCGCTCAAAATGACGTCACCGCAGTGTCGCTCAGCTGTTTACAGCGACACTGCACCCTGTTGGCCAGGCAACTGGGGCTAATGGAAAAGCAGCACAAGGAGAGTAGAGTAGAGTAGAGCCGAGTCGAGTCGAGTAGAGTAGGGCTAGTGGAAAGGGCCATAAGTGTTGACATGGTGATGTGTTTGGTCCATGTTAACCTTGCACAGCTGCTGGATCAGCCTGATTCACTGTCTGTAATCATCTTGCTAAGCTCCAATCTAATCTATTCAAATTTTTTTTAAACCAAAGATCATATTTTATATCACCATTAAAAAAAAAAAAAAAGGTGATGTAACTTTCAGTCCACGCTACCCGGCCCTACTGAGATTAACATGTTTCTATAAATAGATCTATTCCTCCACTGACAGTCAAATAAGTGAAGACTTGTTTTTTTTTTTGCTTTTTTTCCCTCAGTTCAATTCATTAGGAGCAGAACAGAGTGTAATGGAGATGTTGGACCATTTCTGAATTGTTCTCAGTGAAACACAACAGTTGTTTTGAGTATATTGACACGCCATCTTGCTGTCACCTAAAGTCTTTGTGATCCCAAAGTTCTCGTCTGTAAATTGTAAGACATGCAGATTCTGTCTTTGGAGACACGCAGCTCTAAACAAATCAAAATAATTGTAATTTTCTTTTTCAGGTTGCTGCTGGTTTGAGGGGCCCTGTGGAGCAGAGGAGTTGTGCCATTCCCCCTTATTTTTTCCTCTCATGCCCCCCCCCTGTGTGTCTCCCTGTGTGTTAGTGACCCCACACCCCCACCCACCCTTCTCCTGATCCCACCTGTCTTGTTGCCACTCCTGCCCGAAGCCCCCCTCTCACCCCATGCTTGGGACAAAGCCAGCTCACTGCCATCCCAATGACTGCCTGGATCGTCCTGCCTGTCAGCCTGTCTGCCTTCTCCATCACAGGAATATGGATTGTGTGAGTTACAGAAAGATGTGGGCTTTATGGGTCACAATAAAACAGTGAGATGAGTCAACAAGGCAGGTTTGAAAGGGGCTGGTAAATGGTTTGCAATAACAGGATTGTTTGTGGCCAGGAACGATCATCACCGCATGCTGTTCTTGCCCGGAGGGCTCGGGTCAGAGCAAAGGGTTAGGGCACATGTGCAAATCTTATCCACTGTTGCCACACCTCTGCTAGGGGACCAGTAAGAAACATGGGTATAAGTGTGTGACATTAGTCTCTGAATAAGACTTTTTCTTTTTGTACTTTTGGATGGAAATGTTTTGCCCACTTAGCCCTGGCAGTATCTCTGATGACAAAGTTGGGGTGTGTGTCAAGACAAATGATGACACAGCGTGTATGAGCAGCATGTGTTAACTTGTGATGTGCCCAGCTCAGTGTGACACTGATTTGCTTTCATGTCATTCAACACGCAGAATTGCAAGAAACTGGTGATGATAAGTTCAGTAGAAGTACATCGTACCTGGCAGAGTTTTTCTTAAAGAGATATGCTAACTTTTTTTTTCTTCTCATGTCTTATTTCACTCCTAGGTCCATGACAAGTAGATGGGCACCGTTTGTTTGACTGTGCTTCCAGTAATAAGGAAGAAAAGGCCAAAGCTTGCCCACTGCTAGTTGGCTTAGCTCAAACACTGGGAGTTAATGGGTAGCATTTGCCTGCCTCTTCTTACAGTCATCAGTTTTTTTTTTACTCCTAAACAAAGGCTTTATTTTGTCGACCTACTTCTGTGGTGGCTTGCTAGAGATGTGACGTTTGCGAAGGAGTCGAGTCGTTTGAACAGCTCTTTTGAAGTGAATAATGAGAACTGATTCGCAACCAAGATGCAACAAGCACGCAGGACCATTCAGAGTTGCTGAAGAGTTCATCTGATGACTGCAGGCAGAGATAGGCTAGAGGTACACATTGACTACCAGTGTTTGAGCTAAGCTGCAGTATTTAGCTGTGGGCTAGTTTGGCTCTCTTCCTTGTTACTGGACGCACAGACGAGAGAATGGTATCTATCTGGTTGTCTTGACTTGGATTTAGGCAAAACACAAACAAAATGTTGGCATATCCCTTTAACAGCTCTAGCAAGGGTCCACGCAAGCTTGAGCCAAGACTAAAACATGACTCTGAGACACTGCTGAACACTTCATGGTCAGTAAAATGAGTCTTGCATTGTTAACTACATAATACTGAATGGCTTTCCAGACTTTCTTCTGCTTTAAATTTGTTGTTCTGCTGCTTACAAACCTCATCTGTTCACTGTGATGAAAATGCCACAAACTGTCAGCCAGCTTTTCCTTGTAATTCCTCCTTTGTTGTTGTAGTGGTATCACTGTAGTTTGTTGCAGCCAGCTGTTACTATCCTGTCCACATTAAACAGGAACTAAAGCACAGCTTACAGTGTGCTGTAATGGAAAAGAAGTGGGTAGTGACCAGACTACATAAAGTTGAATGGAGGCACAAATGCAAAAACAACAAATAAGGACATTTGATAGCAATGCATGGAGCCTACCATATCCTGTCTGAAAGCCTATTAAAGGATAAGTTCGGTTTCTACAGCTTTCACATTGTTTATAGAATGAAGCAGAACAATATACTCACCCAGAAGGCTTTCCTGATCCAAACAGTCCTTCGGGAGATATTTAGATCCAAAATCGAGCGGCGGACATCCGTATAATGGTAGCACATAGGGCATACAGCTCCGCTCCTAAAACTGCATTAATCGTCCAAAAACTCTTTAGTTTCACCGATATTCCATTGTGGTCCGTTCGGGCTACCCCTCCACGACAGTCTGTGTAACTCCAGACATGTTGTGTGACTGTACTGACCTCTGAACTGAAGAAGAAGAGCGCTTGCTCCGCGCCTGCGCAGTACTCTCTGGAGCGCTGCCTCCGCATCCTCCTTTCTATGAGCTCTTCATCTGTAAACTCTGGCTCGGAACTGTGAGGACACCCAACATATTCAAAGTTCTCCTCCACAACATCTTCATCCGATAGATGTTCTTCCATTTTGCACAAAACTGGAAGAAGAAAGTCGTTGTGTAGCCGGCTGTCTTCCCCTGAAACAATGAGCCGTACTGCGCAGGCGCAGAGCGAGCGCTCTTCTTCTTAAGTTCAGAGGTCAGTACAGTCACACAACATGTCTGGAGCGACACAGACTGTCGTGGAGGAGTAGCCCGAACAGACCATAATGGAATATCGGTGAAACTTATGTGTTTTTGGACGATTAATGCAGTTTTAGGAGCGGCGCTGTATGCCCTATGTGCTACCATTATACGGATGTCCGCTGCTCGATTTTGGATCCAAATATCTCCCGAAGCACTGTTTGGATCAGGAAAGCCTTCTGGTGAGTATATTGTTCTGCTTCATTCTATAAACAATGTGAAAGCTGTAAAAACCGAACTTATCCTTTAAGCCTGCCAACATTGACACTTTAGTTGTTCTGAATCATCAAAGTACTGGCACGCTATGGTATACTGTCTGAGTTGCACAGATGGAAAGGCTACATGAAATAGGCGAAACCTGAGGTCTACACATTCCCACACATTTTTTGGGCAGAAAATCTTGAGAATAGAAGACTTGCATATTTTTTTCCCATGCCATGTACGTATCTCAACCAAAACAGACATGAAAATTAATAATAGTGACCTGTATTTACCTAAACCTAGCTGGACTTAATCTAGCTGGTACAGCAGCAGAGTATGTCACAGAAAGATAGAAATTGTTCAGATACTCTTCCAGTCTGTACTTTGAAAGTTAAAGCTCACTTTTCTGCCTCTGTGGAGAAACTCTCCTTGTTCATTCAGAGTGCTTTTATCCTGTAGGTTTCCCAGTTCAGTTTCTTAATGAATCGACACTTGTGGGGAGACTAACTGAGGTTCTTCCTAAACTTTCAGTAGACATTTGTTATTTGGGGTGATGTCTATGAAAAGTGAGAGCTGTGACATCAGGAGGATGCAGCCACAATGTAGCACATAGTGTAAGAAAGCCCCAGTGTTCTCAAACTGAAGCTGGCACGCACATCAGCCACATTCACCCAGCGTGAACCCACCCAAGATCATCAAGCTTATGGACTTTTAGATACTACTTATCATTCAAATAATGTATTTTATCATTGTGTTGCCAGGACTGCAGAACATTATGACAGCTTTTTTAGACTAAATGATAACGTAACAGCATAGACGTGTGAGGGAGATAATTCCCTTTTTTTTTTTTTTTACTTGGACTGAAAAATTGGGGCAAATGGGGTTGAAACAGGTAATAATTTCTTTCTTTGTAGAATCAATTGGAAGTGTATAACTTTGCTTCTGTGATAACCATTTGTTATCAAAACTTTTCTGCAACGTTTTTCAACTATTGGTATTTATAAAAAAAACATGAGATTTTTTAGTCTGGATTTCCCAGCCCTTCCCACATTGACAGTTTATATTTCAGGGTGTTGTCAGTAATCACAGCTCTGACATGGAATTTACCCTCCCTTGTTGTGAATGTGGTGTGCTGTGTGCCCCACAGGTACGCCATGGCTGTGATGAATCACCATGTTTGTCCTGTGGAGAACTGGTGAGTCATTTTTTTCGCCTTGATCTGATGAAATAGGCATAAACTCTAAAACTCTGCATTATAATCTTATTGAAACTCAAGCACTCTCTGAGACTATAATGAAATGAACTGAACTCATTGTGTCATTGCCTCAGGTCTTACAATGTAACGTGCACAGAGGAGCTGCCTCGACCAGGCTTCCCAAAGACATGCTGCACCATTCAGGACATCCCCCTCATCAGGTGTCTTATTCCTTCCCCTCCTCCTCTGAACACGAGTTCTTTGTCTTTGCAAGCATTCAAAAGCAGTTTAGTGTCAGCACAGGCCCTGAGGCATGAATCAGCACCTTGTTAGTTGTAGCTCTATGACAGTCATTAGCCCACGCCTTACATAAATTGCATTTGTTTAATCTGCTAGTAAGCCTCTAACCATGGGCAGTACAAAGGAACTCTTGATAAAATGCATCATGAGACTTGCAGGCTTCTCTTCAGTGT
Organism: Scarus forsteni; assembly: GCA_036419115.1. NCBI lineage: Eukaryota > Metazoa > Chordata > Actinopteri > Labriformes > Labridae > Scarus > Scarus forsteni. The sequence continues at coordinate 51,979,784 of JAZDUH010000066.1, read as the reverse complement.
GGGAAGATGAGAATAGTTATCAAAGTTTCAATTTTACATCTTGAAATGATTTCAGACTGTCTTCACTTTTCAGTTGGATTGATTAGTTTTAGACATGTTTCTCAAGGGTTTTTTGCTCTTCAGTTGTGTTGGTAAAAATCTAAATGATGGTACATAGGCTGGAGTCCTGCAGCAATATATGCAAATAAGATTATCCTAAAAGATGTTTCCTCTTTCTTCACAGTAAATGTGGCTCCTTCCCTCCTGAAAGTTGCCTGTTCAGCCTCATTGGCAACGTTGGAGCCTTCATGGGTAAGATTACACTATTAATGGATCCAAAAATGCACATTTATTAGAGAATCTCAAATTAACCTGATCTAAGACGCCCACTCTCTACTTAGCAAACAGTCCCGTCATTTGTGGGTAGGTCCATCACTTGAGGGAGAGCTAGTCTGTGTCTCTGCTGTAACAGGAGTCAGCTGCCTCACAGTTTCGACACACAAACAAAAAACACAGAGTTGAATCCTCTCAGCAGAGCTGTCAGGCGCCCTCCTGAGACAAAGAGAGGTTACATCTCAGTCTCCACACTTGTGGACCAGCTGATAGTAGCTATGTGCAAATTGCAAGCCTTAATATTATGCATTCTTGTGTTATACTTGCTTCTCAGTATGTTTAACATTCTTCCTCCATCTGATGGATCACTGCTGCGCACAAGACAAAGTCTGCAGCAAGTGGACCTCTCCCCAAGTTTACGCAGCAGTAGCCCCCTACACCTACCAGTGTGATGTCCAACCATTTGTTTGCACGTTTTGTCGATTGGCTCAGGCTGTGGAATTCTTTGCAGAGGTAGAATAAAAGTTTTTTTTGACTACAAGGCTGCAGTGCTAAGCTAACCAATACCACAGAGTAGACCAGACAACCAATCACAGAGGACAAGATTGGTGTGCCTTAAAGAGGCAGGAGCCCTATTAGTGCCCCTCAGGCAGACCAAGTATAGAGGTGGATCAGGGGTACTCGGTAAACCAGTTTTTTTAAGACTAGTGTTTAACACCCTAGTCTACAGAAGTGAATATATGAACCCAAGCTCAGGCAAAATAAGAGCTTTTAAAGCTCAAATTCAAGTCTTTGTAAAGTGCTCATGATATTGTATTGCACCAACTGTGCAGAAGTTCTATCTTAAAGGAATATTGCAGGATTTTTGGTGCAGAGTTGTACAATAAACTGAGAATTAGTCTGAACATTAGCCACAGTGACAGAGATCAGCTCTGAATCTGTACAGAATGGGCCAGCACAGAAGCTAGCACCAAAGATTGCTGCAGATTGTGCCACTGTGCGCCACTGATGTAAAGAATCTCAGGGGAAGACAAGTCACAAGTACAGTGAAGAATGATTGCACTATTTTTATTATTTTGAGAAGAAAATATTTCACTTTGTTTGCTTGAGTGATTTAAAGATACAGTATGATGGCAAATAGTGTTTTGTGGCTGCAGGGCAATAAGATTCACATGAAATTCAAGGACCTGTTTAGTGTTCAAGACTTCTCTTAGACTGTGAGATTAGGACACAGGCTATTGAAAAACTGTTGTCTTTAATTTTTATTTTGATTTAGAACTGAAATTGTTGTGTTAGAACCTACAGAAAGAAGATTTAAAAAAAAATTGACCTTGAATCAATTAATTCATTAGAAACATATCACTAAATCTGAGGCCATTGAATCAAGAGCATCAGAGATTAAAGTGTAGTGCGGTTGAAGTTAGAGAATTTAAAGTCAAAACCAACTTTTTAAACATGTTTTCACTGACAAAGTTTGTCTTTTGAAATTTAAAAGTGAGTCGTTCAGCGTTGACTTGCTGTCCTTTAAGAAATAAAACCAACAACTGTGCAGAAAACTGACAGAAGCTTCCAAGATTGTTGTATTGCAAATGTATTGAAATGACCCCTCTGTCGGTCAGGCCTTTCTGTGTGAAGTTTGTATGTTCTCACTAGAGCTGAAACGATTCCTCGAATATTCGCGAGTACTCGATTACAAAATATCCTCGAATTAAATTTTGTGCCTCGAAGCCTCGTTTAATATATAATTATACATATAAAATATATATCTGGACTACTATACAGTGCACAGTGTTTGACATGGACTGTCATTTCTGTGGCACAACGCGCCTACTACCTCCGCTGCTGCGCGTCTTGTAAAATCATGAAGGAAGAGAAAAGAGAGGGACAGAAAGGAGAGAGTCCACAGAAGAAATGGCAGAGAGTGTCCCAAGTGTGTGGTCACTACAAGAAGGGACGAAAAGAAAACACAGTGCAGTGTGTCTGATGTCAAACTGAGTGAGCTTAGCATGTAGCTTAGCATGATAGCACGTCGTTAGGGCTGCAACTATTACTATTACAGCATTTTAAATATGCTCATCACAGACATGTGTCCTCTTTCCATGGTGGAGGACACAGGATTTAAGAACATGATCAAGGATTTCAATCCAAACTACACAATGCCCTCCAGAACACACTTCACAAATATAATTGCAGAATTATATTACTGCTTTGTAAATCAGTATTGTATTGGCTTTGTTTTAAGCCAGTACTGGTTTAAACTTTGAAAGTTGTTAAAATAAAAACCCTTTTCTGAGGAATAAACGGCATTTGGTTGCTCATTTTGAAAGCCCTAACATGTTGCATTGTATACAATTGATTTATTTGTTTAAAAACAGAAAAGTATATTTTGTTAGAGTACTCGAGTACTCGAAGAAATAATTGACAGAGTACTCGATTCCAAAAATACTCGATAGTTGCAGCTCTAGTTCTCACCATGCATTGAGCTGGCCGGCATGTTCAGACCAAAAAACCTAAAGTAAAGCAACAAATGATTTAGAATATCAGTGCGATGCCAGTTTGCTGGTCGGTTGTTTCCTTCCACCTGGGAAACAGGGATTAACGCCCTCACACTTGCATTCTGTTTAAGCTAATATGAACACTGGCTGGTTCTCCAGAAAACGACTTTATGCTTTCTGGAAAACCAGCCTGTGTGGCCCTGTGATTGGCTGGTGACCAGTTCAGGGTGTACCCCACCTCTCCCCCAATGAATGATGGGATAGGCTCCAGGCCCTGCGACCCCTGAAGGGATAAGTGGGTGCTGTATGGACAATGGATGTGTGGATGGATAATTGATAATTATTGGTGTTTGGAAAGACTGAATCAGTTATTTCTGTTTTTAAAGTAGAGTGATCCTGTCTGTGTGATGGAACCTGAAGCATTTCTGACTGGAATTCCAACACAAATCCAGCTACACAACAAAAAGCTTTACCTAATATCTATCTGATTGTTGTTTAACACCAAAGTAAAAGTATGACTGTGGCTTTTTACTCTTCAAGGCAAATGTGATTATGTGGTACGGCTGAGGAATCTTCCCGCTCTGTGTGTGTGTGTGTGTTAATAACTCTCTACGGTGCCCGCGGATGTCAGCCACTAGCCTCCAAGAGATACAGAGGGTCTGGAAATAGCCGGTGCTCTCTAATCAATAATGTATTTGATTTTCCTTCCACTTCCCCCTCTGTCCTCTCCTCCTGTATGCACCCTTCATGGCCCTTCTCCTTCACTCCTCCTCCTCCCTCTGCATCGGTTTATCAGCGCTGAACTGGGCTCCTAATTTACCCGCCTGCTCTTAAATGAATCAGCCTGCTGTGTTGGTGTCTGATCCATTGTTTACTTTGATTCCCCCGTATTTACAGTTAGTTTCTCTCTTCATTACAGCCCTTCATGTTCCTCTGCATGCAGCCTTACCCAAGTTTCCCCAACTCTCTTTACTTTTTTGATATCCTATTCATGTTGCAGCTGCCAGGATGTTCTTGTTATCGGTTAGCTGGGCTGTTAAAATGTTTTTAAAATTTTTCTGCCGTGGTGTTGAGCTGTAATAGCTATCAAAACAGAGGGTTATAGTATACAGACAGTAAAGCAATGCCTGCTAATAAAAGGAGCCTCTTATGTAAGCTGAGATGTCAATGGCTGACAGGAGACATCCTGTGACAGACAGCAGTAAAAAACCTGCTGTAAAAAAAGTAAGTGCACCATCAGCAGGATGGATGCAGTCAGACGACACTAACAGCTGGAGAGAGAACCAGACAATCGAGAGTATTGTGTTTTAACAAGTATTGTTGATTAAAAACAGAGAAAAGGTGCATAGAAAATATTCAGATTATAATACATCAGCTAAAAAATAAAATAAAATGAAAATAGTCTTCATTTTAAATGTTCTGACTGTACTGATGGTCACCTCCTTGAGAGGAGGTCTTTTAAAGAAGAGCTGCTCAACCAGGGCAGAAGTCATGATGATAGTGTCTTGATTTTTTTTCTATGTTATAAGTATTAAGATTTATGTCCTATTGGTCTCTGTTGGTTAATGATTATTTTGAATGATATCCTTATGACAAGTAATTTTGCAGAATAGACCATAGTCCCACGGTAGTCATGCTCTTTTGCCATATGTTAAGGGTTGGTAAATCAAGCATTGTCCTTTTTTTTACTGTAATTTTCCAGGTTGTATGTGATGAAAGTGTTGAGATTCTGGCTGTTGACACATAAAACATGTTAAAGTCCACAGTTATTAAGACGATCAAGGGTTGGAATCAATAACCTCTATATCGGCATGATATCGATAAAATCTTATAATTCCCTTCCCTGATTATTAAAGGCCTAATATTCTCTGTGTAATCAAATAATCATGTGAAGCCCCTTCAGGCCAAAAACAGACACATATTAATCCAGTGCAACAGACTTTTGATTACATGGCACCTGCATTATAAAAAGACAAATGGTGTCTACAGCATGCTTTTAATTTGCAGCACTGCTCTATTTTAGTGCAGATTAACCCACTAAATCATTTTTGTTTCTCAGTTTCTATTCTCCAGATGACAAATCAGGAACTCCCAATAGAGAAATTCTCTTTAATCAGCCCAAAAAATATGAATGTACCAAGGAGGATTTTGCCAAAAACAACTGACATGAACCAGACTACAGCTGTGAAAGACTTTTTTCTAGAATTTTGGCCGTGTATGTATCAGTTTTTGATGTGCTTCATGTACTTAGAGTGGCACATGAAGAGTTAAACCTCTGACAATTAATTATTGGGCAATATATGGTGCAACAAAGCAAAATTTATATTTAGTAAAATATAGATCAAATTTTATGTCTACTTTTGGAACTTGTTGTGCTTTTTGTAATTTTTTTAATGGGAAGTGAGGGTTAAAAAAATTCTCCGTTTATATCTCAATGTCTGCATTACATGAATTTGTTACCCCTAATCATTCTGACCACCAGGGCAGCACAACTTATCAAATTAAAGAAAATTTAATGTGGCCCAACTTGACTAGATTAAAAAAACTATGGGAGCTGAAACATTTCTTTTGGGTCAAATTGTTCTGAAAATACCATTTTAATGTAGATAATTGGCAGCGGAGATGTTCTGGCCTATGAATTCTACTTAAATGATAAAACTCAGTTCCTTGTTTGTGCTGAAATTGCAAAACATCTTTGTTCAATGATCAGTGGTCATTTGATGTATTTTTGATATGAAAGAGAATTCATCTGTCCACTATCTATACCGTGTTATCCTTTCAAGGTTGTGGGAGCCGAATCCAGCTGACACTGGATGAGAGGCAGTATGCTCGTTGGATCAGTCCAGAGCTGATAACAGGGTCATAGAATAATAAACCACAAATGTTCTCTCCTTTTGTTACCACAGGACAAATGGAAATATTGTTAGTCAACCTAAAAGCATTAAACTTCTCTTCATCTTAAGGCTCTACTGAAAAATGTAAACAAATAAAATGAATGAAAACAGGCAGTGGTGATGTTACAAACACTGAAACATTGACTGCAAATATCAAACCCATGGATGATTTTAACTCAACAAATCATCCGGCTCATTACTATTCAGACGTAGAATATTTGAATTGTTGAACAGTTTTGATAAGCAAAATAACCAAATTTAAATAAAAACTTGAATGATAAGCAGTCACTAGAATACTGGTTGAGTTCACCTGCACTGAGATCACCTTAGTTTTCCAGGCTCATTAAAGGGTTTTGTAAAGGGAGGGTGTCTGTTTATGCTTTTGCTGGGGGGTCTTTTCTGTGAGTCTTTTTCCTCTTGACTCTTCTGTGAAGTTTCCAGGCAACCAGTGGTGAATCATGAAGCTACTTGGAAAGATATTAATAGAAGATAAAAGATGAATAAATAAATGACTTCACTATGTTCGAGGTGATGTCGATCAACTGTTGGGGCTAAAATATTACAACAAACTCTCCAACATGAGCCCAAACCTTTGGACATCACAGGGATTCTTTAATCTTGGGTGTCTTATTTTCATGATCATGTGAAGCCAACATTTGAAAGAGAAACTTAAAATACCAAGCCTTTGGCTTTTTATTCTCTGTTCAAAGTGCAGTGTCAAAGTGTGTATCTCTCTCTGTGTCCTGCAGTGGTGATGGTGTGCCTTCTGCGCTACGCCCAGGTCATCGAACACAGCCATCGATGTTGGGTGAACACCAGCGCTCTGGTGTCCGGCTGCACCAATGCTGTGGGTCTGGTCATGGTGGGAAACTTCCAGGTAGGCCTGTTAAAGAAAATCTCATGCAGATACATTCACTTCAGCTTGTTTGGACTTCAGGTTATGCAGAATGCCCTGTCTGAATGTTTTGTGTGTTTGCAGGTTGATCATGCCAAATCGCTCCACTATGTAGGCGCCGGGGTGGCATTTCCAGCGGGGCTGCTGTTTGTGTGCCTGCAGTGTGTGCTCACGTACCGGGTGGCCATGACTGCCCTCGACTACTGGATGGCTCATTTCAGAGTTGTGTTGGCGCTGGTGGCCATGATCTCCCTCGTCCTCAGTATCCTTCACTTTTTTCTGCGGTGCTCTGATGATTAATTTTAAATGCATGTGTTCTTACCTGATGTGCTATGCTGTCTTGGAAAAAGCTAGTTGGTACTCTTGTCGGTTTTGACATCTTTAATAACTACAGCAGCCGCAGGCAGGCAGCCATGGATTATTAGTGAACATGCTCACTTCACAACAACATGGGGTCTCAATCAGTTTTTGGCAGGGCTGTAATTTCACGCCCCTGCAATGCTCCACTCTGAAATTTGCAGAGACAGACCTGCCATTTGCTCCTTCAGGGTTGTAGCAGAGGTGTAATGCTGTTGAGGAGGACACTGCAGGAGACAGGAACACTGTGAGGGAGTCTGTCTTGATCTGTGTGTGGGGGGAGCGTGCACCATGTTGGGCACATCTGAGCTGTACTGAGAACTGACACAGATGTTACGCCCCACAGAACTAATGTGAATGTATCGAGGTGTAATGATGATGGAGCTTCTTCATTTAAGTGTCAAGAAGACTCCTTATCGTACAAATTCTCAACTCAAACTTACTTTAATTTTTTTTAAACTGGATTCCATGTAAACTGCTTTTTACCAATTTAAATTTTAAAGGTTTACATTCTTTGTTTTACTTTGCCAGCTTTGGTTCTCAGTGTGTGCAGTTGGTCAGCACATCAGGTTATGAACTCATTTTGTTAAAATTGTGTGAACTGTGATAACACAAAATGTTTATATTCACAAAAATGCATTATAAAAATAATACACAGCTTTAAACATTGCAAAGAAAATAAGTAAAGCTCATTGAGCCATTTAAACACTCACATAATGTACGTTTTCCCCATTAATAAAATTTGGGTGTTTTCACACCTGCAGTGTTAGGTCGACCTAAATTTACATCGACCTAAATTTGGTAGCGTCTGGGTAGGTGAGAAAGATACCACACTAACTGCAAAATGGCAACAATGTATCATTTTAACATTCCGAGCCGCACCAGTGTGCACACGATCAGGTGTGAAAACACCCTTAAACTTACATGCCACTTTTTTAAAACTGTTAACTTAATTATCTGAAATGTATATACATATGGATCATTCTAACATGAATTGTATTTTATGGAGCTTTTTTTATCCGTTTTAATATTAAATTATCACACTTTTTTAATTTGGGAAAAACCCCATTAAACTCGTACATATCTACCATAAATTTATTTATAAACCCTTTTCACTGCACCACTTGAGATAAGAGAAGTTCAACATCACTTCATGCTTCTGTGTAACTACCCTTGGAAATTGCGTCCCTCTGTTTTGGATGGTGTGTTTTATTAGATAACATTTAAAGTTGGAAGAAAATAATGAAATATTCAGATAAAATATACCATGGATGAATTAAATGTATCCATTTTAATGCTGATATTCTACGAATACTTTTATTTGTATTTATTTATTTCAACCTCAAATAATTGAGGTTGAATTAAAATGTTTTTGTTCAATTCTAAAGCTTCACCTGAGCTGCCGCCTTATTGCGTTGGAGGGGTTTACATGTCCCAATGACCCCAGGTGCTACGTTGTCTGGGGCTTTATGCCCCTGGGAGGGTCGCCCAAGGCAAACAGGTCCTAGGGGAGGGACCAGACAAAGCGTGACTCAAAGACTACTATGGAGTGTTCTTCCATGGGCTCACCACCCATGGGAGGGGCCAAAGGGGCTGGGTGGAGTCGAAGGCAGGGACCTTGGCAATCTGATTCCCGCCAAACTGCTGTTTGTTCAAACAACAGCAGTTTGGAGTATCCACCCTTTTTGGCCTCACTGGAGGGGTGTGACTGGGATGAGAATCGGCACCTCCAAATCTGAGTCCATTGTGGCCAACTGGAGGAGGGTGGGGTGCTCTCTCCGGGTGGGAGATGAGATTGTGGCTGAAGAGTAGGAGTTTAAGTACCTCAGGGTCTCGTTCCCCTGTGAGGGAAGGATGGAATGCGACATCGACAGGCGGATCAGTGCGGAGTCGGCAGTGACTCTACATATCGTGGTGATCTTTGCGATCTTCGATTCCTACCCTCCACCCCTACCAGGAGTTTATGATGTCATAGCTATACAGCTTTCACCCTCATGTGTTTTCTGCTCTGCACAGGCAGACACTATTGAAGTTAGGACTTGTAACCCGTCTTTCCTCGTCATTTGGACAGCGAATCAGTGCAGAGCTCATTATGGTTGCCTCCCCATTCCCTCAGATTTTAGCGTATCCGTCCTTGTTTTTAAAGGCAGAATTGGTAGCCACAGAAAACTAGCATGGATTTAGGCTACGTGTACATGGAAACTCCTGACTTCAAGACGCAAAGATTTGTCCTTTTGCGTTTTCAAATTCTTCTGCATTCATACAACAACACTGGAGACGAGCATGTGCATGCTGGTTCAGTAGATGGTGTTGTAGGTTTGCAGAGGTGCAGCGCTGCTACGACACACGAACGAAGAAGAAAAACTTTTCACAAACAACAATGGTGAATAGACGCACAGAGACGCAGGAGTTTCTTTTCTGGACAACACATCAGTTCGGACAACAAATCTGTCTGGATGGTTTTGACTGGATAACAAACCGAGCACTCAGAGGCACACACGTTACTCAGACAGCCGAAGCTGTTGTTCCTGGTATGCGCGCGCAGCCTTCATGTGAAAGAGTACTGCACATGCGGTGACGTCAGTGTTTCACACTGAAACTCTGTGATACGGGTTTACATGGAGCTGCAGTCTTTCCACTCTGGAGCCCACTTTCAAAAGTTTCCGTTTTAGATGGAAACACAACACGAAAACTTGTCGGATTTGACCGTTTTCGGCGCCGTGTAAACGCAGCCTTGGTGTAGCATGACTTGAGCTCCTCCAAGCTCAAGTCATGTCTCACTCAGTGGTAAGAAAACACCAAAACATTATCATAGTAAAGTTAACAAAACAAACAATTATAGCATGTTAGCTCGTACTCAAACCAGATGTTGACTCTTGTTCTCGCCCTTGCTTTGTCCAAATGTTTTTTTGTTTTGGCCTTCTCCGCCTCCTACTTTCTTCCTTGCTCTGTTCAGCGGGAAGAGTGGTTACCGGTTGTCAGGGTATAGATACTTTCTCTGCCATTCTCCAGCGTACTTGGATCCCTCTAATTGATCAGGGTCAATGCACGCCGGCAAAATGTGTGTGCAGAAGTTGGACACAACAGCAGTTCAGAATTTCATTGGTTTAATAAATTTGGTCTAATTCACTGTGATTGGTGGATGTTTTCCCTGGTTTACTCCAGCTGTAGACAGCGCTATTTTTAGCTTCATTTCCAGTCAGAGCCGTGGATGTTGAGCTTCGATGCTGCATGTGGATAAAAACACTGGCCTGATCTCTTGTTTCCTCTGCTTCCTCTTTTAGCCTTGAGACACTTCTGCACAGATCAACATGTTTGTCCTTCAGCTCTGAGACAGAACATCAAGTCCATGATAACATCTGTTCATGCCTTCTCTCTTTGCCTCTCATCTTTTCTGCATCCTCGTAAAGTCCAGTTAGAAACATGACAGTCGAGCTGTGGCTGTAATCTCTCTCTGCGACAATACTGAGAACAAACTGCTCTGCACTCATAACTTCCTCTTCATGCTCTTTTACACAGATGCAGTTAGAGTGATTTATGTTTCTTCCACTGCTCGTTAATTTTGTCTTTTTTTGATTTCTTTTTCTTCATTGGTTGTTTGTCAGGAGATGGTTATAAAAACACTGCATCCATTTTAATGATCTGATGGAGAGAGCAGTATTCCCCTGTGAATCAACACATTCACCGGCCTCATGCTATTTTTAAAACTTGTCTTTTTAATGGAGCTTTAAAGCCATTCATATTTATCCCTGATCATGTTATGAATTCACATCTGGCCCCTCGAGGTTAAGCTGCTTGTCACATATCTCATCTCATTATGTAAGGAGTTTGCTCCAGGCTCTCTCCATGGTTTATTCTCTCCTTCAGGAGACGTCAAAGGAGCTGTGATTGTTGCAGGCTTTCTTATGGGTGCTTGAATTTTTTCAAAATATCATATTTCAGTGCCAATAATTCTTTTTGAAAAGCGCTTGTTTCTCGAATTGACATGGAATAGTTTTAAATATATTAAGCACCAGTTTGATTTGTTTGATTCAGACTTGACAAAGATAGAAATGAGCCAACATTAGTGTAATCCAAACATAATAACTGAGTCAAATTTTGATTGCTAATCCTTCTGAATGACAGGCTTTGATTGTTTATCTTGAGTCATGCATCAATAATACAGTATCTGAGGGATTGTGTTTAAATGATTACTGGACATGCAACAAATGCTTCTCTCTGCTGAACACTGCGGAGAAGTCAAGACCGTCTCTGTAACACGTTGCATGTTTTAAATAGGTTATTCTTTCAATCATTCGTTTATGATTCTTTTTTTTTTTTTTCAAATTTATCCACTGTCTCATGAGTAAACAAGCCTGTCTTATACCTCTACCATCTAAGAGAGAACACCCAGAGCAAATGGCAGATTAATGATGTCAGATGTTCCTCTGTCTGTAAATCATAAAGACAGGAGCCCTGAACAGACTTCTCTGACCCTGATCAGCAGCTTGAATTGTCAGTCCATGTCCGTCATCCAGCAGCTCATCTTACAAAGTTTCAAGTTGAAACGTCTTTAAAGGACGAGGAGACAGCTGCTGAGAGTGTACGTGATTACAGCAGAAAGGGATGCAAACCACTAACTGGTCGATAATGAACGGGACACATGTCATGTTCTTTCCTCTTTCATTCAAGAAATAAGAGGAAATAATTTATTAAAGGACCTGATTCTTTTTTTGTCTATAACATTTGTAACATTTAGTGAGCATTGTGCACTTTAAGTGAGTAGTATTAAGAGTGTTAAAGTGAATAGTTGATCTTTATTAAATACTTCTGCGAAGAACTGAAGTTAAAAACATTTCAGCCTTTTTCATTGAAATTTTACTAAATATATACTAGCTTTGGCTTGGGGCGGCACGGTGGCGCAGCAGGTAGTGCATGTGCCTCACAGCAAGAAGATCCTCAGTTCGATTCCCGAGTCAGACAGGGGCCTTTCTGTGTGAAGTTTGCATGTTCTTCCCGTGCATGCGTGGGTGCTATCAGGGCACTCCGACTTCCTCCCACAGATCAAAAACATGCTCATTAGGTTAACTGGTGACTCTAAATTGTTCTTAGATATGAGCAGTGTTGGGCACATTACTTCAAAAAAGTAATTAGTTATAGTTACTAGTTACTTTCACCCAATGACAGCTGGGATAGGCTCCAGATTCATAAATGTAATTAGTTACCAGGTAAAAGTAACTGATGCGTTACTTTTAAAAAGCTTTTGCTGCTTGAATTGTGTCTCTGTCTCTGTGTCCTTCCTTGTTGTTACCTGCTGCAGCAGCTGACATCATCAGTTCTCCAGCAACATGTGCAGGAGAATTTGCCTGATAGACTAGAATGGGGCCGAAGTGCTCCGCGGTAAACTGCACCTCTGAACATAGCCTTCGTTGGTGAAACCAGGAAAGGAAGTGAGGTGTTGTTTTCTTTTTTCAGTGTATAACATGTTTTATGGCGTGTGACATCGGCTGTACTCCATCATAGGAAGCGCCGGGATCAGCCCTGCCTCTGAGCTGCAGCCGCGAAAGCCTCTGCTCAGTCGCCCTTTAATGGGTTTTTGTCTGTCAGGAGACAAGACCCGTGGCCTTCTGTGGCGCTTCGTGTCGTGAATTTGAAATTGAGGCTGGTGGGATAACAGCTGTAGCGTCAGTCTGAAATGTAGCGCCACATTTCCCTGTTAGTAATGGTAACGGCGTTGTAACGCATGAAAAAGTAATTAATTAGATTACCCGTTACTGAAAAAAATGCCGTTATACTCTAACGCCGTTATTACCAACACTGGATGTGAGTGTGAGCATTAATGGTTGTCTGTCTCTCTATAACTAATTGTATTGAAAACGCATTTAATAGAAAAAAAATATTTGGCTTAGTACTCTGACAACTTTATAAAATAAAAATAAATTCAAATCAGTGACTCATCCAAGAGTGTGGAATCTAGGAATGACATTTCCCCACTGGCTTTTAAAAGAAAAAAATATATTTCTTAAATTCTGGTTTATTTTCCGTATAAAAGCTGGTCGGCACTTGGTATTCCAAGTGGCACTGAAAGGGTTAAAACATTTAGAATCTTTATTGTTATTATTTTGATGGACAGGACTTGACTTGGTGACCAGAACTGACTCACTTTGACTTGAAATTTCTGAGTTTATGAAAAAATGTTGGTATTTTTTGGCAATGTTCAGTGGATTATCATTTTGGAGAAAGGGCATCCAAGTCTTAAAAATCTGTGCGCACTCTGCTGTCAGGACGCTTTTTGCTCCTGCAGCAGAGCCACCACCACGGCTCGGGGGTCATCATCGGTCTCAAGTCACCCGGGGGGAGCAGCACGTCCACACATCTCAACTGCACCCCGGAGAGCATAGCCATGTTGTAGCTCCGAGGGGCTTCAGGGGCTCCACAGGACGGAAGACGACAGGGGCAGCATGCAGAGGAAGAAGAGGGTCTGGTATCTTTAACCATCGATCTGTAACGCTCAGTATTTTCTTTTCTGTCAAACATCACTGACGGCCCGGCAGACAGAGCCCCCCTCCCGATGCTGAAGGAGGGCTGAATGTGTGGAGCCAGTCCGAGCGCTGGAGCCATGAATGTTCCCAAGATGGCCGCTTTATCGAACAGTTCTTCACTAGAGTAGTTCTTTTCTAAACATCACCAGTATGCTCACAAAGTCCCCCCCCCTCCTCAGACACTCCTTCATGATCCACCCGATGCTTCATGGCCCACCTTTTCTGGCCTTTTTCGCTTTTCTCTGCACGGCACACTTTTCTGAATGAGAGAAAAACATGTAATGTTTCAGTTTGCGTAGTGAGTAGAAAACAATGAATGTTTGAGAAGTGAATAGTCAACAGTTACGTATGTATGTTCTCCAGGCTTTAAGCACATGGCCTTTTTATTCAATCAAGTATGGAAAAGAAGCATCCATCTCACCTGGCTGTTGAATTCAGTTGCACAGACAAATAATTATGGTATTTAAAGAAATATATCCTTGTTTCATTCATAGGTCACAATCCATTTCAGTGTGGTGAGAGCTGAAAGGCTGCATCAAACATTATTGATCCATCCTGGAGTCAAAACCAGGAGTGAGTGCATCACAATCTCTTTACTCTGAGAAGTCGTTACATTACTGTCCAAAAAGCTGCTCAGTCTGATTATTTTCAACCTCCATTTCACGCTCCGTTTTTCTTTGTTTCATTCATGTCCGGTGCAATAATGATCATCAATCAGCTGATACTTTAGGCTCCGTTGGAGTGATATATGCCTTTTTCAGTGAGTTGGAGTTGAACACAGGGCTTTTTTTCTGTTGTTTTTGTTTTTTAAAATGATGCGAACACATTAAAGTGACCTATAGAGAAGCTCAAATCTGATTATAGTCCAATGAAGCAACAGGTCTTGTCTACACGCTGATTTGATTCCAGGCTGGACCCTTGGAAGCCTTATTTGAGTTTTGGGGAGTAATTTTGTTCAATCTAAAGTTGTGTGAAGCCTTTTTATTTGTTCTGGGGATATTTTGTGTACAGGGGAAACCTAAGAGATAAATCCGATGCCTGTAGAGTTTGTGCCATATTCCTCGTGGCAAAGGTGTCAAAACTGTTACAACAAAATGTACTGAAAGTTTGTTTTAAAATGAGGTTTGCTTTTGTTTCCTGTTGCCAATTTCTCTGAAAGTGATGACTACAGTTGACGACTGCCACAAACACCACTGCTCTATCTAGGGCTGGGCAATATGGACCAAAAATCATATCTTGGAAGTCCATAGGAGAGTGGGAATGCATGAGTAATATTTAATTTTCTTCCATCAAGAATTGAGAAATGGTTGTCACTAAAGCAGCTCTGTTAACTCTTATGATTTTGGTATGAATCAAATTTACTTACAGGTATGTAGATCCAGAGTATTTGCTGGTATCCCACATGCTGTTATTTTCAATATCATTTCAGTTTACTGTGCCATTGATATCCTGCATCTCTGATAATAAATGACACTGATTAGATTTTTAAATGTAGATATTCAGTGATGACAAGGTTAAGTGTTTCGGTGCCTTTGTACATTCAGCCATATTATGAAATACAGTGCTTCACAAATTAATTTGACCACCTTTCATAGAAATGAGAAAATAGTGTTTCAGATGACTTTCCAAAACGTGGCTGTTATTGGACCCACATTTTATACAGGAATATGGAATTTTAAACTGAATTCACCTTTTTATGCTCAATTTTAACCAACTCACTGAGCTTCTCTGAGAAGTTTAAAAATAATCAAGCATAATATTCAACCACAAAACTCATTTTTCTGTTCGGGAATGCAAGTAAAAACTATGATTTGACATCTTAATCAGGAAATAACGTACTGTACGTTTTCTTTTTTTATTTAAACAGTTAATTCATGGATAACAATTATATTTTAGCTTTTAAAAATATTTTGTATGAAGAGCTTCTGCATACTGGTGAGTTAATGTTTTGGTAATTACTAACTCTAGTGTTGGGCAGCTGTGGCATAAAACTTGCGTTGGGTGGTGGTCTTATAAATGTGTTAAGTGCTGTACAAGGCTGACTTGTCAAATTTATTATCCGTTAATATCGGCAGAAATTTTAACTTCATGTTATCACATTTTAAGCAGTTCTCTGCTGTATCAGTGTGGAGCCCAGAATGTCACATCGCTAACGGCTCCGTTTGACACATTAACAAAACAAGAACCTTAGACCCCCAGTGTTGATTTTTTTGCTTTTAGTCATCAAAAATGTTGACAAACTTCCACACGCTGAACCTTACTAAGACATCTCTGAAATGTCGAACAAACAAAACAGGGCGCAGTGTAATTTGCTGAATAATTTATAAACACTTAAAAGTGGGTCTAACTGACGCTTTTCACCACATCATACTTATGTTGCCAGTGCAGTCATGCAAAACATTAATGAATATAGTGTTTCAGATTATGGTTGAAACAGAGGTGTATCAATAAAGTTAGATCTCTGCCAATATTTATTCTCCATGAACAAAATTTGAAATAATTCCGAATTTAAACTCAGTGTTTAAAATGAATTCGTCCCCATCGGGCATGTGGTTGTTCGTGTAAACGGTGGTTCTGAGCACTGAGTCTGGCTTTTGTTTTGTTTTTGATTCTAGTACATGTGATCTGTACCATCATGTAGAAAATATTGTTTGACCCATTATCATTTGATAACTTTATTGCCCAGCCCTACATTAATCTATAGCTGACTAATGCCAACATCTCCATGTTTTTCTAGATTGAGTTTACGTTAGAGCGAGTTTAATGTTTTTAAGCCACACTCACTCATCACAGCATCGAGTCGTCTGCATAGTCGATCGTTTCTAACAGTCTAACCACTGGATGCCAGCAATACGTGTTTTTAAAGGTCACATCACCTACCTCTTATCTTCTGTGGGTTTGATGTTTGAGGCAAAAGCTTGTTCTCCATCTCACACTGGTTTTTAGACGAGTATTTAAGGTGACGGCGTTTCAGCAGTCCTCAAAGATCCGTCAGACAGGACGATGGATCTGCTGTTATGTAATCATGTGTCAGGTCACTTTTCTCTTTGTTCAAATTCTTTAACTTCATGTTTTGTCTGGGACTTCAGCAATTCTGATCTTGCCAAAAAAAGACTGGGAGTTTAGTTTTTTTGTCTGTCAGCTGTAGTTGAATGAATCTGCGTGTGTGCACTGTTTTAGCCTTATCCCTGCTGTTGAGACGGGGAGCGTTCCTTTATTCTTCTGTTTCTTTGTGTTCTGCTGTAGCCGATTTCACCAAACTGTAATACGTCACCCACGAGTGACCGTAACCGGCAGCTTGTACAAGCCCTCATGTCGGGGTTTGAGTTCTTCTGTAACAGCATCAACTCCATAATATGTTCACAGGCCAAACTTGAAAATGTTTTCTTTTTGTTTGTAAACTGTTTCATCTTTTTTATCTCTGTTGGTGAAAAGCTGCCTGAAGTGTTCATGTCTTTAACTCCAGCAACAACACAAACCAACTTCTGTAAAAGTGTTCAAGTCTCATTTCTTTGTTTTTGGAACATATGGAAGAGGATGGTGATGAGAGAGTCCCCAAAAACAAGTTCACACAGATGATTTTGTTTCCTTTTATAAATTCTGTAAATATGTATGATTTGTCTATCATTTAGGTATTTTCATTTGACAGAGATTTATATTCAAATATGAAATAAAAATGATAAATTATTAGCTGATGCATTGCACGGGTTTTTATTTCAACAAACACATTAATTTTGTTTATACACAAAAGTTTGATCACCCTCTTTGACCTTCAATCTTTATTCAGGTGTTGCTGTGTTGAAGCTGTAAAAGGTCCCAGAAATGTTCTGTACCTTACGTTTTTTCATTTTCAAGTCTTTGGCAGTGTTGAAGGAATACTGCTTAAATTTGCCAGAGGATGTTTGTTTTAAAAAATGATTAGGACTGCCATCTGAGTTTCTTTTTAAATTGACCTAAAATGGCCAAACTACACAAAAACCGACACATTTGTTCCTAACAACAAAAAATGTCCCTTCAGAAACCACAGAAAAGCCATGTTTGATCCCACATAAACTAATGCACTCCCTTTTCTTTTAAGGTTTCATTTTGGACGATGAGCTTTTAAATTATAGTTGTCCACCAGATGGCACTATGTTTCTCATTCAAAGCAAGGGTGCCTAAAAAAAAAAGAAAAAAATAACACTACACCTAAATCAGTGTTGCTGCCAATCATTGACTGTCTCAGAGCCTGATAAAAATATTTAGATACTCCTTGTAATTTTTTTTTAAGTGAAAATATTATTTTTTCATTCATTATTCAGTTCTTATATATTTTTGTTCAAGTTGAAGTAGTTTTTAAACACTAAAGTGGAAAAATGTGTTGAAATGTTATTTTTTTTACTGCAGTTTTTGGGGGCTTACTTTTTTTGTCATTAGGGACAAACAAGCATTTCTATAACAGGAGTAAGGCGTAATCATTTGGCGTGAAGGCTGTCCCATTTCTTGTCTGACCAGAGCGGTAGGCTGGAGTGGTGGGGGTGCACGTCCCCTTAAAACAGGAGGCCAACTCAAAGTTGAGTAATTATTTGAAAACTCCCAGAACGCTTTGCAAGTCATTGGGCAAGATGGCTACTCATCTGGTGATGGGTGTATTCAGATTATAGTTTCTGCGCCCGTAACATTTGAAGATTACAACATGCTTGTTAGGTTAACTGGTGACCCTAAACTGTCCTCAGGGTCAGTGTCTGTAGATGGGGGTCTGTCCCGTCCTCAGCTCTGTGTTTGTGAGTCTAGGGTCTGTCCCGCCTCTCATTTGATATTAGTTGGGACAGGCTTCAGCCCTCTGTGACCCCAACACACGCTGGGAAGAGTGGATAATAGTATGATGGATGAAAAGAGTGAAAGCTAATATTTGAATAAACAAAGACAAAAAAATGTCAAGGTCCCACGTCCAGGTGTGTCTGACTGTTTACATCAAATCAGTATTTGTCAAATTCACCGTATTTCTCCTCTCCATCCACAAGATGTCACCACTGACGGCATGTAGAAAACAAAGTCCGGTTTCAATACACAGCATTGGTTCTGAATTTCAGCAGGTAAATACTGTGGCTCGGGCTGAGTTACCAAAACAGAGTACACCCCCCCACATCCAGGGGGCGATCATACTCATGCACAGATCAGACAGAGGGGGGAGGGGGAGTAGTAGGTTGCGTAGCGTGCACAATTAGCCTAAGAGAGAGATACAATATGTGCAGGTCAGAAAGGTCAGAGGAGCAGAAACATTGGTGTTGCTTTCCGACGGTGGAGGGAACTCCGCCAATTGAAAGACCTGAAAACGCACGCGGATGTTGCCGTCTTTCTGCTGGATAGGTAAGCAACATTAGCTTTGTAGTGCTTCACATAACAGGAACAGCTGTCGGACATTCATCTTATTGTCTAATCTGCCAGAATGTACTGTTGTTATGATGTTATCAATAACGGCAGTCAACTTGTCTGATGAGTCGGGTTACCTTAGCTACGTTGGTCAACTACGCAGTTTCTACGGCCATTTCCATGACGATGCACGTCCATCCGCTTTTGGGGGTGGAGCCAGGGGTGAGATATGAAGGGAGAGGCGAGTCTAAATTTGTTTATCAACAACCTCTCCACTCGTTTTCTCCAACATCACTGACTACACCTTTAAGCCAGGACTTGATTTAAGTTGAATTTAAAACATTTTTCATCTCTGGAGAGAAGAAACAGCTCTTTTCTCTCCCCTTTGAAAACACTCAGACCTAAATGGGGTGTGAAGGCTATGATAATGAGCTCTGCACTGATTGGCTGTCCAGATGATGCCTGATTGGAGGGGGAGGAGCAGATGTTTGATGTACAGAGCATTTCTCCATGAGCTGAGAGTTTAGTCAAAGGTGTTATGTTCTCCTGCTCCTCAGGCCCTTCTAACAAGAAAACTGATTTTGCACAACACGGGACATTTAGAGAAAAAGAGACTGAAATGCTGAAGGTGTTTGATCAAAACTTTATCAATTTTCCAGAGCAGAAGTTTGTTTTTCCTCTTCAGGAGGGCATCATGGTCAAACAGAGCTAAAGACATCATCGTATACAGTGGTCATCGTAAAAACAGGCAGAAAAGCAGATTTCTCATCAGCCTGAAGTTTTGGCAGACAGTTTATACAAAATCAAATAAAATAATTGAAAACAGATGCAAAGAATCAGAAACAAACAGCAAAATTTTACACACTGAAACAAACAAACTGCTGGTTAAAAATAATGGAGCAGAGCTGCAGGTCCACAGCCATGTGATGTCCAAGTGTAAAATCACTCCAGAACAGACTTGTTGTGTCACAAACTGTTTCTCTGTTTCTGCTGGAAGAAAAGAAGCCCCGACAGAAACCAAAACATCACAAGACGAGTTAAAGGGACATTACAATTTTACAGATGGAGCAAAAGAGGTGCAGGGAATTACGTATACTCAGACACTTAAAATAAATTAGTTTTAACCCTTTAAGGCCTGAAACACAAATTATAGCCGGAAAAGTCTAATTTTCTTGGAGCTGAAATGTTCGTTTCACTTTCTGCTGAAATCCTGAAAAAAAAAAAATCAAGATTTCCATTAAATTTAACTCACATATTTTTTGTATCTAATTTGACACATTAGGTGTTGATAATCCACTTCAGGACATTTCATCATTTCTCTGATTGTAGTCGGATGTTTTTTAGTAATCTGTTGGACATTTTGATTAGTTAGAGGTATCATAAAAGTCTGTATCTAATATGATCGAAAAGGCGTTAAAGGATTAATGTCCTCTGAGGCTTCAGTGCTTCTCAGCTGGTGCAGCTTATTGTCACACCAGCTGCTCCTCAAAGACAAAACAATCAAAACTTCCTGAACAGAAATAATCAGAATATTGTATGGCTGAAAAACGTGACAGAACATGGTAGCGCCCGTCAGTGAGTGGAATAAAGAATAAGAAGTCTGACAGGAGCAGTTTTTCCTTTAACATATCACATAAATCAAAGCTCTAATCTTAATAATTTACTTGTATTGCATTAAAAGTGACTCATATATTTTATTTACATGGATAAATGTCCTAGAGTTTATAAATATTGGATTTTGTGAACATCGGGTGTTAGGTATATCTCTGACTTTAAACTTCATGTGAGGCTGATTGTGGATATTTTGACATATAAAATGGTAAATTGCAGCATAGCGTATTTCCTGAAGCGTTGTTGTTTTAGCTGATGATCACACAATCCCAGCACAGTGCTGTCATGTGTACATGGCCCCGTGTAGGTCCTCTAGTCGGTGCTCTCTCTGTTTTCTCCTCTCCTGCAGACAGAAAGGAAAAACCATTCAGCTGAGGATTTCAACATTTCATTAGCGATTACTAAAATGCTTCCTGCACCCTCACCTTGTCTTTTTTAAACTCCTCGTACTCTGGATTGTCAGTCGGCAGTTCAAGTCGGCAGAGTGGACATGAGTTTGTCTACGATTGAAAACATTAAAATAATTTTCTCGGTGGCTTCTTCACTTTTCATTACAAGCCTTTAGAGATTAAAACTCCAAGGACCGAGTGTTACCTTTCCTAACCATGGAAGTATACATCCTGAGTGGAAAAGATGTTTGCAGGGCATCTCTCGAACCGTCTCCTGTTCCTCGAACTCCAACAAACACACAGGACACTTCAGACCTTTGTCTGGATGAAAGTGAACGAGAAAAACAAATAACTGAATCCTTCAAGTTCCACCTCAAAACCCACACAGCAAAGGGGTTCAGACCTTCAAGCTGGAAGTCAGTCAGCACTGGCATGTGTGAAAAATACAGAGCAAGGCTTAAATAGAAACTGCCTTCAAATTTAAGAATGGCTTGCAAACCGTCGGCTCACTCACAACTGCAAATTGGATGTCAGAAAAACAAAGCCTCTGTTTAGGAGTAAGATCATACGGTGATGGTGGAAGACAGCGTAACATTAAGGGGTAAAATGAGTCACAACAAGCACACAGGACCATTTAGAATCACTAGTTTATCTGATGACTGTAGGCAGAGGCAGGCTAACAATACCCATTGACTCCCAGTGTTGGAGCTAAGCTAACTAGTGGTGGGCGAGCTTCGCCCGGCTCTTCCTTGTTACTGCAACAGAGTCAAAAGAATGGAGTCTGTAGGCTTGTCATGGACTCAGGAGCGAGGCAAGACAAAAGAAAAAAAAGTTGGCACATCTCTTTAATAAGGGCTTTTCATGGTACATCTCCTTTAATATAACCTTGCGCATCAGCTGGATCCATCTGATTTAACATCTGTAGTCAGGCAGATCTGTGACTGTGAGCGGCCCAAAGTGGTATGGCCCAATCAGAGTCCTGTAGGGCAGGGAGAGGTACGAGCTACGAGCGAGACAACAGCAGAAAGTGACTGTTGCACAGAGATTAGCATAGATGCTAACAGCTTCAGTGGCAGGGTTTCTTTTGGAATTTGGACAATTCTCAAAAAAAAAAAAAAAAAAAGTGTTTTGCTCCACTTCCAACAAGTTTGGGCAAGAGTTTTTCCTGATGGACTTGGAGACAAAGTCAAAAGTTTATCTCAAGTGTCAGGTTACCTAAAATAAAAGCTTTGGTCAAACTTTGCCTGTCCCTACGTTGTTTATTTCTTTCCCATCATTCCAACAGTGTTGTAGAATACAGGTACATCTCAAAAAATTAGAATATCATGAAAAAGTTCAATACTTTTCATCACTCATTTCAGAATGTGAAACCCATATATTATATAGATCCATTACAGATAGAGTGAAACATTTCAAACATTTATTGCTTGAAATTTTGGTAATTCTGAAATGAGTGATAAAAAAAATATTGAACTTTTTCATGATATTCTAATTTTTTGAGATGTACCTGTATATAGTGAATATCTGGACCATGTATTCACTGAAACAGCAGTCAGTCAGTCACCTGCTTGCTCTGGTGAAATGACGACCACGGTGAGGGTCTGCACAGCTGTTTTAGCAGCTGGCGGAGGGAGCCGCTGGTCCCAGTCAGACAGGTCAAATCCCCCTGAGTCTAGCAGGTCCAGACCCTGCATTAAAGACCTGATGAAGAGAGAGCAGGGGTCAGTGAGACCATGTCACATTATTAATTAACAAGTACTATTATGTGTGTGTTCAGCCTCACCTGGCCAGTTCTAAGAGGGCATTCTGACGATACTGCTCCTCAGGGTTCGTGGGCTCACAGTCGTGTTCATCGAAGTAAGACGCCATTTTGGTCCAGAAAAGCTTAAAACCGTCTTTGTGTGGAAGCTCCTGCCAGAAGATTTATCTAGCAAAGAAACAGATAAAGATTCACATCCAGTCCTTTAGTATCAACGACAGAAATCTGATGACTCAGGATGATTGAAAGTGTTAGAGTGACAAAGAAAATCATTTTATTACATGTAATTGTAATTGTAATGGATACACCTGCTTCAAGTGTCCATATTTCTAATTAAGATTATTACATCTTTATCAGATTTCACTGTATAACATAGACGACAGAATATGAATGTACAACTTATAAACATAAATATAAAAGTTTGAAAATCTATAAAAAAGAATCTAGGAGATAACCTGCTGACTGATGAAGGTCTGGTTATCAATAAAATATTTTTTATAACAGCCTCAAAGTATGAAGTTACAGGTATGAATGTTGCACTACTTGATTTTGACTGTTTGATACTCAAATATGTATTTATTTTTTATGAAATGTGAGGAAGTATGTCACAATACAATTTTATTTGTGCAAAATGTAATGTAATTTAGTACTAAATTGTTTTAATTTGATTTTCAAAAAATAAAAAATAAAAACATCATGGTTTGGTGAATACATTAATCCTACAGTTTCCATTATTAGAACCATTTAAAGGAGCATGAAGTTTTACATATATTATATGTGATAATCTTTAAAAACACTTCTCACCATTTTCTAGCTTACATGTAATTGTCAAAGGTTAAAAAGCCATTATTGTGCTACTGTCGAACTACAACATGGCCATTCCAAATAAAAACAGTTAAAATATTTCCAGTGAAAACATCTTGTTGTGACAGAGATTCATTTCAAAGAAATCCCCTGATCAGCCTGCTCCACATGGCTTTGGCAGTCGTATATGAACTGATTATTAAAAAACTATCAGTATGGTCCCCTGCCATTTTAGTAGTCCATATTAACAGTTCATTACTTTGTTTAAACACACAACAATGGTTTCAGATTCAAAGCAGGTAACATCAGGTGTGTTTATACAACCCTTATTAATCTGAACCAATATTCTGAATCCCATTTACTTTCAGGTTTGGAAACCAGGGGGTGCTAAACACTGACTCTGTTTTTGGACTTGTGCTGTGACCTGTTTACGTCGGAGCAGGTAAGAGGGGAGAAGGAGTCAGGTCACATCTCAGTCAAAGTCCAGCTACAGCTATTTCAGGGAAGCTGAACGTGACATTAACTAAATTGTAACTCAGACAATCCCAGCATGGGGATCAACTATCATTCTCAGTCTCTGCCATAGGCTTGTACACTCCACTGTGGTATGACATCACACTGGTAGGTCTATGGGGGAGGAGATGTGTTTGGCAGATCCTGGCACCATGGAAACAAGGAGAAGAGAGGTCATTTGTTCTATTAGAGTGAAATGCTTTATGAAATGAAGAAAACAAGTTAAACACACTATAATAAACTCTAAAACTTGACGAGGGAACTATTCTGGTTCACCGGATCTGGAATAGTGTCAGGATCCAGACCAAACTCAGCACAAACATGGAGGTTGTTATCCTGTATGAACAAAAGTTTTGGGAACATTACTTAATATTTTGGTATAACATGAACTATTGAAGGTCGCCAGTGTGAGTTCATTATTTTTTGTGACGTCAACGTGGATCAGATCCAGATGAAATTGGTTGATAGAGACATTTACCCATTCTATCCTGGGGAAATGGAGCCGAATTCGTTATGAAATGGCAGATATGTTTTTTTTTTTTTTTTTTTTTTTTTTAATCAGCCCAATGTTAACCAATGGAATTTTAGGACATTTGAAGATTTTTTGCATACAGACAAATATCAGTACTCCCTTGAACCAAAAACACCTCTGGTAAACGTTTCATGTTAATCCGTCCAGTAGTTTTTTTCCGTAATCTTACCAACAAATAAACACAGTAAAAATATAACCGCCTTGTGTCCTACAGGAAAGGACCAGCACGTGTTTAATTAATCAGAATCAAGCCAGAGTATTTGTTCTTTGTCTGTTGTTGGTTTCTCGATGAGAAGTAAACAGAAGTTTTCATGGAGACTCCGGGGAAACGAAGCGGATCACTGCAGAGTTCCGCTCTGGTCTCCAGGAAACACGGTCACTGATCAAACCGAAACACCACACCATCAGTTTGACGGGTCCAAACGACACCAACAACCAGCCCGTGATAAACACAACATGGAGCTAAACTCATGGTCCTGAACGGAAGAAGAATAAAATCCTGAAGTAAACTCTGAGGGACTATTTCTGTAGGACAAGGACACGGAGCTGTGGGGTTATTTCCGGACGTTGGTCGAATTTAAAAACAGAAAGATGGTGAGGAATGAAGTCTGACATCAGTCATGAGATGTCACTTTCACTGTCGCACTTTCAGACTGGATAAGAAGACAGTTTCACAAATATTCACAGGCAAAAAGACCCACTTACCTGAGATGTTAGCGACAAAAATAAACATGTCATTCTTCCGGGTATGACGACACAGCCATGTGTGATTCAGCCAATCACATTGGGGAACAGCTTCTTCTACTCTTAATTGCGGTCTACAGACAACACTGGGACTTTACTGCCATCATGTGGTCAGAAGTGTGCACTGGAGGTAAAATGTGGGGCTTTCTGATCTTCATGCCGGTGCACCTTTAGATTTTTGGTTTTGACCCTAACAGAAAATGAATCATAAAAGATAAAATCAAACAGCCTGTTTGAAGAGGCATCATTTTTACTGATACTTAACTGAACATGCTGAACTTCCTCATTGAGCTGTTTGTAATAGATATTCTTGCACTGACATCATGCTATTTTTTTTTTTATCTGTCAGAATTAGAGCATATTCTGATGAATCGATCAAATTCCATGTATGTGTGAATGCACTTGGCAAAAAACAGCCCTGATTTTAATTCTTAGGAGACCTCTGTATGCAGAGTAAAACAATAGCGCAAAAAAAACTGATTTCTGAGCTCCTGAATTGAAACTATTACTCAGCTGCTAAAAAAAACAGTTACCTTCCACACAGACAGATGAGATGTCATTTTAAACTAATTAAATACCTGAATAATAAAATTTGGTTATCAGATAAAAGTTTGGAGAAATGTAATGGTGGAAAATGAGCAAAAGGTGTTTTTTTCTTGCACAGTTCTTGTTTTCTGGAGAAATAATCTAAGCCTCCCAGAATACAGAATACAGAGTGCATCTTTTGTTGGAAACAGGTTGCTTGGGGTGTTTGTGGACTAGTGGTTCTTTCGGTCTGTTGTCCATGAAGTGAGTGGTTTGGGTTAAACCTGAGGGGGCTTTATCATAATGCACCTTAGGAAAAAAGGTCAGCATGTTAAGAGTTGAGTTGAAATAAACTTTCAAAATGATGCCCAACAGAAGAGTGGGCATATAGAGGGGAAAGTTAAAATGTCAAGAAAAAAAACCCATTTATATACATACCTATTAAAAGTCTTCCTCCTCTAATATTTATATTAAAAGTTTATTTTTTTCTGCCTGAAAAAACACTCTTGGAAAACATGTTGATAACAAAACAGAATTTAATGGCATAATCAGACTGGAGGAGAAGAATCTCGCTCCTCGTAACGATTGACATTCAAAGTGAAAAGAAGAAAATAACTGAACAAACACAAATCAATTCAAAGAAGGTATGGCTTTGGTTAGATAAATCTCTACTGATTGATTCCAATACACAAATGTTACTTGATTTCTTAAATAGAGTGAGAAGAGATTTAAGGCTCTACATTTCCCTGAAAAAAAGACAAAAAGCCTGAAATGCCTGCTGCAGTAATGGTTGACAGACCCGCCTGGTGCTCATACAGTAGATGCTACTCAGAGTCTTTTCATCGAACAGACCCCCAGGCTTTCATTTTTCAGCGGACTCACAGAATAAAAACATTTAAACAGAGATGCGGACCAGTTGTAAGTATTGAGCTGAATTTGCCAGTGTTATTAGACGAGGAGCAGACAAAAGAAAAACAACAGCCTGCTGGTGCAGAGACACAAAGGTGCTGATCCACAGTGAGAGGAACTTTACAGAGTTTTTGTCATTTTGCAGCAAACTTGATGCTTTTCTGGCATTTCTTTCAAAATATGGAACATTCAACAGCTTCTTGATACAGTAATGACACTGAAAAGCGCCTTTGCTCTGCCTTTCTTCCTGCCGTCTCCCTCTTTAGAATGAGTGGTTATTAAAGACACGTATCTGATATGTACAAAACACTCCAAACAGATTTTAGTGTGAAAGAAACGACAAACTCAACACGTCTGAGCTTTCACTTCACTGTCTGAGAGAAAACTGTCCTCAGATGGATTTTCTTCTCTGGATACAAGAGGAATGATTTGGCATGAGATCTGTTATTAAACATGGCAGCTAATGATGGCTGGCTTCATTTTTAGCTTCATTATTGTTAATCACAGTAAGAATGGATCCATCCATGGTTTGACTTTGGCTAAAAACAATGTGTGTGGAGCACTGATTCAGAAACTCTTCATAATGAAAACTGACCTTTCAAACAGTCTTGTATCAACATTAAAATCTTTCAAATAGGCGTCTGCAGACCTAATGAATGCTTCTGTAATGGTAAAAAAAAATACCATCATCCTTTAAACAAAGTAACTGTGGATATGCAGATTTCCAGTCCATGTTTGAAACAATACGTTCAGCTTCTCGCTGTGAGAAAACATGATTGTAAAGCCTTTTACCTTCATTTGTACAGTATCTAAAAACCTCAGGTTACATGCTTTTGTTTCCTGATTAAACACCCCGTAACTGTTTCAAATAAGAAACTCATCCAGTGAGCAAGAATGTAAAACATGCAGAGTATTTCCTGGAGTTTTACAGTGTTCAGAACGATTTGATCACCATCTTACAAGTTAAAAAAGAAAAAGTACAATGTTCAAAAATAAAATAGAGCGATCCCAAAAAGAAAAGGTTTTTGAGGCACATTTGAGGGGATATAAAATTCTACTTAACAGTCAGTACGTTCACATGCACTGTTGAGCTGAGCTGCAGTTACCTTGGTTACGCCGTGGTGTTCTGTCCGTGTCCCAGTATACATGACAGCATTGGTTAATTGATGGAGGCATGTCCACCACCATATTCATCTGGTTCTCCAGAGACCCTCCCCCTGTTGTTTCTGCTAGTTTGCAAGCAGTTGACAACAGAAAATATTAAACAGCTCCGTTAGAACTTTAAAACTTTAAATGTCCACCTGGACTGTGTCCACATGTGCCATCTACACCACTGACAGTGTTTACATGGACTCTAGTATCCGCTACTAGACTATGCTGCGAGTGCCATGGCATAAAGAACAGAATGTGAGCCACTTCGTTAAACATACTCTCAGCAGAACATGTCAGAAGTGGAGCAAAAACATCCTTTCTGTAGAGAGGTTTGTAGTGTTGTTTGTTTTCCATTTAGAAAAGATCTGATAAAGCTATTGCTGAAGCTGTTAGCATCTGTGCTAATCTCTGTACATGCAGACACTTTCTGCTGTATCTCCCACCTCTTCCTGCTTTACTTTTGATTGGACTCACAATCTTGGAGCCTAACAAGATGGATCTGCCTGATTACAGAGATTGAATTAGGGTGATCCAGCTACACGGTAAGCTCACTGTCACAGTGGACTTGGCTGAAAATGGACTTTGGATCTTGTGTAGAACTCAACAGCATGGCGACAGCTGAAGATGAAGCACTGCATACACTCTTATGACCCAGAGATGGACCAGAAAGGCCGTTATTTGCTCAGGCATGTGAACTGCGTATGAAGGCAGAATGTAGAAATTTCTGGTAAATTTCAGGAGCTTGGTATACTTCATTTTTGGAACAAATTTGATGAACACAATCCTTCTGGCGTACAGTGTTCCGGCCTCTAAGAGCAGGCTAAACATGATTTCTGTTAGGCTGTTTGCAGCTTGACCTCCAGGTCAAAGCTCAGCGCAGAGCCTCCAGTCTGGTCCACATGGTTCCAACCTTAGGATGTCTGAGCTGGCACATTTTCAGTCTAACTTGTTTTAGACTGCTGCAGTAATTGGACTCATTTTTCCAGCATGTGAACGTACTGAGTGTTGCTCTGAAAACTGTTGTCACATTGGATGTTTTCAGAACTTTGTTAAATGACAGACTCATAATTGTCTTTAAATGGTGAGCACATGTGTATCAGACGTCACCCAGTCAACACCTGCAGGAGCTTCATGAATGAAAACCTGCCGGTCTGAGAGCAGGGATAACCTGA
This sequence comes from Scarus forsteni, assembly GCA_036419115.1. NCBI lineage: Eukaryota > Metazoa > Chordata > Actinopteri > Labriformes > Labridae > Scarus > Scarus forsteni. The sequence continues at coordinate 51,950,848 of JAZDUH010000066.1, read as the reverse complement.
CAGTTTTCTTAAGGACAAATTTGCTGCTCCAACCACTCACACTTACCTGATCCATTCACACGTCCACTGCCATCACAGTGTAGACAACCTCCTCTGATACAAACATCACTCACACCTCTACCCTCCCCGTGCTAACTGACCCAAACACCACTTTGACCTGCGGTAACCCTCTAACTGAACAGTTTGATGAAGCAGCCGTGGCAGTACGGTTTATCGTTTTGTTCTTTAAAGGTGCCTTTGTTGAGCTGCTTCAGGCAGAAGGCACACACAAAGTGCTCGGGGTGAAACTTTTTGGACATGGCTGTAATGCAGCGTCCTGTGATTGGTTTCTGACAGCCGGAGCAGAGAGAGCCTCGACGTTCGTGGTAATGCACTTCACAGTAAGGCTGGCCGTCATGCTCGAAGAAACTTCCATTCACAAACGGGGTGAAGCACTCCTGTATCAAAGATGAGAGGGCAGAGGAGGACACATGTGATTAAAATCCAAACTGATCTCCCAGGATGGGCAGCACTTGGACATTGTTGTATCAAAAATGCACATTTGTAGCATGTTTTTGAAAATGATGGGACAAAAAAATGTGATGTTTTAAGGCTTTATCTCATAAGTGATGTCACAGGAGCAAGAGAATTTACAAGTCACTGCTCCTTTTTTGGATGTTTGATGTTTTAGGTATCCTAACCAGAAAACTTTGACATTAGGAAAGTACTTTTCACAAAGTTTTACAGAAAATTTCACTGTCAATGTGGACTTGACATCCTCTCGTATCCGCTACTAGACTATGCCGCTAATGCCGTGGCATGAAGAACAGAATGTAAGCCACTTTGTAAAAAAAAAAATTATCAGCAAAATATTTCAGAAGTGGAGCAAAAACATCCTTTCTGTAGAGAGGTTTGTAGTGTTTTTATTTACCATTTAAAGGGACTGTGAAGAGTTTCTAAGTAATTACAAAAAAGTCTCGCTTTTAGATATATGCCTGATCGAAATACACACTTTAAGATGAGTTTTATAGCATCAAAATAGGTTATCTATAAATGCTATTCCTTAGCCTTCTGGTTGGGTCGGACAGAGCTGGACTGGCCTGGATACTCAACTTCAGGAACAAGACAATTAAAACTAGAGCAAATTTATGTTATTCAGACACATCTTAGAGCATTGGGCTTACGTAGCGATATATAACCGGCTACAATACTACGATTCTAAGTTTTCCAAAAATTGCTTGTTGTCACACATCAAAAACTACCACTACCTAACTAGAAAGAGATACATTACCTCTTCGCTTTGCATCCTGTAAGTTGTTGAAAAAAGAAGTTGTAAAGCAATGCAGAGTTCTGAGGTAGCTGCTTTCATTAGCATCACAACAAACGCACGCTTTGGCTTGTGGTGCGTTCCAGTTGTTTTCTGAAGTAGGAATTTCTGGGTTCCGAGTAGGAAACTAAAACTGGAATGTCCCCCTAGTCAGAATTTCCTACTGGGAACTCGGTGAAACCTCGCCACCCCCGAGTTGACAATCGAAGATGGATGCCCCCAGTGTGAACAGTTATTTAGCTCCTGTAATAATCAATTTATTTGCACTTTCGACTGGGGTGTGTCGCTCTAGATCAGCTGTATACATCGTATTGTTAGACTTACATTTATGAGAATGCTGCCATAGTGATAATCACATTCTTCATACAACAACGCAGGGCGTGCTAACAACAGCTAACAATAGCCTGGTAGATCGGCATGTTTTTTTCCGACTCCAACTGGAACGCTGATAAGTCGGAGATGATGTCACTCTCAGTTCCGAGGTTACTGGAACGCAGCATTACAACAGTCGCCGCGCGAGCTCATGGGTAGCAGAGTCTTTATGTCGGCGGAAACAGATCCTCCTCACAGTCCCTTTAATAAAGATCTGATAAAGATACTGCTGAGGCTGTTAGCATCTGTGCTAACCTCTGTACATGCAGACACTTTCTGCTCTATCTCCCACCTCTTCCTGTTTTTATTTTGATTCTCATCAGTGATGTCACAGGAGCAAGAGAATTAAAAAGTCACTGCTCCTTTTTTGGATGTTGGATGTTTTAGGTATCCTTACCAGAAAACTTTGAGAACACGAAAGTACTTTTCACAAATATTAATGATTACTGTCACTGTCAATGTGGGCTTGACATCCTCTTTGACAAAAACAAAGAGGTCAGTCTGAAGCTGAATCCAATTACAGGAGTGAAGATGATTTCTATAAAGCTGCAGGAACGTTGTGGTTGTTGGACAAAATCATAAGGATCAGGGACATGTGCTTTAATTGTTTCAACTTGAAAATCACAATGTCTTAAAAGAACTGCTTGAAGTTGAATTGAATTTTCAAGCCACTTTAGATGTAAGAGTATTTGTTCTGTTAGAGAAGTCAGCTGGTCCCTTTGGCTGCACACATGCTCATACACTCTGTCCACAGTCCTTAAAAACAGAGAGGACAGAGACATTTCTCTTCCCTGTGGTTGTAGGGCAAAGATTGGAAAGTAAAACAGTTCATTTAACAACAATGATGAGTATGAAACATGTTTGAGACTACCGCCCTCATGTGTGCCCTCAAGTCCTGAAAGTGCACTTTGCTGACCATCTGGAAAGAATTTTCCAGTTTCTTTTCACACTGCTGTGGAGAGTCAGCCCTGTAATCTTATAAAGAGACGCACGTCTTGTCTGCTCTTGTAATGGCCATGAATCATGAACTTTTCTTCACTCTGCTCCTCGTGAGTAACCTCTAATCTGTGCTCTGAACTGAACTAAACTCCTCACCCTCTCATCTGTAGCTTTATGGAAGAAAAGAGAGAGAGTGAAATTTGATGTCATTTGTCAGCGGTCGATAGCTGCATTTTGATGTACAGCCGCCTTTACATGAATTTCTTATATTAAACTCTCCACTTGTATTTGAAAAGTAATTTCTCCTCTAAACGTTCCCCTTTCACATGAAGTCAGCTTCAGATCTCCTGGCTAACAACCATTCTGTTCCCTCCACTGCTCAGCTGCTAGAAACATTTCAACACTACAGGTGATTCCAGGTAACAGCCCAGAGCAAAGTGCGTTCTGATTGGCTCTTGTGGGAAGGCTGCAGGACGGTGCCCTTGGACAACGACACCAGAGCACTGAGGAACGCTCTGAGCTGCTTGGTGATATTTAATAGCACAAGGGCAGAACACAGAAAATGGGACAGGGCCAACAAAAATAAACTGAAGAAAATTATGTGTTTGTGTTAACTCAGAGCAGAGAATAACAAACCCACATTCAACTACCTTCTGCTCAGTTTCTGCTTGATTGATATAATTTCCAGAATGCTCTAGAGGTGCCTGTTTTCCACTGGAGACGCCCCCCTCTTCAGTTTCAGAGCTCTTCTGAGCAGTCTTTAATCTTACCAAATCACTCCATTTACCTGAACTGTACATCAGGCTGTGTAAAACTGCTTTGTGCATCTTATTTTATTTTATCTACTGAAAAATAACCTTGAAAACAGACAAGAAAATTTATAAAAGAAACTTGAATGACTGAGTTATTCACGGACGGGCATCATGCTCACTCAGAGATTACCAGCCTATGGTGTTAGATACGATTCCTCTCTGTAAACCCAGCATCAAAAAGGTTGATACTGGGTTTTAATGAAAGAAAAAAAGGAAACACACATCAGGATGACATAATAAAGATACTGACCCTGCAAACAAAACACTCGGGGTGCCAGAGGCTGCTCAGCGCTGAGATGTAGTTCTCCAAAATGGCTCTGGCACAGCCGCCACATTTCGGTGCAAACATGTCGAAGTAGTCTTTCCTGCAGTAAGCCTTCCCGTCCTTTTCATGAAAACCTGAGGAGGGATAACAACAGGATTATTTGATAGGAAATGAAACAGAAAATGTTTGTGGTGCTGTAAATGTATTTATGTTGATAACGTTTTACCTTCTGGGCCAAAGAACGATCCACACTGAGCACAGAAGAAGTGCTCAGGGTGCCAGGTCCTGTCCAACGCCGTCACGACTTTCTAAACACACATCATGGGTGATCAGCAGAGTGGAATCAACAAACACATGAAGACGTGTGTGTGTGTGTGTGTGTGGGCAGCAGGGACTCACATCCAGGATGGGCCCGTTGCAGTAGTAGCACCTTGGAGAGAACAGGTTGTGGTAATCTTTCTCACAGTATGGCTGACCTTCACGCTCAAAGAAGTTTCTGGAGCCAATCTCCTCCTGACAGTGCGTGCACACAAAGTGTTCGGGGTGCCACGTGCGGCCCATGGCTGTCACAACCTACACAGAAAGATGAGAGGAAAAACTTAAACTTCTAAAGTGTTTTTTCCAGAGCATATACAGTAACTGGTTCTAAGCGGTGATTAAACTGCCACCTGACTGTGTTTGGCTGTCTGGACAGTTAAATCAGAGATGGGACCTTTGGAAGGGCCACACTATTTTATTATTCTCAGTTTCAGAGAGCCAAATAATTATGAATTAACTGATACCATCAAGAAGACTAGCAAACATGCCAGTTACTTAAAAATTAATAAATATCTCAACCAAACACTTGAGAGCCAAACGAATGAGCTAAACAAAGGGTGAATTTAAAACAAAAAAATAAATAAATAATATTGACTGTTTTTCTTGATAAATCAATTTATTTTAACTTCTATGTTTCCAGCAAGTCCAACTGGAAAAATAATGAAATCCTTGACAGAAGTAATTTGGCATTGAAATAAAATCTTACTAACTGGTAGTTATTTTAGTTCATTACACCTTTTTTCAACAATAGTATCAAAAATCCTTTACAGTCAACCTTTCAAAACCATTTCAGTCATAATTATTAATTAATTGTTAAAAAACACAGTCAAATAGATCCAGTTATCAAAGACTTTAACTGAAAATGTTACAGTTTTTCATGTTTTAATGCATTTTACCTGTGGTGTTGAACTGGCAAATCAGACTAAAATACATCAGGGCAGACTTTTTCATCTTTATGGTTTGCATTTTTTGGAAATTCAGCACCGACTGGACGGTCACACTGTGAGTGGGGGAGGGTCACACATGGGCCCTGGAACCTGCCAATCCCTGAGGCAGATGGTGTCTTTTTTAATACACCTGCATAGGTTTAGCCATAGGGCTGGGTTTTTCCAGCAACCTCACAATTAGATATGCATCACACACACAGGCCAATGTTAATGGATATCGTGCTTTATTTTTTTTGTAAAAACAAAAACAAGAGGGACAAGGGTCAGCCTAACTGTCAGGTTGTCAGAGATCTTAGGATTAATTTAAAATTTGGGGCCTAGAAGTTTTGTGTCTACAACCTATTAAACAGAACATGACATTTACAAAGTGTGTTTCACAACTGCTGTGACAGCATTTATGGCAGAACCAATTCTGTAACATCATGGATGTATTATAAGAACTGGATAGCGTGGCTCCGCCTTCTACCATTCATTGTGAAGCTGCCGTAAACCGCGGTTATTTTTAAACTCTAATAACTGAAGAAAAGAAACTTTTCAGAAAAAAGAGGACTTGGAAAAAACGCCGCCCAATAATACTTTCATATCACCACAGCATACGGATGGGAGAAATATTTCTGCGAGGTGTATTAATTTTTTTTAAGTTTCACTACGGCCCATTCAGATGAATGGGGGAGACGGAGATTTGACCTATACTGCAGCCAGTCACCAGGGGGAGCAGTTTCTGTGGCGGCTTCAATTCAAGCCCAGCGACATGAGGTCCATGTTTTTTACAGTCTATGTGTAACATCTATACTGATACACATATCAGCAGGTAGCAAGTGACTATTGATAACAACATCCACATTTTCAGCACAGGCCTATTTAGGTGGGGCAAAGCAATTCAATCCTTTTATGAATCACATGATAAAAGCTCTTTGTGATCATCAGCAAACCCATACACATGCAACCCAAGGGGAGAAAAATCATGCAGTTTTTATTCTTGATATTTTTCTGGAGCTGTTTACAATCTAAAACTGCATCCTCTTAGCCTTCAGTGCAGCTGGATCAGCTTGACTCAATGTCTGTAAAAAGGCAGATCTATCTTGCTAAGCTTTAATCTTGACCTCTGTGAGCAGCACAAAGCAGGACGACCTAATCAACATCCTATTTTTGGCCCATTAACCAGAGATTAGCATAGAAGCTAACAGCTTCAGCATTATCAGAACTGGACCTGTTTTTTTACTAAACAAAAAACAAATAATGCTTCAAACTTTTCTACACAAAGATTATTTTCTTTCCACCTCAAACAAAGACTTTGTTTAACAAAGTGACTCACATTCTGTTCTTTACACCGGGGCAGCAGCATCCACCTGCTACAATATCTGATGTGCCAAGTCCCAAACGCTTCCTATGGGCTCTTTCCCACATAAACTAGTGAAATCCTTTAGACAGACCATCTGGTCCGTCATTTAAGTGTCCTCTCACCTGGCCTACGATGGGCTTACAGCAGGCTCCACACACTCCTTTAGCTACCGTCTGCACTCCCAGCTTGTTGAGGTCTGACTGCAGGCTGCCCAGCATGTTGTCCAGCTTGTTAACCTGAGTCGGAGGACCTCCAGGAACACCACCTTTCCCTTGGGCCATGATCTGAAGGTTTGGCATTAAGAGAAACAGTCAGAAGTATATAAAACAGAACATTGCTGTGTGTAAAACAAAAAAGTGAGTAGTTTTGAGAAAGCAAAACAAATGGAGGGGAAATAGACGTGACTCATGCCTGCATTGGAGGGAAGACTGGGTCATACTCGGTTTGGCAGCCTACAGACACCAGCACTTTGGGTGGAGCTGGTGCCACTGCCTCTGGAGGTGGAGGCTGGGTTGGGGTTTTGGGAATGGGAGGAGTGGGCTCTGGTTTGGGGGCAGGAGGTGCTTGAACTGGGGCAGGTGGAGGTGGTGCTTTGACTATCTGTCGGGGTGCATCAGGGACTGGTTGTTGGATGTACTTGCGCTGTGGAGGGGGTGAGGGAGGTGGAGGGAGGGGTGGGGGTGTTGGAACAGGAGGCTGCTTTACTGGGATGGGTTGCTTTGGTTCTTCTATGACAGGAGGGCGGCGGGGAGTGGGGGGAGAGGGAGGTGGGATCACCTTTCTGACCGGGACAGGTGACTCAGGGGGGATTATGATCTGAAGGAGAGAAGATGAAAAAGAAGGAAAACACAGAGAGGAGAAAGTGCTGAAACAGAGGGGGAATAAAGTGAAAAAACTAAATTAGGAGATACTCTTTGGCACACAACAGCCAACCTTCTCAACGTCACCGCTGCCCCCCTCAGGGCGGAAACGCTGAGGTTTGGATGTGACGACCACGCCCTCCGTCAGCCAGTCATCAGGCTGTTTACGCCGCCGCTCCGAGCGACCGATCCCGAACTTCCCCTGCAGCTCCTCGATGAGCCGGTCCTGAGATGTGTTCTTGTTCACAATGATGGGTCCCATCTTCCTGCGCAGGTGACCGTCTCGGTACATCGGGTGCACGTTTGGAGTCTCCTTGGTGCGTCTAATGACTGATTTTATCTGAGAGGGAAGGGTGAGCACTTTGGTTCATGTCCTTATGTAACAAAACGCAGCTGAAGCCGAAGAGCAGGCAAGTCAGACTAAAATGATCTGTAAACTTCCAACAGGGTGCAGGGTCAGTGGGCTCAAAGTCACGCTCGCATGCTTTTGTTAGATGCCTCCAAAACTCACTCCAAGATGCCCGTTCTGTTAAACCTCACAGTGCAGGCTGGGTTTGAGTCCTTCACACAAGAAAAAGCATCAGCTGTGCAGCTGTTACTGCAAATCACTGAGCTACTACATCCAGCAGATTCAATGCAGGATCTCTTTAAACATCAAAAAGAACACAAGGAAATTATACAAGTAAACATGTTTAAGTAAAACATTGATGTCTTACAAAAGTGGAACTTGGTTATATATAACACGTCTTTATAAGCTGACTTATTCATGTACTTGTCTGCATAAATAAGAAAGCTGGTCAGCTATCAGACAGGGTTAAATTTGATAAGTTAACAAATTTCTTTCTGCTTTTCATTGTTTTTTTAAATATTACATTTTCTCTCTTTTTGCTTCTCTATATGATTTTTTAAACATTTCTTATTTGCTACGCAAGCCTTTAGATTATTTAAATCAATTGCAAATTAAAAGGGAAAACTGTTTTTCTGTTTGGTTGTTTATGTCTGTCAAATACTTCTGTATTAATTCATGTCTTCAAATCTTAAATTGTAAGAAGTCTGATTGAACTGATTTGTTCTTAGAGTTGTATTAACGATATATAATGTTGTATTAATTAAAAAAAAATGAAAATATCAACATTGTTCTTTCTCAGTCTACATCAGGTTCTGTGAATAAAGAAATAAATGTCTGACTAAACACAATAATCATACAACTGTCCTGATTTAAAGTAATATAATTATTTTTTATCGCTTTGTGAGATATTATGATTTATTATATGATGAAACTCTAACAATGTATTCATTATCAAAGTATTACTACATTTTTAATTTCCAATAATGCAGAGCTTGAATCATTTTGCATCAGAAGCTATCCTGTGATTTGCAGCCCTTGTCTGGACAGTAACATCAGGCCCCTTGTTATTGTGTTATTGTGCAGGAGGCTCAGAGGGGCTACAATACGCACCATAAACTTTCTGAAGACAAAAACTGACCTGTGAGGCTCTCTGACTGAAAATACCCTTTTGCTGTATCATTTAAGTTGCCCTTCTTGAGTCTGTTTCCGTTCCTTGTGAAGCATTTTGTGAAATTTTTTGATACTTTACAAGTTAAGTATAATATGCAAACAATTAATAATAAATATCAATTAGCTCTTTGTAATTAAGAGTATTTATCTGCAAAAGACTTTTGAAATGATGTTGATCATAACCAACCAACATTTGGAACAAGAAAAGTTTAAAAGGAGCAATTTACTTGAAACTAATAACAACTTAACAGACTGCAGACTACTTTGCCCAAATTAAAGACATTAGGGTCAGAGAATAAATACCTGAAATATATTTGCTAACCTTTTACAAACACCACCCTCAGCTCTCTACTAATTTTCTTTCCTGTAAAGGAGAAAGAGACGTTATCTCCTGCAAATAAAAAAAAAAACAGAACTTAAAAGTATGCTTTTATTTTCATTAGTTAGATTTAACAAAGGAAACTGAATTGTTTTTTCTGTTTTTGTAATCATTTCAACTGGGTAATGTCAGATGAAAATTAAAGGCATTTGTTTCAAGAGTGTTTTTGTTTCAATGTTAACTTCATGATATTGAGGGTTAGTGATGCATATGACGATTAAAAGTCTTTAAAATATTTTTCCTTCAGTTTCAGGTCACTGGTTATTCTTGATCAGTGTGGAAATAAAAATCATTGTCATTATTATTTTAACACAGCTTGTCCTAAGGTTTATGACTGGGGCTCTTCACATGTTAGAAGTTCAATAGAATATTGATTTTTATTTTTTTTCCAATTCAACAGTCCTAATATTCAATTTATTGTAAAATCTATTTATTGCCTGAGCCAACAGCTGTGAACACAATTGACTGTTGTGGATTTACATGAAAGGCAAAGGAGATGGTGTTAAATTTTATACTACAAATCCTACTGTTTTCCTTATTTCATAACTTTAAATTGTTTCATAAGATTTATTAAAACACTGACAGTTTCTCTGGAAGCAGCAGCAAGCTGAAACCCTTAGTGTCATTAGCACGTGCAAAAAAATCAAGAGCAAAACAAGTTCTTGTCAAGCAGGAGCTGCGATGCATACGTGTCCAGACGCAGACACCCGGTCTATATTAGGAGCCTGTAACAGGGGCAGGTCCAGGGCCACGTCAGGGGTCCCAGGGCATGAGGACGGGGTCATGGACTCATCCATCCAGCTGGCCTCTGTCAGCGGGGTCATGCTGCCATCAGTGTACGGCCTCTCGGTGTACGGCGTCATGGTGCCGTCGAATCCATCATGGAGTGACATGGACAGCTCCTCGTCCGCCCAGTCCAGGTCTCCATTCCCGTCTGTCCCTCCGTCCACAGAGCCGTCTGTGATGGTGTTGGTGGCGCTGTGGAAGGTGTCGGGCTGCACGCTGTTTCTGTCCATGGGCAGGACGAGCTCCTCCTGCACCTCCTGCATGGTGCTGCCCAGACACGGAGCCTCGGTCTTCAGCTGCACCTCCTCCATGTGGTTTTGGGTAAAACTCATGGCCAGCAGCTTGTCCAGAGCCTCGTCCAGGGACGGCTCCGCGGCAGGAGGGGGCTGAGGAGCATAGAGCGGGGCTGGAGGTGCAGACCCCACCAGCTGCGGGGAGGGGACCATGACTGGAGAGGCGGAGAATGGTGAGGAGGTTTTTGGGGAAGAAGAAGGTGGAGATAGAGAGGCAGCAGCAGGGAGGGGGGAGGGGGTCTTTGGAGCACAGAAAGGTGGGGTGAGGTTTTTCACAGGATTTGGGACGGAGTAAGTCATGTCGAGCTCTTGAAAAGATGGAGACCCTTTGTTTTCAGGAGCAAAGGACATTTGAGGAAAAGCATTTAAGGGTGAGACTCGCTCCACCGATGGACTGGGGGATTTGGAGGACTTGTGGTCCAGGACGGTGTTAACTGAGGTGGATGAGGGGGTTGTAGTTGTGTTGGAAGGACTCGGGCTGTTTCTCATCAGGTTGGAGTTAGAGGAAGCAGACTGGGCCAGAATGAGCAGAGACTTGGTTTGAGAGGCCAGCAGGGTGGCAGAGATGTCTACCACAGAGTCCAGGTCGGGCTCACTGGCTGCAGACAGCGAGGACACGGGGCTGTGAGGAGGGGGGCGGTTCAGGTGGGACATCAACGCACCACCCTCTCCTCCTTCCTCATCTATGTGCAGCTCTAGGCCGGCAGGAAGAGAATAGGCAGGAGAGGCACAGGCAGACGGGTGGGACAGAGGAAAGGAGGGAGAAGCCAGCGGAGGATGAGGAGAGACAGGTCCAGCAGGGTCCATTAGAGAGCCCAAAGAGGTGGGCTACAAGAGGACAGGGGAGCAAAAAGCATGAAAAGAAGAAGAGGACACAGAAGTTATCAAGAAAATGACAGAGTGAAGATCATGTTTGGTTGGGGAAGCGAGGCCTTTCTGCCACTCTGTACCTTAAAGTCAGATAAAGAGGCCATGAGCTCGTCCAGCTCTCTCGTGGCACATGAGGCCGACATCCTGGCCTGCTGAGAGGCCGAGTCCAAGTCACTGTGATGAGAGGAGGGTCTGGAAGAGGGAACGAGCATTTATTACATGAAGAAAAAAGATCAGTGTTGCTTCTAAATGGATTTAAACTACTTGTTCAGGAATATCCAGAGTAACATATCCACAGTAAATAAACCAGTTGGCCACTTTTTATATTTCAAGTAATGAATTTCTCCCTATTTATTTTTTTTTGGATGCACATTTTTTTCTGAATCAAAAAGAAGTCAGAGAAAGTTTTTTTTCCCACTCTGGCAGAAATATATCTCCAGGTTGCTTATAGCCAGCTTTAACCTTGTCTGACTGCACCAAAATGTGTGATAACAGACCCTTATCTTATGAAACATTGCTTGAGCCACTTAATTGTTTTCGTAATATATGATTAAACCTCAGCGTACCATTGCAATAAATTAATTACAAAGGCTTACATCACACAATAAAACCACAGTTAACTGCACAGGCTTGACCATCTGCAAATACAGTCTCTCATCTAGGCAACAGCCCAAACAAAGTGACTGAGGAAGGAAAGTACTAACGGCTGCGACCTGCGGGAAAGCGGGGCTAGAAATCCAGCCCCACCTATGTCACCTACGTCACAAGTCCAGCCCCGCCCACATCCAAACTGGTTAGGGTTAGGGGAAGGGTTAGGGTTGGGGGTGGGGATACGGTAACCCTAACCCTATATTTGGAATTGTTGGGCGGGGCTGGACCTTTGTGGACAGGGCTGGACGGCAAGCCCCGCCTTCCCGCAGGCCGCAGCCATTACCCTCTCGAGGAAGGCATATCCTTATGAAAAAATAGGGATACACAATATTAGATTTTTGCCGATATCCAATATGCTGATATTTTTTAATTCATAACAGACATTTCTGGTCAAAAGCAAAGTCTCTGTACTTAAAAATGGAGTTGTTTTTTTCTGTGTTAAAGTATATCTAAAAAAAAAAAGGAAAATGGCATTTAACTCTTGCAAAAATGAAATCCCTGATTTGAAATGCACCCATGCACTAATGAGAAGGTGCATCTATATTGTACAGTTGCGTAATTTGCCGATATATACACATATATATATATACATATATATATATATATATATACAGTCATGGAAAAAATTATTAGACTACCCTTGTTTTCTTCAATTTCTTGTTAATTTTAATGCCTGGCTCAACTAAAGGTACATTTGTTTGGACAATTATAATGATAACAACAAAATAGCTCATGAGAGTTTAATTTAAGAACTAAGAACTATTCATTTTCCATGGTTTTCTTGATAATAACCAAAATTACTTAAATTCTTACATCAATAGCTATGGCATTGTACCGCCAAAAACACTTCTTTTAAGCATTCCATGTTTTCTTTTCTGTTTGCTTTAAACACATGATACACACAAGAGTTAATACTTGATTGCATAACCATTGTTTTTGATGACTGCAGCCATGCGTCTTGGCATGCTCTCCACCAGCTTCTGACATTGTTCTGCTGTCACAGCAGCCCATTCCTGTTGGACAAATTCAAACAAATTTTCTTTGTTTTTGGGCTTGTGGTTCTCCATTTTGAGTTTGATGATTTTCCACAGGTTTTCAATTGGATTAAGATCTGGTGATTGAGCAGGCCAAGGCATGGTGCTTGAATGTTGTGGTTCTCCATCCAGGCTTTAACTGACCTTGCCGTGTGGCAAGGGGCATTGTCTTGTTGGAAAATCCAGTCATTGAGGCAGGAAAGAGTTTTCCAGCTGATGGAAGAAGACTGTTTTCAAGGGTAGTCCTGTACATGACCTGGTTCATTCAGCCTTCACACAATTGCATTTGCCCTGTTCCACTCAGACTGAAACAACCCCAGATCATGACTGATCCACCCCCATGTTTTACTGTAGGGGCAAGACAGTCTGGGTTGTAAGCTTCTCCAGGCTTCCTCCTAACCAGTAAGTTGGCTGGAGTGGCATCAATTCAAAACTGGATTCATCACTGAAGAGAACCTTAGCCCAATCATCAACAGTCCAATCCTTGTGGTCTCGAGCAAAGAGTAACCGGGCCTTCCTCTGCCTTTCATTGATGAAGGGCTTCTTGCGTGCTCTGTGTGACTTTCAAACCAGCTTCAACAAGTCGGTTTCGAAATGTCCTTGCTGAACAAGTCACATTTCTCGACAGTGCCCACTCATTTTTAAGGTCCCTGGAGGTCTGGCGACGATTCCTGACACAGGAACGGATGAGTGCACGGTCATCTCGTGGGGTAGAAAGACGTTTCCTGCCACGGCCAGGTAGCAATTTGGTAGTGCCATGTTGTGCTTGTTTTTTGTTGTTGTAATGAACGGCTGTCTTGGAGATCTTCAGTTTTTTCGCTACCTGTCTCTCACTCATGCCAATTTCCAGCAGTGCCAAGATGGCTGCCTTTGTGGCTTCACATAATTCTTTTGTTTTAGGCATTATGTGAGAGCTGACAACTTCTGAGTTGTGCTACGGCTTGAATGTAAGCAGGAAACCACTCTAGGCCTTTGCATGTGCAGTGCTGCTTGTGACATGAACTGGCCTCTTATATACCCTGGGAATCAATTAAGCTTAAGAATGTCAAATAGGACATAAAGTATTATGTGACCAGCTGCATTTTTTGTTGTGTTCATTGTATTATACGTTTAGTGGTACCAGATATTAGAATGAACAAGAAATTGAAGAAAACAAGGGTGGTCTAATAATTTTTTCCATGACTGTATATATATATATATATATATATATATATATATATATATATATATATATATATATATATATATATACATATATATATATATAAACTAGGGGTGTGCAATATGATGAAATGAAGTCGTTAAGGATTATAACGATTTTATATCGTCATAAAGCAGAAAGATCATCAGATCGTCTGTGTGGGCACAGAGACTTTGACACGCACCCGACTAGCCAATCGTAGCACATAAAGCGCAGTGCATGGTGGGATCTCCTGTTTGGTTATGCAGCGTGAAGCCATGGCGGAAAGAAAAAAGGAGATAAAAGCTTGAAGATGTCTGAACAAAAATCTGTTCTAAAGCAGCTGTATTATTCACTCAGATTATAGACATTGCAGTTAGATAACATTTGTTTTGAATTGTTGCACTGTAAGAGATAATGTTGATATTGTTGTTCATTACCTTTTATGTTTACATTTATTGCACATTTTTACAAAAACTGCACTATTTAAATTAAAACCTGTTCAGAAAGTTTCTTTGGCTTTAATTGTCCGTTTTTTTCTTTTAGGGTTTTACATGTTTTCTACGTTAAACATAGGGAAATAATGGTCAAACATGCAAATTAGTCTAGAAAAATCGAAGTAAAAAAGAATCGTGATTAAATTGTGATCGTATTTTTAAAAAATCATGATATGATATTTTTGCCATATCACTCACCCCTAATATATACATATACTGATACCGATACTAAAGCGATACTGTGCATCCTTATAAAAAATATATCTGCCAATATAATCATCTGTGGCCTGAGGAGGGCTATGAAACCACAAAACATCCACAAATCCCCTAAATCCTCCCTCCTGTGTCATGTGTATGTCTTTGTCTATCTTAACCTATGCTGGTGTGTGTGTGCTGAAGGTGTATTTGAAATTGTTTGAGCTTGTTTATGGGGGATGAGTCTATAAATGTTAGTGTTGACATGGGACAAATGTTGCTCATGTGATCAGCTATATGTAATGGAATGATTAGAGCGGATGACCAAGGTAAACATAACCTGACACACCAGGCAGACAGTCCCATATCTATCATGCAGGATATATTTCCAAAGTCTATCTGGTCAGAATCCATAGAAAGTTTTCAGGTTGAGCAGAACCTTTCAAAAACATATCTGGAGCATGACCAGATGGTTCTTTTGCCAATCCTTTTCATGACAGGCTCTGCAGATGATGTAGTGGGTGGCTGCTACTGCCCTAGAGTAAAGATCCAGAAAATATCTTTTCCTCTGAAAAATAATTTCAAGAGATTTTCTTTGCCCTTCATTGAATGAAGAAATGCTGTCAAGGTTTGAAACAAATGCTCCTAAGCAGGCAGCATCTTTTAAAATCTTTGTATGAGTAGGCATTCTTTGTAGGCTTGCAAATAGTTTCTCACTGTCATCACCCAAACCCCCAGACAGACCATTCAATATATTTCACCAGTCCATCTGGGGAAGAGCCCATAGGTCTCTGAGGAGGGCAGAGCCTTTTAAGAGCATTTCCTGCAGTTAATCAGATAACATAGAAGGTGGGCGCTGAACGTGAGAAAACTCTGTAGAACCAACGCCCGCCAAAACATGTCATGACCAAAAACATCCTTTCTATAGAGAAGTTTGTCGTGTTATTTGTTTTCGTTTAGTAAAGATATGTGGTCCAGACCCGATAAAACAGCTGCTGCAGCTGTTAGCATCTATGCTAATCTCTGTCCGAGCAGTCACTTCCTGTCCGTCTCTCGCTCCTATCTCCTGCCTTTTCCTGATCTAAAGGATGCTGATTGGTCCGTCTTGCTTTGGGCTGCTCACAATAGTTGTAGATTGGGGTTTGGTACGATGGATCTGCCTGATTAAAGGGATTACATCAGGCAGATCCATCTGCACTGACAGGCCATCACCATGCTTGTAGCTTCTGCTTCTTTCTCTTGAAAGGACACAGTGCCTCTGCAGACTGAGCTCAATCATTCAAACTTGGAGCTTTAAAAGAAGCATAAGCCTGAACACAGACATGGAATCAGCTGGATCCAACTAATAGAGTCTATTAAAATACATTTTGATTGCTTACAAAACTACTATATTTATCAATAATCATTTTCAAGTTTCAAATAATTATGTTGAAACATGAGTTTACCTTTACACTCAAAAAAGTAAAATAGATGACTGAAAAGTTGATTATCAGAGGCTCCAACACATAGACTTTATCTGAGCATAACATAAAGTCACATATAGTAAATATATCTGATTATTTCCAGAGTCTGACCAGATGCACAATCATTTAATTAACACTCTTATCCCTGCTTAACAGACACACACTGACAGCTCTGGGAAACTGTCCTTTTATGTCTCTCCCATAAATGGTCTTGTTTTTTTTAGACCTCTCCTGTTTATTATAAACTTGGGCCATTTTTGTAAGAGCAGCTGTTATTTCATGGTATGATTTGGTAGTTCTATATTGGAGGTGTTGATGGTTTTGATTTGTGGCGTTACAGGTGGACAGGGAGAGAAGACAGAGCTGTTAAAAATGTAACATCAGGCCACAAAATCAGTGATACCTTCTAAATTATACTATTAAAACGGAATAGAAGGGGAAAAAAGTCACATCCTCACTGGAAACATTAACTCCCACTGTTGCACTGCCTAAATTCATCACCTAAATTTAAGGCCTTAAACCTTCCTGTGGCTAAAACTGACAACGTGAGAAAAGAGGGTGCTGTAAAACATCTGTTAAACAAAAACTGTTTTTGAAACTGGAAAATAAGACACACCTTATGAAAAACAACAGCATGTGATTATCTGTCTTCACTGTCAGCATATATGTTATCTACTGTAAATGCGTAGCCTTTCCAATTTGTTACTCGATGCAAGATCACGGTTTATCTACCAGCTTCAGTAAACAGTTATGAAGTCCAAACTGCTGATGTAATTCAAGTCCAACTAAGAGACGCACCACTGCTTCAGATATGTGTACCTGGGTGAGGGGACTGAGCCCTCCAGCTCATCCAGCAGACTCTCCACAGTCGGTCTGGTGTCCTCGGTCCGTGTCCCGTTTCTTTTGGGTTTCTCCTGAGGTGGGGGGCTCACCATGATGTCTGGGGCACTGCCGTTCTCATAGTGGGTGATGCTGCAGGAGGGTAAGGGAGGAGCCGTCTCCTCTGTGGACACGGACAAAAGCAGTTAAAACAGCTGAGCAAAGACTCAGCTCATGGTTAAGGTTTTAAAAAGTACCTGTGGTGGGGAATGACGGGGAGCTCTGCTGCACTGCGTTGAGCTCCAGCAGCAGCCTGTCGAGCTCTGACAGGTTACTGCCCAGAGCAGAGGTCATGGCTGCTGTAGACGAGTCTGATGATTTCTGCTTGTTTGGAAAACTGAGGAGGGCACAGGAATAGACAGTTGCTTTAGTAACCTGAGCTGAAGAAAGAGACATTACCTTCTTTGAAACATTAGCTAGCTTTTTTAGGCTACCTGTAGACGTGGTCCTCTTCAATATGAGACAGCGGTGAGCTGCTGCTGTCCCTTGACCACGAACTCTTCTGAGCTGAACCTAAAGACTGTCGAGGAACATCTGTCAGAAGCACTGAAAAATATTCTGCTAATCATTTCAGTCCCTCATTCAATAGTAAATACTTAACATGCAAGTTAACGCTAATTTCAAGTGGCCTCATGTTTAAACTGTTATGACGACGTAACAGAAAACAGCAACAGAAACCTCACATGATTGCAGTTGCTTTGTCGTCTGTTCATTATGTATCTTCTACACCTCTGACATGGTTTATTATTATTTTTCTACCTGCACATACCTGCTGAGAGGAGTGGATGGAGTCAGGCTGATCTAACAGAGACCCGTTCAGAGCCTCAGCTGAAGGAGGAGGGGGAACCGGTGGAGGGACCGATACATCCTGGTAGGAATGTCCTCCGGTGGGGATGGAGTAGGGAGTCTCGTCGGACAGAAAAACAGGGCGCTTTGAGATGTGGGATGTAGTGGATTCTAAGTCCGCCAGCAACGCATCTGAAAAATTAAAAGAATCACAACACATTACAAAATGTTGGACAAATAAAGAGTGCTTTATACTTTTAATTTAATTTTTAAAAAGCAATATGTGCCACAAAATGCCTCCAAGACATCATGTCATAGCCTCATGGCATGTTAGCCCTAAATTTAATACCATACTGCAGAGAAGAGAGACATAGACTTATTCTTTTATTAACCTTCACAAGTAAAATGACTATTGAGCTGGCAATATGCAACTGTTGAATTAGAGCTGCAACAAATAACTACAGTCAGGTCAATGGAAATATATTTAAAAAACATGGTACAGATGTTAATTGTTACAGTTGGTAAACTAAGCAAACAGTTTTTCTTATTGTACGTATAAAATGTGCAATAAGTTAACAGTTTAGGTTATTTAAATCTATTTAAAAGTAGGAATCAGTTTTATCATTATCTTTTTTTCTGTAACCCCTA
The DNA here is from genome assembly GCA_036419115.1 of Scarus forsteni. Lineage (NCBI taxonomy): Eukaryota > Metazoa > Chordata > Actinopteri > Labriformes > Labridae > Scarus > Scarus forsteni. Next base: position 51,932,507 of record JAZDUH010000066.1, on the reverse strand, counting down.
TTTCTGAGAAATCATATCAGGATACTTAAAATAAGATGCAGCGATAGCTAAAATCAGGGGCAATACCACTCTTTGGTCTCACTTATTCTTGTCTTTTCTTTTCTGGGTCTTATTTTTCACTAGGCTTTGTGAAAAAATATTTTGAACTGCATGTCTGTCTTTGTATTAGTTTCGCTAAGCTCTCATGCTGACAGTCTAAATCAAAGAGAATTTATATGATATCACCTTATTTGAAATTTCCCTTCTGGGATTAATAAAGTATTTTTCATTCATTTCATTTATTTAAGTTAGATAAAATGAATTTGAACTCTTCACAAGAGAGACTACTTGTGTTTACAACAGAAAATCATGTAACTTCAGTACAAATAATTCAAAATGTACAAAGAAAGTCTTGTTTTATTGTTCGTTTCTTCTTGCCTTAATATTTCCTTTTCTTTTTCTTCATAATTGTATTGATTAAAATTAGACCCTGATCTCAATGCAAAATATCTGGTTTAATAACAGTTAAATAACCTAAAATAAAATAAAAAATGTACATATTGGAAGAAGTATACCAAACCAAAACTTTATGTGTTTTAATTAAAGGAACTCTGGGAATACACAGTGAATGTGGGATATAAAGTTTATTTCCATCTGAAAAGAAATGCATACAGTCCTGTGTCCAGGGCCCCTTCCTATATCATCAGCTGTAAGACTTTTGAATATATTTTAATGGTGAAATAGAGAAAAGAAGAAACTGCATGCATATGGATGGAGAACTGTTTTTTTGCTGCCATCATTCATTTTGAAGTGTTTCTGAAGCATCCATTAAAAATCCCAGCATAGATAAACATTATGATTGACTGTGCAGCTGGTTAGCTTTGTCTAAAGATTATTAATAACAATAAAAGGATTTCCCAAAATGTCAATTAAACATGGAGAACCTAACTGGACAGATTTACTTTCTAAACCAAAGCCATCAAAACACTGCTATGAAATCTATACTGCAAATATTAGACTGATGCAACAAAACAGATTCACATCCACTTCTGATATCCCACAGGTTCATGCTACAAACCTGCCCACTCACCTACGTCAGTCAACAGAGCATTGATGGCTTTAGGTGTTGCAACCAGCACAGAAGGCTGCAGAGGGAATATAGGATTGGCTAGTATTGACCACTGCAGCTCAGGTTTTTGTATTACAATCTGTACATGACAACATGTTTACATTCACTAAAACCTCCAGGAGACTGAGAATGAATGTATCCTTTAAGTTTGAGACATGTTTGGACCCTTACAGAGTACTCAAGACTTAATTAAAATCACTGAAAATGGCACTGACTTTGCCAGAAGTGACTTGAAGTATGTTTACATACAGTGACATTGGAGAATCATTTTCTTTACATCACTGTCAAGATGAAAATCTACATACATAGTACAGGGCCAGTTGTATATCATATTTAGTGTGTTTGAATCAACAGTTCTGCTGGTTAAGACGTCAGGAACAGGACGCTCTTCTTCATCAAAACACTGGTAATCAATAAGCTTACACTAGCTTGTAGGGAAAGTGTTTAAAAATGGGTAAAACCTTTCAAAAGCATATCCAGCAGTTGACTGGTTGATTGTTCTGTCAATCACATTCAACAGATGTTGGGTATCTGTTTTATCGGGTAACAGTATTGCCAGAACCAATACCAAAATTTCTTTGAATGAATGAATGAATGAATATTTATTTTGAAAATGTAAAAGAAAATAATAATTTCATATTTTTCAGAAAAAGCAAAAAAAAAAAAAAAAAAAAAAATCAGTACAATGAAATTCAGCAGTTCAGCAAACAATCCAAAATCAAATACAGACAAACTGTGAAATTCACAGTTTAACTACTTTTACATTTCAAGAGGGAGTGGAATGAAGTAAAGCATATTTTCAAGAGCACAAAGCCTCCACTTGATTAAAATGGGCTCTTTACTTCCACTGTAACAGTCTATCGTGTAAGAAACTGATTTTTAGCAAAATATACAGAATTTTATTCTTATTATACATTTGATTTATAAAAGTTGACATCCAGAGATGATGCAGCAAACCATTATGTTAGGGGTACAAGATATACAAGTTTATTGTATACTTTGCAGCACAGTACTGTATTAATATTAAAGTGCAATAGCATAATATTCATGGGTCAGTAAATAATACAAATGTAGGACTTTATTTCTGTTTTAGTGAATCCTTCAGCCACCAGCTGGCAGCAAACATTCAGCTATACGACTTTTCCTGCATAACATATCACCAGATTCTTGCCAATATACATCCCTAAGTATGGTCATTTGTACAGTATAAGGGATATACATCATGTATGGTCAGCATATGGGCAGTAAATAAAACAGTGGACAAAAGGTTCCCCTGCTGTGACACCTGACCGGGACAATGACAGCAGACAATAGTTAAAGTAGTGAACTGTTGTCTGCTGTTGCTGATTCAGTCAGCTGATGCTGTGTTCACTCTACTGATAAACCAGCCAACATTTGATATGCTTCACTTGTCAAAACTGCCTCCCGGTTCTGAGCAATCTAAGAAAATAGCACAATCTATCACTAACTTCATATGCAAAGACTCCAGGCCTCCCCATTCTGTGGAAAACAGGGGCTTTTTTATATGCTGGCTGCTTTTCCTCAAGTATTAATTTAACAACAGCAACACTAAAGCTCTTCAGAGCAGTAGAAGCTTAAAGCTTCAGCAGAGGCTGAGCACAGCAGAGCAAGATGCATCACCTGGCTACACGTGGACATCAGCCTGTGAGTTATATTAAATAAAACTGATGTAACATGATGATGATGTGTTTTTATTAAATATGTAGAATTCTGTTTTTTTTTCTTTTTGGGTGTAAATGCAAACAACAAAGGGTTAAAAATATCACAATGCTAAGTATCTCAATAGTTGGAATAGTGTTAAATATTAAGTATTGCAATAAAACAGAACTGGGACTCCAGTGTTTCAATAATATTATACTGTAGGGCCACTGCAGACCCCACCCCTAATTGTTAGCAGTTCTGTTGACTTCTCTACTGTCTTCGGTAGATATGAGTGCTGCTTGCCTGCTGGGGGAGCACTCCATAAGCATGTGGCGTCGTGTAAGAAGCAGTCAGTAGAATAATACCAATGTTAGTCTATATATTTGTGCATCCCTGCAGAGCACAGATTCATAACAATACTGACCTTGGAGGGTCTGTCAGCATCAGCGAAAGCTCAACATAAGAAGCAAAATCAACAATGGGATGTTAACAAAATGTTTTAAACATCTCCTCTAAATAACAACTTTTATCAACCTCGACACAGTAAATCCATGTGTCATCTAAGCAAATACGCCCATCAGAGACTAACTCCTGAGCTTCTTTTGCGAGTTATTTCCACCTACAGACGTGGTCAGGCTGGAGACCAATGAATTCTTCTCTGGGGTTACTGGGTGCTCTAAGGCGACTCCTGACTGTGGTGTCAGGCTGTAAACAGACAATGGCAGAGAGTCAGTCTCTCGTTCCAGCCTGTCCCCAAAAAAAGCTCTCCTCTTACTGCAGATCATCCAACAGTGAGCTTAGACCACGTGTTCGTCACAGTACATCATTCTGAGCCCATCTTCATGCCTTAGCCCATCAGGCCTTCATGAGATATCTCTGTGAAATCCCCAACATACTTTTTCCATCAGTATGCACTATAAATACAACCCCGCTGACAATAAGAGATACCTCTCTGTGAGCTCAATCCATCATTTCAGTGTCTTATACCTGGAGGTGTAATGCACGTTTGTCTTTAACTACTCGAGCCTCTGTTTAATGGGAACAAGTGTGAACTTAACAACAGGACAAAGACGCAGACTCACAAAGTGACTTGGAATCCTGTCCGTGGTTGAGGGGGGTCCAGTGTTACCCAGCTGAGTGTTTGCTGGAACGCAGGAACAAAATAGATTCTTACATCACACAATCCATCTATCCTCAGCCGGTCCAGAATAGACCGCATACTGTTACACTACAGGGGGCTGGAAACAGTTACCGCCTGTTTCAAGGAATCACTTAAAGTTTTACACATGATTAAAGCACAGAAGAAGCTGAAAAATCTGCCCGTCAAACACCTTAAGAGCTAAAATCTCTGTGTGTACAAAGTGACAATTATGTCTTTGCTTGAGGTTTCTACATGTGAAAAGGTGGTTATAACTTTGCTTAATGTTTCTTGAATGTTCAGGCTCTGTGAACCACATTACAAAGCAGAGTTAAATAATATTGGAAAATGTGTCACAGTCATATCTTCTCAGTCTGATATCTACTGACAGCTTTCTGACACATTAGCTTCACTGGCCGGAGGGCCAAAAGAGAGTGGGCTCGCATCGATTAATGTGTGGAGCAGAACAGAAGTGAAGCAGCAGACATTGGCTCTAGTATTTTTTCTCTACAAGACAACACATCTTTAAATCCCAAAAAGCCTCAGAAAATAAAGAAACTAAAGTTAAATGTAAGTTCTTACATTGCACCCAGGACTTTAATTGACTCTCTAAAAACAGCAAAGTTTCCACTAGAAAATATTGAGAATCCTTTCCTCTTTATCATCACTGGTGAGTAATCAGCTCAGAACAGCTTGTTGATTTTATTTCTGAAAAGTATCATGATTAATATCAGCCGCCAGTCCATATGGTGCAGTGATAATTCAACTTGATTACAGCGGAGCATCTATCTTCTCTGAGATTGGGCTCTGTATAAATATTTGTCAGGCTAGCCTACTCATTGGTTGGTGCATCCAAATAAAAATAACTTAAAAAAAAATACCTGGATATAACAACCAAAAGTCAACATCTCCAAAGTGTAAAGCAGAGGGAGGCATGTCTTGCTTCTTTCATCCATAGATATTAGCCACATGCTGCTAATAAATCCTAAAATACTTTCAAAAAAACTAAATTTCCAACAATTATCCTGAAGGTAGAGCGCATATATCAGGCTTGATTATATAAATGCTTCAAGATAGAGTAAGAGTGCATTAAATGTCCACATGCTGAGAGAGAAAGCAGTACCTGCTTATTCTTGTTTTGTTATGATTATTCAGACTTTTGGCATGACAACTTTTGTAAAAGCAGACACTAATAACAATTAAAACGGTATTCATTTTTCATGTCCACAAAAAAATATTAAGACCTAGAACAGGGGCTCATACAACAGTTTTACCTTGGTAACTGCAGGTGTAGGCCCTCTTAACACACATAAGCCATTGCTAAATCATTTGATACGAACAAATGTCAGTGTTTGTTTCTTTGTTGTCCTTCATCAATTTCTTAATGGCATCAGGCATATTAAACTGCTCACTAATAGAAGCAGCAAATTGGGAAAAACTGCTTTTATGACCAAATGTGAGGTAAAATGTTGAAATACTTGTGCTGAAATGTGTGTTTAAGAAACATTGTTGATATCAGCCCAATTTATGAAAGTGATATTTGTTCATCACTTATCAGGAAATGCTACTTTATGTTATGGATTTTGAGATGACAAAGGTTATGAATCAGAACTATTTAATAAAATCCCATGGGTGTTTGGTTGACTGATTGTGTCTAAATCTGTTAATTTATCAACAATTTTATTTAAACTAAACAAAAAACGATAACTTTTCATACTGTTAAAGAGCAAAGGGTTGACTTGAATTAAAAATGACAAACTACCCGTGGACACACTTGACATTTCACTCCATCTCCATTGCTTATCCTCTCAACATCTACTCTCTAACTCCAAATTACAAATTCTTACTTTAAATTCATAGTGTGAAATATCTGGACTATACAACACCAAATGGGATGACAACATCCAAGCAGCTATGTCAGTGTGTCCTCTATCCAGAAAGCTCCAGTAAAGAAAGTAAAAGGAAAAGGCCAAAAACAATTTATAAAAACAAGGCCTAATGTGAAAACCTAAGCTAAAGCTTTGAGCATCTATAGGCTGACATTAAAAATTCCAACATAGCCACATCACTGCCCTCACCTCCAAGTAAATAAAGAAAATAGTACAAAAAGTAAATGGAGATTTAATGGCTCTCAAGCTTTGAATAGAGGAGTTAAGTTTCTCTTTTGTCAGACTATACCCACATCTACCAAGCAATGTATAAAACAAGCTAACCCTCACAACACCCAGAGACAAAACACAAAGGTGTCTAATATTCTGTAGTTAACAGTTAAAATCCAGTCTGTACTCACATTTCTTCTTCCACCTGTTCTGTCGGTTTTACTCCAAAGGCCCGGTTATACTTTCTGTGTGTGTTGGTGAATATGTGTGAAGCAGACAGGAGTACAGACTAAGATAGTGTCAGCTAAGAGGAGTGACAACATGCTGCCAGACGACAGGGGGGAGGGGTCTGGGACTGATAACCGAGTGACGTATTCTAGGGTTGGGCATTAAGTTGAGATTTTAAGATACTGAAAATTCCTATAGAGAATTCCCAGACTAATGGTGTAGCTCGATATTTTGTCTGTTTTCATAAGAGGACTGTTTTTCAGCTAAGTGCATGAGGAGGAAGCTTGAACTTTGAGCCAACAGGTATCAAAACAACCAACACTGATGTCTGAGAGTGAACTAATTATACTGGGAACAGCTGCCCTTAAAAATAAAAGCATACGTTTTTATTAGACGGTAAATGTCTTCAACAAATTAGAGCATTTCCAGGAGGGACGTAAAAGGAGAGTCTCTCTCTAAACATTGAGTGTGGCACGGTGAACAGAAAGAGGAGGGGAAGAGCAGGGAGAGACTGTACCAAATTACGGTACATTTATCAGCTTGGTCTTTGTTTTTATAATGCATGTTCAAGTAATTTACTGGGCAGGACAATATCAAAATTATAGGTATGTTTTATCGTCCACGATGATGGGCAATGAAACACAAAATATTCCTGGACTAAAGAATGTTTACAATAATCATCATTTACAGTAAAATGCTTATCAACCGCAATAAAATCTTTCTGTTTGCTCATATGTTGAATTATCATATCATTGGATATATTGTTGTTTTTTGAGTAATATCTACCATTTAGTCAGAACCAAACAATACCAATACTGGCTAAGTCCTTTGTCTTTAATTATACAAATTACATGTAAACTCTAACCTAACACTCTAGCTGATAGTTTCATACATCTTCAGGATATACTTCACAAGTCCATTGGGTTCCAGCCTACAGGTAGTGTGTGGAGAGGGCAGAACCTTTCTAAGAAATATCTAGAAGGTGACTGGACAATCATTCTGTCAATCACATTTAATACAGGTCAGTCAGATGATGAAGTAGGTGGGTGCTGCTCCTGAGGAGTGAAGTACATAACACAACTCAGTTCTTAAAGAGACTGTGAGGAGTTTCTGAATAATCACAAAAAAGTCTCACTTTTAGATATATGCCTGATCGAAATACACACTTTAAGATGAGTTTTATAGCATCAAAATAGGTTATCTATAAATGCTATTCCTTAGCCTTCCGGTCGGGTCGGACAGGGCTGGACTGGCCTGGATACTCAACTTCGGGAACAAGACAATTAAAACTAGAACAAATTTATATTATATTATATTATTTATATCTCATGTCTTAGAGCACCAGGCTGTAAGTAGAGATATATAGCCGGCTACAACTACAATACTAAGTTTTCCAAAAATTGCTTGTTGTCACACATCAAAAACTACCGCTACCTAACTAGAAAGAGATACAGTACCTGGTCACTTTGCATCCTGTAAGTTGGTGAAAAAGTTGTAAAGCAATGCAGAGATCTGAGGAAGGTCCGGGCTACAACACAACAAACACACGCTTTGGCTTCAGTAACGTCTTGTGGTGCATTCCAGTTGTAGTCAGAAGTAGGAATTTCCAGGTTCCGAGTAGGAAGCTGCAACTGGAACGTTCCCCGAAGTCGGATTTTCCTACTGGGAACTCGGTGAAACCTCGCCACCTCCGAGTTGACAATCGAAGATGGATGCCCCCAGTGTGAACAGTTATTTAGCTCCTCACCTCAGCAGAATGTTGCCTGTGTATTTCTACAATTTCTATGTGTACTTCTACTATGTAGGCAGTGTGTAAGAGGTTGAACGATAATTTGATTACTAAACATGAAATCTGATTAGAAATTTGGCAAGAATTCTGTGTTTAGGAGTTATTGAATGGTAACAAACTGGGACCAAAATCAGTTGAAAATTGCTTGTATTATAAAGGGTTAAGACTCTGACATTGTGACATCAGAGGCCCTTTCTACTTACAATTTTAAGACCTGAACTGAGAAAAATAACACTGTTGCCCTGGCGTGGCACCTTAGAATCTGACCAACAAAAATGAATGGAAATAAAAGGAAAATAATTTGACCGGGGCTGAGATTCCAGATTCATGTATTGTTGTCATGTTACACAGCCTATTTCAGGACCACTTATAAAACTCTCAAGACTTTTGTTAACCAAAACTGAAAAAGTCTACTTTAAAAAAAAGGGATTCACAAGAATCCTGAAACGAAAAGTAATCTCATTTAAGAGCCATAATCTCACATTTAACGTTTGTTTTACAAATAAAAACAGAGATTAAAGGATATAAGGACAGCAATTTTACTGTGTTGGACTTATCTCGGACAACAGAATTATTGTTTTCCAGAATAATGATGTAAGATAACCAGAAAGTTATGATAAATGAATCTCTTAACTACCACTTGGCTTGACACCATCCCCACTCTTCACTAGAGCCTTCAGTCTACAGGGGATCCTGCTTAAGCGATGTGTTGAAGTCCAAAAGTTTGACATAAACCGCATGGGAGCACAAGCCTATTTAAAGCGGTCTGTGGAAATGTGCTGAAATATCACGACAAGCTCAAAATAATCTGCACCTGGTGCTGACATGCTAAACAAGGTCTTACTGAAGTTGACTTTGTTCCTCATAAAACAAAGCCTCCACGAAGAGAAATACCACAACTAGTCTTTAAGATGAAGGTGAGTCATATAAAACACAAGGATTAAATTCACTGTCTCCTCTTAAAAGGCGTCAAATAAAAAGGATAAATGTTTAAACGCTGGCTAATTATGGTAATGTATTCCTAGAAAGTTTTTCATGGCCTTGATAGAGAGGACAGCCGTTCAGCCTGAGGTCCCCCAAAGTATTCAGACACAGGAGCCAAGTTTATAAGACCCCCTCTCTAATGAGGTCCCTGCTCTCTTTATACTCCTTCCCACCTGCTGATACCACACATCTGTGACTCTGGGAAAGGCCACTGAGTAAAATCTGTACGGCCTACACACCGTCAAACAAAGTGTTTAAATCAAAGTTTAATGTCCAATGCATTGTTCCCATATTCATGCATTTAACAGGGATTAACAGCTCAGCTACAAAGATAGGGATGTATGCTGGCAAGAATCTGGCAGTGAAATACTTCTCTTAATACAGGGTGACAACGTTATATCATGGCTGATCTGGATACTATAAGCAGTGTGATATGTTGTGATAATTTTCTACAATAGATACAAAGCTATAAACACCCACAGTATCTACCCTTACCCTTTTCACATGCAGAGCACTGTTGCTTTGGTATCAGCTGATATCACCTACTGACCCAGACCATCAGCTCATAAATGATACACCCAGATGTTAGCAGCAGAAATGTGCTCTGGCTAAACAAAGTTGTAACCCTCACTGGTTGGCACAAAGATCGCCTGTAAAGATGTGATCACACCGAAAGTGACTTGACCTGACCCCCACTCTCCATGCAAAGTCATTATAGAGCCCTCCTACAATGCAATGGACGCGTTCTGGGCAACTTGGTCAAGCTACAGGGTGGCTCTGGATGAGCGACCAGGCCAATCAGCAGTGTGTGGGTGTGTGTCTATTTTGCAGTGGATGTACCCTGGAAAAGATGGAAGGGTTTGCAAAAGCAGGTCAGCGGGAGGGTTAGTGAAGAAGCTACCTCGCTTTAAACTATGACAGGTAATAACAACCGTTTTTATTCCAGCTCACGTTAGAGTAACAGTCCGTGTCCACGTGGGAACATTAGTTGGTGAGCACATTAGTTCCCCCTCATTCAACAAAAGGGGCTGCTCCTATACAAACTAATAAATGATCTATGATATGATGTGATCGTGGTGAAACTTGAGCAAGCGTGACGGTCACAAAAGAAGCTATTTTATGGACACAATGTGAATTGTAACTCAGCTTCCCACCACTAGTTGTCACTGTAGCTCCAGTGAATGGTGCAGCTATAATGTACCAAATGCCAAATGAGAAAATCAGCAAACAGGTAGAGGGTTATGGGGTAAGATGAGAGGTCATGTGTATATCATACACTTAACGGTATGCATGGGTTTCCTCTGGTACTCTGATATCCTCCCACAGACCAAACACACACTTGTTAGGTTAACTGGTGATCTAAATTACCCTTAGGTAGGTTGGACAATTAATTGGATTTTGATCGTGATTTCAATTTTGCCATCTGACAATCATAAAAACATTATAATCCAAGAAAAACAATTAATATTCCACACAGTGTGGAGTGCCGTGTATGCAAGTTCCTACGCTTCATAGCGCTTCTGTGTTCCACGTGCAGCCACAGCGAGTGTGTGTTACTTATGTGGATCAATAATACTGTATGTGCCACTCGCTGGTTCTTTAAAGTTGTGTTTAAATCAATACTGAAGTTTTACTGAATAATTGTGTATATTAATTGTGATTTCAATATCACTTAAAATAATCGGGAATCTTATTTTTACCATAATCGTCCAGCCCTACCCTTAGGTGTGCAAGAGTGTGTGTGTAAAAGTCTGTCTGTATGTATCAGCCCTGTAATTGGCTATTGACCAGTCAAGGGTGTATCCCACCCCTTGCCCAGTATCAGCTGGGATTGGCTACAGACACCTGAATAAGCAGGAATGGATGGACTTGACCGCAGCAGGTATGCTTGTTACTACACCAAAAGGCATACCATGACAGCAGCAAAAATAAAGATCATAAGACATTTTTATTTCCTTTCTTTGTCCTCTAATATTAAAACTTGAAGAATACCCCTGAAGACAATTTTAGTGGCATTAACATTGCATTTCTTAATGGGTTTTGTTCCTTTGCAAACTGTAATGGGATTGTGTTATTTAGAAAAAAAGACAATGACTTAGTACTACTGTATTAAAGAATCTGAATTTCTAATTACCTTTGCACCAGGTCATAAAAATGGTTAAGGATGCCACTAAAATGATCCTTTCTCCCTTTTCCCCACAGGGGGGCAGCCTATAGTCATTGATAATAAGTAACAAGCCTGCTTCACTCCCACTGAAGTTTGGTCCTCTAAGACTTAGGAGCATTACAAATGCAAACAAGCCCTGTACGCCAACAAACAGGCTAATCTTTTCCATTCCAGACAGGGGGTCGGAGCAGCCATGGACAAAGTCCAATTCTGCTCTGACTGCATCCTGACTCAAAGGGCCAGTGTGCACGGTCTGGAGGAATAAAGCTGTCATCAGAGAGGATATGACTGCGACTAATAATTCAACATGAACTCATCAAACCTCGTCAAACAAAACACAGATTCCCTTTCACAGAGGGAAGCATCTGCGGTCACTCTGTGGTGACTGATCCTCATTACACTCAACAAACAGCTCTCTACTTATGTGGATACTGTACACATTCTTGTGGCAGTGGGTGCATGCACCGTCTTGCCTGTGTACACCCACCCACCCAAAGGCCCTGCCACAGTCCTGCAGTGTTTATCAGATGGAAGTGAAGGTGCACAGGGAATTCCTCACATTCTTGTGTCTACTTTGTAGAAAGAAAGCAATCAGACAGGGACACAGGGAAGGTGGCTTATCAAAGGCAAAAAAGGGTAAAATCCCACCCGCATAAATGAATTAAAATGGTGTTTTGTAACAAACACTGACTTAGGTAGAACTAGGGCTGGGATATAAGGACCTAAAGTCACTTCTTAAAGGGACTGTGAGGAGTTTCTGAGTAATTACAAAAAAGTCTCACTTTTAGATATATGCCTGATCGAAATACACACTTTAAGATTAGTTTTACAGCATCAAAATAGGTTATCTATTATGCTATTCCTTAGCTTCGTGGCTGGGTCGGACAGGGCTGGACTGGCCTGGATACTCAACTTCGGGAACAAGACAATTAAAACTAGAGCAAATTTATATTATTCGGACACATCTTAGAGCACCGGGCTGTAAGTAGAGATATATAGCCGGCTACAAAACTACGATTCTAAGTTTTCCAAAAATTGCTTGTCGTCACACATCAAAAACTACCGCTACCTAACTAGAAAGAGATACAGTACCTCGTCGCTTTGCATCCTGTAAGTTGTTGAAAAAAGAAATTGTAAAGCAATGCAGAGTTCTGAGGAAGGTCCGAGCTGCAATTTTATTAGCATCAACAAACACACGCTTTGGCTTGGGTCTTGTGGTGCGTTCCAGTTGTAGTCAGAAGTAGGAATTTCCGGGTTCCGAGTAGGAAACTGCAACTGGAACATCCCCCGAAGTGGAAATTTCCTACTGGGAACTCGGTGAAACCTCGCCACCCCCGAGTTGTCAATCCAAGATGGATGCCCCCAGTGTGAACAGTTATTTAGCTCCTGTAATAATCAATTTATTTGCACTTCTGACTGGGGTGTGTCGCTCTAGATCAGCTGTATACATAGTATTGTTAGGCTTATATTTACAAACACGCTGCCATAGTGAAAATCAAATTCTTCATACAACAACGCAGGGCGTGCTAACAACAGCTAACAATAGCCTGGTAGATTGGGATGTTTTTTTCCGACTTTAACTGGAACGTAGATAAAGTCCTAGATGATGTCACTCCCAGTTTCGAGGTTACTGGAACACAGCATTACGACAGCTGCCACACGTGCTCATGGGTAGCAGAGTCTTTGTGTCGCCGCAAATAGATTGTCCTCATAGCACTTTTAATATCTTGGAGATTAATTGAAATACATAATTTATTGTATATTAGGGCTCACAGATATACAGTTTTTCCCACCATGACAAAGTATATCATACAAGTCACATGACCGGAGCATGGCCCGCAACCACTTCTGTTGTTAAACTGAAACCAAAACAACACATTTCCTTAATTTTATAACCTATCTCCAATGAAAGTTCATCTGATATCTGCCTCAATAGTAAGAGCCACTGGACATGGCAAGTGTTTCATTGGAACCACTCTTCGGGCCGTTCCCATCACACTGACATGACACAAGGCAGATGCTTGATTCTTGAGAGTGGGTTTTCAGCTGCTGTTTGTGGAGCCAAAAATACAGTCCTTAAACTAGAACTGCTCTGAGAGAACAAGACATTTTCTGACACTGTTAGCCTAGATACTGGTGAAAATGTGAGAAACTACCCAATTGTATAGTGTCAGCGAACATTTAAAAGATTTCTGGACCCACATTTTAGCTCAGATCACCACCAAAGTCGAAGCACTTCTCCTTTCTGCCATAACCAACATTCCCTCAGAGTTTAATCAAAACACTTTTTCAGTTATCAGTGAACATGCTGAAAATTTCCCCATGTTGCAATGTTAACAAGTCCTTCAATACATTTCTGCATCCATATTTATTAGTGGTTTTGTTTTTGTTTACTCCACTTGTGATTGTGATGAGCTGCTGTGACAGTCAACAGCAGCTCATTATGGCAAACTTATCATTGCATTTCTAAATCACGGGTGGATAGTCACAAATAAACAGTTTTTGCATTTTATGTCAGGTCGTTGCACAACATACGTTTACAGAAATCTGTTCCATTCAGTCCCATTCCTTTAATACTGACATCAATCTTTAAAGCATGTATATAGTTTGAATTTATCTCATCTGTGTACAGTATGTTCTTGCTGCTTTCTGTGTTCAATTTAAAACTTTTATTACTTTATTACCTTTTACGTAGCATTCTTTGCGGACAGCAGAGTAGAAATTTCATTGTGCAGGGAAACACATGTCTTGAAGTGCGGATTACAATAAACACTTGAATCGTGAATCCTGAAAAAAAAGTTACTTTGAACATTAGTTGGATTGGTTGCATACTGATGATAACACTGTTTTACTCATGCTAGCAAGGTAATTTGTTCAATGGGGAATCACTCTTTCAAATATTCCTCCTCCACCTCCATGTGTGTGTGTGCTTCTGCACCTCTTTAACATACATCCAGTAAGTGATGAGGCAAACTTAATTGTTTTAACCTTTCGTTAAAACAATTGGGAGCACTGATTGCAGAAACTCATTGAAAGCATTTGATGAGTGGAGCGGTAGTTATCCTCAATGGTTTTCTTCACTAATAGCGACCAACTTTTTCAAATGTTGCAAAGATATTTGTGTTGTTTCCACAGTTTTTATAGTTTGCTTGCTTTATCATAAAAAAACCAATATATCCTATATTGGTTATTAAGACCCTCGGTTATTGTTTCCATGTGCTGTGATATTCACCTAAAATCAATATAATTAGACTTGTTTACTACACTCTTTACTAAACTACTGTAATTTACTAGTAACTGTAGACTGTTACATCATTGTCATGTATCAATCTATGTTTTCTTTAATTCATTTCCATGTAGTACTCAGTTTTTAAAACATTCAGTGTTTGTATTAGATGGTGTTTAAGTTTAGTAAAAGCATGTGATTGACATATGGTAAAATCAATAAGTGATCGTGTTAGAAAAGGTCAACTCTACATCAATTAGAACTATTGAAATCATATTTTTTGCCATTATTGAGCTCTCTAAACCCTTGGTGGTCCCTCTTGTAAGACTTCTTTACAAGCATAAGGTCAAGCATCTTTTTGAACCAGTTTCAGCATGAACTAAATCATTGCATGATACTGTCTTACTCTAAATCTCACTAGCTAGCATGAATAAATACTAAAGCCTTGATCATTTGCCCAGCTCTAGGCAGAACACACATTCCTTTAATACCACATTATTTGATTCTAGGTAGCGAGTTTGTGAGGAATGTGCTTGAATACAAAACACCATCTGTCAGTGAGGAAAATGAAATAATGCGTTGACAATTACAGGACCTGTTCCTCTAACTACAGCGTGCTTTGAATTCCAGGATAAGGGAGATGTCAATGTTTTTACTGCCCATTTCCCGCAGAGCCAGGAGTACAGTGAAAGCAAAGAGGGGAGGCGAGGGGGGTGGGGAAGGGAGGGGTCTAAGCTTTTCTATTAACATGTGGGCTACGGTGACGGGCTGCCAGGGTCCACAGCTCACCTGTTTATAGCCAGGGAGCAAAGAGCAGAAACTGGCCACAGTCCGACACCGAAACCCTACCCCATCAGGCCAACCCCGTCATGATATTTATATCAAACAAGACAGGCAGGGGCCAGGGAGAGAGGGGGGAGGAGGGGAAGATACCAGCGAGACAGACAGAGAGGGCTGACAGAGAGAGATGTGACTGTATGAAAGAAAATAAGATCAATAGGAAAGAGAATGAATGATGGCAGAAGAGGAAAAAACTGCAAGAAAGCTGAAACAAACAAATAATGACGACTGGAGTCGATGGACAGAAACACTGTTGTGTCCTCCGGTGATTTAAAATGTCAAAATAAACATTCCTAAAAATACTATACCCAGCAGCCCCCTATCTGAAAGATGACACGCCCCTCGAGAGAACGCTGCACCAAAATAAAAGCAGTTCTTCCCCACAGAGCAGTAAATTAGAGGAGAGGGGGAGTCCAAAGAAACTGATGTAACATGTAGTCACTGAGGACACTTTCACAGTAACACAAGTGTGAGGGACGCATGTCAGGGAGAGGGCATTTGTGTCATGGAGGAGTAACTGAGAGCACAGGGGATGACCCTAACAGAAAGGCTCTGTTGTGTTTAAACACTGACTTAAAAAGGCACCAATGTCTACTTTGTTGGTCTTTCCTCAAAGAAAGAAAGCCAGGCCTTATAAATATCCTTGAGTATTTTGAGAGTGGATGGTGCTTACGAACTACTTATTGCAAGTCGGTGTACGAGGTTCATGTTTTAATAGTGCTGGGAAACTAATGGAGTTTAAATTACAATTTTGGCTTTCTAAAAAAAGAAAGGAAGAAAACTGAAATTAAACATTTAGATTGTTACATGTTATACTGAGCTCACAATGTCCATAAGACTTGTCAAGTCCATGTGTCCAAATGTGTCAGTATTTGTTGGTACCAGGGGTTGAAAGAGTACAGAAAATATTGCACTTAAGTAAACGGAAAGTTACTCTGATTACTCTGGTACTTCCAGCAACTTCACAATACAATACGTATCTCGATACTAAGGCCACGATACGATATGTATCCCGATACAAGTAAATTGTGAACATTGGCTATGCTTTAAGCAAAAGTTTAGTTTTTTCTTATAAGAAGAAAAAGAACAAGGATGAGTTTTAAGTGGTTCTACAGCTTGAGACATAAATTCAGATCCTCAAAGATGGTAGACCTAAGTTCAAATTTAGAACATATGCTTCATTATGTAGCTCGTCTTCTACCTTGAACTGTGCCACTGTTAACATTAGCCAAAGTGTATTTACAACAACTGTCAAAATATTTAGGCCGTATCGATATTTTGAGCACAGGCCTAACTAGAAAGCACTCAGAGAGCATAAACCTCCACCACGGTAGCTGTTACATCTATAAGTAATAGTCACATGATAAAGTTGTCATCCTAACATGATTCCTTGACCCTGAAAACCCTCACCTACCACTCAGAATCATGCTGATATTATAAGTTACAGTTATTTAGCAAAAACAATTGATCAATAATATCAGTTATCTGGACCAAAATCTTATCATTTCTAAGTTGGGTCATTGTTAACATCTCCTGAACATTTCAGCAAAATCCATTCGGTTGTTTTGGTGTAATCTTGCTAACAATCAGACAAATACACAAACATACGGTGGCTAAAACAACCTCTTTGGCTGGAGGTAGTATAAGTCCTACTCTATGAATCTGCTCAAGTAAAAGCATAAGAGCCTGTTTTACGTGGTGGCTTGAGGCCCATGGCACTCGTAAATATAATAGCTAAAAAAGCAAATGGCCCGCTATGATCCTGCTCAAAGGTACAGCCCCTGTGCTGATAACTACTGTGTGATGAAACATATGTGCTACAACATTCTGCCAGCAACGCACTGCTCTTCTATCATCAGCTGTGTAGGTCAGCGCGCTGCCGTAGGGTCGGTGATGGGGCCTTTTTCGCCTCTTGCCAACAGCTCATCTTGGCTCTATTTTTCTGTTGTTTTGGTTCTCCATTATAGATTGTGCCTCGTACCTGGTACAGTTTCAGCATCACCATGAGTCAGGGGTATCAGACAAAGACAGAACATACCTCCTGTCGACAGCTCTAGGATGTTGTATTACATCCAAACTCTCCTTTACTTTCATAGTATGTTTTTTGTCCTTGCAAATATCATTGGAACAAAACTAATCTCCCTTTTACTGTGACAAAAGGCCACTAAGGGCCCATCAGCTCTATCGCCTCTGTGCTCTTGTGTGTTGTGTGGATGCCACTGTAGTTTCTGGCAGTCATGACCTCGCCTACCTCAAAGAGGAACTGCCATGTCTGTACTGTTATGGAAAACAAAGAGGGTATTATCCAAACAGTGCAGGTTCGAGGTCAATTCAGCAGAAAATTAAAAAGCAACATTAGTTGGTGTAACTGCTATATTAGCCTCACTATCGTCTCTCCCTCCCTTGTCTACTTCTTTGGTCCTCTAACTTTCTGGTAAATTACAATCATTCTGCCTTAGGTGACACTTTGAGCTAGCATATGAATGATTAGATTTTTATGACTGTACATTTGCAAGAATCTGGCAAACGATACATATTGAGATTAATGGATGAGAATCTGATCTACCTAATATATTCTGATGCAGAGAGCAGGATGATGCATCACATTCTCTTTTTTTTCTTTTTTCAATACATGTATTTTATAACAGCTTTAAGAACCCACATTATTGTATGCATAAAAATTATGCTTCTATAAGTGCAACAATATGATTTTGGTCTTTGCAACATTTATCATTTTAATATGTCTCCCTAGACTAGAGCAATAAATGTAATGCAGAGTCAAATTGCTGGATGTGAGCTGACAACTGGCAGCCAGAGGCCGCACCAAAATTGAAAAAAAAAAAGTCAACATTTCTTATCAAGTATTAAACAATGAGATAAGATGATTTTGGTAAAAATATTGACATAGCATTGCAGATCAAAAAATGATAGTATTTTGGTGTATCAATATTTTCCTACCCCCTGACTAAACTCCACGTGTTAGGATGATCATTTTAATTTTTTCGGCCCTAATGGCACCATATTACACAACATCAAAAACAGTAAATTACATAAAAAACATATTATAAAAAGGGAATTGAAAAAGAGTGCGACATTCTTTGGTTACTTAATCTGTTCTTTCGGATCATAGTTTGACCCATGGCACATCCAAAGGCAAGAGGAAATGCCTTTCACAATTTCCTGGAGCACATATTGAGATCGTAAGAGGAAGTCCTTCCCTTTTTATTTGACAAAGATGGCTTTATAATTTACCGAAGTAGAAATAAGGGCATGATAATCATCAGAGCTTTAAATAGGTATGAACAAGCACTTGATTTCAGCTTCTGATTTTGTTTTTCATTTCAGCGTCACATTTTTGTGATTACAAAAACTGAATTAATGTTTAAACAGCAGAGGGACGAAGTTTAGCCGAGTCTGTTATAATGAAGGTGAACAGATTTAGTTCTAAGAAGAGAGAAGTGGAATTTTCTGCCCTGATGTCAAACATGAAGCTCTCCTGTCTTTTAATATGTCCTTCGGGTTCAAAGCCTCTGTCCATCCATCACCTACACTGCTTATCCCAACTCTAAACCTCTAATCAAAGAAATGTGAAATAACTAATCGCAACTCTCTTCTCAGCCAGGTTATAAAAGTGAAGTAAGCAGCATGGTGAGAGGCAGAGACAGAGAGGCGGAGTGAGTGAAGCAACAATGTGGTGCAACAGCATTAAGAGTGAAAACAGCACAGCGTTAGCAGCAGGAACACAGACTGAAGGCCCACAGCTGCCCACTCCACCACTGTTTGCTGACCTCCAGCTCTGACTCTGCTCATTGTTTCCCTCAGGATGTGGGGCAGGGTCTGTTGCCTAAGCGATGAGGTCAGCCATGCAGCTCTCTCCTCCCCAGATCCAGAGCAGGATGGGTGTGGAGCTGGAGAACAAGACTGATTTACAGTCAGCAGCTTCCCTCTGGCTGAGCGGGCGAGCCCACTGGTTAGGGCCGGTATGCACTGACCCTGCAGCACTCACGGGGTGATGATAGCTAGTCTGGTAACACTAACTCTATGCAGCCGAAGCACCGAGACACACAAACCACTTAAGACCCTCTAAGATCTGTTGGTATGTTGTGCAAACGCTGTAAACATTTAAGAGCATGCTGCTACGACGATGGCCAACTTTTAACCCTGTCTAGTAAAGACCACCTGATACTGTCACAGTAAACCCAGTAGGTCTGTGTGCAGATCAGCCTGCAGAGAGCCATATGGGTCATAGAGGTCTGCAAAACAGAGACCAGCGAGTCTCTGTTTGGGGGGATGTTTGCAACTGGACAAGAAAGTGAGTTATAAAACTAAGTATGGAGGAAAGACCAGGGACACCCAGAGCTGCAGATTTGGAGATGTCTGACCCTCTGTCCAGCCATCACAGTTCAACCCTCATCATACTTGTTAAAATCCTTACGCTTTCCCAATTTTCTTTCTTTCTTCTAACATTAACTTTGAGGACAAAATGTTTACTTTCTGCTAAATACATCCCACCCACTGACAGGTGCAATGACAGAGGTTATCAGTCCAATAATGTCTCACCTGATTGTAGTCTATGCATGCATGTGTTAGTGTGTAGTTTATATATAACTGCACGTATATTGTATTATGAACATTGTTGTAATTCTTATTTTATCTTCTTATTTTGTTAATTAACTACAAGGGATAGGAAATGAAAACCAATTCCAGTTGAGAATCAATAACAACTCCTAAAAGAAACTGATATAATGTGTCTTTTTGCTCTATAACTCCTTACACTTTGCTTTGCAAATGACAGCAAAGTCAAAAACCAGAAGTAGACAATGACTTAAATTCCAACAAAGAAACTGTCTACCACACAAAAGTGAAAAAGACAAATTACACTTGCACATCCCCGTCGGTGGGTGCTGGATTTAAAAAAAAAACTCAGATGCAAAACTACAGAGCTCAGCATACCCTCAAGGATTTTTTTTTTGACAAACAGTGGTGTTTTAAGCCATACGGCTCTTCCTCAGACTGCACAAAAATGTCATGTGTTTGACATTGCTGCCCCTGAAAGCCCTTACAGATCAACTCTTTTCACACAGAAAATCAGCAAGGGATCGATTAAGGATAGTTAAAGAATATGATCGATAAGCAGAGCCGTTAATTGCACTGGTGTCCATAAAATAGTATTAATTCCTATCCCAACAAACTATTAGTAATTTTTTTTGTTCTTTGCAGCTTTTCATCCCAGATGATTAAAACAGAACCGAGTGAACTGAATACAAAGAAAAAATTTGTGCACTTGTGTTCCTGTAATCCATCATTCTCCATGTCATTTAAAACTTCCTTTACAAAAATTATAGCAAGGCCACTTTGTGTTCTGCAGGGTTCTTGAGATCATTCTTACAAACAACACTTTCTGCATATGAGCAACACAGAGTGAGCAAGTCTGACTCTGGTCGACAACACAAAAGCTTGTTACCGACACAGCAGAGCATTAAGACGATGTCAGCGTGTGGGCTTGGTGTTTCATTTAGTAAAAAGCTTGAATGTTTAAATACACAGAACAGCATGTAATCACACCGTGATTCACCTCGGATGATGATTAAGGGTTTTGATATGGGGGGGCTGGTTTACCCTACGAATGAACTCTGACTCATCTGAAGAGTCAAAGTTACAAAGTTTGCTAAAACTGAAAAAATCAACAGAGTGTACAATGTAAGTGTGTCAGTGGTATTGTTCAAACTAAACCTCATTTTAAATTGTCTCTACTTGTGCCATAATTACTACCAGAAAAAAGTAAATTGATCAAACTAGCCCACAGTATACTTGAAGAGGGGCTGGGGTATATAGCCTAAAAGTAAAATCTCTGAATCTTCAAAAAACTTGGTTTCCCATTGTAGCTGATTTTTACCCTCTCAAATAAAAACCTTCTCTGTGACTCAGAAAGTACATGAAACAAGTTTTGCCTTAACACTATCAAAAAAGGTCCCAAAACTAAACTTATTCTCCTCAGAGAACTGTGTGCATGCTATCATGTTTTTAAAGGTACATGATGAAGATTTTAAGCAGGAGACTGCTGCATTGTCACAAAAAGCTGCACTTTTTCCAGAATCTTAACACATTCATTTGCATCTAACCTCCCTTAGAGCAAATACAAGCCTAAAAATGTGCCTTTGCGAAAAAAAGACAGAGCCTACCAGTATGAAAATAGAAAAGTCTTTCCGTTTCTATTGTGCTCCTGTAGAAAAGAAACCTGGGAAAGGGTTTCTGGAAGTCCAGATCAGGCAAAATAAGTGACAGAGTAAGTCAAAGGGAAAAAAATCATTTTAAAATCTTCTGCAACGGAGGATTACACCTGATGCTCAGCAAGGAGAGTATCACCTATTAAAGAACAACATGTCGTCTTTTTTGCTTCAAGTGTTTCTAACTCACACAGACCGTCTCCATGAAAGGAACATTTATTTTAGTAAAGCCAAGGGTGCATGATCTTTATAGATACTGTACAGATATCAGTATCACCAAGTGTGGTAATATCAGCATACTAAAAAACCTGCAAAAGTCCACAATCAAGCATTCCTGATTTATGTTAAATAATAGTTTGATCTTTCTCTGATTAGGTCTCTTAACAGAGAAATATCTGTAAAGTTCTGGAATACAGTTTTGGGTCCAAATCCACCAGCCACACACCTCTGTACTTGAAAACACTGCAGATCATAAAAATGAATTGAAGTTACAAAGATAACTGTTTTTTGTTTGGGGACTTGTATTCCAACAAGTAGGGCAGGGCAATATGACATAAAAAATAAGACCTCTAAGTTTTTCCACAAAACTTGATTTACGATTTTAATCAAAACTCTGCCGCTCAAAAAAAAAACACATACACTTCAAATGACAAAAAAAATTGAATGAATTAAGTTGTGCCTTTACGTTAATATATGTTCCAAAATAAACAGACTTTCCCTCTTACAGCTAAAATGTGTGCGGTAAAACTGTCATTAAATGTTGATTATGTAGTTTAAACGTAGGCAGGCTTGTCTACAGGAACACTAAAGGCTGAGCCGTTTGCACAGTACATTAACATGGAGCTTTCTCGGCAACATATAATTAGGGCTGCAACAACCAATCCATTAAATAGATGAAAATCAATAAATTCATTGACAATTAATTTAGCCATCGATTTTCATCGGCAACGAATCACGGGTGTTGTGGTGCATGAAATTGTAGCTTACAGTCGGTTAGTTAGGAGGAGATGAGCCCGCTCTCTTGCCGTGAGCTACTGTGAGAGGTGTGCATGCGCAGTAGCGACCGTCACTGCACATAACAACATGCAGAAGGATTCACAATGGCAGCGTCCACAGCAGCATCACCTCACGAATGACCAAAAACCTCCAAAGGCGTGTCGGAGACGGACGAAGACTCGCCTCGGTACTAAGATTATTTTTGTTACATTCAGCAGCACATTATTTTGTTGAATATTTTATAGACAAGACTGCTTCTACTTCGTCTGCTTTGTTTCAAGAAAAAAAAAGTACTTACAGTTTTGCACAGTGAGTCAACAAAGAAAAAAGCTGTAATAAAATATTATTACTGAAGGAAAATGCTTTTTATTGTCTTTATTGTTGTTTAGAAAAAAACAAAACAACTTTAAGCTAAATTGTAAAGGAAATTGCAGAAATGTGTCATTATCCGATTAATATATTAAGTGTTGAAATAATCGCCCAATTAATCGATTATAAAAATAATTGTTAGTTGCAGCCCTACATATAATCTCAAAAAGCAAACACAAGCCTAAACATGTGCTTGTGCAAAACCATGAAAACTGTACATTTTCAGTATTTATATTTTCAAACATTGCAACAACAGGTGATTGGAGTAAAAGTAAGTTGAGAAAAACAATCTAGATTTTTTCATTTTTTAATGAAAATGAAAAACAATTCAACTTTATCGACTTAACTATTTCCCAGCCCTACCACCAAGATGAAACATTTTAACAACCTTAACGTTAATCTGCAGAGCAGAAGCAGGGCCTCCAAAGCCCACAGAGGTCAGTCTACCTGAATCTCACACAATCCTGAGGAATTTACAAAGAAATAAGCCTCAAACTCTGCAGACATGAGACACGGAGCAGGACGCGCTGAGGGACAGCGTCTGTTAAAGTTACAGAGCAGTGAAGCTCGGCCAGTCTGCCACTGCGATGGATCCGTAAAATACTGATCAGGGGAAACTAATGGAAAACTGTGACTCAGAGGAAAAGACCTAAAGAGCACTCACACGACACAGAGGGAATCCCCTTCCTCGAGTGTTCGGACACGTGGGCAGATCAATATACACGGAGCGACAGAGTTTAGAAAGAGTGAGGGTCTGATCAGGTTTCCAAACAGCTCCATGTTGACCCGCCAGTCATCAATGAAGCTGAGATCTGTGTGGGGGGGCGTTTACTGGAAGTCCAGTCAGAAAGTGTTTACAAATATTTCACAGGGCTTGTTATTGGAGATTTGGGAGGGGGTTTGGAGGGGTTTCCAGTGTGAGTATATAAAGTTTACATCAGCAGACAGCAGCTGCTTAAGTTTACTGTTCTTTGATTTCCAGGCAGCGAGCTCCGGCAGGGCTCTGGAAAATTATCTGGTGTTTTCTGATTGGCTTTACTCAATATATCTCAATAATTAAACAATCCTCATACCTGTTTGATTTCACAGCAGTCAAAATACCAGTCCTGGACACATTAGCTAGTGTTTTATGTGTGACAAACTCCTACAGGCTGTCTTAATTGTACACACACGCTGGGGGGAGATGGTTGAAGAAATGAACACAGGGTCAAACACGGGAGTTGAAGACATGGAACATTTTCTTGTTTTTAATGAATAAAAAAAGCAAACAAACTCTTATATCCTGTCTAATTACCCAATTTATAAAGCAACATTTGGAAATGTGGACAAAACTTGTCAGGAGAAAGGGCTGAGGGTACAAAACAAACAAACACTAGACACTTAATATCAGGTTATAGAGCTGAGAAATAAAACAAAACCATAAGCATCACTGTTTATTGTTCCACAGTAAAGTTCATTATAAACTTAAATACAGAGGAGAAGGGCCGTTTCAAGAAACCATTTAAAAAGCTGGACTTCAGATAAAAAATCCCAAACAGAAAATGTTTTTCCAAACTATTTAGCTACATGGCCTTGTTTTTTTTAATGGTTCAACAGTTAAGTTATCTCTTTTATGTTTCAGGGTGTTAATGGTTTAGGTTAACAAAGTAAATATAAATATATGTCTTTTTAAGTTGCTAAAACAGACTTCTTAGATGCACTTGAAGTTTGATGCCTTCATATGAAAAAGTGCAGATCTTTGCTTTTGTTTGCTTGTAGATATTACTTTGACCACTGGAGGTTATTTAATGTGAAAAGTGGCAGAAACATTCAGTGCAAAAATGTGAAAAATGTGATAAATATCAACATTGGAAAATGATGACATTTTTGCCATATTGCCCAGCCATGCTGCGCTGTAAATAATGTGCATGAAAACACCACAATCACATCAGTAAATAATGTAATGTTCGGCCCTAGTGTCAATTTAGACCATCAGTTGTTGTTGGTATAAAACTGGTATCCTTATCATTTGAAATCCATCTATTAAAACTGTATGTGCTCTTGCTTAAGATAAATTTCGTTTTTTGGAGTCCTATCCTTTTCTTTTCCCCTCCATTAAATGCTTCAATAAATGATTCCTATAGTGCTTTTACATTATTATTTTTATCTACCGCCACACTAAGATTACAGAACATTATTCTATAGAACTGCTTTAACGGTATACCTTCTGCAGGTTAATAAATAGCACTGAGCTTTTGCTGAATAACTTTTTACAAATAAAGTTTGAGATTCCAGCATGCCCTTCATCAACCTTTCAACAGAGACACAGTGAAACAGTCAAACAGTGGGTGTATTTCAGGGACGGCCCCTGAGTCATGTTTGCTCAGTTGTTGGGAGCCTTCAGAACTAAAAAAAACTCATGACAGATTTTTTTGTCCCAAACAGACGTGGCAACAAGTGATATCAGGTAATGTTCCAAATAAATAAAAAATGTGCCTGAAATGAGGAGACATTGGTATATTAAAAAACATTAATGACTGTGAACTTATTTTTTGATTGAAATAAACATAATTCCATTTTGGTCCATTCGTGCATCCCTACTTCTGATGTAAATCAGTGATGGGCACCTTTGTTACCATCAACATCATCCTTAACGCCAGAAGGCCACATCTCTTGGCTTCTGTTGAAGTAAGAGGCAACTTAGATGGACAAATGAGGGGTGTATAGCTGCCATAAGAGACGACTTTATCTACATTTATTTAAACTAAAATACTTTATCTGAGCAAAATACAAAATTTAAGCCAGTTTCCAGCTACTTTCCATGGAACTGAAAGGGCATTCACAGTCTATCAAAGCATATTTTCTCTCGTTTTTATTTCTATTTTGACAAATGTATAAAGAGAGTTACACAAATACAACGACAGAAAACTATGGTTATTTTTCCCTGGAAAAACTTGCAGTTTTAAACACTTTCATTGCAGTTTTTTTTTCTGTTCTTTTCCCATGTTTCCATGTAAATTCTCCATAATAAAATCAAAAACAGTAACACCCGGTTCAAACTGATACTGCTTTCACACTTAAATTAGCGGGTCACAACATGTTTTTTTTTACACACAGGTTTGCCCGCTAACAATCGTCAAGTGACTCTTCTCCAACTGTTAGCAGACCCAGGTCTTATCTGTAGCAGACAGGCTGTGTGGCTGTTTTTTGTTTTCCTCTGGCGCATCAACGTGATGTCATCATGTTGATGATGTCATCACGTTGATGGCGTCATCACGTTGATGACGTCAGCAGCGTGACATAGCCCCTCCATGTAAACAATGGAAAAGAGCATAGAGGCCGTGGACGCGGCTTTCTGTACTTTGTACTTCTGTCCCTCTTTAAAAATTTACAAACAAAGAGCCACGAAAGTTACAGGCGGAGGGAGCGGGCGTGATATTATGCTGTGGAGACGTTACGCTGACGTCATCCATAAATTAGTGGGTCGACCCGGGTGTGATGTTCCCACTGAAGCAGATCAGAGGGGAGCTGATTAGAACTCATGTCGCTTACGGGGTCAGTCAACCCGGGTTGAAATGCCAATTAGACCCTTTCAAACTGCCGACAGGAGCCGATTGTTACCAGGTTTAGATTAGAGGTAAGATCTTAAGCCCAAGCCCGAGCCCGAGCCAAAGTGTCAGTTATTACGTTCGGGTCGGGTCGGGTTGGGCTTCCCTCTCGCTAACTTTTTTTCAATAAATATATATTTATATATTATGTATACTAAAACGATGTATGGATATTAAACTAAGGAATACTTGTTATAAAATAAATAATTTGGATAAAACAGAGAAGGTGCTGCATGGTAATTGCTATTTAACTACTACGGTCGGGAAGGTAAAGGGACAGGAGGAGAAGATACAGCTGACGCACGGAGGGAACAGAGCACTGGAACCTTTAGGGCTCCGCTTTTTCAACCAGAGGCAGTGGCACCTGTTTCACAACCAACCAACAAACTTGCGTTTTTTTCTGCCAACTTGAAGAAATTAAAATAAATGTCAAATGGGCTGCTGGATATTGCCATATCTTTAACAAACTTTTCCAGCGTTATTTCATTGTGTAAATGCATTTATAATAATCATAAAAATATGTAGATTATTTTAACATTAAGAAAACTTGCGTTTTTTTCTGCCAACTTGAAGAAATTAAAATAAATGTCAAATGGGCTGCTGCATTTTGCCAACGAAATGAAGCATGAACTATCACACCTGATAGAACAGACACACAAATATAAAAGATATAAATGTTTATTGAATATGCATCTTACAGTCTTGTTTAACTGGGAGAATTCGTTACAAAAGACAGGCTTTAATTTGTTATCATTATGCACAGGCATCGTCACAAATGTGATCACACAAATCGCAACCTGTCCCTTTTCCCGGAGCAGTGCTCTGTCCGGGTCTGACTGACGCATCCCCTCCCTTTCCTCCTCCTCCTGAGTCCTCACAAATAAAATATAAAATTTCGGGTTTGTTTCGGGCTCGGGCCTGCAAATCGAGTTTATTGATCGGGCTCGGGCCGGGTCGGGCTTTAATACCCGCGGGCCTGGGTCGGGTCGGGCTGGATTTTTTGGGCCCGATCTTACCTCTAGTTTAGATGTGTTTTTTGGCCAGTCTTAAAGGGGCATCACATGTCAAACAGATGTAATAGTGGTCTATAAAGCTTTAGGCCTGCTGTGTTTCATTCATCGACACTGACTGTTCTAACACAAACAATACTGTCTGAGCCTGAATCTCTTTGAAAATGAATTGAGATATTTTTAGCCCCACTGTCACACTATCAGCCCAAAATGTTTGAAAACATCTTCATTTATTCACAATATGGGTCAAACTCGATGAAAATGGGCGTAAAGTGACAGCCTGCACAGAGCTGTGAGTGGTGGTAGGAGGTGAGCCATGACCCACAGAGTATTTGGCCTTGGACCCTGACATGGAGCGATGTTCGACATTCCTCAGCAGCCTCGCCCCCTCCTTCATCCCGCTATTCACGCTGCTTCACTCTGACCACAAGATTCCCCCCCCCCTTAACCAACAATCAGCCCTTTCAGTGGCCCATGGCGGCTCCAGCATCTAACATGCCCCCGAGGTATTCTCCCTGCCCATCATCTTTCCACTTAAGCGACCCACAAATCCCTTTAAACCAGCGCTGGACGACAATCAGGGCATCACCGACAACACTGAGGAGCGGCTTTAGATGTGTTGTACGCTGAATTAGCAAAGTAAATATAGTAAAGTGACCAGCTGGTTAAAAGTATAACAGCAAAATTAGAAGTTCAAAAGGTTCAGTGCCAAAAGTCAAAGGCCAAAGATGTGGAGAGGTGACGGCTCAGTGAGGCTTGAAAAACAGATGGAGCTGATAGACTGCACAGACCTAAACATAGGCCGAAGATTTTACTGTCTGCCAAGGCGAAAAAATTCAGTTGATAGCCTGTTAGCTGTTGATGGGTAAATCAAAATCAGAAGATCATAAAATAATGCCTGATATTTAATAAATCACTATGAGTCCAGTTGTTTTTCTTATAGCACATTACGTAATTGTGATGTTTTGAGTACTCATGATATGATGCGGTTTTAATAACTCTCCAGTCATAAAAATATGATAAACTAGATGATTACAGTGTAGCTCCCCTGCAGTGCTCCCTCTCCCCGCTCCTCCCTCCTCTTACTGCCTATTGAACTGAGCCTAAACAAGCAGAAGAAACGCACTCTGTATTTTGGGTAAACAGAAAAATATACTATTCAATTTTTGAGTTTCACAGTAAAACTACTCTTCATTACACTTAATGGTAGGGGTGTCCTGATCCGATATTGATACTGGTCCGAATACCGGATTATATCGGCCTGCATCTAAAGTCTCTGATACAAGCACTCCAATACAAGCAGTCCATTCTAGTTTATTTTTTATATATTAAATTCAGTAGCAGAAATGCTTTTAACTTAAACACAGCAGTTATTTTTCATTTTAAAAATATATGTTTTTGCTGGATTTATTAAGGTTACTTTTCAGAATCTTCTAGTTTTTTTATTTAAGTGTAGTATATTCTTATATTTAAAGGAGACATATCATGCTTGTTTCTCCTTTTCACTATGCCAGACTAGGATGCCTGTAAAGCATTTCTGCCCTCAGTACAAGTCATTTAGTTCCTTCATTGCCCCACAATAACGTTCTCAAAATCCTCATTTTAGGCCATTATCAAGCTCTCGTTGAAACGCTCGGTTTCCAGGCTGACCTACAGTTACCTCGCAACGTCACAGCCCTTTGTGCTCTGATTGGTCAGTTCTGTCAGAGCTGCAGAGAGGGTTGAGCCAGCCTGTCCTTCTTCTTCTACTGTATTTTCCGGCAGGCTCAAAGCAGCGACCGCGTATTGAGTCCCCCTACAGGCCAGACCTGGTAATGAGTGAGTGTGAGCTAGGGAGCTATATACTGCTGCTGGTGGATGTGTTCCTCGGTGACGGTTTTGTGGCTAACGGACATCACAGAGGAGGAAGTGTTTTATCAGATTACTCCAATAAAAAGAAATGTACCTCGTGTCATCATGACGATTTAAATCTCGTGGACATCTCGCAATGACCTATTTTCAGAGGCATCAAATCTCATTCCAGGATATCAGAAAAAATACAATATCTCATTTTTTGAAAATGAAGGGGGTGTAAGGTCTTGTTTTCAAATGTATTATATTATATGTAAGTACTAAATCATCCATCAGCATGTTATGTCTCCTTCAAGGTTAAATTTATTGAACCCATTGGTTAATAACAACTGGGTCTCTTTTTCTTATACCTACTATTGCTGACTACTGTTCTCTGTTTGAGTAATCTCACTTGATCAAGCCTTTTCTTACCGTCCATACTACAAAATAAGTAATAAAAGTATGTATGATTCCTGCTGATATCGTATAAATATTGGTATCGGCCAATACTTAAAGGCTTCAATATCAGTATTTTATCGGAGGTGAAAAAGTTGTATTGGGACACCCATACTTAATGGTGAAACAACTACCTTAAAAAACAATTTGTACAGACATGATTACGTTTCTGAGCCAGTTACTGAATAGACATGCAAGATATTACTGGTGCGATATCTGTAGCTGATAAGAGCTGATAAGTTCACTATCAGTATTTGCAGGTATGAACACTTCTGCAGTTATTTACAGATGATATAGATTCTAAAATATAGGCAGAACATTTGAAATACTACTACATTTGAACCAATCACCACTCAATGTCCAATTTAAAATTTATAATAGTGTCAGTTTTATAGAATGAAATATTCAATTTCTTTTTTCACATCTGTTTTAAACTAGGGATGTACAATATCATGCAAACAATACCAATATCAGCATATAATTGCCCACAAAGTTGAACATCAGTATCAGCAAGTATGAACATTTTTGCAGACATTTCCATCACACAAACTGGTCAGTAATATCCCAAACATGGGCTGCAATTTTGGCAGAAGAATAATGTAACATAATTCAATATATAATATACATACCTTATCATTGTCGTTGAATTTCAACTTTTATAAATCAAAAGTATAATTTGTTATCAATAATTCCATTACAATAACTATGGACCATAACAATAGGTTGTGTTCCATGTATCCATGAATTTGTCTCTATTATCAATTCTCATTTAAGTCGCACTGTCTCTGCCCACTCACAGTCCTAATGAGGCTTCAGCGATA
Organism: Scarus forsteni; assembly: GCA_036419115.1. Taxonomy (NCBI): domain Eukaryota; kingdom Metazoa; phylum Chordata; class Actinopteri; order Labriformes; family Labridae; genus Scarus; species Scarus forsteni. Next base: position 51,901,970 of record JAZDUH010000066.1, on the reverse strand, counting down.
AAATGAAGAGAACATCCTCTTTTGTTTTAAAGTGTCCAGAGAGAACATCTGTTATAGTTTGGTGCTATACGAACAGAGACTGACTGAGTGATTGATTAAATAAAAATGTGTTTGTCTTGCTTCACATCTGTTTTCTTCACAAATAGACTGTCATGATTAAAGGAAACCCTGGTAGATATTATTATGGGATGTGAGTAGATGTTAGAGCTAGACGATGTGGCCTAAAAGTAAAATCCCCAATGTTTTTTTCACAAAACTAAACCAAGAATTTTAAAATATCTTTTTCCCTCTTGAAGAAAAAAAACTCAAACTGATACAGATATGACACAAACAAGATTTGCCTTTGGATTTTATCATAATATTTCAAAACTAAACAAAATTTCCCTCTTAAAGTTAAAATGCAGGCTGTAATTTTGTCTTCAAAAGTTAATTATGTAGTTTGGATGTAGGCAGGTTTGTCTACATCAACACAGAAAGTTAAACTATCCTCACCATATATATAAACATGGAACTCTCTTATTAGTATTTTACCAAATTAAGAAAACAACTACAAGCCTAACAGTGTGGGCCTGTCATCATGAAAACAGGACTCATGTTCAGTATTTATCTTATCAAACTTAAGAGTAAGACGAGGAAAAAAAACATCTAGATTTTTACTTCCTACATTTCAAATCAATTTAATCAATATATTGTCCAGCCTTCATGGATATTATCATCAGTAACAGATATTTCATTGTTTTTTTTAATTAAATTAATAATTAGTTTAATTCTAAAGGTTATTACTAAGTCTTATTGATAAGCCCAGTGACTTCAGTCATTAGTCAATCAAGTGGCTGTTTTTATCCTAGAGAAAAATTGTAACACAATAACATGAACATTATTCTGGATGTTACTGTATCAAAGATCACTCATCATTTTAAGAGAAAAGTTTGGATTCAGATACATCAGTGTTGCCACAAAACTTTCCCTGCAGTAGTGACCATCAGGGTAACAGCACAAGGTCACTGAACAACAAGAACTACTTCTGCATACAACCAAGACATTTGCCACAACCTTTGACACAGTTGAGATGAAAAATGGCTTTCCTCTCTGTTTTCCCTTCCTTTATGATTGAACTAATGGCCTCAGTATGCCTAATCACAGTATTTTCCACTCTCCACATGCCCAGTTTTCTATTGACCTAATCCCAGCTTTATGTCCCATATCAAGGCCTTCTTCCATCAGTGGAAATCACTACATTGTGTATTTTATGGTCCTTAAATAAGTATTACTGGCAGTAAAATGTGCTCCATGACACTGGAGATACGTTATTAGGCTGTCAGTCTGACTCTGAGCCTGAGGCAGGGCTGGGAAATAATTTAAGGTTTTAAGATAAACTAAAGTAGCTATAAAAGAGGTCTCAGGTAAGACAATTATATTGTAGCTACCTCTGCCAATGAGGTAATGTTTGTGGCCCTGTTTCTTTGTCTGATTGTTAGTAGATTATGTAAACACTACAGGACAGACTTTGCAGAGATTTTCAGGAGATGTTGGCAATGGCTCAACTTCAACATGATTAGATTTTGGTGGTGATTCAAGTAACCTCAATCAGCAGACAATCATTTTTGCTCAAAAACTGTAACTAAAATTGATATCAACATCATTCTGAGGGCTGGCTGTAGTCTTCAGGGTCAGTGAATCATATTATTTTGGTAACTTCATCATGGAACTATTGTTTATAAATGTAATATGTGCAATATGCGAGCTACCTTGGCGGAGGTTTGTGCTCTCCGAGTGCTTTCTAGTTTGAGACAGCAATCATCAACAGGTGGTCTGGAGGGCCACGTCAACCAGACTGCCTGGAAATGCAGCTTTAGTTCTACATAAGTCCAACAACAAGGCAAACCTCATCGAGCCTCTCAGACGTCTTTGAGGTCAACATCCTGAAACCTACAGCAGCACTGAATAACATCCATCTTGTTTATTATATTTATATTTACTCATGCTTGATTCTCAGGATATTTTATCATGTTTGCAAGACAGTCACCGTTTGTATGTGCGACTTCAACACTGGCATTGCTGCAAAAGCAGGTTGCCAGAAACTTTTGTATGACTTTTGAATTATTTCCACCGTTGTCTATTTTCCTTTAGACTATAGTCGGGTAAACACGTGCATAAGACAAATTACTTCAGCTTAATAATCAATAAAGTGATTATGGCATACATGTGTGCTGTCTTCAGATGTTTTATGTCTGTTGTTTCTCTGTGAGCTTTAATAAATATCTTTCTTTGTCAGGGCTGCTGTAAATGGAAAATATCTCTACTTTTACCCTCATGTGACCCATTGGCACACTCATAAGAAGAAACACATTAGTACTTCAGCCTTTCTATGCAGAAATCCTCTTCTGCCCCCCAGTTCTGGAGTTCTCCACTGCTATCACTGTAATTATTGAGTTACTCCAAAAACATTTATTTGATCTGTGAAATGATACAATGTTGATATCACAACAACAAAAACAGAAGTCGAAACAGATTCCCAATACTGGGTCATATATATTGTTTTTTGTTATTAGACAAAGCAGGAAAACTCCTGCAGCGTTTAACTGAACCAAAACCCTGTCATAACTCCCATAGATTACAATAGTCAGTATGTTAGACTCTAAAACACCATGTGTTGATAAATGATTGAGTTGACATTGTTTTAATGATGGAAAGTACTAAAATAACCTCCTGACCTACTGTCATATCTAAACCATAAAAGAGGAAGGACAGCCTAAAAAGCACAACATTCAGAAAACCAAAAGTTTCCCCTTCCTCTAATCCCCTGGACTTTTTCCTATGTTCTCAGAATGATACATTATTTGTGAAATTTAGGAACAGTAAGACGGGGTGGCTGACATCAAGTGAGAGGCAGGGTAAACCCTCAACAGGTCCAACCAATCACAGGGCTGACATATGGCCACAGACAACCATTCACATACACACACTCACACCAAAGGGCTATTTAGGGTCACCAACTGAACTGAAGAGCAGGTTTTCAGTCTGAGGGAGGAAATCGGGCTCCCAGAGAAAACCCATGGGGAGAACATGCAAACTCAGCACAGATAGACCGCCACTGACTCAGGGAGTCAAACTAGCAACCTTCCTGCTGAGAGGCACCAGCACTACCTGGTGCACCACCATGCAGCACATTTGCAAATTTCCACAAATGAAGATTGCCTGTTTTTCAGTGTAATTATGTAATTATAATAATTGAATTTCCCTTAAATTACACAATCAGCTGTGTTCAAAAAGTACAGGAAATTAGACATTTAAGTTTCACAAATAAACTGTCAACACTTACGTAAGAGCAAACTTTAGCTCCTGATCTTCAACATGATTTTTTTCATGCATTTGATTGGCTGTTTTTTTCCGTGCAATATAGAATAGAGGTTCTGAAATTTTATCAACTAAACCTGTTTATTGATGAAAATAACATTTAATTTATTTATTGAATAATGTCAAAATGACCATGAAAACAACATGATATCAACAATCAAAAAGAGAAGTGATACAATCATGCTTCAAAGGCACTCAGCATTCAGAGACATTTTAGTAAGGTCATAAAGCATTTAATTTTACCCCATTCCCAAATAATTATGGCTATTTATTTAACCTCTGTCTTGAGATGTCACAGAATTGTATTTTAATTTGGGGAATACTGGCTGCTGTCCCTGAAAAATGACACAGATCAGGTGAACCCTGAGCAGATTCACCTTATTTAACTCATAATCACAGGAACACCAAATCAAATGTGTGGATGTGGGTCTACTTTGGGCTTACCTCAAATATACCACAGCATGAAGGTTACTGACGTGAACAGTGACCCTCATCACAGCCTTTCTGCGTACATGGGTTTTCTCCTGGTGTTCCAGTTACCTCCGCAGATCACAAACATGCCCATGAGGCTTAAAAGTGACTATAAATTAACAGAAGGTGTGAAAATGACCAAGCCTGGTTATCCGACCCTGTGGCTGGCCTGCGCCCAGTCCAGGGTGTACCCTACCTCCTGCCAAATGTCAGCTAGGACTGGCCCCAGCCCCTGTGACCCCAAAGGGGTCCCAACTTGGGGTGAGGTGGCACGCTAGAGGGTCTCAAGGAAGCCGCAAAGCTCTGTCAATTTGGTGAGGTTAGCAAAATTTGGTTCCTAAGGCTCTGTCCATAAGGAGATAAAAATGATCTATTTCATTTACGATTTTAAAGTTTTGTGTAAACACGGGATCGTTGAAGGAACATGTCTGCCCAACCCAAAAGACTGAAAATGCTGTTGTATATATTATAATACATCAAAACCAGAGACGAGGACATGTAGCACTGCATAAAAATGCAAACAAACACAAGACATAGAAGAGTATCACACTGAAGGAGAATGTTGACGGGGCGTCCAGCCAGTCAAACACAGCGATAGAACGGATGCAGTATCCAAAGCCTCCGACAGACAAGGACTTCCTCTACAACACTGACAACATATCAGGGAATGGGGTTTAGGGGAGAGTTTATGGGGCTATGAGATTATTGTTTCCAAATAATTGTAGTTGTTGTAAATACAACAAAATGTATGTTTCAAGGCTCCCAAAATTCGACTTCATATTGATGAATTGATTGTACAACAAAAAGCTTTTAGGGATACACATAGTCATCTCCATGTGGACTAATCCTAGAACAACAACACTGCAGACACACTTTCTGTACAGGCGTCTGCACAAGCATGTTTTTAATAGTTTATTTAGAATAAAATGAAGCTTTGCTCATTATCTCCACCAGGAAGGTTTTTACCAGCGTATGTTTGTTCGCTTGTTGATTATTTGTTAGCAGGACTACACAAAAACTACAAGACGGATTTTGCTGAAATTTTCATAAGTTGTTGATAATGACCCAACTTAAAACTGATCAGATTTTGGTGGTGGTCCAAATAACCGTTATTAGTGAATAATTGTTTTGCTCAATAACTGTCTAACTAATACTGACATCAACATGATTCTTGACTCTTTTGGGGTAAAACTTGGGGTGAGTCTCCTTGGAGAAAAAGGCTGATAATCCCTTGTATAGATAATACTGTGGATGGATGGATGGATGGATGGATGGATGGATGAACTTCATATCCTTTTCAGACCCATGGAAAAAAGCATCACTACCCACTTTTATATCCTCACCATTATAAAACACTGATTTACATCGTTTAGAGGAATTGGCCTGTAAATTTTGGGTCACAGAAGATGTAAAATTGCCCAGCAATGAGGTCCTATAACTTCTACTTTTGCTGCTGTTGTATCAAACAGGTTAAAATGTTTGATTACCACAAGATACAGTCAAATTTCAAGGTTCTGGTGTTGTGGCAACACTTTCTCACCTCCTTCACGAATCAAGAGCAGATCTTTATATCTACATAGCCAAAGAGTTAAAGATAAAGTTGCATTGATATGATATTTTGGTGTGATTTTCCCAGCCCTGTTGCCTCTCCAGCCCACATTGTGCAGCACTGAGAGTCTAAATGAGGAGGCCTGTTGACTCCAGCGCTTCAAAGCTGGAATGAATAGCCTGAGGGCAAAAGTTGAGGAGGTAATGCAAAAGCTCGGTGTCAAAATGTCAGCCAAATATCTCCTCCCTCTGGCTGTACATGCTGATTAAACTGATTCATGTATCAGAGGAAAGCGGTGTAGTGGTTAGTTTGAGGATTATCATCTTTAGTCCGCAGAGGGAGACTTTAAAGGAGGTGAAGGCTAACGATGTCCAGCCGCTACGTTACTGCGATGCTTTCTAAAATAAATGTAAATAATCCACTTGTTACTGAGCTGCACTTTATTCGAGCATTGTGGACTGGAAACAGCTTGTGTCGTCTGTGTTAATCGACCATATTGAGCCAGAAACTCTTTTTTTAACACGAAATCCCGTCGTAGGTTAACTCCTACACCCCGTCCTGTCTCTGCCATACCCGCTCCAGAGAGGCTAAATAAAAACACACAGCATTTCTTTGTGGACTTTATCACTCACCCAGGTCGTCCATGGTGGCTGCCGGGCTGTAGGCTGCGTCGGTTCTGTGTTAAAAGAGACTCTCAGCCGGACACGAAGCCTTTATTTTTCCTCTTCAAACTTCAACTCTGCTCTCCTGGAAGTTGGTCAGGAAAGCTCTCGTGACCGCGCGTCAGTCTGTGCATGTGTACTTCACCAGAGCGCGCACTGACGGAGATTCGGCGATGAGCGACACCCAGCGGCCAGAGGGGGGAAGTACAGCTGATGAACACACACCTCACCGGACCAGAGGGGCTGAACCTGTTTAACAGGAGCGCTGCCTACGGGGGAGCAGAGGGGCCATTTTACATGGAAAAAATGTATTTGTGACAGACCGGAATTAAAGTCGAAAGGACGAGAATAAAGGCGGAATTTTGAGATAATGACGAGATTAAAGATGAAATATCGACAGTAAAGTTGAAATACAACTTTGGAATAAAAGTCCAAATGATTGCCTGTTGCATATATATATCCCAAAGTCTTTGTGGCAAATGCAAAGAAAAGGAAGCTCATTTATTTCTGTCTGTGACAGGCCAAGAGAGTAATAGCCTTAAAATGGAAAGATGTTCAGAGTCCTGATCCTGCTCTGTGGTTGAAAGAGATGTCTTCACACCTAGCTTTCTAGAAATTAACCTATATTCTAAAAGGAAAAGTTGAGGAATTTAATGACATGTTAACCCTTTTTTTTCTTTTTCTTTTTTTTGGCATTTTATGGACAGTCATTCCAGAACGAAAGAATGAATTGAATTTATTTAATTCCGTTTTTTTTCTTCCTTCAAGGAGCTGAGTACTTTCTTCCTGCTGAGGACTTTTTGGTTTTGTTTTGTTTTGTATGTTTGTAATCTCAAATAAGAAAAATCAATGAACATATTTTGAAAAAATATCAAAATGATGACATTAAAGTTAAAATCTTGTGAAGAAAGTCGAAAGTCAAGAATAAAGCTGACATGCAATGTCTTTCGACTTTATTCTCAACATTTTGGGGATTTTTTTCCTCAACATTTTCAACTTCAATGTAAACAGCCTCTTGCCATGTGAGGTTGACCTGAGTTTGATTTCTGAATGTGGCCCATTTTCGTGTGTCTTCCCTGACTCCCTTGGTCCTTCTGAACCCTATCCACTGTCCTTCCCAAATCATTAAAGGCAGAAGGCAGAAATTAACTTCAAAACGGATGACGAGGCCACTTTGTAATGCCTAAATTTAGTGCATTAAAGTCAGTCAAATCAATCCAGTCCAGGTTCAGATATTCTTCATCACTAAAATGCATTAGGAAAAAAAAACAGCCTCCATCACAGCTCTTCAAGCAAGCTCTGGAACGAGCAGAATTGAAATGCAGCTGGTCCTTTAGCCTAATTTTGGACAACCTTGTACTAAACAAAGTTTCTCTCACTACATTGCACGCAGCCATAGTTTCTAAAACCAGTTTGAACATTTTGAATTTTTCATTTCCATTAAAGTATCATCATGTTAGATTTCATTGTCTCCTCAAATTTTGGCATTTACAAAGTAAGATCAGTCACTATCAGCCTTGCAGCCTACAAATCATGTGTTGACATGCTTCTTATTTCTGTTGTCCGTCACTGCTGTACTTGAGCATTTGATAAAATATTTGATACCAATGTCATTAGACAGAACGTATTTGTAAAAACTGATGAAAACATGAGAACTTTACTGACTAAACTATAGGTTTGGTGTTGTTTTAAGTTATGGGCATAGAAAAAGAAACCCTCAAAATCAAATCTTTTTCCCTCCTTGTATTTTCTGAATTTGCTTTTACTCTGGGAGCCGGATGGGAAGCGGTGGTACAATGTTTACATCAGTGCCAAGTCTGAATACATTTCCCATTTGGCAGCAAAACTTCAGAGGATTATAATGACGAATGACTTTCTACCTCTGTTCTACTCCCTGATCTGGGAAACTGTCCAGAAAAAAAACACTTAATCAACTCAGCTAACTGCACTCTAACATACAACTACTGGCCACTTTATTAGGTACACCTGGCTGGTACCAGCTTGGACCTCCTTTCCTTCAGAACTGCTCAATTCTTCATTCAACAAGGTGTTTCAAACAATCAGATATGATGGTATGCTCCATATTTTCATGATCACATCACAAGGTTGTAGTAAACTTGTCAGCTTCACAATAGTGTTTTATTGGATTGAGATCTGGTGAATGCAGAGGCCACTGGAGACAGTAATGTTCAAGAAACCAGTTTGATAATTAGTGCTTTGTGTCACGGATCATTATACCTCTGAAATGAGCCATCAGAATATGGACACGCTGTAGTAACACGGTCATCAACAATACTCAGGTTGACATCTGAACAATGCTCTGAAGGTACAACGTTGCCCAAAGTGAGTCTAGAAAACAGCCCTCACACTTTCACACCACCTTCACCAGCCTGAACCCTGAAAATGAGGCAGGACAGATCCTACTTTCAAATTCTGAGCCTGCAATCTGAATGTTGCAGCAGAAATCAAGACTCATTATACCAAACATATTCCAAAGCTTAAATTGTCAACATTTGGTGAGAAGATGTGGCCATACTGTGTACCTATTACAGCAATATCAAATTGCATGTATTGTCATATATTTACCTGTATGATAAACATGCACTGTATTTGGTGATGGATTAGCTAATTCATTACTTTATCACATGAAAATTATTTTGTACATAGAAATTTGAGTGAGTTAAGGACAGCCTGTGGTTTAATTTATAATGAATTTTCATTTTTTTCATCTAAATGGGCATGTAATATGGTCTTTAGAGATGGTAATGGAGACTATTTGTAGTGTTATGACTCATTAGGAGGTCAGCTCTATCCGCCCTCATGGATCATCATTTGTACAGATTGACTGCCAAATTTAACAATGTTGTGACCTTTCATTAAAATATAAAGTCAGATGCATTTTATTAAAACAACTGATCGAAATTAAATTAGTTCTTTTTTATTTTAATATATTTATATATGATTTTAAAAGTTTGAATTGGGTGGTTGTGATATATTTACTATTTTCTTCTGTTATGCTCCTCTGTGTTACAACTGCTCTGGAAATTATGTGTTAATGATGGATGTCGATATATCTCTCACTGTTACACAAGATTACCCACACGTACAAATAAAGTAGCCTAAACCTGCACTAATCCCACAAAAACCATTCAAAATTGTGTTTCTGTATAACACAGAGAACATTAGCAGCCTAAGATGAACGTCTCCTGAAGAGCACCAAGGTCCAAAGCATATTTCTCAGATAAACACTCTAGCTCTTTTCAATCTGCAGAACAAAAACAGAGGTGACAAAAATATGAAGGACAAAGCATTTTATCAAATTATGTCATTCTTAAATCAATGAATAAGGCATTCAAACAAAGAATGTTGTATTTGGATACTTGAGACAGTAAAAAATGTGTGAGGATATATCAAATTAAGTACATTATTTATAAGTATGTTCAAATCACTGTCTCTGCGTCATGCACAGTCACTTTAAGGCTCTTTTTCAGACACGAGTTAAATTGACCAAAATTTGAACCTTGATCTCATGACTCTTAAAATCACACACAAAATGCTGGTTAAAAATGGATCCAAAGCTCCAAGACATTACGCATTATTTGACTTGATTATATGTCTCATATAAAAATCAAATGTTACCAAAAACAGTCTGATATTGTTGGTGCAAGTTAAAAATGAATATGATTCATGTTTTGACAGAATATTCTGATAATGAATTTTGATCAGCTTAACAGCAGTGATATGGATTTTTTTGACTGTGCAGACATGCCACAGGTGAAGAAACATTTAACAGCCAGAAATACTCCACGCTTTTAATAAATACTGGATTTAAGATACCAAAAAAGCACCAGATTAAACAGACCTTTTGCTTCTTGTGAAAATACAACAGAAATTAAAAAAATAGAGTTTAATGATATATCTTCATTGTTGTGATAAAAATACTACAGGATATTAAACGTCAAAAGTCCACCGCTTTGAGCCTCTTCTCCTCCTTCTCACTCAGAGGCTGCTGCGAGAGGATTTTGTCCAGCAGGCGGTGGTGTTTGCCGATCCCCAGCTTGGGCAGACCTCGATTCAGACCCTCTAGCAGCACGCACGACTTACAGAGAGGCTGACTGGAGATGTAGCCGCAGCGGTCACAGGTCCCCTGCACAGGCATCTTCAGACCTTCCTTCACAGATAAGTTCTCCCCAGAGTGTATGACATCCATGATGGAGCTGGGCCTCACACTCTCCAGGTCCTTCAGGAAGGTCCTGGCATATCCTCGATAGGCATTTGGGGAGTAAATACATTCAGTAGAAAAGTAGTCCAGCTTTTTAAAGTAGGCATAGAGGACGATCTCTTTCTCATAGGCATATTTGAGGGGCTTGCAGCGAGGCACAACTCCATCACCTTCGCTGGCAGTGGAGATGGCGGTGCAGCGGCGTAGACGGGCGATGTCCCCTCTCAAGATGTTCATCAAAACTGTCTCTGCGACATCATCAGCATTATGGCCTAAAGACAAACAAAGGAAATGAAAAATAAAATAAATAAAATACCTGAAGAAGACACTAAATGAAGAATTTTCAACAAAATATCATATTTGTTCCAAAACCAGTCATCCAACATTGTCTAAAATAATGTATAGAAGTTAGTCAGTTACAAGCCTCAAATATTTCACACACTTTTCAAAGTCAGAACAATCCTTTAAGTACATAGATGAAACAGGCTGTGTCTTAATGAGTCGACCACGACAGCAAACAACATGTTTGACCAAGTACTTAATGCCCAGTCAAAAACCGCTGTTGCAAACATTTACCGATAGATTCTGCCATAAATAATGTTTTTATTTATTTAACTGTGTTTTTAGTTACTCTGTAAAGTGTCCTTGAGTGTTCAGAAAGGGGCTTTAAAAAAAATGTGTTATTACTTGATTCTGCTCTGAGGCTGTGTCTCTTTCATGTTTTACGGTGGACCACCGTTATCTCTGCCATTGGGTTTATATTTTTCACACATGCTCCCCATTAACATGTAACTCCAGCTACATTCAACAAATTCCAAAATACTGTGGTCCAGCATGGCATCTTAAATTCAATGACAGACAGCCTGTTTAGCCCCCCAAAACATATGCATTTATCTTTTTTTTGTTTACAAAACTGCTCTCCACAGAGTGTATTTACTTCACAGTGAACCACTGCTTCTGTCTAATGTTCAGACTCCTTTTCTCCCCCATCATATGAAATTGAAGCCCTAAACTTAGCAGTTGGTTTATGTTTTGTAATCCAACTTTATCATGTGTAGTTTTTATCTAATACAGCCTACAGTTTCTGACCGACGGAGAGCAGTGAGTAGAGTGCATCTCTCCAACACATTTGGGATAACTCCAAGTTCATCTTACAAACATTAAAATCACCATATTTGCTATGCTTAGAAGGATATGACAGCATTTTATGTGGTGATTATTGTGAGTGAGACGTTCGTTTGAAAGCCATTATTAAATTTGCAGGGAATTTGCATTTGAGAATGGCCCATAAAAGAACAGCTCACTCACAACTGCAAAATGGTCTTATCTTTCACTTAAAAGAGGGGTTCAAAAGACTCGACTAGTTAGTGAACGTCACATTACTAAAGCAAACCACTGCTGAAGTAGTTCAACAATACAAAGCCACTGTTTAGGAGTAGAAGAAAATAATGTAAAATGACATGGTAAAAAGAAAAGAAGAGTCACAACAAGCTCACAGGACCATTTAGAGTTGCTGAAGAGTTTTTCTGATGACTGTGAGCAGAGGCAGGCTAGTTATACCCATTGACTTAAAGTGTTTGAGCTAAGCTAACTGGCAGTGGGTGGCTCTGGCTGTCTCTTTATTACTGCACATATAGTCGAAAGAATGGTGTCTATCTGCACTAGGGATGTAACGATATGGAAATTTTGTGTCACGGTTATTGTAACCTAAATTATCACGGTTATCATTATTATCGCGGTATTGTTGCAGTGAGCTCAAAATGTTCTAAAAGTACTTTTACACAGAATTGAAGTCATTTAACCCCTTTATTGTTATATTCATAACAGTTCTTTTGTCTTTTTTGTCAATAAATGTGTCAGGCTCAGAGGCCAAACAATGCAAACTGCGCATGTGCACCTCGCGTGAGGCTCCTTAATCGAGGACAGACACATAGTTCCGGCTTTTCCAGGCAGAGTAGCATCACCGTGCGTTACTGAGGCAGTGTGGAGATCAAGCACGATATAACTGTAATTTTAATTGGACACGGTAACGATTATCGTGGGAAATTTTATCGCGGTTTACCATTTTACCGGTAACCGTTACATCCCTAATCTGCACTCATGAACTCAAGGGTTAGACACAACTTGAATAGAAAAAAATGTCATATCCTTTTAAGTTCATATGTTCAGGTTTGCTTCTGTTCTGCTAGAACCTGTGCCACTTTACGCCACGTTGTCATTTGTCAGTGGCTGTGTGCTCACTCCAGACTGAGCACAGCACATAGCTTGCCACTCTAAGCCAAGGGGCTTAAACTGCTGAGGAAACAATGGTAGGATGTCACACTGGTAGGCTACCTGGGGGGGAAGGAAGGGGGGACGAGTTTTTAAAAGCTGATACTGTTCAGAGGGGGATGAATCAAGGTTTTAAGCGCATGTCAAAATCCAATATCTGGGTGAATTGTTTTTGGAAAAAAAAGCTTGAAAAATTCTTGGGACATTAAATATGGGATCATAAATAATGAGTGTTTTAGGATTGTATCTGGAAAAAAAAAAAAACTAAAAATATGCCCAGAAAAGAGTAAAGTGTCCTCCTTGTTGATCTCTATTGTGACTGTGAGTTTGTGCTGTTTGTTAACTGTGTGCTTTGTGTCATGAGGCCATAAAGTCTTTGAGATCAGGGCTGGTTTCTACAAAGTGAGTCGTGGGGGGCGAATGTGTTTCAGCTTAGCAGAGGGTTACAGAAAGAGCGAGTGCAACCTTTACAGTAAGAGAGTTTACCTGTACATATCTTGTCCACTTTCAGCATGATGGCCCCTCTGTCTAACGCTTGCCTCCTGAACACCCCACAGAAGGTGCAGTTGTTTTTCAGTCCCACCTGCTTCACAATAGCATCCATAGTCCACCCATACAGCTCCTCATACGACACGATCTTCAGTGGGAGCTCATACTGTTCTTGGTTCCTCTTTACCGTCTCCAAGGAGTCGTCTCTGTAACCAGTGATCCCCTCATCCACGGAGAGAAGCATCAGTTCAAGGCCGTAGTTGTATCGCTCATTTAAGAGCTTCATTACATGAGCGAGCACAGTGGAGTCCTTTCCCCCTGAGGCAGCGATTCCAACTCTCTCCCCTTCATTGAAGAGTTTGGCTGCCATGATTGTCTGATGCACCTCCTCCTCAAAGGCCCAGAAGAAGCACTCCTTACACAGAGAGTGACCGGTCTTTGGACGTTTCATCACCGCCCGCTTCTCTGCACAACTGCTGCACTGGACGGGCATCTTGACTGTTAGGATATCAATGACAATGAAAAGGATTAAATAAAAGACCAATAATTCAATCTTTCAACAGCTCGGTTAATGCAAATGTATACAGCTGATCCCTTCATTTATTAATTTGTCTTTTGGCACATCATTGCCATTGTTATATGGCTTATGTTTAAACTAGCGGATACTAAAAAATACTAAATGTCTCCACAGTTTAATCATTAAGTCCATGTTCCAACGAGCTCCTTGTAATGAGGCATTATTTTATCTAGAAGCAAAATCTTATGAAACCTAACACAAGGTAGTTATTGCCAGCTTTGTTCACTCAATATATCTGACCATAAATAAAACAGAATTTCCTAAACTTAGGTATTGCAAACATCTATTAGGGGTGACAAAACTATTTTGACTGATTGTGATTCAGATGTAGATGAAGATACATTATAAAGAGACAGTCAATGATCCTTTAATGCTGCAGGGACTGCTGCACTGTGGTGACCTGCAGCACGGTCCATCTGTTTGCTTTGATAAGTTTACCTGTCTGATCTCACTGTCTCACTTTCCATATAAATAACTGATGGAAAGTAGCCAAGTCCGGCTAAAACTAATTTCATCCTATGGCAATCACACAACTAACCGTTGATGTCATTGTATGTAGATGCGTGCGCGGCAAACAAAATTACCTCTGTGAATGAAACAGAAGCTTATTATTGCAGCTAAATCAAATTATGAGACTAGTGAAGATGCTCTTAAGTTCTCACAATGAGTAAGAACACCAAGACAATGCCAAATTAACAATAGCTCTTGATATCATGTCTTAACACAGTGTTTATTGTTTAAATTGTCCATTGCATTTGAGTAAAACAAACCTGAGGAAAAAACTTGATCTGTACCAGTTTTTCTTTTTTTATTAAATCAAACTAAAACCAAAGAGGCCAAACATCACTGGAGACAGACTGAGACCCGAACCAAAATATTTGCCACAATAATAATCAAAACTGACCAGCCTGCGTTTGTGATAAAGCTTTACTGATGAAGTGCACCTTAGATTTTGGGGTTGAAACAAGTGACTGACCTAACTTTAGGTTTGTAAAGAGGGAAACTTATTTGCATTTGTGCAATCAAGCAACATCAATAAAAAAAAAAACTGTATTGTTGAATGACGCTGAAGTGTTATCCCCTTGGGGATTACTACACTCAACAAAAATATAAACGCAACACTTTTGTTTTTGCTCCCATTTTTCATGAGATGGACTTAAAGATCTAAAATTCATTCCAGATACACAATATTACCATTTCTCTCAAACATTGTTCACAAATCTGTCTAAATGTGTGATAGTGAGCACTTCTGCTTTGCTGAGATAATCCATCCCACCTCACAGATGTGCCACATCAAGATGCTCATCAGACACCATGATTAGTGCACAGGTGTGCCTTAGACTGTCCACAATAAAAGGCCACCCTGAAATGTGCATTTTTTTTGCTTTATTGGGGGTCTGGGGACTCAGAACCAGTCAGTATCTGGTGTGACCACCATTTGCCTCATGCAGTGCAACACATCTTCTTCGCATAGAGTTTATCAGATTGTCAATTGTGGCCTGTGGAATGTTGGTCCACTCCTCTTCAATGGCTGTGCGAAGTTGCTGGATATTAGTGGGAACTGGTACACGCTGTCATATACGCCGGTCAAGCACATCCCAAACATGCTCAATGGGTGACATGTCCGGTGAGTATGCTGGCCATGCAAGAACTGGGACATTTTCAGCTTCCAAGAATTGTGTACAGATCCTTGCAACATGGGGCCGTGCATTATCTTGCTGAAACATGAGGTGATGTTCATGGATGTATGGCACAACAATGGGCCTCAGGATCTCATCACGGTATCTGTGTGCATTCAAAATGCCATCAATAAAATGCACCTGTGTTCTTCGTCCATAACAGATGCCTGCCCATACCATAACCCCACCACCACCATGGGCCACTCGATTCACAACATTGACATCAGCAAAGCGCTCACCTACACGACGCCACACACGCTGTCTACCATCTGCCCTGAACAATGTAAACTGAGATTCATCCTTGAATAGAACACCTCTCCAACGTGCCAGATGCCATCGAATGTGAGCATTTGCCCACTCAAGTCTGTTACGGCGATGATCTGGAGTCAGGTTAAGACCCCGATGAGGACGTCGAGCATGCAGTTGAGCTTCCCTGAGACGGTTTCTGACAGTTTGTGCAGAAATTCTTTGGTTATGCAAACCAATTGTTTCAGCAGCTGTCTGAGTGGCTGGTCTCAGACGATCTTGGAGGTGAACCTGCTGGATGTGGAGGTCCTGGGCTGGTGTGGTTACACGTGGTCTGCGGTTGTGAGGCCGGTTGGATGTACTGCCATATTCTCTGAAACGCCTTTGGAGATGGCTTATGGTGGAGAAATGAACATTCAATGCACGAGCAACAGATCTGGTTGACATTCCTGCTGTCAGCATGCCAATTGCACGCTCCCTCAATGCTTGCGACATCTGTGGCATTTTGCTGTGAGACAAAACTGCACATTTCAGAGTGGCCTTTTATTGTGGGCAGTATAAGGTACACCTGTGCACTAATCATGATGTCAGATCAGCATCTTGATGTGGCACACCTGTGAGGTGGGATGGATTATCTCAGCAAAGCAGAAGTGCTCACTATCAAACATTTAGACAGATTTGTGAACAACATTTGAAAGAAATGGTAATATTGTTTATCTGGAATGAATTTTAGATCTTTGAGTCCATCTCATGAAAAATGGGAGCAAAAACAAAAGTGTTGCGTTTATATTTTTGTTGAGTGTATGTTTCTTGATTAATATACTCAAGCTCTCGTCCTGTGATCACAACACAGAAAAGTGCACTTCAGAAACAGAAGATTCATAAAGTGCTGATAATTAAACAACATTTTTACACTGTGACAGTTTTACATCTGTGTACAATGACAGCGCTCTTTTATAGCACTGTGTTTTTAATGTAGTATGACCAATAGAAGGCTTAAAATCTATAAAACGACCACACACTTTATCAAACAGTAAATGTTTATTGGCTGACTCACAGTTAAGAGAGGAGTGCTATTAATCTCAGTTCAAATTAACCCAAAGATTAACATGGACGACTTTAAGTAACTGCATTGAATGAAACAGTAATTCCACAGGAGATATTGAACATTAAATGGCTCTCAGTCCTAAGAGCATGTTTAAATCCGATGATAAAACAGAGGACAGTAAACATGTAACGTCTTCATGTGTTTATCGTGACCACTTCAGTCACTAAAGTAAAACAGGAAACATCTTCATACCTGAAGAGTGGACGTCAGCAGCTGAAATGCCACAGGGAAACACTTCGGAAAATCCCTACAACATGAAAAGTTGTCTTTAATGAATTCTAAGACCTGAAACTACAAAATCCTGGCGAGCATGTCGGCTGTTTCATCATGTGTAGCTCTTCATGGTGACAAACAGGAAGTGAAGAGCGCCTGCGCAGCACAGCCTGGTGGTGGGAGGTTGTCACTGCAGATCAAACTGAACTGTACGCTGATGGTTGTGGCGCGGATGGACTGAATATAATTCAATTAAAACGAATTGATAAGTTTTAATTGTACTCTAAATGCAACTGTTGAGTCGCTTTGTCAGTAAATGCTTTACTTGCAGTACATTTTTGTAAATTTTAAAGAAAGCGTTTGTAAATAAAATAACAGACTTCTAAGATATTACAGCATGGATTTAAGAGGCTATTTTGGATAAGGTGTGCCTTGAGATTTTGGCCCAGTGTTAAGTATGCAAAAATAGTCTGAACAGGTCTCCAGCAGATCACAGGGCCATACTGAGAGACAGATAATCATTCATACTCACAAGGCCAATTTAGAGTCAACAATTAACACAACAAGCATGATTTTTGGTCTGTGGAAGGAAACCATAGTGGCCTAGAAAACCCACATAGACACAGGGAGACCATGCAAACTCCACACAGACAGACCAAGGTCAACATGAGAAGTCAAACTAGCAGTCTAACCTGCAATACCCTTAATTCTTTGCATTCATTTAGTTTATCTTAAATTTTCTGCCATTTAACACCATTCATCATTACTGTAAGAGCCTTGAATTTATCTGTAATGTGATACACCACACACGTGTTTTGCACCTTTTGCATAAAACTTGAGAAAGACCTTTAAAAAATGAATAATTTGATATTAAACAATCATAAACTTTAAGACTGTTTTTGGATATGATTCAGATAGATTTTTAAAAGGGCCATTGTCAACCTCTTCATTACAAAAAAATGATTTTACTTTATAAAAAACATACTATTCCTTCAAATTCTTGTTTCAAGTTACTCTTAATTTAACCAGAAAACTATTTGGAGTCTTTTATTTTGATCACAAACAATTCACAACATTTATATCAGATTTTTTATTTACCCAGAAAATTTGCTAAATGATTCTTTATTTTATATGTATTTATTTTTTAAAATCACTCCAGGGTTAACATCGTGTAAATGTCTAATTGTTTGTAACTTTTTATGATAGAGTAACCTGCATCAAAGTTGAAAGGAAGAAAAGAAAGAGGTGAAACAATTTAAGCAATACTGGTTTATTAGTTTGCTTCAAACGATGTTACTACTGCAGCAGATATAGATATCAAAATGCTGTGTGGTGTAAATGGAGGACAGAATCGGTTGCATGGGGCTGGGGGAGTTCTCTTCTTGAGGAGGGGTATACGTCGGCGAGGTCAGGGTTCATGACAGGAAAGAGTTAGTTGACAGGATGAAAAGCCCCCCTCTGATGCCACTGCATGTCTCTGATGCGTCGCACTGACTGGATCTGAGGAATCGGGGCTCCAAACTCAGCCTGGTCTTTGTACTCGCCCTTTTCAAACAGGTACTGGTAGCCTCTGTAGCCTGGGTACTGATAGCCCACCCATCTGATGGGGGCACATGGGGGCAAAAGAAGAAAGGAGAGGGTGTTAGGGGTAAAGGCAAAGACAGTAGAGATGAGCAGACAGAGACTTTTATACCAAATCTAAAAGCTACTTTTGTTTACAGTGGGTCATAAGTATATAATCACATTTACCTTTTGTGTTGTTGAGTATTCAGCTGAACTTCTTTGTGAAACTTTTTCTCTCAATCCAGGTTTACTTCTAGGAAAGTGTTGTGCTATCCCACATTTAAAATAGCATGAGCAAAAATAACAGAATAAAACTAAATGTCTCATAGAGAAGGATCAATCATCCTGTCGACAATGTCAAACTGACCAATTGTTTAGTCAAAAAAGAAAATGTTCTGAAGACCAGATGCTGTCAATTTAATGAGAATGCCAAAAACTCAGACATTTTGAGTAGATACATCTCTATTTTGGTAACCCTGGAGGTCCCTGGCAAGGCATGTGATAAATAATAGGTATTTACCAAAGTATACACAACAGCTCAACAACGCTTTACCCTGGTTACTCTATAACCCATTTTCTCCTGTCTATAAATCCACCTGGATCTTTTTGCTGTAAAGTCTGAAAAACTCCAACTCTTCCAAGAACAACCAAGTCAAAGGTATCGCTTTACCCAGGATAATCTGGATCATCAGATACTCATGCTGTGATGTTGTCAGACTGATGCAGTTAAATTTGTTGATCAAAGACAAAATAAAGATTTCTATCAGAAAAGAAATTCAACAGAACTTAACAAATGTTTTTTTTATGTATTTTTTGGGGCATTTTGTGCCTTTATTGATAGGAGAAAGACAATGGATAGGCTTGTAAAAGGGGGTGAGAGAATAGGGGAAGACATTCTGCAAACTGGTCACAGGCAGGATTTGAACCTGGACCAGCAGAAGCAAGTATATGGGATGCCTGGTTGCTAACCACTCCGCCAAACCAGCACCCCACAAATGGTTTGTTTTTGCTCCATATGGTCATTTGTGCCATTCTTTGGAACAATTTCAGGTCCAAATGTCACTAAAGATGATGCTTAATTATTCTCAGTCTTTTATTTCTTTTAGCTCACCTTGTCTCATTCTCACACACAAGAACAAGTGAGCCATTTCAGGCAGCTACTGGTGTTGTTAAATTGGGAAGAAGGAACAAAAGCCCTGAAACTGTTGACTTTTTGGATTGTGGATAGTTACTGGGTCACCAGGGGAAGTATAACGCGCTAAAGAGCATAGACCTTCAAAAAGCACAAAATAGGACCGGGAATTGAAAACCAATTCCAGTTAAGAAATGGTTCAAGGAATAAATATAGTTGCCATTAAGCTCAAAAATCCTTAATCAGTTCCCCTCATTTAGTTCTGGATGCCTTGCAAATCAAGAACATCCCACTCTCATGAGAGGCAGTCAGTAGAAATGAAAACAAAGACGTTAAAGAAGCCATGTGGTTAAAAGAAGACAAAGTGGTTAAAAATGTGGCTCCGTTTTACACAATGTGACACAAACTATTCAATGTTCAGTGTCTATTATTTCAAGAAAAGAGTGGAAAATACTGCAACTTGCAGATTTATTCATTAATGCAGCACAGCATTAAATATCAGGAGGACCAGGAGGGAACTGATAAAGAACTGAATCAATAGGCAGACTTGATAATGATTTTGGTATCAAAAAACCTACTGATTTCCATCTCCATATGTTACATATAGAATTTGCTGAACCACCATGCTTTAATATATCTCTTGTTGTTTATGCTTTGCACAGAAAGGAAAGCAAAGTCTGATCTTGTTCCACTTTTTTGATCCACCAGGAGCCTTTTTGGTCCTTTGAGGTCCACAGACCTTCACACAGCTCATCTTTAACTACAAGCAGTCTTAATGAATAAAAAATATGTGTTGAGGCTTTTGAAGTCCTAAAATGTTATGATCCTACTGTATGGTCAGTATTGGGCAAGTATTGGAGGTGGTGATGGAGGATGAGGCCTGTAAACCTTTTGAATCATGAGACAGAAGAGTCGGGGGATGGACTTACGTTCCACTCTGAACTCGCACAGAGGAAACTTTCTCCTGATAGCCATGTGCATGAAAGCTGGGCACATCGTCGTCTATGATTTCTATCTTCTTTCCTGTGAAACTGGGGTTCTCGTAAAGGACAATCTTGTGCTCCTGGCTGTCCTGAAAGAGGAAAATAAAACATGGACCTGGTGATCAATCAGCTCATGAGGTTCATATGAGGAGAGCACAGATCACCTCTTACAGAACAATCTGTCCTGACATGTATGAAAATGACTGCTGATATTCACAGCCAATGCACTCACTGGCCACTTAATTAGGTACACCCATTTAACAGCTTGATAACACAAACAGCAAATCAGCCAATCACCTGGCAGCAACTCAATGCATTTAGGCATGTAGACAAAGGAAAGACAACCTGCTGAGGTTCGAACCCAGTATCAGAGTGAGAAAAAGATGATTTAAGTCACTTTAGATGAGGTGTTTGAATGTTTGTTTGTTGTTTTTGCCAGACAGGCATGATCTGAGGGTTTCACAATCTGCCAATCTGCTGGGATTTTTAACACACAAATATCTCAAGGGTTTAATGGTCCAAAAATGAGAAATATCCAGTGAGCATTTCTCTGGCCAAAAATGCTTTGTTGATGCCAGAGGTCAGAGGAGAACGGCCAGACTAGTTTAAGATGATAGAGAGGCAGAAAAAAAATCAAATAATCACTCATACAACTGAGGCAGAAGACCATTTCTGAGCGCACAGCACAGCAGTCTTAAAGCAGATGGGCTGCAGCAGCAGAAGACCACACAAGGTGCCACTCCGGTCAGCGCCAAACTGAGGCTTCAACTTGCAGGGCTCACCAAAATCGGACAATAGAAGATTGGAAAAATGTTGCCATGTCTGATGAATCTGGATTTCTGCTGCAACATTTAGATGGTAAGGGTCAGAATTTGGCATAAACAACATGAAAGCATGGATCCATCCTGCCTTGTATCAAGGGTTCAGGCTGGTGATGGTGGTGTGAGAGATATTTTCTTGGCACACTTTGGGCTCTTCAGTATCATCTGAGCATCAAAAAAATGCCAAAACCTACCGGAAGAAAGTTGCAGGCCATGTCCATGTCTTTTTAGCCACAGTGAGCCCATCTGAGGTGAGATGGCTACTTCCAGGAGACTAATGCACAATCACAAAGCTGCAATCATCTCAAACTGGTTTCTTGAACATGACAATGTGTTAAGTGCAATCCAGTGGTCTCCACAGTCACCGGATCGCAATCCAATAGGGCACCTTTGGTATAAAGAGGAATGTAAGATTTGTGTTGTGGATGTGCTGTTGAAACAGTAAGTGTGTGTAACAAATTCTTGAGAAATGTCCCAGCACCTTGTTGAAGGCAGCTCTGAAGGCAAAAGGGGATTGGATCCAGTAATAGCAAGGTGTACCTTATAAAGTGGCCAGTATGTGTACGTAGATCAGCCATTTAAACTGCCAGAAAGTTCCTGTGCATCTAATAACTAAACCTAAATGGTGAATCATTAACTTTCAGGCAGAGAACAGATCCATCTTATCTGAAGCGTTATGTTTGTCCTCATTTCTTAACTTTGAGGTTTCTGAAGACTGAGGTTTCAGGCTTGAACTGCAACCTGTTTGATTATTTGCATCTAACAGATGTGCTTTACTCATTCTGCAATATGTCAAGCAACTTGTCGGGATTACTTCAGGAAATCACACAGTAAAAATGAAGCCATTTGAACATTTATGGAATGGTGCAAGAATGAGCTAAAAAGTTAGCATTTAGCACGTCCTGCTTCCCAACCCTCTGGATTTAGAGTACTGGTTTCAGATGCCTGAAATAAGGTTTGTGGGGAACATTTGCACATGAGGCTTTTAATTTTTGATGGGTTGTTGCTTCTGATGTCACATTCTTTTTTTAATATTTATAACTTGAGTGTTTAGAATGGTGGTTGCTAACTAACTGCTAACAAAGAATACAAAAAAGACCTAACAGCAAGCATTTCTGATTGTTCTTACAATCAGTAATTCACACACTATTGTTTCAGCCATGAGGTCCAACCTGATCAGAGTATTTGATTAAGAGGAAACTCTCAAACAAGAGGACACAAAAAGATGCTGTTCACTACAAATACTATGGCTGCTTCCAAGTTGAGTCATCATATTGTACTTGAATAATAGCTTTCTAATAGCTATTCACTCTCATTAAGCTTGAAACATTGTGAAAAGCAGGTTTGTTTGTTAAGAGTATCAAAAGAACAGAACATAACAACATTTGGTTCACTACAGATCTTAATATACTAATGCTAAAAAACAGTAAAAATACAAGCTCTGTTAATTTCTGCACTGGCCTGCAAAAATGCACCATCTCTGCACCACTCTATCAAGAAAAGTTTCTTTTCTTTATCTTTTCTGTGCCAAAAGGCATGTTAAAATCAGGTTATAGACCAAGATAAATATATAATCTGCAAAAGTTTTGACTCTTTAACAGGTTTAGAAAAAACAGAGCTCCATGAAGACTTAGTATACAATAAATAAAAACATTTTAAATTCTCAAATTTGTCTAAATACCAGAAAGGTCTGTTCAATTCACTGTTGATTCTGTTTCTGTTTCAGCTTAAGTGTTTTTTCTGTTTAAAGCCTGATTATCTCTTTAAACAGAAAAAAACTTGGCTGGAATAATTATAAGTGGTCCATTAAAAACCATGATAGGTCATATTTATTTGCTGATTTGTTTTTCTGGTTCGAGAAGCTTTGCAGATCTGGTTTTGGATACGGTCCAATGAGACATCGCTCCATGGGGCCAAACATTTCTGGCAGAACCCCTGTCTATTTGAGTTTGGAAATATTGGCAGTTACCTAATATTGTGATCTTTTAATGATTATTTGGTGATGTAGCTGTAAAAATAGGATTTCTTACCACTTTAATCGGGCGGAATGCAGCAAGGGAGTCACTACGCCTGCTGTTGGTCCAGGAATCCCAGCGAGGATACTCCCCCTTCTCAAACACATACTGCTCCCCCTTACAGTTGGCCTGCTCATATCCCACCCATCTGAGGACGCAGAGGAGGACAAGAATGATGTTAGCAGTTTAGTTTTAAAAGGGCAAAAGCCTGATCTTCCATATGTTGATTTATTTCCCTATTTGATCCACCCCATAATCTGCTCTGTCTGTATCTCACACTCACGGTCCACACAGCACCAGTATGGAGCCCACTTTCTCCACGCCTGCTTCCTTGAGGTTGTTACAGGGACCAGTCAGCTCGTGGCAGCGTCCCTGGAAGTTCTCCTGTTCATAGATATTTAGCTGTGGACACAAGGCCGAAAATATGTTACTATAGCACTTAACAGGTTACATTTCAAAAGAGATAAAATGTTTTTGAGCAGTATTATCCAGACAGGGATTGCACTGGTGTTTAGTGTGTAAAGCAGTGATCATCATCTGGAAGCAGGGGGGCCATATGAGGCCCCACAAAGCTTTCCATCTATCCCTCTGGGTGTAATCAAATCCAGAAAATACGAGGAATAATAAAATGTTGTGGTTTTAAGGATCAGTTTTTGTTTTTGACTTCCTACATCTTTGAGCTGACCCAAAACAGCTGATTAAACGGTTTAATCAGGCATGACTTTAAGTTTGATCTGTGTGACCGAAATCCATCTGTGAGCCAACAATCAACTGTGAGAACAAGTAAACTCATGACAAACCAAGTAATGGAAGAAATGACAACACCAAAAAGATATAGCCAAGATGTCTATTAAATGTCTCCATGTTGGGTGTTAGGATTGATCTCACTTATACAAGCTAAGAAAAAAAACTATTAAAAATAATGATATTTGAATTAAACCAGAATATATATATATATTTAGGTTATTATTGCATTTTTTTTTCTTTTTATTTTTTTTCAATCTGGCCCCAAAAGCATAGCTAAAAAAGAAGTGTCCTTTATCCATATGAAGTTGCTGATCTTTGGTATCAAAGAAAATAAATAGCTCTTAAACACATGTTGCTTATCACAAATTTAATCCTTTATCGACACTGCATTTCCTGTTTTTTTCACATATGGGCAACTGGAGTCAACCTCAGCTGTCACTGGGCAAAATGCCAGCCAATCACAGGGCTGATATAATCCTTAGACATGTAACACATCTGCAATTTTTACTGATCAAGCTACCACGTGTAATTTCTTGCTAATCCTAAAACAGTCCAAACATCAGATGAAGGTATCGTTGGCCCACCAGTGGTTCAGTCTGACAGTGGTGCTCGACACTTAACCTCAGGTTGCGTCTACAGCTGCGACAGTGGCACGCACATGGGTATGCAACGGCGTGGCTGTGTTTTACTGAAATTTATGGTCAACCCCAACCATCAGTGAGTGAATGTGAGACTGAACGGGTGTGAATTGTTGGTGTGGCCTGTGGGGTAAAGCTGCTTCGAGTCGTTAAAGAGACTAGAAAAAGGTTATATAAGCTCAAGTTCATTTATCATTGGTTTTTCTTTCCCAATCTGCATCCTCAAGCAGCAACACTCACATTGGTTACTTATATCCCTGAGACTGTATAAAAATCTTTATAAAGACTGTGTTTTGAAGCTCACTCTTCGTCAATCTTTAGGGCACTCCAGGTCAAATATATTCCCCAACAAAACGTGTAATTCCTGCATTAAGTGCAGGATTTTTTTTTCTGAAATACTTTATTTACAGGTCCACGGTGATATGATTAAAAGATCTTAGTGGAAAATGTAACAGTTTGGTTATTAGACCTCAATTTCATTACGCTAACATAAAGTAATATCTTCTCATCAGCCTATTGTCCAATCGTTTGCATCCATATTCTACTTTTCTTGTTTTTTGACATTAGCATCAACTTAGGAGCAGCCAAGGCTTCACACGAGAACATGATGGTTATTGTTCAGTCCAGAAAATAGAAAAATAAAATATTAGCAATCTAACGAGACAAGCCTAAATATTTGAGAGAGAAACTGTTATAGAGACACTGTTAAAATAATGGCACAATTGACTTCATTGAATAAAAAATAAGGTCTGGCATAATAAGTGTATATGAGTTATTACTTATTAATTTCTTTGTGAATCTTCTTTTTTCTTTTTCTAGACAGGGCTTGAGTGAACCATATTCAGATGGAAGGTTTGGTCATTATTGATCTCTGTGATTTTGTATACAACTCTGTGATTTAAATTCTGTTTTGACTTTTTGATTTCTGACTCCATCTGACTCCATGGCAGCATAAATGTTCCAACAGCCCAGGTTGTCCTGAATGAAAGAGTGTCCTTAACTTGAATATGCTTGAAATGGTCAAGATTTTATATGAATTATTACAAAAATAAAATAGGCTGACTGAAATTAGCAGAAAATGGCCTGGAAAAGCAGGGGTTAAAGTGTCGCTGTAAAATAGTGGGATGCCGTATTTGGCAGACACATCACATGTCCCCCATAAAGTTCCTGAAATATGCAATAAGAATGAATAAATGAAATTATATTATGGACTGCTTGTGAACCCTTTGTTACTTTGAAATTAAATAAAGATACGCATGTGGTGGCTACTGACCGTCGAAGCTTTGTACCATCTAGAGGAAACACTTTCTAAATTGAAAAAACGAGATTCTATTATCAGTTATGGGTGCATAAAAAGAGCATTAAGAAACAGTTGCAGCCAATTTTTTTCTGGTTCATGCACAGACCTAAACATACACCACTGATCAAATACTATATATATTCCTCATAATTGTAATTAAGGGAAATTCACATTTGAAAATGACTTGGAGGGCAGTATTTGGCCCCTGTGCCACCACAGGCACAACCCTGAAACATACTTTTAGGCCAAACTCAGGGTAAGAGTTGGAAATTAGCACGGCTGTAAATTATTCAGCACATTTGCTTCACTCCATTGAAACTGTGTTGATCCGCACTGTCGCTTTGACACCAGACAAAAGTGAACATCCGTTGTTGTCTCTGTGTTGATGCTCCGCTCACCTTAAACGCACTGGTGCCTGGCTGCTGCTGCTTGGATGCAGGGACCTGGTGATCTGTGGCCATAGCGATGGGGTGTGTGAGGTTGAGACTGGAAGAGAACAGAAGAACATGTTTTAGGTGTTTTGTTGCAAATTTTGATGAATGAAGAAACAATTACAATGGTGCAGTGTAATTTAGTTTAATTTAGACATTCATCAACTTACAAACTTTATTAAACTGATGGACAGACACAAACAAGCATCAAGTTTTCTAGCATTACAAATGAGAGATTGAACAACAAAAAATGTGATTGTTAAAGTCTTTGTCTATTACATCTCTTCCTCTTGCATTTATTTTTTAGTTATCTCCCTTTAACTTTATCCACAGCAGTAACAGAAACTTAATCAATACTTGCTAAAACACGTTGGTTCACTGTAATGGTTGCTGTAAATGGGTGTATAATAAATTACAATTACATTTACATTTGCATGTAATAAAATACACGTTATGGACTAAATGTCCACACAGAATCTCTATATACTGTTAACCATAAATATTTTTTTGCAATTTCCCCAAAAGCTTTATCTCTATAAATTTCTAAAAAGTTTTCATGGCAGAATCACAAAAGTCAAAACAAAGACAAATCCTCAGAGGCTAAATCTGAGACAATACAGCGAACATAACCATTAAAAAAATTGATTAAAAAATAAAATAAAATGCAGCATGCAGGACGTAACCCTCTTACCAGTACCTGTCTGTGCCAGTGTGTTTGTGCTGGCACAACCAGCCCAATTTATACGGGACGCTCAGGGGTGGAAACTGTGCCAACAGTGCCCACACAGTCAGGGCCAGCTGCAGATGGGCCTGCCATAGGCCCGGCACACTAAACGAGGGGGCACTGTGAAGTCCCCCCCCACCACAACCCCAGGGTGTCACACTCACCCTGCAAAGTTATTTCATTAGTAGTCAGTTTTGTCCAGCCGGTTATTGTTCCACATCCACATGATTCAGCACAAACAGTGCCAAGAGTCCCACACCTACAATGAGAGCAGAGAGAGGGAGAAAGATTGTCAAAGACGGGTTTATTGTGAAGCACAGAGAGGGTCGGAGCTCAACAACAGACTCTACCGCACTGATTACTCCCACACATCTACATCTGGTTCATATTAGAGAACTTTAAGACCAGGAATGGACTTGAAATTAAATTAATTTTATAAGGACTGGAGGGCCATGTGGTTACTTTGGAAGTCATCATTTTGAATTAGCAACCCCAAAATCAGTCATTTTGACCATATTCAGGGGTCATACTTCAACAAAGTAGTTAGAGAGCATCTATTCATGCAACAAAATCTGCACAGCAAATAAGCACCAGCAGAGTTTATATAAACACTTCTTAACTCTTATCTAGGTCACACACACAAAAAAAAACAAAAAGTCATAAAATTATACACTTATGTTGTTTCAAATATAAAGAATCACCATAGGGAATTTAGAATTTATCATGTATTGATATTTAGCACTTCATAACATGTTAGAAAAATGATTAATAAATGTAAAATAGAATCATGATAATATAGTAATGAGATACAACTACGGTTGGACTGCTGAGCAATTAAACTCATCAGTCAAAGAAGAATTGGATTTGAAAATCATTGCATTTTGTTATGAGTTATATTTTACACAATGTCCCAACATCATTGGAATGGGGGGTTGTTCTTAAATTTGGAAAGGTCAATATTTCAGTCATTACTTATACTTTTTTAATATTGATATATCTAGATAAGCACTGATTAATGTAAACTAATATGTAGCAAATGACATGAGCTGCATCTGATTGAAATGATTTAAATATTTGTTATTTAATTAATATTTTGGATGAAGTTAATCAAAATTTTCAGTTGTTTTTCTTAAGGAAAAGGGATGATTACCAATTAATTATTGATAGGTGGTAATGAAAAGTGTTGAGGACCAAGCTGTTTTAAGCACTTTCTATTTGGATGAATAAAGTGAGTCATATAGTGACACTTTATTCTTTTTACTGCTCTATTCTTTCTGCTCTTTGTACTTCTGTGGGACCATTTTGCTTTCATTCTCCCTAAATGCTTGATACAATTATAGAACATTGTGACATTTGTGAATGCAGAGAAGAAGTGAGGATGAAGATTTAGTCAAATGTTCTTATTGAGAACAACAGTAAATATTAAGGACGGACACAGTTATGATTTGGTTGTTCAATAACATTAACAAAGGGCTTTTCTGTTGTTAAGTGTTTTAAGTTCATCTCTGAGGTGTTGGTACAGCTTTTAACTGTGTGTTGAAAAATGATGAACAGTCTAAAACAGGGGGCATCAACAATATTTGTACAAGGGCCATATATCTGCTCTTTAGACATTTTGGGCTGGCTTTAAAAAACAATAAAATAAAATAAAAAAGATATTTAGGTCTAACAAAAAAGGGATGAAGCTGCTTCAACTTGCCCCTCCCAGCCAAATGCCAGCCAAAAACCAGCCACAGGCTGTCTCCCCTCTCTGGGGATGTGCCTAAATTCTATTATAAATGCACCATCATTAGTTTAACATACTTTGGGTATGTTTACACTAAGACTATATGACCTAAAACACAAAGATTTTACTTTGTGTATTCAAACTCGATCCGTGTTCAGACGGAGATGCTTGAAAAGAATGGAACCGCTGTAGCATGCATGCCTGTTCAGTAGATGGCGATGTGGGTTTGCAGAGAGGCAGCGCTGCTACAACACATGTACGAAGAAGAAACACTTTTCACAAACAACAATGGCGAAAAGACGCACAAAGAGGCAGGAGTTTCTTTTATGGACAACAAATCTGACTGGATAGTTTTGTCTTGATAACAAACCGAGCACGGTAAGCGGCACACACTTTACTTGATAGAAGCTGTTGTTATTCCTGGTATGCGTGCGCAGCCTTCATGTGAAAGAATACTGCACATGCAGTGATGTCAGTGTTTCACCCTGAAACGCTCTGATTTCGGCTTACATGGCGCTGCACGGAGGAGCATATTGAAAACTGTCCACTCTGGACACTGGTTTTAAAGGTTTCTGGATTTGTGCAATCTGCATAGAGTTCCCATGTAAACACAAGGCCAAAACACAATGAAAACAAATTGGATTTGACCGTATTCGGCCTTGTGTAAACGGCCTCTTATGCTATGATCACCTGGCAGCTGGTTCAGAGTGACCCCGTCTCACTCCCAATGTCAGGCTCCAGCCCCCAAGGGCACCAAAAGAGAGAAGTTTAGATGGCTGGCAGAGGATATTTTTTGTTCCAGTTTTATGTATTTCTTTGACTTTGCCTGTAGGCTACACCACCCCTCCCACTGCGAGCTACTTGGGTCATAACAATATTTGTCTTCCGTTTTCTGAGGCTGTCATGATTTCCATTACTGGTTTTCACCCTCACCTTCCTCGCCCCTCTGGTTAAATACTGGATAACAATGGCTGTCAGGTGTCAGATTAACTGTGGAGTTTGACAAATCAGCCTCACTGCAATTGTTTTGGGGGATGCGTTCTCTGTCATCAGGATGTGATGAAAAAAGTTACTCTGAAACAGTAACAGATATTTCCTCCACTCACATTTTCAGAATTTGATATTCTAGGGGCCAGATGGGAGGCTGGCCTGCAGCTGATGATCACTGGTCTAAAATATGAGCTAATAAAAGTCTTTTTCAGTCCTCTAATATGTATGAGGATAGCTGTTTGTTCCATTTTGTTTTATTTTGATTAATGCCATTTCCAATGTTCTAGTTTATTTTGATTTTTTCCATGCAAAGTAAATTTTGTGTCTTCCAAATTTTGCACACCCTGTTTCACAGTCCACACGTGATCGAAGGCAGTTTTTGAACAAACTTGGGCCACTTTTAATATTTCTCAGTGGGCAGTGATGCCCTCTAGTGGTTTTCATTGGTATTCCAAAGAGTCAGGAAACAGTTTCTGCCTGCAGTGTGCAGACCACTGATACAGCTGTACGTAGGAAGACCCCTTTTGGGCCAGAAGCCCCTGAGGGATGGATACTATTGAGGTGTGTTTCCAGTCCAACAGAGTCAGGGCAGTGTGGTATGGTTGGTTCAATGAGCCCTTTGCTTGTGTCTCTGCAGCTAATTCTGTGTGTGAACATATTTTTGTCCAGAACAAATGTGAATTCAGTTAAACCAGTGTGACAGCTGTGACAGTGACTTAAAGAAGAGTAGATGACTTTGCACTTTGAAAAATGTTTAAAAAATAAAGTCATTAACAGTTATAGGAAACAGATGTGTCAAAAACTACACAATAGATGAAAACAAAGTCTTCTGTTGAATGTTCTGGGTTTTACGATGTGTTCCTGTTTGACTGCTTGATTTTCACCCTTAAATGTCCCTTTTGGTTGTAACTAAGTAAGCAGACACAGAGTTGTCTTTAAAGTTATCTTTTGTTTATAAAAAAAGGAATAAGCTTGTGCTTTAGCCTTACTTTTTCAGTCAGTCTAAGTCCAACATGACTGGTTGTGGTTTGCTTAGTTGAGAGTACTGATTTAATAAACACTGGTTGGTTGGTTGGTTGGTTTCGCTCCTCAGGAGGTTGTAGACCTGTTGAGTCCTTAGATAGTTTTCACACACAGTAAAACACTCTCATAGACCACCCTCTCAATAGATGGAGAAACTCATGTTTTGCTTTTCAAGGCGGAGAAGTTGGCTGTCTCGGTTGTATTTCTTCTACCTATCAGGTACATCTGTCTGACGGTGTCCTGCTTTCATTATTTGTTTTGACCCTGAACCACAACGTCCTCTTGTGGGCAGGCCTAACTTCTCCCTCTTTTTACAGAGCCAACAACAGACTCTCTGGGCAGCCTCACCCAACCTACGGGCAGCTGTCTTCCCAACCTCGACAGTGAATAGCCAGGCCTGCCAACATTTGTCTCTACATTGTTTGGCCAGGTCCTAGTACTTGGTGGCCTCCCATTTGTTGATGATCTTCTTTGCTTTCTCAGATCATATGACCATGTCTGGTCTCTGGGAAGTCTGGATGACCAGGTCTACCCTCATCTTCCATGATGTTGCTGTCTGAGAGAGGCCCTTCTTAAGGGAGGTTTATGGGTGTGTTTTAATCACATCCATGCACTGCCATGTGGATCCTGACAACAAACTGAAGCTTCTAAGGTTCTTGCTGGTGGTCCCGATGAGAAGTTCATCACTACACTCAAGCTTTAATAGGATGGAATAGACAAGTTTTTGTCTCTGAGATTCACGCACTGACGGTTGGAGTTTTCTAACTCAGTCGTCCATCAGTATCAGCTAACACATTCTCACCTTTTCATGCCCATTTACACTCTACTGATGCAGCAGTGTGAAAAACTTTGGCCAAGTGTCTTGCCCAAGGAAACATCACCATGTGACAGCCAGAGCTGGGCTCAAACCTGCAACTATCAGATTCCTGATCAAGCACACTATCAGACTGTGCCATTAGCACACCTGAAACTATTGCTTATCGATGTAACAGTAATACGTGAGCCACCATGAGGGAGGTTTGTGCTCTCCAAGTGCGTTTTAGTTTTTTAACAGATAATTGACAGAAAATCTTGCCAAGTCACCTCAATTTCATAATCATAGCCATTCTCATCATCATGTCCTCATGTCAGTTACACTGACATCGCATTGAGCGCCAAAATACTCAGTGCTGAGTTGATCACAAAGAGCTTCTAACCTGTTTTACCACCGAGGACCCCGATCAGGGCTATTTCATTGGAGAACGTCAACCTAAGTGCACAGTTGTTCCCTGTACAGTTTAGTCTTCAACTCTCTCTTCAAACATAAAAACTTTATGAAGACAGTTGAGGTAAATACTTACATGAAGTTTATAACACAACAAAAACATTTAGGTTTGTTTACTGAAAATTGTATTGAATCTTAACAACTTAAAGTTTTCATTTTACTGAGTGACTCCTCCCTTGCTCCTGTTCTCTCTGAACCTCCGAACTTCTGTCTACGAAGGGCCCCCACACTTAAGGACAACCTGGTTAGGAGCCATCTGCCCGCCCCTACCACTACTTCATGGTTTCCTAAACCTAAAGACACTTTCAGATGTGGGAGCTGCAACCATTATAGCAACATTAAAAGAGACAATAAATTTATGGACATTTTTAATAACAGAACTTACTACTGCCAAGAATTTGCGAACTGCAATTCAACTTTTGTTGTGTACAGACTTGAATGTGAATGTGGTTGTTTTTACATTGGGCAAACAAAGAGAAAAATGGGTGAAAGACTGGCAGAACACAAGTATGCCATAAAAACTCTAAACCCAAACTACCCAATGGCACAACACTAAAGTTCTGCAGGACATACTAATCCAAATTCTCTCAAAATCATTGCTATTGAAGTAATTCCTAGATCTCTGAGGGGTGGGGACAGACTCAAATGTCTCTTACAACGTGAAACATTTTGGATCTATACTCTAACCTCCTTCCCAGGTCTAAATGAAGAAATAGACTTTTCTCCTTTCTTATAATGAATTTCTCATAATTAATTTTTTATAATGAATTTTTGCTGATTATTGTTTGGTGTAGGCTGTTTATTATTGTGCAACCAGGCCTCTTGTGTTTTTTTCTTATATGTTTCATCTCTATATGTCTTTTTTAATGTCTGATGTCATGTGAGGGCGTCCCGTGACAAAATCACATGACACTTCCTAGGTAATTTAAACACCTGTCCCGTGTTGCTAATCATGTCCTGATGAAGACTCTGATGAGTCGAAACGCGTTGACATGTCCCTGACATAATAAAGGATTTTAATTATATCGGAGTGCCTCGGATGATTTGTTGTTTTCTTAAAGTTTTCATTATCCAGTGTGTGCAATTTCTGAAAATTAAAAACGACCCAATACAGAATCCATGAGGTGATTTATTGTGAAGATATAAAACAGGTGTCAGTCAATACTTTAATGATTTAAATGCACATTAAAATAAAACCAAAGGAAGAAAACACAATTTTACAGACTGACTACAATTTTGCACATTATGAGATCAATAAGAATACCAGTCTCAGTGGCTCTTACATTAATCTTTTCCTTGGCCATTTACTTTTTTGACTGATTGTCCTTTGGCTTTCACAAATGTACATGTGCATAGTTAGTGTGCATGTACTGTGAGGATTATAAAGAATTTAATGTAGGAAGTATGTGGGGCACTGATTTTCATAGCAGGCATACAAACAGCCTGACATCACCTCCACTGCTGCTCAGCAGATGTTTGTCCACATTTTCAGTGCCTCATGTTTTCCTGAAGCTGCAGGAGGCGTCTTGGCTCTATGACTAACAGCACACGCAATCTAAAAGTAGAGTTTGACTTTGTTAAATGAGCATAATGTCCACAAAAAGGTCAGTTTTATCAATCAATTTTATTTTTATAGTTAAAGCCATCGATTGACAATTATAACATCACCAACAACTCCAGCTCAAACAGCTTTTATTGGCCACTGAAACAAACATGGCGCTCCTCACTGGGCACACACAGCGCTTGCTGT
This sequence comes from Scarus forsteni, assembly GCA_036419115.1. Taxonomy (NCBI): domain Eukaryota; kingdom Metazoa; phylum Chordata; class Actinopteri; order Labriformes; family Labridae; genus Scarus; species Scarus forsteni. Next base: position 51,868,019 of record JAZDUH010000066.1, on the reverse strand, counting down.
GGTCGGGTGAAGTGCAGGGACTGTGAAGGCACGGGGGTCTGTGGGACCCCGTTCAACTGGCTCCGACTGAAGCAGGTGGGACAGGGTCAGGGCCAGGGTTGGGATCTGGTCCCGGGTTGGGGTTAGGTGCGGGGTTAGGGTTGGGGTTGGGGTTGGGAGCAGGATCAGGAACGATGAAACAGCCCCTCTTGTGCCACTGCATGTCCCGCACACGGCGGATGGACTGGATCAGGGGAGCAGAGGCCTCCCAGTCGTTCCAGTGCTTGTACTCTCCTTGTTCGAAGATAAATTGGCGGCCCCTGTAGCCGGGGTACTTGTAGCCAACCCACCTAAAGAAAGGGAGCAGAGAAAAAGTGGGATGCAAGTCTCACAATAACTTCATTTTATAAGAAAAAGTCTTCCAACTTTTTTAAAAATCAATAATTTTGAGAGATTAGTTTTGCAGCAATTCCATGCTGCCACTGGCATTAAAAATATTATAATATGACCAACTAAACATGTTTCTAAATGGGGTGGGCTGATAATATGCAGCCTATATTGCAGCCTCAGCCACGAGTGTGTAATTCAAGTTGTCATGTGATGGAGTGGGATACACTAATAATGGTGACAACACTCATAGCAGCTCAACAATCAGTGTGTGAATGTTTGAGAATGTGTTTGATTGGATTAATTCCAGCTAATTTACATTTAACACAGCAGCCTTTTGCATCTGTGAGCACTGTAGTGTGGATGCTGTTAGAATGAGCATGAATTAGATTAGGTTTTACGTAGAATATAAAAGCATCTTCAAACACCTTTTACAAGAAGCTCAATCAGAGTGTTGTGTGATAACTAAGGTAGTCAGTCATATAGAAAAAGACTACATGCCAGACCACTAATTCAGTGTTTAAGTGCAGACGATATTTATGGGCAAGCTAACACCATTAAATTGTTTATGAAGCAGTTTCAACACTCATTGTGTGTATGAAGTATATGGATGTATTGTGAATGTGTGTGAGCCAAAGCCGACTGAAACTTTACACAGCATCCTTCACATCAGTGTGTAAAAAGTTATGTAAATGTTTATGCATAGAAAAAAGAAAAATATACACAAATACCAATTCTAATTAAGTCGGGACATTGCGTAAAACATTAATAAAAACAGAATGCAATATTTGCAAATCTTCTTCAACCTATATTTCGTTCAATATGCTACAAAGACAAGACATATGAAACACAAATTAGATGCATCGCAGTCTAAAAAAAGCTGAGATAGGGGAACAAAAGACTGGAAAAACTGAGGAAGTATCCTAAAGCACCTCTTAGGAGTATTCTACAGGTGAACAGAGTAACATACTTGTGTCATATTTGTGTGTTGAAGGAGTGTCCCCGAAAAGCTCAGTCCTTCACAAGGGTGGGGTGAGGTTCACCCATTTGTAAACAACTAGGTGAGCAAATAGTCCAGCAGTTTACAAAAAACATTTCTCCTTGTACATTTGCAAAGAATTTGGGAATTTCATCATCTACAGTCCATAACATCATCAAAAGATTCAAAGAACTGGAGAAAACTTAGTACCTAAGCATCAAGGTCAAAAACCCACACTGAAAGTTCAAGACCTTCGATCCTTCAGAGGGCTCTACATTAAAAAAGGATTCAAAAGCCAGGATCTGTGACGGCATGGGGGTGTGTAAGTACCCTTCACATGTATAACTTGTACATCTGTAAAGGCACCATTAATGCTGAAAGGAACATACTGGATTTGGAGCAACATGTGTTGCTATCTGAGCAATGCCTTTTCAGGGATGTCAGTTCTTATTTCAGAAAGACAGTGCCAAGACACTTTCTGCACGTGAATCAACAGTATGGCCTTGTGGTAAAGACTGTTGATACCAGACCTACCCCCTTGCAGTTCAGACCTGTCTCCCTTTTAAAATATGAAATGAATGAAGGCACCTGTCTATAGTCATACATCAAGCAAGAAGGGGAAGGAATTACACGACAAAGCTTCAACAATTAGTCCTCAATTTCCAAACACCTGCTGAGTGTTATCTAAAGGAAAGGTGATGTAACTAAGTGGTAAACAAGCCCCTGTCACAGCTTTTTGAAACCAGGTATCAAATTCAAAATGAGTGAATTTTGCAAAAAAACAAAAGAGTTTATCAGTGTGAACATTATATATCTTGTATTTTTAGTTTATTCACTTGAATGTAGATTGGAGGATGTGCAAATTCTTTATGTTCCACACAAAGTCCCTCCTTCAATGAATTTTGGGTTTGATAAAACTCTTTGCCATTAATGTCTAAATTAAAGTTAAACTAGTATATGTGTGGTGGGTGTGGTGGTGCAGCAGGTTGGTACATGTGCCTCACAGTAACAAGTTTGCTGGTTTAACTCCCTGTGATGGTTGGGGCCTGTCTGTGCAGGTTTTCTCTGGTCACTGTAGTTATCAGTTCAGGGTGTACCCTGCCTCTCGCCAAATGTCAGCTGGGATAGGGTCCATTACTCTGTGACCCCGAAAAAGAATAAGTGGTAAAGATAATGGATGGATGAGTATGTGTGCCCTCTAGAGATGTCTCTCCCATAGCAGCCTTCACCATCAGCATGTGAATGAGGTGAGAATGTGTATGAATGGGACTGGTTTATGCCTGTGAGCAAATGACATGGCACAAAATGACACAAAATCCTTGTGTGTAGATGTAATGTTAAAGCATGAAAATAGCATTAACTTGTTCCGGCATTACAGCCCCCATGATCAGTGTATGAATTAAGTGTGAGTGTGTATAATGTGTTTAGCTAATACTGATACAGATACCACTATCTGTGTGTTCACACAACATGAATGTATTGTGGATGGGGTGACGATTTTGGATGATCATTTTTTGTATAAGCCTCTATCATTAGTATAAATGCTGTGTGATCACAGTGTAAACATGTGATGATACATAATTTACACATATACACATGAGTTTTCACCAGCAAGCATGAAAATAGAGTGAGGATGCCATCTGAATGTGGTGTGAGCCTATAACTGTGTGAATCTGTTAATACGGCCTATGGTGTGTTTTGATTAGTCAGAAAAATAGAAAAAAAGAACTCCAGAAGCTAAACCCTTGAACTTTCTTGATAAAGATTAAAAACATAATAAAAAAAACAAATTCTGAATGGCTTAGGCCCCCTTCTCCTTTGGGGTCTTTTTCTCTGTGAGTTTTGTTACCAAAAAACTCTATTATTGCAATGAACACAGAGAACGATTAGGATGTGGTGAGTATCTTACGTTCCGTTCAAAGCCTTGATGCTTGCAACTCGATCCTGAAAACCATTTCCCCACAAAGAGGGTACATCATCGTCCACAATCTCCAGCTTCCTGCCCTGGAATTCAGGGTCTTCAAACAGTTGTAGCTTGTGCTCAGCGCTGTCCTACAGAGGAGAAAACAGACGGATCAACACCTCAAACTCCTTCAAACATGCAGATCTGAAACCCTATTCTTTGTCTATGGTAAGGTTCTTCCATATATTTTCTCTATTTTATGAATGATACTTTTATTGAATTTATTTATTCATCTTTTGCTCTTAACTTCTTATCTCCTTCCTCTTAGTGATCTGTAAACAGTTTGTCCATGACTTCCACAAAAGGACACACAAATAGGGGCGGGAATTGAAAGACATTGATATCATTAGTCTTTTTGCTTAACAATTCTCTTAACAATTCCTTCAATTTTATCTGTATGCCTTGGAAATAAGGTTCATCATGCTTTAATCAAAGGCAGTCAGCAAAAACTATAAGACAGAAGTCAAAGATTCTTTACATGCCAAACAGATAATGTAGTAGGCAGGCGCTACAGCTGTAGTGTAAAGTACAAAATGTAACCCACTGAAAAAAAAAAAAAAAACTCAGCAAACATGTTGAAAAAGAGAAACAGATGTATTTTCTTCTAGCGATATTTGTAATGCTGTAACTCTAATTTGCTTTATTGAAAAAAAATTCTTTACATCAACAAAAAGTTGACTTTTAATTATGTGAAATTCGACATCTGCAAACAAAGTATTAGACAACTGATCTAAGACCTGTTGGGTAGTTTTTGGTTCCTAGCAAATATTACTTTTTTCCGTAAATAGCTCAGGACAATAATTTCTAAAGCAATAATGGTGCCAAAGTAATATAATAAATTCTTAGACACCTTTTGTCTTAGGTTATCTGCAGTGAAACACCAGAATAGAGAGGTGCAGGAATGAGTCCAAAAATGTGGAAATGAGTTAGCATTTAGCACTTCCTGGTTCTCAGTGGGATTTATGGTGCATTCCAGTTGTACTGGGAAGTCTGGAACTTTGAGTTCCAAGTTGGAAATCTCAACTGGGGTTTCTACTGGGAGGTTGAGGGATCTTCACCACCCCTGAGTTGACAAACAAAGATGGCTGCCCCCAGTGTAAACAGTCTTATTAAGCTCCTGTAATAATCAATTTATTAACACTTCTGACTAGTGTTGCCGCACTAAATCAGCTGTAAACGTAGCATTGTTTAACTTCTATTTATAGAAATGCTGCTATAGTGTTATTTACATTCTTCATGTGGTATGTGCAAACTACAATGCAGGGCTTGCTAACAACAGCTAACACGACGGCTAACAATAACCTGGTAGATTGGCACTTTTTTTCTGATAACTCAGAGATGAAATCATTCCCACTTTCCACTTCCCAGTTCCAATGTAAATGGACCACAGTATTAGAGTACCAGTTCCAAATAAATGCCTGACATAAGGTTTGTGGTGAAAACATACACATGAGATTTCAGTGTTTAATCTGAAATAATAAAATGCACCTAATGCTGCCTACTTTTGAAATTAAATTGTTGTTGTGTGTTCAAAATGATGGTTGCTAACTAACTGCTGATAAGGACTACAAAAATGGCTGTGGACAAAATGGCAAGACTTTCTGGTGGTGGTGGAGCAAACAGATTATACAGAATCAGAATTTTAGATCAGTGTTTGTTCTTTTATACACTAAAAACCATTTACCCACCACTTTGAGAGGTCTTAGGGACAAGAGGGAGTAGCTGTTCTGACTGTTGGTCCAGGTGTCCCAGCGTGGGTACTCGCCCTTCTCCAGAATGAACTGCTCCCCCGCAAACCAGTGACGATCATAACCCACCCAGCTGAGAATGGACAGGAGAACAAAATGTGAGGTAGAAAGGCATGTCCTGCTTAAAAGTGAACAATAATTGATTCAGTATCAATCATTTAAAACTGTTAGTTTTGCATTACTCACGGTCCGGACTCCACTATCACAGATCCAACCTTCTCCACACCTTTATCGGTCAGATTTTTACACTCTGAGGTGAACTCAGCCTTATACCCCTGGAAGTTCTCAAATTCATACAGCACCAGCTGGATCAAACAGAGAAGGGCACAAGGGTGGAAAGTTACCATACGTTAAGGAGTTAGGTCCACATTTGTTTCTTCTAATGCTGGGCCAAACTGTGTCATGACTAACCCTCTAACATCCATACTCAGTATGGTTCTGCATTCTCAATAACTTTCTGCTGTAATGTCTGCAAATCGTGTTTAATCATATCAGCATTGTAAGGTTCTTGATATGTTAACTTTATCAAGGGTCTAAGGACAGAGCCTTCTGGTACACCACAGAATTGGGGCAAAAACTGATGGGCTAGCCAGGCAACCAGAGCAGTTTTTGCTGTTGCTGTTGCTGTGACAGTTTGAAATCATGAGGATCAGAGACAAGGGGTACAAATCCTTGCCACCATGAGGTTCCTTAATATGCATGCTCACACATTCTCACACATACAGCACACAAGAAATCTTACGAAGAAATACACTGTTGGGCCAAAAACAAAAGTTGCCACCAAACACAAGGTCACACACTCTAATATTTTGCTGGACCGCCTTTAGCTTTGATCACAAAACGCATTCGCTGTGGCATAAGCTGCAATGTTACAAGATTTGTCCCAGATCACAGCACTGCCCCACAGGCTTGGACAGTAGGCACTAGGCATGATGGGTGCATCACTTCACCTGCCTCTCTTCTTACCCTGATGCTCCCATCACTCTGGAACAGGGTAGATCTGGACTCATCAGACAACATGACCTTCTTCCAGTCCTCCACAGTCCAATCTTTATGCTCACAAGCAAACTGAAGCCTTTGTATTTCAGTTAGCCTTACTGATTAGTGGTTTTCTTAAGGCTACACAGCTGTTCAGTCCCAATCCATTGAATTCCCTTTGCATTTTGTGTGTGGAAATGCTCTTAGTTTCACTATTAAACACACCCCTGAGTTCAACTGTTGTTTTTCTTTAATTTGATTTAGTCAAATGTTAAAGTGGTAGCGGATCACAATCATTGAAGATTTTATTCCAACCACATTTATTCCTTGAAGACATTGGTTCCCCACTATTCTTGCAGTTTTAATAATGTGCTGAACAGTTTTTAACCCAGTTTTAGTAGTGTCTGCAATCTCCTTAGATGCCACGCCAATGATTTGACTCTTTTTAAACAGACTAACATCTTTTCCATGACCACAGGATGTGTCTTTCAAAATGGTTGTTTAAGAAAAATGAGCTACTCAATTCATCAGCTGGGGTTAAATAACTTGTTGCCAGCTGAAAGATAATCAGCCATACAATAATTATCCAATAGAAGACTTGTACCTATTTGCTTAGTTAAATCCAGGTGGCAACATTTTTTTTGGTCAGGCAGTGTAATTAAGTATTCATTTGAATTAATGTTCAAATGTTTATTAATATTTTTCAAGTATATATGAAGACAATATCTATGCTTTATGCTCTTGCTCCCTACTGAATTCGACAGGGATGGTTGGTATGTTGGATAATCTTAATAAGGATATTCCACGATACCTCTCCTCAACCTCTTATTCTTCAATGATGAGATCCACAGGATTCATTTGTTGGATACTGCACAATTTGTTGAGTTGGTACAGAAAACGTAATCATATTGTGCCCTATAGCTCTACAGAAATTAGAAATATTCCTTGTGTTTTATCAAATAAAATCTGACAGACTCATACATTTTCCACAGAGTCATGAGGCTGGGAGTTAATATAAAATATATGAAGGTTATTAACTGTACATAAAAAGATTCATGTTTATTGAGATTTTCTTTTTTGTGATGCATTGTTATCATTCACTATAATAAAGATAATTAAAATCCATCATCATTTGATTATAATTTGATAAAGGTTCTCTAGATTCTGGAAGTAACATAAGATTATTAGCACAGATGGGTGAGAAATTACTAGTCATTGTGTTTTAAGTTAGCTATATGGTAAATGAAAACTAAGGTTCATTCTATCCAAGAAAAACAAACTTAAATCTTTAAACTTTATTTCTTGTGTTTAATTCAAACTTCTTAATGATTAACTGTCTAAAACTTTGAAGATTAAATTCAGGACTGTTTATATAAATACTTCAAAAGAGACATCCATAAAAATGTTCGACTTAGTTTGTAGAAATTCAAAACATTTGACACTGAAGACGATTAAAGCTTTAAAGGCAGACAGAGCATATAAAACCAATAATGACACCACTGCGGATGATTGCAGTTTTTGAAATGTCAAATCCACAAGTTATAAATCAGGTTTATATCGGCTGTGAAAGCAGCCAGGTGCAAAAACACACCAACAGGTGTCGCTGTTTTCTCCAAAACATGATCAAAAACAACTTTGAGTGCAGCTGGGCAAGGGGGTCATGACCTCAGTCAGGTTCTTTTATTTATCTACTTCAGAGACTCGTGAAACAAATCCCTAAAATGTGCATAACATGTATTATGAAAAGTAGTGCACATTGTTGTGTGTTGTTTTTTTCAATCAAGAAATGGATTTCATGTTTTTGAACTGGGATTTAAGGAGTTAAAATTGTGAAAATTATTGAATATTTCATACTTTTTAACCAGAGATTTGGAGAAAAAACAGATCTATGATGATTTTATGGTAATGTTTGCGCACATTTTGGGGCTCAAGGATCTCCAGAGGGTACAAAATTTTAACTTTAACATCAATACTGTTGCTTTTTTTTTGACATACAAGATCCCAATCACCAACAATGTCCCCCCACACTTCTGTTCAAACTGGTATTTAAGGGGCTGGAATCATAAAAAAAATATTTTAAAGTGATTTGAGAGATTTATGCAAAAAAGCAGCAAATAATTTTGATGATGTTATTGCAGTTTTTGTGTTTGTACGTTTTTGGCTCAAAGGTCCCTAGAGGATGAAAAAAGTGTCAGTAGTGTATAAAAGACCTGAAGTAGTCAAATATTCATAACATAAGCTGTAACAAGCCAAAATGATTATAAAATAAAAAGGATAAAAGTGCTCATCAGCCTTCAGTGAGTGTTTTTACTGTGATTATACAGCATCATAAACTCATTATATTGTCTTGAAACATACTTTTAATAATAATGCGTTATGAGCAGTGAGTTTATAAGAAGTGAAACCATTATTTTCACTGGTAAAATGACCCCTATCTGCTCTTTTCTACAAGTCACACCCTGGCTACATGACTGAACATGTTATTACTTTGTTTTCCATCCATCTTTCCTGTCGAATACTTTGGATCAATATTGAATGTATAAAAAATATTCATATAAAAATCAACACTATCAGAGTGAATACTAATGCTTCCTGTATGGGTCAACAGCACAAAGTGTTGTTTTCACTGTTTGGAGAGTTGGTTCTTTAACTCTCATCAAATTTAATTGCTGACTGTTTTTGGAGTTAAAAGTTGAACTTGGTAACACTTCACAGTGTTTCTGACACAATAAGAGTAGTGTTAGAAATGCTCTCTCTCAGGGTATATAACTTCTTAGATTTTAACTCTATATTAACACCACAAAAGGTTGACATTTCTGTATTTTTTACTGGCTGACTAAATACAACATTTGGTTAGTGTACATATATTAAAAAAAAAAACATCTAGAGTTTATGAGGTGGGCTTGTGACATCTTTTGGTACTTAATGGAGGATGGGCGGGATGACTGACTCTACAAGAGCCATTTACAGGTTCAGAGTTCAGTGTGAAAAGTTAAGAGTTAAAGATTCTACGGTGACACCCGTGGATTTGATTTACCAAACATCATTTTTACTTGTTTTTGACACCAACTCTGTTCATCTGAGACATTTCAGAAGTTTGACTCAATTCAGAGTATAACTCAACCCTGCCCTGACTGACACTTGACCAGCACCAACTCTTGCTGTGTAAAGTGCTATATTAAAAAAAACACTAACAGTAGGATAAAAAAATCTGCAGAATATCTCTGTAAAGCTGATCAGTCCATGTACCAGGCTGTATTATAAGGACCACTGCAGGTGTGTTTGTATTCATGTGAGACTCTGAGTGATTCAGCTCTGCACAGATGGAGTTTCAGGTACCTTGTACGAGGCTCCAGCTCCACCCTGACTCTTCCCAGCTGCCTGCTGCTCCGGGGCGCTCTGCTGCTCTGACATCCTCCTGATCCTCTGCTCTTCCACTTTTAGCCAGCAGAAAAACAGAACACCATCCAACATGTTAATGCACAAACAGACAGAGACATACTCACGTAAATGTACACCAGAAATCAATGTCTAACCCTTGGATAAAAAGACCGATTCCATTTTAGCCTAAACAGAAGCAGAAATCATTCTTAAAGGACCAAATCCAACAACTTGTCCTCTTCATACTGACACAGAGTATGCTGCTGCCCCCTCTGCCTCCATTACAGCAGCTTTATCAGACAGAGTGACTGCTGTGCCCAAAGTGAGGACTTTACCTGAGTTCTGCTGCTAAGAGGTGGTAAGGTCCCTCTGTGTCAGTGCCACTTGCTGTTTGGCGGGGTTTGAGCCATTAGAGGGCAGGGGCAGTGGGGCTATTTATGGTTTATTTCTGGCCACAGCAGCAGAAAAGGGGGAGCTGTTGATACAGCAAGTCTGTCGCTCACATTGTGTCCGTAACGCTGCCTCTCAATAGGCAGCTGTGTTGGCACACGCTGCCCTGTCCTGCCTGTCCGCCCGGCTGCCAGCGAGCTCAGTGTGCGGGCACAGGGAGAGAGAGCCAAGAGGATTTCAGCAAACAGCCCCGCTCAGCACAAACACACTAATACACACTGTGCAGACTCCAGCCTGTCTCATTCACAGCTCACTTCCTCACAGATTTCTCACATATTTGGGTTCCTTCCCATGTGACAATCGAAGTCAAGACTTTTTATGGCATGAACTGGGAAACTATGACCGTTTTTGCACTACAGCAAAAACAGCAATTAATGTAGGATAGGTGTGGTGTCAAGCTTTTCCTATTTTGTATTAAGTACTTTCAAAGAGGAAATCAATCAGGATCTACACACATTGACAAAATTGTTGGTGCCCTTCCATTAAAGCAGGGGTGTCTAAACTATGGCCTGGGGGCCAAATGCAGCCTGCTGCCCAATTTGAATTGGCCTCTGAAAAAGCTGTGTGAATAAAGACATTTCAATTACAATAATCATCTTCAAGCACAAACACTTTTTAGTTTACTCTTGTTTTGTGTCTGACAGCGAAGATAAGCCATCAGTGCAACTCACATGAAGTGCTTACTACAGCCAAGGTTTGCAGTGGACAATTTCTTATATATATATCTATATATATATATCTATATATATATATCTATATATATATATCTATATATATACAGTCATGGAAAAAATTATTAGACCACCCTTGTTTTCTTCAATTTCTTGTTAATTTTAATGCCTGGCTCAACTAAAGGTACATTTGTTTGGACAATTATAATGATAACAACAAAAATAGCTCATGAGAGTTTAATTTAAGAACTAAGAACTATTCATTTTCCATGGTTTTCTTGATAATAAGCAAAATTACTTAAATTCTTACATCAATAGCTATGGCATTGTACAAAAAACACTACTTTTAAGCATTCCATGTTTTCTTTTCTGTTTGCTTTAAACACATGATACACACAAGAGTTAATACTTGATTGCATAACCATTGTTTTTGATGACTGCAGCCATGCGTCTTGGCATGCTCTCCACCAGCTTCTGACATTGTTCTGCTGTCACAGCAGCCCATTCCTGTTGGACAAATTCAAACAAATTTTCTTTGTTTTTGGGCTTGTGGTTCTCCATTTTGAGTTTGATGATTTTCCACAGGTTTTCAATTGGATTAAGATCTGGTGATTGAGCAGGCCAAGGCATGGTCTTGAATGTTGTGGTTCTCCATCCAGGCTTTAACTGACCTTGCCGTGTGGCAAGGGGCATTATCTTGTTGGAAAATCCAGTCATTGAGGCAGGAAAGAGTTTTCCAGCTGATGGAAGAAGACTGTTTTCAAGGGTAGTCCTGTACATGACCTGGTTCATTCGGCCTTCACACAATTGCATTTGCTCTGTTCCTCAGACTGAAACAACCCCGATCATGACTGATCCACCCCATGTTTTACTGTAGGGGCAAGACAGTCTGGGTTGTAAGCTTCTCCAGGCTTCCTCCTAACCAGTAAGTTGGCTGGAGTGGGCATCAATTCAAAATTGGATTCATCACTGAAGAACCTTAGCCCAATCATCAACAGTCCAATCCTTGTGGTCTCGAGCAAAGAGTAACCGGGCCTTCCTCTGCCTTTCATTGATGAAGGGCTTCTTGCGTCTCTGTGTGACTTCAAACCAGCTTCAACAAGTCGGTTTGAACTGTCCTTGCTGAACAAGTCACATTTCTCGACAGTGCCCACTCATTTTTAAGGTCCCTGGAGGTCTGGACGGCGATTCCTGACACAGGAGCGGATGAGTGCAGTCATCTCGTGGGAGTAGAAAGACGCGTTTCCTGCCACGGCCAGGTAGCAATTTGGTAGTGCCATGTTCAGCTTGTTTTTTTTTGTTGTAATGAGCGGCTGTCTTGGAGATCTTCAGTTTTTTAGCTACCTGTCTCTCCTCATGCCAATTTCAGCAGTGCCAAGATGGCTGCCTTTGTGGCTTCACATAATTCTTTTGTTATAGGCATTATGTGAGAGCTGACAACTTCTGAGTTGTGCTACGGCTTGAATGTAAGCAGGAAACCACTCTAGGCCTTTGCATGTGCAGTGCTGCTTGTGACATGAAATGGCCTCTTATATACCCTGGGAATCAGTTAAGCTTAAGAATGTCAAATAGGACATAAAGTATTATGTGACCAGCTGCATTTTTTGTTGTGTTCATTGTATTATACGTTTAGTGGTACCAGATCTTAGAATGAACAAGAAATTGAAGAAAACAAGGGTGGTCTAATAATTTTTTCCATGACTGTATATCTATATCTATATCTATATCTATATCTATCTATCTATCTATCTATCTATCTATCTATCTATCTATATATATATATATATATATATATATATATATATATATATATATATATACATATATATATACTATACATATATATATATATATATATATATATATGTATATATATATATATATATATATATATATATATATATATATATGTATATGTATGTGTATATATATATATATATATATATATATATATACATATATACATACATACATATATATATACATATATAGATATATATATATACTCACACACACATATGAAGAAAGAAAACCCACATTGGTCACTGAAACAACTCGGAACTGACAAAAGTAAGAATAAATATATATTTATTGAAAATATACAAAGGGACATTGGACATTTTTAAAATTGTGGTTCAACAGAACTGTTTTAACAGAACAAATGAATTAAACTGGCCTGATCGAAAAAATGATGGAACCCCAACTTCAACTTCCCCTTTGAGGCAATTTCTGTAGCTCTCAATGAGACTTCTGCACCTGTCTACAGGTATTTTGGCCCACTCCTCATGAGCAAACTGCTCCAGCTGTCTCAGGTTTAAAGGGTGTCTTCTCCAGACTGCATGTATCAGCTCCTTCCACAAATGTTCAATAGGATTTAGATCAGGGCTCATAAAAGGCCACTTCATAATAGCCAAATGTTCTTAGCCATTCTTGGGTGTTTTAGATGTTTTGGGTCATTATCCTGTCGGAGGGCATATGACCTGAGGCCAGGTTTTCCGACATTGGGCAGCACATTTGGCTCCAGAATTTCTTGATCGTCTTGAGATTTCATTGTACCCAGCACAGATTCAAAACAGCCTGTGCCTGATGCAGCAAAGCAGCCCCAGAACATAACTGAGCCTCCTCCAGGTTTCACAGTAGTGTTCTTTTCTTTGTATGCTTCATTTTTGCATCTGTGAACAAAGAGCTGATGCGAGTTGCCAAAAGCTCCAGTTTTGTCTCATCTGTCCAAAGGACATTCCCCCAGAAGTTTTATGGATTGCCAAAATATAGTTTGCTTTCCACAGTGATGCCCTCCATTAAGTCCTCTTTGGCCCAGTGACTGATAGTGCAATCTGATACTGATGCACCTTGACCTTGGAGTTTAATCTCTTTGAAAGTTGTTCTGGGCTCTCTGGTTACCATTCGTACTCAATCTCCTCAATTTGTCATCAGTTTCCTCTTGCAGGTAGCTTATTTTTTATATTTTTGTCAACACTTCATCATTCACACATTCTAATAGCATCTGTTGAGATTAACTAAGGTGTAAAATGTTTGGATGTCTTTTCTGTAATTTAAATTTTGGAGATCAAATTAACAAACTCTGCTGATGTTTTATTATTATATTTTCAGTCAGGTCCCATGTGCTGTAGTGTCAAATTGAGTGATAACCATGATAGCGTGTCTGTTGGAAAGCGTCTGTGAGGTCTGCTCTGTGGTATCCTGCTCATCGGTGTTCCTCTGCCCCCTCTCTTCTGTCCCAGCAGTTTAAGAAACTTGGGATGATCTATGACATGGTGGATCAGGAAAGAACTACTTCAGGTTCCTGCGAGGGCTGAGGATGGATCATTTCACCAATATAGGACACACCACTTTAAAGAATTTTTTAAAGAAAATCCTTCAAAGCATTCATGAGACTGGATTTTGAAAGAAGATCTGGACAAACAAAACACTCATGCCTCTGATCTTCATCATGGAAAACAGAGAGATATAAAAAAAGAACAAGAACAGATAGATGAGAAGCTCAAGTCAAATAAATTTTATTAAGAATTTATTTTTCGCTTTAGGACACTGGCCAGTACAACACAGTGCAATATACATCTTTACTGTCAAATAAAAAAGGGACAAAAAGAGAGACATAAAAATAAACCCTCGACTTTTATGACAAAAGCAAAACGTCATGAACACATAAACCAGGGACAATCGATCCATCAACACATTCAGCTTGCATTGCGTGAGCACTCCGGTGATTCGGGAGACGGGACACGGCTGACATGACGGGACAGAGGTCAGTGCTGAAGTGCTTAAAGTTACAAAGTGCTTTAGAGGAGGGCGGGGGGGAGGCAGGAGGGAGAGCAAAGTTGGTGCAAATGTTTGATCTTTTCAGTGTTGAGGGTAAATGTAGTGAACAAGACCGTCCTCCACTGGAGTATAAAGTACAAGCCAACGCCCTGACACTCTGAGCCGGTCCGTCTGAACGGGGCCTGGGCTGACTGCAGATTGTGCGTGCACTGAGGCAGGAGATATACTTGCTATTTGTCCCCTCATTTGTGTTTGTTTGCATCATGAGTAGTAAAAACACCAGATGTGCCATAGAAGAATGGCACACCAGAGAGCTCAGTCTATAAACAACCACCTGATGTAAGTTAGCTACAGATCTGCAGACGTCATTAATTTTGAAAAAAAAAAAAAAAATCAAAAAGCCTGTACAGCAGCTCCACACAACAGTCAATGCTTGCTGACATTGTACAGCTGTGTCTCCACCAAATGGTCTGATTTAGGTTATTAAAATTTGGTACAAACAGACCTAAAGGTGTGTTCCTTTAACACAGGAACAGGGAGGAGAGAAGGGGGAGTTATGTCACATGCCAGTGAGTGTTCCAGTTTCCAGTTAAGAACTGATAAAGTCAGAGCAACTGAAGGATGTAGGTGGAGGCTGTATAGCTATGACATCATGAGCCCCAGGAAGTAAAGCACTGAGCTTTTTGAGGGGCTTTTTCTTAAACTGGGGTAGAGCTTTTCTCTGTGAATGGAGAGTTCTGTAAAAGGTGTCATGTTCTACTCGCCAAACCCATTTTATATCATTAGAAGCAAATAAAATTGCCTTTAATTCTGGTAGAGTTGCAATAAACCAGTACAGGTGATGCTGAGCCACCATCATACATTAATGCAACTAACAGCAAGTACATCTCCAACGTACAGGGGGAACAGAGAAGAGGATGATTGCACTTTACTGAGAAAAAGAAACATGATTGTGGAGTGTGTGAGGCCTACTGAGGCAAAGTATGGCTTATAATGAACGTTTTCAGCTACGATCAGTCAGGGAAGACGAGCTGATTAGTGATTTTTTTGAGAGTTTTTGTGCTGACAAGAGTGTGCATGATTGACAAAGTGGCCCTGTTCCTCTTCACCAAACAAAACAAAGATATTTAAACATAACCATATAGAGTTCTCAGCAGCTGCGATACTGCTAGTGTTTGGAGTGTATCAAGGTAAACTGTCCAAAACTATCTCTCTGTCTTATTCAAATCAATGATAATACAAATATAACATCTCCTGATTACAGATATAACATGATATACACTCTCGCTGACAATCAAGCCAGCTGTGATTTGTTCTCTATGTTCAAGAAGGAAAATCTGAAATGTTATCCTATGGCAATGCTTGTGTGACACCTAGCAATAACCCTCACTAAAGTCCGACTTCTAATAACGCCTAACGCAGACGTCTCATAGTGTGTCGACTGGATATTTTAGCTCCGGCATGCGAGGAAGCACGTCCAGGATAAAGAGCAGTCATGGTCCCACGAGTGTCGAGAACTAATTTCCTGTATCCTCTCACCCGCTCGTCCTGGTCCCGTAAAAGTGTTCATGTGAGTTCCTGTTGGTGCAGCAGAGCTTCCACGGTTGCAAGCATGAAATGGATAAAGCGCAGCAGCTTGATGTTTTTGTTTCCTTGCTTGTTTTGTTTTTCCAGAAGATAAAGACTCTCCATAAAAAAAGGCACCATGCACATTAATCCACCCAGACGGGAAGAGAACAAAAATCATAAAGAAAAATATACATCAGCAGCTGTAGATCCACGTCTCCTCCTCTGTGGGTCCAACGTTAAGGCTTCTGTTTCAGAGATTCATCGGTTAAGGCAACCTGAAGTGAGAATAAACAGAGTTTCAGCCGTCAGGGGTCAACAGTGCATATTGTCTTTTTATTGTTGCAAACAGTGAAAGAAATTTTCATTACGTACTTACTTAGCTCTCATTTTCATATTGACTCAAGCGTTTCTTGGACTTCAGCTCTTTTAACCACTGGGGGGATTCCTCCTCTCTGCACAAACCAGACACATACATTCACAATTATATGTTATGTATAAAAATATGTTAAAATGTGCTGAACATTTGTTTTCTTGTTATCAAATGTATTTCTGTTAACACTTTCTATGAAGTCCCTCTTCATCATGCATTATGAACATATTATAAGCAATAATGCATTATAAAGCTCTTAAAATGCTTTATAATCATAGTTACAAGCACTCCCGACAACTTATGCTTTTAAATAGTAATTAGAAGTCATTATAATAGTGTTTAAAATGAGTGATGGAAGTATATTGTGAAACAGTGTACATATAGCTATGAAAAATTAAAGATATATTTAAATACTTTGTAAAAAGTCAGACACATTACAGTCATTTTTAACAATAATCAAGGTAAACTGTTCAAATAACATCTGCTGCCCTTTTTTTCAATCACACCTCCACAGATCATTTGATTTTTTTGTTGCATAAAAGTTGTTTCATTCTTTTTTACAGTTTACTTAAAGCAAACAATGACCACTTACAGTTATAACCAGGTCCTAAAGAATAACACTGGCTTAAGTAATAGTGTTATATTTCTTTTCCTTAAGCATCTTATAATCACTTTAGGACATGTTATGATTGTGCTTATAATGTGTGATTAATTGATCACAATCTATTGCAAGAATAAAAGCTTAAAGGAGACATATCATGTTGATGCATGATTTAATACTTACATATAATATAATAAATTTGAAAACAAGACCTTACACCCCCTTAATTTTCAAAAAACGACATATTGTATTTTTTCTAATATCCTGGAACGAGATTTGATGCCTCTGAAAATAGGTCATTGTGAGATGTCCGCGAGATTTAAATCGTCGTGACGACACGAGGTACCTTTCTTTTTATTGGAGTAATCTGATAAAACACTTCCTCCTCTGTGATGTCCGTTAGCCACAAAACTCTCACCGAGGAACACATTCGTCCAGCAGCAGTTTATAGTTCCCTAGCTCACACTCACACATTACCAGCTCTGGCCTGTAGGGGCACTCAATACGCGGTCGCTGCTTTGAGCTGCCGGAAAATACAGTAGAAATACAGTAGAAACCCCCGATAGAACTGACCAATCAGAGCACAAAGGGCTGTGACGTTGCAAGGTAACTATAGGTCATCCTCAGATCCTCGTGTTTCAATGAGAGCTTGATAATGGCCTAAAATGAGGATATTGAGAACGCTATTGTGGAGCAATGAAGGAACTAAATGACTTGTACTGAGGGCAGAAATGCTTTACAGGCATCCTAGTCTGGCATAGTGAAAAGGAGAAACAAGCATGATATGTCCCCTTTAATAAATGTCTTTTTTAATATGTCTTTGTCCATGCAGTCAGTGACAAGCAACTATGTTGTTTTAACACCTCACTGCAATTATCATTTTAATACAATTCACTGTGTGTGCAAATTCTTTTATAAAACATTGATATTTATTATTTTTCCATGCTTCATGCATATTTAACATTCTAAGCACTTTGTTCATAACTCACATTGGCTGTATAATGAATAAAATGAAGACTATAAACTATCACACATTTTTAACAATGATTATACAAAAGTTATAGAGCTCTATGATGCAATATTAACAAGATTATAATGCTCTCATAATGCATTATGAAGGTGGGCTACATCATAAACATTACTGTATTTCGATCCTTTAATTTTACCACAGTTCCTCTGAGCAGGAGATCGATGTACCTGTGATTTTTCTTTTTCTCCTCCATTCATATGGATCAAATCAAAGTCATCCGAATATACTTGGGCTTTGCTCCTGAGTATCAGTTTCATATGTTGCCTGTGCTCACTTTTCTGTGCCTAACTCCAGATCTGAAGACATTAAAAAACTACAGAACAGATTCTGTATGTTTGTCTTGTAAATCATTTCATACCCAGTAAACAAAACTTTACTTCTCAATGTACTGATAAACAGAAATAACTTACTTAAGGTGGAAACATGTGTCAGTGAACTTTGTGGTTCAGCTCATGTAAATGGTCTAACAGGAGATCACTGGTCATATCATCCAGCATACGTGCTGGCTTTAAAACCACAGAATAAAATCATATGCAGTGGGACACTCTGGTAGGACCGGATACATTTTATACCTTATTTTGGGACACATGGTTTAGTACTGGACATGTGATCAAATCCAGACACTTACCCATTTTCTTTCCCACCAGCAGGGGGCAGTACTCGCGCTGCCCTTGGGAGGAAGGGGGACTTGGGAGAGCGAGAGACTTGCGGAGGAGAAGGAGCTGCTCCCTCGGACTGATTGTCAGATTCTCCTCTCTTCCTCAGCTGGGCCTGGAGACAGGGGTGATGTGTATTTAGGACTGTTTAAAAGCTTTACTACATCACGGTGAGCTGTCACAGAACTTTAAAATAAACACATTTTTGGATTTGTTCAAAGAAAAGGCACCCGTTGGACTCACCTTTAAAGCTAAGGGATCCATCCCAGGGAAAAGGGCGACCCTCTGTGGCTGAGAGGTGACAGCTGACGGGGTGTCGGCTCCTTTGGTGGGCTCCTCAGAGTCTGAGTCTTCCTCCTTCACTTCAGGCTTTGGCTCTGCAACGTAAGGTAATGCATTATTATCATATTCCAGCACAGCATACAGTAAGATCATTCTGAGAAATATTCATACCTTCATGATTTAGAAAGAGAACTTAACACTGCAATGCAGCTTTAAGGTTTACACCAAGATAGTTTCTTATTGTTTAATGGAAAGGCAACATGAAAATACATTTTAATGTAAGTGGAAAAAACGGAATAAAAGATTGTTAAAAAAATCAATACACATTTAGCGCTAATCTGTCACATCTTATTTATATTGATGGAAAGTAAACAGATTTTCCCACAAAGAAGTTTTTCACCACAAACTAAGTGTAACTTTTTCATGATTTGTTTGAACACATCATTCAGAGTTTTACAATCACCCAATTTCAATATTCAAGAGCTGACCTTGAACATATCAGTGTTTAACTGCCTGTCTGCTTATTATCCTTAATAAAGTTAATTTCTCTGTGATTAGGTTCAGACCCATCACTGGTCCTGTGGTTGAATCAGTAGGTTTGGCAGCGTCTCTACTTTGAGCTCAAACATTCAGAGCCTTACAAACCCTGATGCCAATGAAGTTAACAGCTTGTGTAAAACATAAAAACTGAATATCTGATCTGTAAATCCTTTTGGACCTATAATCAGTTATAATTAATGTTAAAACTGATCAACTTTATTGTCTTTTTGCAAATATTCATTTAAATTGGTGTCTGCAACACATTCCAAAATAGGCAGGACAAAGGCATGTTTACCACTGCGTCACATCACCTTTCTTTTAACAAGTGTTTGGGAACTGAGGAAGTACGTTGTGATTCTTTCACATTTACGAGCATTTTTCATGGTTTATTAAAGCAGTTTCACTGGTTTACTGCCTTGACATTGACATTATTGCCTTGATGTATTTTAAGCTGACAATTGAAAGGTCAGACATGTTGTTATTTCTGATGCACATTACTCCTGATTTTTCCACATTTAAAAAATCTAATGAATGCTCCTGCACTGATGGTGTGACACAATGGTGCTCCTAACTCAAAAGCAGCACTGACACACTCAAAAGTTTCTGATTTTCAGGTTTTACAGAAGCAGAAACTTCAATGATCCAGATGTTATCTCCATGTTTAATGAGTCTCTCTCTGACCTGTGGAGTCTCTGTAAAGCCAGTCCTCGGCCTGTGCAGTGGTTTGGAGAGCTGCTCTGGAGGGGCGTGATCGTGGTGCTCGTTTCTTTCCCAGCTGAGCTCTGGAGCGAAGAACACTTGTATCCAGCAGAGCTACAGGGGCCTGGATATTCAAACATGGACAGAAACCACATTATCAACATGTAAACCTTTAAGTAAAACAATATCGAGATAATTACAGTGTGAAAATCAAACCGAAGACTTAAAGGATAAGTTCGGTTTCTGCAGCTTTCACATTGTTTATAGAATGAAGCAGAACAATATACTCACCCAGAAGGCTTTCCTGATCCAAACAGTGCTTCGGGAGATATTTAGATCCAAAATCGAGTGGCGGACATCCGCATAATGGTGGCACATAGGGCATACAGCGTGGCTCATTTATTCAGGGGCTACACAACGACTTTCTTCTTCTAGTTTTGTGCAAAATGGACGAATATCTCTCGGATGAAGATGCTGTGGAGGAGAACTTTGAATATGATGGGTGTCCTTACAGTTTCGAGCCAGAGTTTACAGATAAGGAGCTCATCGAAAGGAGGACGCGGAGGCAGCGCTCCAGAGAGTATTGCGAAGGCGCGGAGGCATACATCCTTCTTCTGAGGTCGGCACAGTTACAAAAACATGTCTGGAGTGACACAGACTGTCTTGGAGGAGTAGCCCGAGCAGACCATGATGAAATATTGGTGAAACTAATGAGTTTTTGGACGATTAATGCAGTTTTAGGAGCGGCGCTGTATGCCTTATGTGCTACCATTATACGGATGTCCGCTGCTCGATTCTGGATCTAAATATCTCCCGAAGCACTGTTTGGATCAGGAAAGCCTTCTGTGTGAGTATATTGTTCTACTTCATTCTAGAAACAATGTGAAAGCTGTAGAAACCGAACTTATCCTTTAAAATGGAAAGACTGAAACACTGGACAGACTCAGCAGTCAACACTTACATCAGGGAAAGCAGGCAGCTCTTTCTCAGCAAAGGATGAGGGAGGGAGGCTGTCCACAGTGTCAGCATCAAACAGTGAGGAGGGGTCCCCTGGCGAGTCTGAGGGAGTGGGCTTCCTTGGGGAAGGGCTGAGGTTGCTCTCTGAGCTGGGCGTGGCAGGAGTGAGACTGAAAAAAACGAAAGGGAGAGGTTTGTAAACGCCTCTTTAAACCGAGAGTGTGGTTTGTGTAACCACAGCTTCAATCAGACGATCCTGAGTCAGATTGTTCTTTTGTTTTTGTTGAGACTGTGGGAAGCCATAATTCATATGATGCACATAAAACACACTGCAATACTGATTTATCACCATGACAGGAGAAAAACAAGTAGAGACATGCATCCTATAAGGATATATGCAGTGTGGTATAAATTAAGTGTTATGTGGTTTATCTAATGGCACAAACTTCCTCTTACCGGCATGGTAAAATATGTGATTTCACTTTCTGACCACAGGGGGTCGCTGACAGATTAATGAGCAGAAATCTGTTCATGCCACAGGTTAGATTTGCAGTGGGATAAACTTCTAATTGCTGTAAACTGTCTGAGTTGTGAAAGCTTCAGAAAGAGCCAAAACAAGCAGGGAGTCATAAATGTTTCCTGTTACAACATCAGCTGTGCGTGATGCAGATGCTTCACTATGTTCAGGATCTGTATCCACGGGCGAACAACGCCTGTTTTCCAGATAAGTGCATGTTTGGATTTTGTCTTTTTAGGGACATTCTTTTAAATCTTTAAATAAACACTAGTGTTGGAATTTGAATGAATCATGTTCACAGTTCTTTGTCAGTGCATCCAACAGTAAAAGGAGAAGGTCAGAATCTGGGGACGAGGTTCACTGAACTTTTACAGGCCTTATAAAACTTTTCACTTTTTTATGACATAGCCCAGTACCGCAACTCTTGCCAAAGTTAAAAAGAAAAGAATATTCAAGACTAATGTTGGGGTCATACTACAGGATTTATGAATGAGCACAGCCTGACACAGAAGTTCTTCACTATCTCGTGTAGAGTGTCATAGTGAACGACAACAAAGATGCTTATGGGACGCCTCACCACTCCGTGACAGAGAGTCATGTTTGTTTTTTTGCACTTGAGCACTGCATGTGCAACAATCTTGGATGTAAACAGATTTAAGTTGTTGCCTTGAGAGCCACAGGAAAGTTTGTTAAGCTCTTAAAACAAACCCTTTTCTTTATGATCTGTTTTAGCAGAGGAATATCAGCATCTCCATTAGCGACTACGTGCATTTACCATCAAGCCAACATCTCATTCATCATCATGTTTGAAAAGACAAAAACATGGTGCTCTAAAATCAGTTGGTTTGTTTGATGTCGTCAGTCTCAGCCCTCTTCTCTCCAACATCATCACGTCAGCCGTCAAATGCAGTTGGGTTGTCAGTCACCCTCGTTGGGCAAGTCACAGCACGATTTTATGGCTCTGTGGTTGCCCAATCTGTCATATTTACGACTGTAACCAACAAGAGAAATGACATGGTCTGACCTCGGCATCAGACTACAACACTCAGTTATGGATTAAAAGAATTTTAAGGATGCACCCACACAGATAATTTCAACACTGAATGAATGTATCAAAAACTGAATGAAACAGACAAGTGTAATGTTAGTATTTCACTTGAAAGGGGTCAAAACAGAGTCGACAGGTTAACAATGTGAAGTTGCACTGCAGAGTAGATTGTGGTTGTTGCTAATGTTAGCTAGTTTCTAGATGCTTTGGCCCTTTGGTTTTGTTTTTATCGTACCATTCGAAACCACTTCCGCCCAACTTCATCTCAAGGTTTTAGGTCAAAATCCTGCTTAATGTTCCCATGAGATACCACTGATACCGTCGACTCATGTCATATACTCTCTCGGTGATGTTTGTTTATATCCAGATTGGAGCACATCTTGGCAGTGAAGTGAATCGACAGTGGTTATTGGTCAATGGAGGCTGTGGTGCACTTTAAAAAGAACTTAACCATCAGTTGCTTGTCCTGATTACAAAAACAGAGAATTAGTTTAACCAACTTGTAAATATAGTGCTCCCTATTTGTAGTCTGAAATGAACCATGAAGTCATCCATCAGTCTTCACCTCTAATGATATCACTGCATAAAAATGCCCTGCTGAATACAGTAACTTTGGCTCTGCACTGCACATAATTGGATATAATTGACAGGGAACTTACTGTATTTCCTCTAATAGAGACTGGTAATCAAATTGCACCCTACAAGGTAAATAATGGCTGGGGAATCATAGAAGCTTAATATGATTATTCCTTCTTGTTTTCTTTTTAAATAGGGCACCTTTAAGGCTTTTTAATAACTGTTAATCTTTAAAGGCACAGCTTTTCTTTCCTTTAAGGTATTCACATGGGCCACAGCCACTCCACCAAACACATCCTTTAATCTGCAGATGAAATCCATGGAGGAGGGAGCGGAGAGATGAACACAGTGGGAGGAATGAGAGGAGGAATGGGGAAAAGCCAACGCAGTGTTCCTTAAAGTCAAGAAAGAGGATGAAACAGAGTTTTTCATAGAGCAACAAGTAGAGAGGAAGAGCGGACACTGCATGGTTTTTAATCAAGAGGGAAGCGAGGAAGAGCAGAGACTGAGAGTTTTTAAAAAGAATGGAGAGGGCGCTGTATGCTCAGTCTCCCCCTACACCAACTCCAAAGTGTCTCAGACTGCAGCATCGTCGTCTTCAGTTAATGCTAAGATGCAAAAACATCAATATGAGGAGAACATATCTTTACCAACTAAAAACTGATCCAAGGACACTAAAGGTTAGAAGTCAGAGCCCAATCATTGATCCAGCACAGGACCATAATACTCAGTGTTTAAAAAAGCCACTTTTCTCTTTTTAGGTTTAATATAGATACCCATTGACCCAGAAAATGTTCTGCTGATATAAAATCAAGTTCACTGCTCTCAATAATAACTGAGTGTGTGAGTGAGGAGAGGGCAGAAGCAGATGATAAAAGCCTCATCACAGAAGATTACTTCAGAGATTGTTGATTTCCAAGAAACAATATAAATAAGTTTCTCAAAAAAACTAAACCTTACAAGTCATTTCATTTTCAGCTCTCTCATTTTACGTATGAATATTCTAACTGAATGTATTCAGTTCAAAAACAATCTTTTTGTAGATGAAACAAGACAATACTATTTGTACATTGTTATATATGTTTTAGAAATTACTGAGTTAGGCCTATTAAATTATCCAAACTTCATAAAGCCTTTTGCTATGCTTCAGTTTTATTATCACTAACCTTTGTTTGAACTAAAACAAAATAACTCAGAGAGATCTTTTGAGGATATACTGTTGTGCATGTAAACACATCACATTCTCTGGATGTCCGATGCCAAGAACATAGACATTTACCTGTCGTCAGTGCGCAGTCCCGTCTCCCAGGTCCCATACTGACTGTCGTTGTCACGGACAGGTGTATCTGAGTCTTTCACCTCCTCTTCACCGCTGACGTTTTGTTTCTGCTGCTCCTGGAAGAACACAGACAGATAAAACTGTAAATAAGGACATTATATAAAAACTCTGTCTTGACAACCTTTATCTAAACACCAGTATTATCAGACTGTGAAAGGTCGGCTTAGGTGGCAGGAACGGTGACCCTTGCTGATGAACAATGTAACACAGTCGTTGGTCTTTGAAAACCATCAGAGCTGCGTCCTGTGGCTCCTGAGCAGCCTGCTGCAGTAAGACGGATAATGAAAGGTTAGGAGATGAGTTAATGGAGAGTGGGGACAAAGACGGAGAAGGCTGGGTGGTGGGTGATGAAGTATGTTTGCTGTCTACTGAACCGTGCCTCTTTTAATGAGGCTGGTACAGAGGACATACTGTCTCACAGCCACGTCTGCGCATGAACCGACAACCCTAGCCTATATAGAAAAAAACAATGCTAAGTCCCTCCGTCCTCTGATGTTGCCTGAGGGCTGGACAGAGAAACGTGACACACCTGGCTGTGTAATTGCCCAGCTTCACTCTGTTTATATGAGCAAAGACATTAGATCAGAGCTCTCATTCTCAACGGTTTGTGAAAGCTGCCCTTGTTTTCTTTGTGCGCATGAGAGCAGAGACACAACAAGACACCAGAAAGGGCCAGAGAGAGAAAATAACCAGTGATGTTGAGTGTTTATTTGGATTGAACTTGAGAAAAGGGAAAAAAGGGACAGTTAAGGATGTCATTTATCAGCAAAGCTCTTCCTGACAGGAAGAAAGAAAACAGAGGGCAGAGCAGAGAATAGCATTTAAAGTGCTTGCTGTATCAGACAAAGCACTTGTTGTCCAGTTTATCCTCTTCTCAAGGATTTACGGCACTCACACTTTTCAACTTGGCATCACAGGGTCACCACACTTGGCCTTAAATACACACACTTCAGAACCCTCTTTGACTGATGGCATCGTATAAACCCTCTGATCCAAAACATGCAGGAGACAATTTTACATACCTTATATATACATATATATATATTTTTTAGCATTTTTGGTCATCATTATTAGTGGAGGGACGGTGGACAGTGGACTTTGAGAGGGAAAGAAAGAGCAGGGGTAGACATGCAGCAAACAGGCTTCAGGTTGGACTGAATTTATGCCTTTTGCACACAGGTGGAGTCAATACATGGTAAGTTACATTACAACGGCTATTTGAGCATGCGCAGCAGTCACATTGCATTGGTTAATGGAGCCTTATAGCTTGTTTTCTCTTTTCTATGACCAATTATCAATAACAGGCTGTCTAATATCAGCCTCAGAAGACCAAAAATACTATTACCATGTCAAAGCAACATGACGGAGACACAAAATGGCTCATGACTAAGAAGTTGCTTCAGTAAGATTCCTGGTTGTTGCAGTTTACTGTCCCACTGCTGATCAATGCTCTGACCAAGTACAGAGTCTGTTAACAGCACAATCATGCTGCTGTGATCATTTATCAATCAGCTATATGTGTGGGTGGTTGTGGCCTCATGAGCTTCATATCCTTCAGAATAGGGCTGAAAGATAAACGCATCGATATCGAGATATGAACAATCGAGATATTAATATCGAAAAAGCAACAGGATAAACAATATGGATTTCTGCCGTGCTCTTCCTGCATGTACAGCTCTGGAAGTTACAACAAATTTCATTTTTACGATGCCCTTGAATGCCCCGCTTGGTTTTCACCTAACCTGTAGTCATATCGTATCGATATCGAGATATCTGGCATAAATATCAAGATATGAAATTTTGCCCATTTCGTTCAGCCCTACTTCAGAACTACCGTCATGTTGCCCAAAGCATCTTTTGTTTCAGACAGTTGATGGCAATTTACTAAGATGTTATAAAATTATGAATTAGATTGAAGTTTAAGAGAGGCAAAGTCTGTTTTTTATCCGGTTACACTTCATACTTTTCTTTTTTTAAGTTCAATATTAAGCTGTTTTTCGTTTTATAACTTTCACAGTTCTATGATTTAAAACCTGATAAATAAAATTGTGCAGGAATGTTTGAATGTCATCTGCATCTGCATAAATGGGATAATTAAGGAGTAAAGATTTACTGACCACCATTGCTGTTGAGCTTCAATATATCTACTTTAAGAGCTATAGCTGAGGCTATGTTCATGTTTATTCAGTCTATACCAAAGCTATTCTGTTTAGTATTTAATAAACAAACAAAAGCTTATACATTTCTAACACCACTGGCTGTTAATAGTATTTATGCAATTCCTGAATTTCATATTAATAACACCCCTGAGCTGTTGTCAGTATTATTAACTATCATATTCTTTCAAATGACTCATCAGTTAATTAATTTTGGAGGCTCCAAAAACTGAAAGTTGATTCACTTAATTTGACATTTAATGGGGAACTTCATTAATAGTTCATCTTTTATCCAGAGTTCATAATGATCGTAATTCATAATAGAACTGGATTGAGGCCAAGAAGTAAATGCATCATACATTAAAGCTTATTACACAGTGAAGACCTCAGTTTGTACTAAATGTGGGGCCTGTTGGATTTTAAATATGAACCATAGTGAATGTATTTCTAGAATAAAACATTTTTGTGATAGTATTGTTTAAACAATCAGATATCAAACATCTACTGCTTATTAAATGTTCATCATGAATTTTCTTATTATCTAAAAGCACTTTTTCATCCATACTTTACTTCATACTGCAAATTTGCCGAGGTAATTCATCCACTTGATAAATGTCGTATATGAAGATGCTGATAAAACAGTAAGATCACAGCACAGGTGTGCTTCTGCAGGGTCATAAGAAAATTTCTCTTTAAAATACACTTTTCTAAACAAAATAATCTGACAGATATGCAGGTGGATGGCCCTGGTGATCTGGCAGATATGCATTTCAAATGTGATGAGTAGTTGGTAAAGACTTTTCTGCAGTTATGAGGACAACATATGTTAATGTTACAGGGGTTAGTGTGTTTTTTGTTGGTGGATGTGGTTGGTAGGTTTCGAGGTTGAAGGGTAAGTGCTGATGTAGCACTGTTTGACTCATCAGCACCTATCAGCTGCTCCTGTGGTAACGAGGGTGTCAGCAGAAGAGCGTGGAGAAGTTGCCCTTTAAACCTGAACAGCCAATGACCGTACAAGTCGCTGGTGCATCAGAGAACAAGCTGGTTGTGGCTTAAACCTAAATACCTGGTGGTGAGTCATCAACATACTCAAACCCTCACATCCATGAGAGTTTCCCACTCATTTAGAGGTCACTTAGTCAATGCTTTCAGGTCATATGCTTTATCAAGGAAAAGCACTAGGTTGCAGGTCCACTGTTGCTAAAGGAAGGTAATAAAAAAATAAAAAATAAATAAATATCTACTCTGCAGGCAACAACTGTCGTGGACATTTCTGCTAAACAGATGACAATGGTCTGTTTTGTCCAAACTTGAAACCAAATAACTGTAAGACGCATGCTAGTTCACTAAATGCCGTGAGGTTGTTCTACATCATGAATTATTTCAGGTTGGATCTGTAGAATAGACAACATCACCCCAGTGAGTTCAAATGTAACTTTTACATTTATGTAAAGAAGACAGAAACTGGAATAATTACTGCAAAGTGCTTTGTGTTCTTAGCAATGTAAAATCATTTCATTAGTTGCATCATGCAACTGAGCTCTGAAACTTACTGCCTTTAATTTGCTAGACCAAAAAAATGGCTGATTATCTTGTTGTGTGTGCCCTGCTTAAACCTGCTGCTTTAAAAAAAAAAAACCCCAAAAAAACATGATTGGTACATTGTTACTTTGGGGCCAGAGTTATCACAGGTTATGGTCAGGTTTGGGAAAATATATCTATAAATCATTCCTGACAACTTCTGTGCGCCACTTGCAACATTAGTATTATAATCAATGTTGATGTTTTAAAGAAGTTTAAGGGCACAGGGTGCACACCTTACACCCTAAGGCTCCAGAGACATGGGACAAGGAGTTTGCTTGCAGCCCCCTGCTACTAAACCAACTTCCAAGTATGTTCCAATCAGGACTTGGACCAGCCAGCCCAGCTCAAGCCCTTACACACTGAGCTGTACTGCAACCAAACTTGTTACACAAACATATGTTTAAAATCATAAACTTGTTGTTTGGAACAGCTTTAAGTATCATGTTGTTGTGAAATCCTCAGTTCAACTCCAGATGAGGACCTTGGTTTGCATCATATTCCTCCTTTCTACCTGTCAGTGCACTCTGCTATCAGTGGCAACAAGGTATCAACAAATCTCAGAACCTGGCCTTAATTCAGGTGATAAAAATTCCTATCCTATGTGAGCATGGGTGCTAGTCAAACTTAGACACGCCCTAACGCACCCTCACCTGATTAGAATACAGGGCAAACTTCAACTCTGCTGGGACATGTTGGAGAGCGGTGCCATTGTACAGCAGCTTAAAGAAAAAAGCTCAAAGTAAAGAGTGTTTGAAAAGACCTGCTCATACTCTTAAACCATTTATTGATAAGTTAAATAGAGGCATTTAACAGCCCTAGTGTTGAACTTAGTCTGGACCTTTTGCACTCTTATTCTGGCACAGTCTTTAAACAACACCTGGTAAGAACGTTTTATTGGGCAATAAAAAAATTCTGTGAGCACTCACATGTGGGCCCTCTTATCTACCACACACACAGAATATGGTCGATATACTAAACCAACAGGTCCAGTCACATTGATTTACAGCTGTCGGGAGGAAGTCTTTTCCTTAATAACATTAGCAATAGTCAGCTGCATGTAGACAGGAAGGGTGTGTCAAGGAAAACAACATAACAAAGAGCGGATGAATGGAAGGATGAAGGAGAGAAAGGGCTGATCACTGAGTGGAGCTGAGTGAATATCTGAGGAGGAAGGGGCTGGGACGAGGTGGTGGAAACTTAAACTTGATAACAAACTGAGAAACGCACACACTCACACAGGGAGGAGAACGAGCTGCTGATGGTTTTCAGCAGGGCTGGACAACATGTCAAGATTCTAAGAGGTATCCACTTTTTTCAAACGTCTCATTTTGTTTACTCTCACAGGGTATTTTATTAGGTAGAGCTTGTACCAGGGGGGTACAAGAAGGGGTCAAACCTGGTACAAGGTTTGACCCCTTCTAACTCAAAGCTGCCTTAATTCTTTGAAACCTGGATGCAACAAGACACTGGAAACATCCATCAGAGGTTTTGCAACATATCGACACGCTACCTTCACGTAATACCGCCACATCTCATTAAGGTCCTCTATTGGATTGTGATCTGGAGACTGTGGAGGCCATTGGAGTACAGTGAACCAAATGCCATATCAAAGAAACCAGTTTAAGAAGATTTCAGCTTTGTGATAGGACATTATCCTGCTAGAAATAAACACAATACTCAGTTGTACATTCATGCTTCCTGGTGTTTATGCCAAATCCTAAATGGACGCAAGTTGTTGCACATCAATGTGGTAAAGGGATGCTCTTCTATACATCCTGAATGTCTGCAAATACCAGTTATACAAAGTGAGCTTGCATGCTCTGCAAAGCCTCTTTACCTGGTTTAATTAAGACCATATAGAGGAAGTGTCAGCATGTTCTTGATGATCAAAAAAACAAAAAACAAATAAAATCCAGCACTAACTTTTTTAGAACCCTGTTTTTGTTGTTGTGGTATCACACTAATCTGACACTAAAGACAGACAATAATAGTATGCAATAGAAACTTTAAGAGTCAACGTGGGAAAAAATCCATATAAAGTGTGGTGAGAGCAGATCATTTCAAAAACATTTCTGCAGGGGGATTGGCCCTTAAAGAATGCAATTCTGTCAATCGCATTCAAAAAGGGCCAATCAGATGATGTAGTGGGTGGCCCAAGGCAAGGAACAAGGTGAGAGCAGCAGTTGAGGAGGAGCGGTCCAGCAGAGCAGTGGGAATGAGGCAGCAAGGGGCCTTGACAAGATGGGAGCAAGCTGTGGAAAGGAAGATCACATGGACTGAACTCTGGCGGGCAGAGCCGCACTGCATCAATTTGGCTGACACACCATCTTGCCCACTTTGCCGCCTGAAGAAGGGGACCCTTGAGCACATTTTGAGTTGCTGCCCAAAAGCTCTGGGGGAAGGTCGATACCAATGGCATCATGACCGGGTGCTCAAGACCATCGCAGAGAGCATCAGTAGTGCCATTGACATCTGCCGGAAATCAAGACCCATGAAGCACAACATCAACTTCAACAGAGCTGGAGAGAAGCCAAGACCAACACCTGGGCTTCTCAAAACCGCACAGGGTTGGCAGCTGTTAGTGGATCTGGACAGCAACCTCAAGTTCCCCCTGCATGTTGCCAAGACCACCCTCAGACCTGACATCGTACCGGTGTCAGAGGCAACAATCATGCTGGAGCTCACTGTGCCATGGGAAGAGCGCGTGGAAGAGTCCTTTGAGCGGAAGAGTGAGAAGTACGCCAGCCTGGTGAGCGACTGCCACAGACAAGGCCGGAAGGCAAGGTGTATGAGCGAGGGCGTCTGATGTTCGTAACCTCATGACCTCAGGATACATCACTGATGATGTGCCCTAGCTAGCATCAGAAGATGTATCTTTGCAAAAGTGGATGCTGCTGCCGAGGAGTAAAGTTCAGGACACAAGCCAGCTCAGACCGTAAACTCTGACCAAAGCCTTTTGGAAGAGGAGCAAAAGTAACTTATTCATTTAGAAATGTTTCAGTGTTGTTCCACATCTAACAAAGAAATGCTGTACAGTCCAAAAAATTTAACTTCTGCCTCTTTATCTTCATCAGACCCTGATTGAGCAGGATCTATAGACCACACTCAATCGTTGGAGCTTGGAGATTTGCAAAATTGATATGCTTGATTACTAGGCCTGTGCTCAAAATATCTCTACTCTGCAGAAACAATACGGCCTCAAGGTTTTGACAGTTATAGTCAAAACATTTTGGGTAATCTTAACAATGGTGCAGCTCAAAGCAGAAGCCAAGCTACACGATGAAGCACATGTTCCAATGAACTTAAGTCCGACATCTTTGAGGACCTGAATTTAAGTTCCTTAAGTTATGAAAGCATTTAAAACTCATCTTTGTTCTTTGTCTTCATGTTATAAAAGTCCAAACTTGGGAAAAATTCTGTTTAAAGCCAAGTCAATGTTTACAATTTATGTGTAGGGATACATATTGTATCGTGGACTCAGTGTCAGGACACGTCTTGTATTGTGGAGTTGCTGGAAATACCCATCACTATTGACTGCAAACACTGAATCAAGTGAATCCAGCTGCACTGCAAGGTAAGTATCAAACAGGTGTTAATATCATTAGAAGTTTTTGCTTGCATCGTTTCACAATTCATAATACTGACATAGTGCTTACTACTTTTGAGATAATATTGAGATATAAATGCTGTATTTTGCTAAACATACCAAGAAATGCTTTTTTGGTCATCGTCATCCAGCCCTACTCAGAGGTTAAAGAACACCTATGAAACACCTAACATATGGTCTGCCATCAGAGCTGAGCGCTACTGCAGGAATAAGATGTTTATTTATATAAACACATCTAAGCCTCAAGCTTATGAACCACTTACAGAACAGAGAAAGAATGTGTGTGCATACAGGATGGTGCTATGAGCTCATCCAGGCTATTGAAAATGATATCTGACATGATCATATCAAATACTAGGAGTTTATTATGAGTCATAAAAACATATTCATTCACTGCATTATAGTTGCAGTGCGTCATCACTCCTGATTCCCTTTTCATCTGCTCTATCAATCTGACCAGGGTAGAGTGGGAAAATATGCTCTGCATGCACTCGTGTGGGGAGTAGTAATCAATATCAATATCCTGCAGATATTCAAAACAACAGCTCCCGCGAGCAATAATCTCATGTCAACAAATGGGTACGCTGGCCGCATGTCAGGGGGCTTAGATTAAGACGAACTCTGCCCAGAAAACCCAGCAGTGCAGTGTTATTCTTTCATTACGTAAGCCCCTCATACAGGCAAACTGCTCAGAGCCGCACAAATCAGCAAGAAAGAACAGAGAGAAAGAATGTAAAAACATGACTCGACTTAAGGAGTGGACTCAGACAACACTGGATTTGACTTAAAGGATTATTTTCATTTCTATGTCTGTGTTTTTCTTTCAGGTATTCTCCATAGGGAGGTTTGCTCCACTAGGGATGGGAACTGAGAACCATCTGAGAATTGACTCTAATTGGTGGGAGGAATTAATATAATCTATTTGCGTAAGAATTCCTATTTTAATCTAGCAAGCTACACAGGCCTTGAAAAACAACGTCAGGATTGCACATGAGGTAACATCACATGCAACATTGATATTGTCAAGGAAGTTATCATGACATGTTACGTCCGTGGTTGTGTAATTTCAGGCTAATTTCAGGAGTGCTTGGTATATGAAGGTCTACAAGGTCATCAGGCATTGTGAGCTCAGTTTGGAGCTTGACTGTCAATCAGAAGATCAAGGATTTGATCCCAGCTCTGGTAGTCACATGACAATGTATCAATGGGCAAGACACTTAACCAAAAATTGCTTGCACTGCTGTGTAAGTGGAGTGTAAACAGATATAAAAGAGTGTATAGACTGATGAACAACAAACATAGAAACTATTACCGTTGAAGTAAAGCTGACCCCTCATTTGTCCGGTCTCCAGAGGTTGAACTGCAAGCATTAGCCCCATTCACGCTGCCACTATAAGCCATGACATTTAAAACCCTGTGGCACTTCATTTCCACTTTGAACATTGTGGAGATGGAATGGGGTAGAAAGTTGACCCCACATTTGCTCCATCCTGAAAGGTAGTATCTGAGATGTAGCATTGGAGAGGGGGATGTGCGGGGCCCAGGGAGCGCTGAGAGTGAGTGAGTCTCCCTTGAGTGTGGGGAGCACACACTGTGTTGCAGCCAGTTGACACAGATATTGTGCCCTAACAGAAATAATGTGAATGTCTTGAGCTGTAATGATGATGGAGCTTTGCTGGGGTGCTCTGTGTGTATCTCTGTGTTTGTAAAACATGAAACTACTTTACTTTAAGGTTCTCAAGTCATTATTGAATTTACTGACTCATCTCCAACCAGTAAATTAAATGCTTCTCTCTAACCCCCCCCCCCCCCCCACTCACAACATTAGAAAGGACAGTTACATTGGTTGACACTAGAGTTGAGTTTTATAGCATAAAGTTGAATATGAATCAAATCTGGGGGTCAGAGCGCTTCTGTAATGCAGATGTGAAACTATCTCACAAATAATTTTACACAACTTTTTAGTATTAGCTGTCTACTGCATTTTCACAAACC
The DNA here is from genome assembly GCA_036419115.1 of Scarus forsteni. Classification (NCBI taxonomy): domain Eukaryota; kingdom Metazoa; phylum Chordata; class Actinopteri; order Labriformes; family Labridae; genus Scarus; species Scarus forsteni. The sequence goes on along the minus strand of JAZDUH010000066.1, from coordinate 51,834,177 downwards.
TTAAAGGGGCTGTTACAGATGATATGACAAAAAAATAAGCACAATTCCACCCTTGTAGATCAGAAGTACAGTTCAGTCGACTGAAAAATGGTTTAAACCCCAGTCTGAGAGTTACTCGAGCTCATCTCCTCGCTTGGTCTCTCTCCGTTTCTCTCTTGGGTTTCTGCCAGAAAGTAATGCCAAAAAGTGTTGACACACTTCCAGTGGGACACTTTACCTGCTCATGCCAAGTTACATAATGCAACAAAGTGCATTCGAGGTGCTAAGTGGAAAAGAGGCATGTTTGTAGATGATATTACAGGGGAATATTACAAAAATGCTGCTTTACAATAATTCAGAACCTAAAACATCATCTAACACATCAGACAGAGACAGTTCAGTTCTGATATAATGCAAATTAGGATTATTTTACTGTGGTGAACATCACTGTACACAGACTTCACATGATCACATACTCTTTTTGGATGGCCACAAGTCACAAATTCTCCAAGTTATTTTGCATTGCACACCATCTGACTTCCCAAAAACAGAGTGGTTTCAGAGTGGACAGAGGTTGTTTTACATTTCTGTTAACTAATGGCTGCCTTTCTATCATCATCATTAGCTATCTCTTCAGACCATTCAAAGCTTATGCTGTGGCTCCCTCTGTTTCTCACTTAAAGTCTGAGTAATATGGGCTGGGAATCATAACATGATTAATATATCCCAAATTTTTACACAACACTCAAATTCTGGATTTAACTGCCTTTTTCACTTTTCTAAGAACGAAAACTGATGACACATAAATTACTCAAACTGTTTGCTTTAATTAGATAAAGATGTATCTCAAAAGTATTCTTTGACTGAAGCACTATGTCATAGAGCTGGGGAAATAATTGAGTTTCAATTTCAATTATTTGCAGCCACAATAACTAAAAATTAATGATTGAGGTTAAAAAATGATTATGTCACACAAAATGTTGTATTTGATTATTCCTGTTTCAATCTTATAACTTTTTTTCATGTCTGCCTGTTAACATATATTTTCTTCATTGCTTGTTCTTTTATGTGCAAAATGATTGTGTTCAATAACTGCATATAAATAGTGAGTAATAATGGTTTTCAGTCATGATCTCAATATTGATAATAATAATTGTAGCTTTGATTTCTGCTAAAATAGAGCTGCTGTGCTTCAAAGCTTAGACGAATGGAGATTTGTCTGCCTCGACAATGACAGCATATTATTTTACTCATATAACACTGAACTTGCTTGTTGTGTCTGAAGCTTTAAAATGTGTGAGTGCACAAAATGGCAGGCCCCACCGCAGAAACATACAGGTTGTTGCTCTATCTCTGTTTGAGGAAACAGAGGGAGGATGTTACACATACAGGAGCCCAGAGGGAGCAGTGATAAAGTACACCAAAGAAAGAAGTTAGATTTTTATTAAATGTATTAGCAAAAAAATGCTAATCAATCAATTCAACAATATAACACTCATGCCTAACACCAGTGTTGGAGGAGTAATGCATTACAAAAGTAATGCGTGTGCATTCCTTTTTACTGTAATGTAGTAATGAAAGGCATTACAAAAAAAAAATAAGTTAATATTTTACTCAGTACAAATGTCAGTAATGCAAGTTACAATCCATTTTTAAATTAACCTGAAGTACTCTGTGAGATCAGCAGGAGAAAAGTCCTCCGCTAGGCCTAAAGTTACAGAATCTCTAACACAATTGACCGAAATGCTACCTTTTGTTTGTTTCTGCTATGATTGTTTCTTGTATTGTGCCATGAGCCATCGATGTGGCTATTTTATTCTCTTGTTTTTAGCTTTAAGCCGAACTCAGTCAGACAGCCACGACAACATGTCCTGTTATTTTAATGAGATTAACTTAACAGTAATGTGATAATAGTGTAATGCCTTACATTTCAAATACAGTAATATTATAATGTAACTAATTACTTTGTTGACTGCAACAAGTAATAAATAATGCATTACATTTGTAAAGTAACTCTGCCAGCACTGCTTAACACATACCATGCTAACAAGGGGACACATCTGACAAACAAGCTTTATTGTAAGATTGTTTCATGTACGTGTGTATTTGGGCAGCCACAGAATCAACCAGCCCACAAAATGTGAAATAAGCCAATGCAGGCGCCTGCTTAAAAACCACCAATGTAAAAAACATGTAATCTAATGGGCTGTTCAGAGTCTGGACTCACTGTGACCTCACACTGAGTCATTATAGTAATACCTGCTCCTCACCTCTTCATTTACAGCAACACGACCTCAAGGCCGAACTCAAAACCCCTTAAAAGACAGGGATGGGTAGAGGAACTAATTTGCATTACGATAAAAGACTACGAAATGGGGGAATCTGTGCTAAGTACTAGCTAAAGGAGTCAAAACTTCCTCTAGAGATAAATCCATGTCATACTCAAATCTATGTTATCCTGATTCCATGATCTTGGGATGCAAACTTCATTAACTGTCCAGTCTTATTTTCCACTAGGAGAGGCCATGTATCATTGTCCTGGCAATCCAACTGTCAATGTGCTGGCTCCAAGTATCAATATTTTTATTTAATATACTGTACACAGCACTTAAAGTGCCAATAGCAACATGGTTTGCCAGTACGCCCCTTGTACAGTCCATAGGCTCATATGTGGCCTGTACCATGTCTTTCCCCATTATTTATGCTAATTCCAATTTTATCAACATACTCTTTCCAACAAAAGTATGATAAGCCCCCAAAATAAAAAAAAAAGCTCTTTAATCAGATCAGAGATATTTGACCCAGTGCTACGATGTTAATTAGGCCAAAGTGAGTGGTAGTGACTCAGTCAAAGAAGTGGTCAGTGGGTAACAAAAGCAAACAACAGACTGATGTTCAACAGCTCTACAGAAATTAGGCAGCTACCCATCCTGTTTTAATCCCAAAGACATTTTTAAAAGAAAAAGCCACTTGTGCTGTAACGTGCCAAAAGATGGAGGATGAACTCTGGGAGAGAGTTAAGCTCACCAAGATGGTAAATTTTACAAGCTACAGACCTTAGACTGCTACAGACTACAGAGCTTCTGATCGCCAGCCCATTTTATTTAGGAGAGAAACTACTTTGCAATGCATCACCACTCTCTTTATGTGCACAGTGAGGAAAGCTTTAAGGTGTTACAATGTGACCTGTGCATGCACATATGTGCAAAAATAAAAAAACTTGATGAGCTAAACTTGAATATTTAACATATCTGAAGTTATAGACAACTTCGGGAATAGATATTCAGGCTGAGGTTTGAAAAAGTTAAAGTGGGAATTGCAAGTGGCCCCACATTATCAGATACTTGAGTCCCGATTGATTTTTATTACAATTCTTAATATTTTACAACATCCTTAGTATTGCGATACACAACATTGTAATGTATTGTGATATTTAACCCTCTACTGTCTGCATTTACACCCAAAAAAAGAAAACATGACAGAATTCTATTAAACTGAAGAAGAAACATGTCTCTCATTATGTCATCATGTCACTCCAGTTTTAATTAAAAACAGCCTCTCTTCAGCTTTTTAGCTGCACTGCTCTGAAGAGCTTTAATGTTGTTGTTGTTGTTAATGTTGCTGTTGTTAAAGTAATATATAAAAGATGGCAGCCAGTTTGTAACAAAAGCCCATGTTTTCCACAAGGTGAGGACTAAGGCTTTACACATGAAATTAGTAATGGATTAAGATATTTTCTCCGCTCACTCAGAGATGGGAGGCAGATTTGACAAACTAAGCATGTCAAGAGTTGGCTTATGTCCACTCTGTTCTACTCTCATACATCCCCATAAATCATGTCCGTCTCTTAAGTGCCTCTCACAGTCCAAAATAAGTCCACACATCAGATTTAAATCCAGACGATGGGCTCCTTTCGTCTCTCTCTCTCCTGTTTGGCCATTATTATTTACTCTCCAGCACAATGTCCTGGCTGAACAGCATCATCATGTGGACTAAATGAGTGATTGATTTCTTTTTCTAAACCAAAAGCTTCATCAAACATTGAAAATTATTAAACATTAAAAAATCTCAATACATGGCAGGAGTGAGTCGATATATCATCACGATATATGTTGCGATGCTATACTGTACTGATTTTCCCCCCCACTTCTACGCTTAATGTGATTATACATCGTGTTTACAGGTCTACATACAACAGGCTGATTATACCTGTCAAATAACTGTATGTGTATTCATTTTCTGTCATTATCCAAAGAATTGTGTTTAAAAACTTTTTTTTTTTACAGTTGAACACTTGCATAACCAAATTTAGAAAATGAATGCTGTATCATAACTGCTCCCATATTGCAGACCATGAATTGGGTACAACATTACACCAAGAACAACCTGTGATTCCCAGCCCTACCTCAGACTATGTCTGATAATGCTGTTTTATTTTTCTCTTGTATTCATCATCCATTCAGACAAAACCAAAAACGTACAAATCACATGCCAAAATGTTCTCACCTCCAGTTTATCTGTACCCACTCACTGTGTACTACAAGTGTCAGTCTGAATCAACCAATTATTTCCTCTTACTGTCAGTAACACAGGCCCAGTGAGAGCCTTAATCACAGCCAATGATGTCAAAGACTAACTAAGATGTCAACACAACTGACCGCCACACTGACGCCATGAAAACACTGCTTATCTTTGGCTGCAGTGACTCATGAGGTGGTACCCAGTAGATCAGCAAACAGGCGAGCCCAAAGATAGGAACGACTTCACTCCAATGTATCTATATCCCTTCATGGATCTCTAAAAATGTCCTTTACATAGAGCACTGAGCTGTTTACATGTCAGACCGGAGATGAGTGACAGGAGGGCAAACCGTCAGATTCATGTGCCTTTTAGGGCTTAAGCAAAACAAACACGAGACAACAATACCCAATGGCTAACAGCTTTCTATTTCTGTTGCTAGCTCCTGCATCTAATTTCAGAATCACAAATAGGTAAGCGACGTGATGGCCAGAAGAACCAGTATAACAGCTTTCCAAACAAAGGCAGGGAGAAAGAGAAAGGTTTAAATTGTGACAAGGACAAGATGGAGAGCTGATGAAAGGAGAAAGAGATCGATGAGAAGCAGCAGGGAGGCAGATGGAGAAGTTCTTGACGTGTTTGGCTGCAGACCAAATAGTCGAAGAAGGAGCAGCTGTTAACACGGTGACGTTATAGGAGTGTGAGGACGTTTCTGAAAAATTACTTGAATTCCACTTGAGCTGTATTTAACTTGAACAGATGTTTAAGTTATGCTATAGGGCGTATAGACGCAGTAAACAAGGACTCAACTTGTCCACTGCTCTTGAGTCACGCTGATGCCTGACCAATACTACTGACTGTAGTTTGAAAATGGTCTGGGTAACAAATATTGTGAATATTCTTACTTTATGATGCCCAAAAAGTCAGTAACCCCTGCAAAGTCTAATTTTGACAAAAGGCAGGCAAGCTTTGACTCTAAATTGTTCTTGGTGTATTTGTGTAAGATAACCCTCTCTGGTGTCTGTCTTTGTCTCTGAGAAACAAAAACATAGCTTTTACTTCTCTCTCAGTCTTGCCAGCTCGCTAACATATGAACTAAAATGCTCCCTCTCTCTTCTAACTGCAGCAAGTCTATGTATTAATTAGATATCATCTCAATGAAATTACAAGGGAGTAAATCACCAGTTTTATCACAATACGATATCAATTCTGTGGACAACAATATGATATTTGGCCATTAAAAAGCTTGTCACAATATAATATCGATTCCACACAAGTTAAAAGCCTGTGATCAATACTGGATGATAGTAACTTCACATTGAACACAGTTCCATTTATAGTAAGAAAAGAAGCAGTTTAGACTATTTACTCACCAAAGTACTTCTATTTTAATCAGAAAAACGGATCAATCTGCTTTTAAACATAATGACAAAAACAGACTTTTCTGTTCATGATCTTAGAATTGCAGTCCAAACATAATTCTTTTAAATGTAATTAGAAATCAATAACCACGATATCACATTTGAATTGTAGACATGGGTAAATGTAAATATGTAGACTCCTGAACATCAGCAATTCTAGGTACCAAACACTTATTAGTTTGAATGTTTAACTTTGTCTGTACTGACTTTAACCTTGCGCAGCAGCTGGATCCACCTGATTCAGTCTGTAATCAGGCTGATCCATCTTGCAGAGCGTCAATCTACAGTTACTGTGTGGCCCAAACTGGCACAGCCCAATCAGCATCCCTGAAAGCAGGTAGAGCTGGGAGCTACAAGCAAGAAACAGAAGGAAGTGGTTCCTCATACAGAGATTAACAAAGATGCTAACAGCTTCTTATCAGAGTTGGACCACATTTCTTTATCAAATGGAGAACAAATAACATAACTAAGGCATTTCTTGATCAAAATGATATTTTCACACTACTTTAGACATCTTTTGATGAGAGTAAGTTCTACTTTGAAACATGACAGTAGCACTGACGAAACAATCGACTAATAAATTGCTGGATCTGGATCTGCTTTTGGAAGTTTCTGGCTATTTCCAAACACGCTCTACAGGCTGTTGCCCAGATGAACTAGTAAAATTATACTGAAATGGTCTGTGTGATGTGTCAGGTTATACTGATTTATCTAAATCATATGCTATACCTTTTCTGCAACCTTTAAAATCATGATTTTGTCTTTGTGTTTTTTTTCCCTATTTCAAAATTCCTTTGAAATACAGTTAGACATATTCAGACTACAACAATCATTATATATACAGTATATAAATAACATTTCATGTGCAATTTTTCTGACATTCTGAGATAAGATTAAATCTCTGACACATATTTGATGATGTTAAGTTATGATTTACGTTTTCACGATTCGGCTGATAAATAAAGGGGTTGGGACAAAGTTTTAATGGACACAGAGTGGCTTCATAGGTGAAGGGAGGTGTAAATAGAGCTTCTCTCCTTCGTGCAGCTCATATGTTCGATAAAGTAACAGTGATGCAGAAAATTTACTCAGAGCATCAAAGCAAACACATAACAGCAGGCTTTTCACTTCCTGTCTACATACAGTCAGCTTCAAATGGTAATGCAGAGCTTAACAGGTGAAAAGTGAAATGAGGGAATGACGTTTTTCAGTGTTGGCTGAAGAAAGCTGAGCATTCCTCATGTGTTGTTGAAGTCTGAACTGTAGTCATACAGCTGAGAGAGGAGTAAATATCCACTTCATCCTCCCAAAATCTTTAGCACAAGCTACTAGCATCACCTTACTGCTGGTCCATGTTAACTCAGGAATCAGCGCGGTTCAGTCAAAACTGTCACATGGGTTTGCAGTGAGATCTTCGATTTAAAGCCGAGTCATGTAGACGACAATATAAATCAATATTTTGACTTTCAATAGTTTCGAATGGATGATTGATCTGTCAATTAATATTTCAATACATATATTTTTTTAAGCCCTAGAAATTACTCACCAAAATTACCACATCAAAGTTTTAAACCACATTGATAACAGAGAAGTTCTAAAATAGATATAACCAACATCAAGTATGCCAAACTTGTTTTAGCTGATACCAACATTTTTAACATATTTTGCAAGAACACAAACTCACCCTAAAACTGACATATTCCTCTAATAAGGTCATTTGTTTTCAAAACAGAAACAAAACAATCAAAACTTCATATTACTCCAGGAATTATTGCCTTTGTTATTAAATGATTAGCACTAGGGTGATGAAAAAACATGAGAAAATAATTCCTATAGAGGACATGTTCATTATATGAAAAAATACATTTTCAACACTACCCTAAAGAGGTGGAGCAATCTGGCACATTCATACATGCATACATACTTCACTCCTTACATATACGTATGTGCTATATATTTGTCTAATATGTGCGACCAAAGGTGTGATTCTTTATCAGTACTTTTAATGACTATTGTTGAATTTCTAGTTAGAAAAGGAGATTATATGAGTCTACAACATCAAGCACATAGCAGATATTCAATGCCGAGCTGAGCCGACAGATGTTTCAGCACATTTATGTGTAATTCTGCCCTTGCTTGAAATCTCACAGGCTCAGACATTTTAAATTGGGCTTTTAGCATCACTTTGCTCTTAGAAAGTGTTTCAAAGGCATTTTAGCAGGTAGACAATCGTTCCATCAATCACAAATGTTATTATCATTCTATCAAATAGTGCAAAACTTCGTAAAACAAAACTCTTGTCAAAACGTGAGATCTGGGGCCAAAACATCCTCCCTATAGAGACGTTTGTTGTGTTGGCTTTGTTTTTTATAACTGAAATGCAGTCCAGAACTGATAAAACTGCTATGAAGCTGATTACAGACACTGAATCAGGCTGGTCCAGCAGCTACGCAAAGTTACCTGCCAACACCATTTTCATTGTTTATGCTGACTGCCTCTCACCAGAACATTAGTATCGTCCCTTAGTAAGGCACTTGAAGCTAACCAGAAGGCACTGCTAAGGGACTTGTTAAACATGAAGGCAAATGGTATTAATCCCTCAAACTAGATGGACGTTGTTCTCAATAGAGTTCTTGATACCTGTCCTGTACCTTAACTGTGTTACTCACGCAGCAAAAGCAAACAGACTGCTAACGCCTAAAAAGTGTTAATTCTGTCCCAGTATGTGAAAATTAAGGGACTTCAAGGGTCATTTTTTTACATGCACTCCTGCAGATTTCTTGATGTGTAACAGTATTAAACACTATATTTAAGAGAATTAAAACATTTTGAAGCCGTCTTCTGGCAGCAGCTACCTTGCAGTCAACGCAACAATAATTGAAATGATGTATCGAATTATCAAAAACATGAAGTACATATCTTTGCATGAATTTGATCCAATATGAAAAGTAGCAATGACTGCTTCAGTGACTTCAGTTTAAGATTTTTTCTTGAAAAGGCAAAATACTTCAAGCAGTGATTAATTCAGATACTTTAAGGTCTCACTGAGTCTCACGATTAATCAGTGGTTGTCCGGGGTTGGAATATATTTGGGGGCTTAAGTCACATTTAAAGACTTAAGAATTCAGATACTTTAAGGTCTCACTGAGTCTCACGATTAATCAGTGGTTGTCCGGGGTTGGAATATATTTGGGGGCTTAAGTCACATTTAAAGACTTCAAAGCCCGTTTATGTGTATCGATAGAAAACACAAGACAGGCTGAAGTCATGAAGCCTTGGTCTGGGTTCTTGGTCATTTGTATATTAAATGCGTGCGTGTTGTCTTACAGCAGTAGGGGTGTTGGGTGCGGTGCGTCTGCGTAAGGACAGACGTTGCTGGCTGCGCAGCGAGAACCTGCGGATGGACTCCCTGCTGCGGGACGCCAGCGAGCGCAGAGAGTTGGTCCTCTTGAAGTCCCCGGTCCCGTCGTCTCCCCTGGTGGCCAAGAGGCTGAACGCTCCGTGGATGGAGCGCCGGACGTTTCCCACCCATCCTGACACCTGCGAGTGGGCCACAGACAGCTTGTCCCCCAGATACTCCATCACAAATGACTACTGGTGAGAACGGCTGATTCAGAGTTGAGTCTGATAACTGAGCTGTGACTCTTATTATCGCAGTGATGGGGAATCATTAGAGTCTGGTGATGCTCAGGAGTTACAGGGACAATGTCGTAGGTGTTTGCTGTTGCTGGGTCAATACTGCAGCAGTGATGAAGGTGACAAAGAGAACAACAGCACAGCTCAGCCAGTCCAGTGTCAGGTTGTTTGTGTTTACAGCACTGCAGATACAGGACAGAGCCTCTCCTTAGTTTCTCTACTAAATGGCCCGTCTGCAGTGCAGTCCTGCTGGAGCCGTCAGGACTCAGTTTCAAGTCATCACTGTCAAGGCTCCAGACTGTCGGCATGAAGTGGATTGTGAAGCTTTCTTATTTCTATTTTCGATCCACACAAGATACTCTAGCAATGAGATGCCTGGCACACCAAACCAAGTGGGCACATAAAGGTTACGTAAGGGCAGAAGTGACTATTGCTACTGCGGGACTCTACTCTTGTTTGACAGCCTGAATAACTGCTGCGCTACCTACCAACAGGTTTCTCAGCCATGTTCTCTGGCTACAAGCATGCAAACCACTACCCAGGTGGAGAAGTGATAAGCTACAATCACTAAATCACATCTTCAACATGCCACTTATGTTTGGAACAACATTCAATCATCTATTTCTATCAAAGCGCTTGAGGTTATGAGTATGAAACTCTTTGACACTTTGTGCTAATCCCCCAGGTGTGAGTCTCTCTGTTGTGATCTCAGTCTCAATTATAGCTGACCTGACAGATCTCCAAGAGCCGATGGTGATGGGTTTCCTCTAAAACAAGGCCCAGATTAAAAGTCAAACAAACTATCCACAAGGCTTCATTCCCGTGGTCTTCTTCTACGGTGAAACCTTTGGGGTGAAATGGTGCAGGACAGCTGGTGGCCAAAACAGAGCTGTTGTAATCACTTGTATCCCATGAGGAAAACCATGGTGCAAAAAAAGCTGTGCAAAACAGAGGAACTGGAAAGAGTCCTGGGGTTGGAAGATAAAAATCCAAAAGGAGGAAAAGAGGAACAGGGAGGAAATGTTTCTCCCCTCGCCTTTTTCTGCAGGTACAGGCAGGTAGAGGAAAATGCGTCACCAGCGCTGCTCTCTGCACTCAGCGCTGTAGGACTCTCCGTCAAGGAGAAACTGGGTGGAGAGAGGGAGTGTGGAGTGGAGTCAGAGAGTGAGAGACAGAGAATGGGAGGTCCCTGATTCAGAGCGGAGAGCAGGGAGAGGGAGGGAGGGTGATATATGTTCTGCGGTGCTCAGTTGCTCTAGCCTGATTCAGTTGCAGAGCAGGACGGAGAAATGAGTCAGGCAGGACAGAGAGGTACGGGAACAAATGTAGAGGACAGGATGAGGGATGGCAAATGAAGATTACTTTCCTATTACACTGCAGCTCTATTTGCAACAGAAGGAGAGCTCTGGTGATGACCAAGTGACTACATCAGACAGGAATGAACAGCAGTGCATGATCATTAAAGAAACATTAAGTTACTTTTCCATTTTAAAATACCAGGTTCAAAGCTGACATAATAGCATGAAAACCTCTGACAGTACAAATATCATCTTTCCTATCCCACAGAGTGCTGTAGTTCATTGCCCTCAGCACAATGTAACGATGGCAGCGGGCTACTGTTATTTGCATCACAGGAAACTCCAGGACCAGCCTTCATGTTAGAGTAAACTGACAAAGATCTGTAAGGATGAGCAAGAGGAGAGAGCAAGAGTGGAGGAAAAACAACAATCTGATGGCAAAGTAGAGACGAACAGTTAATCATGTTTCAGATTAATCAGTGTTCATTTTGTTGGCTAATTATTTTCATCATAGTTTTCGTCAACAACCTTTATTTCCCCTGATGAAAACTGGACAGTAAATGATAGAAATCAAGTGCACATGGACAAAAACTAAAACTAAATTAAACATTTTCGTCAACACATAAAAGCTAAACAAAAAAGTTTGACAGTGACTTAATCCAATCAGGCCTAATTTTATCATGAAGAACGTAGAGAAGAGTTAGGAATATATCCAATCACAGCTACTTTGGTTGAGTGGAAAGGTCAGATGAGTTCAGAGGGACATCCAATCACAGCTGTCTTAGCTTGGTGGTGGTGGGAAAAGTTGTGGAGTGATCCAATCAGAGCCGAGCGGTCCAATCAGAGCTGCTCTCTTTATGAACTGATATAACCATGTAGAGCAGGTTCACTGTTTGTTGTCAGTTCTGGTATTGTAACTGAGATGCTCTAACCTGACATGCCAGATGGACAATTCCATATTGAAAATATTTCACTAATCCATCTGAGGAGGAGCCCTGTGAGAATGTTTTCAGAGGCAGAACATTCAAATACAACAGCAGCCTGTGATTGGACAATCATTTGGCTCAACACACTCATCGCAAACCACTCAATATCAAGCAGCGCTGCTATGACGTAGCATATGTAGTGGCTAAGCGTAGCGGCTAATGGTTAGCTGTTAGCTGCTACATCTAATGGCTGACAAAGGCAAGCAACAGTAAATGGCAGTTAGTTGTAGCGGCTAACTGTTGTTAGCTTCTACGGCTAACGGCCAACTGTTGTTTGCCCTTGTTAGTCATTAGCCGTAGCGGCTACGGCTAACGGCCGCGAGCTAAACTACCTTAAGAATATCGTTTCACATTAAATTATACCAGACAGATGTAACATTAAACACTTATATGTAACACAAACCTTGTCAAAGACAATCCCTACGAAATAAACGTATGAGGAGAGCATATATCGCCAAGTATAACTGAGTAATCATGACAGCTAACCAACATTAGCCTCCATTATTTGTACAACAGGAAGTGACCTCACTTCCCATTAAATCACTTCCTGTTGTCGTCACGCCCACTGCTCCCACTTCCTTCCCCTAATTGGGCCATTAAGCATTTAGCCGAGTGAAACCATTGGACAGAAGAGGGTGGCAAGACGGAGATGCATGATTTCAGAATCAGTCAGGTCTGTCTGCTCTGCAAGGCTAGAGATGCTCTGCCAGGCAGCCTAAATAAAGGTGATTCACACAGACGTGAAATTTGTGTCTATAAATTTATATATTCAAACTTTACTAGAATTCAATAAAGGGTCATTTAGATGTTTCATTCTATCCACGTGTAAAACATGACTTCAGAAATTCAAGGAAACATGATAAAAATGCCTTTACTTAATTCATATTTCAGTCGACTAAATTTAAATTAGATTTTGTCGACTCAAATGTTGTGAAATTTAAGGAACTAAAACTAAACCTAATATAAAACTGTTTAAATGCGACATTATGACTAAAACTAAAAGATATCCCACAGAGTGCTGTAAAGGTTAAAGTAAAATCTTTGACAGTGATTTTACTTCAACCTCATGTTCGAAATAAATTTCAATCAATCAATCAATATTTTAGGATTTAGGATTTTTAAGATTATAACTAAAACTGAGTTAAATTAAAAAGTGCTGTCAAAATAAACACTGGATTCAATTACACTTATTCTTCCACACCATTATAAAAACAAAATAATTGAGATTAAAAATGACTGTGCCCCATGAAATGCTGCAATTGCATTGTTTTTATTTTCCTTCTTTTTTAAAATACTTGTATATCTTTATTTATACAATATCACTGAATTTCTTTTATGTAGTGTTCAAATTGATAAGGTGTTAAAATTCAGTCAATGCATGCAATGTAAAATTAATATGTTTTTAAATAATTATGATTTTTGCCAAATCGAGCAGTCCTTTGGCAGAGTGAGTGTTACTGAACATACTACCCTGAACACATTGCTATGTTTGACAGTGCAGCTGCAATCAGAGACCCTTATTTGGTGCCAAAGCCCACCAAAGTGAATTCCTGCATAGTGTTGCTTTTTTGCTTGATCATGCAAACAGCTAGACAGACAATTAAATGGCAATAAATCAGAGCACTTAGGCAGGACAACATGGTCAAACATCCTGGTGAAGCTCACAACAAGCATCAGAATGAAGAGAAAAGGGGATTTAAGTGACTTTGAGGGTAACATGGTTGTCAGTAGGGCTGGAAGACAAAAGAGTTTCTGAAAAAATGCTGACATAATTTCAAGGGATATAAAATAGGCAGTAGGGATATAACGGTTACCGGTAAAATGGTAAACCGCGATAAAATTTCCCACGATAATCGTTACCGTGTCCAACTAAAATTACCGTTATATCGTGCTTGATCACCACACTGCCTCAGTAACGCACGGTGATGCTTCTCTTTGCCTGGAACAGCTGGAACTATGTATCTGCCTCTATTAAGGAGCCTCACGCGAGGTGCACATGCGCAATTTGCATTATTTGGCCTCTGAGTCTGACACATTTATTGACAAAAAAGACAAAAGAACTGTTATGAATATAACAATAAAGGGGTTAAATGATTTCAATTCTGTGTAAAAGTACTTTTAGAACATTTTGAGCACACCGCAACAATACCGCGATAATAATGATAACCGTGATAATTTTGGTTACAATAACCGTGATACAAACTTTCCATATCGTTACATCCCTAATAGGCAGCACTGTTCACTTCTATATAGTTTTTGACATGGGGTCAGCACAGTCACAAAAACATGGGTGGAGCGACCTCGGACTGTCTTGGAGGAGTAGCTCGAGTGGACCATGATGAAATGTTGGTGAAACTAATGAGTTTTTGGATGATTAATGCAGTTTTAGGAGCGGCGCTATACATGCCCCGTGTGCTACCATTATACGGATGTCCGCCGCTCGATTTAGGATCTAAATATCTGCTGAAGCACTGTTTGGATCAGGAAAGCCTTCTGGGGGAGTTTATTGTTCTACTTCATTCTATAAACAATGTGAAAGCTGTAGAAACCGAACTTATCCTTTAAGAAGAACTGGCTATTCACCCACTTATCTAAATATTGTCTACATATTTGTGCTGTGTTAGGTTAACACACATAGCTTGAACTCATTAACTTATGTACGATCAGTTTTGATTTTATGAGTCTTCAACACTTTCTATTAAAATTACTGATCCAAGTCTTTTTGTACAATTAAGACAATGTATGGTACTTTTACAGCACCTCAAAACTGAAATTTTACCAAATGTAAGTTTCCTCTGTCTTCATTTTCTGTGATATTTAGTTTGTTTCCATATATTAAACAGGGACCTATATCATTTGATTTTAACTGATGATGTAAAAGCCCCTAAACAAAAAGTAAAACTGTAAAATCTCTTCAACAGTTTACGCTTTTGACAGTAAGAACAATAATTGTTGATGACTCTCACTGTGAACAATATTTTACATTGCATTTGGCCTGCCACCTTTTTAATGTCAGTTTATTAAATATATCACTGACCAATGGCTTGACCAAGCCAAAAGAAATGCATTAATATTAGTTTAATGCATGAAACTACACTTGTATAAGACATTACATTCCTACCCTTTATTTCATTTGAACACATATCAGTACATCTATTAAACTGCAGATATATCTGAGTCCTAATATGGACTGAGATAGAAAGACTAGACGAGCATAAGAAACAACAGGTGTGTCTCAGGAAGTGACTCTTATCAACCTGTTTTTCAGCACAAAGCAAGAATCACAACAGTGGAGTGGATGTTTGCTTAAATCATGCTCAGAGTCAGAAACATGCAAACAACAGAAGAGACTAAAACAACTCCCTGACACACGTTACCATGACAAACAGGTCTCTGGTAGACCCTGAATGGAGCCACAGTAGGTGACTCCAAAGTTCAGAGACGTAATCTGAGGCAAACTGGGACAGAGGGCTACATTAAAAGCTGAAACCTTGTCCACACATGCCCCCTACAGGTAATCTGATTAACTTTTCTTTGAAGTGCTGCAATAAAGGCCAGTCTGCTGAGAGGGTCTCAGTTTTCAACAGAACACAAACAGACTTCTCTCACGTACTCCTCGGGCTCAATATGGCTGCCACTTTCAGCATGCTGCAAACACAAATGAAAGTACAGTACCCTGGATTCAAACAGCTGTGGCAGAACTAGTTATTACTACCATCTAACAATCATATAGTTATTACTACTATCTAACAAATGCAGTTATTACTAAGTGACATTTAGAGAATTAGAATTTACTAATAATGATGACAAAGCAAATCAATTCAATTGATCAGTTTTGATAGTTTAAGCCAAAATTTTTAAAAATACTAATTCCTTCTTCTCAAATTTCAGGATTTTGATATTTTTATTGATCTATTTTAATGTAACTGACATGCTGAAGTAACAACTTCATGGAACAACGGATGAAATTTGACCATTCCAGTGATGTGCCACATGCTAATATTATCCAGGCTCATACATGTACGGTCCATTAAGATGCCCAAATATTTGTGTGATTTAAACCTTTTTATCAGACAAAATTTTGTTTAGATTAAATATTCTAAAAGAGTAAGAATCCACACCTCAGCTGGCAAACAATCCAGGCCAGTGTGTCTCTGAGCAGGGAGGGCACATCAGCAGGATGGATCACATATAACACTAGACCTGTCCACCACATCATTGGGTGGTTTCATAGTTTACTACTTTTCCTTAAAACTAAAAAGAACTTGTTTTGGGATTAAAAAAAAAAAAAAATCCTTCACAATAACCCATCGCTTTTCTTGTAAAAAATTCCCTTAAAGCAGCACAACGGAAGATTCTCGCTTGACCAGAAAGAGAACTCAACTACGCCGAGACTTCCGTGTTTTAAACGAATCGGGGGAAGTGACGTATGCCGTAAAGCAGTACAAACATGTAGGTTTTTAGTGTGGCAGGGTTCCCACCATCCACCCCAAAATTACATAGCGCCATTGAAAGGGATACAGACTACTCCGGACAACGACAGAGGTGTCATTCAACTCGTTGTAAAGTGGTGGACCCTCACAATGAATGTCGAAGGATTATTATGTTGAAATGCTGAGTCAGCATTTCAACATATTGTTCTCCCTAGCCTCCATTTTGTTCTTTTTCTTCTTTTTCTCATCACTGAGATTTTGCCCCCTTTCACAGGCTTCAAATTTGCACAGATTTTCACAGAAAAAAATTGACATAAGCAGCATGTTCATGAGAAGTGCGCTTGTATTTTTCACAGGTTTAACAGTTATACTTTTTACAGTAAAAAATAATTTCTGCATGTATTTTTACATTGAAATCAATGGGACGTTTCCACAACTCTGCTGAAAACTTCTGCAACTTTGAAGCTCCATAGATTGGGCATGCTTCCACCTACAGACTTCATTCATGCTTTAAAAGCTGCACTGACTTCTCAGCCATTTTTACATATCTTCAGCTTTTTGCTGGCGTCTACGGTTTTTTAAATATGAATTTTTAAGCAACACCAACTTTTGAGGAAATCCTTCATGTTAGAGCGCTTCAGACCGAAGACCCGGACAGCCGAGTGAAGCGCGTTTTTAATTCGCCACTGTGTTAACATTTTAAGCAGTACAGACATGACAATTTTATTAAACGTTTCAGCAGGTTGTTGGGACGCTAACGGTGATTTTCCTGATATCTATCCCGATTTAGACACAGCGAGCGTTCGTTTACCCAGAAGTACCGAGCGCTGTCAGTGCTGAGCTGCTCTGCTCAGGAGAAATAGCCTGCTTTCCGTAACTCGGCATATGTAACCACATGGATAAATAGATATTGCCAGCGGGTTGCGGAGTGGGAAACCGGGGTTCAATTCCTGGTAGAGGTACTTTTCTTCTTCAGCTAATACAGATCCTTCTTTATAATGGCGTAATCATGCTTGTCTTTACACTCTCAACCTAACTTTGGACGTTACACTGACTGGCCACTTTATTAGGTACATCTACAAATATCAACACATTTAACCATGTTACAAAACAGTCATTCATTTTCTGCTTTCTTTCACATCTGCAAACAGTTTTGATGTACTTTTCACTATCTGCTACAGTTTCTGAGATATGACTGTTGAAGCAGCATCAACTTTTGCACATTTCTTTGAAGTTAGCGTGGTCACGACGCACACCTGAGCTCCAGTATCTATAATGTTCTGCAAACATTTTTATTGCACATTTCACACATTTTCAGCCCTGATTTACTGCTTATAACTATTCATGTCACAATTTCAACTTTCTTTGCATTACTTTGAACACTTTCATTTCACAGTTTCAGCAGTCACACTCAGCATTTCAACGCATTTCCTGCATGGAAATGCAAATTCTCTAGTATTATGTTTGAAAAACTACATAGTGTTGGTTTAACACCTCAGAATTAGGGCTGAACGATATGAGAAAATAATCTAATTGGGAATTTTTCCCCAATATTGCGATTTACTCTGCAATAGTTTTAATGTTCCTCATCTTATGTATTCTTAAACAAACATAAGCAGTAGATCTTTTTTGAGTAAAACCAATAGACATTAAATTAATCTAAGGATAAAAGATTAGAGAAAAAGTGGAGAAGTGAAGAACAGAAGCAAAATAGGTATGAAATTGTAAAAACTGGGTCAAAATGGTACGAAAGCGTAAAAAGGTTAAAAAATAGGTGCAAAATAGGTATGAAATTGCAAAAAAGGGGGAAAATTGGCAAAAAAAAAAATCCAAAAGTGGCTTAGGAAAATTCATTATGGCGGCAAAATTGGAAATTAAATTTGAAATTAAATTTAAAAAACCACGCAAAAAATTCCAAAAATGGTTTTGACAGTGGCCAAAAAACATGAATGGGAGAAAAATAGGCACACAGTTGTAAAAACGGGGTTAAAAACAGGTAAAAATGGTCCAAAAGTGGGAAAAAAGTGTATGAATATCGGTAAAAAATAGGCATGAAATTGCAAAAAACTACATCACAGTGACAAAATGTTCAACACATTTTGGGCTAAAAATACTGAACCTTCTGCGATTTGAAAATTGCAACAAGCCATATTGCGATTTAATCTAATTTGCAATTAATTGTTCAGCCCTACTTAGAATGGAAAAAAAAAAACACTGAAATGACCGAGGCTGTCAACATAAAGCAAAAACAATAACCATTGCTGCAGCCCTTCTTCCCATAAAAGAACTCAGCTCTTGACTTTGTTCCAAACAGCTCAAGATTTTATTCAAAATTGTCACACTCCCTATGTTTCTGCTCATTTCCACTGTGATTCGTCCTTGGAGGAGAGTGAGTGAGGACCTCATGGTGTGGGCTTCACATGTACACACTGACAAAAACAAACCCACAGGGCCATCTCCCCCTCTGAATCAGCGTGTTCCCCTCTCTCGCCAATATTACGCCTCTGATACCACTTCTGGAGACAAAGCAAATGGGGGTGCTTACTCACCCCCCAAATTCCATCTTTGTGACAATAGCATGAACGTGACAGGGGCCTCCACATTACTGCTGGAGACAGCAGCATGAAAGGGGCTACTGCACTCCTTCAAATTAAATAAACTTCATTAGTTACAAAAGTTTTCTCAGTAGAAAAAACTTTGAGTAGCATGATATGCTTTGGGAAATAATTCAATAAAAATGACCTGAAAGGAGCTCATAAAAGTTAATCACATTTACTGGATGATTCAACAACAGTAATAACTGCTCCTCGTTTCCTTCATATTTCTCCTTCAGAACAACACATCTTATTCTAGGAAGTGACTCACAGATTCTCATCTCATCCCTCCTCTGCTGACGTCATCCATCTGTGCACAGCATCAGCAAGGAACAACCAACATCGATACACAGGGTATCATATAGGATGTGGCTTACACTCACAGTAGTAAGGTTTAGTTTGAAGTTAGAAGGTTACAAACCCTAGAATAAGATAAACTGATAGTTGAAATATTATGATGCTGACACTTACCCAGAAGCCGTGGTGAGTGAGGCAGCACGACCAGAAGTAAAGCACAGCTCTTAGCACGCTGCCCATCTCTGCTCTGATGGACTCACTGGGCTCAAATCCCACAACTCCACTATGATCTCATCTGAGTGAGTGTCATGATGCCCCCCCCCCCCCCCCCAATAAAATAAAATGGACCTGAGGAACGAGAACATCTGAGAATTTCTAATCAAGGTAAAAGATAAAGATTATTATCACTCTGATCACTGAAAAGATCTCTGAAAAGCTTTTTCTGCACAAATTAAACCCAACAGTCAAACATGTACCACCTCAGAGGGCTTAAATGCAAAACCATACAGATGGGAATAAATCAGACCTTTTCAGGAGCTTGGCAGCAGCATTTTGAACCAGTTACAGGCAGCTCAATGATGTGTAGCCAGGACAATGAACAAGGGATTAGAGCCTTGATGAAACAAATGCCTGAATATCATATCCATTTCACCTCTCAGTAAGGATACCCCATCAGACTTTTCTTGGCTGATAACAATTATTTTTCATGTTGTTTTTTAACAACTGGTTAAAAGTTTTGCTCAGCAAAGCAAAACAAAAAAAACCCAAGAACTTATGCAACAAGCATCCAACAATAAGGACATCTGAATGACACAATATACTCATCTATCACTTGGATTTATTATTTGAATGAACAAAGTTTTTGACAGACCAAAATTAACACTTGCCTTTCTTTTTATGTATTTTTGGGCATTTTGTCCCTTTATTATTGATAGGGGAGAGACAGTGGATAGGCTTGTGAAAGGGGGTGAGAGAGTAGAGGAAGACACTGCAAACTGATCACAGGTGGGATTCGAACCTGGACCGGCGGAAGCAAGTACATGGGGTGCCTGGTTGCTAACCACTCCACTAAACCAGCACCCCAATATTCCAAATAGTTTTATAAAAATAAAAGGTAATAGCCTTAAAAATATTAACATATGAACATAATGTAGCTAATGCTTCTACTTCATAAAATCATGAAAACAAATCTCACCCCTATTCAACTTGATTTATTCAGGATTAAACAGAAATCAAATCTCCAACTCTGTAGCATACATTTAAACACATCATGCTCTCAGCTCAATCAAATACTCATTTACTGAGCCAACGTAAATGCATCACAGTGACTCGGACTGGAACTTAAATGCATCACTAAACAGGACCTACATTTGTTTTCGAGTAAAGTGCTAAAAATATTCATCAACATTTACTCTCCAGATGATATGGAAAAGGAAATAGGACCTGTTTAAGAACCTAACTCAGTAAGCAGAATTGGAATCAGAATGAATAAAATTAGTACAGTACCCAATTCTACCTTTACACCAATAACAGTGGACTTGGCCCACATGGGAAAGAGAGCCTTCATTAGAGAATACAGCCCAATCAGCTGACCTGTTTTTGAGAAAAGTACACATTTTTAACATACAGGATCATGAATGTATGAACCTGATTTAAGGCCAAGTATGGCCTCTTTAATACTTCATGTAGAGTCATCAACATAGTCCTACTTTCAGGTTTAAGTACAATGTTTCTACCGTGTGACCATCTGCTAACAAGCTGATCTTGTTGCAATATTTTCTTTCTAGTATAAATTTACAGCAGCTATTTCAATAAGAATGAATACTATTGGTTTAACTGCAACCAGCAGTAGTTCAGTCCTGTATAAAAGCAGCATGACAGTTCTGAGTTTCAGCCTTAAAATGTTCAGGTGAAATAATCTAATAACAAGAACAACACAAACAGCAACCAGGAAACAATCAGACACCAGGAAGTCAAACACACACACAATGCGTTACAGCCACTAGGGGGCAGTAGAGCTCTTAATCTCGTGGTGGCCTAATCTGAGCTGTATCACGGTCACTTTGAAATTTTGAAACACAACAACAGCTTTGTGTTTTTTTGTGGGGGACGTCAGCCTTGGCCTATAATTACAGCCTCAATGACAAGGTGTCAGAGTCCAACCCTGACTGTGCCATAAAGGCTGTACGGCCTTGTATGTTGATTATACATTATGAGTGCTGAAGTTTTATGATCAGATGAGCCAAGCAGATAAACAGGTCTGTTCATTTTGATTTGTAAAAAAATCTCTAACTTATTAAAAAAAGAGTTAGTTACTCAGCTCAGAGGATTACTTTTCTACCATTATTATCAGTCTGCTCAGCTGCAGGTTACATGTACATCTAAGCTCATTCCACCTCCCAGCTTTCCCTTGGCCCTGCTTTAAGCCTCAGATAGACAGCAGAGAAACACTTACTCATTAACCAATTGACTAATCCAATCCTGAATTACAGGCCTGAGGAGGTTGTTTGGTTGACACTTATTTAGAGGGTGACGTGAGATGGGTGGAGAGGAGTCTATGGAGCCGTGCCATCAACATTAATCACCCTCTATTTACTGCCGCAGCACAGCAGCACTAAGCTGTCAACGTTCAGTCAACTAACTGCATTCCTCTCCTGATCACTGTCTCTCCAAAACATAAGGTGCAATCTTTCTGAGAAACACATCATCCTGGTGACACCATGCACTCGGATGTCCCTCACTGTCTACGCAGAGTCGTGTGAAAAAACTGAAAACAATGGGAGCATTAAAAAGTTCACAGCCGCTTGGTCCACAGCCCGATCAAATGTGGGCAGCAGCTTTAAATCTTAGAGTTCAATCCTTCCTGGAATCATATGTGAGTGTAGTAGAGTTTGAGGGTAGCGCACACTCACCCAGCTGCAGCGGTCATGCTCTCTGTGGGCGCTGCGGCTCCTCATCCTGGACAGGCTTGCCTCCACAGCGGTGCTGGAAGGGGCTGATCGGCGAGACACGCTGCGAGAACGCATCCTGTTTAACTCCTAAAAACAAACAAGGGAATTAGGGAGAAACTTCAATGTGCACCACCTAACACCGACACCCCCTGACGTCTCACCACAGCGGGCGGATCTGTGAATCAGGGACAGATATTCACACAGACTTGATAGTTTCTGTTGAGCATTTGTGCTTTTATCTGCCATTTTGTGCTTCACAGGTACAATTTGTTCTCAACTTTCTCTCTACCCAGTCAAACAGCACTTCAGCTTAACACTGTTTATAACCTGTACATATTTCACACAACAGGAGTAAGCTGTTCCCAAACAGCCTGAAGGGTCACTTTGTTGCTCAAGCAGACCAAAACAAACATCAGAAATGCCTCAACAGTAGTTTGTGTTTGACTTCAAAATCAGTATTTTTAACAAAGATTGATTCAATTAGAAAAAAAAATTGACCACATTTGTTTGTCTAATATCTTTCAAAGTGATACACATGCAAAACATTTTAGGTGAAAAAAATTTCAGATATGCTCCGGCCTCTGGAGGATAACTTCTGTGGGCTTCCATTGTTACCAGAGGCAAGTAATAAAGGATTTCCAGTCAAGATTTCCTTCACTGTGTTGCCTTTGTTTACGGCCTGACTGGCAACACCAGAGAGGAAGGATGGAAATGGTGCTGAGAAAATAGGATCAAGATGAATTTTTGAGCTGCACTTGCAAGCAGCTAAATTCTGTAAGACATTAGCTCAAAATAAAATGCCTTAAATGCCTGCTGCTTCTTTCTGACATTACAGTACATGATATTCTGCTTTTGTTTCTTCACACACAGATTTTTATAACGTAAGCCTGCAGAGGCGTCAGTGGACTAATGCTGAGTGTTGAAAAAGAAAAATCCTGCTTTAAGTGCTGTAATGGGAAAAATCAAAATGTTGTTTATCCCAACAAATACATTTAGTTTCTAAACTCAAATAAAGTCAATTTCTATCTCTAGAATAATAATATAATGATTGTGGACAAGAGTCTGTTTCCATTTATGGCCTACACTTAAAGAAAAATGAAGTTCTGATACCAATACATGTGGAAGCATGTGAATGATAAACTACTACAAGAGCTTTTGCTGTAGCTTTGGCTATGGCTGCTTGTAGCATTATCCTCTTTAATCTAAGATGTATCCAAAATCTTAACCTCTAAAATCAGCAGCACTTACTCTCAGGATGGCTGTTAGCTTGCTTGATGTTTTTTTTTTTCCTGACTGTATAAACTAAATTCTCTGTTCATTGTGTAGTCATAAACTGCAGCATTCAGATTCTGACAAAACAAAATTGCCCCATCTGACACTTCAATCTGGTTTCACTACAAAACATACTTAGCCCTCGTTTTTGGTTCACTTTGGTTTTAACAACATTTAAGACTCCCACATTCATCATTCTTTCCCACACTGAGGCATAGGGCTGGGCAATATGGCCTAGAAATAAAATCCACAACACTTGGTTTATGATTTTAACCGATTTTTCCCTCCCTAAAAAAACAAAACTCCAAGGGACATAAAAATGAAACAAATCAAGTTTTACCTTTATGTTGTCTAAATGTTTCCCTCTTACAGTCAAAGTCTCCGTCATAAAAGGTTGATTATGTAGCATAAACGTAGACAGGTTTGTCTACATAAACACTAAAAGGCTGGGGTATTTTTACAGTATTAGCATGAAACTCTCTGATCAATATTTTTTCTACTTAAATAACAAACACAAGCCTATAAAAGTGCCTGTGCAAACCCTACAAGGCGGACCATCATGAAAATTTTGGGGTTTTTTTTCAAAAATTGCAACTACTTACAATTGGACTAAGGCAAGAATAAAAATCTCGATTTTTTATTTTTTAAATCTTCTGCAGAAAATAATTCGAATTAATTGATTTAATCGATTTTTTTGCCCAACTCTACTGAGGCATTATAGGATCGTTTTTTTATGGCAGCAAATAATTATTGAGGAGAGACACTATGTTTATTTTTTTCTCAACAAATTTTCCATTTCACCTTTATGCAAAAAAAGAAATTTGCTTGAACATCCCTGATGCAATTCATTAAGGGAAATAATAAGAAAAATAAATGCATTGAAAAAATGACCTTTACAAGTACTTTTTATCCTTCAGGGTCTAATGTTATATCTATTTATTCTGCTGGAGAAACCAACTAATTTGACCTCCATACAATGGTAATGTAAGTTTTTAGTTACATTTTCCTTCTCTTCAAGTTATGTTTGAACACATCCTGATGACATTTCACTTATTCATTTAGAAGTCATTTTTCTGAGCTGTATTTGAACTCATCATAACATCATATTCACTGCCAAATAGTTCAGGCCCTTTCAGGCTCCTTAAGTTTGTTTCTTTTTGGCAGCCTGTCAACTTCAACAAGGAAATACACTTGATTACATTTTTACCAACTAGACTGAAGAAACAGTCTGGCAGTGCTTGTTATGCCTGTTTGGAGCAGATGAGGACCGTGTTACTTCCTAAAGAGGCCAGTATGTTGTGAGTCTTTTGTGGAGCTCCCAGAGTTTCTAATTCTTGTCTGTGGTGAAAAGGTAACACGTGTTCTGCTTCATTAAATACACTGATGAGCTGAGAGTGTGTCACCGCTGCAAAACCTGATGAATGATTACACACCAGTGGTTTTAAAAAATGACATTACATAACTGGGCCTACAAGCCAAACTGTTGAGTTCTTTGTAGTGTTCTTTTATTTTTTTCTTCTTACAGAAAGGGCACTCTGAAAAACGCAATGAGCAATATTACTACCTGTTGGGTGGAGCTGCACATTTGAGACTTTATCATTATCTTGATCCTATGCAATAAACACATTGCAACAGCCTGATTACACGGCAATAAATGTCAAGGTGTAAAAAATGTCACACCCTGATGAGGTTAAAGCTGGCTATGAGGTACCTTCAAATTTCTTTGTGCAGGTTTGATGGCAAAAGCTTAATGGGGTGGGCACTAAATTCTAAGCACATCAGCACAGTGCGTTTAAAAAGCAGAATGAGTCTTACTTTTTCACTGTGGAAGGAATTAAAAACTCTGGTGACTCCACATCAGACTCATAACATACTGGCCTTTTTAGGAAGCCATAAAACAACCAGACTTAAACGGAAATCTTGTTGGTTAAAAAAATATAATACACTACTAATAAGACTTAAATGGCCTTAACAAAGCAGACACTGACATATTATGATGTGCTCGATGACAGCTCAGGGAAATTACATTTAGGTGAATAACAGAAATGTAATTAGGATGTCTTCAAATAAAACAAAGAAAAGAAAATTAAGTGCTTAGCTAAAAAGCTGACTTACAGTTGTTTGGAGGTCAGATTTGTTCGTTTCTTCAGCACCATAAAATAAATACAACAGGTGGGGAACATCAGTGAGGGATTATAAGTAGGGGTGTCCCGATACAACTATTTCCCCTCCGATACGATACCGATATTGCAGCCTTGAGTATTGGCCGATACCGATACCAATCCGATACGATATCAGCAGGAATCATACAGACTTTTATTACCTATTTTGTAGTATGGACTGTAAGAAAAGGCTTGATCAGGTGAGATTACTCAAACAGAGAACAGTAGTCAGCAATAGGAAGTATGAGAAAAACTGACCCATTTCTTATTAACCAATAGGTTAAATAAATTTTAACCTTAAACATAAGAATATACTACAATTAAAACAACATGAATAAAAAATGTTAGAAGACTCTGAAAAGTGACCTCAATAAATCAAACAAAAACATATTTCACCAATTGCAAAATAACCACTGTGATGAACTTAAACATAAGCATATTCTACAACTGAATAAAATAAAAAATAAATATATCAGAATGGACTGCTTGTATCAGAGTGCTGATATTGGAGATTTAGGATGCAGGACGATATAATCCGATATTTGTTTTTTTGACCGATATCCGATATCAATATCGGTTGGGACATCCCTAATTATAAGCACTTGAAAAGACCGTTTCTAAAAATGCATTAATTTGTTTTTTACCTAAACTGAATCAAAGATGTTCAGCGAAATCTCTTTTTCCTGCATAATGGTAAAATGAAAAAGATGTCTAGGAATTGACTAAAATTAAATGACTAAAAATTGTCAGAACCAAATCAAACCAAAAAAACTTTGTTAAAAAACAGGGCATGTACTGAACCTTGGGCTAAGTGAATTATTTCTTTCATAATTGAGAGGTTGTCACTTAACTCTTAGCCTGCTGTAATTGTTGTGAAGTATAGACCTACAGTGTGCCAGTCACATTGCCTACCTCTGCTGGTTACTTGTTTCTTTGACTGATTAGAGTTTTCAATCAACAAGATCCCCTCCAGGTTTATTTACTCGTCGAATCTAACCCCATTTCTCTTAAAATTAAGACTAAAAAAGGAAGAAAACCTGTTAAAAGGTGGAAACAGCTTCTGGTGTCTGGGCCTGTGATGCCATGTATCCCAGCATGCTTTGAGCAGGGGGTGGCAACTTGTAAGGATAAGTCAATGGCAGCAGTTTTTCTAAATATATTAATTCTGACTCACCTGATCTCCATGTGATCTCCTGTGGCTAACGACCTCTGCTTTGCTCTCTGGAGGTTGTGGCTCTCTAGAAAGCCACAACTGTTCAGCAGAAGAGCTGCTGTAGACACCGCCTGTTGAGCCTCCAGTTTCAGTCTCTGCCCCAGCAAAAGGGCCCAAGAGAAATGACTCATTCGGCACCGCAGACCAGGTCTTCTGAGGAGGCTGGACCCGTTCCTCCTGCAGCCTGAGGAGGAGGTGCTCAGGGCTCATTTTAGTGGAAGAATTTCTGGGTTCAGCCATCGGTGTGTCCACAGACATCTCAACCGGCATAATCTCCCATGGATCCTGCAGAGATGTTGTCCATGCAGAGACTGTGACACCACCTGAGGATTGTGTTGGCACCTTCCAACTGACATCTCTCTCAGGCTGTAATCTGGCTCCGAAACCAGCATCTACACCCTGGATATCAGAAACAGGAAACAAGTCTTTACTGGGAGATGCCTGAGCCTGTGACGTGAAGGAGCCAGTGTCGAGGATGGAGGGTTTGTAAGGCTCTTCTGTTCTGGGAGACGGCTCTTTCCATCGAGCTGAAGGAGCAGAGGCCTTGTTAAACGGGTCAAAGAGTTGCAGAGAGTCCACATCTAGCACTTTAGGCCTGAGAGCTGCTGCTCTCTCCTGTTCCTCTTTCTTCTGCTTCTCCTTTAGTCTCTGCCGCTCTTCTTCTTGCTGTTTGGCAATCATTCTCAATTTCTCTGCCTCCTCCCTCTCCATCTTCTCCCTCAGCCTGCGTTTCTCCAGCTCCACCACCTGCTGTCTCTCCCTCTCTGCCTGCTTCTGCTTCTCAAACTCCATGAGCTGTCTCCTCTCCAACTCTTTTGCTCTTTCTATCTCCTCCTTCCTCTGCCTTTCCTTCTCTAGCTCTCTTTGTTTCTGCCTCTGTTTTTCTAATTCCTGTCTCTCAATTTCAAGCTGCCTCTGCCTCTGTTTTTCTAATTCCTGTCTCTCCATTTCAAGCTGCTTCTGCCTCTGTTTTTCTAATTCCTGTCTCTCCATTTCAAGCTGCTTCTGCCTCTGTTTTTCTAATTCCTGTCTCTCCATTTCAAGCTGCCTCTGCCTCTGTTTTTCTAATTCCTGTCTCTCCGTTTCAAGCTGCCTCTGCCTCTGGTTCTCTAATTCTTGCCTCTCCATATCAAGCTTCCTCTGCCTCTCTCTGTCTAGCTCTTTTTGTCGCTGTCTTTCCAGCTCTCTCTGCCTTTCCCTCTCCTTTTCCCTCTCCATCTCCTTCTCCATCTCTCGCTGTCTTTCCTTTTCCTTTTCAATCTCTCTCAGCCTTAACATTTCTTGCTCTAGTGCCATCTGCTTGATTTTCTCTGCCTGTTCTCTCTCCATCTTCTCCCTCAGCCTGCGTTTCTCCAGCTCCACCACCTGCTTTCTCTCCCTCTCTGCCTGCTTCTGCTTCTCCAACTCTGCTCTTTCTATCTCCTCCTTCCTCTGCCTTTCCTTCTCTAGCTCTCTTTGCCTCTGCCTCTGTTTTTCTAATTCCTGTCTCTCCATTTCAAGCTGCCTCTGCCTCTGCTTCTCCATTTCTTGTCTCTCCATGTCAAGCTGCCTCTGCCTCTCTCTGTCTAGCTCTTTTTGTCGTTGTCTTTCCAGCTCCCTCTGCCTTTCCCTCTCCTTTTCCCTCTCCATCTCCTTCTCCATCTCTTGCTGTCTTTCCTTTTCCTTTTCAATCTCTCTCAGCCTTAACATTTCTTGCTCTAGTGCCATCTGCTTGATTTTCTCTGCCTGTTCTCTCTCCATCTTCTCCCGAAGTCTGTGCTTCTCCATCTCAATTATCTGAAGCCTCTCCTTTTCTTTCTGTTTCTGTTTTTGAGACTCCAGGAGCTGCTGCCTCTCCTGTTCTTTGATCCTCTCCAGCTCCTCCATTTTTTGCTTTTCCTTTTGCATTTCCAGTAGCTGTCTTTCCCTGTCCAGCTCTCTCTGCCTCTCTTCCTCCTTTTGCCTTTGCCTCTCCTGCTCACGCTGTCTCTCCTTTTCCTCGAGCTTCCTTTGTCTCTCCAATTCTCGACGTTTCTCTTTCTCTAGCTGGCGTTGCCGCTCTCTTTCGTGCTTTTCTCTCTCAAGTTCTTGAAACTTTTGGTTTTCAAGCTCCAGTTGTTTCTGCCTTTCCAGCGCGCGCTCTTTCTCCTCTAACTCTTGCTTTTCCTTTTCATAGGCTTTCTGTCTTTGCCTTTCATGTTCCCGTTGCTTTTCCCTCTCTTTCAATCGTTCAAACTCTAACTGTGCTTCCTTCTCTAGTGCCAGTTGCCTTAGTTTTTCCCTCTCAAGCTCTTTCATTTTTGCCTTGTGTCTTTCTGCCTCCTTTTTCAGCTCTCTTTTCCTTTCGACTTCCATCATCTCCTCTAATCCTGATCGACTCTCTTCATGTGATATGCGGCGACTCTTCATAAATGCCTCCTCAGCATGGTGATCAAAAGACTGTTTTCCAAAAGCTTCATCTAATGATGGGTTTCTCCTCATTGGAAGAACTTTCCCTTGAGAGCTACCTATAGCAGACCTCACAGATAATTCATCAAATGGACTGTTTGTATCCATACTTGAGGAAACCGTCTCCTGTATTTGTCCTGTCAAAGCAAAGTAGGTTGCTTTGGGTTTGGGTTGATCATCCGCTGGCAGCATTTTCAGACGTTTTGGTGCTGCGGCCACTTCCTCTTGTTCTACTTCCCTCTCCTTCTCTCTGTCTGCATTAAAAGCAACTTGTCCCTCTGCTTGCTGTCCTTTACTTGCGTCCTGTTCAAGACCTGTGACGCTCCACTTCGGCAAAGCTCCAATTCTGAGATAGCGAGGTTGCTGTTCCAATATCACCAGCGATCCTCCTGCTTCAGTATTTCTTTCCTCTAATGTCTTGCCCCCTTCTGAGCGTCTCATGCGCAGTGTCATGGCCTTATCCTCCCTCAGAGCTGGAGGGAGGCTCTCACTCAGAGCTCTGCTCTCATCTACAGCCTGCACAGAGTCAAAGGAGTGCCGCACCCTCAGGGGACTGGATGGAGAAATGGGCTCTCTGTAGGTGGCAGTGACTAGAGTTCCTTCATCACTACTTTCTCTCCTTAGGAAAGGACGTTGGGGTGAATCTTTGTCTTTGCTCACAGATTTGGCCTCATCCATCACCATCACACTGCGCCACTCCACAACGTTTTCAAACAGGGATGCTCTGACTTTCTGTATGTCACCACCAGCGCTGCTATCCTTCGTACTGCCAACAAACACATCGTCAGCCTCCATCCCTTCTTCCATGGAGGACTTTTTAAGCAGCTCTTGGGAGTCTTTGAAATCCACAAATGCCTTCTGGTCACTTGGGGTGACTGCTTCTCCAGTCTGTGAAAGTACAGAGATATAAAGGAAATTATTAGACATTAAACCATCAAACATGAAGGCTTGTAATACACTAGATAAAAATACTTCACTACAGACACACAAAAGAAACAAATGTGTTTTGACAGCAGATGACAAAACATAACACACAAAGTCTAAAGTTGCATTTCAACTTATAAGTCCAGTTTAGTTTGGCTTGGTATGGTACACAATTAAACCGTAAGTTCTTGGTTATAACATGTCCTTGTTTATAACAAGCATCCCATATTTTCTCATTTTTTCCTGAGAAACTCTGTATTTCAATGTAACATGCATCCAAATTATGCCCAAACTGTACTCTGTCAACTCTTTTTCAGAGTATTTTCACAACAAATACCGTACACAATTTTCTCTCTCAAACAAATATGGAAACACCTTTGCGTCAGGCATGCGCAATTTCTTGATTTCTACCCAAGCACGTTCAGTCGTAGTGTATCGTGTACAACATGCCGATGTCTTCCACCAATCACAGCACAGCTATTTTGCGTCCCCTTGCTCTAAAGATGGCAGCGCACTGTGTTTGCATTTGTTTCCGCGGAGAAAGAGAATGTTTGTCTTTTTCATCAGATTTGTTGCAACTGTGATGTGGACATGGGAATACATAACACTTTTTTAGTCTCTCTGACAACTCAAGCACTTTTACACTGAAGGCTGCATTTACCCGTTCACACCCATTCAATCAAATTCACTCACCAACGGTTCAGTTTCTTTATAAGTTGTCCATCAGTATTTGCTAACACATCCTCATCCTTTCATGCTCATTTGCACATCACTGTAGCAGCAGTAGGAGCAACTTGGGGTAAAGTTTCTTGCCCAAAAACACATCAACGTGTGACAGGCAGAGTTGGGCTCAAAACCTCAACATTTAGATTGAGAGTAAAGTCTGTGAAATCTCTGTTTATAACACTGAAAAAACAATTAACTAGGCTGTGAATCTGTACAAATACTACTAAATTAAGTTTTATTTTGAATTGAGTTGAAAGAGAAAGTGTTTTAATCATTTCTGGTGAAAGATACATGTCTATTAAAAGCTGGATGCTCACTTTTATCCTTTATTTAATGAAAGTGATCCAAGTCTGCCATTCCAGCCCTACACTTTTTCCCTTCATAATTTTACACCACTTGCACTACAGTTAAAGGGTCTGTCTAAATGAGCTAAGTGCTGTCCAAAATGTAAAAGTTAACAGTGCATTATCTGACCCTTCAACAACAACTCTGAGTCTGCACTGATGCTGACTTACGGGAGCTTTCCATTTATAGAATATATTAAACTCGGCTCAACTCAACATGGTTTGGGTACTACCAACTCCTTTTTCCACCACTGTATAGTTTTTTAAAGTTTTAATGTGATGAATTAAA
The DNA here is from genome assembly GCA_036419115.1 of Scarus forsteni. Lineage (NCBI taxonomy): Eukaryota > Metazoa > Chordata > Actinopteri > Labriformes > Labridae > Scarus > Scarus forsteni. Next base: position 51,802,707 of record JAZDUH010000066.1, on the reverse strand, counting down.
GAAACAGGCAAGAGTTGTGACAGAGTGGCTGCACAAAAAAAAAATCAAAGACATCCTCACAACAACAAATAAGGAGGAAACGGAAGCGATAGAGCTGCTGGCCTACTTGGACTTTGGCCTTTCGTCACAGAAAGGAGACCAGTTTTGTTTATGCAAAAGCCATTTCATTTCCTTGTATGAACCCTTGTGATGTTGGTGGTATAATCTGACCATGCAATGATCATCAGTGTCTCCATGTCAAACCTCAGCTCAACTTGCTTAAACCTCACCAGAGGAGTCACAAAAACTGTTGCAGCTAGTTTCAATCCCTAATGGAACACCAAAATAACAAAGTAGTAGGGGTGTAACGGTAGATGTATCCATGCCGAACTGCTCGAAAAGGACGTTCTGTCCGGTACAGTGATGTACTCGAAAAAGTACAGTAAGTTCATGTTAGCCGCTGCACATGGCTCTTTAATATTCATGAGGGTACTTGTCTACGATTGGCATGGTTAGGGAAGGCTTTTTAATATTCATGAGGAAACTGGTCTGTGATTCGTGCTCTTGCGATCATGTACATATCATGTGGATGTGACGTCTCACAGCGAGCCAATCAGAAGACGAATATCAAAGAGCTTCAGTATCTCCAAAAACTTGTGTCTGAATTGTGCATCATGGCGACTGCTAACGACCACCCGGAGTTTGAAGACCCTCCCCCGTTGCTGAAATCTCCTGTTTGGGAACACTTTGGCTTCCTGGTGAAATATTGCAACGGAGTAAGACAAGTGGATCAAATGAGGGCGGTGTGCTGATACTGTTCAACTAAGGTCAGGTATTTTTCCAGCAGCACGTCAAACATGCCAGCTCACCTGAAACGGCACCACTCAAGTGTGAAGATTTCCGTGGTAAGGAAAAAAAACACTGTAGTGCAAATGCAACTGCCATCTGCATTTAAGCAGTCTCTTTCAGACAATTCAGATCGGGCCAAAGCAATGACAGCATCTATCTGCGTTTTTATAGCATCAGGTCTAAGACCATATTCAGTTGTGGAAAATGCTGTTTTTAAACACATGCTTAAGGTGATTGAGCCCAGGTATAAAGTACCCAGTCGTCCACGTTTAATACAGGAATTTAAAAAGAAACTCTTTATTTCTTATTTCATACATTTGTTGCTTATGAATTTTATTTCACTTATTAGTATTACCAAGCAGCACACTGAATTTATTTTGGTTTTCAGTTTGCATAATGACAAATTTTTGGTTTAGTGCTAAATAAGCAAATAGTTTTGCGTTCTTCCCATACTGTACCAAAAATGTACCGAACAGTGACCCCAAAACCGAGGTACATACCGAACCGTGATTTTTGTGTACCATTACACCCTACAAAGTAGAGTTGAGTTAAGCCCTGGGAAAGCCCCACTGTCTAACAGTTCTAACTCCTTTCATTGGTTCTTATGACAATACTTCTCAAAAAAAGATACAAAAATGCATCATGGATGTAAAATCACAGAGTTTACATACTTATCAGGATCCCGGCCTCTAGTCTTGAAGACAGTAAATGTGTTTATTTGACACTTTAGTTCCTTATGCTTGTAAAAGTCACTGTGCAAAAACTAATCATCAGATTAAAACACTGAGATGTCAAATCAAAGATGTATGGAGGTTTTTGTCGTTTAACACTGCATTATTATATTGAATCTACCTATGTTCTTAGGTCAAGAGTATGTTAATACATAAACATTAAACTCATGGGTACATAAAGTATCTGTCACGGTGAGAGGTCAGTTAACCCTCTACTTTAACAAAGGAAACTTCATCCAGCCTTCACTGTGATGTTCACTCAGTGAGAGTGTGTGGGATGGTTTGAGAAGGGACTGATGTGAGTGACGGAGTGAAAAAATGTCAGAATGTAGAAATGGTATCTCCTTGTTCTGTATGGGCCTCATAACAGTGGGTGTGGTTCAGAGTTGGTAATCAAAGCCTCTCTGTGTTGACCTTTTCCCACTGATCTCCTCTCTGAGTGTTTCATAATGTACAGCCTCTGGGGACGAGTAATGTGCCGGCCGTCTTAGGTTTCACAGCTTTGTGTATGTATGACAGCGACACTTCTTTCCGCTGTAGTGCCCCATTACTGCAGGGAGATTCATATCTAATTTCATAACAGTTGATAAAAACAGCTTTTCCCAAACTTCTTCTGCCTGATCACCCTTTGGCTGATGAAAACTCTTTAACACCTTAAAGTTTGACTCATTTTAATTTTCTAAATTTCTATGACATTCAGATACTGATAAAATATTGTATGCATAAATAATACGGTCTCAAATCAGTTATATTTATATCAAGCATGGTTCCTCAAAATGTATAAACTTTCTTGTCTGTCCCTGTGAAAAATTACTGCAAACTAAGACGTGTTCCAAGAACAAAAACCTGCACCCCGATTCCAGTCATCACAAATCTTAGCACTTCTTCCTTGTGCCATGAATGACATTCCCTTAAAACATAATCAAAATATTTTGAAAACTAAACAAATTATTGTGGGAAATGTGGGAACTGCCCAATCTCATGATCCGGATTACCACCAAATTGAATCAACATTTTTTTTTGTGCAATGGCTAACATTCCTTTGAAAGTTCATCAAAATCTGTACTGTTTGGGTTGTCTTGCTCACAGACAGCTGAGTCGACATACAGACAATGGTTACAAAAACATAACTTGATTATTCTTAGCACTTCTTGGGCCATGAATGACATTCCCTGAAAACTTCACAATAAAATATTAAATATTTAAAAAGTTATTGGCAAAAATGTGGAAAACTGCGCTATCTCATGACCTGGATCACCACCAAAATTGAATTAACTGTTTTTTTTTTTTTTACCCAGACACAACAACAACTCTACTTTGTTAATCTGTCTTCATTTTTTACGAAACGTTTTTATCTCATCATTTAGTGTGCTCCACATGTTCTTGGCTCTTGTTGTTTTTTTTCTTCAGTACAGCACTCTGTACAACTCTGTATGTAACATGCTCTATAAATAAAGTTGATTGATTGATTTTTGTGCAATGGCAAAAATTCCCTGGACAATTAATCAAAATCTGTATTTTTTTGAGTTATCTTGCGCACAGACAGATGAGTCGACAAACAGACAAAGGTAAGGGGTGCTGGTTTGGCGGAGTGGTTAGCACCCCATGTACATGCTTCTGCCGGTCCAGGTTCGAATCCCGCCTGTGACCAGTTTGCAGAGTGTCTTCCCCTACTCTCTCACCCCCTTTCACAAGCCTATCCACTGTCTCTCTCCTATCAATAAAGGCACAAAATGCCCAAAAAATACATTAAAAAAAAAAAAAAAAAAAAAAAAAACAGACAAAGGTAACAAAAACATAACTGTGTGTACTTGATTACTTTTTCATAAAGAAGCACCAGCACTTCAGTCCCGATGTAATGACAAACTTGCATCCCTAGTCTGGTTGGGTAAGATAGACGTTCATGCTCCATTTGGCCCGTTCAAAGCAAGCTTTCTTTCAGTAAAGCACTTCTCTGTGCACATATTTTACAACATGCCTCAGACAGCAGATCAGACTTTACATATTCACTCAGACATCAGGGTTTAAATTCTATGACTAATCAGTTATGAGTCTAATTGCTGTGCATATGTGTGTGAATGTTAGGTACGGCTGCCTACAGCCAAAGTGGGAAAGATTTTCATGACCCAAAAATGTCATTTTGAATGTCAACATAAGTAAAAAAGGTTGATTTTTTTTGGTCGAGTGTCAGGGAGGACAGGCTAAAGTGGCTGCTTTAAGTATTAAGAGTTGCACTAAACCCTCAAATTTTTGGAAGTCCTCACATCAAATTTGCTTGATGGGGCTGCAGGGCAAAATGCGGTTAAGGTCATTTTTCTTTTTTAGCCTGGCTCTTTGCCATCACTTCAGGAACCCTGTCGAGGCCACACTTTGGGAATCATTGGCACAAAGTCCGACATTATTGCTAATTTGTCAGCTTCCTATTTTCCGGGTCTAGTTCTCAGTGCTTTTTCTGTTTTGTCCTTTCTCCTCTTTGCAAAATACTTTGGCTTTATTTTGGCAACAGATTATAAGAAAAACACAATGGTGCTGCTCTGTTTTCGAAAATAGCATGTGAAGGCTTTACCAGCACTAAGCTGTGACACAGTTTCTCAATAAAATTCTCTTTTGCCCCTTAAAAATAGACTAAGAAACTGTTAGACAAAACACTGATTCATAGGTAGCTTCACGTCTCGCCTTACCCTCGTCAGAGGATCTTTGTTGATGTCATGGCGGTCTGGCGTCTCAACACTGCCAGAGTCTGATGACATCTCGGATGTAAACCTGATGGACATACATCAAACAAGACAAAGGCCATGCATGACAATGGACTCTGAGACAAAGACGTGCCACAAAAAGCAAGCTGAGGAAACATAAAAGCAGTTCTCACCTTTTCGTCAGGTCAAGGGGCCGGGGGCGGGGCTTCAGTGGGAGTCTCAGGACAGGGCTCTGTGTTGGTGTTGTGTCCACTGTTAGCTGCTTTATCAGCTGCTTAACACCTACTGCTGGTTCGGTTTCAGGGGCCGGCTGCACTGGAGTGTGACCCTCTGGCACTAGGCCTGAGGCAGTGGAAGCAGGAGAGGCGGAAGAGTCAAGAAGAAGACTGATTCGCTTCTTCACACTGACAGTACCTTTATTATCTTTGGGCTCCCTCGCTGATCGTTCTTCTGTCTTTTTGTTGCTTTGGTCTGAGACAGCTGCTGAAGCTTCAACACTGGTGCTCTGTGGCGTGGCACTCTTAGGAGTCTTCTCTGCCTCTTTCTTCTGTGGCTTTTCCTCTGGAGTGTTTTCTTTAGTGTTTTCCTTGGTGGGTTTATGATGTAGTGAAAGCCCAATAGACTCGAACTTTGATGTGAGATCAGCTGATAGGGGTCGTCTTGCAGGCCAGCGAGGAGCAGGAACTGGCGCTTCAGTCTTTGCTGAACTGTCCAGAAAAATGGCAGATACAGGTCTGGGCCTTGAGGCTCTGGGCTGCGGTCTTCGCTGCCCTGCTGGTTCAGATTTCTTTTCCTCTTCCTCTTGCCCCAGTAGGTCGAGAGACCCCATAGACTTGGCTCGTGATATAGAGGGACCGCCTCTGCTGGATGTGGTTTGGTCCCTGTTATCAGTTTTCGTGGATCCAGACCACTCTGCTGAAGAAACTTTTTTAAAGCTCTTGATGTAGGCCAAGCTGGATTCTGGAGGTCTCTGTCTCAAAGCTGGAACAGGTGTGGTAGGTCTGCTGGGGTCCCCGGCAATAAGAGTAGGGGCTGGTTTAAATGGATGGACCACCGGTTTTGTTGTCTGTCCAGTGCTCAGTTTAAAGATAATAGAAGTAGGCCGATTGGAGTTGGCTGACACTGGACTGGGTTTGCCAGGGGCCGCTGGTTGTTGGGGTTTTGGACTGTTTGGAAACTCTGGTTTCTGTCCAGAAAGGCGGGTTGACTCTGGTTTGGGTTTGGGTTGGGGTTTTGGGGCGAGAATTGGTTTGATTGTGGGGTTTCTGTCCACAGAAAAGGGTTTTGGGCTGAGTCTTGGTTTGGGCCCTGGTACCGGTTTGTTAGGGTCTGAAGGGATGATCGAGGGAATATCGATGAGGCTCTTGTTGCTGGAGTCAGTCAGAGGACTCAGATGAAGACGTCCTCCTACTCCAGTCCGTCCAACCTCCCCCGCCTGAACCTCCACCTGAGCAGCCATCCTATTCAACAGCACCTGTGAATAAAAAGAAACATTTTTGTCAGACAGACAAAACACCAAGTCAAAGAAAAATGGTGCCAGGGCACTAAGGTTGACAGTCCGTTGATACTTTAGATGAGCTGTCACGGGGCAGCACGGGACAAACAAACACTGATGTAAATACATCCATCCATTGATCATCCGTCAAAGCTGGTCTGATGTTTCTATTGATTACTGATCTGCATTTTACTGGTTCTGAACTCTGAATTCTCTCCAGTTATGCACATTATGCAGAGTTAAATCCACTGCCTGGCCAAAAAAGTGGTTGCCACAAAAAGACCACACAGTCTGTAATATTCTGTTGGACCACTTCATGTAGATTTCTCTTTTAAAAAAGTAGTATATCACATTAGGAAAGGAAATAGCTGGAGGTTGCTTATTTTGGGCTTGTTTTTATCGACCAGGTTCCTTATTTCAGAAGCAAAATGTGGAAACACTGGGCAGGAGTGCTCATTCCACAGGGTATGTGACATTTTGTAAAATAAAGAGCACAAAAGAAATAACTGCTATGTTCTCTGTAGTAGAACTTTTTATAGGCCTTCACATTTAGGAACAGATATGGGGTTCTGTCCAAGATCGAGCAATGTAAAAGTAACATAAAAGTAACGAGTAATGTGAAAAGCTACTTTTCATAGAGGGTGACTAAGTAAAGTAACAAGTTACTTTTGTTTTTAGAAGTAACGATCCAACAGGAGGCTCGTACTTATTTGCTTGGCTAAATACAGGTGGCAACTTTTTTTTTTTGTCTAGGCAGTGTACATTCACAACTCTACAAGTACATTGTCATTTAAAAAAAAAAGAAAACATACAATGGTCTCCATTATTTAAAATAGGGTAAGGTCTGGTACCAAATAATCCATTGTCAGGTACCGGTCTGCAGCTAGGTGGTTGGAGATCCCTACTCTAAACAAGAAAATGGCATTTTTTAGACTTAAAAATGATTAACTCAGTCGAAAGAAAAAAAATGTACTGGTACTGTGATTGACTGAAGATTAGGTAGGGATAGATGTCGACTAGCTGCACTGAAGTGAAACTGTGACATAATATGCCATTTTCTGATTGTTTAACAGCCGATGAACACAGTGCAGGAGAGTCCAGGATTTTTTTCATTGGTGATTAAGATACACAGCTTCCTGCCTGCAACGCATCTCTCCTTTATTACCAACTTAAGTCTATTGATAACTGTTGCATTAAGTGATTCGTAATTTTGTCTTATAAGACTACCGTTGTTTGGCCAACTTTTGCATGTGTTAAGAGATTATTTCTGATGCACAAACTGGAAATAAAAATAACTTAATGTTTCAAGGTTGTGTGCCCAATAGGCCATTTTATTGCTGTTGAAATTAACCACTTCTAAGATCCTTTGATGTTATTATTAAATCAAAATTGTAGTTCTTTATAATGAAAACTCCACGTGGCACTGTATAATGCAAAATCCATTTGTAATTAGCCTCACAACACGCCTTCCTCTTTGCTTTCCTGTGAACTTTGTCTTGGGAGTGGCATGCAATGCAGTGTGATCAAAGAGCTAAAGAGAAAGATATTTACACAAGGTAATTGATCACTCCAGCACATCACACACACGTGTCTGCGGCTGAAATGTTCATGTGATCAGTAAACTTAAGGGTTTTCTGGTGAATAATGTGCATTTAAACACTTTTCTTCATGACAGGGATTTTAACCCTTAGGTAGGATCCTTTTTGTTTATTCACTTTTACAGCCAGTGTTTCACCCACGTTTAAGCTTTACAGGAAAATTAAATAGATAAGTGCTCTTCCCAAACTTTTAAGTCAGGGGTCTCCAAACACTTGGCTGCAGATCACCTGTTGCCCGTCCATACAGGGCCACAGAGGGGCTGGCAGCTTCATCTCCTTACTTTCTATCTTTGTTGCTGTGTGGATGCCACAGCAGTTTTGTGCAGCCACACTGCTATCCCCCTGCCTCTCTTGAAGTCTTTGCCATAATGGAAAATGAAGTAGGTAATGAACAAACAATGGAGTCGAGCTTCATTAAGCAGACATTACAAACGAAAAAGCACCATTTGTCACAACTGTGAGTGCCAATGCGAGACAAGTAATGTCATACAACTACTTAATGAGTGATCTGTAAGCTGCAGGCATTCAGACGATTAGAGAGCAGAGTTAAGATGGTGACAAACAAAAATCGAAACTTGCACCACACTAGTCTAGACCTCTGGTTAATAACTGGCATGGCAGTGGGTCTTGAGAGAAGTCCAGGTGTGCCTTGGGAATTTTAATAGTCATGAGTCATTACTAGAACTACACAGCAGCTGATAAATTTTTTTTGATTGAATATATCAAAAACCTCAAGAGTTTTGCTGTTAACAACATAATCAGGTGAGAACAGAGACTGAGAGAGACCTCGTTTGGCATTTTCCTAAAATAAAAAAATGTTCAACTCTTTCATGCATGGTGTCCACAACAGTTGGCGAGTACTTGAAATACAATTTATACCTTTAAGTTTGCAAGACCGTGTCCAACAAACAGGCTGTAAGCTCCCAAACCCTTATCCCAAGTTTCACAAAAATATTATCTTTTCATATTTATGTAATATCGAGATATTGTATCATAATTCCAAAATGGCCGACGAGGGCCACTTGCACCATGCCCTTAAGGAATAAAATCCTTCTATTCTCAAAGAATCATACAGGTTAAAAATATAGATCTTCTAGTTTAATTTCATATGTTTGTAACAATTTTATTATGATTTTAAGAACACTTGTATATTTCTTTCTGTGACCAAAAATGTATCCGTCCAGTCTAGTGGACGTTGTGCACTGAGGAATATATTCTGGGTGTTATGCCTGTAATTCAGATTTCACTTAATTTTGTATTCTTTATTTAAAGGTTTAGTGTAATTCAAAAGTGATAAAAGATTTTACTTGTAATTTTATTTGCTCTTAATTAATTTTGGTAAAAGATGTGTCTGTGGATCTTTTTTGTGTTCCATTGAATTACTGTTTATGCCGCTGATGCAGGATGAATGCTGCAGAGAAAGGATGCATAACTATCTCAAAATGTAACAACTTTAAAAAAAGAGTACTACCTTGTTTAAAAGTTAAAAACAAACATTTAAGAAAAGGTATTCTTTTGTGATTTAATCTCTAATGCATGAAAGGGACAAACTTGTCAGTATAATGTATTTTAAAGCTCTGAGTGTAGTAAAATCAACCAAAATGCCTTACCCTACCATCAGCGTGACAAAAAAGACTCTGTTAAGTCCTGCTTAAAACAGTTAATACAATGCTGAAACCTGTGTACAGTAAAAAAGGAAGTTCTGCCACCAGCTGAACTGATTCATTAACTGTGTTTTCATGCAGTTTTGCAGGATGTCCTGCTGCTGGCTTTTATTTCAGAGAAAATTCTCTTTTTACTAATAACAGTGATATTTATGAATACATTTTACAAAACAACTACCATCACATTAATGGAGGAAAATATTACTTAAGCTCACTGTCTTGCATTGATTTCAGTTTTCATCCTTAATTTCAGAATTTCACTTTGGCCGAGTCCTTTTCTGACAATCGAGACAAACAGCATATGTGATGGCAGTGCTGTCTGAACAAAGACAATCATCCAGTTTATCTTTTTGTTCTGTATAATTCCTATTCACTAATGGCACTACTCAAGTCTATCATTAACCAACCAATTTGATTTGTTTTGAGCAGCATAAGGAAAAATATTTCTTCCACTTGGCATCCAGTACAAGGTTTTTTTTTAGATTTTTATTGAGTCAGTCCTGACTTCTCCATCCTCACATCTCAATCCTGGCTGACGTCTGTGTTTGCACAACACCCTGCCGTCTTATCCCCTTATAAGGTAACCACAGGGGCACTTCCCTTTACTAATCAGGAAAAACATGCACAATCTTCCAGCTTACAAGGACATGGCACTCATCAATTCAAGAACACAGGTGCAACCTTGCAAAGCAGCTGACTTTGCCAGAATCCCCCTCTGTCATCAGACAGATCCTTGTAGCACAGCTTCATGCTGATAACTTTGTTTCCACTCAATGACCAGGCTGATCAGTGTCTTTTGAGGAGAGACAGGCACTGACTACAAGTTTAGTTTTTCTGAAAGCAAGAGAGGAATATCAGTCTCTGACTGACCTGCATTAAAAAGCTATGTATGGGATTGCTTTCAGTGATTTGTCCCAGTGACTGTTACTATGATTCATAATTAATATGAGAACATTGTGCTAACATGCATCTTTAATTATTGACTTATTTATCAAATTTAACCGATAAATTCAACAGATAAACTTATGGTGATTTCTTTTTGATGTCACTGTCAGGGCTTCAGCTGGCACCAGTGTTTTGAGAACAAAGTATCAAAGAAAACAGTCGGTCTTAAAATACAACAGATATTTTACATTTGTTGCTTTTTGTACGCTAGACAATTTAACTGAAAGACATAAAATTAAAAAGAAAAAAGGCTTTTTATTTCAAACTCTGAGATGGTAATTTGTGCTTTTGGGAGAAACTCACTGTGGGTCCCTCCAAGACTCCCTGTGGGTCCCATGTTGTCTCTGCCTGGTTGATGGGATGTTGTCCACATGGACATGACATAACCCAGTAAAGTCCTGGAGTTCACCTGATGTTTTAGCTAACACAGGTGTGAACGTTTCCATTTAAGAAAACAGCTGCAAGTATCTGATATTTTACTGACAAGACTCCCGCCACCATTCTTTTGGAGTGGTGACCCACTGTCCAAACACAAACTCCCACTACCCCAAAAGAAAGGCACAACAAACTGTAATCAGCCAATTAAATATATGATTTCACCTTTTTTTAAAAAAAGAAAAATGCACATCGTTCTGGTTTTTCACTATCTTCAGCTATAAGAGGGGGGAGTTTTGTTTTACTCCCGACAGACTCATACAAACTGACATATTTCTAATATAGCTTGTCTCAGATTCAGCACTAGGATGTGAAGTGAAGAGATTTTATTGATACCAATGCCCTTTTCAGCTCTACCTGTCTTATCTGAATCTCTCAGTTCTTGCCCACCCTGGGTACAGATGTCCTCAAAGTCACTGTTCATTCTGATGTTCATGCTCCAACTTAAACATTTTTAAAACAGTTAGATGGCTTCATTTCACCATGTTATGAAAATAAAAGCTCTTAAATTTTGAAAAGAAAAACAAAACTTTTGTTGTAAAGAAACCCATATACAAAAAATCTTCATTTACTGATGAGTTCCCTATGTTGACCCTAAACAAGCATTTTGAAAACATTTTAACTGAAAAAATATAAAGTTCAATAAGAAATGAAACTTATTTCCAAGACAGGGTAAAAAATAAATGCCAGAGCTCCTGCTTTTCACATCTTAAAGTCACATTTAATGTGAATGCGGCTTAATGTCTTTGCTCTTGCTCCGCTAAATCAAACGGCCTAAACCAATGAGAGGCCTGATGTGTTGTTATGGAGGACACCAAACTGTGATCTCAACCAAACTTCAGCTCAACCTACTCACACAGGCAGAGGCCGTGCTTTGGTGGTATTTAAGGCCGTCTGACCATTAGCAACCCTGTGTGTGCAGCTATGTCAGTCATGTCCCATATATCCTCTATGATATAAATAAATCATCTCTGGGCAGTAAGAGCACATTGGTGAACTACTGATTTTGACAGAAGCTGTCCTTTGAACCAGGCTGGAAAGACATTAATTTAGGTCAAACAAAACTTGCGTTTGCCGCTCACGATCATAACACCTCCAGGGTTTCTGCAGCCAGCCTCAAGTGGACACTCAAGGAACAACATCTGTTGGCACATCCACATGGCCTCATTTGACATTAGGCTGCGCCTGGTGCCATAGAAATGTGAAAAGGAGAAGGCTTGATGTCGGAGATTTTTGTCTTGTTCATAGTAGTGCTCTGGTGCACAGAGGAGTCTTGTTTAATACTCTAAATGGGTCCTTGACTTAAGGGTTAAGAACAATCTTAAGAGAACCTTGTGGAGAAACTTGTACAGGAATCACTGTTCATTCTTTTCAAAGGTTTATATAACAAACTCTGATCTACAGAAAACAATTTGATCATTTAAATGTTACATAATTACGCTGACTGGCTGACGGTGATGTGGACTGTGTACCTTTAAGGTGGATCCCGAGACAGGGGATAGGCTTCAAAACTGTACAATGTCATTGTTTTCTTTTCATGTTGCTACACAGGCAAATCAGGCTTAGAGAGAGAATGGGGATTCCACTACAAGCACACACCGGACTGCCATTTCAGTGCTAGCTCCTCCCCTCATGAACTTTCATATGTTTGTCTTCACTTTACAATCTGCTGGAATAAAAGTGATAAATTGTAGATAGCAGAAGCTTATCAGTCTCTGTTCTTGTATAACACTATGGCAATAACCAGTTTAATCAGTTGTTCCTGTAATCAATAAACTAAGACATTAAACTCAAGCAGTGCTGTGTTAGCCCTTTAAGAGGCTCTTTTTTCTCAGCTGATAATGCTTTCCACATGTTGCTGTGCAGAGATACAACACGGCACAGAAAAAGAAACATCAGCAATGGCAGAAAAAAATGACATGCTCGATCACACCACAGGCATCTCTTACCTGACCAGATGTCAACCGTCTGCCGTGGAGCCCTGGGTTTTGTTGTAACCGAGGAGCGATGTCATATCACAACAGGAGCAGCAGGAGGAGGAGGAGGAGGAGGGAGTTGAAGGAGCCTAAGTAAGAAAGCACACAAGCTCTTTCACTTGGCGAGACTGCTGTGGTAGACAAAAATCACAGCAGAGCGACTTGGGGCTGTGTGAATGCTTCCTCACTGCAGTGTTTGCACGCCTCCATGCTGTAGCAAACAGATGATTATGTTTACTCACACAGACACAGACTTGAGCACACACAGTCACGCCCAAACATACGTTCTAGCTGATCACAAAAGTATACACGTAAGAAGAAAAAAATGACGAACATGAGGAGGAAAGTCATTAACTGATTGCTGCAGATATGCGTTTGCTTTTCCTTTCTTGATTTGCATTTGCCCTCGCTCACATACTACTAAATATACCTATGTAAATTCAATCTGGTAACACTGAAACCATAAATGTTTGCTCTGCCTCTCTGCAGGAGCCATTCCTCTGCCTGTCTGCTCTTCATTTTAAGATCAGCCTCTTTTCACCTGTAAATTCACTGGATCATATAAAAGAAAAAGAAAACCAGGCATTATGATTCTGAGAAAATGTTCAGAATTGTGTTTGTCTAGAAGAGATTTGAAAGTTTGAGAACTTGAACTTTGGATGTTGACAGGAAACGCCTTCGCTAAGGAGGAATGCTAAATATTCACAGTGATGGTGGGTCGAGCTGCACAGCAGGGGGATTGGGAAAATGTCTGCCTTATATAGCCTTAGACGTTCAAGAATTACAAATTAAGCTTATTATTACAGGAGGCCACAAACAGCCAAACACAACAGCTCCAAAATCTGTATTAGCTGCAGCATAAGGACTTCACTGTGAATACTAAAAACACTATGAAAGCATCCTCAGAAGTCTGGTGAACTAAAATCACGTGAACATTTTTGTAGTTTTGGCTGGAGCCAACTACAGACGGAGTAGGGCAGAGGGTAAACTTACTGAGTGTTTGTTGTTTTGTGTATGAATCCAGTAACCTGGTTAAGCCAGTTACGCAGAGGAAACTTTCCTTTCAGACAAAAGACAGCTTCTTGTCAACTGATCTTCTAAAAGCTGATGATATAATTACCCCACGAGCTCTCAAATAGTATTTCTGAAAGCTTTAATTACAGTCAGCGGATATGTTCATGTACGCAGAAACTAGCCATCTGCAGTCATCTATAGTGCCGTCATTGTTTTAACCTGTTTAAAAATATAGACTAAAATACATTGGCAGGGCAACATTTGGATAACTGAAGAATGGAATGTCTCAAAAAAGTGTTGTGTGACTTTAACAGTATTCCTGTTGTTACTGAGAGACAATATGTATGAATGTATCCATCAAACTAAAATAAAAAATAAACTGTAATATATCAGTAAATGTTATATCACTTGGGTGATCTGCTGCCATAAAAGGACTTGACAAGACAAGACATAAGATAAATCAGTATTGTCTCACATGGAAAAGACTCAAAAATATGCTGATTCTATAATATTCTCTAAAAAGATTATTTCAAGTTAGAACCACTGACAGCAAAGAGCTAATGATCCACAAAATAATCCATCTGAAACATTTAGTCAAAATGGATGATGATCAACTCGTTTATTTCATCATATGTAGGTGCATTATCTGTAAAAAAAAATATTTCAGTGGTACCGTTACCTTTTAAATAGTCTCCTATTCCGCCCATTTGGACAAAGGTGTCAGTTTGGCATCCAATTAAAAGAATGAACTTTGTTATTACTGCATTGTTGTTTTGTGCAGCACTGTGAAGGACTCAACCAAATGAACTTTACTTACTGGGGCTGTCATTCATGCTGCTTTCCAGTGTATATCATTATTGTTTTACAATGGTGCAAAGGGGCAAAGTTGAATGCACTGATAGGAGAATAATTAAGCATAAAGCCAAATGATACAAGTTCCTCAGCCTACATGATATCGATTCTCAACTGGAACCAGTCCACGATTTCCACCACACCATAAAAAAGTGAAAACGTTTTTGACCATCTCAAAAGAGAGAAATGTTGCCAGTGTTTTTTAGACAGTTTGTATGAAGTATCTGCTATTTTTAATCATTATAATCAAAGGAAGAAGTGAAGGACTGGGTGGCTGTGACTACAGATTTTCTTGCATAATTCAAATTCAACTAGTGTACAGAAGATAGTCTGCAGTGCTCATTAATAAAAATGATAAGGTGATAAGGTGTCTTGGACTTCTGTTTTTGTTGCTTTGGTATCACACAGATATCAATATTAGAAATCTTTTGTAAACAGTAAAGTTTATAATTCTCATCCTGTGACGTTGAATGTACAATAACACTTGGACAATGCTGGTATTGCCAAATAAATGCTGGAAAACAGAGGACCATCAACCCATCAATTTAAACTCTGACCCCCCTCACAGGTCAAAGTCAAAGAGAAAACAGGCATTTTCAAAATTTAACACACCTTACATTTGCTCTTCTTGTGTATCAGTTGTATTGGTATAAATGTAAAGCATTAAAGGAGCACTTCACCCAAAGAATGATATGCCTTCATTTTCTACTCACCCTCATGCTGAGCAACACTCTGGAGCACTTTTTTGATGTCTCAAATGCAGCCGGAGATCCGGGGGGATTTTCCCTGTCAACAAACTTCCATCTAACAGGGGACGACGGAGCCCGAAGAAAAAGGTCCATAAAAGTCCACAAAAACGTGCCTATTTTCCTTCATACTGCTCGTCCGCTGTAATCCAAGTGTCCTGAGCGGGTAACATCCATAATTAATTCGAAACGAGGTCGTTTAGTACATTTTTCGAGCCTAAACAGTGCTATATTGTACTTCCGCAAGAGTGCACGCTCACGGCGCTCCTGAACTATGGAAGCCGCGCAGACTGCCAGATGCTTGCGCGCTTTCAGGGACTACTGTGCTAAATTGCAAGCGTAGAAGAAAAAGCTTGTGCTCTTGTGATTGTCCACAGCTCGGTCACTCACAGCAGAGTGTAAACAGCGGAACTTCTTCTTCTACGCTTGCAATTTAGCACAGTAGTCCCTGAAAGCGCGCAAGCGTCTGGCTTGGTCTGCCGCTGCTTCCATAGTTCAGGAGCGCCAGAGACGCAGCACTGCGGAAGCACGATATAGCACTGTTTAGGCTCAAAAATGTACTAAATGACCTCGCTTAGAATTAATTACGGACGCTTACTCCAGGACACTTGGATTACAGCGACAAGCAGTATGAAGGAAAATAGGCACGTTTTTGTGGACTTTTATGGACCTTTTTCTTTCGGGCGCCATTGTCCCCTGTTAGATGGAAGTTTGTTGACAGGGAAAATCCCCCTGGATCTCCGGCTGCATTTGAGACATCAAAAAAGTGCTCCAGAGTGTTGCTCAGCATGAGGGTGAGTAGAAAATGAAGGCATATCATTCTTTGGGTGAAGCACTCCTTTAACTTTCAAATTATAAAATGGCTATTTAACTTAAACCCCAATGGTGGTTAAGTTACACTTTTTAGAGTGTCCCTGTGGGCTACCAGGTGCTCACGTGCACCCTGTTGGCTACACCTGCTCCATAAGTTAATACCTACATTAGTATGTATGGATGTTTCTGCCTATAGAAAAACAGGTCTACAGTAGTCAATATCTATCTAAAGTGGTCTAAGGAAAAGCACTGAACTGGAAACAGGATAATTGGAGGCCTAGGCTCATTGATGCACACCAGCAGAGAAGGTTGGCTTGTGTGATGCCATTATTTTCTGATTTGAAAGTATAGAGTGGATATAGACAAGGCCAATAATGTTAGTAGGTTATAGTTCTATTTCTAGCCCTTAATAGGGCAAATGAATCTTGACATTACTGTCACTGTAAAAGAAATATTTGTGTATAATGAAAACGTAATCCATAAATCATACTGTAGGCAAAAAGCAAAAGCATTTACCAAGCATCTCTAATCATAACAACCATTTGTTAATTCTAATTTAAAAAAATACACCATAATGTTGGTGAATCATCATTTAGCTACAAAATATCATATTGAGATTCTGGTCCACATCGCCAAAATCCTTCTCATAAAAGAGAGCTGAGCTGATTTTAACCGATCCAAAATGTATTTAAATAAGGACAACGACAGGGCCTGGAAAAACAAAAGATGAGGATAACTGTTTAAAGGCTGACATAAGTGTTAAAATGTCCCGTTCAATTTTGAGTAGGAATCCTCAAACACTGATGCATGCTTTGACTCAGGTCTTTTGGTAACACAATACAAAATGTAACACTGGTAGACTTTACCTGTAATAAAAGCTACTTTATTTCTCGTTTTCCATCTTTGCATTTCATTTACTTTCGTCCTGCGCAAAACTACGAACAGCAACAAGTGCTGCCTCCTCCTGCTGCTGCTGCTCACCTCGACTCCTCACACAGAGGACGGTAAAAGGTCCAATAAAAGCAAAACACAACGTGAGACCAATAACCGTGCGTCACAATGAATGAACCAGGTGAATACGGAGGAGACAAAGTCCAAAAGTAAAATGGTTACCTGAAATGTAAAAGTAAGGACATCAGCAGCTTGCTCGCTAGCACCAGTTAGCTACCAACTCAAGAAGCTGAACTCTAAAATGGAAACACTGACTGAACCTGTCTTTAGCTGTTTGATACTAAACCACACTCAACTCACCGAACAGGAAAGTCCGTTTCGCCCTTTTCTCCGTCGAAGAAACTTCCAAACAAAAATTACAGCCGGTGTGAGAGAGCAATACAAAGTCGTGACAGTTCGTTAATACACGGGCTAGCGGAGCTGCTAAGTTAGCAGGTTTACTCAGCTAGCCAACTGGCTGGCTACCCCGTCTCAGGTTACCGCAGTGTTGTTGACAGGCTCGACTAGACGGCGAGAGACGACGGAGGAGAGCCGCCGGACTGGTTAGCCCCACCGCCGTCAATGAAACCATGGTTACAACGGGCTTCCGGTATGGACTTTCAAAATAAAGCGAGAAACCGCTATCAAGTACCATGTGAGGAATGAGATCAAGAAGTTAGTGACTAAAATAAACAGTCAATGCATTTTTAAGCAGTAATAACAAACATGAAAGTCTCTGGGAACAAAATTTGATCTACATTATTGTAAATTGCGGGTCTACTTCAGTGTACTGTTTGACAGAAATCTATATTGTCGGCTGTCACATTGCACACCTGTTAAATTTGATAGTTTATATTTTGTGAATCTTCATTTTTGAGTCTTTCTCTCTAACCAGCACACACAGAAAACTTCATGAATGAAAAAAAACTCATCATGGTTCTGGAGTGTGAAATTATTCTACAAAAATTGTATTACAAAGTATAAGGAAATATGGTCAACATGTAAATAAAACAAAAGTTCTTTTAAAGCAAAGGCCAGATACGTGAAACAAAATTCAATTCACCCAACTTTACAGGATAAATGAAAAAAATATATAAATGAGTCATTTAATTAAAGACAAAAGTCAGATTTTTATGTATAAAATAGTTAAAACATAAGGGGAAAATGTATAATTTTTGGATTTAAAAAATCAAATTTCATAATATATAACACAATTATATACAGAGACAAGAATAAACTATAACGTGATATGTACAAGGTACTTATTTCTGTATTCTTAGGATTAAGAACAAATCTTAACCTTTTTAAGCTAAGGTTGCACATTTCCTGGGTTACTTTTCAAGATAAGAATGATTTTTATACTTGAAGTATATTGATAAGAAACATTGCCATAAGTTAAATTGTAGGTCTTTATTCATCAGTCTTATTGTTTTATGTTTACATCAATCCGTTTTTTGGAATAGCGCCAAATTATAATATAGACACTTCAGAAAATTGTGATAGGAACTAAAGAAAACTGTTAAAATCCTTATTTTAATTTCCTAACTTAGAAGTTTTCAGGTTGATTTACTAATAGGTAACCCCTCCTGACTTCCGGAATGATGCTAAGCTCAGTGTTGGTAACTTAATGAGTCGTTTAACGCGGGACTGGACTGACTGAAGATCGTCCCTAAAAACTCTGTGGGGTTAAACTCCTGATTTCTACAGTGATACACTCAGAACCTGGGTTTTAAGAATTTAATAAAACGTGGACACATCTACCTGCATCTCAAAAATCATCTACCTTGACAAAAGAAGCCTCAACTGACTTCTCTTATGAATATTAGTTTTTGATTATTTCATACGTCATACCCGTCTTGTTGGTTGGAAAATGGAGGTATTAATGTTTCTGTCAGTCTGTGACCACATCACTTCACATGATGAGGACTGTGGATAGTGCTGCCCTCCTGTGGTAAAAGTACTGGCTGCACACAGACACAGGCAGCCACAGCCAATGTCCTAATAGGATAGTGACTTCCTGTGTTGACCTTTGTAACCCATGATCCTATCTTGCTTTTGGAACAAGTTAAAACAAGAATCAAACCAACAGCCTCTTGATTGTGCATAATAGTTTATTCATTTCAACAGCCCACTAGTCTAAACTTCCTCAAAAATTAAACATGAATTAAAGAACCCTCCAACAAAACATTTTAAATCCAATTTTCTCATCAGGTTTCACCCGCAGTCTTCCCACATCAGCGTGTCTCTTTAGCTTCACACGTCTCCAACACTGAATAAACAGGGGTGTCATGTTAAAGATTGGTAAATACTCAAAACAGGAGGTGACTTAGAGGAGAAAATGAATGAGAAGAAAGTGCGTATGTACTGCTGAACCAGGCAGTATCTACTGGATCCCTGTTGAATAAACAGACCTAATCTCTTTTAACACTGAATTCATTTCTTTACTATGGAATCAGAACAATCTGTATAGTTGTGGCTGTTGCAAAATTGTAGAGCAGTCATGTCAAAGTAGCATTCCCCAAATTAGTTCTCTTTTTAAAGGCTGGCTAACGTGAAAACCTCTGAAAATAAATCCTAATATTTCTCTTTTTTGTCCGTTTTCAAGCGAGTCTCCATATTGAACCTAGAGCACTGAGTATCCTGGAAAGATTGATAGGTGCTCTGACCTGCAGCTGGCTGACTGCTATACTAATATAAAGCACCTTACATTTATCTTTACCATTGTTACTCAAGAATTCATTCTGCAAGGGTCAGGGCTGTATCCAGGAAATGTAGGAATTCAATAGCAACCCTATTGATGTAAGTCCTATCTCTGGAAGCCATAAAAAGCAAAGCAAACAAATGAGAGCCTAACAATACTCATGACTTTGTCAAGCATCAGAACAAAATGTTCCCATCAGTGTGACGGGGGTTTGCTGGAAATGGATGCTGGTTTGAACTGATGCGTGCTAACTAAAGGGGGATCAATCCCACAGAGCAACAATTACATGTATTATGAACTTTGGCTACTTTCTGAGGTCTGTTTCCAGAGCTTATGACTAACAAAAATTAGCATGGAAAAGAAAACTAAAGAATCAGAGAAATTAAATAAAGACCAAAGCTGTGAATGAACATCAGTGATGTCTACTTTGTGTGAACCATGGACGTGCTGAACAGAAGCTTCTGCTTTTTCTTCTTCTTCTTTCCTCCTTTCTCATCTGAAAGACAAGACACAAGGTGGGATTAAGAGAGCTGCTGTAGCTTCACAGTACGTTTAATAATACAATAAACACTATAGAATTAGACGTTAGAGTCAAAGGATGTATTTACACAGCATGTCAAAATGATCTGATGTGTCTTAGTATGTGTTCCAGCTAAACTGAGCTTGATGCAAGTCTTTCTTTCACCATAATTGACTCCTTAATATTGCAGTGGCAGTCATAGCGCTGTCCCCCAAAAATGTAGAGAACAATGAGAACATGAAGGCCTGAGCTGGCTCTCAGTCTGTGACCTGTTGTCACAACACACATGGATTTTGACTGGAGGCAGGTCAAAAGCAGGAGTCATGCAGCAGCATGATGCCGGCACCGTGAGGGATTTGATTCCAGTGCCAGACACTCTGTCTTACCAATGTTGATGGTGTATTTACATTTCATTTTAGAATCTGCTCAGCTTTCTAGAGGTGACACCAAAAAATAAGCAGCAGCACCAGGTTTCATTTAAGAAATTAACTCCAAAGGCAGAGTTGAGGAAAGTTCAGTAGATACCGCAGAGCGGATATGCACCAATAGAATTAGTCTCTTAAATCAGATTTCAGCCACTAATGTGGATAAATGAAAACGACCCCGTCTGACAGGATGAATTTTAAACTGATACAATCTCCTGCATGAAGTCAGATGTTCAGATTTTTTCAAAGAGTGACTAAACCTCTGAGGTTTGGCTGAGGAGCATCAATCTGATACTCATGCATGAGTGTCATACCATCAAATTCAGATGTTATACGCTCCTGTGAAAGACAAGTTTACATCTTACCAAACTTGCATGAAGGGATTCATAGTTTATCACAATCATGTGTGACAAGTCACATTACCCATGATCCTAATGTGCCACAATGACGTCTGACATTAGTGGATACTGCTGCTGCTTGAGTACTTAAACAGTCCGCTGCCTTTAATGGATTTATGTTAAATTAAGGGACTTAAATGAGAAAAATGCATGAAGATGTGGGTTAGTTTGTTGTTGACATTATTTTTCAAAACCATGGTTCATTGCTGATTTTACACCATCAACAATCACAGTCAGTCACAGGAATGTCTGACTGGTAAAGCCCACCCTTTGTCTGCAGAAAATACACAGTGTCATAGAAAAGATGGATCGTCACTGTCAGACTTTCTCATCAAAATGTGGACTATAACTACACAATGTCTCTTAAAGCTATGATCTATGATTTGGAAGCTTGGTATATCTTAATAACACTGTTTATGAGGCTGTTATGGTCCTATGGTCCGATCTACGCAATATAAAGACCAAGAAGAATGAAAAAAATCCATTCAGTATATTCGCTGCAAAGCAGCATAACAGTTGACCAATCCGAACTGCCGGGAACGGTGGTTCGGATTGGTCCTTGAGTCCATCCAATCCCCTGTCTCCCCTGCTCCGCACCGTCCCACTACCTCCCTCATATACCGGTGAGCAGCGAGCTGCACAGCTACTTAAGCGTCGTGGAGCTGGATAAGACCAGCACCAAAACCGGGAGGCTGCTTCTGTTACCCTCCACATCGAAGGGAAGGAAACGTAAAAGTTTCAAGGAAAAGGCTGAAGTAAGGAAAAAGCTGCAGAATGATTTGGGACTGAAAACTGACGCTGAGACAGCCGAATTTCTGTTGAACAGGTAATAGCTTTGTTTACTACAGTGGGAGATGTCTGCTGAATAACTCTGGTTAGTCTGTGCCTATACTGGCTAATGACTGAACGTTGTTGGTCAGAACAGGTAGGCTCTGTCAATAGATTTTAGCATATGTTAGCCACGCATTGTTAAACTGAGCTGGTGAAGACACGCCGAGAAAGGTAAATCCTCGCCTACCATCAGCTCTGCTCTGATCGGCTAACAGTGGCAACGCCAGACCCCCTTCGCCGCCGGTCCAATTGAAATGGCTACCGCTGTGTGTTAGAAGGGGGATGACTGTCGTGTTTGTTAGGAGGCGACACGAGCTGGGGGGCGGGATCTTGGAACACGGAGGGGAGGGGTGAGTGAAGGGGGGGCAGGCTGCGTTTTTCAAATCTGTCTCAACAGCCAAACTGGTTTTCAGATTGTAGACCCTAGCTTGAAATTATGGTCACAATGTTTTCATCTGAAAAACAAATGTCTTGGGGGTTGATTACTCATCAATGACAGTCTGAACTGCTGAAGTCAAATGACATCTGTCCTTTCAACTTAATTTAGGCCACTTTGGTCCTGAAGGATGCTAACATAGGCACAGACAAACAAAAAATCAAAACTGAAAGTTAATGTGTGCAGTGTAAATGCATCCATGGATGCCGTACCTGGTTCAACCACAGGTTGTGGAGGAGCAGCTGGACCGTTATCCAGCTGCAGAAGTGCCTTCTCAATAGCCTGACTGAAAGAGTTTTGGAAGCTGGGCACAGGGACGCGGTCTGAGCCGTCGCTCTCTCCGTCACTGTCGGCTGCTGGGGGAGCTAGCAGCATATCTGCACAGAACAAAACACGAAAATGATGTCAGAAAGCCTGCAAGGAGAACACTGCTCAGAGGCCAAAGGAGCAGGTTGAACAGGAAATACACATAATACACAAAGTTTACACACACACGCATACTTTTAATGACATGCTACTTTTACCAACACACACAGGAACAGATTCAAGTCAAAGAAGAACTTGGCATCGAGCTTCACTGCTCAGTTTGAGGTTTTATTATCAAGAACTTCTGAATCCAAGCCAAGAACTCAACTGTTTAGCATAGCTTTTGATTAACATCCTTCACTTCACATTTGATTGAATTTGATACTGTTTTTTATTGATTTATCTTGTATATTTAATTCCTTTTTCTTTATTCACATATTTTCTATGAACATTTGGGTTCTTCATAGTGTTGCTCTCTTATCTAACCATGCATATTACAATACTCACATCAAACGTATCAATACTTAAAATCAATGAGGCTCACAACCTTTCTTTGGAGTGATCCTGGGCCCAGCATCAGCTCTGGCTTTCCCATCTCTCAGCATCTGAGAAACCACAATCAAAGTCAGACCATGCTAGCTGTACAGGCTTAACATCAAGGAATTCATCAATAGATGAGTTAATATTTTAATTCTGAGTTAGCGCATCTGTCATACACACCTGTGCAAAGGACATACAGTGGGAGTCATCCTCCACACTGCCCACCATGGGTGAGGGGTTTTGCCCGTTCAGACTGGGGAATCTTATTCCATCTACAAAAGATGACAGAATCTCAAACAAAAACTGTTCATGAGTCCTTCAAGGGCTTGCTTACATGACAATAGTGTCAGAAACTGAAAGTTTTCCTTTGTGTCATCAAAAGCGTTCTGCGTTCACATGGAGAACAACGGACAACGCAGAAGCAGGCATGCCAGGCCAATAGTTCACGATGTAGGTTTGCAGTGAAACAGTGTTAGAAAACACTTTCTGGTGAAGACCAACTTTTCACAAACAACAATAATACATACATGAAGATGCAGGAGTTTTTTGTCTGGAAAACAAACCTCCCTGGACATGTTTGTCTGGGTATCAAACTGAGTACTGTAAGCAGCATGCATGTTGCTTAGTGTTATTGTTCCGAGGTGCGCGTAACCTTTTTCCCTGACAACGCTGACTCCCATTTACATGGAGACAACAATGACATTTTTTTCAAAACTTTTCACTCTGCATCCAGGTTTTCAAAGTTTGTGGATTCATGCACTCCAGGCATTGTTCCCGTGTAAATGGAAGGTGTAAAGGTGACAAAAACTCTCAGTTTTCTGCCGTTTAGGTTGTCTTGTAAACAGCCCCTGAATTAAAAAGTGCCGAAGGACTGATTTCTAGTTGATGGATTTGTTCCTACCAGAGGACGGGCTGCTGCTGAGGGGTGAGGGGGGGTTGAAAACGAAATCGGGCTGCACTGGAGGGCTGCTGTTGTGAGGTGGAGACCCAAATGCTGGGAAATGATGAAGGTTCTCCAGTCCAATATGAACCTCAGGATCTGGGAGGGAAAATAAAAAAAATGAATGCAGTTGTGGACCAGAGTTATATTTGTTTCTACTTTTCAGATGGAGTCAACATTTCCCATTCAGCTGTACTTACATCTACCCTGCTTCTTGTTCTCCTCCATCTCAATCCGCTTCTCTCTGCGCTTCTCATCCCTCACTTTCTTCTGCCTCAGGCGCTTCCTCTTTTCCAACTCATCTGATGGGACAAAGAAAGGATCGAATAAAAAAACGTCTATGACTTCATTTACCGACCAACCACACTAAATCTCAAAGACAAGAAAATGCTCTTACCTGCAAAGGTGTCCAGAGTTTCTTTGGACAGGATCGGTGGCTGAAGAGCCAACTCGCAGATGCTGAACTCGCATGTCAGCGGCAGGTGAGCCAGATAGCGATGCCGACGACGGATCTCCTACAAAAGTCATGCAGAAAACTTTAGCAGAAAGGAATCACAGACAACATCAACGCTGCGACTAACAGAAGTTTTGTAATGCAAACTCAAAAGTTATAAGTATAAACATATTTATGCTGCATTCCATTTACAACAAAACTGGGAGGAGTCTTCGAGTTACAAAATTGTAAAAACTTGCTGATTTACCAGGTTATTGTTAGCACGGCCTGCATTGTAGTTTGCACATTCCACATAACACTATAGCAGCATTTCCACATATATGCATCGAACAATAATATATAAACAGCTGATTTAGTGTGTCAAACACTAGGCAGAAGTGCTGATAAACAGAATATTACAGGATCTTAACATTTTCCAGTAAGGGTTGCCATCTTTGATTGTCAACTCAGGGGGGTGTGAGGGTTCATCGACTTCCCAGTAGGAAATTCCGACCGCAGGGGGCATTCCAGTTGACATTTCCCTCTCTGATCTCAGAAATTCAGACTTCTCAGACAAGCGGAACCCTGAATAAATCCTACATTTATTTTCATATTTACTTCTTGTGACTCAAACATTCAGATCACAATTTAGTCTTAATTTCAGGATCATTTTTTAAACTTATGTCATTAATAAGATTATGTTGATAAGCAGTGGGTGCACAGACTGACGGACATTAAGATTCACTTTGCAGCCCACTGAAGGTCTCTCAGTGCAGTAACCGTCCCTCATGTACAGCATTAAAAAAAAGAGAAAGAGAGGGAGGGAGGTACAGCCAGTGAATGTTGTGAAATGCCAAATAACCGTGTTGACTAATGTGATGCAGTATTATAGATCTTGCAAAACCCCGCCTCTACAGCCCATTGTTGGCCAACTGTCAGCATGTGAAGCAGGTATATGCACCATTTTAAAAGCCAAATTTAATGCTTTTTAAGACATTTTAAGACCTCAAAAATATTATTTAAGACCCAAAAATGTCATGACAATTTCTGAGGAAAAAATTAATCTAATTTTATTGTAAACAACATCAAAGCACACGGTGAGCATTTTTTTCTTTTTTTTTGCAGGAAATGACGTGCTGTGTTCCCATCTCATTTGTGCCCCAGAACCGCAAATAAAGGTCCATTTGTTTAGTTTTAGTCGTTTTGTTCATGCTCCCATCAAACATGACAACTTATGTCTTCTCACTGATGCTGTGCGTTGTGCTGGAAGCAACACAGGAAGTAACAGGAATTAGCCTGGCCCCACTAGCTGCTGCCACATACCGCTGGTGTTCATCTCCTCTCATGTGTGACTCGTCGGCTTTGAGCCCCATAGTCCCCAACAAAAAAAGTCGTTTTGCAGAATTTACACATGGCGTTGCTGTTGTTGTTTTCAGTAGGGACCAACACCTCTTAAATAAATTGTCTTCCATCCATTTTTCATTTAACTTACAATTACTCATCTTAGCATCTTTCCGCTCACCTCAACAACCGCGAATGGCGACACGCCCCACAGTCCGACGTTGTCTGACAAGTACCGTGAAACACCTATTAATCATTCAGAAGAAGTTTTACGGCGGACCACCGCTCAATCTCATATTTACTGCACGGTAAGTTAATGAAACACAGTGGGCCACAGTGCTTTCCCATCAGCATTAAATGCACCGTCTGAAAATGTAATACCCACAGCAAATTTATGGTAAATTTAAGACAATTTAAGGCCTTAATTACCTGGATTTTAATTTAAGACATTTTAAGACTTTTTAAGGACCGGCGGGAACCCTGTGTATATGCACTCAGTCACTGCCATGATGTTTATAGTTCATGGCACAACAGCTACACTGGAGAGGGTCAGATTAGCATGCTCTGTGTCATAAATATGCAAGTCTCAGGTGTGTAAAGATCATCCCAGGATGTACAGGGAAAGAAACATTTGTGTGCAAACCTGAGATATCATTTGATTAAGACAACTTTCTGTTTTTTTTTCTTTTTAAGCCTGAGGCTGGTTTAGAGCTGTGAAGCTGGATGCATTTCTCACGAGCAAACTTCAGCTGCTGCAGTCACATGATAAAACGTGGCAACCAGGGCATCAAATGGAAAATTACTCTTTCAGTTGCAGCACAGAAAGACTATGAAACTATCTGAGGTGGAAACATTACACATTGTTGCTTTAATAGGCCACGTTTTGACTTTTGCCTTTATTTCATTTTACAATGTTTAATTCACTGACCTCAGTTACGGTGTGCCCCACAATCTCCACCACTGTGGCAGTAATGGAGTCAGGACTGGCCTCCAGGCTGCCGTATTCACGTAACAGACAGCGCACATTCACTGGGTGCAGGAACATCTGCTGGCAGTCCTCAGCTGGAGGGAGAAGAATGAAAGAGAAAAGGTACGAGTCAAAAACTGAAAAATGAACTTTGGTAAAGAAAGTTGTCCAGTCTATGCAAGCAGGGTTTCTGCGTCGATCTTTGTTTCCATGACTACATGCTTGGGATTATATAGCTCTGGGATTTGATTTTTAGACAAGGACTTGAGACTTTTAGGCATGTAACTTAACATAGCCATGGCCATCCGAACAGAGAATTAGAGGAAGATAATAAGACACATGCACCAAAGGGGCCAGGGTTGAGACACACAAATGCAGTCAGAAACGGCCTCTATTCATCACCTGCGTGCTCTCCACACTGATAAACCCTGTGCTCCTTCTCTAGCAGTTTCTATTTCACGAAATTAGATCTTTTATTAATCAAGCAGGATTTTTCAGTATGTTTATTATATTTTTGTTTGCAGTAAAACAATCTTCTTGATACGTTTAGTGAGAAATTGTGGAACCTTCACATGCAGCTACAGAGCTGTGGTGATGGACTTTGAGTTCCTTCGCCACCTCATGTTCCCCAGTGATAGTGGGGGACCACTGTACCTCAAATTAACATTGCCATCATAACATCCTTGACATCCATTTACAATCACACCTGGCTGATTTTGTTGTGGTACAGGTTGGCGTGTTACAAACCTTGGTAGAAGTAGTAATAAGGTCCATGCACTGCATTGGTTGAGGGGCGGCCTGCCTCAGCATGGCCTGCAGGACTCTGTTCTTCAAGCTCTGGTTCTGGAGCTGCATCCATCAGAGCCTCTGGAGGTTCCTCCTGGACACTCTCCAAACCACCCTCAGCGAGGCCTGACTGTTCTGCAGGGGGAGCGTCTGGGACCTCCTCAACCTCTGCAGCCTCCTCCACCTCATCATCAAAAGCAGAGGAGTACTGCAGCACAGGCTATGAGGCAGGTAAGAGTGAAAAACACAGAGATCAAAACTAAACACTGTCTCACACATTAGAGTGTAACAACAGCTAGAGCAAAGAGCAGACAATATTTCATCTCCACATCACCAGAGTAAATCGGTGTCAAGTCTAATGTTGAAGTTGTGCTGTTAGACCCACCTTGGTGCTGCTGATGTGAGCAACTACTTCCTCCTCAGGAAAGGAAGGCTCCTCCAGGGACAGAGAGGAGAAGTCAAAGCTGTCCACTGCACTTTTCTTCTGCTTCTTCAGCAGCATTTCCTCTCGCTCCTTAAATAAAATACACACATGTCCAGGGTTAATATTCATGAGAAATAGCCACAGACTCTGCATTCAGTCCCATAATAAACCCCATTTGTCTTCTGTCATGAGCTCTTCAGTGTCTTTGAACTCTGTTAAGAACTACTGAATCCCAAAGCAGTTTTTTTTGTTTGCCGTTTACTGTGCATCTCTTCACATATATAAAACTAGAAAAGCACTTGGAGAGCGCAGACCTCCGCCAGCACTACAGTTCTTAGTCATATTGTGATTTCCACCATATTAGTCCTACCTTTATTTCTTGTCAATTTTTAGATTCCTTGACCACAAAAACATACTATTAGCAACTAGATTCATCATGATATCTATTGTAGTTCAGTAGTTAATTACAAAAATTGCATTTTTCGTCATGGTGGATCCAGACGGTGATCCAGATCAACACCAAAATCGAATCACTTCTTCCTTTTCCCATGCTGAACATTTCCTGAAAATTTCATCAAAATCCATCGATAACTTTTTGAGTTATTTTGTTCACAGACAGACAGGTGGCCAGACAGACAAACAAACTCTCCCGAAAACATAACCTACTTGGCGGAGGTAAAAATTATTCATGAACACAGGTAATCATGTAGCTTTCTTACCTGCAAAAGGCAAAGAGCACTTTGAATGAAGCACCCTTGGGCGTCCTCTTCCTGGCTGAGCTGAGCTCTCAGAACATCTTTCTCCTCAGCCACCAGGCTCAGGACCTGCGCTGGGGAGGTCAGCAGCAGCTTGGAGTACGGGCTGAGGCTCGAATCTGAAAATAAATGTATTCACAAGTCAGATGAGAAGTTAAGTGAAGTTATCTTTCAAGCATCGTCTATTTCTAAGTCACAACACAGAATATAAGACCACCTTTTTTCATCTCTCTTGTTCACTGTCAGAGGGAACAGGCTTCCTTTAACTTTTATTGCATTAAGCAAAGTCCAAAATGTGATGTTTTAGTGGTGCAGCATCATCTGTTTGCAAAATCTGGCACAAAGTTTGCAGTCCTGTTTCTTATCAGTATGGCAGGTGAAGTCTTTAGTGCTGCTGTAAAGTACAGACTCACAGTCTGAAACTGGAGCCCCAGGAGTGTCACAACAAACCTCATCTGCTCATTCATGGCCTAATGAGGGAGAAAAGCTTTTGACAGTTGTTGTAAATACACTTTGGTTAATGTTAACAGTGGCACAGTTCAAGGTTGAAGACGAGCTATATAATGAAGCATATGTCCTAAATTTGAACTTAGGTCTACCATCTTTGAGGATCTGAATTTATGAAATGACATGGGATGTCAAGAAGGTTATTGAAGAGTTAAAAATCCATCAAAATTCAAATTCATGAACTTTTTGAGCACTTTTGAGGTGTATTGTAAAGTCCTGCACAGGTCAATTTTTTTTTAAAAGCAACCTGCCCAGTTCATGTAGCAATACAAATGTAGATTATTCTGTGCCTTCTGATAGCTTGGGGTAAATTTTGAAATGACATGGGATGTCAAGAGCGAAGGTTATTGAAGAGTTAAAAATCCATCAAAATTCAAATTCATGAACTTTTTGAGCACTTTTGAGGTGTATTGTAAAGTCCTGCACAGGTCCAATTTTTTTAAAAAGCAACCTGCAAATGTCCAAACATCAAATTTGGATCTGCCTAGACGTGTTTATTAGACCCATGTCCTGATCTGTGGGAAATATGGCCAAACAATCACCTACTTTACTGAGGACAATACTTAGCTTTCATGGACTATTACTCGTCTCTTTAGATATCAGCCTGATCAATCAACAATGAGTGATGGATTACTTTAATTGCTTCACAACCAAGAATACTAACCATCCTCAATATAAACCAAAGTTTGAGGGTACAATAGGTTGCTGGCACCTCTGATGATCATTTAATCATTTCATTCAAAACTTCTTATAAAACCTTTTCATATGTTTGTAAACTCAGAGCCTCTTGTATCTCACCTCCAAAGCGAACAGGCTCCTCCACCTTCACCCACTGAGAGCTGGGCATGGCCACCAGAGCCCCCTTCTCCCGTCGCATCAGACGCATGGTGATCACGTCACCAACCAAATACTGCTTGGTCTCCATGGCAACCACACTGTAACAACAGCACGCAATTGTATGCGATTAAAAAAACAATTTATACAAAACAAAAGGGCATTTTTTTTCCTTTAAGAAAGGGAAAAGAAAGGGGGGGAAAAAACAAAAGTGCATCTGTTCATGGGACTGAAGTATGAACTGGTTTCTGATTCACCTCTTCAGGTCAGAGATGTGAACGGCCTCGTAGCAGATGGGGCACTTGGACCAGCTCTTGTCACTCAGAGAAAGGTAGTGCAGCATGCACGGCCAGCAGAAGATGTGTCCACACCGAGTGATGCGAGCTGCCAAAGGAGGGTAGAGGCAGATCGGACAAGATGGCACCTCATGACTGTTAATGCGCTGAAATGAGGAAAAACATGTTTGCGATTAAGTGTAACTGTTCAAATTGTTAGCATGTGTCAATTAGGACTGAAAAATGTATATAGTGTCAATACCAGATTTATATGTTCTTAAATAAAATATACGATGAGACGCTGGACGTCAGTATAGTTTGTTGATTAAAAGTTGCCAGGTAAAACGCTCACTCAAGATAATTTACTATAAGGACCAGTGCTTAACAAATTCATAAGACCACCTTTCATAAAATTGACAAACACATGTTTGAGAAATCATTCAAACACTTCTAAAAAACTAAAAATTGTGGTATTGGAAATACATTTTGAACTGGAATGAATTTCAAACTGAATTTACCTTTTTATATCAAAGTTTGAGCTGCCTCTCTGGTCTTCTCTGAGAAGTCAGAAATTATTTGAGCATCATTTTAACTGATTTTATGTTCAGGAATGCACGTAAATAACTATAATCATGCTTAATCAAGAAAGCATAATGTGATTTACTATTTCTTCTGTTCTTTTGTATAAAAAAATTAATTTGAAAATTCATGGATAACAAAGTTAATACAACTTTAGCATAAAAAACATAATTTGAGTTTAAAGAGTTTCTAAATACTTGTGTACTAACATTACAATAAAACAGAATAATTTTGTTATGACCCATGCAGTTAATTTAGGGCAGCAGCAGTATAAACCTTACATTGGGGGGTGTGGAGAAAGAGTCGTTTTTGAATGTTTAAAGAGAGAGAATTCTCTGTGTAGTCACTTGTTTTGAGGAATATGTGTGTGCACATTATTGTCTTTTTGGGCATTTTGTGCCTTTATTGATAGGAGAGAGAATGACAGTGGATAGGCTTGTGAAAGGGGCCGAGAGAGCAGGGGAAGACACTCCACAAACTGGACTCGAACCCGGCTGGCAGAAGCACGTACATGGGACGTGCCTGGTCGCAAACCACTCCGCCAAACCAGCACTCCACATTGTTTTCTTAACATTTAGCTGAGAGCATTCACTGATTTTTTTAGGGGTGTATATATCACACAGCCCTATTTCTGGCACACCTGTACATGTGGAAAAAGAGGAGATGCACTCACCACTTGCTGCACACAGTCCCAGTTCACCAGAGTGTCTGGATCAGTGAAGTGAGCCTTGTAGTCCTGGTCATCAGTCACCACAAACTGGCAGCTGAAACACATTCAGTGAGCTAACTTACCACGGATTACAGCTTTTGATTTCACGCCATGATGCACAGAGAGGTGACTTACTTGGCCTGTAGAAAAAGCTCCTTGTTGAAGGGCTTGTGCTTGTGGCCCCACTTGTTCCGGCGGCCCCAACAAGCGTGGCCTCCATCTCCGAAGCCACCGTTACCACCACGTGGTTCAAAGGTGAAGTTCAGCAGGTGGTTCAAGCTTATTTTCTTCGGTCCAGCAAACTGTGCCGGGCTAAACTCGGCCCGGCGTGTCTCTGCTACCTGGAGGGACATAGGTAAGCAGTAATCGGTCAAGCACCTGAATATTTTAAAGTTAATAATTGTCAATAATGAAATCAAACACAAACCTCCTCACGTCGTCCTCCGCCTGCAACGCCATACTGTCGTCCTCCACCTCTCTGGGGGGGTCTCTTGTCAAAATTCTTGCTTTTCTGTGAATTGGTGCGGCGAGTGCCAGGGAAAGTGTCCGTTTTAGGAAAGGAAGGCTCACGTTTGCGGCTGTAGCGCTTGGAGCCTCCATTGTTTTTACCTTCTAAAAAACAAAAAAGACAAAAGAAAAAGTGCGACATGAGTAAAGTATAATATATGATAGGGGGTTGATGTGGTGCTTCTGGTCTGACTGAGTACTCAAACACTATTGATACTGTACTGGATATAATTTTAAAGCATGATACTTGCTTACTGCTTAAAGGAACAATCCAACTTTTTTGTTAGAGTGTTGCTATGAGCAGTGGGCTAAAGTTGGAGCTATGTCGGCTGTTAACACAAATGAGAATGACAGAAGACGAGCAGACTCCAAACAGTTCAGTAATGGTAAAGAGTAGTATTGAGACACACCTGAAGACTTAAATAAACTTTTCTGTTCATTTTAAGAATTTGTCTTAGTACTTCTATTACATATTTATTTATATGCAGGATCTGGAAATTGAACCCACTGAAGGTAGATTAATGCACCACTTGGTGGCTTAATCTCAAAGGGTTATGCACAACACTACAGGTAAATGTTCTTACCTTAGTAGTGCTGTAGAAATACATACTGAGAAAACTGAATTGATTAAGCACTTGTTTATTCCTTCTCTGATTCAATGATCACATCCATGAAACATGATGCCGCATTAACCAGGCAGAAGCAATGAAACATGCAGTATTCAACACAAAAACATGTTTCTTTTTCAAATGATTCTGTCTTATCCATGTATTTATATTCAGATTTTATTATTATTACACTCACAGTTACGCAGGAACTTTCAAAGAAGTTGGGAACAACTTCCACACTTTTAAAATTCACTATTAAAGACTCTACAAGGAAGTGAAATGAACTGTGAGAAGAAAAGTACATTATGGAACAAAATGTTCATTTCAATATATTTTGGCAAAACTAAAATTACAGATACCTGGACTTTTTCCCCCTTGTTATAAAATTAGACATGGCTGTCACAAAGTCAGAATTGTAGACTTTCCAGCCTATCTCATGTAACACTGAGCCAGAGGTAGGGTACAACCTGAACCTACAGGGCCACAGAGGCAGACAACCGTTCACGCTCACGCCTCATGAGCTTGTTTTTGGTCTGTGGGAGGAACATTCACTCCAGACAATGTGCAGGAGGTTGTCTGCAATTCCTGATAATTAAAGACAACTTTTAGTTGTGGTATCAATTAAATATCAGTATCACTGAATTTAAATCTCGGATTTGTTTTTTTTTTCTACACTGTTCAGTAATATAAAAAGGCAATACGAACTTAGATTCAATAATGGGTGGGAAACTGGGTCATATGCTGCCACCTGTCCCCTCAGAAACTCAACAGTATCAAAGTACCTACATGTAAGAAATGTGCCAAGATTAACCTTAAACATCTTTCAAAAAACTCTGTATCATCAATTGCATTTATATACGTGTGTATAAAAAAATAAACTTTACTAGCGAGTACATTTTCTTTATGTACATTAAAATGTGGTTAAAACTATCTTGTATTATATATTCATTTCATTTCACACTTGTATGGGTCCACATTTTTGTGTTGATATCACTTTTCAGCTGTTTATCATAAATGAAAAGTATTAAAAAATAGCTGAGTTGAGAGTGCCTTAGAAACAGAAATCTAAGTATACTTATTTAAACGTTTCAGGAAGATTATTTAAATAGAATAGGAAAAAGACTTCTCGTACTAAATGTCATTCTATTTAATCATGAGCCCTGACAGGTCGCTTTATTTCTCAGCCTGATTAACTCAAATGGACGAGAACAAGTCACCAAATCTTCATTCATAACATCTACAGAGAGTGAGAGCCGATGCTCATCAGCTCGGTGTTTTCTAAAAACAGGTACAGAGTATTGAAACTAAATCTCTGCAGACAGAGGTGCTAAAATATGGTATGTATGTAGGTATGAGCCTAAAGTGAGTTGACAGAACAAATAATGTTGTGTGTGTCCCACAGTTCAGAGGTCTCCATGTTTTGACAGCGACGTCAGCCCAATCAGATCAACAACCTTCACTGCTAGGCCCCAACAGGCCGAGGCAGCCACAGCTTAGCCCCGCTACAGGCTCTGTGTTTGGACACCACGGACATTTGTGCTGTTTTCAGTGCGGGACCTTCACCTGTTTTGGGTTTAGATTCGCCCGGTGCGGGGCCTGTGGAGCTTGAACGGGGCGGAACCTTGTTGCTGGTGCTGCTGTTGGGGTTTTTCTCCATGTTTGTCTCCGAGCGCTGCGCAGTGCTGAGGCCGAACTCCGGGCAGAGAGCCGCCGAGCTCTCTAGCATCAAACTGAAAAACTGAGGAGGAAAGCGGGCTGCGGTGAGTGCGGGTCAGGCGGCGAAGGCCCTGATTCATTTCTGTCAAACGCGGAGACCCCATCACGGCGACATCTTGACCACAAAACAAACCCGAGAAAAAATAAGAGACACGATTTCGGCGTCTCAAGTTAGGGAGGCTATAAGAAGAGAGGACGAAAGCTCGCCACGCGGGGCCAAGACCCCCCGAGTTTAACCGTTGGACTTGTTAAGGAAAACTCGATGCCCTTAACAAGGCAGTGACTGTTTCCCAGAGACTGGAAAACGAGTCCGTTTGCGGGTTTTTACCAAAAAATAAGTCCGTCTGAAAGCGCTCTCACTAATGGCGACGGGTCGCCAAACAAGAACGTGAGGGACCCGGATGTTTCTTGTATCGCCTGCTGAAAATACAATCGGTGCGGATGCACAGTGAGGCATTGTGGGAAATGCAGTTCGACATATCCTGACGACAACGTCCCGTCGAAAAGTTTGTTTTTTCCTCACGTGAGGCCGGGGCGGATCGATCGATGTGCACAGGCCCACCCACATAGACAGGTGGTCTACCTAATCCGTCATTAACAAATGAAATAAAATATAAATGATTTGATTTTAGGTTGATTTTTGTTTCTTAATGAAGAGCTTTGATACCGTATTTTGACCGGCTGCCACTATGAACAACATATCCACTTATTCTGTTTTATTTAATTAATTTACTATTATCATTTAACTTGAACTCTCTTTATTTTTTTATTTCTTTTTATTGTTGTATTATTTATTTTCTCTTTCAGCTATGCTGCTAACTAAACATTTATTATTTACATGGAATATCTTTTTTGTTCTTACTGTTACTATTGTTTCTTTCAAATTTCCTTTTACTGTATCACATTGTACTATAAAACAATAATTTATTGATGATTTTTAGAGGTCGTGCCGTCTCTGAATGTGGATAATTTACTATGAACTTCACTTTTTGAACATGCCTGTCAGTAAGTAGTTCACTTATTTGTGTGTTTATGGTTTATGCTGAATGAATCTTCAATATTTCTTTAATATCATTGCTATTATTGTCATTAATTTTATTTTTGTTCAGTTTGAACAACAGTAATGGCAGTATTATATTAAAAAATCATCTGATGAACTGAGACACTGTCAGGCAGAAACATTAGACCTTTAAGAATGCAATTTTAATCACAAGAATTAAAAAAGACTCTGCTAACACAGAATTTAGCTGAATGGAGTAACTTAGCTAAAGCTGCTTTGAATAATGTCTGATTGGTTGGTGAGTGGACCAGACAGAGAGCCAACAAAGGACCAGCTGCAGGGGCAGAAATTGACAAACTGCATTTACTAAAGTTACTTTAACTTCTAAGCTTTTGTGTAGTTGTACTTTAGTTTATCTTTTCCAGTTTTTTTTTTATCTTTTACCTGACTCATTTCTGTGAAAAACATTATACAAAGTTATATTTGGCAATAGATCTGAATTCTAAGTAAAAACATTAAAATTACATGCCAAACTATAATGACTCCATGACAAAAGGTCCTACATGTCTGACTTTGTCCTGGCTCCTGTGATTTCTTCCTTCACATCAGACATGACCAGTGGAAGCACCGGAGCGCTGCATGTGCAATTATCACAGATGTAAGTAAAGGGACAGTTTATTAAGGTTTGAAAACAACATCCCTGCCTTTATGATGTGTAGTAGAGTAGCCACCACCAGACTGTAAAAAGAGAAACAGCAGAGGAACTTCACACCTTAGTAACTGCTTGTATTTATCAAAGCAACATATCACTTATCATAGCATTTTGAAAAACTAACAAAAGGATAGTGCTCTGACTACAGAATGCTCTTCAGTGTCAGCCCGACGCCATTCACTGTCATGTCGGTCTTGCAAAGCAGTCGGTTTAAGTGGTGGAGTCTGTCATGATTGTTGGGCCAGTGGTGGGTCAGGAGAACTCAATATGTGAAAACAGGCTTTTTAAAATAATGTTAACACTATACAATAAGCATCAAGCAAATATAGGCCATAGTATAAAGACTGAATGTCAAAATCATGGTACAATGAAAAAAAATCAATCGATCAATTAACACAGTAAAGCTTGTTTATTAGCAACAATAGTAAAATAAAAATCAGGTCCCTGTCATGGACATAGCTCATTTATAAAAATAACACTGAAGAACATTTTTACTCATATACGTATTAAGAAAATAGAGTTTTACTGTGAAAATGAAAAAGTAATGTGATGTCCCAAGCAACTAAACCACAAAATGAACAGCTTTTAACAAATGGATTGACAGACATTCCTAATATGGACATCAGAATTTACAGCATTAAATCTTGACCCTTTTAGCAACTATCAAATGTTTTTTTAAAGGAACATGATCTTCAAAGCAAGGTCTGATGTTTTTCAAGAACTATGATTTAAAAAAAATATCTTATACAGATGACTGCTTATTAGTACAATCGCTCAGTAAAAAAAAACTTTACCAAAAAGTTATCTATGCATCTATGTAAATTTCTATTTCAATATATCATTTGGTAAAAGTACCTCTGTGCAGTTTTGACTTGCCCAATAATGATATTCAGGGGTATCCTGGTAAGACTTTTTGCTACACCCTCCCAACCTTTTTTAATGAATATCTGCCAATACTGAGTCCAGATGTGATTTTTATATTTACTTAGACAATTCAGCCACACTGCTATTTGTGTTAGTTTGTTAACCAAATCAAGTAAGCATAGTAACAGGATGTTCTTCCATTGACCGCAGTCCAGCCTACCACTGAAATTCTACTCAGAACAGAATATGGGACTAGTGAGCACCTGGAATACTCATATATCTTTCTTACACTTCAAAGCCCACACTTGAGCCCACATATCACCCATTCCCTTCATATTTCTTGTGCTGACAGACCCCCAAATCGAGTGTGCACGCAGAACAGCACACTTTAACTCAAAAGTGAGGGATTAACTCTGCTGAACAAAGTTTTAAGTGGTGAAAATCAAATGCTTGTAAATCTACTTTCTTGAAGTTGTTGTATACCTCATGCATTATGTATTCCATAACAAACACTGCATTCAACAGCAGTATGTAGTTGTCAGTTTCTAAAACAGCCTTGGTTAGAAACAGAAACCCCACGAGGACCCTGCTCCTGCAGTCCATTTACAACACTCTGAAGTCACTCTTCTTCATCTCTTTCTTACACAGACTCCTTTAGTCTTCCTCACTGAAATATTCTTCTTCAGATTCCTCTTTGTTACGTCTCCCAAGGGTGCAGCTCTGAAGTGCTTCTCGAACCTCTTGTTTCTCTTCTGTAACATCAAATGTTGAGAGAAGAGAACAGTTAGTCCACATCTTTGTTGTTATTAACAACAGTGTTGCTGTCTCATTCAATATTATTTGTAATAGTTAAACATTTAGATATAAACTTGTTATATATTCTTAGAAAACCAACAAAAGCATAATATTCTGAACATCGTGCCTCATAGGCTGAAGTCAGTCTCAATAATTGTTCAAAGCATTAAAATAATTCCTTACTTTCATCTTTACATTTGGAAAGCATTCGACGAAGTTCTTTGGCGTGGAATTTGATCAGAAACTTCTGGCATGTTCTGATTGTTCCTATAGGACATAAAAAAACTTAGTGTCATCCAATTGATATAGACATTTTTTTTAATGAATTAATGTAAGTTAATGGCTTCTTACCTCCAACATGCAAACAGTTGAAAAAACAGGGGATTTTTTGCCCCCGTGTTTCAATACAGTTGATGAAAGGTAACACAGACCAGAGGAGTTTGTAACATCTTTTAGGGAAACGCAGGAACACGATCCCCGTATGAGCATTCAAATATGTCACTAAGAAGAAAAAAAAGGAACATTTAGTGAACCAGGGAAACCATACCTATCACCAGAACGCAGAGTAAAAGTTGACTGTAACAATACATAACCAAACATTGTTGAATGACTTGTTTTTCTGTAATGTTTCTCTGACTGTGTCTGTGTTGGCAAATGTGGCCGCTTCTGTTACTATGCAAAAACATACACATCATTTCATCCACACACCTCTGCAAACTGTAGTGCCACATTTTTTTTAATGTCTTTTTTTGGTCAAATTTAGTCGACTTAAATATGGAATATAAGAATTTTACTATGTTTCCTTGAATTCCTGAAGTCATGTTTTAAACTTAGATAACATGAAACATCTTATTCCCCTTTACTGTATGCTTGTAAAGTTTAAATGCATAAATTGACAGAAATAAAATTTACTTTGTGTGCAATGCAATCACCTTCATTAGAGCATATATTCCTAACTTCTCCATACTTTCTACATGACCAAATTAGGTCTGATTAAGCCTCTGTCAAACATCTGCATCCAGTTTATTCGTTAATGAAACTAATTTAGTTTTTGTCCATGTGTACTTGTTTTTATTAGTTACTGTCTAGTTTCTGTCAGGTTAAAAAAAGTTGTTATAGAAAACTATGACAAAAACAATTACTATAGTCAACTCAATTATCACTGATAGGTAGAAGAGGCAACATGCTACTTGAAGAGCTCCAGGTGCCCCTAATAAGCAATGTGCCACATTAAAGGTGCTATGAGGAGAATGTATTTTCAGCAACATTAAGACTCTGCTACCCATGAGCACACGTGGCGACTGTCGTAATGCTACATTCCAGTAACCTCGGAACTGGGAGAGACATCATCTCCAACTTATCGGCGTTCCAGTTGAAGTTGGAAAAAAACATGCTGATCTACCAGGCTATTGTTAGCTGTTGTTAGCACGCCCTGCGTTGTTGTATGAAGAATGTGATTATCACTATGGCAGCATTTTTGTAAATATAAATCTAACAATACTATGTATACAGCTGATCTAGAGCGACACACCCCAGTCAGAAGTGCAAATAAATTGATTATTACAGGAGCTAAATAACTGTTCACACTGGGGGCATCCATCTTTGATTGTCAACTCGGGGGTGGCGAGGTTTCACCGAGTTCCCAGTCGGAAATTCCGACATTCCAGTTGCAGTTTCCTACTCAGAACTTGGAAATTCCTACTTCTGACTACAACTGGAACGCACCAAAAGACGTGATCCAAGGTAGGTAGCGGTAGTTTTTAATGTGTGACAACAAGCAATTTTTTGAACACTTAGTATCAGAGTTTTGTAGCCAGATATATAACGCTACTTACAGCCCGGTGCTCTCTCTTCGTCCGAATAATATAAATTTGCTCTAGTTTTAATTGTCTTGTTCCTGAAGTTGAGTATCCAGGTCAGTCCAGCCCTGTCCAACCCGACTGCGAAGCTAAGGAATAGCATTTATAGATAATCTAATTTGTTGCTATAAAACTCATCTTAAAGTGTGTATTTCCATCAGGCATATATCTAAAAGTGAAACTTTTTCGTAATTACTTAAAAACTTCTCATAGCATCTTTAAGAGTTGCAGGTGTCACTAAAGAAGAAAAATGCCAAAAACTAAAAGGATTATACCACTATAAAAGAGTTGCAGGTGCCTATAAAAGAAGCATTATGGTACTTAGCCCTTCGACCTGCAAACTAAAACAAATCATTTCACAAATTGTTGGTAAAATTGTGTTTCTTCCTCTTCATGTAGCAACATCTCAGGTATATGTGTCAGATTACCCTTTCAGGAAGCAGATATGTTGGTCAATGTACTGACTGGCTTGCTCCTGGGCATGAATGAATTTCTGTAATCACTGCAACACAATTTGAGAGGGGTCCAGCTGCCATTTTGCTTTTTTGTCTCAAAACATAACAGAGTGCAAAATTTAGATATCCTACCCAGTTGACCCAGTTTTCTGAGGAATCATACATAAATATTTTATCAGCAAATTTATTTCCTTCAACTAAACTATGATGTTTGGAGGATCTGGAAATACTTCTCCAATGTCTGATCTCACTGTTAGATTTCTAAAGAGTTATGCAGCAACAATTCACTTCAGATTTTTTTCCTAGCTTTCAAACAATTATTTTACAAGCGATATTCAGAGAAGTGGATTGTGATAAACAAAGATGGGCTTTAGCAATTTTAAATACAGTGTTAAGGTGGCAAAAAGTCGACCGCACAGTTACAACGCCAGTCAGGTGATGCTAAAAGAGGCGAGTCTAACAGAGTGACAGATCCTGCTAGAAGCACGGTGCCACTTAAAGAAGCATTGTGCCGCAAAAGTAGTGACATGCCACTAAAACAGAGTAAGGTGCTGCTCAAGACTGGCCTGCCACAAATCCCCACAGCCTGCTGCATTGCACTCTTAGATCTTGCTGTCATTCCCAAAAGTGTTTGGTTTACTCTCATCAAAAGCTCACTACAGCAGGACACAGTTTAACAAAGTTTGCGCCTCGATTATTTTTGTATTTCATAGCCACCTTATAGGTCCTCTCCAGAGAAAGACAACTGCGTGTCTCTAATCTACCTGTTCTTCTTAATTTTCACTCCCACATAATAAACCTTCCTCACCATTGAACCTGAGGCTGCAGAGGGCGGCGCCGTAGTCTCCATGCAGTCTCTCCACCGCTGCTCTGACTGTGAGTTTCACGGCCTGGTCATTGAGCAGCAGCAGCCGGCTCCTGTCCTCCACGACCACCTCACACAGCAGATACCTGCAGGGCCGAGAAGCGGGCTCAGAAACACACGAGGATGTTCAAAACGTAAGGAAAGAGGAGAGCACGTTTTACCTGGACTTCACGCGCACCATCTTGTTCAGTGGGGACTTCCGTCAACAAAGCAAACCCCTCTCTGGAAATACTGCAGTGCCCCCTGCCGGACAGTTCTTATAATACATCCATGCGGACAGTAGGAACAGAGGGGATGGACTCGATGTTCAAACGTGGGACATCCCGAGGTTATAATGTTTACTCACCAGAATCATGTCTGTGGAAAGTTAAATATTTGACACCTTCGTTTTGTATTTTTTTATTCTTATTTTAGTTTTTTTGTTCTTATTTTAGTTTGACCGAATTCGATGTGATTTTATTTAATTTTGGTGTTCGTTTCAGTGTTTTATGGTATTAGACTATAGACTGAAAAAGACATTCAGCAATAAACATAAAGGCACAACGTTAAATATGCTAAATTTAAAAAAAAAACAGTTGGTCCTCTACAGCTAGATGACTTATCTTAATGTAAACTTGTGTACCAAACACAAATTCATACATAAACTCAATTCTGCTCTTTACAGAGACAAAGACAAGAATTGCTCGTCTTAATTTTTGAATGAATAAATTCTGTACACACAATCTATTTTCAGTAAGTTGTTTCCCTTTTTATAAAGTCATAGTTCTTTCTTATCTTGTTTTAATCATGTAGATCTGTCTCACTTTTTCTGAGACAAAACTTTTTTCAGAATTGTGCGATTAAAGTCAAACTGTGAGTTAAAATAATTCTAGGTAAAAGTCTATGTCATGACTTTAAGTCAGCATTTAGATTTAAAGTCAAAAACAATACGAAGATCAGAGCTCTTAATCTAAGTCAAAATTACAGGAAAAAATTCATGGTTCAAAGAAAAAAGTGAGAATTTTGAAGTTATTATTTCAATTTACAAGTCAGTATTCTGTTGAAAAAAAAGATCATCCGAAATTTCAACCTTTAGGCCAAAATTCTGAACTCTATAAAGTCAGAATAATGAAGAAAAATCACCTGAGAAAAGTCAATGCTTTTAAAATACTTTTTGCCTGATGAAGGGCTGGAATAGTGCAAATAAAACATGTTCTTGCAAGTAAAGCAGTGTGCAGGAGTCTAGCTTCATATTTAAAATAACTTAAAAAAAAGTCATAATTCTAATTTAACAGTCAGGATAATGGGGGGGGGGGGGGGTTAGATTTTCAAGAAAGAAAGAGATGAAAGTTTTTTTCTGACTTTTTAAATTCTGAAATACTTCAAAGTTAGATTTTTGAGAAAAGAGGAA
The DNA here is from genome assembly GCA_036419115.1 of Scarus forsteni. Classification (NCBI taxonomy): domain Eukaryota; kingdom Metazoa; phylum Chordata; class Actinopteri; order Labriformes; family Labridae; genus Scarus; species Scarus forsteni. The sequence goes on along the minus strand of JAZDUH010000066.1, from coordinate 51,760,506 downwards.
TGATGCAGGTCAGAATTCTTCAAAAAAAAGACCCAATTTCTGACTTTAATATCAGTATTACAGGAAATAAGTCAGAATTCTGAAACAAAAGCCAGAACTGTGAGCAGAAAAATAATCAGAATTTCAATAATTAAGTAACTTATTTTCATAAACTTAATTACACAGCTCAAACTCAAAAATACTAAAGTATCCCTTTAAGATCATCCACAAGTCCAATTCTGACTTTTTCAAAACTGTAATTATTATCTAACTAATCTTTGCTATCTTGGGTACTTGTTATCTTTTAGCTGTGGGAGAAGAAAAAAATGTGTGTTTTTTTGTTGTTGAAAACATTTTTTTTTTTTATTTGAATAGAGGTGTCTCATGGCCAAAATCAGGGGTGGGCTAAATCAGGCCAGCGCACTACATCCTACTCACTAGGCTACTTCTCATCAGCCAGTTATAATAATTATAATAACTGAGCACAGCATTGTACCACTAAAAAATTCTTCTGTTTAGGAATGCAAGTGGATAGAGGTCTGTGTATATTAATAAAAAATGATGTGCTCACTATGTACTCTGTGTTTCCTCTACCCTAACATTATTTGTTATGTTTTAGCACTAAAATATTTTGGTAGTTATCAATGCTGGTCACTATTATTGTATTACAAGACAGTAGGGCTATAACCGGCTGTAATTAATTCTGTGAAATTGTCATTTGTGTTTGTCAAACAGAAACACACACTTGAAAAACGTGCGTTGATACACAGTAAATTCATTATACATTTCATTAAAGTAGTTGGAACAGGCTTGAAGTCAGAGTTTAAAATCATATTCTGATAAGCTGTGTTGATTAAAAAAACCCTCCTATGTTGATAAAGTGACTTCCTTAGATAAACTGTCTCCGTATGAAGGCTGTGTATTCTACTCTTTGCAGTAGCTCAATCAGTGGCCCTCTTTGTAACCAGAGTTGCCCCTCCCCTGGCCTAAACACACCTAACTGAAAACAAACGGGACATCCTGGGCCTCAAACCAATCACACCCCTCTGGTAACTATGACAATCTTCATCGTCTTCAGCCAATCAGGATCCGGCTTCCCCGTCTCCATACACGTTACACGCCATCTTGAATATACACCCACAGTTGGTGAAATCTAAGATTGGAGACACAAGGGCTCTTCTCTCCGAGGCTGCTGTGTCCGTAATGAACGGTTCACGAAGCAAACCGGCACCGACGATACACCAGGCTCAGACAGAGGCGGACAGCGGCTCAGAGGCGAACCACCGGGAGAAGAAGACGGCCGGAGGAGGAATGCTGAAGAAGCTGAAGTCGAGGCGCAGTCAGACGGAGAAGCTGCCTGTGGTCACGGAGGATGAACTCCGGGCTCTGGGAGGAGATATCACCCCGGATCATGTCCTGGGTCTCCGGGCTGTCACGGAGGGTAAGGGGGGGTGCGAATTAATCCTGGTCCAATTTGAAGACTGTTTACTTACACTTTTGAGTTGCCTACTTTATACTAATTTGGGCAAAATTAGGTCAGGGTTTTTATGTTTCTGAGTAATTCCATGATCAGGCGGAGTTGATCAGTGTTAGAAAAGAATAAGTAATGTTGTCTATGAGCTCATTTTGTGTGATGCATGTTATCTGTTTAACCACAGCAGCTTAAGTATGATGCGGGGCGTGTCAGCAGTTCACAGAGTATAAAGAAGTGTTGAACACATCTTCATGGTCCTCAATCAGTGGGTTGGGACACAAAAGTAGGTCATATAGCTGGTAACAGGGTCACTAATGTCGCCCTCCCCACCATGAAAGAAAGAAACAGTCAAACAAACAATGAAGATGCAAAAAGTCTTATGACAGACTTTAAAATATGTTCTATATTCATCTTGGGTATTTAAGTTTCCAACAAGATCACTGCTAGCTACTGACTGAAGTGCATGTGTTTTTATTAAAGCAATGAAAGATAAGCTCATAAACTGAGCATCGAGTTCACTTAAATATATTACTGAAATTAAAAAAAAAAACAGACATGCCAGGTGGACTGTTCAGTGTATTTCACCAGCCCATCAGGGCAACAGCCCATAGAAAGTGTTTGGAAATGGGCAGAACCTTTACAAAGCAAATGTGGCAATGATTGGACAGTCATTCTGTCAATTACAGGAAGTATGGGCCAACTCGATATTGTAGTAGGTGCCACAGCATTACGGACAGAACATTAGCCATTAGGGCAGGGTATTTCCAGCAGCCTCACGATACGATACATATCCTGACACTGAGGCCACAATAAAGTATGTATCCTGAATTGTGAACATTGACTATACTATTAACCAAACTTCAGACAAGTTTTGTTTTATATTACAAGAAGAAAAACAGCAAGGATGAGTTGTAAATGCTTTGACAAAATCTTTGAGGACCTTAAATTCAGGTCCTCAAAGATGGTGGACCTAAGTTCAAACTTGAAACATGTGCTTCATTATGTAGATTGGCTTTTACTATTAGCTGTGCTATTATTAACATTACCAAAAGAGTATTGACAACATGTGCCAAAAACATTAAGGCAACATTCATTCTGTAGTCTGTATCAATACACATATCCCCAAGGTGGGCGTGACAATATTTTGCCTTATAGATCTTTTGAGCACAGGCCTACAAGCCATTCTGTAAAACAAACTCTCAGCAAAACATGTCAAAAGTGGAGCAAAAATACCCTTTCCGTTGAGAAGTGTAACTGTTGCTGAAGCTGTTAGCTGTTAGCTCATCGTGTGGAAAGTCACTATCTGCTGTTATTAGGCCTGTAGCTCCCCCCTCTTCCTACTCCAAAGAACACTGATGGGCTGTCCCACTATGGGCTGAGCACAAACATTGCAGACAGGAGCTTGTCAAGATGGATGTGCCCGACTACAGACATTTATTTGATTTGATTTGATTTATTTTGGATCCACCATTAGTTACAGCAAACATGCAGTAGCTATTCTTCCTGGGGTCCACATTTATCAGGCTGATCCATCTTCTGCAAGGTTACAACAAAACAACAGCTGAAAGTGGGCCTTTACTGAGGCTGTCAGTGTTACTGATAAAGCATGTTCCCTTTAAAATGGATGTTGTCTGTCCCAGTGACCAAGATAAGAAGTTTACTAAGAATGTTTAAAGTGGCTGGGGCCTGACCAACAATAAATTATATAATAATGTTCCCATTTTTTTGTATGACCAGTTGAACAAATATGGATATTATGCTTTGAAATATCTGTTCAGTATTGCAATATACTGGTGTATATTTTTTTTCTCTCACAGCTCTAGATATCAGTGCTTGCTTTCCCATCATAATCATTATTTCTGAAATTTCCAGAAATATTCGCTGACTTGTAACTTTTGAGTCAAAAGTTACAAGTCAGCAAATATTTGGTGGTCCCTAAGATCTTACCAGATTTTCCTGTGTTATGGGATGTCTTACAGAGTAATCCTACCCCCTCTAATCGGCTCAGATGAGAGGGTAGTCGGGGTCTGATTTTATATATATACATGTTCAATATTTACAATCAGAAGGCCCTGTAAGTGGGCTGAACATGAGGATGGGAACAGCAGTCAGGTGACAAGCTGCCAAAACAGTGGGTACAATAAATGTGGTTGAGGTGACAGCAAAGGACTTGAAGCATGCATTTGGATGGATATCAGACACAGAGGTGCATTTTTTAAGGTTACAACAATAATGGGTTTCTATATGTCCTGAAAAAATGCCACCATAGAACTGAGCTAGACCCAAAATGAATACTTGTTGTTGGAGTGAAGTAAACCTACAGTGTTTCCTAGAGCTTCCAGGGATGCACAGCACTATGGGGATGATATCTGGATTTAACAGCTGTAAAAGTTTGTCACCAGTATGTTTCCTGTTGATATATCAGCTGCACAGTTTAGAGCCAACAGACCCCCCTCTAAAGAAAACTTTTGTCCTTTTATAATCCTCATTTCTCAAACTTGAAAACACTCTCTAAGGACTCGAATTGTAGGTCTGAAAGAGTCAAATGAAGCTGTGGCTTTGGCAGGCTGCTACGGTAAAAATGTGTTGCTCTTTTTGCTCCCCTTGGCGCCAGTAGTTAACCCCACCCCATGTTTACCTCCTACAGAGACACAACAACAACAATAACAGTGGTAACGTTGTTAAATTATTTAAATAGAGAAAAACTGAACATCATCACAGGTTTTTTTAGAATGGTTGGGGCCCGCCCAACATTTTGTGCCCATTCACATCTCTGGTCTTGTAATATTTTGTTAATTAAGTAAAATATTAAGAAAGTTTCATGTTAGTGTTTTGTGAAAATAGTGTCTGTGTACTCGAGGCTTTGCATGTCCAAGCTACAAAGTGTACCTGTGCCCACTACATTATTAAATCACTTCGAGCAATAGGGCTGAATGATCGTTTTCGGATCGAAATTGCAATTCCAGACAACACAATTATGTGATTGCTGAAGCTACAATTGTTTGCAGCGCTGCTGAATGACCCAGAATCTGTTGTGACAACTATTTTACACAAACTATTTTACAAATGTGCTTATTTACAAATGGATATTCCTTAAATGATAACAAAAGATGATTTATCATCAATATTAGATGATGAATAATGTCTAATGTGCTTTTAATCATTGTATCCTTACTGTTGTCTTTACTGTAAACATGGTGAATATTTCACTGAAGCTTGATTTGAAGAAAATTATGAATCAAATTGAAATTGCAATATCTGCCAGAAAAATCACAATTAGGTCTTTTCCTAAAACTGTCCAGCACTATCATGCACTTTAGATCCAGAGGTTTACTTTTGTGACCTTCTGTATTTTGATCACATTGAAGTATCCCTTGTTTTGAGTCATTTTTGTTTATTTTCTTTCAGTGGTTAAAAAGAAGATTGAAATTGAAAATTAAATCTGCAGCCCTATTATCAGTATTGAATGAAATGATTTTGGAAATATAATCATATTAGATGTCTGCACAGCTTCAGTGTTTCATTACCCAGGTAGGCTGCTCAGACCTTTTCAATCCACTGTGGTCTGGGGGATGCCACTGGAGAAACCAACAGCCCTTCTTTATGAAGAAAGAATGATCACCATCGCAAGGATGAATCTTTCTGGTCTTCACCCCACATGTTTCTGCCCCTCTCGGGCCCGCTGACTCAGACCTCAGGCTGTCACCAGACACCCCGTTCACCAAAGTTGCAGCTAATTCTTAAGCCTTCCTTTGTCTTTGTCCTTTTCCCGGACCAGACAACAATGAGCCAACTTCCCTCCTCTCTCTGTACACTTTGTTGAAAAGCTTGGAGCTTGAGCTATAGCATTACTCACTCTGCTCTACTGCAAGGTGCAAGAGCCAGAAAACAGATACTGAAACTCCAGTTACTCGCTGAGTGCCATCTTACCTCTGGTATTTGAAGATAGCATACTGACTATCGAGTGTCTTTACTCAAACTCCCTTTGTTATTTTTCTTTACAGACTATCTTTGCAAACCTGAAGACAACATCTACAACATCGACTTCACACGGTTTAAGATCAGGGACTTGGAGACGGGAACAGTGCTGTTTGAAATCGCCAAACCTCCTCACAGCGGTAAGTCAAGTTTGACCTTTTTCTGCCACACCAGGCGTAGCAGTCCTAAAGTGTGTGTTTTAGTCAAACAAATTAACGTAAGGATATGCTCACTGCTACATACAAAGTTTCCTCAGAGGAATCAATTTCAGATTAATGTCAGAAAACTGGTTTGACCTCAGTTTGTCAAAACATTTATACTCCTGTACTGGCGACTTTTAGGCCCTTTAGATGTTACATTATCAGCTTAACTCTGTCACCCAGTAGCAATTTGATTTTGATGCATTTTTCTTGTTCTGTATAGCACTTTGGATTACCTTGTGTATGAATTGTGCTCTGCTAATCAACTTGCCTTGCTTAGCATATCAGAGTTTTCCACTGGACTGTCCTTTGTGAATTTTTTACTCACATTTTTTCTTTAAACTCTTGGAAATGTCCGAAATTTGCTCTGTGAATGCAAACAGACGAATGAAGAGCTCTTTTCCAAAAGGCTATAAATCCATTTTCATTTAGAAAGTATTTACATTATTTACCCAGACCCACCATTGGGTTGGCTGGGGAACTGAACTTTGAAATACAGTTTAAACATTGATTTATAGCTTTCCGGCATTAAATACTGATAGGGCAGGTAGTACTATCGGTATAAGAAAGAATAGCACTGAGTAATATATATATTTTTAGTTTTGGCTTTTATAGCATTTTGGAAAAGAACTCCTCAAATATTTCCCTACTTTACTGCAAGACTTTTAGAAAAAGCAGGAAAATGTTCAGGAAAATTTTCCACATTGTTAAATGACCAGATACCCTGCTTTAGCTCCAGGAGGCTAAACTACAACACAACCATTTTTAGATATTATGAACTAAGAAAATCAAGGAAGCCTTGATCAGTTTTTTAGCTCTCAACCCTGATCTGATTTTCTGAATATCATGTTTCCGTCTAATCTGTCCTGACTCAATATTTACATTTGTCTAGACAAGTCAGCCACACATAGTTTTTGTGTTTGTTTATTGTTTGTTAACCAAGTTGAGTACACAAACTAGTGTTTTCTCCAAAACCACAGACATTTGTATGTTTTGTAAGTTTTTATTGCAAGCTTGTTTTGTTTGGTGTTCAATATGTTGGGGCTTTTTTGCCTCTATCATAGAGACAGGAAGGAGCCACAGTCTAGATAAGAAACCAGGCCACCTGTGTTGAAAAGAGCAGCCTCCATGTGTGAGAAATGCAAACATAACAGCTGGACTACTGGAGCCGCTGAGCTTTCTTTTACATTGCATCCTATTTATCTCATTTAAAAGTAAAGGGGTGTATGGGACTGATAGAAAATGTAAATCTTTTGCCTTTTCTTCACAAGAGTTACTCGCGGTTGATCTGATAGTTTAACATTATTGGGGAAAAATAATACTGCAATTATTTATCTTCCTGTGATCTGTGTTGCATTATGTTCAGGGAAACTTACCAGATAAATTCTTTGTCTTTTGTGTGCATTTCTCCCACTGATATAGTAAAATTCAGTGTGAGAAACTCGATGTTTTTAACTTGTAAAAGGTCACATTCTGCTCTGCAGAGTGTCTGTGGTTGTCTCAGTGCCTGTGTGGTTGATGGTGCAAACACTGCTGACTTCAGGCAGACTCTATAAACCAATGTGACAGTTTTCTGAGTCTCTTCTGACCTTCTGATACAATAGTCCCCTGGTTCCCAACCTATGGTCTGGGTCCTGCCAGTGAGGCACAGAGGGAAAATGATCTTCACTTAAAAACTTCTCTCATATCGTATTTGAAGATTTGATTGGGGAACCTCAAAGCCCCGTTAAAGCCTTACCCAAAACAGTTCTATAGGCTAGTTTTACAAAACCTAAAACCAGTGAAGTTCGCACGTTGTGTAAATTGTGAATAAAAACAGAATACAATGATTTGCAAATCCTTTTCAACTTATATTCAATTGAATACACTGTAAAGACAAGATACTTAATGTTCAAACTGAGAAACTTTATTTTCTTTTGCAAATAATCATCAACTTAGTATTTCATGGCAGCAACACATAGCAAAAAAGTTGACACAGGGTCATTTTTACCACTGTGTTACATCGCCTTTCCTTTTAACAACACTCAGTAAACGTTTGGGAACTGAGGAGACCAATTTTTGAAGCTTTTCAGGTGGAATTCCTTCCCACTTGACGTACAGCTTACGTTGTTCAACAGTCAGGGGTCTCTGTTGTTGTATTTTATGCTTCATAATGTGCCACACATTTTCAATGGGGGACAGGTCTGGACTACAGGCAGGCCAGTCTAGTTCCCGCACTCTTTTACTACGAAGCCACGCTGTTGTAACACGTGCAGAATGTGGCTTGGCATTGTCTTGCTGAAATAAGCAGGGGCGTCCATGAAAAAGATGTTGCTTGGATGGCAACATATGTTGCTCCAAAACCTGTATGTACCTTTCAGCATTAATGGTGCCTTCACAGATGTGTAAGTTACCCATGCCTTGGGCACTAATACACCCCCATACCATCACAGATGCTGGCTTTTGAACTTTGCACCTATAACAGTCCGGATGGTTCTTTTCCTCTTTGGTCCGGAGGACACGACGACCACAGTTTCCAAAAACAATTTGAAATGTGGACTCATCAGACCACAGAACACTTTTCCACTTTGCATCAGTCCATCTTAGATGAGCTCGGGCCCAGTGAAGCCGGCGGCGTCTCTGGGTGTTGTTGATAAATGGCTTTGGCTTTGCATAGTAGAGTTTTAACTTGCACTTACAGATGTAGACGAACCGTAGTTACTGACAGTGGTTTTCTGAAGTGTTCCTGAGCCCATGTGGTGATATCCTTTACACAGTGATGCCAGTTTTTGATGCAGTACCGCCTGAGGGATCAAAGGTCACGGGCATTCAATGTTGGTTTTGGGCCTTGCCGCTTACGTGCAGTAATTTCTCCAGATTCTCTGAACCTTTTGATGATATTACGGACCATAGATGATGATATCCCTAAATTCCTTGCAATAGCTTGTTGAGAAATGTTGTTCTTAAACTGTTGGACAATTGTGACAAAAAGTGTTTGATGAGCATTCCTCAACTTTCTCAGTCTTTTTTGCCACTTGTGCCAGCTTTTTTGAAACATGTTGCAGGCATCAAATTCCAAATGAGCTAATATTTGCAAAAAAATACAAAGTTTACCAGTTCAAATGTTAAGTATCTTGTCTTTGCTGTGTATTCAATTGAATATAGGTTGAAAAGGATTTGCAAATCATTGTATTGTGTTTTTATTTATGATTTACCAACTTCACTGGTTTTGGGTTTTGTTAATAAGACGAAAGTGTTGTCTTAATTTTCCAAATCTTGAGGCCTCTGTTCTAACAACCTTTCTTCATTAGGTCCTGTGGAGACTGAAGACGATATCGGAGACATCGACGCCAGTGCAGGACGCTTTGTACGATACCAGTTCACACCAGCCTTCCTTAAGCTTTGTACTGTTGGTGCAACGTAAGTTCATTCGCCAGAGCGACACTTTAATAGGCTAACAAGGACGTTTTTGTTGTTTTTTGGTCAGGACTTGATTGTAACGTGAGCTTCTCTTGTCTCTAAACCTTAGTGTGGAGTTCACAGTTGGCGATAGACCCATCAACAGCTTCCGGATGATTGAGAGACATTATTTCCAGGGACGTCTTCTCAAAAACTTTGACTTTGACTTTGGCTTCTGCATCCCCAACAGCCGCAACACATGTGAACACATTTATGAGTTTCCACAGCTTCCAGACGACCTCAGTAAGTACAAGTCTGTTTCTATCAGCCAGCAGTGAGTTAACTTTGACATGTGTGTCCAGGTAATGAACCTGACTTTGATCAAACAGAGGACATGACATATACATGCACACAGAGAGAAAAAACGTGATTCATCTCAATAAGAAAATATTTTTTTCCAGGCAGTCAGTTCAGCGGCATTGCAAACAGGAACATGAAAAAGAAGCTTTATTTTCCAGTGCAATGGCAAACATCAGTCTTCTGTTTCTTAATATACTTTGTTATTGCACTGAAATCCCTGATGTTTTGATTTTAAATTCAAAACTGAACAGTTTGGAAATCTGAGAAAATCGAGACCTCTGTGCCTCATTGTAGGCTCAGCAACATCACTGTCTTCTCCAGCAACCGGAGAAGCCAGCAGCAGTAAATATTAAACACATCCTGACCCCTAATTGGTATCAGTCTGCCTGTACCACAGCACAGGACTGAGAGGCAGTGGCTGGAGAGACAACATTTTATTGCTTTGTCCTTCATAAACTTGAAGTGTTTTCAGCTCCGTCATTTCTGAAAGACTAAACAAACGTCTTTATTAGTCCAGAGCTACGACCTATTGTTGCCACTGCTTTGTTTGTTTTTTTTAAATTGTCATTTAGCTTCAGAATCCTATTTTCTAGAGCTCTCAAGTAAAAAGCATTTGTTTCTAAAAATCAGAATAAGGATGTCTTTGGTAAAGATAAATGACGTTATTATGACCAAACATAAAACATGATATCCAAGGAAATGAGCACAGTTTTGGATTTCTGCAGATATCAGACGTGCTCATATTTTGGAACTCATTTTTTTCAGTGGGTATTTGTTGTCAAGAGCACAAAGCCTACACTTTACCTAAATCAATCTGTTCCTTTCATGGTTGTATTTAACAATGTTACACTTTCATTTAGCGGAAACTTGTGTCCATATGAGCAGATTTGAGAGGAAGTAAAACTCAAGCAGGAATCTAGACCCAACAGTGCCATAGGACTGTGATGACAGCCTAATTGTGTTTGAAGAGATGTTTGGCAAGAAAAGCAATTCTTGAATTCAACCTCCACTGTGCAGTCCTATGTTTTGCTGGCATTTTAGCTTTTTTGGTTTGTTTGTCTGTGAGCAGGAAAACTCAAAAAGTTCTTTAGTCGAAGGGACAAGTGGTTGCGTTTTGGTGGTCGTTGGAACATGTGTGGAATTTGTTACAGGAATTTTTCCACATTTTCAATAATAACTTAAGAATGTTGAGAGGCCTTTGCAGATGTTCGTGCTCTTGTTAATAAAACTTCTGTTTTTTTAAATGATGGTGAAACTTCACATTCTGCCAGTATTGCAGCCAACATATGAAATATTTATTTGAACTTTGCATCCTCTCTAGTCTCACAGTTTGATTCAGTATCCAGATGCATCATGACGCATTACACTGCACAGAAGAAGTTCCCTATTACTGCACCAGGCTTCTTTTTAAATAATAAAAATACAAGCAGTCGGATAAATATGAACTCATCTATTAGAAATGGCTTTGGAGAGCAACTGCAGCAAAAAAAATATTTCATTGTAAACCAAAACAAATAGATTTAATAGATCTGATCTTCTCAAATGTATGTTTTCTCCCTCAGAAACAAAACTGTCACTGCAGTCTAACAGCAACTTTTTGCAAGATCAACAATTATTGACGATCTCTGCATTGAAGCATCTTTATCTACGTCCACATCACGATGCATCAATTTCAATATTTTTGACACCCAATTATATATAGCCAGTTTGCATGGTCAAAACATCGGCTGCAAATATCTACAAAAATTTTCATATCTGCCAATGTAATTATCGACTTCTTAGGCAATTATCTTTGATACAGATTTTATACCAATGATAGTGTTCATCCAGTAAAGAGATCAAATCAAACTGGGATACTGGTCCTGAGAAATGCACTTAATGTCAACTGACTATTAACAGCGGTCCTTTTTAAGGAAGGACAGATTATTTTTTTAAGAAGGTTATTTGCAGGTCCAAAGATTGCTGGTTCAAAACAGCAGGATTTTTAGTTATTAATTTCATTATATGCATATATAGGATTTTTTTCTCCAACTGTATTAAAGCTTGTGTTGCTCTGTCTGTTAAAAATGTTTTACACTTTGCCTATTTAGAGCAAAGACAGCCACATATACGTCTGTTTCATCTGTTATTTTGATCATTTGACCCCTACATCAAACATGAATCAGATATAAAAATGCTGTTTCAGAGGCAAGGATTTGAATTTTTTAGTTTTTCCCATAAGAAACAGAAAGTACCATTTTGTTGCTTAATTAGCCTCAAGCAAAACGAGCTGTTCCTCATGCAACCAACATTGAATTTATACAGTTAAGTTTTCTTTAAGCTGACACAGCCCAAAAAATAATGTTAAAGAACTAAAATCACTTCTGCACTTTGAGTTACATAAGTTGTAGGAAAAGTACTATATAAATGAAGTTTGTTTGATTCTGTTAAAAAAACATGAAATATCCCTGAGTTTATTTTTTTACTCTGCCAAACAGTTGAGCTGGTAGTTAAAGGGTTAAACCTGATTTGTCCTTTTTATTTAATTATTAAGAGATTATCTTTGCCTTCTGAGTCTCACTCACCTTTTCTCTGCCTTCTCTTTTTCCAGTTCGCCAAATGGTTGCCCATCCATATGAGACCAGATCAGACAGTTTCTACTTTGTGGACAACAAACTCATCATGCACAATAAAGCAGATTACGCCTATAATGGTGGTTTGTAACTCCTTAGAGGAAAAAATGCGTGCAATACTTCCCAGGGGATGGATTTCATGGATTTAAACTCTCCAAAATGATTTTTGGGGACTGAAAGTATTTCCTCTCTGTGGACATTCCAACAAACATGAAACATTCTTCAGAGTCTTTGGACCACACCTGCCTTCATATGAAATCATGGATTCATTCATCAGTACCTCATGGAGCTCAGTTTCTTGGACTCTGAGGAATGTTCTGTTAAATCCTTCTCTGGTAAATCTGACTGAAACCTTTTTGTTGCGTCTTTGGGTTCCTCATGAGTATCCTGTTACTGCTTGAACACTTTTGCCTTAAGTATCTCTGCTGGAAAGGGACACTTTGAGTCTCAGACCTTTTGTAGCAAAGCCTGTAGACTAGCATAAGTACAGGTTCACTTAAGAACATAGCTGTTTTTAGTTGGTTTTGTTTGAACTACCTTTTGCAAGTGACAATTGTGTTTCCAGAATAGGAAAGCGAGCATTGACTAGATGTTTTACAGTATTGTTAGCTCTAGATGATCATGTAGCAATAGAGGACATTGTTGATTATCATTCTCCTGTAACATTTCAGTCTTTGGGGTTGTTCATGGTTGGTATCAAATAGGCCTCACTTTACAGGAACATTGTTACTAACATGCCAGTTGTCATTTCAGTCTCATTTATAACAGCATTATCATATTTGATTTACATTTTTAATAAGTACCCCATATATGTGCCCATAAGCTCGATTCCCCAAATACATTGGCAAGATTTCGCTGTACAGAAATGTCCACATATGTCAAGGGCTGGGTGATATGAACCGGATATTAGATCTTGATATTCTTAAGCTGAATGATCGTACATGAAGAATTTGTCAATATTTTTTCTGTGAAGAGAGAAAAACAGTGGTTTTCACAAAAATAGAAACTTTTGTGTGACTCCTGCAAAAATGATACTCACACCTGTTTTATGCCATGGCAACAAAAGCAGAAGTCCTATACACCCAAAGCTGGGTATTTTTGATGATTTAGGAAAAACAAACACCTCAACACAAAAAGTCCAAAGACATTGTTTACATTTCCATTTAAAAGTCATATTTTTTTCCTCAAATCAGGTTAATGCATTTGATTTATGTGACTGCTGAGTATGTTCACAATCACTAAATCTGCTAGTTTTCATACACCGAGTAGCCCTGATCCAGCTGTATTCTCACTCTGTTGAGGACGCTCTGTTGGAACCCCGGCCACTTTAAGGCGTTCTCCCTGACGTGGCCACAGTCTGCTCTCATAGGTTGAGGGTCTACACTGAGGTTATTTGCTAGTTTAGCACTTTTCAGCGCCTTTGCATTCATTCTACGATCCATTCTCTGCCTGCTCGGCTTGCCACACCCAAACTGCTTAAAAACAGTGATAGGATGTAACACTTGTGTGTTTATTTGTGGGGACCAGGGGGAACAAACCCTCTCTGGCAGCTACTGTTGCTGTAAACAAGGGCAGAGGAAGTTGTAATGATGCTGCAGACTATTTGTTGATATCATGCAGAGAACACATGTAGCACATTAAAGTCGAGCTGTTTTTGTGAACATAATGTTTAAATCTAAACAATATAGATCTTCTATTTATGTAATAGAAATTTGAGAAATGCCCAGCCCTTTATATTGATGTTACCAGCATACTGTTTGTTAGTCATTAAAAACAAGAAACTGCACAGTATGAGTTGCCCTGGGAGTCTGTGTTTGTTGCCCTAGTATCAATCAGGTATTGAGGTGGCCCACTTTTTAATTTAGAATCCTGGTTCACAGCATGTGAGGTTTTATTTCTCTACAGTTCACAGCATCATTAGCTTTTTTTCCTCTTTATCTTTGGTTGTTCTGTCAACATAAACACATAGAAAAGAGAAACTAACCACAGAATCTGAAATGTAATTTGTTTGTCAGTTATTTAGTCCCCCAAGTTTGTCTTCCTGGTTTATTTGATTCGAGAACGCTGTGAATCCCTCTGTGTCTGACTGAATTCAGCAGACAACATGGCATATGTATCAGTCTGCAGACCAGTTGATCTTTTGCTGCTTCGCTCTCAGGTTTTAGGCTATCACAGTTAGCACACAGTAGCACAAAGCGATGGAGCTTATTTGATGTTTTTATAAGGAAGGACACTATATCCAGGAGTTTACTGAATGTTTTCTACTCACAGAGGCCCAGGCTTCAGGACAGACCTGATAGTTTTATATTCAATTTGTGAGAAGTTACGCGACACAAAAGCCTCTATTTATAAAGGCACATCTACACAATCTACTGCTCCTCCTGCCACAGTTCCTTCTGAGTGAAGATCATCATTTTGATTGTATGGTGTGCTGCTGTACATTTCCCATCTGTTGATGCCAGGTGTCCCTGAAAGGTTGAAAGGTCCTTAAAGGATTAAGCACATAAACCCTGCTTCTGCCTTAGCTTTTCCAGTCATTTCTATTCCATTATTTACACTCAATTATTTGACACTAAAAGTAGATTATTTTTGGAAAATGTTAGGTGTTCTGTCAAGAGTGGAGAGTGTTTTTTTTTGTAATGAGATTCGAGGGAGCAGTCCCCTTCACGTTGTATTCACAGAATGTATCGTCCCCCTGTCCTACCATCCAATCTTCATCCTCTGGTCAGAGTGCGGTATTGCACTCTTGAAGTAGCTTCCTTCAAGAGTTCAGCAAGGGATAAGAATAATATACAATGACCTTAGAGCCAAGATCCCCAAAACTGTTTTCTTCATCTTTAAGTTAGAGCGAACATTTTACAAAGTCTTAGATATTTCCCTCAAAAGCTTCACAAGTAAGAGATGGACATTAAGATCGATGGATTTTGCTTTTTACCCTTGAAATCTAATGCAGTTCTTGAGCCAGAGTGAGAATGTAAGACAAATCCAAAAGCTTTCACAAGATAGGAGACTTGCAAACAAATGAAGATGAGGCCCATTCACCTTTAGCTTTGACTCTTTGCCTAAAAAAATCTCAAACTTTATTTCCACTGAGCTGTCGAGTTCAGTTTGCTTCAGTTCTGTTTGCAATTACAGGCTTTCCACCGTCAAATTTGGAGAAAAGTTTCACATATGACCAACCTGTGCCGTCCACTCTATGCACCCCTCTGCAGGGGTGTCAAGCGTACCTGAACAACCCTTTGGGGTGGAGCTAAAAGCACTGCTTTCTGTGGATTGGCCACAAAAAAATCCTGTGCAAAAGTGACTAAAATGAAAATAAATCCTCTACTGGATTCAGAGTGATCGTTTACTGCTGTTGCTGTGAAGAATGTTGCTCGAAACAATGTTCCACGGAGTGCTGGGGTGCTGGAAGTCCTCCATTGTAGTTCTTTGTTTACAATCCTGCTCTGCCTCAGACCACCTCATTGTGTCACGCTGCTGTTACATCAAGCATTTCCGTATTAACTCTCTCTTCCGGGCAAGCATCCCTGCACTCAAGTGAAGGTACAGCTGGCAGTGGAACAGCAAACAAGACCGAGGTTAACTGCTCCAAACTGTACTGAACCAAACCAGACTCTCCAGTGATGGTCAGAGTGGACATTGGTGCAAAGTTTGAAAAAACTCCCCATTTACAGAAACCACATTCACAAGTAAGGGGTGCACATGAGACCCAGTGATCCTAATGCAGGGGCCAGACTAGGTTACAGCGGTCACTATGACAGATATTTTATATATATATATATGGCTTTGACAGATGCCCCCCCTCATTTATTTATGTAAATTAATACATAAATAAATAAATAACACTTTCATTATGTCTTTTCACACATGGTTGAATATTTGTTTCATGGATAAAATCATTCTGAAAAACACTAGGAGTTTACAAGGGATTTGAATCAAAACCAACTCCTGTTGAGTATCAGTAACAAATAGCTAAAGGAATCAAAATGAATTGTCTCTTCTTATTCAATTCTCTCATCATTTCTTTCCATTACATTTTTGAAGAGGTCATATTCTCGTGAGAGGCAGTCAGCATGAGCAGCAAAGTAGTCACAGAATTAATTAACCATGGCAGACAGGAGTAGATAGTCAAAAATTAGGCTTATTTTTGCATAATATGACATAGGCTGAGCATGCCTCTGTTTTGTGGTGAAACACCAGTAGCCTCCTAAAACATTTGTCCATGCCAAACAGCTTTGAACATGAGGAGTGCCATGTGTTTTACATTGTTGACCCTAGAAAGAATGGATTAGGAAAGGAGTTAAGATGAGATTGATGAGCAGAATCAATCATGTATGTCTTATCACTTCCTGCCTCTCGTGATTGCAACTTTTACAGCAACCTCTCTGTCACATTTAACATCTCACACTGTTTTGAAATGTCTGACAGTGGTGGCCTCTTACTGCTTTAAATTCAAGACGATAACAGAAGTAGTTTTATCCTGACATGTATTTGGTTAACCTCATCAAATGTTATGACATGCACATGACTGCACCGGTGAAGCCTTTGCTCCATTTATTTAAGCTATTTTCATCAGTTTGACTAAGTATCATTTGGACTCCCATTAAAAAGCACTGCTACACAATTTTGCAGTCTTGTTCCAGTTACTTTGTCTTTATTAAAAACTGATCATGTTTGTGTACATGCTAGAAAAATGCACAAACAAAGACACACAACTGACCCAGTAAATGTTTGCCTTCATTGAAGAGTCTCATTGATTCATTTTTATTTTACAGTCTGGTTTTTCAAATGACACGTCCATATTTTGTCAGTTTTATTGTAAATAAAAATGGATGAATTCAAACATGTTTGCATGGGAAAGTTTTTCTTACTAGGAGTGTATCAGCCTTTTATGGAGGGACTGTCCTGTCTTAGTTTTCTGTCTTCAAATTGGATTTGAACAATCAGGGAAGAAAACACAATACTTTTATACCTAAACTGTAAAACCTTACATTTATTGATTGTTACAACTGATTAAGTATTTCAATATACATAAATCACCATGTATTCCTCATACAACGGTGGGCTGTAAAATAACACATTTTAGCATTAGCTTTATTTTTGTGCATTTCTTAGTGTCTGTAGTCAAAGTTCTCTCCGTGCACAAACTTAATAAAATAAATGGGCCCATTTATATTTATTTGAACTAGGGCTGAACAATTAATTGCAAATTAGATTGAAATCGCAATATGGCTTGTTGCAATTTTCAAATAGCAGAAGGTGTAATACTTTTAACCCAAATGTGTTGAACATTTTGGCATTGTAATGTAGTTTTTTGCATTGCATTTTTACCTTTATTTAACCGTGTTTTTAAAATGTTATGCCTATTTTGCCCCCATTCATCTATTTTTGGAATTTTTACATGGTTTTTGAAATTTAATTTCAAATTTAATTCCCACTTTTGCTGCCATACTCAATTTTCTTAAGCCACTTTTGGATTTTTTTTGCCAATTTTTCCCCTTTTTTTTGCCATTTCATACTTATTATGCACCTATTTATTAACGTTTTCCGCTTTCATACCATTTTTATCCAGTTTTTACAATTTCATACCCATTTTGCTTCTGTTCTTCACTTCTCTACTTTTTCTCAAATCTTTTATCCTTTGATTAATTTAATGTCATGTTGGCTTTACTATAAAAGATCTACTGCTTATGTTTGTTTAAGGAAACATAAGATGACGAACATTAAAACAATTGCAGAGTTAATCGCAATATTGGGGAAAAAAGCTCAATTAGATTTTTTTCTCAAATCATTCAGCCCTAATTTGGACCATGGAAGTGTCAAAGGTCTCATGTCCTGCAAGATCAGGTTTCATTGCTTTTAACATAGGGGCTTGGGGAGCAGAAGGTAATGACCGGTTTTACTAAACTCTCAGTTCACTGAGAAATGCCTTTAAAGGTAATGCCCCTTAAAATGTTTGTTTTTTTACTTCCTGAGTTGAATGATGTCATAGTTATACTGCCTCCTCCCACTTTTGTGTGTTCTCTACTTGTCACAGACAGATGCTTTAACTGATATGAAAGTCCTCTCTGCATCCAGCAAACCCTCCTCCTCCAACCCATAGACATCATTTGGGAAGCCAATCAATGCAAAGCTTATCATCACATTCTCCTGTGGCTTTTCTGCCCATTCAGATCTGAACATTTCCAAAGGGGAATAAAAAAGAGCAGCATCTTTCATCTTTCTTTTTTTTTAATTGAACTTAAATCAAAAATCTTTGCATAATACACAACCAGGACATGATTCAGGGCACAATTGGGAATATTAAGGGACTGCTGTGCCCATTTTATGCACTTTTCATTCTTTTGTTTTTAAATCATTTTGGCTGTCTTCATGCATATGACATGAATTTTTGACATGACTGTATATTGTTGATTTTTGATCTTGCTATTTTCAGATCAGCTCCTACCGTTAGTCTAAAACTCAGTTTATAAACAGTTGTTACACTTATACTGTAAGTGTAACAGTATCTCTCTTTCATTAAAACATCATACATGCATTTTATTATTTCTGGGTGTCAAACTGCGCTTTTGCCTTGGAGTTGATCATTTTTACTTCTCTCCACCAGATGACATCATTTTCACCAAATGAGTATGAGTGAGAGTGCAAATAATAATGCATTAAAGTCAGTGTTGCTGTAATTTATTGATATATATCCCAGGCTGTAATAGGTCAACACAAAAATCACTTTGCATTTAGTATATTGGATTTTTTGTGAAAATTTTTGTGCATCAGAACAAGAAACTGGCATGTGTAGGGTTAAAGTATTTTCAAAATTCTTTTTATATTTAAAGTTTATAATTAAGACTGATGTTGGTTTAAAAACTAAACATAAAAAGTTAAAAATTAAAATAAATGTACAATATTTTTCAATAGCTATCTAATGAAGAGCACTTTTTAGTGGTAAGTTGGTTGAATGTGACATTAAAGGATATGTTTGGTTTCTACAGCTTTCACATTGTTTATAGAATGAAGTAGAACAATATACTCACCCAGAAGGCTTTCCTGATCCAAACAGTGCTTCAGGAGATATTTAGATCCAAAATCGAGCGGCGGACATCCGTGTAATGGTAGCACATGGGGCATGTATAGCGCAGCTCCTAAAACTTCATTAATCGTCCAAAAACTCATTAGTTTCACCAATATTTCATCATGGTCCGCTCACGCTACTCCTCCAAGACAGTCTGTGTCGCTCCAGACATGTTTTTGTGGCTGTGCTGACCTCTGAACTGAAAACTTTGTTTATGGCTGCCGTACATGCACAGTACGGCTCATTGTTTCAGGGGAAGACAGCCGGCTACTCAACGACTTTCTTCTTGCAGTTTTGTGCAAAATGGACGAATATC
Organism: Scarus forsteni; assembly: GCA_036419115.1. NCBI lineage: Eukaryota > Metazoa > Chordata > Actinopteri > Labriformes > Labridae > Scarus > Scarus forsteni. Next base: position 51,741,140 of record JAZDUH010000066.1, on the reverse strand, counting down.
TTTGGGATGAAGATGTTGTGGAGGAGAACTCTGAATATGATGGGTGTCCTTACAGTTTCGAGCCAGAGTTTACAGATGAGGAGAGGAAAGGAGGAAAGGAGGACGTGAAGGCAAAGAGAAGAACAGCTGTCCAGAGAGCAGTCTTCAGTTCAGAGGTCAGAACAGTCACGAAATCATGTCTGGAGTGACACTGTACTGTCGTGATGGAGTAGCGTGAGCGGACCATGATGAAATATTGGTGAAACGAATGAGTTTTTGGACAATAAATGCAGTTTTAGGAGCGGCGCTATACATGCCCCATGTGCTACCATTATACGGATGTCCGCCGCTCGATTTTGGATCTAAGTATCTCCTGAAGCACTGTTTGGATCAGGAAAGCCTTCTGGGTGAGTATATTGTTCTACTTCATTCTATAAACAATGTGAAAGCTGTAGGACCGAACGTATCCTTTAACACTGCGATCAGGCTTTGATGCGCGACATGGTGTGTGCCCTCACATACACACAAAGTCAGAGACTCACTTGCAGCACTCCTGTCTCCCGCTGAGTCTATCTCCTCCTCTCCAATATCTCTGTTGCTGCCTCTGGAGAAGAAACAAAGAAGGGGTCAACCTGTCACCCCTAACTCGTTCATTCACAGGAGGAGAAACATCACAAGAGGGTAAATATTACACTTTGAAATGGCAGTATGAGTTGGGTTAAAGAAAATGCAGAGTTATGGAATTTATGTGAACGTCTAGATGTTCATATAGTGGATCCTTGCTGCAATGCTTTGTGTAAAGTCATTGTAAATTGAGTCCATTTGACACTGCACAGAAGAAAATGATGCATAAAAACCAGTGATGCTGCTAATCATGAACAAATTCCAGGCTTTAATAATCCAATACAAAAATCTACTTTAATAAAAAAGGGATTAGGACCAGAGGGAAAAAAAAATGTGGAGTTTGATTTTTATTTTTCTTAAATTTGTGAAAAAAAGTCTTCATTGTGACTTTTTCACAGACTTAAAACACTTGGTTCAACTTCTAAATTTCCGTGGCCCCAATCCTCTTCTGATGTGTTGCAGGTATACTGTTTTTTTCTCTTCTTTTTCCTGTTTTTATCCCCTTTTCATCTGTCAACATGGTGGCATTGTGACAAAAAACCTGGCATTCATATGGTTCAAATCTTTAAAATGTAATTAATGTTTAATATCAATAATTAGATCAGATGTATGGGAAAAATCAGCACAGGGAAAGCAGAAAATATTAAAAATGTACACTATATTTATAGGATGCCTTTAAAAGGCTCATCTGTGTTAGTGCTCATTGAGTGTGCCTCAACTTAGGGTGCGTTCCAGTTGTAGTCGGAACTGGGAAAAGCTGTCATATACGTGAACTACATTTCCCAGAATCCTTGTCTCAAAACAGTCGCTGCACGCGTTTCCATCATGGCGGCCCCCGCTGGAAAGATGGTGAATGTGTCTGAAGACTCCAGCAGTGACGACGAAGCGCTGAAAAGATGTAAGGAGGCAGTTTGGGAGACAAAAGTTGAGAACATTAAAGGTCAGTGGTTTTAAATATATATATGTTTTTTTCCTAAAGTCAAATGATCTGTACGAGCAGGAAGCTGAAAGGAGCTGCATCAGCACGAGTGGCAGGTTTGGAAGTTCAGACGTGGGCTTAAATTAAGTGACTATAAATGTATCATTTTTCAGATTGTGTGTTCTTGCTGGCTAGCAGAGGTCACTGGTTTATTCTGTGTTTATGTGGCAGTACTGGGCGGTATAACTCCTCCTGTTTGTCTTGTTTAGGTGGAGACAGCATCGTGCCACAGTCAAGACGGTAAGACTCATCTCAACCTCACTGCTGCATATTGGACAGAAGGCTGGAGATAAACATACGCACTGTCCCTTTAAAACGCATAACATAACTTAAAAGCTATTTAGCCAATCACATGGCGAACGCATTTAAACTGTGAACACGATCAAACAACCAGTGGAAGTCCTAATGAAACATCAGAATGGAAAGGAAAGGCGATTTAAATGCTTGTTAGATGTTGATATGTTTATGGAAACTCTTGAATTGCTGAGTGAGATGGCTGAACCACTTGTACTATTACTGATGATCCTGGGTCAAAACAAAGATACGGGCATCCAGGGATGTATTTGTGCGTGTGAGTGGGATATTTGGAAGTTGTGGAGCAGTTTACTTATCTTGGTAGTGTAGCTCATCAGACTGCCGTAGGGATGGGGATCAGAAACCAATCCCAGTTGAGAATCGTTAGCAGCTTCATCAAAGAATCGATATCATGAGTCTTTTTGCTAATCAATTCCCTTATCAATCTTTCCACTGGCAGGGTTCAGAAGTGTCAGAATTTGGGCTTAACTTTTTACAAAAGGTGCCTACTGCACAACCTTGACACCCCTTTCATACTGGACATTTTGACCTGGGTCGATTGACCCTGCATGTGACGGGGGTTTTAATTGGCTCGCCTCCGATCAGCTTCAGTGAGAACATCACACCCAAGTCGACCCGCTAATTTATGGATGACGTCATCATAACCTTCCCACTGCATAATATCATGCCAGGCCCCTCCGTCTGTAACTTAGGTGACTTTTTGTAGTCTCAGCAACAAATTCCATCTGCTTTTGTATCATCAGCGCCGAGTTTTTACATTTTGAAAGAGGGACAAAAGAAATGTTCAGGCGCAGCCATCTCCAGGGTTTACAGAGAGTGGTCTGCAGCACTCTGAGCCAAGAGGCCATGTTGATGCCAGGAGTCAGAGGAGAATTACCAGAGTGGTTTAAGATAGAAAGGCAACAGTAGCTCAAACAGAAAACACTGTGTTGCAATCGAGGTATACAGAAGACCATTTTTAAATGCATGTGCCAAATCTTGAATGATGGACTTCAGGGGACATTCCTGTAAGCTAAGAACAGAAAAGTGAGGCTAAACTTCTGGAAATATATGCCTGGTCTGATGAGTCTGGATTTGAATGAAACATTTGGGCTGTAACAGCAGGAGACCACACAAGGTGACACTCCTGTTTGCTTAGAGCAAGAAACAGAGACACCGATACACAGAAGATGACAAAAAAAAATGTACCATTAGGATTTCTGCTTTGACATTTAGATAGTAGGGTCAGAATTTGCATGAACAAAATGAAGCTGAGCCTTGTACCAGTGGTTACGGCTGGTAAGGAGGTGTAATGGTGTGAAATGTTTTTTGGTGATGCACTTTGGGCCTCTTTGCACCAATCCAGCACTGGTACAAAGGACTTAACACCACAGCCTGCCTGAGTATCGTTACTGACCTTGTCCATCCCTAACCCTAACCCTCAGTGTGCCCATCTTCTGATGGATGCTTCCACAGGATAGTGCACATGTCTAAAAGTTCAAGTCTTAGACTGTTTTCTTTAAGAGTTAGTTCACTGTTATCCAGTGGCAGTGCAGTCACCAGATCTCAGTCCAATAGAGCGCCTTTGGGATGTGGTGGAACTGTAGATTTGCCTCATGGATGTACTGATGACAAAACTGCAACAACTGTGATTCCTTTGAGTCAGTCTGAGGAGCTGTAGGTGTAGGTGAAGAGTTAATGCAGCTCTGATGGCAGAAGGCTCCAACCTGACACAAGCAAGGTGTTCCTAATAAAATGGCCAGTGTATGTTCATGATGTGGGGAAAGCTCCTGTGTCTCTAAGAAGCCAACATTTTGAATTGATAGAATTTGATGTAGTCATGTTAAAGGAAAATCAAAACAAACCGCACCTGTATAGAACTCAAGTCTCCACACAGTACATAAAATAATTACATTTAAATATCAGCTTTTTCTGATGAGGAAGTGTGAGTGGTAGATTTTGGATGTCAGTTTTGTCTGCTTAATAAATGTGTGGCATATTAATAAGGTGTATCATGCATGTAAAATATGAATATTGTTTTGTTTTTCCTCAGTGTTGTTGTAGCTGATCATGACCATGATGGAAATGAGCTCCAGGTCACCAAAGGGTTTCAAACACATGTCGCTAAAAAGCTGGGAAGTTTTCTTGACAAGTAAGAGCTTTTTTTCTTTTTCTTTTTTACCCTGAGAAGTAAAATTCTATGACTGACAACATGTTTAATGTCTCTTTTTAACAGTTGTATAACAGAGATTCAGCGTGAAAATGCATCGTCTGTGGACTATACAAAATGTGATGAAGATGATGATGAAGGTGAACCTCTCTTTTTTTTTTTTTGCACTTGCAGCTTTGAGGTTTCTGCTATTTTCAACAGTGAACTGTGACCAACAATCTAAGAAACAAAAATGATGGGGGAGTTTTTTTTCAGTAAAAAAATTTAATTTGTAGATATTGAAGTTGTACATTTACAAGAGACCTAACTCATAAACTCAAAAAATTAAAATAATAAGCAGAACATCAGTTATAAACATTGATCTTTTTTTCATTTGGTTGAAAAAGCTGTTGTTTTAATCTGACACACCATTTGGTCCAGTCGATATATTTCACTGGTCCATCTGGGAAATGGCAAAACAGAAAGTGTTCTGGAGGGCAGGACCTTTTAGAGCATATCAGGCAGGTGATTGGACGATCGTTTTGTCAATCATATTCATTACGGGCCAATCAGATAATGTAGCAGGTGGATGCAACTGCAGTGATGTAAAGAACAGAATATGAACCTCAACAGAGAACAACTTTGGCAAAACATGTTGGAGTGGAAATATCCTCTCTATAGGAAAGATTGTTGTGCTGATTTATGTTTTATTTAATAAAGAAATTCGGTCAAGATCTGATCAAGCTGTTAGCATCTATGCTAATCTCTGTCAGAGAAGTAACTTCCTGCTGTCCTCTTGCTGGTAGCCCCCAGCTCTTCCTACTTCAGAGGAATATAAAAAAGCCCAAAAAGTGAAATTGTTTGTTCATTATGAGCTACAGACTACCAGGCAGATGTATTTTTTGAAAACATAAATCTGAAATTTAAGAATATAAAACTCAAAATCATATTTTTTCATGCACATTTACATCATTTTAACTTTAAAATTCTGGGTTTGTTACCCGTGGACCTCATTATTCAACAATCAACAGTTTTTCTTGAAAATATTTAGTTTTTTCTGTAAGAGTGGCCTTTATATGCTAATGAAGCTAGCTCTAGATGTTAATTTTCCTCTTCTAGGATTTCGTCTGTTCTCATCATCAGTCCCAGGACAAAAAGCTGATGAAGCTCCAGCTCCAGTGAGGCGACGGCCTGTTCCCAGCTCAAGGTTTTTTATTTTTTATCGTACTTTAATAGATTGATGTGTGTAATCCTGATTTGACTCTAATTCATGTCCCGCTTGGTCACAGTGACAGTGACAGTGAGATGGAAACAAGGCTGAAGGAGGCAGCAGTGTCCTTCACAGATCTCCTGCCTTCATTGTTCCAGCCGTCTACTCTCCAGACTCCCTCTGCTGAGCCCCCCAGCTCAGAGAAAAAAAATAAAAAGAAGAAAGGGACAGAAGAAGAAGAAGAGTGCCATGTTAAAAAGAAGAAGAAGAAAAAGAGGAAACAGAATCCAGATCAAAATGACTCCTCTGCTCCTTTTGAGGAGGCTCAGAATAATGGAGAGCACGAGAACTCCGAGCAGGAGCACACAGGAGTAAAAGTAAAACGGAAAAAGAAAAAGAAGAGAGAAATGATGACCACAGACTAAATTTTCCAGACAGGATTTTGTTGATTTTTCCTCCAGTCCAGTGGTTCTCAACTGGTCAGACCTCAAGATCAACTACCAACTACCCAAGCTGGAGATTTGCTTGCTGTTAACTACGCGGACACACAATAGCTGCCACGTCTCTCCTGTGTCAGTTCAGCATGTCAGTTGTGCACATTTTCGAGAATGTCTAGAAACGGGCATGTGTGACTGGGGCATTGTTTTGTTACCTTTACTCTCAGAATTTCACCATGTTTGCAGTTCACTTCTAACAAACAAGTATGGACATACAGCCTGAGATCTTTTGCGCCCTCTGGTGGTGCCCTCCAGTGACACGTGTTGCATTTAGGCAGGAATATAAGCAAAAACACTCACAATGCCACAGACAGGGACAAACTGCAAGTATATCTCCAGCTTTAATGGGAATCCACAACCCAAAATTTTGAAATGCTCAACCAGTCTAATTTAATTGATTAAAAAGGACAAGGATCATTACAAAAGCTCTGAGAAGAATATGCATGCTTTGGTTTTCATTCATTCTGTTTTCAATTCTAATGAACACATTTAAGTTTTTTTTATAGTGGTCAGTCAGTACACCAAAAACAATCAAAGGTCTTTAATAGTCTGACATGGTCTTGGTTATCTGTGAGAGGTCTTAAAGTTCAGTTGATTAATCCTAGGGGCTCGATCTAATATTAGTTACACTCATACTCAGTGCAAAGATGTGTTTTTCAAAAGATAGCTGTCAAGATTTTTTTTCAACTTAAATCAGCCTAGGTTAATGTACATTAAACATTCATGTTTATCAAATGTTTTACTCATTTAAATGCCAGGTTTTTATCATGATGCAAACTTGTTCCTTTAAAATGCACACACATATCTATAAGAGTTAAGACTGTCCCTGTCAAATATCTTGGGTGATTGTGAGGGCAGAAAGCCCCCCTTAAATAAATGTTGCCAGCTACGATGTTCATTCAGGAAGTATTTCAAAGTTTGCTGGACATCCACCTGTATGCAGTCTGTCTGTAGTTTTATTCTCTTTTTGAAGAGCAATGAAGATTGATGCTCCATTATTCTAAAAAGTGCTTAGGCAGTTAATTCCAGAAGAAAAGTGTTTTCATTGTTGATCAAATTAGATGCTTTTTTAGTACTATTCTTCCTTTTTTGTCCTCTTTAGAAACAATACTGATACGACACTCTATTAGGAACCTCTGCTTGAATAGTTGATTATATGCTGTCTGGATATAATCATTAGGTTGGTTATAAGCTAAATGTAATGGGGATCTAAATAATAATCTGCATCAATGCAAAATGATTTTAGTCTGCATCCATTTAAAGATTATTTTTAACACTCGCACATATGCCAACAAAATTACTTCAAATATCTTTTCATTCTTGTAATTCTTGAAATAATTTTACTTTATTATGAAAGAAACCCATTTAAAGTGTGAAAAGCATTCAAAACAGTGACATAAAAAACAAACAGGTAACACATGGTTCATAAGCATCAACTCAAAGTACAATTTATGAACTCTGACATATTTTATATTAAAAATACTTTGTGTTGATTTTCAGATGATTGTTTTGTTTTATCAAAAGTGAATCTTCTCCTTGTTCGTGTTTCAGTGGCTTCAGAGGGTCTTTGGTGCCCTTAGTCTGAGTCCTCCTTGCAGCCTCTGAAGTTTTTCTGGGTATTTGCAGCAGAGGCAGCTGTCCATTAAAATACAGTCACTGATGCAGACACGACCTTTTTACTGTGCCGTTGAAACCATCTGTGAGGGAATATAAGAGCTGATGTCTGTTGATGCAGGTGAAATGGGTGACAGCAGGTGAGACTGATGACTCTCTGTGGACTGAGAGGCAGGGTACAGCTCCAGGCTCTCAGAAGAAGCTGCAAATAACAAAACAAGGAAGTTGTAAGTAAATTGTTGAAGACCAGTTGGTAGAGATTTAGACTCTATAATCTCCATTATCACAATTAGTACAATAATTTGCTTCCCCTATTGGAAAAGAGTAGTTTGTGCATCCTGGGGTAAAGAGTATTTCTGCTCTATGTATGCTGTATATTAAAGGGTATGCTAAGGAAGTTGCTTGGTGTATTTGAACCATTTGAAAAAGAGAAACCAAAATAGGAACTTCCATTAAAATGAATAACAACTACGTAGAATCTAAACATTTACCAAAATAAAAACAACATTAATAAATTATCAAAAACTAGAAGTATGAGAGCTCAAACCTTCGCCGATTCAATCCCAGCATTTTTGGAAAAGTTTTAGCAAAAATGTGTAGAACTGAAATCAATAAGAAGATTCTTGGATCCACGTCAGGATTCTGACCGACACCAAAATCTATTCTTTGAAAATCTCATCAAAATCCATAAAAAACTTGTTGAATAATGTACAAAAATGTGCAACTCTCCACTATCTCACAATGTTAAGAAATCCTAGAAATATTCTGGATCCACATCTGGATTAAGATCACCACCAAAAATCTAATTTCTCCACTGTGTGTCTTGAACAATACACCCTGAAAAGTTAATCAAAATTTGTTGCAGTTTTTTTTTAATTTTAAGCCAAACTATAGAAATTTGCACTGTCTTACAATGTAAGGACATTTAAATCTGGATCTGGATTCAGATCACCACCAAACTAAATCACTTTTATCCTTGTGCTATGACCAACATTCCCTTAAAATGTCATCAAAAGAGTTTTTAGGAAAAATGTGAAAAACTATCCTGCTATTTTAACAACCTCATGGATCTGCATGAGGTTTCAGATCAGCACCAAAATCCAGTAACTTTTCTGTGTGCCCTGACCAAACTTGCCTGACAATGTCATCCAAATGCACCAAGAATTTATTGACTTATTAGCAACAGTGTTAAAAACTACACTATTTTGCAATACTTGGAAATCCTTGAAAAAATTAATAGATCCACATCAGGATGGTCGTATTTTAAAATTCCTCGTTACAACGAGCTAGCTTTTGCAGGTGTGGCTACAGCTATTGCTGCATCTGCCTACGTCACAGCCAGTGAGGAATTGCTTTGCTCTAAGGCATGCGCATTAGCCTGCTGCTGCCCAAAATGCATTAAACAATGTACAAACATTATGAATGGAAGTAAACTAAAGCCTACAACCTCAATCTACAGTCAGGGTAAATTGACAACAATAATAACAACTGGTAAATTTTCAATGACATGATGATTTGGTGGTACTTTCTGGGACATCAGTGGTTTAGTCTGAGGGTCTGAGCCCGTCTTTAAGACATTTAACCCCATGGTACTCCGTGTACGTAAATGGGTATGAAAGAGCGAAATAGTATTACCTAATACTTAAGGATAACCCACACAAACTTCAACCACCAGTGAGTGAATGTAAGATTGAATAGTTGTGCAAGAGTAGATGTGATCTGCGGTGTGAAAGAGCTTTGAGCTGACAGAAGACTAGAAAAGCGCTATGCACCCTGAAGTCCATTAACTTGATCTTAGTGATTAAAACAAAACAATATTGCAAGTCAAGAAGTCCTCCCAACATAAGGTCTGTTAAGAAGTCGAAGTGTTTTGGTCTGTTCTGCTCACCTGGCACAGGTGTGTGCGGCTGCAGGTGCAGAGAGTCTTCATGTAAAGGAGGATCAGCTTGATCCTCAGGGTCTGCTGTTAGAATCTATCAAAAACACATCAATCAGTCAGTCAATCAATCAAACTTGTATAACACTAACAAGAAGTTTAGTTTACATAAGAGATATATAAAATTATTGTAAAATTGCATATGCATACAATGAAAATTTAAGACCCCACCCACCCTCGCAACACACACTCACTAACTAACCAAACAAAGAAAGCCTGGCACCAGATACGTAATAAATCATGACCACTTTTAGAAAATAAATTTTGTAGTCAGGAAAATCAATCAGATTGTGTTACCTGTCTGACAGTGGCGAGGCTGGTCAGCGTCCCCAGGCTGCTGCCTTCAGTGATGACCATGGCCTGGGACAGCAGGCTGGATGGATGGTACTGGGGCGACTCTGACTTGTACACTGAAATAATAAAAGCAGCATGAGACTGACTTTACGGCCTATATTGGTTTAAAATTGTGTTGTGTTGTTTCTGTTGTCTTACTGTGACATGGCAGTGGGGCCATTGTAGCCATGAATGGACTGGCCCCCATGTGAGTGTGGAGCTGCTGTGATAAAGAATGCTGCGGAGAGCCGTGAAGCTGCTGCTGGAACGAGATGGGCTGGAGGGTTGTGAAACCGGCCCCCATGTTGTTTATGACAGGGACCGTCTGAGGCTGCACGGATCCTAAACCTGAAATCAATCAGAAATCTTTAAATCTGCATGTTGACTTTGGTTGAGAAAAGACATGAAACTAGTGAGCTGAGGTTACCAATGAGGAGCGAGGGCTCCCCCAGACTCATGACGCTTGGCAGGGAGGCCATGATGAGGCTCTGTGAGGAGGCAGGGGATGCAGACAGGCTGTGCAGGGAGGTCAGGGTGCTAACAGGGGGCAAAGGACCACTACTGGGTTCCTGAAGGCAGAGGGAAGCATGATTATGAGGGCAGAATGGTGTGTGGATGGTCTTTGTAAGATGTTAAATGTTTACTTAGAACATATGAGGTACACTCCTGATCAAATCTCAAGACCACTTGAAAAGACAGCAAGAATTAGCATTTTGCACTGCTGGATCTTAAGTTCTCAGAAGATCTTCAAATTAAAAAGAATAACTGGAAGTGAAACAAAACAATTTGAATAAGAGATTGAAATGGGTTGTTCATCAGCTGATCAAAGTTTAAGACAGTAACTAAAACAAACCTGAAAACCCCTCTCAAACAGATATAAAGGTGTCAAAAACAGACCCAGTAATGAGAAGCTCCACCGTTCTTGTTGATCACTTCAAAATTGTTTAGGCAGGCTTGATTTGGGTGTTTCCAGAAGGCTAGTGGGAATGTTAGTGAAGTTCAGACTTTGTGGTGGACTCCAGCTTCCTCTCCAGCTCCACCTTCTCCAGAGTGAGCAGGTTGATCTCTGACTGCAGTCTGAACTCCGGTCTGATGTTTTGTTGCTCTCTCTAGAGCCAAAACTCTCTCTCCAGCTCCTTGTATCAACTCTCTGCATCTGGTGAAGATGGCTTCGGAGGGCTTCCACTGTCTGGAACTGATGTCCATTTTTATAAACTCCCCATCCCTTCCCTTCCTCCCCATCACCAAATGTTCTCAACTGGACTTAGATCAGAGGAACACGCAGGATGGTCAAAAAGAGTGACGTTATTCCTCTGGAGAAGTCCATTGTCAAGCAGGAACTGTGGACTGCGGTGTTGAAATTGTATAAAGGTCAAGGAGGTGTTGTTACAAGCCAACTTTGTTCGGAGTCAGGAGCCCTAGTGTGTGAAACAGTATGTAGCTATTAAATTGTGATTATGTAACTTTGTTTTGTGTTTTTTTGTTGCTTATGCTTTTTAGTTATTTTATGGTATTGCTGATCACCAGCAGCAAATGTTAAGAAGGAAACTCTGCAGGTGAATCAAGGTAACTGTATTTTTAGGCACATATACCTCCATGTAAAAATTGTGTCTTTCTGATTCATGATCGTATTTTAACTTTAATATAATAAATGAACTTGTATTTATTGTTATATTAAATTTTGATGTTTTTCTATCTTCTATTTTCAAGGTGTACAAGTAAAGATGATTGAGCACCATTCGAAAAAAGACCCCCTGATCATGATGGCACCCCCTCCGTTGTGCGCCATAGACAACATCTCATGTGGGATCTCATTGTCATGCCAGTAATGTTGGAAGCATCACCGTCAAGGTTATTTTTCTTGTCTGAGAATTAAACTTTCTTCCACCTTTCAGTGTCCCATGCTTGGTGTTCCCATGCAAAGTCCGAATGGGCAGTTTTTGGCATTGAAAGAGACAAGGGCCTTTTAAAACAGTCTCTCACAGATGGTGTCTGATGGTTATTGGACTGCAGTCAGCCAGCAACAACCTTAATTTAGGTTGAGGATCCTCTCGTGTCTTGACTGACAGCCAATGGGATCCTCCAGCTCAGTGTCAGTGGGATTTTTTGGATTTATCACTCCATTTTTTTGTTCCATAACTCTCAGGACCTTTTCTTGGGAATATTTTTTGAGCATTTTGTGCCCTTATTGATAGTAGAGAGAGTGACAGTGGATAGGCTTGTGAGGAGAGAGAGTAGGGAAGGACACTCTGCAAATTGGCCACTAGCTGGATTTGAACCCAGAAGCATGGATGTGGGTCGTACCTGGTTGCTCACCACTCTGCCAAACCAGAACCCTCCTCAGGACTTTTTAAGAAATTGAAACTGTGTCCTCGTGTCCAGACTCAACAGTGGTGGTGCATTTCAAGGCCTTGCTTGAACAGCTTAACAATCCTTCCATGTTCAAAGAGAGAAAGCTTTTTTAACCTTTACCATCAGGAGATCATGACAGTGTTAATACCAGACAAAAATGGAATCCAAATTTTTGCACAGATTTTGGTTTTGAAAGGCTGTGGTCTTAAACTTTTGATCTGCTGATGAAAGCATGTTTGAGTTTAAATATAGTTGACTGACAACACTGCATGTCATGTGCACTTGTGTTTGAACAGCAAAAAAGATTTCATGAAGGCAGAGAGGATGTCCTATACCGAAGTTTAACTCAACAACAGAAACAAAGAAGCTTTGCCTCGTGGTACAGACAAACCGTTAACCCTTTAAAGGATCCTAAATATCTGACCTGTTTGGGATTGTGTATCTCGAGGAGTGTGTGACTGGGCTCCAGCTGGATGGGGCTGGCTACGAGACGTCCCACTCTCTCCCCTCCGCTGCCTCTGGCAGAGCTCACAGTGTCACATAGAAGCTGCTGGCTGTACTTCACACCTGAGAAAGATGACAAATGTGATCTATAAGTCTGACGTGGATCATATTTTACACAAACATGAAGAAATACAACCATCAGACCCTGAAGGAGTACAATCATATCACTGTGTCGGAGTATTACCGTGCTCAGGACTCAGTGGGAGGTTGGTGTGAGAGGAGGAGGCAGATTGGTTTGCGTAAGGTGTGTCTAGAGCCAGTTTGTGTCTGAAGGCTTCTTCTTTGCGGCGATTGGCAAACCAGTTGTACACTCTGACCTCAGTGACGAGGTTAGACCCCAGACCAGCCAGCTGTGAGGGAGAGACTCCCCTCTGTATACACTCTGCCCTAAGGGAAGAAGATATAAAGTGTCTGCAAGGATTCATGTTCAGTTTATTTTATATCAGAGTTTAGCAACTTGGTCGACATACCCACTGTTGTACTAATAGACTTCTCCCTTATGGTTGTTTGACCCATTCTTCATTGACTAACATGTTACTCGACCAAGCTATTAAAGGTATATCAGGCTAATCTGGAAAACTAGATTTTGTATAATTGTTTAAAAGTAAATTCTATGCACAATATTACTACACATTCTGTTAACTCAAGAGGGCGAGGCATCTGGAGCCACTGTTAAGGTAAACTCCTACATTTCCCAATTTTTATGGTTAAAGGAAAAAAGGAACATGATAAAGTTGCACAGCCTGCTCGTCATCCCCTCCCACTTGGCATAAAGCATATACCGTAAAGGTTCAAATATATGAGCACTTCTAATTTAGACGGAGCTGATTTGACTGTGTAAAATGAAGGAGCAGCTGGCTTGACCACAATGTCTCTCGTCTGCCTCTTCCACATGCTCTCCCTGCTCCAGACCCCCTGCAGGCCTGGAGCACTTCTTTTGTTGGACATGGTTATGCTGCGTTTCTGCTCTTGTGGGTGTTTTCTAGGCTTAGATTGTTTTGGGCTGCAGTGAGCAGGTGTTTTCCTCTTATTGAACCGCAATGAGCCTTGTTAAACCATTTGTAGATGTAGGCCACCATACATTAGAGTGGACACCTGCATTTGTGCCGGGCATAAAATCAGACCCTACAGTCTGGTTTTCGAACCATGCTTATTGCTACTGTGCAATCTGTCCTTTCCCCATTTCCCTCACTGAATAATGTGATGTCCATTCTTTTCTGCAGACAGTCCAACACTGTGCAACCCCGGTGTTTGGTACTTCTGCACTGGCTTCTCTCTCTAGCTCCAGTGGTTGCTGCATGATGCAATATCTGCACTGGAGGCTGTGAGAGCAGTTTCTCAACACTCTTTGTGTTGGATGCCTCTGTGTCTCACCTGTTGCACTCCTCCACCAACCCCTCTCTCTCCTCCTTGCTGGGGTTTTTCTGTCGCTCATAGGCATGAAAGAGGATCTGCAGTGATGCTGGACCCCATTTAAACCTGTTCCTCCGTCCTTTCCTGTTGTCCTCCCCCTGCTCCTCTGCAGCTGCCAGGCCATGCTTGGCATTGGTAAACTCTGAAAGTGAAGAGTGATTGTACATGTTTTCTCTCATCGAGTATCAAGCTTTTATCTCTTATGTGTCGTATGAGCGCAGCCCCTCCTCTGCTGTCTGTACTCACGCTGGCTGATCTCGCACTGCTTCTTGACGTACCAGGTGTACAGTGCGGCTCTCTTCTGGTTCTTCATTGGTGTGCCCTTGTTGAGGTGCTGGGAGAGGTGGGACTGGTTTAAACCCGTGGACTCCACCACCTCTCTCTGAGGGAGGTTGTGCTGCTGCATGTAGCTCTTCACCATTTTTGCAACTCGCCAGGGGTCCCCTCTGTTAGATGAAACATGTTAGTCTGTATTGTTTCATATTAATGTGATACATTTTTGATGCTAATGTAGCTACAATAGCCATGGTCAGCTACAATAATTTTTTGGTTTATCTGTTTGTTTGTATGAATGTATGTGCTGGATATTCTTTTGATTTCATATCTGAAGAGCGCACTTGAACTGTGCTCAAATGTCTACTGTGACCTTGGGATGGGAATTGATTATTTTATCGATATCAGTGCTACTAACAGTCCTGCTAATGGATCTAATTCTTTAATGATTCCTTTATTGATTCCTGTGTGGGAAAATGTTGGCCTGTGGATTTTCAGCAGCAACAATGTCAAACACATGTCACAGTGTAGATAAGTGCCTCTGCAAGTTGCTGGCGTTTCCACTCACTTAAGGTTGTACAGTAGGTTCCTTTTGTAAAAAATTAAGTCATAATTCTAAAAAATTGAATAAATATTCTGACTGCTTCTGAACCCTGTCAGTGGAAGGAATTGATAAGGGAATTTATTAGCTAAAAGACTCATGATATCGATTCTTTGGTGGAGCTATTAGAGATATTCAACTGGAATTGGTTTTAAATTTCCATCCCTACTCCGACCCATCATTAAGTTAAATGGACATTGACATTGACATTAATAAACACTGATGTTATGCTTTGTTTTGTAAATACATACACTTTCTTTTAAGCCAGATCGTGTTTGTCTCCATTCAGTGACAATCTGTATGACAAGAAAAAAAGACAAAAGGGACTCATCTAGGATTTAAATCCAGGACCTCTTCCACCTCAAGAAAAATCATACCCTTGGACCTACCTGGGTTTGACAAGAATACTCTGAGCTTCAAAGCTCTGCACATCAACTCTAACTTAAGGATGCACTCAGTGGGTCAGTGGGTCTCACGTTCATGTCTTGTTTGTGAAAGAAATATCTCAAGAATGGTTTGAAGTGTATTCCCCAAATTTTCCACTTGTGTAGAGTTTTATATAATTCAGGTATAAAGTGATTAGGTTTTGAAGGGCAAAGATCAAGGTCACCGTCCCCATGTCTGTCCTGTTTGTCAATAAGATATCTTAATATGTTTGTGAGACATAAGCTTTAAACACCAATCAAATTTATCCCTGTCTCAGGAATTGACAGTAGGGCTGGGTATCAATTCGGATTTTCTGGATCGATTCAATTCGATATTACAAGGTCTTAAATCGATTCAATTCACGATTCAATTCGATATTTATTCAGTCTTGGATATCTTAGTTAAAATAGTGCTGTAAATTTAAGAAGTGACCTTTTGAACTGGTACATCATTAAAAATTGTTTTAACATGAAGAACTAAATCCAAAGCAGTTACATAAATCATATTTTAATGATATGCACTATTGCATATTCTGCATAATACTTGTTTTTTTGTCCAACTCATATTTTCCTTTGTACTTGTTAAATCTAAAATACTGTACATCCAAACATCAGCTTTTAAACTTGTCAGTGGTGCCCATACAGTGCTTCCACCATGTTTGTTTGCAGTAACATCTCATGAGATCTTGTTCAGTAGAAAGCAATGCTAAACGCTGATCATACAAGACTAGAAAAAACTACCCAAGTTAAAAGATTGATCTTTGGATTTTATGGATCGATTATGAACCAGTTAAAAGAAAATCGACTTAAATCGATTAAATCTTTTTTTTTAACCCAGCCCTAATTGACAGATATGATTTTTAGGTGATAGGTATAAGGAGCTTTGCACAAATGTCCTCTCACACTTTGGGATGAACAGGTGACTTTTCAAAGGTCATGGGTTCATGATTGGGATCAGCAGGCCTCGTAGTTTTTTTATCTCTTGTTTATGAACTAAATATTTTCTGATTTCTTTCAGATCTGGGTTCAAGCTACGCACAAATGTCCACTGTGAAGAATGAATTTAGAGGAACAGTGAGATCAGAAAACAAAGGTTGAGATGATTGGGTCCCATTTTGGCATCTTGCTTGTGAATACTATATCTTGAAGAATTTTAATATTGTTTTTTGTCAGTTGGATCACAGGTCATTGGGGCACCTGATCATCTGCTGTTTGTTCCTGAGGTACAACAAAACTCTTTTCCTTCTAACTTTGTGTTAATGTGCACACTGATGTACGAGTAAAGTGATATGACAGGGCAACGGACTACTCTTTGGACCTTATGATATTCCTTTCTTGCAACTTGATATCTTTGCGGTAAAATGAATCAAACGTAGCACAAAAGTCCAACTTAGTTAATTATGGACTGATCATTTTTTATATCAAAGTACCAGGTCTTCAAGGTATTCAGTCCTTGCTTTTGTCAATGATTTCTCAAGATTGTTTTGGGGGATTTTCTTCAGATTGTCCATAAATGTCCACTCAGACTCAAGGATAAACTGGCTAACCTTCTCGTGCAAATGGATTAGTCTGAATTAATTCTGTAATCAGGCAGATCCATCTTTCCAAACACTATTCTACAACTATTGCGTAAACAAATAATAATTCTGAAAGCTTCTCCATAGAAAGAATATTTTGTTCCACTGACATATTTTCACAGAGGGGAATGTGGTGAATTGCTGGTGAATGTGATATCTCATTTCCCACGTTATTTCTTTATTATAGATAGATAGATAGATAGATAGATAGATAGATAGATAGATAGATAGATAGATAGATAGATAGATAGATAGACGGACGGACGGACGGACGGTCTTGACGGACAGGCAGACAGATAGATAGTGAAAGAGAGATACGTTTACAGTGAAAATACATCTTTGCTGCAGTTGATGGTCAAAAGGCATTTCTCTTTAACAAAAAGAGTTTATATCTACTTGACTATTTTCTATGTGAAAAGTAGATTGGTGCAGGAAAATGAAAAATCCAGGATACTTCTCATTGTGTTACATCGTGATTTATTGTGATATTTAATTGAATTGAATCATTAACTTATTTAAATTGTGAGACTGGTAAAGATGTGCAGCTCTATCGGTGGTGATTTGAATAAAAAGGTCCAGGATTTTTAAGGAATTGTAAATATTTCAATACTGGACAGTTTTCTACATATTCAACAATAAGTCAGATAAGAATTTTGGAAAAAAACGTGGCCAAGGTTTGTGCTCTCATGGCGTTTCTAGTTCATTAGTTTGTTTTTCTATCTGTGAGCAAGAAAACTCCAAAAGTTCCCAACAGATTTGATGACATGTTCAGGGATTGTTTTCATGGCTCAAGAAATTGGGGATTAGATGTTTGTGATTATCTGAATATGGATGCTGAACGGGATTTTTTAAGTGTTTTGTTAATATGTGATGGATAACTGTTTTACATGTCAGAAATGCACTTTTGTGCACCTCTAGTTCATAAATCTGGTGGGGAATCTGGCTACCAGGGTGTAGACAGGATTAAAGGGACAGCAGACTCTCCTGTTTCTTTTCTCCAACATTACCTTCACAGAGGAGGTTATTTTTTGCTAGCATTTTTCTGTATTTTCATTTGTCCAATTGTCTGTGTGTTAGTTTCTCTGACAGCAAGATAACATTAAAAGTCTTTAGCAGATTCAGATGAATTATTCGGTAGTCATGGATAAATGGAGAAGTGATAAGTTTCGCTGGTTATCTAGACCAAGATGTGGACTGAGAACATTTTAAAAATAATTCTTAACATTGTAAGATAAGGGCATGGTTTCCACATTTATGCAAATAACTCGGTAAGTTTTAATTGGATTTTGATGATATTTTCAGGGAATATTGGTCATGGGACAAGAGAGAAGTGATTACACTTTGGTGTTGATCCAAAGACATGGATCCAGTAATGACCATAGATAGATAGATAGATAGATAGATAGATAGATAGATAGATAGATAGATAGAATACTTTATTAATCCCCGAAGGGAAATTCATGTAGTTTGGCAACAAGAATAAAGAATAAAATAAAGATTAAATAACAAAGTAAGCAACAAAAGTAAAACAATAACAACACTAATTATATAGGCCTATACAATATTGATAATTCTATGTACAAAAACAATAGTGGGCTCATCTTCCATAGATTAAAGAATTATAAACTCTGATGGCTGCAGGGAGGAACGATCTTCTGTATCTCTCAGTCCTGCAGCGCAGAGAGGTGAGTCGTCCACTGCTGCAGTTTCTCTGGTTTGTGATCTCGGTGCACTTGTATTTCCTAATTGTTTCAAGCAGTAAAACTCTGACTCTAGCAGGTTCAGTTCTACACATGCAACAACAAATATGGCTCCCTTTAGGGAAGTAGACAGAGCTTATTGACAGAAACAGATAAGATAAAGCACACCAGGGCAAAGTCCAGGGCTTTCAGATCAGTGGAGGGGAAAAAGACCTGTGAAAGCTTTATGAGGCCTAATTTAACGCTTCTAAACCGCCATGTTAGAGCAGAAAAAAAAGCCCAAAACATAAAATCTCCTCATTTTTACTGTGTTTAGACCCACCACAAAAG
Source organism: Scarus forsteni (assembly GCA_036419115.1). Classification (NCBI taxonomy): domain Eukaryota; kingdom Metazoa; phylum Chordata; class Actinopteri; order Labriformes; family Labridae; genus Scarus; species Scarus forsteni. The sequence goes on along the minus strand of JAZDUH010000066.1, from coordinate 51,722,350 downwards.
CAGTTTTCATTCTATTACTGGGAAAAAATAAGACAAGGTTTAATTTTTAACCACAACAGAAGAAATCAAAATTTAACAAAAATTCCAAAGACAAAAAGTGCCAACATGGTGTGCAGACTGTGCTCCAAATATCAGAAAACATGTCTAAAACACAGGGTCCAACATATCAGTCATGTGTTATATAAGCACTGCCCCACATGTCCAGCCCTGCTCCATTAATCTTCACCTATGCATGTAGCTTATTTATTAAGAAATGGCCAGAGAATAATGATGGGGGTGGGTAATTAGTAACTAGCAAAGGAGGAACACTCTTTAAAAAGCCAGATTGCAGAGAGAGAGAGACGGACAGAGGTGCAGGAGAAGGAGGGAGGATTTGGTGAGGAGAGGGGGAACAAGGCTTGAGAAGAAAAAAGAGAAAGGAGGGCAAAGTGTTTAGACTGAAAGGTGTTTCACTGAGATGTAAAGGAGGTAAAAAAGAAGAGGGGTTAAAATTTGGTCACATTAGAATATTGAGACATACAGATTATCAGTGATGTCAGAATGGTTGCAGAATGAAGGATATTTTCCCTTTTTTTGTGGATCTACTCACTGCAGCAGCTGATCGACTTCAGTCCGGAGTTTGGCCGCCTCCTCAGGGGAAAGCTTCTCCAGCTCCCGGAATATAGGCGGTGGGAAGTCCATTTCTCCCTCCTCGGAGCTCTCTCCATCCCCCCTCTCAACCCTCTCCACACCAGCACTCGCTCTCTCCCGCTCCAGCTCCCCCAAGGCCTGGACCAGGACGTCCCGAGACAGCCCAGACCCCAGCAGGGCCCAGACCAGCTGCTCCTGAAGTGCCGTGAGACGTCCCGGCCTTGCCTTCGTCCTCTCCTCTATCCTCTCGTCCATGACTCCGATGGCTCACCTGCTCTCTCTCACTCTTCAAACGACAGCCAAACACCCAGCGTCGGGTCCCATTCCTCTCCTGGTCTCCCTCTTCAGCCCTCCAGGACAGATACTTTCATTTTTCCTGTGTTGAATTTCCTCCTGATGTGTCCCGAGCCGCCTGTTTTTCTCTCTCCACCTGCTGTTTTGCTTTCAAAGGTCAATTTTCTTTTTTTTCTCCTCCTGTTCACCCCCTCCTCCTTACATGCGCCCTGTGAACTTTGTCCCCTTCTCCCTCAGTCCCCAACCAAAGTGACTAAAGTGCAACTTAAAAACACAACACAGAGTGAGGGATGTCACAGTTGAATGAAGAGCTGCAGAGGCAGAAGATCGTGTCACAAAGCAAACAGCAGAAAAGTCATGAAAACACAACATAGAGAGGTTCTTTATGAGAAGGTATTTTTTTATTTCAATTTAAATAAAGTGAGAATGCACGGAGTAGATTTATGCATCATTTTTGTTTGAATGGTATTTATCCTTGATTTAAATGTTGAGTTTAGTGGCTTAAAGGTTATTACAAGGAGAAAGATCAACATTAAACTTACTGAGTGAAAAACAGAGTGAAGGGGCCTTCTAGCCACTAGAGGCTGCTGCTGCCTCAAGTATACAGGACGTGTCCATGGGCCCAGTTACCTTGTACTAGTTTTTATGCTGCAGGTGCAAAACACAGTAACTAAACAAGAATGATACCTTCTTGGTAATGATCATGATCTTAGCTCCTTAAAGCCTGTTTTATCATATTTCATACATACTTTATGATGCAGCTATCTAATAAATATTATCAACAAATTACTAAAAAAAATCTTAATACAATCAGACATCTGGTAAAAATGTCCTTAAGTAGAATATCAGTTGACAAAAAAAATCTGATTTATGAAATTAAATGCAAAATATATGATAACTTTGATGGATTTTTTTTCTTATTTTTAAACTGAAATAAATATTTCATCCATTGATCAATCCATCATCCATCTATTCATCCATCCATTTGGATGGATTGTATGCACAATACAAGACATGCCATTAAACTTCATACTCCCTTTTGCCGTACTTCACAATGTCGGTTTTCATTTACTTACAGAGGTTCATTAGTTTGGAACTTATATGATCATTTAACAAAAACATCTACATCTCTGTCCAATTTTAAGTTCAGACTAAAGTCATATATAATACATCAAGATCCCAAAGCTTTTTTTTGTTCTCATTCATAATTAATTCAATTTCTTGTTGTCTGTTTGTTGTTGAGTTATTCTGAGTTTATTTTATTGTATTACATTTTATTTATTTTTCTTATATTTCTATTATTAACTTTATTTGGGGAGGTATCTTTGATAAGCCCACTTTGTTTTTTTTTCACCTCTCCAGCACCATCTTGTATTTTTTTCTATGCCAATGTAATTGTTTCTAATTTATGGTGCGAATTAAAAAAAAAATCTATCCATCCATTCATCAATCCATCCATCCATCCATCCATCCATCCATCCATCCATCCATTGATCCATCCATCCATCCATCCATCCATCCATCCATCCATCCATCCATCCATCCATCCATCCATCCATCCATCCATCCATCCATTTTCCATCATCCACCTATCCATCCATCCATCCATCCATCCATCCATTTTCCATCCATCCATCCATCCATCCATCCATCCATCCATTTTCCATCCATCCACCTATCCATCCATCCATCCATCCATCCATCTATTTACCGTACCTTTCAGGGTCACGGGGGGATTGTAACATGTTCCAGCTCACGTTAGTTGAGAGGTTGGGTACATCCTGAGCCAGATGCCATCCATTTATTCATCCATCCATTCATCCATCTATCTATCTATCTATCTATCTATCTATCTATCTATCTATCTATCTATCTATCTATCTATCTATCTATCTATCTATCTATCTATCTATCTATCTATCTATCTATCTATCTATCTATCTATCTATCTATCTATCTATCTATCTATCTATCTATCTATCTATCTATCTATCTATCTATCTATCCATCCATCCATCTGTCTATCCATCTACTCATCCATCCATCTGTCTATCCATCTACTCATCCATCCATCCATCCATCCATCTATCCATTCATCCATTCATCCATCCATCCATCCATCTATCTATCCATCCATCCATCCATCCATCCATCATTTAACTTTCAAGGTCAGGGAGGATTTTAACATGTTCCAGATGACATTAGGTGAGAAGTTGGGTACATCCTGAGCCAGATGCCATCCATCAATCCATCCATCCATTCATCCATCTATCCATTTATTCACCCATCCATCCATCTATCTATCTATTAACTTTACCTTTCAGGGTCAAGGGGGATTGTTACATGTCCCAGATGACATTAGGTTGGGGGTTGGGTACATCCTGAGCCAGATGCCATCCATTCATCCATTCATCCATTTTTTAAAATTAATCTCCAAGCATGTTTTTGGTCTGTGGATGGAAGGAAGCTGATGAGAACTCAGAATTGCATGGAGAAAACATTTAAACTCCACAAAGGAAGGCCCTGACTGACGTGGGGATCGAACCAGTGACCTTCTTGCTGTGAGGCATTACCTGATTCACCACTGTGTCATTCAGAAAAATGAAAGGATTTAAACTTGTACTGTATGCTGTGTTTTAAATAAGACTGCCTATACAGTTTTTGTTCATGGCAGCACAGCGACACATTAAGTTAGTGCAGGGGTCATCCACTACATTTATCCAAGGGCCACTTCTTTACTGACATACATTATGGGGACCGAACTCTAAAATAAATCTAGCTAAGTATTTGTGAGTAACATAGTTGGATTTCTTCAGAACTGTTTGTTTCCTTTTCGTTTAAAAGTGAGATCAGTCCCTATCACCACTACTGCTGCAAACTACAAGGAGATACTCTAGCTAGTTTCAATCAAAGATAATTCATCAGTAGTTTTTGGGATTTAGCAGCAGAAAGATGCCTTTGAAACCACAACAAAACCCTGGATATTTCTGAATTTGATAATCATACGAGGGCCATGTACAAAGCTCACCGGGTCACTGGGTTAGTGCCTCACAGGAAGAGGGTTGCTGGTTCAAACCTTGTGTCCATCTGGGCATGTGTAGACTCTCTCTGGGCAGTCAGACTTCCCCAGCGACCAAAAGAACATTGTCATTAGGTTAACTGGAGACTCTAAATTGCTCTTAGTTGTTGGTGATTGTATGAATGGTTGCCTATCTCTCTGTGTCTCCCCTGATGGGCTGGTAACCCGTTCAGAGTGTGACCACCCTTCACAAGTGTTAGAGTGTTTTTGTATGTGGCTGCTTTTAAAGTCATTATAAACTTACTTTTATAACTTTTGACATATCCAAGACTCTAATCACATGCTTATTTAATCATACATCATTAAAAAGTGGCAACATGTGTTCAAACTGGTATTGAAATGGTTAAAAACCTGAAAAATATTAAATGCTGGAGCTGAAGCGAGTGAAGAGATTTATAAAGACAAAAGACAAAAGTGTTGATGTATGATGGTATTACAGCAGTTTTTATTCGTGTTGATTTTTGGCTCAAGGGTCACCTGAGGGTCAGCAAGAGTCAAAAATGTGTAATAGACCTTTGAGGGTAACTAGAATTAGATCAAAAATATGTCAGAAAATAATGATTCTTGCTGAAATTCATTGCATAAGCAGCAAAATGACAAAGTGTACATACAAATGATAGAGGGCTCCCTGGTGTTTAAGGACAACATTTGTCTCTGAATAGTGTTATATCATTCATTATTCTTAAACTCTTCAAAAAGAGGAACTTTGAAATTAGGAAAAAAAGAAGGCAACAAATGGACCCAAAAAACAGCAGCAAATGTTCCAAATCAACTAACATGTTGGATTTTGGTTCAGGGAGGCTTAATAAGAACAATTTACGTACTTGAACCTGCCATGGTAAATGTTTTTTGTTAATGAAATGCTGATTATCAGACATCACAAGATAAGATAAAAATAAAGAATAAGAAAAGACAAGAACATGAGGCAAGTCATGTCTTTCATGGGCTGTGCTGGACCAGTATGGTCTTGGCTGATGCATTCAATCTTTGTACATTTTTCAGTTTTTAGTTAGTGGTCCATGCAAGAAGGGAAGCAACCCAGGGCATTTTTCTTATAATCACATTTAGCTGACCCTATCATGTATTTCCCTCACAGCTTGAAAAGAGATTTTACAACAGCAGTTCATACTACGTCTTGAAAATGTTGACGTTTTCTGTTGCAGGATTACTTTTATTGCTGCCAATGAGTGTTTTCATTTTGAATCTTGTGCTCAAGTCGTCACTCTTCACATTTTGCAGGAATTTTTATATCGTTCTAGAGCTTGTATGAGAAGCAAAGATATGACTAATCTTTTGTTTTCTGTGTATTAAATATTACAGTAGTTCTAAGTTAAGGTGTATGGTAAAGGGGGGTTTAAAGCTGCTTCTCTGCCCAGGGGGAGGGGGGCAGCAGAAACATTTGGGAACCACTGGTCCATGTCAGTTTTGTACAGATTCATGCACTGGTGTGTTGGGGAGCTGACATGTCTTGTGTGTCAATTAAGCAGGGGTTTGATTAATGTTACAAATTTTTTTAAGGATCAAACACAGCTCTCTTCCCCTCCGCTTTGGAAACGTCTGAAATCTGAGGGGGCAGGGGGGCAACATGATGAGCAGAAAACACAAATGTATGGAGGCTACAGCTATTACATTATAAGCCACAGGTAGAAAAGGGCCATGTTTTAAGGGGCATTTTCTTCAAAAATATATCAATTTATGTATACATTTTCCCCCTTAAGTCTTATTCAGGTTTTCTGTCTTATTTTTACCCACCTGAGAGTTCTTTTGTGAAAGAAAGTACAGAGCAGGGGAAATGTTTGTCGAGTAGTGTTAAAGGAAGGAGGCCAAAGTGAATGGGAGCAAACCTTTGAGAGTTAATGTAGTCCTTTATCTTTTTTCCCCCTTTCAGTGTAAAACGCTCACTTTCTCTGCCTGGATCACTTTATACCGCTCTCAGGTTCAGCCTATCAGCACCTTTTTTGTGTGGAGCTCTTGTTACCCCACCCCACCCTTGGGAAGATGGCATTATACTGTATTTGGACGGGTAACAGAGCTCCCTCTATCTCCCTGAGACATGCCACTGACCTGTAATTAAGTCCCATTGTACTATTCAGAGGAAACTCCTCACCAAAACGGACAGAGGGCAATGTGTGCAGGTTTCCAGCAGCTCAGATACCGCTGTGACTAATGCTGCAGCACACAGGCCGCGTTTATCGAAATGGACCACATGCATTTTCTCTCTCCGGAGGACTCAAAGCTGTGTCAATCGGTAATGAGATACAATCCACACTGTCCATCTCTCATTAGCGAGCCATTGCTTTTCTGTGTTCTCACCGCTCAGTCCCTCTCTCTCTTTTTCTGTCTCTGCCTCAGCCCAGTGTCCCCCATCCCCAACCACGCCATTCAACCCCATTGATCATGCATGCAGAAATTTAACACACCCCTTAATTCCTGTCCAAATAGCCCCTGTCCCACTTCCAGAGCTTCATCTGCTCATCTGCAGAGGAAAGAGGCGGCCTGAGTGGACGCAGGACCCTCAAAGAGCCTTAAAAGGGACAATTTAAATCTGTACTCAACAGAAGCCTGGCTGGTCTGGAACAAAATGGATCAAATGGCTGTCACAGCACTAGAATTAAAAACTTTGATATTACAGTAAGATTAAACAATACAGGCACCTGTTTGATGCCATGGCAGCTAAAGAAGTCAGAGGCAACTTTTTGTTGCGTATAAACTCTACCACACAAACACTGACGCAGTTCTGTATATTATGGTTGCCTTAATTTTCTATTTGTTACAAAAATTGTATGGAAAATGGATAAAATCACCGTTTTTAATGATTAATGATATAAAAAGTACACACTTTAACAATTTTTAGTCATATCTTAAACCAAAACAGTGTGAATTGAATTTTAACTCCACAAATAAATTCACAGCATTTGCAAAAATTTGTGACATTGGTGAGCAAAATCTCTGATATGGTATGTAAAATAAAATAAAGTTGATACCTGTGAGATCCATGTTCACAAAAGCAGAAGAAGTCCTTGAGACCCAATAACGGGATTTTACTCCACAAAGGACGCCATGTTTTTGTGACGCAAAAAAATTAAATAAAAAATATATAAAATACAGTTGTAGTCTATTAGTCCTGATAGTGATAAAATATTCTATGTTTATAAGGCTTCCATCATTTTAATAAATCATATAAACAAACAAACACTTTGCAGTGTTGGTTTGAAGGTAACACTAAAACTGATTAAAAATCTCAAAAGCGAGTACAAAGTACGATCTAAGAAGGGGCTGATCACACAGAGACACTCCAAAAGATGATCTACATCATGTACACGCAGCCAACAAAGATCAGCAGGAAAATGGGCTCAAACAATTGAAATGCTCTTCCCTTTGCTCAATCAGTCACTCATTTATTTAAGCGGGTTTCCACAGAGAAATTGGGTCTAGGACTCTTTTCATCTCACTTCCTTCTCAGCCAGAACAATTCATATTGCATAAAAAGCCCTACAATTATTTAACCACGTAGATCTGGCCGTGTGCTTTATATATTAAAATTCTTAAAAATTAAAAAAGGCAAACAAACCACATACTCCTGTCTGAATATGAAAAATTGGCAAAACCTTTGAATTTTATGTCAGACTGAAGAGTCTAAGGTTAGGTATTTAACCAAAGGAGAGATAATGCACCGTCTAAAGCGCACAAAAGCAGCAACAAGTGAAAACATGCATGGAGCTGATGAGTTGATAACATTGTCATGGACTTATTAAATATTAACATAATCAATAGGCTTTATGTTTAATACCACAGCAAAAAAACAGAAGTCTTGGACATCCAGCACTTAGCAGTGTGGGACACCGGGCTGCAGCTCTGGAAGGACTGTGAATTCATCGACTTTGAAGTTGTCACATCACTAAAAACTTCAACCCTGATAACACTGACTCAACAAGTTTATTGTCCTGATCATTTGAAACAATACTTGAGACTGAAACTGAAATGGTTTGATATTTGACATCTTAAAGAACAAAAAAGGGGCTTGTCCACAGCTAACTTACAACAACTGTGCAACAATTATTGACAACTGACCAATTCCCAAGCCCCGCCCATTTCAGGAAGTGATCCTCTATCAAGCTCCACCCTCCTTAGTGACTGTTACTAGGCTAGACAAATGTGTTGGTGAAGGCCTCTCTCACATTTGAAACACAAAAATACTTTACCTTATTCGTCACTTTAATAAATGTTCAACTGATTTTATTTATCTTAAAATGTTGTCAAAGTGACAAATCAAAAACAAAAATTTAGTAGGGTGTATCAAAACAAATCAAAATATTTATGAATCTGTTTAAATGATACATAATATAACCGATGAGTGACCTTAGTCATCTACTAGCTTATAAGTTGTTCACGTCAACAAAATGTTTTATTTTGGCTTAATCTTCCCAGAACACCAAATATGATCAGTACAGTAATCTTTGAATCCCGATCATTCAGTTTTCATAACTGTGGGAGGCAAGGATTGTAATTGAGATGAAAACTCCATTGATTCTCCGGCTCGAACACCTGGGGAAGAAAACACTTGCACCTCTTACACTCACCTCTCTAATTGTTGGACAATTCATTTGTGTACTTGACAGTGTGCATGAGTTTGTGAGTGTTTTTTGATGAATAAAAACAGGAAATTACCCAATAAGTGGTGTTTAGGAGATATAGGCTATGTTTGTTGCTGTTGTCTTGAACATGTATCAATTAATGAACTGAAAACTCTGAACTTTTGACAGAGAACAAAAGTTTAATAAATACATTCATAGTTAGACAAAAGCAGGTCATCTTAAGGTCACCCTGTCAGTGGTTCTTGTGGTAAACTATGTTTAAATACACATTTATTTTACATTCATTACTGATTCTGGTGACTCTGCTGTTTCAATGCTTTTAGCTCTGACAACTGTTTGTGACACCATTGACCACACAACTCTAACCTGTTGTCTTGAGCACTTTGTGGATTTTAAAGGTTTAAACTTGATTCAGATCTCGTATGTAGCAGAAAAATATTTCTAAATTTTAAATCACCTTTTGTTCCCCTCCCATGTGGTGACCCCTAAGGCATAATTCTGGCATTTATTCCCCTTTCTTTAAATCTGTTGCCTCTTGTCTTGATTTTCAACAAGCATGTAGTGTCATATTATCTGTATGCAATTACCCGCCTTTAAAGAAAAGTTATGGCAGCTTAATTAGGAGCATGGAGCATACTATCTGCAACATTAAAGCCAGGGTGGCACTGGGATATTTAAAATTTAATGGAACTTTAACATTAATCAGGCGACACAGTGGCGCAGCAGGTAGTGCACGTGCAGGTAGGTTGGGCAGGGCCTTGCTGTGAGAGTTTGAATGTTCTTTCTGTGCATGCGCGGGTCCTCTTTGGCACTCCGGGTTCCTCCCACAAACCAAAAACATGCTCATTAGGTTACTGTGGTCGACTGGTGACCAGTTTAGGGTGTACCCCACTTCTTGCACAGTGACATCTGGGATAGGCTCCAGCCTCCCTGCATCCCAGAAAGGGATAGTTGGTATGGAAAATGAATGAATGAATAACACAGAAATCATTGTGTTTGACTTTGTAACGCCCCTCACAGATCTAAACTCACTGCAGCCTTGTTTTAAACCCACCTTCACCAATATTGGTGTAAAACTCGAAAGTGGTTTTGAACTGGCTCAACATAAAAGTTGTTGTTAAATCTGTTTTTTCACACTGAAGCCTTAATCCAAGGTGACTTTGTTCATATATTTTAATGGTATTGAACACATTCACATTTTAATTTCCTCACATCTGGACTGCTGTAATGAACTTTAAATTGGCATAAATCAGGCCTCCATTGCACTCTAACAGTTTGTCCAAAATACTGCCGCTCATCTTAACAGCACCAGGAACCATAAACATATCACCCCCACCCTCCTCACTCTCCACTGGCTCCCTGTTTACTATCATGCTCATTTAAACATTTATTGTTTGTTTAAAATCTTTAAGAAGCCTATCCCTCTTCAGTAGTCTAGGCCAGACTAACAACTTAAGGTGGCAGAGCCTTCTCTGTTGTGGAAATTATGAAATCAAAATGTCCCCCCCTTAACCTACTTTTAAATCTTGTCTTAAGACTTCTTTAAGTCCTTGGCTTTTCAGCACGAGATTGTGCGGTTTCTGTTTTGTGTGTTTTTATTTTCTTAAGTTGTCTTTGATTTGAACAAATTGTTGTGCATTTTTATGTGCCTTTAAATGTGTCTTATGGTTTCACGTTTTTTAATTTTATTGTAAGTTTTTGATTGTTAGTTTTATTCATTAAAGTTTTTTTCCTTTCTATTTTTTTATTTTTTTGGGGTAGAAACTACTGTGCAACAGTTTGGTAAACTTGATTGTTTCATTTAATGTGCTACCTAAATAAAGTGGATGGATTGGATTCATAATCTATTTCTATGGAATTTTAATTGTCTTACTGGACATCTTGTTTGAAATCATAACGTATCTTAATATATTGATGTTTTACACAGCCCTCAAACAACCTCCATTATTCACTCTGAGCTTTACATCTAAATGTCCAAATTTTGTCTTATCTGTTGGTCCAAACTTTACACTAAACTCTGCTCTCCTGGTGGTTTAGGGTCCACTTTACAGCCGCTGTAAGTCAAAGCTGTCATTGTCTTTGGGCAGCTCAGGCCTTGATTGGCCTTCACGTTGGTTACCAGGTCACATGTTGAGTCAGTGTTGAGAAGATTAGCTGGAGCTGGCTTTACTACTAATTAAATGCTTAAACCCCCAGCAATGAATGAGCACACAAGCCTGCTGTTCAACGCAATGCATGAGCTGATCTGAAATATGGAAGGTGTATTAAGACAGGGAGCCATATTGTGTGCTGATGGTGAACAGACTATGGACGCATGTCAAGTAAATTATAGGAAATATACGTGAAGGCCAAAACATGATGTTTAAGCAGGAACAAACACTAAAGACCATTATTCTAAATCAGAAACCGATATTTAAAGTACTGAAGACCCATGTATAGAGCCTGTTTGGTAAATTATTGCTTTAAGTTTAATACCTTTTTGTATGCTGTTATTTTATTTATTTTATTGTTGCCTCTGGCCACAGGTTTAAGATTAAGAGACTAGAGACTTCACTGTCACAGCGAACAGGAACTTTTAATAAAACTTGTTTTTCTTGTCAGTTAAACTTGTTTTCCTTGTTCCTCATCTTCAACAGATTTGATTTAAAATGTATTGTAGTAATGTCTCTGAGGATTTCGATTATAATCGTGGAATCATCTAATTTAATGTTGGTGGTAATTTTTTGGCAAATCCACTTAAGAAATTATGTATTTTTAGTCATTTGCATTGTAAATGAGCTTAACACTTTTTGAATACTTAATTGGAAATTCTGTCAAGCTAATAAAAATAAGGAAGAAAAGTACCGGAAGTGGAAGGATTTCCCCTTCAAAATAAAGGCGCAGTGTATTTCTTTCAAGTCTTACCTCAAATATTGAAAACGACTTCATCTAAAAGCATCATGCCACCAATTTCTATGCCTAAGTTAACTCTATATATGATCTCATATTATATTTTTAAACATGGTTGCACGGCTTGATAAACTATATACAACTGTTCATCATAGACAATACATTAAGTTGTGAAAATACCTGTATCCTAAAAATTTAGGAACTTCTTTGTGGGAATATGTAATGACCAAATATTTAAAAAACATATTTTTGGAATAAACCATTGGATAAAAATTAGCACTTTAAACCATCCCTTGTGCTCTAAAATAAGACAAAGACATGTAAGTTTGTGCATTATGTACAATATGTAAAACATATCATGTAAAACTTTTGTTCTCATTGCTCTGTTGGCTAAATTGCCACCATTGATTAGAGGAATGTCCTGTTGACAACAATAGATCATGTTGTGAAAAAAACACTTAAGAATGTTACTACAAATCTATTAAGCAGCAAAACAGAGTTTGTTTGGAATGTGACCTTTTTGGCAAGTATCATTGATAATATTTACTCAGGTTACTGTAACTGAGTAGTGTCTTTTAAAGGATTGAAATCTTTTAGGATACCTGAGTATTTGATATGTGTGATGAACATCAATCCTAAAATTAGTTTGAAATAACATGTATTATATTTTTATAGCTACCTAAGGAAAAGCACTAATTTTGTGCTTAGCAGTATGAGTGCGAGTGCTGCACGGAAAACTTAGTAAAACTGAAATAACAAAAAGAACAATTGAAAAAAAATAAGGACTAAAACCAAAATTCAGACTCCTATAAAAGAAAACATTAATATATTTAAAATACAATTTATATATATATATATACATATATATATATATATATATATATATATATATATATATATATATATATATATATATACATATATTTATATATATATATATATATATATATATATATACATATATATGTGTGTGTGTGTATATATATGTATATATGTATATATATATGTATATGTATATGTGTATATGTATATGTGTATATATATATATATATATATATATATAGTTATATACATACATATATATACACACATATGCATATATATATATATAAAAATATATATATATATATATATATATATATACATATATATATATATATATATATATATATATATATATATATATATATATATATATATATATACATATATAAATCACTGGCTACATTATATATAAAAAAAAATCCAACTCAAGAGAATTATAGCACATGAAAATGTACAAAACATCAAAATGACTGAGGGAAATCAGGATTCCAATAGCAGTTTTTAATTTGAATTACATAAGAGTAAAAAATAAAGATAATATATAATGGCATATAGATCAGGTTTCTGCTATTCATGACAGGTTAAAATTAGCAACAAAAAACAACTTCTTTGCAACTAGTATTGAAACCATTTTACAGTATCTTTCATTAATTTTTTAGAAAACCTGGTAGCAACATGACAAATACCTGCTCTTCCAGGGGTTTAAACCTTTTAACATGTAATTAGTATGTATTTATACAAATAATAAGGTCAGGTGTTGAAAAAAATAGCTCAACAAAGGCAGAATGTAGCATTAATGTGTAATATTTTCTTTAGCTTGCTTTACTTTATTACAGTTCAGTCAGAAATAGGAGACCAAACTGCAAAAATTAGGTTTTTGTCCACCATTTAAGGGGCCATTAAACCAGACTGGTTCTTATTCACTGTTCAGTTAGTTGAGAGCTTCATCATACTTTTTTCCGGAATAAAACACACTCAACATTTCTCTCAGATTTAGGTTACAGTCTCGAGCTTTTATTTTTTAAAGACTCTTCCGGAAGCAATCGGGTGCGCAGCTCGCGCCCTCACACCGGGCCCGCGTGCCTCCTCCTCGATGCTGGGATGAGAGGGACAGCAGCGGGGACTGAAGGAGGAGGAGGAGGAGGAGTCTGTCCCAGCCTGCATCTGGCCCGCTCCCCTCTCTGTCACCCCGGGCCAAACCCGCCCAGCTCCTCAGTCGCTCACTCTCCGCCTGCTCGCTCTCCCGCACGGCTCGGCTCGGCTCGGCTCGGACTAACAGCACGCACGCAGCGGCAGTCACTCACAGCAGACCCACGCAATGGAGACGGAAGGGAGCCAGAGCAGCCTGTCCAGCACGGACTCCCCTCACGACCCCTGGTAAAGAAACTTTTCACAAACCTTTTTTCCCTGCCTCACACGCACGCGCGCACCCTCCTCAGAAACAAACCAGGTATTCTGCGCGAGGACGCACACCTTCACACAGGGAGCCTTCATGTAAAATCAGATACTCTCTCAAACTCTCTCTCCCTCCACATGCACTCCTAAAAGCTCTGAAAAGTTGTTTAAACTTCTGAAAGTTCGTATAAAGTTTATGAATGAACCCCATTTGACTGCCTTTTCACACATGATGAACATTTATTGGATTTTTCTGCTTTTTTCTCCAGCAAAATGTTTATAGGTGGACTCAGCTGGCAAACAACACAAGGTAAATCTTTTTTTTCCCACTGCAAGCTCACTCTTAGAAACTTACCACTATGTGCCTAAACTACTAACAAGTGCAAAATTTTATTTGAAGCACTCTTTCTTAATATTTTTGTTAGCTTTGGTTGAATTTGTTTATTTATTTTGGTCTCTTCTGAAAAGTTTTGAACATGAATCCTGCCTCCAGAATGAATGCAGCCATTCAGAGCCGCCATATGATGAATGACTGATTCTAAAAAGCTCATTAAAAACGGCAAAATCTGATTATCTGCTCTGAAATAACATACGGAATTCAAGATGGGATTATAATTAGTTTCCTGAGTGAATATGTGCTTTTGGGCTGTGTCTTTGTTTTGTGCTTAAATTACCAAAAACTGCAGCATGTGTACTGTGACTTATTCAGGTCTGTCTTTAATGCGCCACCTCTGTCACTTCATATCATCTCATTTGCTCTAGACTTAATTTCTATTTCTACCTTCACTTTTTAATATTTCTACCTTAATTCCTGACCATCTGTGTAGCAAAGCAGTCTTACATAAACATAACTGTATCTCCCTGTTCGTGTGTACGGCTGAAATGACAACAAAAGTTGACTTAAGTTGAAATTTGACAGAAAAATGAATGAGGTTTGGTCAGGGACAGCAGCACAGGCAGTTTTAGACCATTTTGATTGGTGCTGAAGCCCTTAAATAATAAAACAATTTGGTCACTTCCCTTCAAGTTTTAACAAAATGACAGAATTGATAAATGAATAGATTGCAATCCTCAGACTTTGATATTTTAGCAAGCAAAACACTGAATTCTGAGAATAATTCTACGTCAGAATGCAGTGGAAATCATTTTCTTTCTTAATAAATGGAAGAGAAACTGACAGGTTACTCATGCATAATGAATTTTGCAAATTTTGCATCCTTTTTTTAAATCATAGTAAAAGAAAGGTGCTCAGTATGTCTTAACTATACATTGACTTACCTGTTATGCTGAATTACAAACAAAATAATGTTCAGAAAAACAATGAAAACACCTATGCCAGTGTGCAACTTTATAAAAAAAAACTTTGAACACAATATCTGTAATGGTGTAAAACTCCTGTTACTACACATAACTAAGTGCTTTTTAAGACTGCTCATTATGACAAAAGTCATAATCAAGGCTATTTTAATAAATATTTAGATCCTGATTATGACGCTTGATTAGACTTATTTTGAAATATTAAACAGATGCTTTAACTTGACTCATAGTATATTTTTGAAACAATCATTAAACAGCAAAACACTGAAATATACTTGTACAACTAGAAACAGCTTAGCTTGATAATAATAAATTAAAACAGTTCAACATGTCCTGTGTCACAGTCATTTTTAATCTGTTCTTCAGTTTTCATAGTTGTGGAAGGCAGTACTTGTAAACATTATTAAAACTGGAGTAATTTATTGACACTCCTCTAGTGCTTTTATTTAAAGTCTCCCATGTCGTGAAAGATTTGTTGAAGTGGGAAGTTTGGGAGAATTAAAACTTACAGGGAAGGAAGTTTGTTTTTACGTCATCATTTCTGTAAGAGCTGAGCCCCCCTAAAAGTCAGACCCTAAAATTGCCCCTGGCCGACACTATTGTCTGAAGAAGTGAGAAATCTGTTCAGGGATTTTCACTCTTAAAGCACGAATAATAAAGACAAAATGTACGTGATCCACATCAAACTCTGAGCTCTGGTTGATGATAAATCACAGCAAAGTGAAAAGTTATCTTGGCTGACCAAACCCCCTGTAAGTTATGTACTAAAAAGTTGTCATGTTAAATCTACATCCTGTTTTGATGAATAATGTCGTGTTTTGCTCTGTTTCCCCCCCAGAGGGGCTGAAGGAGTACTTCTGCAAGTACGGCGAGGTGAAGGAGTGTATGGTGATGCGAGATCCGGTTACTAAGCGCTCGAGGTGAGGGGATATCTGCGAGCCAGGCTCCCTGCGTCGGAGCTGAAAGTTTATCTGACCTCCGTGATTCCTCCCTGCTCATAACGTATCATTACATGTCAACATCAGTTTCTCTGTCATTAATACTCCTCCCTCCCTCTCTCTCTCTCCCTCTCTCGCGCTCTGCTGCAGAGGGTTTGGATTCGTCACCTTTGTTGATCAGGCCGGTGTGGATAAAGTTTTGGCCCAAACCAGGCACGAGTTGGACTCAAAAACAGTGAGTTCTCTGTATTTACTTCCCACCAGCGGCTAATCCCATTGCTCAGTGTTTGATTAGTGGATTTTCCGATAATCCACCAGAGAGGTGTGACATAGCTACATTTTTAGTATGTTTGCTGAGGTCCCACTTTGCTGATGTTTTTCTAATAAAAACAGGCCACACGGGAGACGTGTCAGGAGCAGGGCTGGGCGATATGGATGAGCAACCCTGATGGTTTTCATCTATGGAGAAAAATCAGATGGTTGTCACATTACCAGATTTACAAACTTTGATATGATTCTCTTAAAGTCAGACTGTACTGATATCGCTTTGATACCTCCGCAACAAAAATAGTAATCTTGGACAGCCAGTGTTTGCAAGTTCTCATTTATACAAATGATATTGGAGACAAAGCCCTACAAAAAGGTCTAAATAATACAACAAAACATATTTAAGGTTGTCAAAACTTCACTACTTTAAGAAACATATACCCTAAAATAAAACATTTTCATGTGTCACTAATATAGAAGACTGTTAGGGACAAGGGGGAGAAAAAAAAGGAGCAGGAAGTTTATTTCTGATGATGCTCTTAAAGAAAAGAATTTCAAATGTTGGGAAAAAGTCAAAATTTTAAAATTAAATTTAAAATTGACTTCTTCTCAAAATTATAATTCAGTTTTATTCTCAACATTTTCTCGTATCCTGTGTTTATTCTGAGGGATTTGACTTTAATTTGGATGTTTTTTAGTCTGTGCTTTGAGAAGAAAGCCCCCAGTTCTTATTCTTCTCATGCCTGACCCTAATGCTCCAGAACTAAGAGGCAGAGGTCAGTGTCTAAAACGCACAGATGTGTTGGAAGCATTTAGACTTTGACATTGTCCTTATCTATCAAAATAGCCATTGTCCTCAGTGTAAATTTGAGAGGTACATTTCTTTATATTTCGGTTTTCAAACTTGCTCATGATTCTTTGCAGCGTGCTTCTGAGGTAATCGCTCCGTAGTTTCAATCAGCGGAAACATAGAGGACACAAACTTTTAATCTGCTGGAAAAGTAGGTGGAAATGACAAGGAGTGAATATCCAATTATTTTAATACTTGTTTGATACCATGGTGACAGAAATGCTATATCATTTATTGTTTTTGATCATCAACAATTGCAGGCAAATGTCAAAGTTTCAACAGTCACTGTGGGTGGAAATGAGACTCTCACTCCAGTTTCACCAACTCTAGAAAATCTGAAAATGATCTGTGGTTTGAAAAGTACAGAAATTTCATTCATATTTATAATCTGTCTAAACAGGCCTTTAGATGTCTGAGATACCTAATATTGGGCATTTTTGTGTTGAACTGTGTAACAAACTTGTGCAGTCGATTGATATTACACATGAACACAGGCAACATTTTGGTATGTTGAGGTTGTTAAAATGTGCTTCACTGTCAAATGACAAAAATGATCAAACCTCCATTATTTTAATGATCATTGTTTTTAAGAAGAACAGAAACTGGAAGATCTTGATTTTCTACGGTCAAAGAGAGGGCATTGACTTGATTGCACAAACACATTAGAAACATTTGAAAAATGGTTCAGCTTCACCTGTTTTTCTAAACATTTTCATTGTTTTTGGCAGCATCTAAACATTGTGTTGAGTTTCTCTGGCAATTTTGTGATAAAATCAAGAAATCACAAAATCATTTGTGTGTAGGACTTCAGACAAACTTCTAAACGAAGTCTAAATTGCATAAAACATAAGCAACACTTCCATGTTGTCTCTATTGGAAAAAAAAACATTTCTGCTTCTCAAAAGATTAAAAACACTTTTCTTTTAAATGAAGCAATTCTGTCATATTTAATGCTATTTATTAGCCTGGAATATTACATGAAACTGCTTCATTAAATAAACACATAAGTGATAAAATAGGGAGATACAAGGCTTAGGCTGAGGTCGTTGAGACTGTCCATGCTCTTACATAAAAATGTTGAAAAGCTGATATAACCTTTATTAGTTCACCTGTTATTAGTAGAATTGAAAAGCAGAGAAATGCACTTATGTTAGGTTTGATGTGGACAGAAACAGGCCACCAAAGTTTTATTCACTTCTACCAATGTTTTGAATTAAGAACAACAGCGTTTAAATGATTATTTTGTTGGACAATCTTAATGAGCCTTAATAAAGTTTTTTAAAAAAGAGAGCGCTGGTTAAATTACACAAATCTAACATTTTGAGCAGGAGGCAGATTTCGTGGAGACGGGTAAGGTGAAGATATGAACGTTTTTTCTGGGTGGGATGGGACGGTTTCAGTCCTCTGCAGTTTCACCCACTTTTTCCAGATTGTTGCCAATATTTTTGTGCAACTTTGACAGTGTTCATGCATTTTTCTGCTGTTTTTGTTTAAAAAATAGGGATGCACTATTTTATCTTTGCAGTATTTCAGATATTAGCTTAAATGTGAATGATTGGTATCTGCAGGTATCAAAACTTCATTAGCAGTCGGTGTTTTGACCGTACATATTAGCCATGTGTATCACACGTATTGGCTTATTCCCACATAATGTTCAAATTTAACAGAATGCTTCACTGTGTTGTTGCTGTACTTTTTAGGAACAATAGTGTCTTCTATCAGAGAATAAATGTTGTTATTGGTTAACACAAATGCGCTTCCAAAATGAGATGAACGGCTCAATTTTGTGAAGGAGATTCATTGGACTCTTGACAAAATAACTTTTGGCATCAGGAATGATAAGTTTGGAAATATCGACATGTATGATATCGGTAAATAAGCAATATCCTGCAGCCCTTTTAAAAATGAAATATGGCCTGTTATTGGTTGTGTAGGACTGGTGTATGGTTACTGGGGTGTCAAACAGGTATGAACTGATCAGCCAATGATAATACGGCCCTTTGCTCAAACCCACTTTTCCTGATACTGCTGAAGCATTTGTGCAATTTGTGTCTAGAAGCATTTTATGCAAGTTGGATTATTTCAAGTAACTCCCCACTCAAGATTGTGTTTTGAACTTTTATTTCATTTCATTTATTTTCAAACAGGTACCAATATCAGTGACTCCTTGAATAAAATAGAGAAACACAAAGTGAACCTTTCTCATTTGTGCAGTCATTTTAAGAGTGTTATTTAGTGGTGACTAAGCATCACAGTGTACTGAGCACTGGCTTGCCTGTAGTTAGCAAACCTCCGTCTTGTTTGACAGCGTTTGGTAAAAGCTAAAACTTATATCGCCCAGCCCTCGTCAGACGTGAACTCTTTCTCTGCCTAAAATAAAGAAACCAGAAGAGGGTGGCCCCCCACTGACGGTCTGTTTTAGACTCCTAAAAGACTCAGAGCTCTCTTTCTGTCTCTTCTTTCTGTCCCATGAGGCAGAATTGACCCCTTAAAAAAGACAAAAAGGTTCCTTAAAATGGAAGCAGAAAATGCAACCTGATACCCTGAAGGTGTGAACACAGAAACAAACGTGAGCTGATGAGCGCTCAGATTTCTGTGATGCTGTTGAAGTCAGCGTGTTGCGCTTTCACCTGTTTGAATCCTAACTTGAAAATGTATTAATCGCTCGTGTTGCAGTTAGTGTGTGATTGTGTGTGTGTGTCTTTTTGTCAGTAATGAATGTGGGCTGGACTGGGAACAATGTGGCCCGTTGGTCACCATAGGGACCGCTGCCCCCGCCTCCCTCCTCTGTGGGAGTGGTGATGGCTGCGGGTTAGTCACTGTATTGAAATGAGGGGAGGCTATTTCTTCCTTTTCCCCTTTTGTGCTCAGGGAAGTGCACCTTCTTAAGTCTTTGGAGGTGAAGTGCTGAGGGAGGGAGAAACAGACTGTTGGAGAAAGTTATGAGGAAATGAGATTTTCCTCTTTCACATTATGAATCCAAAATTAGCATCGGTGAAAGTGGAGTGATGGAGGAGTCAAACTAAATTTAGTTTTTTCTTGGTTTCCCCTGGTGCCCCTCTGCTGTAGTGTCACTTGCAGGCACGACAGCTATGACAAGTAGCACCATCATGGTTGGACGCCACAAGCTCGCCATGGGGTTTGTTTCCATAGTGACTCCCTCCCCCCTTGTAACAGTTGAAGAATGGCTCTGTCATGGAAAATAAAAGGAAGATAACAATGCACATCATTTACAATCATTTCCTGGATACTAGAAGTTTTAAACTTTGATATGATGCTTGAAATATCAAATCGTTTGGACATTAGCAACAAAAATGGAAGTCTTTGGCACCCAGTATCTGTTTTTGTGTTCAATTGTTAAAGATGCATGAAAATTCTTGCACACTATGGATTCTTGAAAGTAAAGGTAGGGATATGAAGTGATAAGATGTTATTGATTCTGCTAATTATACCATTCTTTAACAATTTCCTTACTGATTCCTGTGGACTTTCTGTGTGGACAAACACTGACTTTAGAGGTTTTCTGTGGCAGCACTGTCAAACACATGGCACTCCCTAATACCATTCTGTGTAGATTAATGCTTTGTCAAGTTTCTGGTGTTTCCATCAACCAAATGTTGGGCAGCGAGTGACTTTTTGCTAAAATTAAGACACACATTTGACCTCTGCCCTGTCCCATCTGCCATGATACCATTTTGACTTCCTAGTCAACATTTATACTGACTGCCTCCAATGACAGCGGGCTGTCCTTGATTTACAAGGCTTAAACAGCATGTGATGGTTATTTGAGTTTTATATGCCGTTTGGGCCTCATCCACACAAAGACAAACCGATGTCTAAACACATAAGTTTTTGCCGAATCTGTGTACCATCCATACGATCATTTTTGGAACCAGGTTCCAGAGTGGAAAGATTTTGAAATGTCGTATACGCAGCTCCGTGATTACTGGCTCTCCGCAAGTTTTCAGATACGTTTACGTCATAGTTTCGTATCTTCATTGACACGCATGCGCCACACACGGCATCGACAACAATTATGACGGCGCACAGTGTAGCAGATGTGCTGATAAAGCTAGTGACCCTACTATCCCTGTTGCAGCAAAATCTCCTTCTTCTCAATCACCACAGAGTTGAACAAACAATTATCGAGGACAAATTTTGGCACTTTATGATTACTTATCACAATCTTTGTTTCTGCTTGTTACTGTCATATCATTACAGCGCCCCTACAGGTCTGGCATATGTTTTACAGCGCTTTCATGCGTATTGAGTGCATTCATATAGATGCACACATTTTCTGAGACACCTTCGTCTTTATGACGACCGTTTTTGAAACTGTTAAGCGTTTTGTCTTCATGTGGATGGGGCCTTAGTGTGTGTTACATGACCTCCCCGCACCCCCATTAGGCTTACCATTGTGACATTGTACCTCTGTTTTATCATCCGTTTAAGACCACTGGCTCATGGTAGCGAGCCCGTAGAGTGAATGCAGAGCAGCAGCACTGACCAGCTACCACAGAGTCGACCTACAAACCAATCAGAATGTGCTGGGCACCTGAGAGGAGGGAGCTGTAAAGAAGAAGGAGCTCACACACAGGAGTTGTCTTTCTGTAAAATCTAGAAGGTCTTTTTAACATGGATGATTGTGAACATACCCCAGCAGTTATCAAATTGAAGTCTGAACCTGATTGAAGGCAAAGTATGACCTCTTTAACTGCTCAGTTTAGACTGTCAGGTTTTGTTTTAGCAAGGGTCTGGTAAATCGATAAGTATTGTGAGTCATGGGCGATGATGTGATATATCATATTTCATATAATGAACATGACAACACATCACAATTTTCTTCATTATAAAGTCTTTAATTTTTTCATCATTGAGAAACAGCAATATTGTATGCATAAAAAATAAAGTTTAAAACTGGACTGTCATATAAAGCAGGGTCCCTGCTACTTTTATGTAACTGCTACTTATAATGTAACAGAGACCGAGTCAAAAAGCTCAATATTTGCTGCCACTGAGCTGTTTGAGGCTTTCCCAAAACACAAAACAAATGTCCAGAATTTCAATAAATGGATGATAAAGTGTCAGAATATTAAACTAAATACATCAGTATCAATATTTTCTTAGGGTCCTAGTCTGTAGATGATTTATTGCTTCTTTGTAACAGATTCAAGAGATAGGAATTGACAATATTTCAACAATACCACTGCCATTATTGATTCTACATGTATTAATGGATTTTCTTTTAGATTTCTTTTGATTTTCTGTGTGGGAAACAACTTTAGCTAACAAACACTTTTAATTTTGACATTGTCAGAGGCATGGAACGCCTGATATTTAATACCATGCTGCATGGAACAATTTGCCAGCATGTTTTTATGCAAATTCCTGATGTTCACTTTATAATGAGCTCCTGCTGCTTGTTGCATCAGCTTTGAGTTCTTTTTTAATTTCTGGTTCAAAGGTCACACTATACCCTATTTTGAATGTAAGTCATTTGTATTTTAAGTTGTTTCTTGTGTGGCTGCACCACAAAGGTGCAAGATTCATCTTAATTACTGGAGAATGTCTAAATTTGACATTTTGACTTCTTAAAAACCAATCAGTGAAACAGCAGGTTTTTCTTAAATTCCAAGCTGCTCCGCAGATTTGAGGCAAATGTTTCAGAATATCTCAGGAGAGACTTAAGGCTGGAGATTACTCCTGATAACTGCTATTAGCTGATATATGACAGGAAAATGTATGTAAATGATGTCAAAACAATTTTATTAAGTAATAACTGGAGCCTGCTGCCTTAAGCTGCATAGAGTAAATCAACAACAGTGAAAATGTCGGTGACACTAGATAATTTAACGGTGCTTATATGCTCCAAGGCTGATGTTATATCTATCCATTCATCCATCCATCTGTCCATCCAACCATCCATCCATCCAGCCATCCATCAATACACCCTCTGTCTTTCCCCATTTTCCTTGTCGGGGTTGCAGGACTCTATCCCAGCTCACATCGGCGTTTTAGCCAATCACAGGGCTGTATTACATCCAGTGATAGAAGACAAAAGTCTGAGCTAGAAAGTCATCATACAGGGATGTGATCTATCATGTTAATCAGGGATTCTCAACCTGGGGGTCCTGTGCTGCTTTCTAAAGGTCAATAAAAAATTCTAAATGATTTAAAATAGCTTATTTAACCTGTTATTTTAAAGACAGTCCAGTGACGGTGGATGGACTTTTGGGTTGAGGTATAAGGGGAGATATATGGCAAATGGACCTTGGATGTAACTCAAACAGCTTTTAGTTCAGGATTTTAACTCTATCTTGTGTAAATTTGGTGATTTTTGGGTGTGCCATTGGTGTTATTTGCAAGCCTCAGAGCATGTTTCTTGTCGTGGACAGGGCTCAGCGATCACCCACAGGGGTCGGATGGTGAGTAGAGTAGAGGCCTTTTCAGACCCCTCACCCTTCCCCCTTTTACTCCCCCCTCTTTCTGTCTCTCTCTCATGCAGACAGGTTATCCTGTTGGAGAGAAAAAGTTCTCCAGTGGCAACAGAAAGAATGTGCCATGCTGTGACCGACTGAACCGCTCCGGCACTGGAATTAACGGAGCTTTGCACAGCCGAGAGGCTAAAGAGCAAATACAGTGCTGTTGTGGAGGAATTTATTGGTACTTATTGTGCTAAAGGACAGATACGTTCAGGTTCTGGTCAGTGTAGGAAAGGCAGGTTTGGACTGCGATTTATGTAACTGCTGCTGCATTAGTCGCCCCTCTGGGTAGCCTCCCAGCTTCCTGCTATCTGTAAAGTCAGTGACGGCCGATGCAAACTGCACCTTTGTGGGACAAAGTTTCCTTTCAATGGCAGCTCCAAGGTGCAAAGCGGGGAGTTTTACAACAAAGTCACACAGCTCTTTCTGCAGAGTTGTGGCCCCCGTTAACCGTTTCCATGCTGACCAGAGAGGAGAGAGGGGGGAGGATAACCCCATCTGTGATTAGTGTGGCTCTCCTGACTAATAGGATTGAAGTCAACAAGCTTGGGTTGTTCCTCTGAGATGCCGAGCGCGGCCCAATCGGCACGTTGCGTTAAGTGTGTTCCCGGCTCAGGCTGTGACAGGCAGTGCGCTTGGCCAACTGTTGCATAGCTGGGATGGAGTTGGGCAAAGGGGATTGCCCTGATTTCATAAACCTCTCTTGGAATTACGTTCAGCTTCTTCTCCCCTGTTACCTCGCTGTGAGTGCTCTGAGGTGAGGCCCAGGGCACCTTAAAATAACACCTCATGTCCTTATCTGTGTTTTTAAGTCAAAAATCCACTACCGACTTGTTTGGACACTTCCCAAATACCCTGACTTCAAGAAAAAAATCCCCCCAAAATAGAAAGTCATTCAAACTATACTGAAATCCCAGGAATGTAATCTTAATAATGAATGTGGAGGAGCTTTACGGAATAATAAAACATGTGCCAGGGCGTTTCTTGTGATTTGATTTTAAATGATTGTCCTCAAGTCATAATTCTAATATGCAACTTGTTCAATCAAATGCTATCAATGTCTAGTTTTATACCACAAAAACAAAATACAAGTAAATAGAACTTTATTGTTTTCAGTAAACAAAACAGGGAAGGAATACTCCTTGAAACCATCTCAGTGCCAAAATAAGGTACAGTTAGCTGAGGAAATGTGAGCAGGATCAGGGTTTCCAGTACCAAACTCCACTGCTTGGAAAAAATGCACCATTAGACAGAGCACTGGCTTTTGCCAGCAATCTGCAAATAAAATCGCAAGTTAACCCAATAACTGGTGCCTCGGCCAGGGGTATTGATCTGTGATAGTATCGTATCTGAGTTTAAAGATCGAGATCACAGGCAGGTAGCAGGTTATACTTTTGGATCATTTTAAGTGCAGTGTGCTTTAAACGGATGTAGGTTTTGCTGATTTCCATATCCCAGTTGCAGAGGAGAGGATTCTGTTAAAACTAAGCTGTTGTTTAGAGCTCTGTAATGAATCCATTTTTAATCTCACTTGCCATTACTGCCTTCCTCAATTAAGAAAATTGTGTAATTGAGATTAAGAGATTACTGTGCTGTGCCACATGACATGTTAAACTTATTTTATTCTTTTTCCATTATTGTCATTGCCATGGTTTTAAGATATTTGTATTTTAAAAGTGTATTTCTGTGTTTTGCATGTACTTTCATTTTCAAAAAGATAATGTCAAAAGCATGCACTAGAACTAAAGCATGAGGAGTGTGTATCAAGATCAGTGAGTAATCGTGTTTCACAGTCGTGATCTCAATATCTATTAAAATAATTGTGATTCTAGCATAAACAAGCACAACTGCTGTTGTAGGAACATAGTTTAATTGCACAAATCCACTGACAAGGCTTCACAGACCAAAACCTGTCAACCATTGCACAATGGTGACAGTCTGCAGAGTGACTCCTGCATATTTTTGGTAATAAAAATTGGAGAATTTTAATATTGAGTGCCAAGGACTTCATATTTGTTATCATGGCATAGGGCTGAACTGTAAAAATGATTTTTACACATGCCAGTTCACGTGTGCAATAGTTAAACAGCAAGGTATTAGATGGTCTTGTGTTTCAATACATGGGCACATTGTGGCCACTGAACAGATCTGGTGGATCAGGGAAACTCCAAGAGCTCCTCTTCTTCTTACATCCTTTATATGAGATGGAAATTGAGTGGTGTTGGTTCAGCAGGTCAATCAAACGTTTGTCTAAAGCAGAAACCTCTACAATTAGGATGTGAGTCTCTTCCTCATTGTCAGACTTCATTATCCAGGGTTTTTTTTAAAGCCATGAGTTTCTTCAAACTTTACCTGGCTCTCCATCCATGCGTAGATAGTACTCATCATGGCGTCCATGTTCAGGGCAGTGATGACATTGTACTGTTTTAGAGCCATCTTCACCAACTTCTGTCTGATTTTGGAGCCTGAAAAAGTCATCCCGATGGACCTTTGGTAATGCTGCTGTCACCTATGCTGACTCGATTCCTCCATTGCTCTTTAGTGGGGTGAGTCACAAGTGCAGAGACGGAGATATCACATGGATGGTGTGCCACCAAGAAAGTCTTGTGGCCTGTGCACACCATGTTAACATTTGTGAACTATTCACCAGACCCACTTGATTTCTTGTTTTTATTTCTTAATTATCAATATGAGTCTGTCAATATTAGCCTCTCTAGTCAGAGAAATGAACGCATGATTCAGAGTCAGTGCGTCTCCTGTATAAACTGTCACACAGGCTACAGCCCTGCTGTCACAGGCACTAAATTAACACTTGAGACAGTTATAAAGCTAATCTTAAGTGAGACTTGTCGCTCTATCTGTAGCTCCTCTCCTTTAGTTTTTAATGCTTTGAACAAATGTTTGTGTAATACTCGAGATGTACTGTTGTGACAGTTTACTAAACAGCTGTTGGTATGTCCTGGCACGTGTGAGAGTCTTGGCAGCTCAACATGGTGAGATTTCAGTTCATTTTAAGTTACTGACACGTTGACTGAACATAAACTATTAACATTGTTAAAAAAGGCTGTTAAAATATAATGCTCCACCATGTCACTATTTGAAGAATGAATTAGCTTAAGACCAAATAGATGTGTCCCTGATCAGAAAAAAATAGATATGTTTTATGGGGAATTAATTAAAGGACACCAAATTGAAACTGCATATATAATGTCTCATTACATTTTTACATGAAAAACTGTGGTGTTGAAGCAGGCATCCGCCACCCATCGATTAGCTAAACAATTCATTCATTTGGGGTCTGAAGGACCAGACAATCAACCAGTCACACACACACTTTACACCCCTACAGACAACTTAGAGTTACCAGTTAACCGAACAGGTAAACAGGCACCACATGCCCTTTTTGAGGGAGGAAACTGGAGTATCATCAGAAATCCCACACATGCACAGAAGAACATGAAAACTTCTCATGGTCAGTACCTGACCTTCTTGTTGTGAGGAAACAGCAAAACCTGCTGCACCACCATGTGGCCCAAAACAAACAAACAAAAAAACAATCTTTATTCCAAGAAAGTTGAAAGAAGAATAGATGCTCCAATAGTTGCAGTTACCCTGTAGAAACATTGTAAAACATTCTGAAAACAAAGTGACAGTGTAGGAGTTTGTCTATCAGTTTAAGTTATCAATCAATAAGAAAACAACTTTAGAGCAGAGTTAGGTTGTTAAACTAACTTTGTCATAATATTTTTTAATTATGAGACATGGGCAAAACATATGGAGGAGATATGTATCACTGTGTACTACCTACCTACTTACTCTGACAACAGTTTGGTACTGAACTATTGCTCACATTTCATGCAAATAAGACAAGATGAACGATTTTGTTTACCTGACTTGTTAGCTGGATTGTTGTGCATGTCTGTGGGATATATTTAATTAATCCATCCGGGCAATGGCTCATAGAAAGTGTTTAGGAAAGCAGGACTTTTGGTGAAAATAAATCTGAGGTGACTGGACAATCAGATGACCTACTGGTGCTGCTGCCAAGGAGTAAAGTACATAATACAAGCCAGTTGGTTTTCAAACTCTTGATAAAAACTTGTCAGTTTTGCCCTGAGGAAGAAAAAAACAAGTATAGGACTATGAGACCATAGAAATGTACTTACTTTGGTTTAAGATATGTTTTTGTTGCAGTTGACCCCAAAAGCCATTTCTGATTATTGAAGTAGTTCATATTCATCTGGCTGCCTGTAAAGAAGCCTGGTGCAGCAATATAGAAAATGAATGATACTACTCACAATTTTTTGTGTGATAGACTGTAATACCAAATCAAATTTAATATCAACTTGGGGTGGACATTAGCTCAGTTGGTAGAGCGTCCGCCCCATGTACGGGGGCTCCCAACCCCCAGCAGCGGCTGTAGGTTCGAATCCCGGCCTCAGCCCTGTGCTGCATGTCATTCCCCCTCTCTTCACCCGCTTTCCTGTCATCTTCAGCTGTCCTACCTAATAAAGGCCATAAAAAGCCCAAAAAAATAACTTAAAAAAAAAAAAAATTAATATCAACTTAATAAGCATGATAGAATTGAATCATAAAACTGGTGAAGATGCAAAGATCATAAAGATAGAGAAGGGGTGCTGAAGCAAAACTGTTGCACCACATCGCGTAGCATCAGGCTGCATTGCTTGCAGGCAGTGGGGACACTTATGG
Source organism: Scarus forsteni (assembly GCA_036419115.1). NCBI lineage: Eukaryota > Metazoa > Chordata > Actinopteri > Labriformes > Labridae > Scarus > Scarus forsteni. The sequence continues at coordinate 51,694,079 of JAZDUH010000066.1, read as the reverse complement.
CCCTTTTCCATTAGCACGCCTTGGCCCTACTCTACTCGGCCCTACTCCATTTGCAGCGTGTTTCCACTAGCCCGGTACCTCCTAAAACAAGCTAGTTTTAGTACCTACTCCGATCTGGTTCCAAGCGAGCTGAGTCAAGACTAAAAGATGACGTCACTGACTGCCGGCTACTGATTGGTCAGACAATGTCGTCATTGATGAGTCATAAGCGCGACGACCTAGCATGCTAGCGGTAGCTACCATTAGCTTACCCTCATACGTAGGGGTGGGCGATATGGCGAAAATATCATATCACGATTTTTTAAAAATAAAATCACGATTACGATTTTATCACGATTCTTTTTTACTTTCATTTTTCTAAACTAATTTGCATGTTTGACCTTTTTTTTTTTTTTTAAAGAAAAAAAAGGACAATTAAAGCCAAAGAAACTTTCTGAATAGGTTTTAATTTAAATAGTGTAGTTGTGCAATAAATATAAACATAAAAGGTAATGAACAACAATATCAACACTATCTCTTAAAGTGCAACAATTTAAAACAAATGTTATCTAACTGCAATGTCTAAAATCTGAGTGAATAATACAGCTGCTTTAGAACAGATTTTTGTTCAGACATCTTCAAGCTTTTATCTCCTTTTTTCTTTCCACCATGGCTTCACGCTACTTAACCAAACAGGAGATCCCACCATGCACTGCGCTAAATGTGTTACGATTGGCTAGTCGTCAAAGTCTCTGCGCCCACACAGACGATCTGACGATCTTTCTGCTTTATGACGATATAAAATCGTTAGAATCCTTAACGATTTTATATTGTCATATCGCACACCCCTGCTCATACGTCTTTTCTTTGCAGCTCGATCCCTCTTGTCCTCGGCTTCATTCTGTTGTAAAGCTTCAAAAACTCTCCTGTGCTTCTCAAGGGGTATTTCTTCTTACCACCTGCAGCCTTCTCCTGCTTTCCTTTTTGACTCGGTTTGTGACAAAAAGCCACAGATTGTCACCGCAGAGCCGCTCTCTGTTTACAGCGACACTGCATGCTGTTGGGCAGGCGACAGGGGCTGATGGAAAAGCAGCACAAGGCGAGTAGAGTAGAGCCAGGTAGAGTTGGGTAGAGTAGAGTAGAGTAGAGTAGAGTAGGGCTAGTGGAAAAGGGCAATTATAGGATGCTATGGGATTAACAGCCTGTCGAACGCATAGAGAATAGTACTATCAGAGGTTGTCTTTATGAAAGCCAGACGTTTTTGACCATACCCCAGCAGTCATTAGAAATAACTATGGACCTGATTTAAGGCAAATATGACCTCTTTAATGAAGAAACCTGGCAAGTTCAGAGCCTTGCAGTCCCTTCTTACTGTCTTCAGGTCTAACTGACAGCTTGAAACTGGATCCGCCAAATGACAGACATGACTGGTAGATCCACCTGATTTGAAAGATTGGGAGTCTGTCCACTGTATTTGGAAATGAAAACAGATTCTGCAGAATTGGGTGTGTAGTATTGTTTTTTTCCTTTGTATTTAAACAGGTCAAGATGGTTCGATTTTACAAGTATCATATCAAACTTTAACCCCCTGGGATTGTGACAGCCGTCTTTACTGAAAAAGTGTCAAAACATTTTATCACTGAATTTCAAAGTGAAGGGGAAACAAACTACATTTTTTGTCTTTGCTGTGATAAACACCTGCAGTGTTTTATGAAATCAGCCACATTTTGTGTTTAACGTCCAGATTTTCCTCCCCTGGGATGCTGCTGTGTGCTGCCTACCATGTGTTTGATTCTGTTTGTTTGTGTGTGTGTCTGTTTGTTTTTGAATGTGCACAGGAGTGTTGGACATCAGGAGGGTTGGTGACCGGAGGTGACTATCAGAGTAGTCTAGCCACCATAGAAACTAAACTAGTAGAGACTCTGCATCTGATCCTCCAGTCTTAGCCTGTTAGTCTTCTCACTCTGCTCTCTAGAACAAGAGATACAAAGACAAAAGAAAGTCGGGGTGATCTTTTTATTCGAGTAGAAACAACACCGTTAGCCTTTCTGTGGTAAACGCATGTGGTTTACCATAGAGGCTCTTTAGCTCTCTACTGTAGTTGATCTCTACCCTCTCATGGTTACGGACTAATCTTAGCGCTGTACTGTCTCACCATCTGTTAGTGTAACTGCAGTACAGTGTGGTGTAGTCTAGTTGTTCTTTAGCTCTTTTTAGACCAAGTTTAGACTAATATAGACATCTGAAATGACAATTTTACAGCCTGTCTATGATTGCATCCTTAAAGCATGGTGTGGTTCTCTCTCAAATCTTAACCTCAGGCCTGCAGTTTGGCCTCATGATGTTTAAATTCTGTTGTATTGTTGTAGTTTTAGAGCCAAGATTTGACATAGAAAGCAGTTTTAAAGACATTAAGCTAATCCTTTTTCCCGGATGTAAACATCAGGAGCAGCAGGGTAGAGGACGATCCGGATCAAACTCAAAGCATACAGGATGACGCATGAACGCACGCACAAGCGCTCCCTTTCCCTGTTGTTGGCATCACCTCCGTCAATAAGCTGACGGAGGCAAAAACAAACACACACAAACAAAAAGTGGGTAATCTTAGGGTTGGGCAATATTAACAACTCTCTGAAATATATATTCTTTATTTTCAGAAGGAGCTTTAGGGCACAGCACTATTGTTCATGTCATTATACTATAGAATATTTTGAATGAAGATGATATGTATCCTCAGTTTTTGTTTGCCCATGTAGCATGCAATGTTATGGCCATGAAAACAGCATTTTTGTTTTTGTTTTTTTTGTTGTCATGCTGTTTAAATCCTCAGATATTTATTAAAACATTTGGAAAAATGTTGTGGATTTAGTGGAAAATTCCCTATTTATTCAATAGTTGAATTGCAGGTTTGAAAAAAAATCAGGCATTTCAAGAACATTTAATAATAATAATAATGGATTTTATAACGCACTTTACATTTGTGGGCAAATCTCAAAGTACACAATAATAGGAAAACAATAAAAACAGTAAAAGCAGTCAACAATAAAATCAGCCACCATTCCCCCCTTTTCCAAATGCTGCTTATATTTTGTACAATATTTTGATTCTCTTTAAGCAATAAATGTTTGTGTGCATTTTCTTTAAAAAAAAAAAATCCTTAGTTACACTGGAAATATTTGAAATGTAAATGTATTTATTTGTACAGTGCCAAATCACAACATATTCTATCTCAAGATGCTTTACAAAGGACTTGGTAAATGTATTATTGGTATAATGTATTTATTTGTTTATTTATAAATTTACTTTTAGAGAGATATAGAAAGAAAGGCAAGGGAACCAAAATAAAAATTAAAAATAGCAATACGTTTATGGATCCCCTGATTATGTATTTGTCGTGATTGTTTTTCTGTGTTAAACAGGAATTTATCTGAAAGTAAGATGCTGGGAAACCCCAGCATTTTACTTTCAAGAGGGTCGCCCTCTGTTTGTGGGGAAAGATAGTTATTATGATGATATAATCAATAATAACATGGATAAAGAGATTGCTCTAATATTATCATTAACAGCTTTGATGTTTAAGAAGTGGAGAGGACTGATGCTGTTAGTCATTGCAGGAACCACCGTGCATTCTGACTGATTGATGAATTAATTTCAGGTTTGTATTGATAATGTAATGGACCTGAAGGAAAGGGGGCCGTCCATGCTAATGATCCAGAGTACCCTACAAGACAAAAACAAAGATCAGTTCAGGTGCAAAAAGAGGGATAAAAACAGAGAGAGAGTTAGAGTGATAGAGAGGGAGAGGGTGAAGCTCAGTGTGCCAAATCCCCTGATAGTCTAAGCCCATTGCAGCAAAGTATGAGCTAGTCCAGGCTTGAGGCAGCCTTAACTTAAAGTGTGGTCAATATGGAAAGTTTTAGTCTACCCTTAACGTTAGGGAGGGTATCTGCCTCCAAAACTGCGATTGGAAAGTGAGACCAAAGAAGAGGAGCCTGACAACCTAGGGCTCTACCTCCCATTCTACTTTTAGAGATGATGATGGTCCCACCACATGCCTTCATTTTGGGAGTTCAGTGATCTAGAGGGGTAATTTGGCACTACAAGCTGTTTGGTATAAATTGGTGCCTGACCACTGAGAGCTTTGTAGGTAAGAAAAAAATCTGTAATGTGATCTCTTCTCCTAGGACTAGTCAGTACATGTGCGCAGCATTTTGGACCAGCACATGTAGCAGGCAGGGCTTCTTTGCCTCACACCAGTTCCTTCACTTCTCTACATGTTGTCAATATATTGGTGCAATTTAGTGGATTTATTGGAGTTAGTGCAACATTTTATTCACTTGTGGATCAGTGGTTTCACATCAGTATTGGAAATTTTAGGAATATCTGAAAACAAGGAGCACCTCACTCTCTGTCAATTTAACCCACTTTTCCAAATGTTGCCAACTGGGATCTCCAATGCTTTAATGCCTGGTTCTGTCACTGCTATATAAATTGCGCAAATACGTGGGCAACATATGAAAAAAAACAAGGAGCGCTCCACTCCTCACCAGTTCCAATCATTTTTAAAATGTTGTCACTGTATGAGATTTTTTGGAGAACATTTGTAAAAGAGCTTGAAAAAGTAAATCATTGCATCTTACAATTTTACACTCTCTTCCAAATGTTGCCCTAGTATTTTGGAAATGTATTTGCAAAATATGTTTGCAATATTCAGAAAAATAGGTTGAACTTGGATGATGCCTTATTTACTTCACCAGTTCTGCCAACATTTTCACATGTTGTCAACATGTTTTTGCAGTTTGGTGGATGTAGTGGATGTTTGTTGGTCTTTTTATGTACTTGTGTGTCTGCTGTCTAAATTGCACATATTTGTTGCCAACATTTGACAAAGTAGGTAGCCTGGCTTGGTGATTCCCTGATGAGTTAACTTGGTAGTCTAGATACTGCCAACATAGCTGAGCAAACAACTGACTCTTTGTGAACATTTACTTACAAGTAAGTAATGTTACAATAAATTGACAAAATTTAGAAAAGTGTGTGGAACTGGTAAGAAGCATGCCTCACCATTTCCACCATCTTTGCCAACATCTACCGATGTATTTGTGTAGTTTAGTGGAGTCATTCAGCATGTTAGTCACACAAATGCACTGTCAACATGCGGGGGGGTCGGAGTGGTCTTTTTAGTACCACAGATGATAAAAGTATTAAAGCCTTTATTTACAAACCCTAAATCCAATGAAGTTGGGATGTTGTGAAAAATCTAAATAGAACAGAATACAATGATAAGCAAAGCCTTTTTGGCCCTTGTTGAATACTGTACACAGATAAGACAATTGACATTCAAACTGATCAACTTTATTGTTTTTTGCAAATATTTACTCATTTTCAATTTGATGCCTGCGACACATTTCATGAAAAAGCTGGGACAGGGCCATGTTAACCACTGTGTTACATCACCTTTCTTTTAAAAACACTTAATCAGTATTTGGAAACCTAGGACACTAATTATTGAAGCTTTGTGGGTGAAATGCGTTCCCTTTATCTGGTTAACAGGCCACAGTCTCAGCTGTCATACTCATATTGTGCCACACATTTTCAGTGGAAGACAGGTCTGGGCTGCAGGCAAGCCAGTCTGGACCCCACGCTGTTGTAGCAGGGACGTCCCTGACAGAGACGTCACTTGGATGGCAGCATGTGTTGCTCCAAAACCTGTTTGAACCCTTCAGCATAAATGGTGCCTTCAGAAACGTGCAAGTTACCCCTTTCCTGGTCACGAACACACCCCCATCACAGATGCTTTTCAGCTCAGCGATGATAACATTTTGGATGGTCCTTTTCCTCTATAGCCTGGAGGACACGACGTCCATGATATTATTAAACAATTTGAAATATGGAATACACGATGTGTCAGTCCATCTCTGACAAGCTCTGGCCCAGAGAGTCTGGTACATTCCTGGATGCCGTAGTACATTCCTGGGTGTTGTGGTACGTTCCTGGCTGTCGTTATTGTATGGCTTTCTCTTTGCATGTTTATCTGGTAGATGTAGCATCAAGCTATGCTAACTGTCGATGGTTTCCTGGAGTGTTCCTGAGCGCACTTTGTTATATCCGTTACAGAATGATGTTGGTTTGTAATGTAATGCTACCTGAGGGGTTAATGTCAAATTTAATGTTGGTTTTTGACTTTGCTGCTTATGTGCAGGGATTTTTCTGGATTCTCTGAATCTTTTGATGAAGTCAGTTGTTGTAGGAAACAGTGCCCTTAAAGTGGTGAACTATGTGCTCATGCAGTTGCACACAAACTGGTGAATCTTGTTCCATCCCTGCTTGTGAGCTGATAGAGCCCTTCAGGATGCTCCTTTTATACCAAGTCATGACACTCACCTGTTTCCAATTATCCTGTTCACCTGTAGGATGTTCCAAACAGGTGTTTTTGAGAATTTCTCAGCTTTCCCAGTCTTCTGTTGCCCTGTCCCAACTTCCTTGGAATGTGTTGCAGGTACAAAACTCAAAATGAGTGAATATTTGCAAATGTGTACAATTAAATATCGGTTTCTGTTTATCGACATTCTACACAGTATCCCAACTTAATTGGAGTTAGGGTTCATAAAGTCATTTTAAAATTCTTAAATTCTGGCATTATGACAACTACTGAATATAATTTCTGGTCCATATCGCCCAGCCCTAGAGTATCTGCAGTCAGTGTGGTTGATTGACAGCTCCCTCGTCCTCTGTCTCGTCCTTCTTGCTCTCTCTTTCTTCTCACTCTGTCCTCCCTCTTTCTCACACACTTCTGTCCCCCCTCATCATGCTCGGGCTCTCCTCGTCGTCGAGGTGAGGCGTGTTTGTGATTGTAGTGCCTGTGTGAGATTCCAGGAGATCACATGTCGCACTGTGGTGACGGGAGAGGCAGGAGATCGCCGGACAGTCCTGTGCATTCCACCTGAGCACAGCTGCACACACACAGACACGGACAGGCACTCAAACACATCACTGTAAACATTGTAGAGAAAATAAGGATAAAAAAGGTTCGAGGGCAGATCACTTACAAATACAGGCTTCTATTTCAGATTTTGATTTTTTATTGACCAGCAAGAGGAAATTTGTTTTTCAGCAGGTGTGCACAGAAGGCGACAAACACAAGAACACTTACAGTAACATCTGTGGAAATTTGGGGTTAGTGTTTTTAGCATCAACTTCCAAACATTGACAGTGCAGTAATGACAGTAATATTTCATCTTAGTTGTTACTTAGGCATTATATATTTGACAGGTAAATGCTCAGCTGTAAAATTCCTAAAAGTAAAATATAAGAAACACTCATACAAGTTTTTCAGACCATAAATACATGCTGTAATTTAGCAGCATTAGCCAATAGCGAGGCTTAGGCTATTTTAGTTTTCAAAACCAGGGAGAGAGCAGCTTAGCATGGTCTAGTGTATTGTGTAAAAGTGACCAACAAAATAAAAAGTACACACCAGTACTGTGCATAATGTGGCAGTATGCACTACATGCACTGAAAGAGGCCTGTGGGATCTTCTTCCAGAGGGTAAAAGCTCAAACTTGCTCTATATTTGACAATTTGACAATCCGGTTTTAGTTAGCCCTACTCTGGATTTCTTTTACATTGAATGGCAGTTAGCCCAACTTACCAAATTCCAGAGGTTTTTTTGGCAGCTTTTGGGAGACTTTCTTTTCTGTTTCTATTTCAATAAATCATAGTCAATCAATCATTCTGTAATTATATAGTGCCAGATAACAGATGTTCTCTCAGAATGCTTTACGAACAAGTAGGTCAATGCCATACAGTATAAGTTTTATAAATTTTGGGGCATTTTGTGCCTTTATTGATAGGAGAGAGAGAGACAACGGATAGGCTTGTGAAGTGTGGTAAGAGAGTGCAGGATGGATTCCAACCCAGGCTGACAGAAGCTTACATGGGTCATGCCTGGTTGCTTTCCACTCCACCAAACCAGCATTCACACTTCTATAAGTTTAACTTTAGAAAAGATCGAGCTTGAAACAGATTCAGCTAAAAAGAGTCATGATGTCAAAATACACCGGAAAATGTCTTTGCTGCATTTTGCATGTGGGAGCTACAACAAGGGATTAGGAGAACTTAATTTCTAACACCACAGATTGAGATGAGGTTTAACAACTTGGTCTACCATCTGAAGAAAATTATAGTTTAAAAAAAAAGCCCACACTTTTTTTTTCTTTTTATTTTTCCCGAACATTTCATGATAATTTATTTTTCAAGCACAGTGAGGTTAAAGATGAACTGAAAAATACGAGGGTGTTGCTTTTATTTCGAGACTGACAGATGGTGATCGGTTCGAAAGAGAACTAAAAAGAAATTTTTACACTTTTATAGGCAGGTCATGAAAGAATGAAATATGAGGGAATGGATATTGACTAATTGTTTTTCATAACTCCCCACTAACCATCGCCTCTCTCTTTCTGTATTTTCTCCTGCAGATTGACCCAAAGGTTGCTTTCCCCCGCCGAGCTCAGCCCAAGGTAAGTCAAAGCTTCTCCCCGCAGGTTAATGTGTTGTGTGTTGAACGTTTCAGTCTCTTATCGGGGCTAATGCCTGGTAATCTGATGAACACGATCAGCGCTGACATCCCTGAACTGTTACGTGATCGTGTGTTAACAAAAAGCTTCACAACTTTGGAGACACTCACCATTGTTATGATGACCTTAGCACCTGGGTTATGTTTCATGGACGCTCTGATCTTAGCATGTTTCTATCAGACGAGAAGGAGTTGTCTAATTTAGCTTGCAGGAGTACTGATAGTGAGCACAGAGATTTGTTTGTGGTTCTTTTACATTGGTTTTACTGCAACAGATTTTCAGACAGAATGTTGACACAGGTTGTTGAAATAGACTGTACAAATTTTAGTCATTTTGTTATCAGAAGAGCTTTTAAAATGTAGTGGAGGCGTCATAATAGACACCGCCACACTGTTCATGTCTGCTCAATTGAATTTAGGCTCTGAAGGCCGCGTGGAAGTGGAATTTAAGGCACTGTGACCAGTAATGACGCTTCGTGGATGTGTATCTTGCTGGAGCCACTACCAAGAGCATAATATCATTTTCATACTGTGCTCTTGAGGAAAAACCAAGTTGGCATTTTTTCTTGACAATATACAATTAAAGCTCTTCTGATATCACCATCAATTGGCCTACTCAGAAAATGGACCATGTTGAATGCAGAGTTGGTATGTTTCCTGAACAGTGGCCATGTTGAAGTCCTTTCTCACCTCGTTCAGACCATTACTTTTGAAACTCATCTTAACAAAGAGTATTTTGTTTGGATTCTTGTCATCGTCCAAATTTGCCCATACTTATAAACCACAGACTTTTAAAGTCTCTTGAGAGTGTTGTTAAACTGCAACACCTGAATGTTCCCAAGATGAATGCTCAGCAGACTGTGAGCAATTAGAAGATAAAAAAAATGTAAGTTTGCTGATAGAGAATTCACTTTGGTCATGTTAATGACAAAGCTAAAAGTAATGCAGTTTTAAGAAGCAGAAGTCTGTGATGTGTTGTGACAGCACGCTCTCATGTACAGCCCATTAGAGTGAGTGAGTAGTGCAGCCCACACTTTGTACCCCCGTCGTACCCCCGGACAAATCCAATTCCTCTGAATATCTTGTATCTACTAGCAGTTTATCAAGATTACTAGACAATGCTAACGTAGCAGTGTTTCAAAGTCAGGTAACACTTTTAGAATTACAGTAAACAGCTGGCTGAAACTGTCCTGACAGATGCTTCCTGTCTTTACCTCATGAAGAGTAAAGCAATTATTTTCTGTCCTGTTCTGTCCTGAAAAAAGCTTAATGGTGGTGATATCCATGCATCTATTCATCCATTATCTATACTGCGTATCTGTTTGTGGCTTTGCAGGGGTTGCCAGTCAATCACAGAGCATGGAGGAGATTTAAATGGATGGAATGACATGCACTTTTGCTAAAAGAGCCTCAATTGATAGAAAACTGAGTATTGTTGAGTAAATATTATTGAATGGTCGTACAATTTGTTGGTTTTCCTAACCTATTTACTTGGAGTGCAACAGTTCTCAATAAAATGTTGAACTGTATGGTATGTCATCCATGGTTTAAATACCTGTTTGTGTTTTTCTTGGTTTTAAGTGCAAACATTTTCATTTATTGTTGCCCTTAACTGTCTGTATTTGTCCTGCCACGCTTGTGCATGACAATACACAAGTTGAGGCAAGATAACACACTCCTGCCTTAAGAAGAGAGGCAGCAATATGCACACACATCAGCAAAACGAGGGTACTTTCTTCCTCTTATCTGTGGTAGCAGTACAGGAGTAACTCATTTGCAAAACCAGAAAATCATTATTGTGACTATCAATGACTATCAATATCAAGCCTCATAGCCAGGTCGTTTGACTTAACGGAATTTTTTGGTGTACAAAAGCACACCTTTTTTTGCATGGGGAACATAAACTCTAAGCACATCAGCGTTGTGCAGCTGGTTGAGCATCATATATTGTACCTTTTTACTTCAGAGAAACAGCTCTGGTAACTCCACTACTGGTAACAAACTGTTATCTGTACTGCGTAATGCATGTATATACAAAAAAAATCTCATTGAGAGCTTTTTGTGCCTCTCTGATGAGCACCCAACACCCAAATGGTTTAAAAAAAACCCTGTATCGATAGTCTTACTATCAGGTGATGGTCATCAGTACCAGCAACAAAAGGTCTTATCAGGGCGTCCTTATTATTGTGCTGGAGAGCTTAAATTATCTAAAGACTGTTTAGGTCAGCAAACTATAAACACAGAACAGAAGGAGGTAACCTTGAGAAAAAAGGTGTGATCTGTTTGGAAAACCCCTGCTAACCATCTTATTTAATGACAGCTCTCTGAATAAAATGAAGATTAGAAATGGATATAATCTTGAATGTAACTTACTGTGATTATGGTCAGTCAGTGAATTTTGATCTGCACTTAAAAGGCACACTTCATAGATAATTAAATTTAATTATGTTAAAAAACTTTTCATAATTTATTGTTTCTATCAGGACATCCATTCAAAAAAATATGTAACAGAACTTAGACAACTTTTACAAGTAGTTTGCCTGCAACAGAATTAATTTTTTGTACTTCTTTTTGTTTGCTTTACTCTCTGCAAAACAGCATAACAAAAGATATCTTAGAGAGACATACTCTGCCTTTCCTCGCCTAACTGCATCTTTGACAAGAGGATAAAGACTGTTAAACTTGTGATTTGGTGGGCGGTGGTGAGAAAAGTTAACAGCTAGTTTTGTGCATAAACTCTATGATTTAAGCTCTGGTATTTGGTTACTTTTTTAAGTTTAGTGAAGGGTACTATTATGCCTTTAAGAAACTGATGAGTCAGTTAGTACTTGTATTGTGTGGTCTTTACAGCTGAAAAGACACAGTTTTCATTTTAATGTTTTATTTTTGGTCTAACAATATTCAGTAACTACAACAAGATTTATTTAAACTGTTTCAAGCAAGTTAAATTACTCCTTTTATTGATTGTGACTGTTTCATAGGCTGGAAATACAGCCAAAAATAACATCAACAGCAATATTAAATTGCTATCTCTTTTTCCTCTGTAAAGAAATATTAACACATCACACATCACAATCAAAAATGTTGTCAAGTCAACAATTTCATAAAAAAAACTTAAAAAAAGCAAAACCTTTGGATAGAGAAGTTCTATCCACCAAACAGTAGGTGTTTTTTTTTCTGAACATTATCCATTGCAGACAAACCACAGTGCGCTGCCCAAATTTTACAGAACCATTGAGGATGTTTTTGTACATAGTCATCGTCAGCATTTTCCAAACTCTTAAATATCACAATTCAGAATGAAACAACCTCCAGTGTTTTAATGGTTTGAGGTACCAAACCATCCACACACTCAATGAGCTCTCGTCAAATCTTTAAACAAGGAGAGAATATTGTCAAAACTTAATTGTGGTAAAACTGACAAAGTTAAACCCCTCACTAGTTCCTCTCATTTTTATGTTGCCATCATATCAATCACTGTGATGCAGGGTAGTGCTCAGGCCTCGTGACAACAAGAAGGTTGCTGGGTCAGATCGAGTCCGGCCAGGCCCCTCGATGTGGAGTTTACATGTTGCCCCCGTGGACATACAAGTTTTTCTTTTTATGGCCCAAAAACAGGCTTGTGGGGTAATTTTCAAACTCCAGGTTGCTTTTGGTTGTGTGATTGAAGGAGAATCAGGCATTGGTTATATGGAAATAGATAAAACTGTGTCACTTTTTTATGGCAGTATCATTGGTTTTACTGTTTTTATTTCTGTTCTCATGGTTAACACTTATTTGTGTCACTCTAGTCCTGTGATGGCTGCTCTGTGGCTCTGTGACTTTTAAGGATGCTGTCTGTGTTTACAATCTGCTGTATTGCCAACAAATCCAAAGAAGTTCCCTAAACTGAGGCAAAGCTTTTTCCTAGGGCTTAAGCTTAAGTTTTCCGTTCAACACAGCTCTGCTGAGGGTAGCATAGAACAGCAGCAGATTGAATGATTCTGCAGTCTCTGCTTCAGCAGATAACTGATACATGCTAGTTCTTTAAATCCAAGGGGCTCTAATTTCGTAGACCGGGCACAGACGCGGCGCACCTGCCCTGCACCCAAGCGCACTTTGCAAGTTTCCTACAGTGGGAAGAGAGGCGCACTCCAGGTGCAGAGAGGCGCTCACGCCTCCGTCCCTGCCCCTCTGCGCAAGTACCAGAGAGGGAGGAGAAAAGGCGTGAGTGGGTTTAACATAGCCGAGTGTGGTCTTAACCAATCAAATGACCGCCTGTCCTTGCCTTTAAATGTGCTGCGGCCGAGGCGCAACGTCTGGTTGGTCTGAATGATCCCCGCTACCGTGGAAACAGTGTGCTGGAATGACCTGGTAGCGGAGATGGTCAGAGTTGCTGTCCCTTCAGCAACTGGGAGAACGGACTGGCCATCGGGGCGCGCATCGGAGGCCACAAAGCACGTCACCGTGTAGGCCAGCTCCCAGGACAGATGTAATCTGTTCCTTTGTCATTAATAGGGGTAAAAAATTAGGAGACCAAGCAAGAACACACCTGATCCAACAAATCAACTGTGTAAAGACAGTCCAGTTGATTGAATAATTTGCGTCAGGCGTGTCCTTGCTCGGTTGGAATGAAAACCTGCAGCCACAATGGTCCTTCACTGGATCTGTTTGACACCCCTGCTGTAGACCATAGACAGCTTTAAAGAAAAAATGATGTGGAACTGACCATTAACCACAAACTGGTCACCAGTCAGAGTAGACTGGGCAGATGGAGACACGAGCTCCAACAGGGCATCTGGAACAGAGAGCATATTGAGGTGGATCAGGGGCGCTTAGTGTAAAAAGGTATTGTAAACATGAGCAGTTGTGAACATACTCCAGCAGTCATAGAAACTGAATAAATGAACCTGAGTTGAGGCCACTTGATTTTAACACAAGACGATATTTAACTGTATCAAAAATGTTATCTTAAAAAAAATGAACATATCCTAAAACCTGTAGATATTGTCCAGCACATGTGAAAACACGGTCTCATCAGTTTGTCCCTTTTCATTACAGCTGGTGACTCGAACCAAGAAGATCTTTGTGGGCGGCCTGTCAGTGAACACAACCATCGAGGACGTCAAACAGTACTTCGACCAGTTTGGGAAGGTGAGTGATGTTTTTAAATGACGTTGAAGTTGTCTGGGTGTCACTCTACTCAGGAAATGTTGTATATTTTTCAAGAGTTATGAGTCTCTCACTTAATTGGCTGTGATTGGTTTTCATAAGTTGATGGGCGGTGAGAAACATATCAGCTTAGAAACACATAGTACCACGTCCCCAAGTCTGATTCACCGCAAACTGTCATCGAGAAAAACTCCACTTGTGCGTCGGACGTGAAGGGGTTACTGCGAGGAGGGCGAGAAAACGCACTGCGAGGGGAAGGGAGGGGAAAATAACGAGGCCGAGAGGCTTCAAAAGCAGCAGGCGAAGTTAAGGGAGGGAGGCGGGAGGAGGGGGAGAGCGATGGAGGGGCGAGGGGGGAAAAAAGTTTTGTAGTGAGTGTGTGGTGATGGTGAGGAAGGAGGAGGAGGGATTATCAGAATCTGAATTAATCTGATGTAACAGCTGCTCCTACCCACAACCCCCTCCTGGCCCGTTACCGTGGTGACCTGGCTTGCCCATTGTCCCCAAGTAATTCTGCGGGTAAGGGGGTTTTGTTCTGAAGGAGGAGGGATGAGGTGGTGTTTCGGGGGTGTTTGCATGAGTGTGTGCGAGTGTGTGTTGGGTGGGGGTCAACTCAGGAGTTCACTAAGAAGAAATAAAAAAAGAGTAAAGAGAACAAACCACAAACTTATCGCTCAAACTTAAACTTTTCTGACCAATAAGTAATTTTTTAAATATTCTTGCTAAAGTTTGGTCTGAATTTTATTCTGAAAAGCATCGTGGAGAATAGATGATGGGCTGACAAAGACACCGACCAAAGAGGGGGGGCTCTGATTGAGAGAGGGTTTGTGGAGGCGTAAGAGGGGGAACTGGGGCAAAGATGGGGAGTGTGCTGGGGGGTTTACAAGGGCCATTATGCCTCTGTACAAAGCTAGGCAAATATTGTGTTAGTTTGCTCAGAACTTATCTGCATAATGGAAGTTTTTTTTGATTTTTCTTGCATCTCAAATGTGTCCTCTGAAAAATAAAGAGTTTTGTGAATTTCAGGGATGCACAGTTTCATGTTCACAATGTATGTATCGTTTATACTCCCTTAACTTAAATTTTAGTTCTTGGGCTGAAGTTGAACTGCAAGATTTGTTCTTTTAACATTTAAGAAGAACTTATGTTATCTTCAGCTCTTTTACCAGGGTCATCTCAGGAACTACCCTGCAAACCTTTTGTTAGATTTAAAGAATTTGTTTTAATTTAAAGTAAAAACAGGTTGATGGAGATCACTGTATGTCCCACAGTGGTCACAGTGCTGTTTTTTGCTCTCAAAAAGGCGATAAAGCTGGGCTGGTGTCCACACCGTCTTATTATTATTCATATCAGCTTTCAGGAAGCTTTAAGGGGTTCAATTTACTGATCTGTCTTGAATGTTGTTTGTTATCAGTATTGAGGAGGTTGTAGGCCTATGTTTCTTTGAGTTCTGTTTGTTCATTTTATATCATGTAGTGAGTTGTAGTGAGTGATTTCAAATTCTTTCAGTGGTTTTGTTATTGGTGGGATGCTTACACCTTTTTTGTGTCAGCAATGTCAAACACATGGCACCCCTAATATGAAATAAAACAACAAATGTTTCCATCCTTGCCTGAAATATTCAAGTCTTAGACATTGCACATTGTGCTATTTTTTTCTGTAAATTAAGCCACACAAAAGACTAAAAGTACGTAAGGGTATGAATTGGAATAAATCTGGGAACATAAGACATAAATATTCCATTTGCCTGATGTAATATCAGCAGAATGTTATAATTTTTACTTTTACATCACTGCATCTCTAAATTTAAAACTGATTTTTTTTTTGTGTAGACAATCGGATATTGTTTTTCTTGTTTTTAATTTGTCTCAGGCACAAATAGACAGCAGCAATGAAAGAAACAGGTCAGCTTTGGTTAATTGAAGACTTTGTGCTCTTTACAAAAATACTGGCAAAACATCTGCGTATCAGATATTGGCAAAAAAAAAAATCAAATATCATGCATCCCTAGTTTAGACTGCATCAGTCTCCTGTTCACCATAATATGTTTTTTTACTCCTTTTGTCATTTGTGTTGACAGCCTTGCACAGCTGTGATGACATTGTTTTACCCAGTACATTAAATCTAAGTAAAGACATTTTTAAGCATAAAGGCAATTGATGAGGATTTCCCAAACTTGTTGGAGCTGATTGATTTACATACCTACTTACAATACAATTAAATAACAACTAAAGATGCAAAAGTATCACATTTCACTGTTGGGACCACTAACTGGTTGTCTTAATATGTGAAGGGGGGCAAAATATTCATGGTTTTTAAACAAAGTCATAATTTAGAGCAAAGTTAGCTGCTGAAAAGGACTGAAGATCCACATTAAATGTTCCTCACAAACTGCCTAAATTTGAGTTTCTAAAAGGTGTTCAAATCTTACAGCAACTTGAATTTTCAGGGAATGTCTTTTAAAAAGACAGCCCCCAATGTTTTATCGGATTGTAAGGGAAATGGGATCTTAGCAGAGCACCCACCCTTCGTGTGCTCTTCTTTACTCCTTCACATGTCCTAAAGTCTGATTGGAGGTGGCACAGAAAAATCAAATTACATTTTTCAAGAACATTTTCTCCGTGTTGGAGAACTTGTTGGTGTTGTCCATTTGCTCTCCGTGTTTGTTTATGTTATACCAACAAGTGCACTTTATTTGTTTGTTGGTTAGGGATTAAAAAAAAAAAATGTAAAGACTTTTGGATCATGTGATTCTGTATTCTGTCGCATATACTTAAAGTTATGTTGGTTTGTTTAGTATTTAGGGTGGTCACTTTCCTCACAAAAATCTGGCTTTTTTTCTAAGATTTTTAATTTACTAACTGCTATTAGTAGCAGGCTTCTAATATTATGTTTGGTCCCATTTATATCCATCATATAATCTCATAAACACCTGTGGGCTGGACATGTTGCTTACACAGGACACAGTTGTTCAAAAAACAGATCTATCAGTCTATGTTACGTTGATATTATCAGAGGACATTTAGCAGAACAGCTGAATTTTGTAAAGTTGCTCAGTATGGCACAGTGCAGCCACCAAACTTTACAAAGTAAAACACCCAAAGACTCTGATCTAAGCCACTGCATTTTCAACTGCGTGGAATTTTTCATAGCTAAAGCTCTGGCCCTGGAGCTTCCCTCACGCTCCCTCCTCAATCATAATGTTGAGATGAATTTTGCGGACAGAGATATCGAGGGATGGACGGTGAAATGTGGGCTCCAGCCATCCATGGAAGTTCCTGATTAGACTGCCTCACTGGACCTTTTGTGTCCCGTCCTGGTGAGGACAAAGGAGCGCGGAGAGGGATGGGCAGGGGATAACAGGGAAGATGAGAGGTGGAGAAAAACTGGGGATAAGAGAGGGAATATTGTCTAACAGTACGCCATTCAAACACCCAGTGTTTGAAATATCAGGCGATGATGTGCAATTAAGAGTTTGTTGATTCTAAACAGAAGCAGAGGGGGGTTGTTGTGATGCATCAGTAGCATCCTGTGGCGCAGCTGTGTGTTATTTTAGCTGAAGTTTTTGATTGTTAAGAACTTTGTAGATTCGCTTGGTTTGATTCTTGGCTACAGATACACTGTAGTTGAGACAACATAGCTGGATGCTACTCTCTCTTGATGTCTCCCTGCTTTCACAGTTATGTGTAAGAAGGACACGACTCTTCCTCTGTCTCGTGTTTCTTGGAAAAAGAAAACGGACGACTTAATGGAGAAGTCATAAGCAGGAATATATATTGAACTCAGCACATTCATTTGATAGCTCCCAGCTCTGTTCGATGGAGAAGTTGAGTCTGAGTTTATACATGTTTAACAAAATTGACTTAATTTTTGAATGAAAGATTGTTTTTGTAATTCAACTGGAAACACTTACCCTTAAGGAGACTGGCCTTTACATTACAGCTTCTTCATAATGACTAGAAAACCCAGACAGGAGCAAATAGTGGATTAATGTGGATGAAGATGACCCACTGTGTCTGTATGTTACAAACACAGTGGTAACAATAGACTTCCCTGATTTTGATCATAATATTACTTTCTTTCATAAAATTTTTGCCCCAAAGACTGACTAGCAGTGGTGGCTGAGAGTGATCCTGATCTTATCAATAAATTACTCTATTTAGCTAATGTTAGCTTATTACTCACCAATGTTTTATGGTGAAGAATCTTTTCTAGCTTATGAAACAGATAAATTGATGAATTAAACACATTCAAGATTAATTTAGCTGCCCATATATCTGTAGACTTAAATTTTGACAGTGGTGGAAGGGCAAGGATTCTCAGACAATAAGATATTTAAACATACCTAAAGTATGCTCTAGCAAAGACTCTGCTGTTTTAAATGATGTTAAAGAGGTCATATTGTGCTTTTTTAAGTTGTAAATGTCTGTGTACATGTTCCTTTGGTGGATTTAAAGTATCTTCCTCTTGTGATAGAGCACTTTTGTGAATAAAACATAAAAGCAGCAGCATTAAGGTCTCTCCCTCTCTCCCTCTTTGTGGTGTCAGCAGCCTGATTACAGACCTACCAGTGTGATGGCCTACGATTGTTGTCAAATTAAGCCCATTGGCTTCCCCAGTTGCAGAGTGAAGATATTAGAATGGTCGTAGAGTTGTTGACAAAATTGCACGAGAGGCACTTAATTGGTCAATTACCGCAGAGTTGATCTTTCAACCAATCAGACCTTTTGGAGCTGACTGTGTTGCTTACAGTCAAAAGGGACTAAGCCCATACTCCTTAGCCATAAATGCTATCATGTAAACCAGAGAGTATCAATGTTTGATAGGCATGGAGAGCCGAGTGGAAAGCATTGATAAAGGAATTGTTGAGCATACAGTAGAGCTGGGGGGTATATTACTTAGATTAGGGATGGAAAATATAGTCAGACTTAAATCATTTAAAGCAAATATTTTGACTGTAAAATTGGCCATAAATATTCAACATACTGCCTGTAATTCTGCAAAGTTGTACTATGACTGCTTACCTCATCATCAATTGAAAGTATCGTTTTTTTAAAGAATTAAAGGATTTTTATTCTTCACACCAGTTTCTAACACATATTGACTGCAACTATAAAAGTAAGAGTTCGATTTTAGTTAAAAAGAGACTTTCTGCTCTTGACACATGATATCGATATCAATGTTGATGTGGGCGATAATGAGTTTAGGAAAATCGTCTTAATCAGTAAAAAATCCAATATCGAGCATCTCTTGTTTGAACCAATCAATGAAATTTCTTTGTTGTCTAATATTTGAAAAATAAAAATCAAGATTGTATTCCACGACTTCCCTCGCAGCTCATTTTGCTCCCCCTGGGTTCCAGAAGTTAACCCCCTCCCCCATTTTTCCTCCAAACCAAAAGTTTGAAGATAGAAATAATAAATGTTTTTATGTTTTTAAAATAGCAGAGCCTGATCTTTTGCACAGACTCATTTCTAGACTTGAATTTTTTTTGTATTTTTGTATTTGTTTTGTTTCATTGTTTTTGTTATGCTTTACGGGTAACAAAGTTAAAGTTGGAAATTAAAGGTTGTGTGATATATTTGTTGATTTTACATTTAGGCCACACCATCTAGCTCTAACATGAAGACAAATGATATCGGTGCTTTAAACTCTTCACTTCTTAACTGTGATTGGACCTTGATTTCTGTCTCTTTTGAAAGATATAACTTTTGTTGGCCCTGTTGTTTCTGTCTTCCTCAATCTTGTGCTTTGAAGTCAATTATTTGGGAAATCTATTGGCTTCTTTTTCACAAGCAGCCATTTTAGATACAAGTTAGACTGCTGTAAATGAAAAACAAGTGTTGTGCTTGGGATTGAGATTTGAACATGTGAGATTTGAACATGTGTCAGCCGTTGAGCAAATGTCAGGCTGGCAGGAAGCAGCGACTCGAGAGGCATCAGAGTAACAGGTCCCCTTTCACACTGACACTCCTCCTTCACCTTTGGCCTTTCTGTAGGCAAACTGCCCTTGGGGGTCCGCACACACGCACATGGACACACACTCACACTATGTGCTAGCACTGAGTGTGTGTGAGAATGTGACTGTGACAAATTGGTCAGTGGAGCTTATCCAGTAAACTTATTATAGACTGAGAGCTCAGATTAATTTACCAAAAGTTTATTTGGACTGGATCAGAGTTTAAACATGTAGAAAGAGCGACTAAGAGGAGAACAACTTTGACATTAGGAACTCTTTCTGTGTGTGTATAGAATAGACACCTGTGTCTTTGCTCTATAAAGGGGGGCCGGGCCGGAGGGGGAGGTCAAAGGGAGAAGAGGAGGAGGAATTATGGCTGACTGTGCCAACAAACAAAGCCTCCAGGCCTCTTTGTTCTCCCTCTCCTTTTGTCTCTTCTCTCTCCTCCCTCTACACTTTGACCCAATCTTTTTCCTTCCTCCTCTCTCTTCCAGGACTCTCTGTGCTCTCTTTCACCATATCTCCACCTGTCGCTATTCCTCTCACTATCAGCTCATCGAGTCTCCACCTGCCCACAGGATTCACCTTTCTGCCTGTGACCGGCTAAACTGTTTCTCTCTTTGCGGCCCCCCTTTTTGTCTCTCTGGCGCTCTCTCTCACTATTCATAAAAGCATATTTGATGTTGGCTCAAGCTTTTTTTATATGGACTTTTTGTAGTGTTGCCATGGGAATGTCAAACTTTGGTGGGGAGAGAGAGACGCTGAGGATTATGTGCTGTCTGAGAGGAGGATTGTGACTGGGGCAGTTTAACAGCAACACAGACTCACAAGTTTTTATGCCACCCATAATATCTGAAAGTCTTTTTCCTTTCCTCTGCAACTTTGCTAAATGATTGCTAAACTCACAGAGTGTGTCTTTGTTGATCAGAGTTATGTGAATAAGGACTCTGTTGCTCCTTTGAATGTGTAGATTCACTTAAAATTACATAGTTCCCTTGAGATGTTTTTACTCACCATCCAAAAGTTCCTTGGTTCCATATGTAAAGCAGGTTTTCATTTGAACAGAATGTAAGTTACCGTCTCGGTATGCAAGATAGAACTGAATCAGCACAGGCAGATTAAAGCATGAAATGTTGGCTATTGTTGTTTACTGATACAAACATTTCTGCTATTATTTTCAGTCAATATTTAGCTTGTTCATATTGGCCATATATATGTCATATATCGTCTGTAATATTGGCCGTGAAATATGGAGTATACATCAATGCTTCACTTTTTAATAATTGCATGTCTACATTAGAGAAAATGGTTTAGGGATGTAACAGTATGAAAATTTCATATCATGGTTATTGTGACTAAAATTATCACGGTTATCATTATTACCGCGGTATTGTTGCATTGTGCTCAAAATGTTCAAAAAGTACTTTAACACAGTCTTGAAATCATGTAACCCCTTTAATCATATAATCTTAACATTTCTTTTATCTTTTTAGTCAATAATTGTGTCAGGAAATGTCCTATAAGTAAATTTGTTTAAACTTTTTTCATTAGAAAATAAAAGTTAACAATTCTGGCAAGTATTTGCCATTATAATGTTATAAATGCTTAAACTGTGTAGTAACAAGAATAGGAAAAAAAAAAAATGGTACTTTAAACTTTGCGACACACGGCTGCTTCATCGAGGGGCAGACGCACATAGTTTTGCCTTCCCAGACAAAGAGTAGAATCACTGTACTGACACAGTGTGGTGATCAAACACGGTATAAAGGTAATTTTAAAAGGACACAGTAATGATTATCGTGGGAAATTTTACCGCGGTTTACCATTTTACCGGTAACCGGTACATCCCTAAAATGGTTATTTATTACACAATGAAATATTGTCCTGTTTCATATTTTTTCATCTATTTTGTACACAAATACAAAGACAGCCACAATGCAAGGAATTCAAAATATCTGATAAAGTAGAGACTTAATAACCTGATGCCAGATGGACAGTTCTACGGAGCCCCTAAGGTGCCACAGAAAAAAGAAAAAAAAAATGGTGCACACGAGGTACTAGAATGTGCGCATGATATATTAAAAAGTGCCCACGAATAAGTATTTCTTTCACATGTTTTAGCTTTTATATAAGGTAGTGATAAATTAGCCTAAGTGACTGTACATACCCTGCACTCCTACATTCACAGACACAGCTAACGTTGGCTGGTTACTGGGATGCTTCAATCTTCTTCTTCTTGGTTTGTAACGGCAGCTGACGACAATATATTATGGGGTATTACCGCCATCTATTGATGAGCCCGGCTGTCTGTTGCTGCTTGCCTGTATAATTAAATTGGGCGCAAGTTTTAGTATATCATGCACACGTTTTAGTATCTCGTGCCCACAATTTTTATTTTTTTGGTCTCCGTGGCACTGTAGGGGCTCCGTACAGTTCCATATATCCGCCATGGAAATATTTCACTAGTCCATCAGGAGAAGAGCCTCTAGGAAATGTTTTCGGAGGCAGAACTTTCAAAAATAACTTCAACTGGTGATTGGACCATCAATCTGCTCGTCACACTCATCACAGACCCAATCCATATCAAGCCACAGTATGACGTAGCAGCTAGACCCTGTTGTTAGCCGTTAGCTTAAACTACATTTCAGTAGACTATTGTCTTACATTAAATTATACCACACAGATGTATCATTTACTTCTTTTATATGACATGAACCTCATCAACAACAATCCCTACCAAGTTCTCCCAGTAAACTTCTGAGGAGAGCAAATTTCACCAGATATTGTACCTATATACCATAGGCTAACTGGCATTGTTTGTGGAACATTTTCACATCTCTCCCAGTTTCACAGCAATGATCACACCAGCTTCGCGGCTTCCTAGCTTCTTTGATTGATCCTTTAAGAAAAACTTTAAGTGGCGCTCTTTGCTATTCTTTTGAAGAAGAAATTGAGTCAATTTCTGGTAAAACCGCAGATATTTCAGCATCCACGTGGAGCGCTTCAGAACGCTGCCATTGTTTTCAAACATACAATCACTTCCTGCTTTCGTCACATCTTCAGTGTTCACCTCTCTTTTTTGTGGGCAGTCCAGCTTTTGACCGATAAAGTCGACCCAGTACCTTTTGACTTAAAAGTAGTGGTGCACCAGTGACAACTCAAGCTGGAGATATACTTGCTGTTTGTTCCTGTGTGCAGTACGCCACGAGAGGATGCAAAAGACCTCAGGCTTGATTGTCAACCATGTTGTCAACATTCTCACACGTAATTCAGATGTTGGTGGTCTTGATTTATTAGTTTATCTGAAAAACTTTCTTGTTTCTGCTGCTGAGATCAATCTGTCATATCTTGCCTCTACACTGATCCTGCTGGTGACATGTAGACTCCAGCTTCAGTCTGTATTGCGGTAGTTCTGGATGACGTTCACAACTGACATGCAGGGGACGCTTTCTGCCATCATGCATGCATCACCTCATAGTTAACAGCAAGCATATCTCAGGCTTTATGTGAAGAATAGATATCTGCCTTTATCATTAAAAATTCTCTATTAATGCCTGTCTTTTGTTTACACATGCCTTGCACAACAGTGATGTCGGGTTCTTGTAAGAAGCAGCCAGCAGGGCTAGCAATAAAAAAGCGAAGTGAAGGATCATGATGGTTGGGGGATGGAAGTGATTCAAAAAGTGTCTTAATTTTACATTACACTATGTGAAATGTGTGTTCTTTGTTTTAAGCAAAGTTAGAAACTCCAAGAAAATCCTGAAAACATTTGCCAACGCAGCATGGCTTTAAATTTTAGAGTGCCATGTGTTTGAGGTTGTCAGTACATCCTGTTACCACTTCAGCTACTTAAAAGAGCAGCTCTGCTGTCATTACACCTGAAGACAGTTACATTAGTTCTGCAAGGATGTGGTGTGGGTGTCAGTTCAGAGTAAAATAGGATTTTGAGGAGTATGAGTGAGTGTGAGACATGTTTTATAAAAACATACAAACATGCACACACTGCACTGCACTTCCCTGCTAGCTCTGCATTCTCCCTTCTCTCTTTTGCTGTGCCTGTGATACCTCTTTAAGAGCTCGAATTCACACCACACCATCAACAAAGATGAATTTAACAATTTAAATTATTTATTGGTAATGTTAGAAGAAAAATTTGAAGCCGGCAGGATAAAAGCCAACAAGCCAGATAAGTATGGAAACTTTATATTATGCATCTATGTTTCTGACAGCTCAGTGACTATAAGTTAATTTATTAATGAGCCTTTGATAAAATGAATGGCTGAAGCTTTATTCCTAACATGTGATGTCACACCGTACTCGATAAATTAATGGAAAGATTGTAAACGTCTGTCTCTGCCATGCATGTAGATCACCTCTGTGTAAAAATTAAGAGAGAAGAAAATATCTGTATTGTCTATACATAGAAATTATTGTCTGTACCAGATGAACACTAAAACTGAGCATAGATTTGAGACTGATGCCAACACATGTAACGCCTACTAAACCAAATGACAGTACAAATTTAGGTGCTTCATTTTGATACCACTACTTGATGATGCTGGACCTTCTTTGTCTTCATCACTTAGTGAACTGTAATATGGCCTGCAAGCTGAAAAACAGTACAATACAGGCGACAGAGGCTGCACAATATGTTAACATTATTAACCCTCTTCTTCTCTTAAGAGTGTCAATTCACAGTTGTTTAGGCACATGGTCTATTTATAAATATCAGTAGTATTGTAGAAAGACCAATTATACCTGTCATCACTGTAGTACATGAGCTACAGCCAGTGTAAACATCATAAATGGTCTTTTTTTTCCTTCTAAATCACATCGCCTTGCCCCTGTTTGTAATTTGCTTCATCTAAAAAACTGGACTGGACTGGATCTTCTTGTCTGATACACTAGTCGGGCTCTTTCTTAATGTACTTCCTCACGTTTTTGCTGCCTTTGCCCCCTTGGCCTCCTCTTTGTAACCTGTCGCTCGTCTCCCCTCCCTCTCCCCCTCCTCTCTGTCCATCTGTTGCTGAGCCTCCCTGCAGAACTTGAGAAGGGCTGAGGTCAGGCAATATGCCGCGTGGCTAGTGAGAGAGAGAGAGGAAATGAGAGAGAAGGAGAGAGAGAGATCCCAGACTGAAAAAACTTTGTTGTTTGTGTCCCTGCAGGTCGACGATGCCATGCTCATGTTCGACAAGACCACCAACAGACACAGAGGTGAGACACACTGACCCCTCTCTCTGCCCATTTATTTCCTACATCACTATGTCGATTCACTCCTCTTCCTCCGGTTCTACCTCGGTATCTACAGTATCTATCGATCCTCCTCCACCGACCCCCCCACAGGCTCTCCTTCCTGTGGGCTGATCTGGTGGAGACGAACAGGGCTAGTCTAATTAGCCAGTCCGTTAATCTGGATCAGGATAAAGCCTCCTTAAGCACCTCCTCCCCACCCTGGGACTGATCGATTATGACAGCCTACCAGCTTTGCCCGGGCCCTTCTGGCCAGGAAGGGAGGGAGGGAAGAAAGGATGAGTGCAGGATAGCAGCGTTGAACTCGAGGGGGTTGGGGGGCAAATGTGTTAAGAGGCTATTACAGCACTGATTACTGGAGACTGTTAGCCATACTGCAGCGCTGAGAGGCCTACTGTCTACACGAACCACACTGTGCGAAACCACTCATAAACTTGTCCTCCGCAGGGTTTGGCTTTGTGACGTTTGAGAACGAAGATGTGGTGGAGAAAGTCTGCGAGATCCACTTCCACGAAATCAACAACAAAATGGTGAAGACCCTGATATTTTGTCCGCAAGATCATTCCAGGGCTGGGCAGTAAAGTCCAACAGTTATTTGTTTAGATACAAAACATGTACACACATATTTCTCTGAATATAAGTAACAAATGGTTTCCAGAACATCGGACATATACACTTTTACTTGGGTTAAGTCAAAATCCCAAAATGTGGATACCTGTTACATGCTGTGGCTTCAACAAAAATTAAACTCCAGATGTTCAAAATAGATCTTACTTTGATTTTAGTTATCAGGAATTGACACAAACAATAAACACGGGATAGTTTTAGCAAAAGCATTAGTAATACACGTTAATGTATGTTATCATCATCCCCATTTATATTATCTCGGAAAAGAAAGGGGGAAAAAGTAGGGATGCAGGGATTATCAGTATGATATCGATATTGTCAGATAATTGCTTCAAAAGGCAAGATGTTGTTATTGATAGATAGGAAAATTAGAGCAGCCAGCATTTTAGTCTAATAAATATAGCTAAATTTAGTTTAACAGATTTTTGCTTGTTAATTTTAAATTGCAAGTAAAAGCTTCCAAATCTGTATTATCAACAGATTAGTGAGTCAGTGTTTATAGCACTAGAAGGGCAAGTAAAACATGATTTTACTGTCAAATAGGGCTGGATGATTACAGTAAAAATAAGAATCCCGATTATTTTAAGTGATATTGAAATCACAATTAATATACACAATTATTCATTTATTTAAAAACTTCAGTATTGATTTAAACACAACTTTAAAGAACCAGTGAGTGGCACATACAGTATTATTGATCCACATAAGTCACACACACTCACTGTGGCTGCGTGTGGAACACAGAAGCTCTATGAAGCGCAGGAACTTGCATACACGGCACTCCACACTGTGTGGCATATTAATCATTATTCTTCGATTATAATGTTTTTATGATTGTCAGATGGCAAAATTGAACTCACAATCAAAAATTAATTGTCCAGCCCTACTGTCAATTGAAAGATATATTTGCACATTACAGCTGTGATCCTAGATAGTTATTTCTGTATGTTGGTATTGGTTCCATTATTGGCCAAATACATTTTGAAAGAATCTTGCATCCCTTAATATAAATAAATAAGTAATAAGTGTCAGAATTTTTTTTAAATACTGTTTTTTAAAATTGAGAAATCTGTTCATAAAACTGCTCTCCTTTAAACAGGCAATTGATATTTGTTTATTAGAGGAAGAACTCTAAGTAATGATGAGAGAAAACATTTCATAAAGGACTTCCCTGTTTGCACTGAACTATGATCAAAGCATTGTGGGACTGATCTTAGAGCGAAACAGGAAGTCCACCATAAGAAACGTTTTTTTCGTTTGTGTCCATGAAACAGAAGTGTTGGTTTGCTTCATAGTAAATAAAAAATAAGCAGTGTTATTTCTGAGTGAAGACAGAAAGCATTGAATTTTTGCAACGTAACCCTTTAACCTCTGATCTGACTGCTTTTCCAAATGTGACGAGCACATATACATATTTAACTGTGGGCAGGAGTTTGCCTGAATTTTATTTACAATGCAAAAGGAGAAAATTGACAAATATTGAATACTTTAACTGGTGACCACCCTCTTTTCTAAATATTGCATGGTGTAGGAGTCATCTCTTTTGTTTTTAATTATTTTTTGTATTAATGTTTATTTGTATATGAACATTTTAAAACAAGAGAGTGGTGCTGCATTTTAAATCAATTATAGGCAAGCTAATTTGCAATGCCTGTTCCTAGTTGGGCCTTTTAAGACATTAAAAAACAACAATAAATACTGTTAAAAGAAAAACAAACAACAAAAGGCAAAAAAACAAAACAAATTCAATACTTACAAAAAGAGCAATGCCAAACAAATACATACAAGAAAACAAAACAGAAAAAAGGAAGCACGAGATCATTTATGACTACAAACCTGACCCCACTTTAAAAACTGTTTCACTAAAAAGAAAATGAATAAATCAGAAATACTGGGTATTAGGACCTGGCAATGACCCTCTTTTCCAAGTGTTCTGTACTACATAGTCACTGTGCAGGGTAATTAATAATACATTAACAGAAATGATGTTTGAAGAACATCTTGATTTGTTTTCATTAGATTGTTACTGTTAATGCTCCTTAAATAAAATCTTGTAATGATATTATTGCTCCATTTAAGTACACATTTCACATAGATTATTGCGTGGTTGATCAGCATATTAATGTAAGTGGCTGTTTCTGTAACCTTTATCTCTTTGAGCATTAAGCCAGGCATTATTTTTTATTAAGCATAAATTACAGTGATATAAATGCAAATGAATGAATTTTACTTAAAACACATTATGCTGTCCAGACCTTTTTAATACTAGAATTTACGTGGAGAATACAGATTTTGATGCGTCTTTTGTCCGCTAACAGGTGGAGTGTAAAAAAGCTCAGCCCAAGGAGGTGATGTCCCCCACGGGCTCAGCCAGGGGGCGCTCTCGTGTCATGCCCTATGGGATGGATGCCTTCATGCTGGGCATTGGTATGCTGGGTAAGGTTTTATTGATCAATACAGGAAGAGTTAAACTGTTTCTGCTGGAACAGTCTGTGCACTAAAGCCTCAGCTGCATTACACATCAGCAGTCGCAGCAGATGGCTGTTCAGCATGTGCCTGCTCAGGGCTCCTGCCTGTTAAAGGATGTTTTTATTACCATTTTGTCATTTTGGAAATGCTGCTTTGTGTTTAGCTTGTGGTGGATTTTGTACATCACTTGTTGCAGCCTCATAATGTTGCCCCAGATTATTCAAACTACCTAATAGTTAATTATACTTAATGATAACTTTATTTATATTATTTTGAACATTGAAACAAAAACCTAGTGTCTCCAAATTCACCATGTTTCATAAGAAAATGACAATATTTGTAAATTAACACTTTACTGTCATCACTGGTAATTAGTTTTATGGCCTTAAATTGATATGAAACACATGAACCCCACTCAAAATGTTAAGTGTGACCACTCCCACTGTCTAAAAATGAAAAAATGAAGATTATGAAAACTAGACTAGTGGTTGCCGTGCAACAGTGACATAATGTTCAAAGTTATTTGATAGACAAAATATTTGCTGTTTCACGAAATTAACATCATCAGCCAATCTAAGCAAGAACAGTCAAAACAGTTATAACCTTCCTGTTAGTTGGCAGGGTCTTATAAAGATTTATTTAAAGTAAAGTAGAAAAAGAAAAAAGTGTGATCACAACCATTCAGTATACATTTATTCAGTAGTTTCACTTATTTTTTATTCCTGAAAATTAAAATAAAACACTTGCTTCAGCTTTGTTATGTAGACCCTTCTACTTTACACTTTTCATCAGAATATCCTTCAGAATCAGTTAAGTGTTTTTATCTGTGCCATTCATAAAATTACCAAATCTTTAAAGTACATTTTTTAAGCACATGTTCTTCAGAATCAGAATCAGAATCAGAATCAGAATCAGAATCTCTTTATTGTCCCGTGGAGGGAAATTAGTTTTGCAGCAGGGCACACAAAGACAAGGTAACAACAACAAGGTTTGAAGACATACAAGTTATAGAACATAAAAATACACAAAAACATTAAAAGTTTAGTTCAGAGCTCATACCAAAATGGAAAATTACTACCAAGTAATCCAAAAGTGCAATGTGCGGAAGTGCAAAGGAGCAATCAAAGTGCAAGAATTAAGAGCAACCTAAGGGTTAGTTGCCATTAAGTAAATGAATAGCACGTCTTTTAGTCCTCCTCCTAGGAGCCCTAAAACGACGGCCTGAGGGCAAAAGCTCAAACTCGTTCCCAAGTGGATGATTGGGACAAGTCAGAATGGCATTAGCATTTCTCAAGACTTGTCTATTATAAATAGACATTACCCCGGCCTGCTGACAACCGGAGATTTTTCCAGCAGTTTTAACAAGACTGCCAAGACGATTCTTGTTAGTCAGGTTCAGGTTCCCAAACCAAGCAACAATACAAAAGGTTAAAACAGATTCAATAAAACTTCTGTAGAAGAGAGTCATCATTTCACTAGAAACCTGAAAGGTTCTCATTTTCCTCAGAAAGAACAGTCTTTGTTGAACCTTCTTGGAGGTTGCGTCAACATGGGGCTCAAAACACAGTTTGTTGTCAAGAGGGATAGGTCAGGGATAGGACTTCCCCTGGTGATAGTCCAATAGTATCAGGAAATTGATCAGCAGAAAGAGTAATGATATTAGTTCCATGAGGGAGTTGATTTTTAATCTCAACTGGAATTGTTTTTTGTATCCCATCCCTGATATTCTGTGAGAGAAGAGAAACAGCAGTGTCCAGTTTTTACACACACAAAAGCACCTGTTTGATCCAAACTGTGGACAATTTTGTTACATTTTAGGCAGTGTTCAGCTTGCTTTCAATTTTGTGTTGGTAAAACAGGAGAAAATATTTATTATTGGATGCTTAGGTTAAAAACGATTTGAAGTGCTATTGCCAAAACATGTATTTATACTACAATTGATCTGGAGTTGTATAAAATGTATCTTGACTTTAATTTTGTACAACAGAAGCTGTCATTTAATCCATGGATAGTAAAAGTTAATTTACTTCCTATCAAACGTAGTAACTGAAGTAGAAAAAATTAGTGATATCCCAGTAAAGTACCTTAATATTTCTAGGTTTATTTTAATCAGACTGCATTTAATCAAGTGTTTTTGTTGCATATTGCCAAAAAGTTTGAAAAACTGTTGTCATATCTGTGATATATGGCAGCACACAGTGAATAATTTGTGCCTGTTTTTTTGAAAATTACATTTACTGTGAAGAATAAACCATAATTAACTTTAGATTTTGACAGCATTTGCAAAGTTTCCTCCACATTTCATAACACTGTCACCTGTTGCTGAGCATTACCTCTCTGAGCGACAAACTGAGCTTCTCGTGCAAAAATGAGAGGAAAAGCCCTTTATTGATCCAAATCCTCTCATTTCCCTTAAACCCGTTCTCTACTGTAGGGCCGATCATTAAAAGATTTCCATTGTTCTCAAAGACCTGATTGAACTGCAGAGGCTGATCCCACTACTCTGATGCTGCCCCCTGCTGTTCAGCCTGGAAACAGCACCTTTTTTATTTCACTTGGATCAGAATTTTGATTGTAAAGTACACAAATCAAAGATACTACAACATTTAAATAGAGGAGGAAATCAGTACAGGCCACAGCTCATGACAGCTCCTGTGTTTGTTTTCTTCCTGAAAGTTTCTGTGAAGCAGGTTTCCTCGGGTGTCAGGTTGTAAACAAAGGAAATCTGTGTGTAATGCACCCGGCTGAGAGTGAAGCAGGAAACAAAGACAGTAAGCTGCTCAGTCCTGTCCTTGTGAAGAAATCAGACCACAGGTGTAGAATATCACCCACCTGTGTGTCGGGCAGAACCAGGCTTCACTGCTAGAGGGCAGCACAGTCACACTCCTGCAGTTCTGTCCAGTATTCCCTGAATTCAGCATCTTCTCTGTCCTCATCGATCTTTTCCAGGCTATCCAGGCTTCCAGACTGCCACATACACCAGCCGGAGCTACGCTGGTATCACACCTGGATACACCTACCAGTTTCCTGGTAATCACAACACACTTACTGCCTCTGGGTTGATTTTTGGAATTTACTAATAGATAAATAATTTAATACAAAGCAGAAGAAGGGGTCAGGTGCATGGTTCTGAACTTTAATTTATCTGGATGTTTGTGTTGGATAAGGAAAAAGAATTTACAGGTACTGGTTGGTTCATGGTCTCCTGTTGTGTTGTGAAAAAGCCAAATCAACCTTGTGTCTTTTCATCTCAAATGTTGGCATGTTGAAATAAGTAAAGACTATTTATTAAAACTGCAGACTTAATCCTAAGGGTAAGGAGCATGTGACTAATTATACCCTCACTAATTTTTCAACCTTTAACTTTTGTCTCGTATTGCAGAATTTGCAAATATGTATTTATGAATGTTTATTAATGATTACTAGACACTTAAAAAATATCTTTAACATCTTTGTTTTGTTATATTTGTTGTCAGATGTTTGAAATATCATTCATTAATCAATATTTATAAGGTTTTCCGTTTATTTCATTCTACTTTGTCAGGTTGTTAGCATAATGATGTTGCAGTTTTTACTGGTAGAGAAAATCAGGGTCTTTAGTTTAGCAAACCTTGTCAGAGTTTTAACATGTGCTAATCAAATGGAATAATTGCTTATCAGTAATTAAGCAAAATATGAAGAGGTTTCTAGCCTAGATAAGCTGACGCTAATAGTAAGATGATAGTACTATTCATCAAGCCTTTGGCATAAATTAAGAGATGTCTTGCTAAGATTAGCTTAGCACTGTTATGAATGTTAGATGTTAAAGGTGTATAGTTTCTCATGTTGGCTCAGAAGAACTAATAAGGGGTTTTTAGGTTTTCTGTGATATTTAGCACCCCTGCTTTGTCACATTTTATCTCATCCCATTTTCACAAATATTTTTTTAGCCCATTACAGGAGCAAAACAACACATGGTTCCTGTGCTAATTGCTGTCTTTGGTTTTCGTAGTTGGGGTCATTGGACGTCATGATTTGATTTTGAAAGAAAGCCTTCAAGTGTCAGGGCAAAGCAGTCAGTCAGGATCACATCGAAGCTCAGTGTTTATGGCAACAGGCAGAGAAGCAGGAGCACAGGAGGGATGATTTATTGCTTCTGAAGTGTGAATAGACTACACTGTCACAAATACAAACATGTTTTCATCGAAACACGTGAAACATCGTTAATGGCTGCTTGTAAATATCAGGGAGTGGAGATAAAACGTGTGTGTGGGTGCAGTGTGTTAAATTGAGAGTATGATGTTGATTTGGGAGTTATTGTCAAATAGATGTTTCATATGTTAATGAAATCAAAGAACACTCTTGAATTGAAGTTTTTGACATAATTGTAAGGTTTCAAGTATTTCTTGCTATTCTTCGATGATTTAACCCCACTGGATTGCCTTCATGACACTCTTCCATCCTCATATTCCTGTTCCTTAAACCTTGTTTATTTAATATGTACTCTTCATCCCTCCTGTCCTCTCCTCTCAAGAGTCCCCCTGCCTGTGAGTGTGTTTGTGTGTTTCCTCGCTGGCGGTGGCGGTGTGTGTCTCACAGCACTCTGATGTTTCTGTTTTAGAGTTCCACTTAGAGAGGACTCCCCTTCTGACTTCACCCCACCCCCCTGAGCTCACAGGTCAGTCAGTCCCTCCTCTGGACTTTACAAGCAGCATGTCGTCAGTCTGCTACACAAATCACCACAAAAATCCACACATGATCAGTCTCTGGTCTGCATGTTTGTGTTTGTCAGTCCTCCTTGGCCTCTCTCTGAAGGCAGGACTGATGACAGCAATGAGGAAAGTTTTAATGTTTACTTTCAGGCCCTCTCCAGTGATTTCATAAGAAACATTTTTCTCTTTAAAGTAACAAATATTTCTGCTTCTGTTTCACCAAAAATATGATTTAAAAGTTTCTGAGTTCACTGGAGTGGGACTTGAAGTTTCTTCATAATTTAATGTGTTTATGCTTGCAGAAATTAAACTTGTGTTTTGTTCTTCTCTGTTTCTTCAGCCATTCCTCTCACAGCATACGGACCAATGGCAGCAGCAGCAGCGGCGGCAGCAGTAGTTAGAGGTATGGATGTCGAGTAACAGTTTTTTTCACTGTGGTCATGTCCAGCATTATTGAGCTTTTTAACAACTAATTTCTTAAGTGACATGAATTCTATCTGATTTGTTCTAACAAAGGGTCAACTAGGGCTGGGCGATATGATGACTTCTTAGATATTTTCCTGACAAAACTTGACTTTCAATTTTATTTTATTCTTTTACCTTTTCAAAGAAAAGAGACTTCAAATGATGAACTTAAAAAGTATACCACCTAAACAAAGCGTTTCTCAGAAGAAAGCTGAAATGTATGTAGTTTGACAATAGAGGCTTGTCAGTGTTAACACTGAAAGCTACAGAAGCCAAACAATAAGGTCTTATGTACTGCAAATCTGTCTTCTTTGGTTTTAAAGCTGTTAGAGGGGCTTGGGGAGCTAAAGAACACAACATCACTTTGAAGAAAATGTCCCTAAAATGCTCTGGGGCCTGTAACCTCTCCCATCTGAGATTATTTTGACATCCAGTCAGCACAGAGCTCATTATCACTGGGAACAGTGAGATTTATTAACAGCGGTAAAAATTGAAGTCAACTCAATTATAAGTAGCAGAGTATGTCAGCTCTTGATTTTTATCATTCTAAATCTACTTGAAGGCCAAATGAATCGATTAACCCTAGATATTGCTCAGGACTTGCTTCAACTTTATTATACAAAGGAACTATTCAGTTGAACTATTTCACTTCCTGAGACAAGGTAACAAGGCAGGTTCACTGCATATAATACGATACAATATTAATTCTATGGACAACAATAAGATAAATGGCAACACTAGCAAGCCTGCCGCTATACAATACTGATACAAAACAATTTAGAAGCCTGAAATAGACTGTAGACAGTATGATGTTCAAATGAACGCAGATACCTTCAGAACAAGAAGGAGCAGTTAACAATATTTTGTCACAAAAGTGCCTCTTCATAGTCAGAAAACAGAAGAGTCATTATGAACAAAATGATAAAAAAAGACTTTCCTGTTCAGCACTTCAAAACTACAAATGTGTATAAGTAGGATGTTTCTTTGGAGGTCTGTCACTTTGTAGAGACATTAAGTATGTAAAGTCACCATTGCATGATAAAGAAAATACAAAGATACTTTAAGATTAAGAAAATATATAAAACTGACTTAAACTTGCTTTTTAGGTTTGTTTTCTGCCTTAAAAAATTTAGACTGTTGTAGGAAAGGTCTGAGGCTATCAGAGGGATTATGATCAAAAGCCTTTATTTAATCAGGGTTATAGATTATAAATCATGACAACATGTTTCAACCATTGAATCCTCATCGAGGCAGGTACAAAATGGCCGCCAGGCTACCTCTGTTAAGGTTTTGGGCCACTCACATAATCAGTGCAGGTCACATTATGAGAAAACAAGTTGCATTTCATTTGAGGAAATGAATGATAGAAAGAAATATTATGATAGCAGTGCAGTTACCAAAAGACAAATATTATCCAAAACATATAAAAGTAAGTTAACTCTTTCAAACCTTCTGATATACTTAAACAAGTAAAACACAAGAAAGGGAAGAAATTCTCTGAACTGTTTAAACCTGGATATTTCATAGCTTTTAATGTGTATCTCCAAAATTTAGAACACATTTTTTTTACACTTGATCACCCCTGTACAGCACACCATGCCTCTTTTTTGTATTTAAGTGGTTGTTTTGTTTTTCTTTTCAGGCTCCACCCCGTCTCGTTCAGCAGGATTTTTAGGGACGAGCAGCCCTGGGCCGATGGCAGACCTTTATGGTACCGCCAGTCAGGAGTCTGCTGTCAGCAGTTACCTCAGCGCTGCCAGCCCTGCTCCAAGTACCGGATTCAGCCATAGTTTGGGGGTAAGAAAAACTCTACATCAGAACTATAGGGAAGAAATATTCACAAGTTTTTCAGGGGTTTATTTTAATTTAATGAACAGGAGCTTGAGGACAAATCAACCTCTGCTAGCTCTAATTTTAGGAGTAATGATTACAATGAGGAGCTACAGCCCACTGCAACAGACAAAACACAATTCTGACCCGTCTTTACAACTTATAAAAGTAAGTGTGATAACATGAAAGTAGAATAGACCTCATATGAAACAACCAAGGGCTGCATGAAGGCACAGCGTCAGTTTGGACTTCTCTGTGAGGAGTTTGCATGTTCTCTCTGTGAATTCGTGGACTCAGACCCTGCCTCTTGCCCAGTGTCAGCTGAGACAGGCTCCAGCGGTATTGATAATAGATGGATGGCTGAATTAAACAACACCTCTGGCTCACAACGAAACTTCTCTGTACACTGAGCTAAGCTTAAGTCGAGGAACGTGAGCTCCTTTAGTATGAGCTGGTGGTTAAGAAATGTGTTTTTAGCAGCTTCATTGATAATTCACTCTCTTTTCATTCAGTTGTACCATTTCCTTCTGCAGCATATTTCAAATAAAAGAGCTAATTCAGTTGCCTTGAACGGAATTTTTTACTACCAGAACAATATCCATATTTTCAGATAATAAGCTACAAAGTTAATCATCACTATTGACAGATATGTTAATTTTTAATAAAATATACAGCTGATATTTTTCTAAATATTTTAACCATGAATATCTCTTACATTAGCTGTAATATTGGCAGAATTTACAAAAAAAGCATAACGATCTGCCTTATCAGTAACGAGTATCCATTCATCCATTATCAGTCATTCATTCATTTTTTATTCCACTTATCCCTTTTGGGGTTGTGGGGGCTGGAGCCTATCCCAGCTGTCACTGGGCGAGAGGTGGGGTACACTGTGAACTGGTCGCCAGTCGATTGCAAGGTCACATAGAGAGACAGACAACCATTCATGCTCTCACTCATATCTATGGGTAATTTTGGAGTCAGTTATTAACCAATGGAGCATGTTTATGGTCTGTTGGAGGAGCTGGAGTGCCTGGAGGAAATCCACGCACACATTATGGCACATCACATATCAGCAAAATCCCAATATTCTGTTTCTCTGGTCAAAATAAATGTAACCTGCAAACAGCTCTTTAATTGTACTTCTTTAGTTTTTTTTCAAACTGTCATAACATTTAGGAATTCTCTTCCTGTCCATCAAATATTGAGCCAGTGGCAGAACCTGACCAGACTAGAAACAGAGGCAGCAGCTGCTTTTGTTCATTTTAGAGTTTGAAAAACTGTTCCTCCCTTTTTAAAAAAAAATTGGTCTAAGTTTAGCTAACCAACTGCAGCTCATAGCCCTATATTTGATAGATTTTAAGGGTTTTTAACTGAATGCCAGGCTGCATAAAATCTTTTTTTTCCTCTTTTTTGCTTTATTTGACTTTAAACCTTCTGCTTTATCCAAATTTATGATCCTGCCATTTTAACTTCAGACACTCAAAGTCATAAATCTAAAATAAGAGGTCAGCATAAGCACAGTTCAGTAGTATTATCTTTTAAAACCACAAGTATTCTTACCAGAAAGATCTGAATAATCTATGAATATGAAACAGGTCTGTTTTCTCCCTCAGGGCCCTCTGATTGCCACAGCCTTCACTAACGGCTACCACTGAGCACGTGAGTCCCTGGTCACTTATTCTTCTCTGAACATATGAGACGGCTCAGATTTTTGGTGCTCCTGAGTGACGTGTGTGTTTTTGCCACAGCGCTGCAGACTGAGAGCTGGAAGGAGTTGAAGCTGCTTTAGAGCTGATCTGCTTGGTCTCGGTCCAGCCCTCCTCTCCAGGCGGGGCAGCTGAACTCTCACCCCCTCCACCCTGATGTCAGCCTGAACCCCACCCACCCTGCTGACACCTCACTAAACTTCACCACCTGAAAAAAAATAAATGAAGAAAGCGTTCACACACGCAGTGAAATCATTCATCACTACATGTAACAGCACCACACACACACACACACACACACACACACACACACGCTGTATTTCTAGTCTTTGCTCTGTTGTTTTGTTTCACTTTGCTGTTTTTTTTTTTGTGACAGCTGCATTATTTCTTTACATGTTTGGCTGTTTTATCAGGTTGTTTGAGTCTGAGGAGAAGAAAACTTTGAGTGTTGAAGGTCTGAAGTTGTAATTTGTACTGGAAAAAAACTGTATATTTGTCAGTAGTTCATACTGAATTTTAACAAACATTTGATTAATACTATTTTCTTGAAAATGTGTCACAAAGTGTATATCTTGGTAGGATTTTTTAACAAAACTTGTTACACTAATAATGTCATTAGTCACGGTTACATAATAGACAAACATGAGCTGTATAATTTTGTAAAATATTGTAAATATGATGCTGGTTTCTGGGGAGGGGCTCAGCTGATTTTTGTGTGTGGGAGGATTTGAAAAAAGGTACGAATGATTTTCATCAAGTCTCTTGTGTTGGAAAATCTGACTGTTACATGTCCTGAGTACACACAGAGGTCAAAAACATTTCAGTATATCTGATGTCAGTCAGTATGTTTACATGCAGTCATAAAGTTGATTTGTTAGTGCAACTTAAACTGGACTTTTAAAGTTTGTGTAAACATGTTTGTTCCATGAAAATGTGACTAAAATGAGCTCACTGAAGCCACACACCTAAATAATTTTAACATTTTAGATGAAGTTTACCTGACATGAATACACTCCAACCATGCCAGACCAGACGTGATGTTATGGAGATCCTCCACAGCCTCTTTAACCTGGCAGTGCAGCTGGATTCAGTATCTGTAAGCGGACAGATCCATCTTGCCAAACAATCTACAACGACTGTGAGTCTCCTAAAACTGAACCACCCAATCACAGTCCTTTAAAGCAGGAAGATGTGGGAGCTACGAGCAAGATGACTGCAGGAAGTGACTGCAGAAACTAGCATAGATGCTAACAGCTTCAGTAGCAGTTTTATTAGATCTGGGCTACATTTTGGGAAGATATTTTTACGAGAGTGTGTTCTACAAAGTGGCTCCTTTTTTATACTTTACACCACAGCAGTAGTTCCTCCGTACTATTTTTACCTGATTGGCCCATAATGAATGTGATTGACAGAACGATCGTCCAATAACCTGCAAAGTATGCTTTAAAAGCTTCTTCCCAATTCCAAAGACTTCCTATGGGCCAGTCAAATACTGAAGTCCGTATCATGTGTCAGGTTACTTATCCCCACCTGTCCCTGATCCTGTGATGATTTTCATTAAGGTCAAGGAAAAGTGGACTAGAAAGGGCAGAGGGAACTACCTGGACTTTTAGAACAGACCCTTTGTGTTCTAAACCACCATGTGCTGCAGGCATCATCATCTTATTTTTACCAAAAGTAAATTCTCTCTAATCTCAGCAGGTCAGGTTAAAGGCCCACAAGCTGGAAAAGAGCCTTATGATAATGGTTGTAGACATACTCCCGTCAGTTAATCAGTTTTTCTGTTGTCCAGTTTAAATTGCCTAATTGTGCTGTAGCTGTAGCTGGACTAAACTGTGCATGTAAACGTACTGAGTGTCAGAGCAGCCAGACACTGTATTTATCACGAATGATTCTGTGTTTCAGATGAGAGGCTGAAAATAAACACTTTACTTTTGGGGATATTTGGTTGTGAAGAATCTCCTGTCTGGAGAAAAACATGCTGTTTTCTTACTTTGTCATATTTTTGTTTTACTGTGATTTTCAACATGTGATGATTGTTTGTGAAGGAAAATGAAGGACAGGTCTGCAGGAGAGGTCGTAGACAGTTAACCCTGTGATTGCTGATTCTCTCTGCAGGTCGTGGTGAAGGTTGCGTGAGCATGTCATTTTCACACATTGGTCTCCAATGTGCCATTTGCTGTTATGTTTTCTTTCTGGGGTTGGTACCTCATTTGCAATGTGAACTTTTAATCTGATTTGATGTTGTTACATTGACATCTTTGTCAAAGTGGGATGGTTTTAAAGGAGAGGGGTCTTAACTTTTGTTTACCGTCACCTCCGCCCCTCCATCCCGGCGCTGCATATCCACTGGAGGTCACAGTCTGTAGCAACGTGGCCACTTTTTTTAGACCAAAACATTAATGTTCAGAGCTACTAGGATGTTGCACTGGCTGATCACAATAAATGTGTTCTCCTTTGAATGTTAGCTGAAGAACAAAAAGCACTCTGACCCACGATGCACCAGGTCTTACATTTGATACACACACTCACACACACACTGCTGCGGGCTACTTTGGTAGTTCAAACTCTGATGCTGTTTCACTGAAAGTAACAATCTTGTCGACACTGTAACATTTTCTGATTTTACTTTCCTGTAATGTTTATTCCTTTGAAAAAAAAAACTTTTTAAAATTCCTAATAAATTATTTTAAAACATTCCATTCATGTGTCCTGATTAACCTTTTTTCAAGTAATGCTGAAGAAGAAGAAGAAGACAGAAATTTCAATAGAAAGAGAAAAGGAGTTTTGCTTTTCATTTTTAAAACATGCCTGAGATTTCTGCTGTAATGCTGCATCACCACTAGATGGTGCTGTGGGAACATCTGTCCCAGTATTTCATCCGAATTCAACATTTCCAAATAATGACCATTCATTTTTAAATCTGGTTTACATATGTTATAATCATGAATAATTTTGACACACTGTAAGTCAAATGTGTCCTATGTTGGGAATATGCCATTCCTTTAGATGCCTTCCTCTTAAACATCCAGCTTCAATAATATGTCTTGGGACTGAGAACAATAACTGCACTAAATTATGTAGTTGTTTTTGTGTGCACATTTATTTCCACGTGACCATGATATGAAACACAAGGATTTGGAATAGAATAAAGGCCAGGTATTTGAAAATGATGGGAGTTTTTTTTCTCCTAAAGGGAACAAAGGAAGTCGAAATGTTGAGAATAAAATTTAATCACAAAACCAAAAAAAAAAAAAAAAAGTCCAGGAAAAAGCTTGGAAAGTTGTGAATAATTTTAAATGCAGTACTTAGAACACTCAGTGCATGACAAATTTATTAGATCACCACCTGATGTAAGGCTTTAGCCCTAAAATAATGGCATTAGCAATTATCAAAATCATCTTATGCTTAATACATAACTATGTAGAAGCTCTTGAACTGAAAGGATATATTTAATGCAAAAATATAATCGCATTTGTTACCCATGATTATCAGATTTACTGTCCTATGAAAAAAAGAGGGTAGAGAATATTTACCGCCTCATTAAGACCAAATTATGATTATTTACTTGAATGCCTGAACAAAAAAATAGTTGAAGGATTTAATGTTATGCTTGATGTCCAGTGAGCTGCTCAATTTTAGGTCTAAAACGGTAAATTCAGTTTGAAATTCCTTATTCCTGTTGAAAACGTGTCTGATAAAAACATTTTCAGTTTCTTAAGATAATTCAGAAAGTGAAAATGGAAATGTTTTTGCTTGTCTATGACACAGGGCCAAATATATTTGTTAAGCCCTATATTTTGGTTTTATACTTTATATTTTGATCTAAAAATTTCAACTTTTTTCCCCACATTTTGACTTCTGTCTCATGATGCAACAAAGGAGGCTGAAACAGTGGTGCAGGCTTCACAATGAAAAACAGTGAAAAACACATCATGCATGATGGGAAGGATGGTATTTAATAAATGTAAGGTAAGCCTCTTTATTAAAATAGTTTTGAAAACAAAAAATTGAACTGATTATAACAGTGATACAATGCTAAAGTATTCCATTTTTTTCCTTGTATACTTCTAAAAGTATGCAAAAAAAAAAACCTTTTTAAAATCAAAAATACAGTTAATACTGTTTTATGCGTCTTTGGCTTAGAAACATTACAGCTGTTATTACCTATCTCCACTATCTTGCAAAGAACAGGAAGAAGAAGAATATACCACAATCAAAGACCTTCTGGGAAATAGGAAAGGTTTTCATGTGTGCATGCCAGATTTTTTGAGGTCTTTATTTTTAAGTCCCTGTTTCTTTTTGTCGGTCCACATTGAAGTCAGTTAACATCCTGCTCCTGATGAGCCTGAACTATTTATAATTATTTATTATTTTGCATAAAGCTCATTTAAAGACTCAGAAACCTGACTTATACTGGAGTATGGGTCTCCATGTTTAATTCTGATAAAA
Source organism: Scarus forsteni (assembly GCA_036419115.1). Lineage (NCBI taxonomy): Eukaryota > Metazoa > Chordata > Actinopteri > Labriformes > Labridae > Scarus > Scarus forsteni. Next base: position 51,652,922 of record JAZDUH010000066.1, on the reverse strand, counting down.
GCTGCAAAGATTTATTCCGTAAATGTGAGTTATTGTGCCATCTATAATTTGTGATCTTGAATTTACTCTTTAAACAAACATGCAGATGTATTTTTGCAGAGATATGTCAGAGATGGGCTTCTGTTCCAGAGGACAAACTTTCTGAGCAGCTGTTTCTTCTGTGACGTGTCCCGGGGCACAATCAGGAAGTGAAGTGGCATCTCTCCAGCTCCTGGGCCAAAGTCCAGATCTGCTCCACCTGGAGCACATGCTGGTGAGCTACTGACTTCTTATTGAAGCACTGAGTTGCTGTTGGAAGAAGATGGCTGGATGCATGAAGATGATGACGTTCTAATGAAACAGGGGATCAGGCTGGAGTTCACCCTTCATCAGTGGGCTGTGGGCATCCCCTCCTCGTGCTCCTCTTATGTTAAAAGTAAAGAATGAAGGGGATAAAGGTTTTTCTCATCTGCGTATTGGCCTTAATTAGAAAAACTTCTCATCCAGAGCCACAGACTTGTTTTAACTGCTTTGTCAGACATCTTGTGTACAGTCTTAAAGAGGTAATATCATGCTGTTTTAGTCTCATATGTATTAAGCAAGGATTTGATTTTAGTTTAACTAAAAAAAATTAAACCTTTTCCTCTGTAGACGATCATATGCAGTTCTTTTACCCTCCCATTTGAAAACACTCAGCTCTGAGCAATCTGGAAGGCTATAGGAGGCTATGAAATGAGCTCTGCATTGATTGGCTGACCAAACAAAGCCTGACTGAAGGAGGGAGGAAGGGGTTAGGGGATTCCTCGATGAGAAACAAACACAGATGTAGGTATTATTGTTGTTTTCGTGCCTTGCCTCACTCTTGAGTCCATGACAAGCAAGTAGACACCATTCTTTTTACTCTTCGTTCAGAAACGATGAAGAGACAGACAAAGATTGCCAACTGCTAGTTAGCTTAGCTCAAACACTGGGAGTATATTGATTTAGCTTTAGCCTGCCCACAGTCATCAGAAATCTCTAGATGGTCTTGTGAGCTGTTTGTATTTTTTATTGAGCATGTAATGTTACGATATCTTTTTTTAGACTAACATTTGCGTTTTATTCAATTTTGGAAAGAAGCTACTGAAATGAACTTTTGTTTGATCGCTGAAAACTGCTGACTGTGATCAGCTGAATACAATAATATGGAAAGCTGTTTGGACATGAAATTGACAACATCAACCGTAGTTAAGCTCCACCAAAAGCTTGAATTATAAGTATATGTACTCAATTTATGTCAACCAATGCTCGAGCACACTTTACTAGTGAAGAAAAGTAGTGTCCCTAACAGTAGCCTACTAGTGAAGCAAAGTGTTACAATTACTACTAGTAGATCAAAAATGGTCACTAGTAGCTTAAAACTAGTAGATTGCTTCCAGGTTTATTTGTACTAGTAGACTTCAAAATGTTCACTAGTACTACTAGTAAGACTTATATGCTAAGGTGCAGACAGAGGCTGATTGGACTGCTGGTGATGGATTTGGTTATAATCCCTCATTGTAGTTTATTTATGCCAGTTATTCTAACTGGTGCTGCAGTGTTAATGTTAAGAGTTTTGTGTTAATCATTTCTTTTTTGTTATACTAGGACCCCAGTTTAGATTTCTGCTACACTGTAAAGGCAACTTATTGTTTTTGTAGTTTATTTATGCTCAACATTCCAACTGCTGCTATAGTGTACAGTTTAGTTATTATTTGTATTTTGCTGTATATAACCTGTGTTTTTATCTTTTTTTATTTCTATCTTATCTGCAAGTTTTTGATGTCTATCTATCTATACCTTATTTGCATTAGGTCTTATGTCACTACTAGTTCTTTATTGGCTTTGCTAGTACTACTGTTAGACTGACAAAGAGTATGCTAGTACTTCTAGTTAGATATTTAGAGTTTACAACCAGTATTAGTAAATAGAAATTTTGTTTTAGTAGTAAAGGTTTTTGGTTCACCAGAGTGCGAGTATTCCTTACTAGTAAAGCAAAATTGCCTACTAGTAAAGGTGTTAAGAGTACAACTAGTAAAGCTTTGAGTTTTTAACAGTTGAACTTATTAAGTAGAATTATAATTGGTTGTAATGTTTTCAGAAGTCAGTGGTAAGTCTGAATTTGCCTTTTTCCGCACCCTTATTAGCACATCAGGGTTATTAGTTGTAGTAGTGAACATTTTAAGTGTACTTATAAAAATTATAGTAATTTGGGCCAGTGAGACAAAAATAAAGAGCACACTTCAGCTTTAGGGGGCAGGAGGTCTAACAGAAACTAAGAACATAGCACTATCAGGAAAACTCAGTAAATGAAAACTATGAACATGATAACATTAGGTATTGGGAACATACCCTATTTGTCAAATAATGAATAAATAATCCTGATTTATGTCAAAATATCACCCATTCAAGCAAACCTGGACCAGCCCTCCTTCATCTTCAGATCTATACAAACATCTCAAAGCTCACCTCATTTCTTCCTTCTGTGATCATTTCCTCAGTTTGTTCTTCTGTTCCTTGTGTCTTGACTTCAGCCATGATTTTCCAGCAGTTCTCTTCTGTGTCTCTCATGCTGCTTCACAGTTTGATTCCCTCCATCATCACCGGTCTGCTGCCTCCTCTCCCTCTCCTCTGCCTTCATCTCTCAGAGTCTCAGCGTGGCTTCAGATTGGAAACATATTCTTCTCACCCAGGCTGAATCCCTCGTCCCACCTCAAACTGCTGGTGTTCACTCTGACTCAACAATGAACTGTCCACACTGTAGGGATGCATCTTCAGGTTCATCCTGATCTGTTAACATTTTGTGAATCACATGACCACTAAATGACCCTCGCCTCACCTGATAAAAGTCTGTTCTTCCACTGATGTATACATTACAGTTTGATTTAGCAGACATTTCTCATCCATGACACACATCTCTGAGTTGATACATCACTTTATGCTTTTCTGCAGGAGTAAAGCCACATGATAAAAGTCAGTAATAGATGGGGATCGGGACTGTGTTGGGAATGGAAACAGAAGGGTTTTTTCTTGCCACTGTAATTGGCAAAGTGTTGTACACAGAGTGGATCCACGTTGAGTCTCTGGGATGTAAGTATGACAGTATATGTAACAGTATAAGCAATAGTTAGATGATCAAGTTACCATGATGATATGATTCTTTGACCCTGAAAATCCACACTGAGCACTCAGAATCATGTTGATATCATTACTTGTTAGACATTTATTGAGCAAAAGTGATGGTTTGCTAAAGGTGGTTATCTGGATCAGCACTAAAATCGAACCAATTCGAAGTTGGGCCATTACCAACATCTCCTGAAAATTTCAGTTGAACCTGTCTGGTAGTTTTTGTTTAATCTTGCTAACACACAAACAGACAAGAAAACATGTACAGGCAAAAGCATTATCTCCTTGGACGAGGTAAAATGAAGATCTATCTATTAATCTACCCATCTGTCCTTCCACCCATTTATCCATCCATCCATCTATCCATCCTTTCACCCATGCATGTATCTCTATCTTTGTATTTATCCATCTGTCAATCCATCCATCAATCTGTCCATGCATCCATCCATCCATCATCCATCCTTCCATATGTCCATCTGTCTGTCTGTCTGTCTGTCTATCCATCTATCTTCCCCAACATCTCCTCATTTTGCTGCATTGGCCAGTTAGCAGAAACAAGACTTGCACAAACATTTATCTATTTTATTCATCTATTTTATTGCCCTCACACTGTTCAATGCTCAGCCACTAGATGACAGCATAAAACAACATTTAACATCAAACAGTCTTTAGAAATTCTGAAATAAATTTCACAAACTTGACAATATCTCCACTGCCATTATTTCTCTTTATTCACTCTTCTTATCATTCTCTTTTATTGCTCTTTGGTGTTACAACAAAAAATGCCTCAGAACAAAAACACCTTTTCATTTACTCTGCCCTGCCTCTCACACTCTCCAGGATATCGTTTGTTATTACAGCCATTATTCACGGTTTGATAAGCAACATGAAAATGATTTCACCAGCAGACACGTGTGTTTGTCCATGGTGTATGATCTTCAAACAAATTGAGAATCGAAGTTCATTAATCATGGAGACCTGACAGTTATACAGCAGCATGCAATATCCTTCTAATGATCGTACATGGAGCTCTTACCATTAATGGAGAATGATTGTTCAGATCGTTGAGCTCTGCTCTAACATGTAATATAAAAAATAATCTGCAGGTTTGAGATTCATCTTGTGATTGTGTCAACTTTACCGAAATGTACATGAGACACCACATGAGGTAAAGTGTTATCTTTAACCAAGAATCAATAAATGCAAAGAGGCAGCAGGATGTAAATATGTACACATAACAATACGACTAAAACAATCAGAGTCAAAGTCAGTTCAGGTATTAATTCATTACTGACATTTCTTAAAGTTAAACCATCAAAGAAGTTTTTAACCCTTTACTATATCTGTGTATGTCTTTTTTTCTGAAGAGGTTTTAGTATTCACAACCCAGATCAACTGAGTCAAGAGCTGGTGTGGTTTTGTCCATCTGTCCAGTTCTTGAGATCCAAAAATCTCACAACAAAACTTTCAGAAGGACAAGAGAGTAAAGAGGGATCTTATCAACTCGGCACAAAACAACTTAATAAAAAAGTTACTACATTTTCAGCCCCGTTATGACCCATAACATCCACGTGGACCATCTGCCTATTACAACATCAGACACTCTGTGAGAGGTCAATGACTTCAAGTACTTGGGTTCCTGGGTAAACTCCACAGAACAAGACCTTAAGATCAGGAAGGCACTAGCATGGAGGGCCCTGAACGGTATGTCAAGAGTGTGGTGCTCAAATCTCTCTTGACACATAAAGCTGGGTCTATTCCACGCCACTGTAGAGTCTGTCCTCCTGTATGGCTGTGAAAGCTGGACCCTGACACCCACCCTGCAGAAGTCCCTGGATGGGTGCCACACCAGAATGCTTCGAGCTGTTCTGAATGTGGACCAGAACGTCCACATTTCCAACAAGGACCTGTACGGGCAACTGCTGAGGCTCAGCGAGAAGGTAGCAGCTAGGAGGATGAGGCTGGCCGGCCACTGCCACAGACATCGGGAGCTTCCGGCCAGCAGGCTGGTCCTGTGGGAACCAACGTGTGGACATCGATTGCGAGGACGTCCCGCGCAAACATATGTGGGTGTCCTGAAGAGGGATGCGGGAGCTGAAAGCTCCTCGGAGCTGGCTGGGTGTATGGAGAACCGGAAGGATTGGAGACCCCGATGGAAGCTCGTCTGAGGACGACTGAGAGAATAAAGAGAAATTCCCAAGGACTCACTCTGTTTTTATCAGCTGCTTAACACTGACTTTCAGGAATGCAGTTTGCTGGAAGTCACCAACTGACGTGGTCACCAATAAAACAGCTACGCCTGCAATGATAGGCAGTAATGTCAGTACAAATTGTGTTTTTAGTAGCTTAAAGCCGCACTATGTAAGATTCCCGCCTTCAGCTCTGTAGGGGCCTCTGTGGTCAGTGAGTGTAGCTGCACTGTCGTACACCAACATGTGTTTGTTGACACACAGTGGAAGGAGAAGCGAGCCAATAGGACTCCCTAAGAGACAAATAAACCATATGGACTGATAAGGTACAGTCTGATCACGTTTCTGTTTGAATAAATCATCAGATACTTACAAGTCCAACATTAACAGGGCTAAAACAGCATCCACATTGAGTGAACACCGTACCAATGTCCCTGTCTGGACATTTAGCTTGATACTCTCCTGTTTTCTTTTTTTGGTCTCCTCCTATAAAAGTTTTCTTTTCTTCAGAATTTTGCTCCACTTCCTGCGTGGAAGTGTTCCTACCATGTGCATCATAGTTACATAGTGCTGGTGAAGGTGATACAGACCCCCTCAGACCATGACAGAGGTGTCATTCAACTTGTTGTAAGGTGTTGTACCATTATAATGACTCTAGAAATATTACATTAAGGCGGAATAAACTACTTAGTGTTTATTTAATTACATTTTTCAGTAGTTTTGAGATAGTATTGTTATTTCCCGAGTCAAATTGCTTTTTGGAAGCTTAGTTATTTTATTGATGAAGCAGCATGGTAGTGTCCAAACAAGCTACACCTTTCCCTCATCACAGAGAAAGAGCAGCCGTAGAGCTTTCTGTCACAGTCCAGAAACTTTAAAGGAAGACTAAATGATGTGTGCCAAAATCATTAGCCAAAGGTGGCGACAGGCCAGCAGCAACATGCATGTTATGTCATAAAATTAACGACGAAGCAAACATGTATTCAGTTTACCTTTACAACACCAGAGTAATGTGTAATGATTGTCCATCCATCATTCAATCGCAAACAACAATCGTATAGAAAAGAGAAGAGGAGCACAATTCATGAGGAAACAATAGAGATTTTTTCAGATTAGGGGAGACAAGAACAAGGTTAACCAATGAGGTAAGAGAGGCAACCTCATGCTACAATTAGGCAACTTTATTTATTTCATAGAATTTTTGTATGTTATTAAAAACATTTTCCATATTGATTTAAGTAGTTAAATAAGTAAATAAGGTTTATGGAGCATTACATACAGTGGCTGAGAGAGTTCACAAGTTCACAACAATTACAAACGCCACAACAAATGGAAACATCACAATACATCTACATTAACCCAAAACACAGCAGAATAAGGCTACAACACAGCAGCATAAGGCTACAACATGGCAACATTAAGCCATACGGAAGTAAATCCCACAACAAATGCAAACACATGTCTGCATTAAGCTGCAACACGTTGGCATTAAGCAACAACAGAAGTGAAACACCAACTTTTATTCAAGTCTTGCCTCAGTCCTGAGTCCATAACAAACTGATAGACTATTCTTTCAACTGTGCATCCAATCACATGGAAGAGGGACAGTGCTCACCTACCGCTAACTAGCTTAGCTCAAACTCTGGTAGCTAAGGAGAAGTGTTAGCCTATCTCTGCCTAAAGTCTTAAGATAAACTATTCAGCAACTCTCCTGTGTGCTTGTTGTGACTCGTTTTTTACCACCTTATGTCACGTTATCTTCATATATTATCTTGGTCTAGTTCTAAACAGAGGCTTTGCTTGGTTTACTAACTTGCAACTGTGTCTTTGGTGGAGATGTGATTTCAAGAATGACTGAAGTCTTTTGAACCACTCTTTTAAATGATGATGAGAACTGATTTGTACATGTGAGTGAGCCGCTCGCTTACTTAAGGGCAGTTTGCTTTTAAAAATTTCTCTCAAACGGAAAGTTCACTCACAAGGGCTAGTAGGTTTTCACCTTCACTTATCACACCTCACACCTTCACAGAACAATTCAAGAAACTTGACTAATTCGTGCATGCAATTCATATAAAGATGCACTTATAAGTTAGTGAACCAAACAAAGCCTCTGTTTAGACAATATTCAAAGACAATATTTGAAGATAACGTGACATAAGGTGGTAAAAACGAGTCACAACAAGCACACAGGAGAGTTAACGAATACTTTATCTAAAGTCTTTAGGCAGAGATAGGCTAACACTTGTCCTTGACTACCAGAGTTTGAGCTAAGCTAGTTAGCGGTAGGTGAGCCCCGTCTGTCTCTTCCCTGTCATTGGACGCACAGTTGAAAGAATAGTCTATCAGTTTGTTATGGACTCAGGGCTGAGGCAAGACTTGAATAAAAGTTGCTGTTTCACTTCCGTTGTCGCTTAGTGCCTCCATGTTGCAGCTTAATGCAGACATGTGGGTTTGCATTTGTTGTGGACTTTACTTCTGTTGTGGCTCAATGCCACTGTGTTGTAGCTTTATGCTGATGTGTTGTGATGTTTGCATTTGCTATGGCGCAATTGTTGTGACCTTTTTCTGAAATAGAACTTACAGGATCAGAACCATGAATTAGCAAAAACATTTGAAATGGCAAATTATGAAATGTATAAGTGAAAAGTACTATAGAAATAAAGTTTGATTAATTGATTGATAAGTTCAGGAGATAAAATAACAGAAGATAAAGAGGTAAAGCAAACAGAACAGTCCAACTAGATATACAGAGAAGAATTGCTTGTATGTTATAATATAGGGCAAAATTAATAATGATATTATTATTATTGTTATTATTATTATTATTATTATTATTATTATTATTATTATTATTATTATTATTATCATTATTTTTACTGTTATTATCATTATTATTATTATTATTATTATTATTATTATTATTATTATTATTATTATTATTATAACTGCCACAGTGGTGTTAATGCATGAAACAAAAAGTTTGGAATCTCAGTCTATTTTTTCTGTTGTCTATAATAGAGTGTATAAAAATTGAAACAAACTAAGAACAAAAAAAGCATTTTCCCTTAAAGGCATGTACATATTATAGGCTCCCTACTGTTTTGGGTCAAATTATTTTAACTCCAAAACAATCAAATACTTATTTTTCATTTATTCATTTTTAACCTGGTACGTATTATTTTTGTTTGTTTTCCTCATAAAACAAGGCACATTGTCATAACAAAGTAGCATTTAAAAAAAATGTTTAAAGATTTGTTTTGCCTCACAGCCAAAGATGATTGAAGCCTACACTCAGAAGAGTAGGGGAAATATTTATGTGCAGTTTTTTATTACTGTCTCAGAAAAAAGACACTTTGTCCTCCTATGATGAGTAAAACTTTCTAAAGACGCTCTAGGGTTAAATACGTAGAATTATGACAAAAGTCGAAACGTTTCAGACAGCTCTGTTCTTATAAAGCCTTCCTGTGGTGGACACAGACCCTGCTGTTACTCTCACACCAGTGAGGTCCAGCAGGCTGCGTCTAATTAGTCCCTCTGAGACATGTCTGACATGGACTGAAGTAATGAAGGAGAACAGGGGGACATGATGCCGACAGGGTCAGATGTGGAGGCAAATAAATGTTTTTTTTTCTTATGTTTGAAGACTTTGAGGATAAATCATCTGTAATACTGTTAAAAACTGATGTTTTGAATCATCACAGGACAAGTGGGACAAGTTACCTTGTATTTGACTGTATGCATGGAAGTCCCTAAAAAAAACTGCCAGCCTCTGCCTAACAGTGACATTAAAAGTGCTATGAGGAGAATCTGTTTCTGGCAACATTAAGACTCTGCAACCCATGAGCATGCGCAGCGACTGTCGTAATGCTGCGTTCCAGTAACCTCGGAACTGGGAGTGACATCATCTCCGACTTATCTGCGTTCCAGTTGAAGTCGGAAAAAAACATGCCGATCTACCAGGCTATTGTTAGCTGTTGTTAGCACGCCCTACATTGTTAGAATGTGATTATCACTATGGCAGCATTTTTGTAAATATAAGTCTAACAATACTATGTATACAGCTGATCTAGAGCAACACACCCCAGTCAGAAGTGCAAATAAATTGATTATTACAGGAGCTAAGTAACTGTTCACATTGGAGGCATCCATCTTCGATTGTCAACTCGGGGGTGGGGAGGTTTCACCGAGTTCCCAGTAGGAAATTCCGACTTTGGGGGTCGTTCCAGTTGCAGTTTCCTACTCGGAACTCGGAAATTCCTCCTTCTGACTACAACTGGAACGCACCAAAAGACGTGACCCAAGCCAAGGCGTGTGTTTGTTATGATGCTAATAAAAATGCAGCTCAGACCTTCCTCAGAGCCCTGCATTGCTTTACAACTTCTTTTTTCAACAACTTACAGGATGCAAAACGACGAGGTAATGTATCTCTTTCTAGTTATGTAGCAGTAGTTTTTGATGTGTGACAACAAGCAATTTTTGGAGAACTTAGTATCGTAGTTTTGTAGCCGGCTATATATCGCTACTTACAGCCTGGTGCTCTCCGACATGTCCAAATAATATAAATTTGCTCCAGTTTTAATTGTCTTGTTCCTGAAGTTGAGTATCCAACCCAGTCCAGCCCTGTCCGACCCAACCGCAAAGCTAAGGAATAGCATGTATAGATAACCTATTTAGATGCTATAAAACTCATCTTAAAGTGTGTATTTCCATCAGGCATATATCTAAAAGTGAGACTTTTTTGTAATTACTTAGAAACTCCTCACAGTCCCTTTAAGGAAAGTTTTTATTCAATCAGATCTTTGAACCACTGCGTCCTGGTTAGCCATACCTGTAAATAAACAGGGACAGTAAAACCAGCCCCCATGGAGTCTGACTGAGATACGGCCATCATTACTCTTATTTATCACATCTCTGCTTTCTCGACTGTTAAAATGTTGCCATAAAAAGCCTCTTGATGACTTTATTGCTTTAGTTAAACCGCCTGGATGAGTCAATTTATGTCAACAGAAAAGGTACTGCATGTGTCAATTAGGATGTCCAGCACCAAATAATGTCTCTCTCTCTAAAAACTTAAAAACCATCTGATGGAGCGGGCTGCTCTATGTCCACTGTCAGTGCTTAATAAAGTGTGCCTAATAGCTCAGCACTCAGGTTCAGTGTGAAGGAAACCCGCTGAAACCCCCTGAGGAGGCCGTAGCCAGGCAACAAAAGACCGCTGTGGTCACCACTTTTCTCCTGACCTGAGAAAATAGAGGGTCAGACACAGAAGCTGATCCCAAATTATCAGGGCCGGGTGTTAGAGATGAAACCATCCCTCCACTCTCTAATCTTATCTCTTCTTACTGATTTATTAGCTGATTGTTATTTTTGTTCTAAAAAGATGACAAAAAGCAAAAATAAAAGGTAGGCAGATAGAAACAAAGTCATTATTACAAATGGTGGAAATGCAATGCAAAGAAAAATAGCATTAGGATAAATATGTCTGGAAAGGGATGGGGAGAATTTAAAATGTATTTAACCCCAACCCCTCTCCAGAAATAATCCACCAATTATTTAGCTTCACAATATAGTAATACTTCAGGAATATAGGAAACAAATGTTCTTGTTAGTTTACTGGATTGACTAGTTGATACATATTAACCTTGCAGAGCAGATGGACCTTGCTTTTTTCAGTATTTTTTTTTCTAAGTTTGGTTATTTTTATTTTATTTGTATTCCACCTTGTCTCTTTTTGCAAAATTATTGCATTTACTATTGTACCATATTGATGATCTTATTTTGCTGACTTTATTTCTTGGACCAGATAATATCATACTTAAATACTAAGATAATTTAACTAGCTAATGTACATTTCTATAACATATGAAAGCATTCCCTACACCTGCTTCATCTACTCACTGTCAGTGTTTCCTGTTCTACTCTCTGCAATCAAATTAAATGTAAAGTTATTGGATGTGAAAAGTATGTGAACAAAATAGACATGATTCCGGGCAAGTAGCCTCCGCATTGATTTACATTCTGAACCAGCCTTTACACTGAGCCATAATCAAAGTAGGTTATTTACTAGCCCATATCTCAGTTATTGATCACATTAGCTGCTTCTGTTGATGTATCATGAGTGTCATCCTGTTGTGTCGCTCTGACGACGCACAGACCGGATGTTTACTGTTGATGTGCTGCAGCAGTGACGATGTGATATCATGCCAAGCTACGTGCTAAGCTAACTCTGTTTCACATCAGACACACTGCACTGTGTTTTCTTTTTGTCCCTTCTTGTAGTGACCACACACTATGGACTAGGGATGGAAATTTCCATCCCCAAGACGATACGATATGCATCTAGATATGTAGGCTACGGTACAATACGCTAACCATTCACATGAAGCATCTACCAATTCAGGATGATACGATTTATCTTCCTACCACGATGCAATCAGGATGCAATCACGATGCAATAATGATAATCTGTGCAAATTCAACTCAACTTTATTGTTCCTTCAAGACCACTTCAGACCACTTACAGTAGGCTACTTAAGCAGTCAGGAGGTGTGTTTATCAACATAAAAAAGTAGGCCTATTTCACAAACAGGGACATAGGCCTAACAGTAGTGGAGCTCAGCCTTCAAAGCTGTCATTAACAATTTAGACTAAGCATATAAACAGCACTTTGAAAAAAACAACACTTTCAGCACACTGAAAATAATAATTTTAAATTTAAAAAAATATATATATAATAACATGAAATCGGATTTTACCGATGCAAAGCTTTTACGATGCGATGCATTCTGGTTTCAGCCCAGTTTCTAATCCGATGCACACCACTCCAACCGATGCAATTTACCACAGACCCTCGCAACGATGCACTGATTGCGAATCGGATAAAATGCCCATCCCTACGATGGACACTCTCTGCCATTTCTTCTGCAGACTCTCTCCTTTCTGTCCCTCTCTTTTCTCTTCCTTCATGATTTTACAAGCCATGCAGCAGCAGAGGTAGCAGGCGCGTTGTGCCACAGAAATGACCGTCGGTGTCAAACACTGTGCACTGTATAGTGGTCCAGATATATATTTTATATGTAGAATTATATACTAAATGAGGCTTTGAGGCACACAATTTGCCTCGAAGATATTTTGTAATCGTATAGATTATTCGAGGAATTGTTTCAGCTCTAGTTGATATGATTGGTCTGTGATGAGTGTGACTGACAGACTGATCGTCCAATCACTAGCTGAAGGTTCTGCCCCTGGAAACATTTTTGAACGGCTCTTTCCAGGATGGACAAGTGAAATATTAGGGATGTTCCCAATTCCAAATTTTGGGACATTGTTTAAAATGTAAATAAGAACAGAATCCAATCATTTGAAAATCATATTTGGCTATTTTCAATTGAATACACAAAAAAATACATTTAATGTTCAAGTTGCTCAACATTGTTGGTTGTTTTTGATTTTTATCTTTGCTCATTTTGAATTTGATGCTGCGAAGAAAATCCCAGCTGGAAGAGGGCCAAAAAAGTCTGAGAAACTTGAGGAATGGTCAGATAAACCTGTTTGGAACATCCCACAGGTGAACACATCAACAGTAAACAGGTGAGTGTCATGACTAGGAATAACAGTAGAAAGGAGCATCCACGACAGACTCATTCACAACAAGAAGGGAGCAAGGTTTACCATTTTGTGAACAACTGCAAGAGCAAATTGCATTTGACATGACAATAGCATACCCATTCATGGCTGCCATGTATTGATGTTTTTTCATGTGTTAATTTTGGTTGGCTCAACAGTGTTCATTGTGCAGGACAGAGTTGGTAAATCACAGGCCAGAGACTAAAAGAAAACACTGTACACATTAAAACAGATTGTATGGCCTTATTTTGGATGTTTGACAAAGAGAGGGATATATAAGATGGACAAAACACACAAGATTTGTAAGATGTGACACATGTGGATAAGAAACTGTGGAAATGCTCACCTCAAACAACACCACCTATCCACATCTGACAAGTTAATTTATTTTCTGTCTTACTTTATTATTCCTAGTCTCTGGTCTCTATCAGTTCCTGTCGTGTTGTTTCCCCTCACTAGTGATCCCAATCCCTAATGCATTGTGCCTGAACTGTCTCTGCTGCTTGAATCCTCACCTTGTGCCTCATACCACCCAGGGAAAGCTAAAGCTAACAGCAGCAAAGCTAAGCTAATCCCCTGTAATAGCAGTGAATGTAAATGCAAATGTTCTTTTTTATACAGTCATTTACAACAACCCTGTCGGTAAATCAAAGTGCCTTACAATAGATCAAAAATAAATTAATTAAAGTAAACGTGTAAATAAAAAGGGAAAAAGCAATAGAAAGCAATAAAAAACAATAAAAACAATATAATAGAATAAAATGCACTACATTAACTTGTCAAAGCTGCCTCCCAATCCTGAGCTGAGGAATTGCAGTCATGACTTTATGTGCAAAGACAAAAGGTCCTCTCCAAGTTGTTGAAAACAATGAATTTTGTTACATGCTGCTTTATGCTCCTATATGTGCCTATGTCTCTGCATTATTTCACAGACACAGCAGTACTGAAACTCTACAGAGCAGTGAAGCTAAAAGTTGAGGGAGTGAGTGGGTTGCACTTACTTAGGATGTTTGACATCAGTCTGTAACTTTTTACTCCAGTGTTTGATAAAACAAACTGAAGTGGCATACATATTATGGATAGTTTTCCTAGTAAACTTAAACATATACTTTTTTCTCTTTTTGGTTGTAAAGAAAAGCAAAGAAAATATTATTAATTGCAATATATCACAATGTTAATCATCACCATACTCAGCATATCATAGATATTAAGAATTGCATTAAAACCCATTCTGGACTTAGATACGGACATTTTAAACAAAAACATCAGAATGAAATAACACAGCGTAATGTCTATCCATCTATCTATCTATCTATCTATCTATCTATCTATCTATCTATCTATCTATCTATCTATCTATCTATCTATCTATCTATCTATCTATCTATCTATTCTGAAGACATGGACGTGACGATGTGACGATCAAACAAATTCTGAGGAGAAACTTGCTGACACCATTTGGGGGGCTGCTATTCCCGGCTGTCAACTCTGTTTGTGTTATGCAAGACAAGATGAGTGTGTTTGTTTTTGTGTGTGTGATAGAGAAGTCACAGAGGAAACTGAGGCTCAGAAACATCTCCTTGAACATGTTGAATATTTCCACATTTCATAATCAGACTTGGAAAGCACTGTTCGTCCTTGAAGTCATCTTAGAGGTTACACATATAACTCAGGTCTGGCTCTTAAAAACACAACATTTATGCTTTTATGACACCCATACTGATAACAGAGATGAAACCAGGAAACAGTCCTCTGGCAAATGTAAGGAAGTGCCTGCGCCGAAGCAGAGCCATTAGGACAATTTAGTTGAGAGATAAGGGACAAGTGAATATCGACTGACTTGATCTCTGTGTTTGACCCTCAGATGATAGACCTGTTTGTTCGATGTGACCTACAGAGTTTTGTATGTATAATGCCACCATTAGGATTCCAGAGGCAGCCTCTTTACTCCCTCTGACCTTTTCATCTGCCAAAACAAAGAGATTAGTTCCTACTCACAAGGGACAGAAGGGGTGCAGGGCCGATGATGATGCCTGACATTATAGTGTAAAAAAAGTTACTTAACAATTCCTCCTGATGATGCCCTTTTTGCAAGTCTTCGTGTTTAGGCTCATCACATTCAGCAGCTTTGTGATTTGGATGCAGACTGAGGAAGAGATTTAAACATTAGGAGGGCACAAAGCAACAAAAAGGCATTAAAAGCAGAGATATTACCGCATGAGAAGGCTTTAAAACACTGTGTTTCGTGCACTCATTTAACAGAAGCGATGTAGGCAAATGTGAATCTAAATGATCAAAACAACAGCTTGGGGACTGCTCTGGCCGGCGTCGTGGTTCATGTTGTTCCTGTGATTGCTTGTATGTCAGTCTGTCTAAAAAATGCACACAGCCAAGATGCTAATGCTTCTGGATCTGCTCCACTAATGGTGAGAGTCTGGTCCTGCATAGCCCCCTCACTAAAGGGACATTCCAGCATTTTTTGAAGTGAGCAACAAGTCAATAGTAAGTTTATTTATCAAAGTGATGTCCATCAGATCGCGAGTGTCGAGGCTCATTTATGCTTGTATACACATATGGACTTGGCAGAGCCCTCTGAGCCTTTTATCTGTCCTCTGTGGTCATTTTAGCCTAATTTATGTTTGTTCTTTGGAAGCCAAAATACATTCAGTGCAGTAGAAGAAGAGGAAAACTTTATTTGTCTCCAGGGTTAAAGGGCACATATGGCAAAAGCGTGACAAAACACACAGGAACAAAAACATCAGCCAGAAAGACAGTGTCAAATCAGTGTTGGAAGTAATGCATTACAAAAGTAATGTGATTACTGTAATGCATTCCTTTTTACTCTAACATAGTAATGTAAGGCATTACAAATAAAAAAAACTGTAATATTTTACTCGGTACAAATATCAGTAATGTAAGTTACGATGCATTTTTAAGTTAACCCGAAATGAAGAGGAGAAAAGGCCTAAAGTTACAGTATCTCTAACACAATTTACCAGAATTTCACCTTTTGTCTATTTTTGCTATGATTGTTTCTTGTATCGTGCCATGAGCCATCAATGTGGCTATTGTATTCTACAAACTCAGTCAGACAGCCACCGCATCACCTTCCACTGGCTGTGTAAAGAGCTTTTTGAGTGTAATAAGCTACATTATAATGCCAAATCCATATGTCCTGTTATTTTGATGAGAGTAACTTAAAAGTAATGCAATAATAGTGTAATGCCTTACATTTCAAATACAGTATTATTGTAATGTAACTATTTACTTTAGAATGACAGTAGCAAGTAATAAAATAATGCAATACATTTTTGAAGTAACTTGCCCAACACTGGTCAAAATTCCTAAGGAGAATGTAGAATTAAATCATTAAGAGATAATCATTAAGAATTTATAAGCTTTCTTGTTTACAGGTTTGGAGCAGGATTTCTCCATTGATCTGTTTATTCTATTAACTGCAAACTTTTCAGGTTTGTTGGAATTTTTTTGAGTTCCTGAATTTGCATTTTCATAATGAGCTATATCATAATAAGTACTAAGAAAAGAAGACAGCAATGAACAAAAAAATACTGGCAACAACTGGTAGAGTAAGTGAAGTGGAAAAACTGGCACCATGCAAGTCCCAACCACTTTTGACAATGTTACCAATGTTTTGGAGGAACAAAGTTGGTGCTCCCTCTCACTTTTAATCAAAAATATAAGTGAGGATCATTCGATTTTGAACCATTACGTTCAGAGAAATAATGATTTTAACATTCACACAATTCATTCAGTTTTTGCCAGTGCTTTCACATTAACTAGCCACTTAATTTGCTTTACCCATTTAAGTGCTTGTCAATGCAATAAGAAAGAAATATGTATATATATATATATATATATATATATATATATATATATATATATATATATATATATATATATATATATATATATATATATATATATATATATATATATAGAGATGTATATGGGATTTGGGCTTTACACAAATCGAATCAATCAAATCCTCAGCTCTAATTATATTCATTCATGGGGCATGCGTTTGGCTGGTGTTTTGTTACCTACATGGTGGAGTTCATATGTTGGTCTAAACTCTAGGCAGATAAAAATATTCTCCTTTCCCTTGTGCCACTAAATATAAATAAAACAAACAATGACGTATATGAACTCACAGATTAAAGGTATATTTCACTGATACAGTCCCACAACATAAAAATATGAGGAGGGATGGGCTGCACACTTCAGCATGACACACATAAGCTCATTAATTTTCAAAAGGTCTAGAAACATCGAATTCGGCAAGTTTATGTTTATGAATGATATGTTTACTTGACATGGCGGCACCATAGTGCAGTTCAGAGCTCTTACCTCACAACAAGACGATTGCTGTGCTCCCCAGGTGGGTCAAGGGCCTTTCTGGAATGAATTTCACACATTCTCCTCATGCAGGTGTAGGGTTTCTGCAAATACTCTGGTTTCCTTGCCTTTGGCCTATGTGTGAGTGTGAGTGCAAATGGTTGTCTGCCTATATATGCTGGCTCTGTAATTGGCTGGCAACAGGTTCAGGGGGTCTGTGCTTCTTGTCTGCTAGAATAGGCACAACCACAAAAAGTGATAAGCAGTACAGGTAACATGTATGAATAGATTGAAAATGCACCATCTAAAAGAACACGGTAAATATTATTTACCCATTTCTGTGCTCAAGTGTTCAAACACACAAAACAGCCTGTACAAAGGAGCCTGTATCAAGTCTACTTTGTTTTATATGCCTCTTAGTAAGAGTACTCAAACTTTAGTATGTAACACTCAGTTTGACTGTGAACCATGTGGTTTTATCCCCAAAAGTGCAATCTCATCATTTAATAGTCATACCTCAAAGAAGTAAAACTCATTTTGACAACCTCAAAACTGACAGAGACTTGTACCCTTCCTGAGACTCTCTGGTCCCCCAAGGAGGGTACGAATCCCAGGTTGGGAACCAAGCATGTAGACTCTTATTCATATATAAAATGAGTCCATGTACACCAAAAACTGCTGGGTTAAAAATAACCCAGTTTGGGTAAAACATTGAGTTTTGAAGTCGGGTCAGATAAGGTTCATCTAAGTGGGTAAAACATTGAGTTTTGAAAAATAACCCAAATCCAACATAAATAGCCCATAGTGGGAAAACAGTTCATAACCCCACGGTCGAGTTGATGAAATAGCCCAGCTGTTTTGAGTGGGTATGTTCTGAAAGTTAAAGGACAAATCATTTTTTATCAATTTATCTATCAGGTCTGGTTTGAGATCACATGCCAGTTCTTCAACATTCATTATATTCTTGACACCTCATCTGCATCAAAAACATTAACCCTACTTTATTCATAGGTGTTTATGTTCAATGAAGCTTAAGAGCGCAAGAGTGCAAACCCTATGCCCCGTGGCCCTTGAGGCGAGGGTTAGGGTTAGAGGACTTACAACCCCTTCAGCTCACCAGCTGCAGTAACCAGCAGCAGTGCTCCAGGGAGTCCTCCTGCATCTGCCCAGCTGCCAAACTTACTTCCAAGATTGTTTCTATCAGGACTTGAACCAGCCACCCTCCAAATCCCCAGCCAAGGCCCTTGTGTACTGAGCTACACCAGCATCACACATCAGTGAGAACCAGGCAAAAGTTTCTCAAATTTAGCGGAAAACCAGAGTAGCCTAATTGAAGTGTGTCTTTGGTGAGTTTTATAGTTGCTCTTTTTGCACAATGACCCAACTCATAGTTCTCACATTGCGTTTCACTCAGAGTGACACTGAGTTTTAAGGGTGGGGGTACTCAGCTTGCAGGGACAGAGCTGTGGCTCTTGCACTGAGATGAACCTTGTCTGACCGAGTTCAGAAATACTAAAAACATCCCTGTAAGTGTTTGGCTGCATTTCCTTGTGCATTCAGGTGCCCATGAACCCTGAGCAGTCCCAATCTTAAACAGTTTTATTAAAGTTCTCTTCAGTCTTGAGTGCAGCTGAAGAACAGCAGCACCTCCGGCTCCCTGGGTCCTTTTCAAAACAAAAAGGCACTATTCTCTTTTATTACGGGTGTTTAAAAAGAAAAGACAGGTGAGAGCAATTCAATTTCAGAGAAGGAAGAAGGCTGACAATGTGATTGGTCGGCCCAGGTGGAGGCAGCGGAAACAGCACAGTCAATTACGCTGAGAAGGACCCCTGAGAGCCTTTTGAGGGCCCAAACTGCCCTTGGAGAACGGTTTTGTAGTTCTTCTTGAGATGCTGTCTGAGTTGAAAACAGCTTTGGTTTCCTGACAGATTCATCCTTCAGTTGACCTTTGTCACAAAATTCTCAAACCAAGATGTCCCGAGCAAAAACTCTCCCTTCTCATAATTGACATATAAATTTTCTTTCAGACAGAGCAGAGAAAACACTTTGACTTTGTGCTTTAAGGAGCCGCTGTTAACCTCTAACTGTCATTTTGGCCTTGTACTTAATCAAAGTGCATTTAATGTTTTGCTTGATCCTAAAACGTATTCTTAATGAAACCACAGCGTGCCAAACCTATGTCATGTTACATCAAAGAATACTTGGTCTTTTACATTTTAGACATTACAGCATGTAATTGTTCCACTTTGTGTTTTCTGCTATTAAAAGGTTAGTTTGGAATTTTTGAGGTAAGGTTACTAAGGCCCTTGGCACCAGTAAATAGAAGTGCCAATAAAGGGATTTGCAAGTTTGATCCCTGGGTTGAGCTGAGGACAGATGGTAGCCAGTACATAGCAGCACATGGTGCCCCAAAGGCCATGTAATTAACCCACTTTAAAGTTAAAACTACTCAAAAAAGTATATGACTTGACAATATGCCACCGCAAAATTCTTTATGTTTAACTTTACTGGACAAAGGTCATGTATTTGGATATATTCTGTGATGTAACAAATGACTACGTATCCTTTTGCTGTCAGCTCCTGTCATAATATCATGTCAGAGTACTGCGGCAGGGTCAGTTTGTGGTAAATCTGACTCCCTGTATATCGTAAAGGTGGGTCACTCCCGTTTACATCCTAGATTCATAATAAAGCAGTAGTAAGGGCCAAATTTCTGATTACACTCGTTGTGATGTAGGCCTTCGCTAAATTTGACTTGTTTCCTTAAATATGAACATTAGGACTCAACCATCTGCAGCGAAAAAGCATTGTGTTTGCAGTGCCCATCTTACTTATAAGGACTATGACACATGGTAGCAGTTTGTAGGCTTACCAAAGTTAAAGAGGTCTGATAACAGGTCAATGAGAAGCTGTAACTAAGTCCTACTCATGATAGCAATTGGCCTCTGGGTTCATGGACATGGACTCACAGTTCATGCATCTGCACCATCAGGTAATTTGATCTGTCCTTATTACCAGAGTCAGAATCATTCACTTTTTGTTCAGTTTTAGTGAAGTTAGAGTTGTTGTTTCCTCTGATTACCTGACCAGCCATTGATTGATTGATTGATTGATAACCCTTATGTCCGAACAAACAATACATCTAAACACAGGGTATTTGTCAAGGAAAAATTAAGCCTTGTGAAGAATTTTACTGTAGCATTGAGTCAAGCCAGCAAACTTTCTATTGGTTTTAACCTATGTTGGTTAACAGCAAGGCTTTCAGTGGCACCATGTACTGCTATGTATCGGCTACTGCTCGCCCCCTGATAACGCCCCCTAGTCATTTCTACTAGTGCCGTGGGCCTCTAGCATCCCACTTCAAAAAAATCCGAGCCAACCCTTTAAAAACATAGGACACGCAGAACATTGCATAAATTATGTGTGTAAAAGTGAAACCTCTTCACTGTTATAACAAGATCAGCAGGATTGTTTTTATGACTTCCTTACTGTACTTTAGAGCTTGGCTCTAAGTGCTTTTTCTCATTTTCTCTGCTGGAATCATTGGCTTTAACCTCCACCCATGCTTAAAATACACTGGACAGCCTGTATTAACATCAGTGAACACAAATATAGGCTAAAGGGGGACAAAGGCAAATGCTTCCTGAGGCCCATGGTCATGTTGGAGTAGAAAGTTGGTGGTGAGTGAGAGTCAAAAATGACATGGAATAAAAGAAGCCACAGGCCACATTTAATCCAAGCCCGCCTTTTCAAGGACAACATCTTTTACATCTGATGTGCAAATCAACAACAAGGTGGCCAGCATTTCAAATGCATTGATTTCCTAAATGAAATCTATGGTCCCATTTACTTGATCTGTCAGGAGCCAGTCCTGATTATAGGAGGCATTCATACATAAGTTTACACTTAAATGGAGCCACATGTTGCATCAAAATCTTCAAGTGTGTGTGCATTATGTTTGCTGGGTTGCGCACAGGAATAGCCCACTGAGGAGCACTTTATAAAGAGTAATGCTCTCACTCAGCTCTGTTTTCTTGAAAACTGTAATTCAATTTATAAATAAATGTTTTGATATCCAGCACTGCAGATGATTGGCTGTTGTGTATCCTGTGAGAATGGAGCTCGCTCAATGAGTACTGCATCCATCTCTGCATTACAGCCCTAAAGTAACAGAAACACACTGCAGCACAGACGAACACATCCAGATGTTAATGGGAGTATATGTTATTTAAACAGCACTAGTGCACAGAAACAAAAGTTGTGTTTCCACCAAGCAATCCAGTACAATAGGACTCCAAATGGTACGCAATTACAGATACTGTATTTCCACTGTCAGTTAAGGAGAAAAGGTACCCAAATAACAACCTGTGCTTTCCCACTTTTTGGCACCTCTCTGAAAGGGTGTCGTGTCTACCAAACCGAACCTAAAGGGTCGACCTAAATGCGCTGTTGATTGGTCACAAAATTTTTAATTTCCATGCAACAGCAGCTAAAATGAATAGACCCACCACCATGTACACATAATCGATAGATTTAGTGAGCACACAGACTTTTCCTTCTCCAGAAAAGGTTCACAAATTCACCTCTTCAGTCATTTTACAGGATTTTTTGTCGATTCAGATCAGTAACTGAACAGAGTTTTAGGCGGCTGCTCGCCGCTTGCCATGGTGCATAAAAAATGCAGGAGAAAATTGAGCCAAAAGCCTCCTTAGGGAACAAAGATAAGCTTAGAAGAGGCTGCCAGTCTTTAACTTTATTTTTTTAAGAATTTGGCCCAACACTGTGATACATGAAGCCAAAATCATCAAAATGGGTCTGTGAGTAGTGGATGGATGGACTGTTCGGTTTTCCTAAAGAGTAAAGAGCATTGCTGCTTATGACTTTAAATTAGTTTGTCTCATACTGCAAAGTTTTGTTGTGAAGAGAAATGTATTAGACTCAGTGTGTGTAAGGTTTGTGTCCTTTATGAAGGCAAGGTACCATTGTTTTGGGTTGTCCATCTGTCTGTTCTGGTCAAGAACATGTGAACAAAAACACTTTTTATCTTCTGTCCCATGTCGGCCTAAATTCAAGGTTGAAAGTTATTAGGTTTTGGGGGTTATAGGTCAAGCTCAAGCTCACAGGGTCTTTTGTATGGTTGGCTTGTGATCCTGTATCACAAAATGCTTGAAGGATTTCCATCAAACTTTATACACACTGTGTGTCTATTGTCTCCAAAAGATAAGTTGATTTAAAGGTTAAAGCATAATTAGATTAGATTTGATAAAACTTTATTATTCTCTTGGGAAGTCTCCCTTGGGACATAAGGAATGTCTTGGAGCCTTATCTGAAGTCATTGCTCCTGAAAGAAATTTTGTGAGCAAATATTACAAACTTGACAAAAAAAAATGAACTGAAAACATTTGAAGATCACAGGTCAGAGGAAAAGGTCTTTTGGTTATTTCTGGCTAGAAAATGGGAAATCTCATAACTGCTTTGACATATTCTTTTCATACTCAAGCTGTACCAATTATTTTTTCACACAGGCTCTGAAGCTGATTATGTCATGATATTTTCAGGGTAGGTCCCATTTTCAGTCCATCTTAATCAGTCTGGGAAGAATTTTGTATATTTCTAACAACAGCTGTGACAAAAGCAGCAGAAGCAGCTCCCTTTCTCCCTTCTTCACCAAAGCCTTACTCTTAAAACCTCTGCAGCCTTTCTGTGGTTTCCAACGAGAAAATATGAAACACAAGGATAAAGTTTGTGCTTATAGTTTCTTAAGCCCTGGCAGAGTGAAGATAAAAGACACCTTTTCTTTTCAACATGTTTTTTAGTGCTTTACACAACGCTCTAAGGAATTTGCCTGACACACCCACTTGGGGAGTGGATAGACTAAAAAAGTATTACTTCTTGGTAACTCTATATTTTGCTGTTTTGCAATGAGTAGAAACAACTAAGCACTAAACTCAATGTGCAACACATGCAACTGTGCCTTTTTTTAAACTACAAAATTTTAAAATTGGATGACAAAGAGTTTTAGTTGAAGAAAAATGGAAAGCACTCAGAGCACAACCCTCCGCCAAGGTAGCTCACATATTGCTGTGACATCTTTAAGTAACAGTTCCATGATAAAGTTGCAATCATATGATTCCTTGACCTTGAAAACCCATATCTAGCACTCAGAATTATATGGGTATTATAAGCAGTTACACAGTTTTTAAGCAAAATTTGTCTTTTGCTAATGATGGTTATCTTGATCACCACCAAAATCTAATTATTTTTAAGCTTGTCCATTACCAACACACATCTGAATGTTTCAGCAAAATC
Source organism: Scarus forsteni (assembly GCA_036419115.1). Lineage (NCBI taxonomy): Eukaryota > Metazoa > Chordata > Actinopteri > Labriformes > Labridae > Scarus > Scarus forsteni. The sequence continues at coordinate 51,629,319 of JAZDUH010000066.1, read as the reverse complement.
CATCCAGTAGTTACTGTCCTATCTTGCTAACAAACGAACCCATGCCAGCAAAAACAAAACCTCTTGGTGGAGGTAAAAAAGGAAAAAGAAAAGGTCTAATTAATACCCCTGACATAGATTCATAAAAGTTCTCACAACTTGAGTAAGTCCCAAAGATGGATCAAAAATAGCATTAATTATGAGACATAAATATGAACCTTTTTATTAAACCTAATCAAGTCAAACAGATCCTTGAATGGATAATTTGTTAATCCATAGTCTGGTGTTGTACTTTGTAATCAACTGGAAACTCTGAGCACCTGTTTTCTTTTTTTGGAGCTGATCTGCTTGACAAGATTGGTATTTGGATGAAGTCACTTCCACTGATAATAAACTTGTCACATACCTCAAACAAGTAATGACCAAGTAACAACTGGTCATACATCCAAAATCAAAATCCTACTGCCCAGGTTTACACTCTATGACTAAAATTAAGTAGTGGTGCTCACCACCTAGGGCTCTAATTTCGTAGACCAGGCGCAGACGCAGGCGCACCTGCCCTGCGCTGGCCTGCGCCAAGCGGACAGGGTGTGACCAGCGCAATTTCCAAGTTTCCTGCAGTGCCAAGAGAGGCGAACTCAAGGCGCAGAGGAGCGCAGAGAAGCACATCCACGCCTCCGTCCCTGCCCCTCAGCACAAGTGCCAGAGAGGGAGGAGAAAATGCATGAGTGGGTTTAACACAGCCGAGCGCTGTCTTCACCAATCAAAAGACTGCCCCCCCTTGCCTTTAAATGCGCTGCGGCCGAGGCACAGCGTCTGATTGGTCTGAATGATCCCCGCCACCGCGGAAACAGTGTGCTGGAAAGACCCGGTAGCGGAGACGGTCAGAGCCGCTGTCACTTCAGCAACTGGGAGAACGGACTGGCCATCAGGGCGTGCATCGGGGGGCGACAAAGGGTCAACGTGTGGGCCAGCTCCCGGGACAGATGTAATCTGTTCCTTTGTCATTAGTAGGAGTATAAAATTAAGAGACAGTTACACAGCAGCTGGCTTATCCATTTATAATGCTTGTGATCCACCTGCACTCCTGGTTTGTCATCGCCAAATAGCAGAGCCTTTAGTGATATACTGTATACTCTCCCGGTGTCTCCTCCTCATCCTCCTTGCAATAATGTACTCCATCTTTTTAGATCACGTTAAAAATAAAGACTAAAACTGGTAAATATGGGAAATCACAGTTAAATCCTTAGTGATATACATTTATTTTCTCTCTTTTTTCTCCCTCTTTTCGTTGAATTTAATGAAATGAAAGAAGCCAGATATATCCTCAGTATCAGATGTTAAGGCTGTTTATTGTTGACTTGTAAGATGTGCATCAAACTTCCAGCTGCCGTCAGGTTATGTTTCCATTATAACAAACCGCAATAATCTGACATCAGCTGTGACAGGACAATTAATACAGATACAAATGTATATGCTGGTTCAGATGGTTACATTAACGTTTGTGGGTAATCAGGGACATTTTTGTCCTCATAGGCAATTTTTTGCTCAACTTTTGGCCATAATTTTGGCAGTGTTACTCAGTATGGAATTTTTTTTTGTAGGAAGGTCTTTTACATGGAAAGTCTTAAAATTTAAAGTTTGATTTTTGTCAGAGGTCAAAGGTTATAGTGGAATAAATTTACTACCCTTTGAGGTAATCAGAGGACATAAATGTCCTCGCCCAAAAATGCTATAAAAACATAACAGATTAATATTTTAGTACTTTTTTTGCTCAAATCATTCAGTCAACTTCAGTTCTAATCAAAAATACCATATATTTAAGTATTTATTGTATTTTAACCCTTTGAATGCCAACTTGATTTCATGATGTACAAATTTTAATGAAAAAAATACACAAAAGGCGAGTTATTATAAATATAATAAATGTTGGAGGGCTGCAGACTTTTTTCAAAGATCAGGCTTAAATATAAAGAAGTAAAAAAAAAAATTTTGATGCATAAATGTCCTCTTCCAAAAGCTGCTGTAAAAACATAACAGATTCATATTTTTTGTATCTTATCCCTCAAACCATTCAATTTACTTCAGTTCTAATTGGAGGGTGCACTTCGCTTGCCACGAGAATAGACCAGGTTGGAGCTGGCGAGCTTTCAGCGCACTTTCTGCACTGTTTTTGGCACAAAATTGTCACTGCGCCAACATGAATCTGCCGACGCCTCCCCCTGGTGCGCCGTCACACCCATCTCTGCGCAGACAGTCTACCAAATTGGCAGCGCACGGCGGTGCGCCGGATGAAATTAACACTGCGCGGGGTGCGCCAGGCTTGCGCCCCTGTGCTGCACCACGAAATTAGAGCCCAGAGACAGCAAAGCACATTGAGCTTGACTTTAGGAATAAGCCCACAAATTACATGACAGTTAATTAGAAAAAAGTAGTAGAACCTGTACACCAGATACTACAGCATTAAAAGGAGTCGCCTTGTACAAACAATGAAAGTTTTATTGCCTAGCTACAGTCTTCACTATTATCCAACATAAAGCAGTAATCTCTCCGAAGGCCATCATGTATTTCATGAGAATGATGTGAATGAATTTATCTGTAAAGTACCTACATATGTCTATTCTTTGTTTTTATTGAGATACAATATAAGACAAAGGACAATTTTTGCCAAACCAAACATTAGGTATGGAAATATTTACTGACACTCTTGCTGACTGATTTGATATAGTTGGAAACAGCAGAGAGTGGTAATACTAGAAGATGAAAACAATGATTCTCCTTCTTCCTGGGCATATCATATACTATAAAAGTGTCACTCTTTTACAGCCCCATATGTTCTCAGAGATGTTTTACACAACAAAAGAGCCCGGCTCTGACAAAGTCCTTCACTGACACTTTTATTCTGTTTTACGGCACTTGATATGTGGTTAATGGCACATTTAATGAGAAAAACGACACACACACAGTATACTGAAGCTCAGACCTTGGTGGAGAATGTTTAATGTACACAGCTCCGGACAGGATTCTCTGAATAAGGTCTTTACATCGTGAGTGATGTTTTAGGTAATGAGAAAACACATTAGGATGATGCTAGCAGATCTTCTGAGTTAATGCCTTGAGCTATGTTATATGCATTAATGTTCTCTCCTCCTTAAGCTCCTTGAGTCGAAGTCATCAAGACATTTTAGTTCATATTTTGTTTATATGTTTCAAAAACTGTATTAACATAAAACAGAAGGATAGGAAATTCATTCAGCACTCTCCTTTGGACCCACTGCTCACATTCAGCAGGTCAACGCATGAAATGAAAAGCTTTTTGAGGACATTCCCAGTGCTTCGGAAATGCAGTATGACAGGTTTATGTTATTTTTATGTGTCCAAAGAACATGATGGATGAACTATACAGACTGTAGTTGGCAAAAGTGCTCCTGTAAAGTGCACTCAGCTGCCATACAACACTAAAAGTTGTCCAACCTTTGTACTGTCATTCTGTTATCTGTTTCCTCTTCCATGAGAAAATGCTGAACTGAGGCCAGAGCACTACGCTGGTTAATGGTCCTGTGCTGTCTCCTTTTAGCCTGCTATAAAGAGGTTTCAGACTTTAGAGAGTCCTTTTGGACACAATGAGGCAGAAAAAAAGTGTCATAAGGATGTAACAATAAGGGTAGAAGAGGCCCTGCTAGTGTCTTTGTCTGTCTGAAGAGGTTTAAGTGTTGAAGCTGATAGATCCATTGCTGAGTGTTGACCCTTTGGTGACTTCTGTGCTGACAGTGGAGAGGGGGACACTTTCGTACCTCTCTGCGACCGCCCAGCAGCGACAACGCAACAAGGTGGACTTGAGCTGTTTCTGAAAATTACTGTTGAGGAAACCGTAGATGATTGGGTTGACACATGTGGAGGTCATGGCAGTGAGGTGGCAGAATGAGAAGATGACGTCATGGCTGCATGTTGGGATGGCCTCATGGTTCCAGTCAAACACTGTGTTGAAGACGTTGAGAGGGAGCCAGGAGAGCGCGAACGCCACCACGATAGCAACCAGCATGGCGTTAATCCTTGAGGAGCCCTTGTTTTTCTTCTGGGTTGCATTCCGACCTCGCTCCACCATGTCCTTCCTCCTCCTGAGGCGTAAGTAGACGTGCAGGTAGCAGATCAGGATGAGGAAGAGAGGCAGGAAGTATTGAAAAACGAGAAGTGAGGTGGTGTAAGCTCGCCGGGCTTGAACTGAAGGCCACCGCTCCATACAGACAAGCTGCTCGCCAACTGGGAAGGGAATGCTCAAGTTCTGGAAAGGTAAGGTGAGGACGCTGTATGAGAAGAAAGGCACCGAGATCAGGCAGGCAACAAGCCAGGTGACAGCCACAGCCATGTAGGACTGACCCACCATGGGTTTCCAACCGGTGGGGTGGACGATGAGCTGGTAGCGCTCCATGGCAATGAGGACGAGGGAGAAGATGGAGACAGTGACAGATATGCACTGAATGAAGGGTGTGAGCTTACAAAGGGCGTCTCCAAGAATCCAGCGGTCCATTAGGGTGTAGATAATCGTGACAGGGAGGCACACGATGCACATGAGGATGTCAGAACACGACAGATTGGCAATGAAGATGTTGGTGACGTTCTGCATCTCCTTGTGCCGTGTGATGACAAACACCAGGCAAGAGTTCCCAATAAGACCCACCGCCATCACTGTGCTGTAGGCCACAATGAGGAAGGTGGTGCCGCTCACTGACAGCGAGCAGTCCTCTGTGAAATCCCACGGTATCTCTTTCCACAAGGCTTGGTTATGGTTGGTGCTGTGCTGCAGTTCCATGGTGGTTTTCCTTGGCTTTACTCAGAGGCTGGGGATTAACTGGAGTAACTGTTTGGGTCTCCAAAGCTTTAATTACTTCATGAATTATATTTGCATTGTTTACAGCTCTCCATTATCCCTAACCTTTGGCACAGGCGAGTTCACTTGGCAGTCTGTAAGAAAAAGAAGAAAACAAGTTACCTTAAACAAAGTTATGTTAGGTGTTCATATGTTATGTGAAAATTGAGGAACTCATTGATTGGAAATCAGAGTAAAGACAGGCAATGGCTTTAGAGCTGATTAATGGATTAATAACATGTTTTGCCTTGAGTTTTTTCTACAAAGAGGCTTACGTTCTGGCCTTTATGTAATGGCAGTAGTGCCTGCTACATGATCAGATTGGCCCATAATGAAGGTGATTGACAGAAAGATTGTCCAAACAGCTGATATGCTTTGAAAGGTTTCGCCCTTGCCAAACACTTTTTATGGATCCTTTATCAGTTGGACAATAGAGATTTATTAAACGGTTCATCTGGCATGTCAGGTTAGGACTTGAGGCCATCAGAAATATAGCAGCGCTGTGCAGACTTGTTAATATGTCAATCATCTCCCAAATTTCCAAAACCAGAAATCCTCCAAAAGGTAAAAAAGGGTGGGTTAAAACAAAAATCTCAGAAAACACTTAAATGTTTTATCCATTTAGACCAAAGCTGTTTTTAACCAGGCTGTAAAGATGTTTATTTACGCCATAAACCATCAGACACCTACACACAATCCCAACAGCTCCAGAGTTCTTGCTGTAAAACACAATGAACCACAGTTATTTGGAACTTCAACATGTGCTTCATTTTTCAGCCCAGTAAGCTGCCACTTGGTTTATGACTCTGTGTTGTATCAGCTACTTTCTGCTTTGTCTTTGAGGATCAGTTTGTTTATATTTGTGAGTGCTGCCTCTGCAAAGCATTTTTTATTCAACTGGTCAACAACTGTGAAGGTCAGAATAATTCATGGCAAATTCTAACATGTTAGATTATCCATCCAGAGGCTGTGTTTTGTCCCAGACATCGCCTTTATCATTTTTCATAAGGACACACCAAGACTAATGAAACAAGCGGTTTATGGGAACACAAAACCCCATGACTGCTGGATTTGGCTGAAAACTTGTTGTCTGACCTCGTCTTCGGTGGAAATGCTCATTCTTGTTCTCAGAGCTAAAAGTGCGACACTCATTTACACCTCTGTCAAGTCAGTTAATTATTACTAAGCTGAATTCACCATGATGATGGCTGTGAGAGCTTCTATCATCTGGCCTGCTTCACTTCAGTTGCTTGAAATTGACAACAACTTTCAATATTCATCACCAACAGTTAACACCCTCACATTGGGTGTTAACATCCAATTAGCAGCTGTGAATCTGTTCCTTAATGCAAATTATTAAATGCTAAATTAAATTAAGAAAACCCTCAAAATCTAAGCACAGAACACAATGTGTTTGTTGAGAACTAAATCAAAGTATTTAATTTTTAAATAGGGTCTGTTTGTGATACTTTTAATAACCTAATCCTTACATAAACAAGACCAATTTCACTGATGTGGTACTTTTCCTCTAAATGTATTTTGAAGCTGCTATAAAATCTGCAGCATTAAAGAAATTGCTCTCATTTTCAGAGAGAGCTCATTTCATCGTTACTTCTTTTTCTGTGGCAGAAACTGATTCTCTCACTGCAGGAGAGCTTCTTAAAATTAAAGTGCTCCTTGATGTAATTCCACTTGTGTCTTTCTGAAGCTCAGATGTATTAAGTGGTCAAATTTCCCTTTTGTATGCACTGACATTCAATTGAATATTACAAAAGCAGTGATTTATGACGGGGAATAATTAATGCTGGTATGCACATTTCATTGGGCTGAGCACAGATCCCCAGTCTCACCGGGGGTTGGCCGTAAGAATAAATTATGCGCTGATGGCTTATCATCAGGAAAACAGCACACATCAAGCTTTCGTGGCATCTCTGTAATAGCATGCTGATTTCAATTTCCATTACAATAACGGCGATAATGACTGCTCGTTGAGAGGCGATCATTCCCTCTCACTGTTTTCCTCCCGTTTTGACAACGTGAATTGATTCAGTTTGTGTCCATAAAAGGCCCACACCTTTGATCGTCACTGAGGATTCATTATAGCCCCCCCGGTTCAAAGCACTATCTCAACCAAATTAATGGACTGGAACATAGAAGAAAAATACTGTTATGTTTAACCAGGGTGAGTAGTGCTGACAGCTATTGTTAGACCTCACTACCACAACCCAATCAACCTCTGCATACTGCTGTCTAATAAGCCATCTTCCTTCCTTTGCACCACAGGCATGAACATCTAAGACACTATGTTCACAGGCTTTCTTTATAGTGTCTAAAAAATAAAAAACCTTACAGGCATACAAATACATCTGAAGATCTGCAGTCACCATACAAATCAGTTACCTTCATCTGAGTGTTTTTTTTCAGGGGTTTTCATCAAATGGGAGCTAGTTCACACAGATAACTAAAGTTTGATTGATTTTACACCTGTTGTTGTTCAATCACATAAAGGTGCAATGAGGAGAATCTATTACCAGCGACATTAAGACTCTGCTACCCATGAGCACACGTGGCGACTGTCGTAATGCTGCGTTCCAGTAACCTCGGAACTGGGAGTGACATCATCTCCGACTTATTGGCGTTCCAGTTGAAGTCAGAAAAAAAAATGATGATCTACCAGGCTATTGTTAGCTGTTGTTAGCACACCCTGCGTTGTTGTATGAAGAATGTGATTATCACTATGGCAGCATTTTTGTAAATGTAAGTCTAACAATACTTTGTATACAGCTGATCTAGAGCGACACACCCCAGTCAGAAGTGCAAATAAATTGATTATTACAGGAGATAAATAACTGTTCACACTGGGGGCAGCCATCTTCCATTGTCAAGTCGGGGGTGGCGAGGTTTCACCGAGTTCCCAGTAGGAAATTCTGACTTCAGGGGACGTTCCAGTTGCAGTTTCCTACTCGGAACTTGGAAATTCCTACTTCTGATAACAACTGGAATGCACCAAAGACATGACTGAAGCCAAAGCGTGTGTTTGTTGTGATGCTAATAAATGCAGCTCAGACCTTCCTCAGAACTCTGCATTGCTTTACAACTTCTTTTGTCAACAACTTACAGGATGCAAAGCGACGCGGTTCTGTGTCTCTTTCTAGTTATGTAGCGGTAGTTTTTCATGTGTGACAACAAGCAATTTTTGGAAAACTTATTATCTTAGCTGTAGCCGGCTATATATCTCTACTTACAGCCCGGTGCTCTAAGACGTGTAATATAAATAATAAAATAATATAAATTTACTCTAGTTTTAGGGGCTGTTTACATGATGCCAAAAACGGTCAATTCCGCAAACATTTCGTTGCATTTTGGCCTACCGTTTAGATGAGACCACGTTGCTTTTCCACCCAAAACGCAAACTTTTGAAAACGCTCCCCAGAGTGTAAAGATTTGAATCCGCTCCTCAATCCAGCCTCGTGTAAACACAGAGCAGAGCGTTTCAGGGGGAAACGCTGACGTCACCGCATGCGCAGTACTCTTTCACATGGAGGCTACGCGCACATACCAGGAACAACAGCAGCTTCGGCCGTCCGCTGAGTAATGTGTGAGCGTCTTACTGTGCTCGGTTTGTTATCCAGAAAAAACTATCCAGACAGATTTGTTGTCCGAACTGATTTGTTGTCCAAAAAAGAAACTCCTGCTTCTCTGTGCGTCTATTCGCCATTGTTGTTTGTGAAAGGTTTTCTTCTTCATTCGTGTGTTGTCGCAGCACTGCATCTCTGCAGACCTACACCGCCATCTACTGAACCGGCATGCACACTACAGCGGATTTACAGGGGATTAACTCGTCTCCGAGCGTTGTCATCTAAACGCAGAAGAATTCGAAAACGCAAAGGAAGAATCTTTGCGTCTTCAAGTCAGGAGTTTCCATGTAAACGGCCCCTTAGTTGTCTTGTTCTCGAAGTTGAGTATCCAGGCCAGTCCAGCCCTGTCCGACCCGATCAGAAGGCTAAAGAATAGCATTTATAGATAACCTATTTTGATGCTATAAAACTCACCTTAAATTGTGTATTTCGATCAGGCATATATCTAAAAGTGAGACTTTTTTGAAATTACTTAGAAACTCCTCATAGTCTCTTTAAAAACTCTTAAAGAAATAAGGCAGTCATTTCTCTACTTTGCCCTGCCTGCACCCTGCATCAGTACTGAACTCTTGCTTTTAACCCTCCTCTCCCACAGCAGTTACATGTAATGTCCAGCATGGAGATTAAAGTCCCCATCTCTTCTATGGCTGTAGGATAATACATAATTTTGCTGCCCAAGAAGATATTTCTTATCATAATGTTGCAATATTTTATATCTTAATAATTCACAGAAATTTAAGACGTGTGTCTTGTATTGTAATTCAGCATCCAGCTATAAATTAGAAGCAGGCACTTGACTCTTTGTTTACTGCAACACCTTCAGTCACTGGAAAGAGCCCAGTGACAGTGCTTGGAGTTTTCTAAATAGAGGTTTGTTTGTGCATTTTGTCCTCCATGTCCAAATGTAATCTGTATTCTAGGTCGCTAGAAATTATACTTTGGAAAAATTCAGCAAAGATGAAGATATTTGAAAAAGCCAGTAGATCTCCACGTGGACAGGTAAATGGGAAAACAGTGTAAAACATCCCCCTCTGTGCTGACCGCTCTTAGGGGCAATGATAATTCTGTTGCTGCAGGTGTTGTTGACAAAATGACATCTAACATGGTCGCACTGACTCTCTGCCACTCCTTCATTTCAATGCTGGATTACAAACACTGACAATACAAGGGCTGTCGACATTCTCAACAAGACCCAGTGGGTTTTTTTCACAAATGACTGTGCTGACAGATGACCCTTGACAACTTGCTCTGTGGCTGCCATGGTTACAACAGTTGTTGAAACTAGGGCTGCACGATATTGGAAAAAACTGACATTGCGATTTTTTGGGGGGGTTTGTGATATATTGCGATATATATTGCAATATTAAAAATAGAAGAATTTTCACCAGATAACTTGAATAGCTCTGTTTGGGAAGAATTTGGTTGACTCACAATGACACCATTGTATTTTTATAATACCGTTTAATCCAGGCTAAGGGGGTTCATGTGAATGATGAAGATTGCTGTATATAAAAGGGATCCAGGAGGCCATGTCTCTGTACAAAATAGAATAGGTTTCAAATTCATTTGCTTTTTTCATTTCCCAAATAAATGTTAATGATATACAGGAGCTTGTGAATCAAAACAAAAGTTTGCGTGTTTGCGATAGTCACATCCCATGCGCGATGTGACTATTGCGCATGCGCACATTGCGATGGCGATGTTCAAATGATATATTGTGCAGGCCTAGTTGAAACTAACAAGAACTAACAAGAGAAACATTTTAATACCACGATTAACACATAAGTCTTCAGTTGAAATCTAAACAAATAAACATTTACCTAATATGCCTGCTAAAACCAGTTAACAAAGCCACAAGTTAAAGTGTATCACCAGTTGGACTAGGTGGTAGGAAAAGATTTTTCCATTCAAATGTATTTTAGCATTTTCTTGTGGACAAGGATATTTTTAAAAATGGAGGGGGAAATCTTAATTTTTAAAAACAACGCCGACGTGTGGAGTAGCTTTAGTCCCAATACTGCCCACTCCAGCTGGATAGACTAGCACCTGCTCCCCATGCATTTCATTCACTGTCACCCGCACCCACAACATGTGAGTCCGCTCCCACCTGCACCCCCAAATTCTCTCACCCAGGTAAAATGCTATGAGCAAAAGATAATTCAGTCTTCAATCCAAACTAGAACTATTTGAACAACACTATAACTAAAAAAACAAAGCTTCTCACCACACAAAAGACTTGGGCTGTACAACATTGAGCTCTTAAAGGCTTTGATATTGTTGAACAGATCAGAAAGATCTGAAAAAAAAACATATAAGGGAGTCATATCTTTAAAAGGCTCTGGACCCACACAGGTGTTGTAGTAGAAGACTGTGTGGGTGTGGTACAGTTTGTTTGACAGAGAGCTCAACAAGCGTCTGACATCTGCTGTCATTTAAATTGGTCCTGATAACGTGTGACATAAAAAACTCTCTCTGTTATCAACCTCTCCCTGGTCTAATCAACCAGAGTGAGTGTCCAGAGCCTTTAACTCCAGCTGCCCATATGTCTTCTGTGATGATTCATCCAAAGGTTTTGATGATTGGCTTTATCCCTGTCAAAACTGATGCCTGTAGTCACCCTGCTCTTCCCTCCACATGCTGGATACAGAGGTTGTGTGAGGGAGAACTTCTTCGTCACACATCAAATATTCAATATTTGGCACCTGCTAAACAAAACCTTTCCTCGTGATGATGTTGAATGGCTGAATGTCCTTGAAGCAGAATGTGAAGCATTTCTCAGCAGTTATCAAGCATAATCCTCGACAGAGAGGTGTGCCCTCTTAAACCAAAGTGCACATTGGTTGCAGCTGGTTGCAGCATCTTTTTATTTCCATCTTTGCCACTTACAACAATAAAATAATTCCAGATATTGGACTCAGAGTGCTTTGGTTTTGATAAAATCCAGCTTATATCCTCATATCCAGTTCATTTTTCCAACTGCATGTTGTGGGTGCTGGCTACATCAAGGGCTTGCAATGATTTTTCGACTGCACGCAACTTTAAAGGATAAGTTCGGTTTCTACAGCTTTCACATTGTTTATAGAATGAAGTAGAACAATATACTCACCCAGAAGGCTTTCCTGATCCAAACAGTGCTTCGGGAGATATTTAGATCCAAAATCGAGCAGCGGACATCCGTATAATGGTAGCACATAGTGCATGTATAGAGCCGCTCCTAAAACTGCAATAATCATCCAAAAACTCATTAGTTTCACCAATATTTCATCATGGTCTGCTCGGGCTACTCCTCCATTACAGTCTGTGTCACTCCAGACATGTCTATGTGACTGTACTGAAGAAGAAAAGCGCTTGCCTCCACGCATGGGCAGTGCGGCCCATTGTTTCAGGGGAAGACAGCCGGCTACACAATGACTTTCTTCTTCCAGTTTTGGGCAAAATGGACAAATATCTTTGGGATGAAAATGTTGTGGAGGAGAACTTTGAATATGATGGGTGTCCTTACAGTGTAAGCCAGAGTTTACAGATGAAGAGCTCATCGAAAGGAGGACGCGGAGGCAGAGCTCCAGAGAGTACTGCTCATGCGCGGAGGCAAACATTCTTCTTCTTAAGTTCAGACGTCAGTACAGTCACACAACATGTCTGGAGTGACACAGACTGTCGTGGAGGAGTAGCCCGAGTGGACCATGATGAAATATTGGTGAAACTAATGAGTTTTTGGATGATTAATGCAGTTTTAGGAGCAGCGCTATACATGCCCCGTGTGCTACCATTATACGGATGTCTGCAGCTCGATTTTGGATCTAAAAATCTCCCAAAGCACTGTTTGCATCAGGAAAGCCTTCTGGGTGAGTATATTGTTCTACTTCATTCTAGAAACAATGTGAAAGCTGTAGAAACCGGACTTATCCTTTGAGACATCTTGCTCCTGCAAGATTTTTGTCGGGACCTGCCAGGACCCTTAACACAGTGGACCAGTAATATAGTTTACTCATGTTCCAGGGACGATAATTTATAAGATAACACTGTTCATACACTGGATTTTTGTTGCAAAAGTATTAAGGATTATTAATTCTGTAAAGTAATGTCACACATTGACTACTTATTGATAAATTCAGATGTATTGTTCTGTTTATCATGATATATCGTACTGCAACCCCTGTATCATGTATCATTTCACTACACTTGTGCTAGTACACACCACTCTGAATGATTTAGAGCATTTCGTTAAACTGCTGTTGGAAAATCACCATTTCCTCTGTAGCTTGCTTAAATGCATTTAAAAGCATGTGACAATAATGAAAAGACTGTTATTGCGAAGACATCTACTGAAGTCTTATCTGTCTAGTTTATTAAGTCTTAATCATGATGGAACTCAACATCATGGTGAGTTTGCAGAGTTTAACCTTTCAGTGGCCTCTCAGGATCATTTTGGACTTAAACAAGTGAGACATTGGTTTTAACTCCAATCTAACCTGATGTTATTGTGGATTTAAGTGGAGCTTTTAAGCAGAATTTCGGGAGTGGACCACACCTCAACCACGCCTCTTCCTGTGTTCCTATAAATTCTAACCGACCATTTCCCTCTTGTTTTTCACACTCGATGCACCCCTCCCTCCCTCCCCTTATTTAAAACTTCTTTCTTCCTTCCTTCCTCAGGACCTTAAGGAGGGGGTTCGTCGTGCCCGGGAGCTACGGCGAATTCCCCATGAAGTTTACCCAAACCGTTATCCGCTTCACCTACCTACTATGTTGTTTGTTATCCACTGTACGCAATAAATAATTGTCAAATTCATCCTGTTGATGGTGTGGTCCTTACTCGTGAACAGAGATATAACGACTGCAGCCCTGGATTGAGTGAATCCACATTGATATATGCCAGTGCATAGCCCATGTCAAAGCTTCAGAAGGACAATGAGTGCCGCAGGGTGAACACATTTACAGACATCAAACTTTCAGAGGCGGGAGCACACTAAACATACCCACTGTTGCAAAATGTAAGGGTTTACCTTTGCATGGTAACTCAAAATCCTATGAACTTTAAGGCTGTACACTTTGGGCCCTAATTTTGTGGCGCAGGGCAGAGTGGTGCAGGGTGCGAGGAGCCTGGCACACCCTACATAGTGTTAGTTTTGTCTGGTGCACTGCTGTGCGCAGCCAATTTGGCAATTTGGTAGACCAGCTTCACCGAGATGGGTGTGACGGCACACCATGGGGAGTGCCGACAGAGTCAAGTTGGCGCAGTGACAATTTTGTGCCAAAAACTGAGTGGAAGGTGCACTGAAAGCTCGCCTGCTCCAACCTGGTCTATTCTCGGCGCAGGCGAAGCGCACCCTCCACAGCTGTAATTTGGTGACAGGGCGCACAGTGAGCACATGTCACCAAACCTTCAGAGGCAGGGATCCAGAGCGTCAAGCACATTTCAATGCAATAAACAATCACAGCAACTACCATTTTATGTAACCGTCTGAACGAGACATTTCATGTTTAAAGGGCATTGTTCTAAGTTTTCATGTTCTTTTATGGAGTTCTGTAATACACAGGCTGCCTGAATATGATGCAGTAGAAATAAACTAATGGTCTGGGAGTTTTAGATTCATCCTCAGTTTTCTCATATTTTCTCATATTTCTCAAATAGGTCCCTTGACCAGGACCAGCACTCCATTGTGTTTGTAAAAATGTGCAGAGAGGCACAATTTAATGAGTTTATGCTCCAGTCAAAACAGCACTGATTAACCGAGCTGTTCTACCGACGGCTTAATTCCCCAGAATGTGCAAGATGAAGACGCTAACAGCATAAAATCTACAGGATTTATCATATTTAATAGAGGACTTGCTAATGATGATAAATGCTGACAGGTAGGACATTAATTGCTTGTGGCTGTCTCTATTATGAGCGGAAAAGTCCCATTATACAGAGCAGTTTCCTCCACAGGGAACACAAACAAAGCCAGACTGTTCAGAAAAAAAGTATACACTGATACCTAAAGCTAAGTAAAGGAAACCACTTGAATTCCTTTGTGCTGTACACAGTTTCCTTTGTCTCTGATAATTATGAGGATAATTAATCCTCTGCTTGGTGTCAGCCTCATTCAACCTGGATAAATGTACAAAAACAGGAAGATTCTGTTTCAACGATGTCTCAGGGACTCGTTTTTAATGCAAGGATTTTATTTTTTTGTTAAGTATTGCAAGCATAGGGCTGCACGGTGGTGCAGCAGGTTAGTGCTGGTTCGACTCCCAGATTTCTCCATGGCCTTTCTGAGTGTAGTTTCTATGTTCTTCTCATGTAAATGTGTATTTTCTCTGGGTAATTGGATTTCCTAACCTTGCAGTGCAGCTGTATCCACCTGAATCAGTGTCTGTGTTCAGCCATAGCCATCTTGCCAAGCTCCAATCTACAACAACTGTGCTTGGCCTGAAACAGCACAGCCCAATCAGCATTCTTTAAGGCAGGAAGAGGCAGGAGCTATGAATGTGAGGACAGCAGGATGTGATTACACTGATTAGCATAGATGCTAATAACTTCAGTTGTAGTTTTATCTGATCATGACCACATTTCTGTACTTAATAAAAAACAAATGTTAAAACTTAAAAACTACAAACTTCTCTATGGCTGCCCTTTATACTCCTGCAGCAGCGCCTGCCTACGACATTATCTGATTGGCCCATACTGAATGTCATTGACAGAATGATCATCCAATCACCTGTCAGATATGTTTTTGAAAGGTTCGGCCCATTCCCAAACACTTTCTATAGGCTACTGTCCAGTAGGGCTGGGTTTAAAAAATTGATTTAAACGATTTAAATCAATTTTCCTTAAACTGGTTCATAATCAATCCATAAAATCCAAAGATCAATCTTTCTACTTGGGTAGTTTTTTCTTCTTTGGATGTGCAGAGAAGCAGCCTGCGGTATCAACCCTGCTAGTCTCGTGTGATCAGCATTTAGCGTTGCTTTAAACTGAACAAGATCTCATGAGATGTTACTGCAAACAAACATGGTGGAAGCACTATATGGGCACCACTGGCAAGTTTAAAAGCTGATGTTTGGATGTACAGTAGTTTAGATTTAACAAGTACAAAGGAAAATACAAGGTGGACAAAAAACAAGTAATATGCAGAATATGCATTAATGCATATCATTAAAATATGATTAATGTAACTGCTTTGGTTTTGTTCTTCATGTTAAAACAAATTTTAATGATGTACCACGTCAAAAGGTCACTTTTTAAATTTACAGTACTATTTTAACTAAGATATCCCAGACTGAATAAATATCAAATTGAATCGTGAATCGAATCGATTTAAGACCTTTTAATATCGAATCGAATCCATCCGGAAAATCTGAATCGATACCCAGCCCTAATGTCCAGATGGACTATCGAGAGATATTGAATGGTCAATCTGGTGTGTCAGATTTTTTTCTCGAAATCCTCAAAAATTATACAAAGTTTTATATCTCATTGTCTTACTTTTGACAATTTTTTCGCCAATGCTGTAAATATCACAATGATTTTGTTTTAACTAAAGCATATTAAATGCTATAAGTGATGCCCAATAAATGAACTTGCCTATCATTGTGACCTGTTCGAATTTGTCCTTTCTGTCTGTCCACAGGTTAATCAGTTGCTGTATGGCTGCGTCCACAGATTGGCCTCAAAAACACTCCAAAGTCACCTTTGACAGTCATAGGACTGTAACCACATGGCTTGGCCCAATTCTTGTGTCAAAACAAGCGTTTGCAACAACATGTGAAATTTATTTTAGCAAATGCATTGTTTGAATGGTTTGTTTCTCTTCTGATTGCCACGCCATCTCACATTTTTTATGTTCATAAATGTTTTTAACGCTGTAAAGCACTCTGGATAGCTCTGGATATAATGAGAGCCATTTCTGTTCTCAGATTTGTTTGCAACAAATCGTTCTATCTTTTTAAAGACTTCAGTTATGTCTCTGAATAAAGAGTCACTGTGTTGTAGGAAAATCCAACAAAGTAACAAAGTCATAACAAAGTACACAAGCTAAGTGAAGTAATACCACTTTAATTCTTGTGGGGTATACACAGCCTCCTCTGCCCCAGCGTCTGGATAATTAATCCTCTGCTGGATGTCAACCTTACTCAACCTGGCAGAGTTCCCCAATATGTGTCCCGCATATTACACCACTCTGCAGCCTTGACGCTGATTATTTATGACAGCTTCTGGATACTTTAAGTGATGCATGGCTGGTGTTGTGTCTGCTGGAAGACAGTGTGAGAAGCGTTACATGGAAATTTATAAGCAGCATTAACACTTGACCTGACACTTGTCATAAACTAAAGATTATCTGCATGTTACACAGATAACAGCATGCATTAAGAGTTAAAAAGGTAACTGGGATGAAATAATAAAAATTAACCCTAATGGAGTTCTTTGGTGGAAGGAGATGTTTTTAAATAATTAATCTTAATCATGACCTAATCTCACTTCAGTCACCTCATGATCAATGTCGATGTTGACAAAAAAACACAGGGTAAAAAAAAATAAAAGCAAGTTTTCATGATACATCAAATTATTTTTGAGTGTGATGCAGGGTTAGAAAGTCTTATTTGTCTTCTAATGATTCTAAATTTTTATATCACTTATCAAAATAACATAGATTTTATCTTCATATATTTCAATATTATAAATGGGAAATATTATAAATGGTAAATAAATAAAATCCCAACATTTGATAATTGAGACTCCTATTTTTTGCTGTGGTACCAAACCAGTATCAACAGGCGCATTCTTTGAATTTATATAAGAATCATGTCAAGGTTTTCAAATTTAGTGTTAAGTGATCAATTTCTCATTTACCAACTGATGGAAATACAAAATGTACTATAGCATCAACGTGTTTTTTCCCATCCCACTATCAAATATAAAAAATATATATAATTCCAAGGCAAAAATAACCACAGGTGCCGTAGATTTTTCTGGTGGAAAATCTACAGAGATGTTTGCAACATTAAATGAGCTTTTGCTGCTTTGTGTTTCCACCAATTTTTCCAAATGTTATAGTTTTGTATTTGGTTGATCCAGAAGGTCAAACTAATGACTATTTCTAACAGAAAGTTGAAGACTCAACTTGTATGAGAACACGTAATGTCTTAGTTTGGCTCTCCTCATCTAGAATGAGTTGGAAGGTTTAAGGCCCAGCTCCATGTGAACAACTCAGCACTGAGTATGTTGATGCTTAGTTTGACGTCAATGTCAATGAGTACATGAGCACTTAATGATGCTTTCAAGGTTACTTGACAAGCTTCTCTGTTGGTTGCTTGATTTAAAAAAGAAAACGTACTGCTTCAACCTCCACATGGCAGCACCTGTGTTCAATCGGACTTAAAGTGAATAGTTATACTTTCTAATGTTACTCCCTGCAGTTTTGATTCTTGCTTGTTGTATTTGCTCTCAGGCATACATCATTTTGGACAAAAGTGTCTGCTAACAGACATTTTAACATTGTAATGATAATTTTTTTAGTCACAAGCATTCATATATTCACTTGTTTACAGCCAGCACGGACGTAAGTTGGTTGGATTTAATTTTGCAGCATGTTTATGCATTTCCATTAAAAGTAATTGTACAGGAACTTGGACAGTTTGCATGCATATTCGGTGAATTTATATCTGATAGTTAACTCACAAAAACGCTCAGGTAATTAGAAATTTTTACAAAAAGACACCTTCTAATTTTAATATAACTGTTACATTTTATTAAAAACAATTTTTATAACATGTGAATGTGATACTTTCCATGGGCAGGACAATACATTTCTACTCTCAACATTTAGCAACGTTCTGTTTAATTTTAAAACACTGGCAGTGCATAAACATCCCTATTCTGCTAAAAATACAAAGACTTTATTTTTAGTGCAAGTTGTCCATCCCCTAATCAACAAACTGCTTGTGTAAAAACTGACCAAAGACATGATGCACTGGTTGTGTTCTGCTGTCCTTTCTTCGGTTCCTGCAGACTCTGCCCTCTGTCTGTCTGTCTGTCTGTCTTTCTGAGCGAGTTGATTGGGTTTTCTTGTCTCGGGCAGGTGTAGAAAACAATCTGTCTGGGACGACTATCACAAATTTTCTCTTTGGGGGCTGCTTTTCCCATTTCTTTTACACTGACTTTAACAACGCCATTCAGGAAGACGATATGAAATCAACACGGGCTGACAATAAATCATGAAGGCAATGCTGGAATAACAATACTACGGATTGAAAAAAGCTGAAGGTGATATAAACATTCTCAAGTCTCCTTCGCAGCCATTTCTTGCACTTTTCACCATGCAAACAGTCCGAGCAGCAGGTTTAAAGAAAACTAAACTATATGCCTCATTAGAGATAAACTGCAGTTGTGGGTTAAAACACCTCCATGCGAGGCAAAAACGACTATAAACACAAAAAATATAAATATCCGCGTCTTTTCTGCCGATTCTCTGCATCTCAAGGCAAAAACAATCAAACAACCGCATAATTTCACCCTTAGGTTTACCCCCAACAACTCAAAATGGCCTCACATGCAGTTTTAATTAGCTATCTAATTATCCTTATTCCTTACCTTACTCCTCTTTCTTCAGCCCGCGCGCAGCTCCGCATCAGGTGAGACGCGGGAGAGTTTTTGGTCGCGGAGGAGGAGGTGAGAGGAGGAGGAGGCGTCCTGCCAGGGGCTCTGATAGGAGCTGAGACGTCTCTTAAAGCGACCCTCTGCCTCAGAGTCGGGCTGGGATGCGACTGGGAACATGTTACATAATAACTTCAGCGTAACTTGCACTCACGGAGGCACGCGTACGCGCGCACAGGAGGTACGCGCCCACACAGGGGCCAGTGGGGAAATTGAGTTATCTGAATGTGCGCACGCGGTCTGATTCGCCCAAATGTATTTGTGACATTAAGTGATTCATTTGGTGGTCTTGTGCAAGGACAAGCTGAACCTTCTCATAATGGCAGTTTGATTTCATATGTTCACAGTGACAGACTACTTTGGCATAACACCGCTGAAATATGATTTTAATGAAAGAAGTGAGTTACTGCCTGTATGTATCCCACTGGGTTTTCTTGCCTCAGAAAGTTTGTAAACCTTATCGCACTGTAGCTCTTTCATAAATTGTGTTACAGTCCTGACAGGGATGCACAGTGTTCGACTTTTGCAAATATCAGCTATCTCTCTTGAACTGATGTTGTTTTTGAAGGCTCTACCTCCGAAAACATCTTCAAAGAGCTCTTTCCCAGATGGATTAGTGAAGTGTTTCCGTGGTGGATATATGGAACTGTCCGTTTGGTGTGTCAGGTTACAAAAACTCAACAATTACAATGATTTAAATGCTTCAGCTATTGCTTTTTTAATGTAACTTCAAAAACTGAATTTAAAGCGACATTAGACCACACCTAAAACACATTTATAATGCCAAATGTATTTCAACATGCCTTTCACAGTTATATTCCTCTGCCAATCCTGCCCTTTGTGACATATCTCTCTTGGTCGCAATACAGGAACCACTATGGTCACTAAAAGCAACCCTTCTCACTAGGGATGGGATGAAATATCGTTTGGCAATATATCGCGATACAGTACGTGATGAAATGCATCGAGTTTGAAAAAAATGGATCGCAAAATAAAGACGTCACGTCCGGTAGTAGCGCATGTGACCAGAAGTGGTGACAACAAACATTAGCACCAACTACCTTGCCTCCAAAAAGCCTAACGATGGAGTCGAATGAGGTCGAAATTGAGGACGCTCCGCCTGGATACAAGTCATCTGTCTGGCAGTATTTTGGCTTTCTCATTAAAAAAGACGAAGACGGCGAAAACAAGCCTGGCACTCGTTAGCATACACTCTCTCTAACCTCTCTAGGGTTAAAGAGAGTGTTATTGTTTGTGTTTGGCCTGTTAGGCCTTGAGTTTTCCTGTGTGCGACTCAAACAAAAACAAATAAGTTGTAATTACACAGTAATATTTTTTCTTTTTTTACTTTTTTGATATTGTATTGTAACGTATCGTATTGTGACCCGGGCATATCGAGGTGCAGCGTATTGTGAGTTTAAGTGTATTGTCCCATCCCTACTTCTCACCCATAGTCTCGACCCTACTGATTTCTTTCCGTCATATCTTAATATGACACAAAGAAAGGAGACGCCAGTCATTAATCTGTCTTCAACATCTATTATACATCAACTAGCTCCATCGAAATCCTCTTCCTCATGTGCCACAACCACCAGCTTACACCAGTCTAGTCCTTTTGTCATGTATTTGACCCTGTCTAAAAGCTTAACTGTCTCTGTCTTCATCATTTTTCTCCTCACCTCTAACCCCTCATCCTCCCACCATCCTTTCCCATCCAACCTTGCTCTATCATCCATCCATTGACCTTCTATCTCACCCCTTTATTCTTCTATCTCCTGACATTTGTCTTACTCCCTCGCCCATCCATCTTTTCATTGAAAGCAATTATTCTAAATCACTTGATTATTGGTGGGCTATTTGTTAATCCATCAAAGTACTTTTAAAAATGCAAACACACACAATGTCAGCTTTAGAGGACACTATTTGTGTTTTTAATTCATTCCTCAATTCAGGGTGATGCATACGTCTAAGAATATCCAAAACACATTTGCTCAATAACTATTGATGAATGCTAATGGATATTGGACACTGATATGAGAATGTACATGGGCATTGCCTTAAGCTGCTCAAAGAATATCAGTCACATCTTTTTCTATAATATGTGAAGTTTGAAGATATGTTTTTAGTGATAACAATTTGATCTATATGGAGCCTCAAAGTACTAATGACTTTAGACGCTGAGATCTATCACAAATAAATACATTTCATAATAGAATTGTGAAATACAATAAAGTAATGACATTGAAGATTGAATGAAAATATGTCAATAATTAGATGGCAGAAAAATCTAGATAAATAAGGTTTTGTTTGTTCTTTTGGAGATATGTTATTTGCTTATTGGTAGCACGGTGGCACAGCAGGTAGTGCACATGCAAGAAGGTCACTGGTTTGATTCCTTGGTCAGGCAGGGCCTTTCTGTTCTTCCCACACATGCATGGGTTCTTTCTAGACACTCCAGCTTCCTCCCACAGGCCAAAAACATGCTCATTAGGTTGATTGGGGACTCTAAACTGCAAAGGTATTAGTGTGAGCCCTGTGAATGGCTGGAGATGGGCTTAGGGGTCCCCTTCCACTGTCAGCTGAGATAAGCTCCAGGCCCCCTGCAACCTTGACATGGCAGTGGAATGTCATATGGAAAATGTAAAAACCCTTTGTATTTATTTTTATAAAAGATAGTTGCTTGTGCAGAGATGCGTTCATTTTCACATGTTAATGTTACTGGTTCCACATTCATTTAAGGTACGGGGTGTGGATCAAAGACATATGAACTGGTTAACGCTAACATTTACTCCAATAAGGCAAAGGCTGAAGCTCATTGGATGTGTTCTTGTGAGGGCAGCATGATCACATGGAAAAACCCTGCAATTACATCAAATAAGCATGTTTACAGTAGAATTTAAGCAATCATAGGCTGGAACTTGGTTAGTAATTAGCTAGAACTTAAAAAGGCAAAACTGAAGTGGCTGAATCTGTTTATGGAAATAGAACTTTGATTTAGCAATTGCTATATTAATTATGCTGAATGGCTAAAACAGGATTAAGAGTATCCACATCTGGGGTGCTGGTTTGGCGGAGTGGTTAGCAACCAGGCACCCCATGTACTTGCTTCTGCTGGCCCAGGTTCGAATCCCGCCTATGGCCAGTTTGCAGAGTTTCTTCCCCTACTCTCTCAACCCCTTTCACTGGCCTGTCCACTGTCTCTCTCCTGTCAATAAAGGCACAAAATGCCCAAAAAATACATAAAAAAAAGAGAGTATCCACATCTTTTGAAATGTTCTTATTTTCGAAAGAAACCTGCATATTTCTTATTGAGATTTCAACCCAATTATTCCCTAACCAGAAAAATGACTATGGCTTTTGATGATGTTGTTCCCTTGGGGTGCTCAAACAGTCTTTGTTAAAGTTTAGGTTGCTTTCAAATGATCTCTACATGGGGGCAGAAAGTGATTTATGGATAGAGAGGTAATTGCTGATTTTTTGTATTGTTTATGGCTGTGCAGTCTAATTAATTAAGGAGAAAAAGAACAATTTTTCTTGCCTGAAGAAGTGACAAATACAAATAAACTTCAAAACAAATATGACCAGAGAAATAGCCACAGACACATATTAGAGAGCGCTGTCTAATTACAAAAGAGAGTGACAAAACAACCTTCCTGTACGCAATGAGTTCAGTGAAAAAACAGAAGAGTCAAGTTTGTTCTGTAGGTTGTAATAATAATAATAAATAATAATTATATTAATGCATTTTATTTAAAAGCGCCTTTCAAGACACTCAAGGACACTGAACAATATTAAAAAACAACCACAGTAAAATCAACAATAAAAATAAAATCAACAATAGAAAAGCACAACAGATAAGGACCGGTATGGGGAGAGGAGGTAAGCCAGTTGTCCAGTGGGGTATACAGACCTGAACAGGTGGGATTTGAGTCTGGACTTGAAAAGAGACAGGGAGGTCAGGTTTCGGAGGTCTGGAGGGAGAGAGTTCCAGAGCTGAGGAGCAGAGTGACTGAAGGCCCTGCTCCCCATGGTGCTGAGGCAGGCAGAGAGCACAGTGAGGTGGGTGGAGGAGGAGGATCTGAGGGAGCGGGCTGGAGTGGCAACGTTGAGGAGGTCAGACAGATATGGAGGGGCGAGGTCGTGGATGGCTTTGAAAGTGTACAAAAGGATTTTGAATTCTATTCGATGCTTGACTGGTAGCCAGTGGAGCTGCTGCAGGATGGGGGTGATGTGATGGTGGGAGGGGGTTCTGGTGATGATACGGGCAGCTGTGTGTTTCAGCTAGATACTTCAGAGTTGAAATAGTACAGTGAAAACAGATTCTCATCTTTTGAATTAGTTAAAATCATAACTAATGTCATCACCTGTTGTCATCAGACATCGGCTGTTCTCATAACTTTTATTTACACTTCATAACCCAGAACTCTGAATATTTGCTGCACTAACACTTGATGTCAATCAGGGAACCACTGAATATCACCCCACAGGCCTCAATTGGCCCGTGGGCCATGAGTCTGAGACCCATGATCTATTGTCTTAAGAAGTCTGGACAGAGTTGATCTTAAAGGGGCAGTTCAGTTTTTTTGAAGTGGGGTTGTATGAGCTCCATATGGCCATGAAGTACACTAGATGCAGTAGAAAGTTCTCTCCTCTTCCTTAGTAAGCCACAGTCTGTAAGAGTCCATTATGTAAAAACCAGCCACAAACAGGTAAATATTGTACCAAGAACAAAGGGTATTTTCTTTGCCTACGTGAACTCCTGTCAAAAAATATTATCACAGTTTATGAGTATGCTACACGTGCATATTTTTAAGCGCATTTACTTTTTGGAAATATAAGTTTATCTGGACCCTTACATCACATATTCCTCTGCTAATGCCGCCTAATCACTCCGCCTCCCTCTCAGTTGTTGTAAACTTAACAAGCTAGCGGCTCCAAACTCCCATTGTAGCCTTTTGTAACTTCATCAAGTATTGTAATTCTTTTGTTTTGACTCTTAGCAGATCGAGGAAGAGACAGCGTAGGGAATTAAAAACAAGTGATTATGACAGCGCCAATGCATTTCCATTCACTTTGGAGCCAAGAGGATATCTGTATGAACCTTGGATGTCTGTGTGATCCGGAGCTCACTGAAGACAAGCTGCTGCAGATGGAGACTGAAGAGCCCTTGCCCCGAGTGCTGCTGCTGCCAACTTCAGGATCTGCGAGTCAGATGACACTGGTATCACTCATCAAACAGACGTTACTGCTCCTCTGAATCCTGGAGTTTTGTGGACATTCTTCAATTTCCCAAAGATAAAGTGGAAAAAACATCCCAAACCTGAAGGATCTAATGACAGTTTGGCATCAAAGTAAGTAATAATGATATGTCAGAGACAAACAAGCAGAGTAGAGGAGGCTGTCTACCACAACACTGCGACTGCGTGTGTGTTTCTTTCTCACACACACATACACAACCATTTCTACTGTGCATTAGCATTGCCTGGCTAGCAGTAGCGCAGCGCAGAGGAATACGGGACATGATTTGGTTAGGTCTAGATAAACCTCATATTTCCCAAAAGTTAATGCACTTAAAACATGCATATGTAGCGTACTCTTAAACTGTGGTATTATTTTTGATGGGAGTTCTCGTAGGCAAAGAAAATACCCTTTTGTCCTTTTGGTACAATAATTCCCTGTTTTCGGCTACTTCTGCATAACAGACTGGCTTACTGAGGGAGAGGAGAGAACTTTCTACTGCATCTAATGTACTTAGTGGCCATATGGAGCTCGTACAACCTCACTTCAAAAATACTGAACTGCCCCTTTAATAGAGGGACTGCAGTAAAACACTGTACCTCCAGCATGGAAACATGGCCATATAACTCAATCATGCAGAAAACATAGGAACTGGAGTGTGAAAAAGTGTGCAAAGGATCATCAGACTGAGTCAAAATTCTAAACATTTAACTTTAGAAGAAGTGAGTTTGTTCCTAAAGTCCTGGAGAGTGGTACAATATGTGTCAGCAGGTGACAGTGAAGCATGGTGGAGCTTACTTGCAGGTTTGGGGCTACATTTCTGCAAATGGAGTTGGTTAGGTTATTAATGGTGTTCCCTGTGCTGAGAAATACTAGCAGATACTTAACCATCACACAGTGCCAGTAAGGAGGTGTCTGACTGGCCCCAATTTATTTCCCCAACAGGACACTGACCCAGAAAAATGGTCAAGAGATCTCGGAAGTGGTTGTGTCCGGTGGACCAAGATCTCAACATCATCCAATGTGATGTGTAGGATAACAAAAGAAGGCTAAAGACTGAACCCCCTGTTTGAAACTAATGTGTGCTGTAGAGCTTGCCTTCTTCTCATGTCCCTATATGGGCCTGCTTCAGTTGAAGCATACACACTTAAAGTCGTTGACTGACGAATGCACTGCAGTTTGTACCCACAATTAGCCTTATAGATGTCACGCTCCTTCACGTGTACCTCTGCATATCTCTCCACATCCATACAAACTCAGTCATCATCGGCATGAACATCTCTGCACTGATCCCTCCGCAGATAACACTTCAAACTATTTTAAACCCTTTTTTTGCACCTCTCTCTCGCCTGTGCTGAAGATTGTTAACTGCTTCTTCACACCATCCCCACACACTCCTGTTTGAAGAGGAGGCTGTTTGAGAGAACAGTAATAGCTGTTTGTCTGAGAGGCAGAGCGCTGAAACGACTCGCCAACAACGGCAGCTCTGTGGGTGTTTACTACACACCCACACATGGGCGTTAAAGACTCTCATGACAATTAATCTATGCACATACTTTTAATGAAGGCAGGCCGAATAGCTCATAGATTTGCTACTTTAATGAAAGAAGGTTGAGATATGGACCGCTTTGTGTTACTCTCCTGTGTGCAATTTCCCACCATCACCAATATTTGATTTTTTTTCTTGTTCTTTGATGAAAAGAGCGGAGAAAACAATTCTTGGAGAAAGTCTGAGATGTCAGAACAATTCCTCACTGTATGGGGACAGAGAATTATGTTTCTGACAGAGTGTGTATAGATTGATAGGTGACGAGTTGCAGAGCTTGAAGACAGCCAGTACACTAAAGTGTGATCAGAGGAGCTCAGGCAATTTAGAGAAGAAAAATAGCACTTAAGGGAGAGGACACATAGTTTCCAACATAACAGGGCAGCATATTGATTTTTTTAGGATGTTTTCAAAAAAGACTCAGGTGTGAAAAATTTTAGTTTATATCGATTACTGTATTTTAAGTTTATGTTTTTATCAATTTAAAAAGGCTGTTTAAAGGGGTAGTTCAGAAATTTTGGAGTGAGGTTGTTTGACCTGAGCATGAACACTTTGCACAGTGATGAAGATCAGCATTGAATTTGTACATAAAAGAACAGGCAAGGAAGTTAAAGATTAATTGATTGATTCATTCATTTTCTATACCGCTTATCCCTTTCGGGGGGCTGGAGCCTATCCCAGATGTCATTGGGCGAGAGGCACTCTGAATCGGTGGTCAGTTGATAACAGGGCCACAGAGACACAGACAACCATTCACGCTCACACTCATACCTATGGTCAGTTAAGGGTCACCAATTAACCACATGAGCATGTTTTTGGTCTGTTGGAGGAAGCTGGATTGCCCGGAGTGAACCCACACATGCACAGGAACAAAATGCAAACTTCCCACAGAAAGGTCCTGCTCGACCCGGGAATTTCTTACTGTGAGGCACGTGCACTACCTGCTGCTCCACCGTGCCGCTACATATAGCTAAATATATACAGTATATGTAATCATTTTTTTATATCAGCACTATCAATGGAAATGTTACTAATGCAAGTTTTCATTTTAATGGCACTGTCATGTACTGTGCAGCACTCACACCAGACCAAGCTCTTACCTAGTCACAGCTTGCTTTTCTCACTGTTCAGAAAGCTTTTTTACAGATGTTAAAATTAAATCAGATAATTTTCTGCTATTGGATGAATCTGGTATCATTGTAAAGAGTATGACTGAGAATTATGAACTACTTTTACTGTTTTTTTTTTCAGTAATAAACTCTCAAAGAAACAACAATATTTTGATAAACATAACTAGTTCAACTAGTGAGAATATCTGAACATTGTAGTATTCAATGGCATGCTTTTAGAATTTTGTTTACTCTTATGGGAGTTTTTCATTTGCCCTCTGCATGATATAGGCCCTGTATGTACAATAGTACAACAACAGAAACATGTGCCTTATATTTACACCAAAACGGTGCCCAGAGCGCCTGAACTTTACAAATCTAGGTCCAGAGTGAAAAGTCCTGAAAATGTTTTTGTATTCATCTGAACAGGAATTAGGATTGTCAGGGAAAATGGCAGAGGTGGGAGAAAGTCACTGTTTTGCAAGTCTCAAGTAAGTCTCAAGTCTTAAAACCCAAGTCAAGTCAAGTCCGAAGTCATAGGCTTAAAATTTTCAAGTCCTTCCAAGTCATAAGCACCGTTGACCAAATAAAACAACCCAATAGAAACCAGGACAGTTTCATCATTTTATAAAAAACAACCAGGACAGTCAGGACATGTCATGGGAAAACAGGACTCTTGGTCACCCTGGGCCTTAACTTTAAAATTATTTTCAGCTAACATCAGTCTCAGTTTTTAGCCATGGCGAGTTTACGAGCAAACACATATCGTTGCTGCATACAACGGATGCTACGCTAAAGTTACCCAAAAGGATCTCACAACAGGTACCAGACCAACTTACCTCTCTTTGTGTAACTTCAGGTGCCGAACAAAATTTGACATCGTCGCCTCTTCGTCTGTTATTCTCACGCTGCAGGTTTTGCTATTCTTTTTTTGTTTATGACATCGTAGTTTGTGAATACAAATGAAATTATCCTCGGTAGCATGGTTCTGCATCTCTGGGTTGTTCCTGCTCTCCTGCAGTCTTGCGCTGAGAGAAGTAACTGTGTAATCCAAACCCTCTTTGTTTGTTCTTCTAAACCCTGATTGGACGTTAATAGATGCATTCAATGGGGCAGATCCTGTGTGAAAAAATATTGTCATGCTGGAAATGACAAAATAACTGTCACTTAGTTGGATAGTTTGAATGGAAGCACATTTTATTCAACAGTCTTACTGAAAATTTCAAGTATTTTCAAGTCATCAGACTAAAGTCAGAGTCAAGTCCCGAGTCATTGATGTCAAAGTCCAAGTCGAGTTGCAAGTCTTTGATGATATTGTCAAGTCCAGTCCAAAGTCATCAAAATTGTGACTCGAGTCTGACTCGAGTCTAAGTCATATGACTCGAGTCCACACCTCTGGAAAATGGTGATGCGTGGCACATGCACTCTTTCAGATAATGGTTGCAACAACAGCTACAGAGCAACATGTGTGCTGCTAACTTATCTATGTTATCGCTCCTCCAGCTAAATGAGGATTAGCTGATGCAATACTCTGACCAGCGGAGACACATTTGTTATATCCACTGAAAAGTTTTTCTTCACCGGAAAAGTTTAGTGTGCAGACGTGTGTTGTGACACAGCTTTGCCTACTACTGGCTTGGCATGCATGCTACCACATTTTCATTTGTTCTTGTGGATCCATGTGAACATGGAGTGCTTTTGAAAATACAAAGGAAAAACCTTTTCATCTCTGGTGACAGCATTGTGTGTAAATGGGGCGTTGGTGGTGCAGCTGGTCAGTGTGATTGGGCACCGATCGGGAGGTTGCAGGTTTTAGCCCAGCTCCGGGCGACACATGGCGATGTGTCCTTGGGCAAGACACTTAACCCCAAGTTGCTCCCACTGGTGCATCAGTGCCGTCTAAGTTGGCATGAAAAGGTAAACGTCCTAAATGTGTAAGTTGACACTGATGGAAACAAACATAGATACTCAGAGCCATCAGTGAGTGAATGTGAGAGTGAATGTGTGTGAAGGGTGTGAATGGGTAAATGTGACCTTCAGTGTAAAGAAGAAAAGTGCTAGATAACCTCAAGTCAATTTATCGTTTGCAAAGTCCATAGAGTACTCCTTTGCATAAGACAAAAAGTCTGCTGCATCAAGATTCCTCCCCCTCCCCTTTTTACAGCGCTATATCTGCCAACACCGTCCCATCCATTACATGCAAAACAACTTGCAAGTAATGTCATTTATTTATTAACTAAACTTTTTTGTAAATGTTGACATTTGCTGCAGACTATTAAATGCTTGTTTCAAATTTAGCATTCAGCCCATGTGGATTTGACACTGAAACAACCTTATTTTCAATGTTTTTGTTGAGATAAAAATGTCCAAACATGTATTATGTGTGTCATAATTCAGTTTGAAATGATCAGTATATGATCTTTGATGATTCTTTATCCAAATTGCCCAGTCCTGTTTTCTATTAATAATCACTAACATAAACGAATGGAGCACATTCACATAATCAAACATATAGAAATTATATGTTTTATATTGTTGTGATAAGAACAGATAAGATGTTCCCACTACTGTTTTACATGGTACACTTTATCAAGTGTTTAGACTTATGCACTGTCTCCATCTTCATGAAACATTCTACAGCTTCTATGAACAAATGTCCATATTTGGATTAATGGTGAGTCTACAATATCAGCTCTTGGGGGAAACTTCAGTTTTGTTCTTGTCACTGTGGGTGTAAATCAATATGTTCTGCCTCATTAACTTTATATTTACCCTGCTATAGGTCCAAATATCTATGATTTATGCTATTTTTGGCTGAAGTTTTAGCCCTGTGCTATTCAGAGCAAAGCCTGTTATGTTTGATTTATTTGCATTGAGTACACTCATATTTTATCAGAACTTTATTACCCTTTTCTGTGGAGTGAGGCTTTAATATAGATTTTAACACCAGCTGGCAGAAAAACAAAAAAAAAACCTTTGACTTCACACTCTGTGCAGATGGATACTTAGGAGGTGTGAAAAGAAAGAGAGGGAGAAAGAAAGAAAGAAAGAAAGAAAGAAAGAAAGAAAGAAAGAAAGAAAGAAAGAAAGAAAGAAAGAAAGAAAGGAAGGAAGGAAGAAAGAAAGAAAACAATAAAAATCTAAGACAAATCACGTCTCACTTCAGGGACTGCACTCTTTGGAGCACTAGTTTGTGGTCTGGTTATGTGGCAGCATTTCATTGCAGATTGTCTCATTTCAGAGGCTTCTCCAGCTGAGTAAATAAGAGCATCCTTTGCTGATTATATCATAACAATGAAACATGTGTTGGTGTCTTTCATATTTTTTCATGATACAGTAAGTATTGTGATGTGATTCATGGCTTTCACATGTTCCACAGCTGTCTGCCAGTTTATTCACCACACTTTGGTCAGTTTAAATAAAAGCATGACTTAAACTCTGAAGCACCAAATGTAAATTTTAGTTTGTTGTACGACAGAAATCCATTGAAAGTGAATAAGAAGATGCAATTTTTTTTTTTTTGCCTACAGCACATTTGGCACATTTGGCATGTCATGCAAATGTTGCTTTCACAAAGACAAATGATCAAATGATTTTGTAGGACATGGGACCTTAAGTACTTTAAGAAATATCAACATGTAACAGCTGTGAATTGATATACTCTCACCATGCAAAATATTGTAGCACTATGGTGTATAGAATTTTCCTCCCATTCCTATTGAATAGAATATCTTCACGTCACATTCAATAAAAACACACCTTAATAAATTCAGTCCTGTAATGCTGCTTTGATATAATCTGTTAAAGGAGAATAAACGTGCAGTGTTAGATTTATCAGAGACAATTACGTTTCCCTTACATGTGTGCAGGAGGTATTTTATCACTGCCTGACATATGGGCATATTTGTTTGAGCTAATATATGACCAGCACCATAAACTGTTGGCACAGAATGATGCTCCTGTGTTATTAATGTGAGTGGAGGTGACTGTAAATCTCTGCAATGTGATGTTTTTATACAGACAGTATAGATGCTGTGTAAACAGGAGCATCCTTTAATAGACCGATCTTGACCTAATGTTACGTCAGCATCTCAAATTTACATTTAAATTGGTATTCAGTGACACATTCAATCTTACTGCTCACCTTTAGAGATGGTAATGTCCTATCACATTAGTTATAGCTACATCATTTCTGCTAGTTTCATAATCATATGTATTTATTCAGTTGTTGTAAAACATCCTTTAACTCTCATAAAAGAACCAATCAGCAATGAGCTTACAGAGAGAAGAAAAAACTAACGTTATCTGCAACAAGTGCCGATAAGAGAGTCCTGTTTCTGCAGTCTAAGCAGCAGACCACTCTTTTTTAGGCCTCCATGCCAGCAACAGCTGATGCCGGAGGCATTATGTTTTTTTCGGATTGTTCGCCTGGCTGGCAGGGACGATTCCTGTAAAAGAAAAAAAAAATCAAACTTTTAGCAATTGTTTCCCCACTTTCAAGGATGACTGAAGACATTTAGGTGCTAATGAGTCATACAACCCCAAAACCAGTGAAGTTGGCACGTTGTGTAGATCGTAAATAAAAATAGAATACAATGATCTGCAAATCCTTTTCAACTTATATTCAATTGAATACACAGCAAAGACAAGATATTTAATGTTCAAGCAGAGAAACTTTATTTTCTTTTGCAAATAATCATCAACTTAGAATTTAATGGCAGCAACACATTGCAAAAAAGTTGGCACAGGGGCATTTTTACCACTGTGTTACATCGCCTTTCTTTTTATCAACACTCAGTAAACGTTTGGGAACTGAGGAGACCAATTTTTGAAGCTTTTGGGGTGGAATTCTTTCCCATTCTTGCTTGATGTACAGCTTAAGTTGTTCAACAGTCCGGGGTCTCCGTTGTTGTATTTTACGTTTCATAATGCGCCCCACATTTTCAATGGGGGACAGGTCTGGACTACAGGCAGGCCAGTCTAGTACCCACACTCTTTTACTACGAAGCCACGCTGTTGTAACACGTGCAGAATGTGGCTTGGCATTGTCTTGCTGAAATAAGCAGGGGCGTCCATGAAAAAGACGTTGCTTGGATGGCAACATGTTGCTCCAAAACCTGTACTTTCAGCATTAATGGTGCCTTCACAGATGTGTAAGATACCCATGCCTTGGGCACTAATACACCCCCATACCATCCCAGATGCTGGCTTTTGAACGTTGTGCCTATAACAGTCCGGCTGGTTCTTTTCCTCTTTGGTCCGGAGGACACGACGACCACAGTTTCCAAAAACAATTAGAAATGTGGACTCGTCAGACCACAGAACACTTTTCCACTTTGCATCAGTCCATCTTAGATGAGCTCAGGCCCAGCGAAGCCGGCGGTGTTTCTGGGTGTTGTTGATAAATGGCTTTGGCTTTGCATAGTAGAGTTTGAACTTGCACTTACAGATGTAGACAAACTGTAGTTACTGACAGTGGTTTTCTGAAGTGTTCCTGAGCCCATGTGGTGATATCCTTTACACTATGATGCCGGTTTTTGATGCAGTACCGCCTGAGGGATCGGAGGTCACGGGCATTCAATGTTGGTTTTGGGCCTTGCCACTTACGTGCAGTAATTTCTCCAGATTCTCTGAACCTTTTGATGATATTTCGGACCGTAGATGATGAAATCCCCAAATTCCTTGCAATAGCTCGTTGAGAAATGTTGTTCTTAAACTGTTGGACTATTTGCTCACGCATTTGTTCACAAAGTGGTGACCCTCGCCCCATCCTTGTTTGTGAATGACTGAGCATTTCAGGGAAGCTGCTTTGATACCCAGTCATGGCACCCACCTGTTCCCAGTTAGCCTGTTCACCTGTGGGATGTTCCAAATAAGTGTTTGATGAGCATTCCTCAACTTTCTACGTCTTTTTTGCCACTTGTGCCAGCTTTTTTGAAACATGTTGCAAGCATCAAATTCCAAATGAGCTAATATTTGCAAAAAATAAAGTTTACCAGTTCCAATGTTAAATATCTTGTCTTTGCTGTGTATTCAATTGAATATAGGTTGAAAGGGATTCGCAAATCATTGTATTCTGTTTTTATGTACGATTTACACAACGTGCCAACTTCACTGGTTTTGGGTTTGTAAATCAAAGTCATTGGTCTTGGCTTTTTATGACTTATTCTATGACGTATATGATAGTCACTGGTGGTTTGATGTAGGATTGTTTTTAGTTAAAGGAAATGATCTTTTGTGGGCCCTCCAGCTGTGTCCCCACTGTTCACCCCAGGCTCAAATTTTAAGATGCAGAACAATCTATGGGACTTCCCACAGACTTAAGAAAAAAAATGTTCACTCTCACTTTAAGATGACCTGATTAACTTTTTAAAATCATGAATCAAAGGTCAAGGTCATGCTTGTGAATGCCATCTAGCAAATGTGAGATATTACAATGCTGTGAGGAATTTTTCTAACTCTTTGCATAAGTGTCCTGTTTGAGTAATGAAACATTTTTTAAAATAGATTTAGAGGGTTTAGCTCAAATGTTAAGGCAGAGGAGCCTTGTGAATGTGTTTCACTTGACTATTGAAGATCTCAGGAACTCTTTCATGGATTGAATTGATGACACTTTGTAGTCTTTGGTAAAACGTCGAGGTTGTGGAGTGTCCTGGTCATGCTGGCTTTTCAATGCAATATATATCTCAAGAAAGCTTGTAGAGATTTCTGTTAAACTTTTATATAGCTTCCCCAACTAACATGAAACTATTAGATTTTGGAGGTAAAGGTTCATGAAGCATCATGTTTTTAACCCTCAGGCAGCCTGACTCAGTAGGCCTATCTGTAATCAGGCAGAGCTATCTCACCAAGCTCCATCAAGAACGACTGTGAGCAGCTGAAAGTGGTACAGCTGTGCGAGCAGGAAGAGGAGAGAGCTAAGAGTGTGACAACAGCAGGGAGAGGCTAACCTGACAAGCCAGATGGACAGCTCCATATATCTGCCACAGAAATATTTCACTAGTCCATCTGGGTAGGAGCACTTTAAATTTGTTTTCCGGGCAGAACGTTCAAATACAACCCCACAAGCTTGTGATTGGACAATCGTTTGACTTATCACATTCATCACAGACCAATCCACATCAATTGTACCACACAGATGATTCATTTAACACTAATTTGTGACATGAACCTCGTCAAAGACAATCCCTACAAGTAAACTTCTGAGGAGGGCAGGTTTCACCAAGTTTCACTGAGCAGCCATGAGGACAATCGCCTAATTGGCATGTCTGTCCTCAACTTCCGGCTCTACACTTCTGGTTGTTGTCACGTCCGCATTCTGCTGCTCCCGCCTCTCTTCCCTGATTGGGCCGTTAAGAATTCAGCTGAGTGAATTCGTTGGACAGTGGAGGCTGGCAAGACAGACCTGTGGGATCTCAGAATCAGGCAGGTCTGTCTGCTCTGCAAGGCTAGGGAGAGGCTAGGGAGAGGCTGCTCGTTCAAAGATTAGCATAGATGCTAACTGACTGCCTCAGTCACAGTTTTATCAGATATACCAGGCGATACTTTGTTCAACTTAGTGGCTTATGCTTGATATTTTACACCAGTAGCATTAGCAGCAGCAGCGTTCGCCTACTTCAATAATGTGATGTAAGTCATGAATGTGATTGACAGAACAGTCGTCCAATCACCTTTAGGATTTGCCAATTCCCAGACATTGTTAAGGTCATGTCCAAATAGACAAGTGAAACATATTGAACAGTCCATCTGGTGTTCAGGTTTAGCCCAATTTGTAGACACAGTTTCAAAAATGTGCTTTATCATTCTCTTTAAATATTGTAGAGATAAATACTTTGAAAAAAATGATCTGGAAAGATTTTGGACAGACATGGTCAAACATTCCTGCGCCTTACAATGTGTCCTTACAGTTAAACTGCATACCTCAAGAAATCTTTTAGGGATTTCTGACAAACTTTGACTTGACAAAAGCTGATTATTGGGATGTAAGAGGTCAGAGTCAGTGGTTACTGAGTCTTGAGTTCATCCCTGTCCTACATTTTTATCAATCTCTCTGCCACATAAACCACGATGTACCATCCTTTATTTAATTTTATATAATAGTAACTGCACAGCAATTTGAAAAACTCAATTGTTTGCCATCTCTTGCACTGTCAATGAATCCTTTACTAAACTTTGTGGATCAGGATCTGGATACAGATCACCTTGGTACAGATAATACAGCCCATTGTAATATTTTCAGGCCTTTTTAAAAATTGGTACAAATATTTAATCTGGCACAGGGACCAGCTGATCATTTTTGGATGTTAAAGATTACTTAAGCCATTTTCATTCCCTGCATGTCAATGTGTAGCTCACATGAGCTTTGGGGGGGATTTTCTGCTTCAAATATGTTTACTCTGACTTTTAAATCAACTGTAAAAGTCTCAAAGCACACAGGTCAGTTGCCGAGGTCATCATGCCCCATGATCATCTTCAGCATGTGAGCACAATATCTCAAGTGGGCTCTGACTTGAAAGATGAAAAGATGACATTTAAGACTAAAGATGGCAGCTTCTTTAAGCCCCATGTTCAATCCTTGTTAACAAGATATCTATAAATCCCTCAAACTAAGGAGGAACCCCAGATGTTCTTCATGATCCATAACTCTGCTTTTTCCACTTGAAAACCTTTCAGAGACAAATGACTGCTAGGCAGTATTTATTGTTTTTTATTGCTGAATATGTAACAGCTTGCATTTATCCGAACATGACTGAGGATATAAATCATCCAAAATTTAAAACACAGAAGCAGTATTGATCACGTGGCTTGATTTTATTCCTTCACCTCTCCCCTCTGGGTGACCATAAATCCATACACATTCTGTGCAGGAAGCTTCTCATTGAGCGAACACAATCTCCCCTGCAGTACTGCCGCCACTTACAAGAACCAGCTGAAGTGATCCTTGACACCATCAGAGCAACACAGTCCCACAAATCCCCTGAGGCTTTAAATAACCCAAGCCAAGAACAAATGCCACGATGCAGCAGGTACACCTGGATGACAAACAACCCCCATCAGCTGAACAGGTCACATCTGAATCACAGGCTCACCCTCGTGCTCTTCTGTGAAAATGTGACTTTTTAAAGCATTGAACAAGTGAAGCACACAAAGCAATTATACAATACACAGAGGCATTTTCAACAAGCAGTTTCATTTCTAACCTGGTTTGTTTTAACCTGTTATAGGAAAATAAAAGCACTGACGTAAGTGGCAAAATGTTTCAACAGCCCTGAAGGTCAGTTTACACCCAACTCTTCATTTCTGCAGCCTCAGTGTATCTTTGCTTTATTTTATCGCCCAACACCTCAGAGTTCTGTCTGATAACTGCTCCCAACAACTCACTTTTATGTGTGCAGGGTCGAATTTCAACTTGAAATACAGAGCCAAAAGGGTTTGATATAGCTCCATTTATCATTTTGAAAAAACAAAACCTGATGAGTGGTGATGTGACTCAGGGAAATGACTAAGGGGCCGATCAGACAGACACATCGCTCAAGGTGCCAATGCACCAAAAACCCCTGAGGGGATAAAAAAACGCAGGGAGAGTAACTTGCTGCCCAAAAAAATCAGTGCTTGAACATAAGTAATGCTGTCATCTTTGCTCACAAACTCACACAGGGCTTGAAGCTGGTTGTCATTAAGCAGTCTGAAAGAATTACAATGCTGCTCAAATAAACTTCAGCAGGTTCACTGAGGGCATCAGTAACCACCAACAACTGTGTATTTCCCATTTTCATCTAATTTTGTGGCTGCTTTGACTGAAAGTGACAGAAACACTGTGCCTCTGCGTCTTCTTCTTAAAAGTTGAAAATGTTTTAAATCCACGCACGCTTAATAGAAAACTGAAAACTGCATCACACAGCAGCAGGAAAAGATGCCTGATAAACACGCTGTTAGATTGGAAAATTATTGTTTTACTGGCTTTGCATTTCTAGAAATGCATCTCTGTGTGATTGGCCCTAAGATGTCTAAGCGCCTCATTAAATAGTGACAACAAAGATTTAAAACTGTATGTTAGTAACCTGGCAAGGCAGCTGGATCCACCTGATGTCTGCAATCAGACTTAAAGGTCTTGCCAAGCTCCATTCTGCAATGATTTTGCTCAGTCCGTAGATACACAGCCCAATCGGCATCCATTAGACAGGGGTGGACAGTAACAAAGGCGATTTATCAAAGTACGTTTTTTGAGTGTCTTTACATTAGTTGGGCATTGTTTTTTTCTTAAACTTTTGACTTTTACTCCACTACATTTGAAAGACAAGTATTGTTCTTTTAACTCCACTGCATTTCTATGAAAGGTCTCATTACAATAAAGGGAACTTTGAGGGTAACAACTGATGTTTCATAATAGAACCAGAAAAGCACTTGGAGAGCGCAGACCTCCGCCAACGCCACAGTCCTCACCCTTATTGTGA
Organism: Scarus forsteni; assembly: GCA_036419115.1. Taxonomy (NCBI): domain Eukaryota; kingdom Metazoa; phylum Chordata; class Actinopteri; order Labriformes; family Labridae; genus Scarus; species Scarus forsteni. The sequence continues at coordinate 51,591,849 of JAZDUH010000066.1, read as the reverse complement.
TTTTCACCAGAAATATTATTCCTACTTTTATTTCATTGAAATATTTAGATTCCTTGACCATGAAAACATACCATTAGCAATTGGTTTCAAAATGATATCTATTTTAGTTCAGTAGTTATTCACAGAAATCACATTTTTCGCCATGGCGGCCAGACGCTGATCCGGATCAACACCAAAATCTAATCAGTTCTTCCTTTTCCCATGCTGAACATTTCCTGAAAATTTCAGCAAAATCCATTCATTGCTTTTGGAGTTATTTTGTTCACAGACGGACAGACGGACAGACAGACAGACATACAAACAAACTCTCCCAATAACATAACCTTCTTGGCGGAGGTAATTAAATGAAACATCAATGTCCTTCTGTCAAATTACTTGTGTTTCAATAGATCTAGTCTATCTATGGGCTTCATAGCATATTTTACATGCTTTTCATTCTACAGGTTTTATAAGCAGGCCAATGCATTCAGTAGGTTGTTTCAATCATTAGGTTCTGTAAATTCACAATACAGTAAGGCTTGATATTCAAATAAGGATGTATTTTTAATACTTAAGTATTTTCAAAAGCAAGTACTCCAGTACGTTAACTTAAAAATTAAAGTACTGTTTGACTGAACAACTTTCACTTGTATTGGAGTAATATTTGACCAGGAGTTTATATACTTTAACAGAAATAATGGTGTTGAGTACTTTGTCCACCACTGCCATTAGAGCTGAAAGAGGTGGAAGCTACAAGTAAGACAGCATGAAGTGACTGTTTATACAGAGATTTACAGGCAGCTAACAGCTGCAGCTGCTGATTTATGGATCACATTCTTTTATTAAATGTAAAAGAAACAACAACATTGAAAACATTTATGATAGGTATACTTTCACTTAACTTCTGTTGTGTTTTGGTAAGAGTTTGTTCTACCAAGATGCTCATGTTTTGTATTTGACACCACAGGAGTAGCACCAACCTACAGCATTATCTGATTGGTCTAAAATGAATGTGATTGACAGAAAACTCTGAGGGTGCTGTGCAATTTCAAGCCATTGTTTGACAGCATTGATTTAGTGGTGGTCACACTGAGTAGCTCAACTGATTAACACACTTTACCAAAGCTGGCAAATTTTGTGCTTATGAAAATATGTAAGACAGAAAAAAGATTTTGTTATACAGATTTCTTCTCCATATTGTCAAGATGATGATAGCAGTCTAATGACAAAAATCACACTTACACAGTGGAGAACAAGAGTAAAAGAGATCTATAACATGGAGTTTAAAACTGCAAAGCTAACAGTGGAACTAGACATGTTCTTATATCATTTTTCTCTCTCAATACAGATGCCGACACCGACACCGATACCGATACCGATACTTGTGCTGTGGGTATCGACCAATACCAAGTACTGATTTGACACCAGTATGTTAAAAAAAAAAATCATACTACGCCTGCATGACTGTGGTATGATTACTGTTGTGGTAAGGCCCGGCTCAAGTTAAACCCTTTGTAAAACATGGGTAAATACAGCAAAGATGCAGCATGATTGTGCTAGTTAGCTTAGCTCCAAGCCCTGCATCAACTGGCTCTGACACAAGTGTGTCTGTTGTGTCTGTGTCACGTGATCAATTCCTCTAGGTCTCTGCAGGTTACAGCACAGCACTACTATTTTAAGAGCAGCAAATAAGAACTGTGCCAGAGTTTAACAGTGCTAAACAGTAAATAAATTACTGATTGAACAAATTACGTGGTATCGGATGGTGCCTAGACTCCAGTACCCGCTAACACCAATACCTGTATTTACGGTAGTATCGGAGCAATTTCCTATACTGGTATCTGAATCGGACCAACTCTAAATAAACTGGGGACGTTTTTGGTTAAATGGTCCCCAATATATCCATTTATTTTCAACTGATGTGGAGAAAATAAATGAATATGACATGCTTTGTTTATTAGCCTCGGAAACATTACGATGACCTCTTCATGTCATCCCTGACTGACTGCTCTGGTGCGGGGAATGTCGCCTTTCCCTGTGTTGTGCATCGGCATTTTGTGGACAAATGGACTGTTGGACTGCCCAGTGGAAAATGTGCCTGTGTTGATATCAAACATTTGACCACTATGAATATGGTAATGCTTATGAAAAAAACTTCAGGTCAGATTTTTCTGTCTTTAATTTGTTTGCTTTTTTGTAAGGAACTAACATTTGTACAAGTGCTGAAGTATGTGAAAAATCAGTCACAGATTAATGTTTTTTTTACCATTTTGTTAGGACAACCCCACAGGATTCTACATCAGAAACTTGTTCAGCTCCAGGATATTGTCCAACTCCTTGAATCAAGAGGAAAATTTTCACTTCAACCTTCACTTTTGCAAAGCTGCCTTTTGTCTGCTGACACTGCTTCTTGTTTGATTGTGGAAAGTGTTCATGTTGACTGGTGATCTTTGTGATTACACTGGTTAGCATGAGAAGCTCCTGTTGTTCTCACACGCTGTGTTTATTTTTTTTGTAACTTTGTATATTATGACTTTTTTCCATAACAAGATATACAGATTACAAAGACTGGCTCTATTCGGCAAACTTAATATATTATACATAGGAAAAAAAGAAAAAAGAGGATAATAATGACAGTAATACAAGACAAAAGAAAACAGAATGTACATATACGTCTCATAAGCTTTCATAACACAGGAGAATAAAGCAGACCAAATGAAAATAATAACAATAATAAAATTAATAGTAATTATCATTGCTGTTATAGTAACAGGCAGGATCCTCTGATGCACAATAGATCATAAGATATTAAAAAAAGTTTGGATGAAGATTTTGAGCTTTACACTCTAAGTAAACAACATCCCATTTGGCTGGAGGCTTGGCTTGCTGTCCAGCTCTGTCTGGTGTGTAGTACAACCAGCCAGCATTGTTTAGTTAGGTAGAAGAAACAAAACGACATTTCTCTCCTGGTGTGTGCCATGGCCTGCCTCATACTGCAGTGCAGGGGTCATGTTAACTGAATATTTATTAAGGCTGTCAGTCATTATGATGGACTGGGAAATGCACTTGATACATCCCTGAGGTCATTTAAACTACGTAAAAAATACTCCCCTCCGAGTTGATGGACAGAATCACGATGCAGACACTCAAAGCTACTGGCCCTAACCCTTCCTCCTGCTGCAGCATGTGCTTGCAATAAATCTTTTTTTCAGAGGGTCTTGCCTTGTTTTACAGCTACCCCCCAGCCCCACAGACTCAGTTATAAGTAAGATGTTTGTTGCCAAATTTTTCTACTCTTTATCCACACTGTAGAAAAAAAGATTTGTGACTGTGAACAGTATTTTGAAACTTGCATGATATCAGGTTTAAGAAAACCTTGCTCCGCACTAAACCAAAGTATCTCCATGAACTGTGTGTTAGGGGTGCACGGCACATTCAGACACTCGGCCATTATGCAGTCATTTTTGGGAAATTTTACCCACCTCCCTGTGCAGAGCCGTCTTTTAACAAATAGTGTCTAAATCAAGGACAATTTTAACAGAAATGCACATTTAAAAGGAAAATTGTTAGTGAGTGCTGAAGGTGACCACACTGCAGGATTTATTAGTAATGAAATGTGTCAGATTGACATAGAAGTGAATCATCTGTTTGCGAGTAAGACTTTTGCAGTAACATTAGAAATTAAACCAGGGATTGAACCAGTCAAGGTCTGTGTCTCTACACTCCTACCAAATGTGTGAAGAAAGCTGTTTCACAATGTTAAGGCATGATGGAAGAAGAGATTGTGTTTCTGTAGTTTCTCTTCTTTCTCCAGTCAGGGAGTTTTAAATATTGAATAGTGTTTTAGGCCTATGTTTTGCTCAAGTACACATAGTTGTTATTCACAAAACTAAACACACAGTTCTTATGTCTAAAAGTTTAGCCTGACTGATTGTGTGTATGCCGGCGAAGGAGAGGATTGTGTGCAGTGCTTGATTTTTTCATCTCTTAAAAATCATGTGAATCTGCCAGGGTGTTCAAAACAACACATTCTGGTTTTGTGAACAGTCTTTAAACACTAAAAAATAAAATCTAAATTCACAGAGTGAGTGAATTAAATGCTGTTATCTAGATTATTTAGAAATGTCATCAGAAAAGAAAAAAATAAATTTAGGATTAAAAACATTATGATGAAAAAGTGTAATATCTCAGAATCTAAGTGTGACTCAGGCTCTGCTGCTGTGTAATCATGAAATATCCAAAAAAGAAGACAAACATGTTTACCGTAAGACTCAGAACAAGATGAACAATATGCATGTGTGAAGTAACCTTGACTCTTCTAGTAATTAACTTCATTCATATGCCGTGTTCTTGGATTCATGTTTACCTCCACCAAGGAGGTTATGTTTTCAGGAGAGTTTGTCCGTCTGTCTGTCCGTCTGTCCGTCTGTCCGTCTGTCTGTAAACAAAATAACTCAAAAAGTAATGGATGGATTTGGATGAAATTTTCAGGAAATGTTCAGCATGGGAAAAGGAAGAACTGATTCAATTTGGTGTTGATCCGGATCAGCGTCTGGCCGCCATGGCGAAAAATGTGATTTCTGTGAATAACTACTGAACTAAAATAGATATCATTATGAATCCAGTTACTAATGGTAAGTTTTCATAGTCAACGGATCTAAATATTTAGATGAAATAAAGGTAGGAGTAATATTTATGGTCAAAATGACTATATGGCTGAGGACTGTGGCGCTGGCGGAGGTCTGCGCTCTCCGAGTGCTTTTCTAGTGATATCTATTTTAGTTCAGTAGTTATTCACAGAAATCACATTTTTCGCCATGGCAGCCAGACGCTGATACAGATCAACACCAAAACTGAATCAGTTCTTCCTTTTCCCATGCTGAACATTTCCTGAAATTTCATCAAAACCATCCATTACTTTTTGAGTTATTTTGTTCACAGACAGACGGACAGACAGATGGACAGATGGATGGACGGACAGACAGACAGACTAACAAACTCTACCGAAAACATAATCCTCCTTGGCGGAGGTAAATATCAGATAACGTTGTAAAAATTCAACCTGACATGCTAGACAGACTATTCCATATATTTGCCACAGAAATCTTTCACTAATTAATCTGGAAAAGAGCGAAAATGTTTTCAGAGGCAGAACCATCAAAAACAACAGAGGCTTGTGATTGGGCAATCGTTGGGTTAGTCACACACATCACAGACCAATCCACATCAAGTCAGAATTCTATAATGTAGCATACGTAGCTTAAACTACTTACACTCTTGTCTTACATTAAATTAAGATGTATCATTTAACACTTACATGTGACATAATTACATCAAAGACAATTGCTACCAAGTTTTTCCGGTGAACCAAATTTTACATAGCCTCTGATGGAGCCCCCACCAGACCCTCTATTGGATCCCCTGGAGAGGCCCAGACCCCAGGTAACTAAGGGTCCACATGACATGTTTCTTTTACGTGTTTTCAGTCTTTAAAAGTAGCAAATACATAATAATTACGTTACCATTAAGAAGATGCTAGTAAAACCCCTGAAAAATGCATCTGTATTACCTAAATTTAAAAATCTCTGTATCATCCATCACATAATTGTTTGATGAACACAGTCTGTCTGCAGCAGTGTAACATGTTACGAAGTCAAATGTACCAGTTTATTTGAGTCAATTATGAGTAATCAGTCTGATACAAAGTACTGTCAGATCTTTGTGCCACTTGTGGTGTCTACCTTTCCGTATAACCATGCATGTCCTCACATGAGGCATCACATGTTTATCTATAGATGTTTAGAAATTCAGCAAGAAGTAGCTTTATAAAGCCTAACTGAGCCTTTGGTCACTTCTAAAATGTCCTCATGCTCCAGCTTTGAACTGAAGGGTCTGCAAAGTATGAAATAAAAAAAGTTAAAAACCAAATTATTTCAATTTTGCTATGTGCTCCTTGAAGAAATTACATTTGGTATCATAGACTAACCTGATTTTAAGTATTGGAAGGAGAAAACTGCAATAGAGACAGAGTGGATCAGGAGATAAAGACCAAAGGGGAGCCTGAGATTGAGGTTTATTAAAACAGTATTGCATTAGCAGACCAAATGGTAGAATCAATCCACCGTGCATTAGACCTGCTGACCCCCATCCTCTAATTCATAAAATGTCCTGTTTGTCCTCTTGCCTTTTAGAGCCACACAGAAGAATTTCCTCTGCTGTAGACACTTCACTCTTTCTACAGCTTCTCTTCGTGTCGGCTTCCTTGATTCAGAATTTACAGCAATGTTGGAGTGAATGAGACAGTGGGGGTCACATCTCAGCACAGTCGACGTCCGGATAACAAAGATAGAAAACTGATTTCAGGGGCAGCAAGATGTGATGAAGAGAAGACAGCAGGTTGATGTCATTCCCTCTGAATTTTCTTTATTGGTCCAGACACACTGACACATGGAAGATATAACCAACCACTCACTTTGTCCCAATAACATTTTATCCATAACCTGTCCCCATTTCAACAGGTCTTAAAGGGATACATCCTAATTTTTCGTTTTTGTGTCTGGCCTCATTCCTGAGTCCATGACAAGCAGATAAACACCATTATTATGACTGTGCAGGAAGAGACAGGCAGAGTTTGCCCACCACTAGTTAGCTTAGAAAACACTGGGAGTTAGTGGGTAGCATTAGTCTGCTTCTGCCTACAGTCGTCAGATATACTCTTCAGCAACTCTAAATGGTCCTTTGTGCTTGTTGTGACTCAAGATAAAGTGCTAATCTTTGTGTAAAAGTAGAAAACATAATGAGGTAAAAAAAATTAAAACAGCTGGCACACATTTTACAGTTACTGAAGAGTTTATTTGATGACTTTAGGCAGAGGCAGGCGAACGCATCCCATTGACTCACTGTGTTTTTAACTAAGCTAATTAGCAGTGAGGGAGCTCTGCCTGTCTCTTCCTTGTTACTGCACACACAGTCAAAAGAATGGTGTCTATCTGATATTCATTGATTTAACAGTGAGGCAAGACTCAAGAACAAAAATAATGTTGTATCCCTTTAACATGAAAGTTAAAGAAGATACAGTTTAATAGTTTAATACAGTTTGATAGTCCCATTATGTATTACAGCCAAATAATAGGACATTGTTTAAACATGTTTTTGGACAGGTAACGCATGCTAACCTTGCAGTATGGCACTCCAGTCTACGACACAAATGTGCTCGGCCCAAAGTGGCACGGCCCAGTCAATATCCTTCAAAGCAGAATTCAGTGGAATCAGCAGAAGAAGGCTTGGTCTTTTGCCTAATATACTCTTATCACTGAAAAATAAAGCCATGTTTACACAGAGACACTCTGACCTGGAACGGAAAGGTTTTTCCTTTGCGTTTTCAAAGTTGATCTGCTTTCAGACAGAGACACTGGAAACAAATAAAACCGCTGTAGAGTGCATGTAAGTCCAGTAGATGGCGATGAAAAAGAAAAACTTGTCAAAAACAGCAAAGGCAAGTGGAGTTTGTTGTCTGGGCAACAAATCTGTCTGGATAGTTTTTTCTGGACAACAGACCGAGTATGGTAAACAGCACACATATTACTCAGTAGACGGCTGAAGCTGTTGTTGTCTCTGGTGAGAGAGTACTGCGCATAAAACACTCAGACTCTGGTTTACATGGAGCTGCATGGAGGAGAGTTTTGAAAACTCTCCAGTCTGAACACTGGTTTCAAAAGTTTGTGGATTTAACCACTCAGTATATTGTTTCCATGTAAACGGAAGGCCAAAACACAATAAAAACGGATCCGATTTGGCCGTATTTGGCCTTGTGTAAGCAAGCCCTAAATCTTGAAGAAGTCGGGGTGTCGGTGGCGCAGTGGGAAAGTGCGCTTGGTCAGTGGTCGGGAGGTTGTAGGTTCAAGCCCAGCTCCGGGCGACACATGGTGATGTGTCCTTGGGCAAGACACTTAACCCAAGTTGCTCCCACTGCTGCATCAGTGGGTGTAAATGTGTTAGAAATACTGATGGATAACTAACATAGAAACCTAAAAACCATCAGTGAGTGAATGTGAGAGCCAATGGGTGTGAATGGGTAGGTGTGACCTGCGGTGTAAAGCAGCTTTGAGTAGTCAAAGACTCAAAAAGCACTATATAAGCTCAAGTCCGTTTACCATTTAGTATAGCCCTTCCTTCACCTGATGCTTTAAATCACCTTTGGGTGTGATCAACCCCATTTCCTCTTCTTATACCTCTTAACATGCACACTACCATTGGGCATTTTATTAATGTATTTTTTGATTTAGATGTAAAACTTCTGGTGTGATTAATCTACTGTCATAGTTTGTATTCTTGGATCTGTGTGGGCAAACCCTTGGACCATGATCCCCCCATGAGGGAAGCTGTCAAGCACGGTCTGACCAAACGCTCTGATGCAGTCAAGTCTCTACTTGCTGTCTTGTGTAACATTGTCCGCTGGGAAATTTCTGTTTCCTGCCACATGTTGGCCATGCAAGAGAGATGTGTTTTTTTTCCTGCTGTTCTTTTGGACATGAGGGACGTTATAGGATATCCTTTAAGTTGGGTATAGGGTTTTGAAAAAAGGGTAAACATTTTATCTTAAAGTGATATTCCGGGATGGAACAAATTGGGTCCTATCACAAGGTTAAGAGCAGAAATTACCCCTACAGCAGTGTTTCTGTGTCACAGAAGCCCAATAATGAATTTACACACACATTTTGTGTTGATTTAAATGTTGAACGCGGAAGAGACTCAGCTGTGGCTGGAGAGCCAGAGCTGCAGCTCTGGCTCTTATAATCCTGGTATGACAGCCACAGAAAAAGGGGTATGAACTAGACCCTTATTTAGCAGGTGTTTTTTACTTATATTACAGTAATTCTCTAAATAAAGCGTGAATGCAGACCCTGATTTATCAGACTTTTATTGGCTTGAGTCCGTTTATTTGTGTTTTTGATCAAGGAACCAATATGCTTCAGATTGCTCTCCTGTGATGATATGAATCCATTTGTTCCTGTGTCAGAGCTGAGGAGGAAGAGGGTGTTCAGTTTCACCGCTCAGCATGGAAGGTTTCTTCTCCACATAAAACTGCTGTAAACTTCAATTGTCTGCCTTTAACCCTGTTGTGAATGAGGACCCAACTTGTTCAATCCTCTTGGAATACCACTTTTGAAAAAACATCTTGATCCCATTGGGCTTTAATGTGGTTCATAAATATGTTAAAACATTTTCAGATCGATAGATTTAGGGTAAGACAATAATGAATTTACCCGCACATTTTGTGTTGATTTAAATGTTGAAAAAGAAAAATTATTTGATTTTATGAGACTCACGTAGAATTTATAATCCTGGTATGACAGCCACAGAAAAAAGGGGTATGAATCACCTACAGGCAGAAAGTTGCTGATTACATTTACTTATATTACAGTAATTGAGTCACGTAGGTATGTACTGGCTGACCCTGATTTATGAGGTTCTTATTGGCTTAGTTTCTTTGTACATTTTTCTTCAAGAACCAAAAGCTGCTTCAGATTGCTCTCCTGTGATGATATGAATCCATTTGTTCCCTGTGTCAGAGCTGAGGTAGGGAAAAGGGTGTTCAGTTTCACCGTTCTCTCAGCATGGAAGAGTCTTGCACTTACAAAACATTGTTAAACTTCAATTGTTGCCTTTCCCTGTTGTTTGAATGATGTGTCTTTTTGACCTCTTGGCCAGGTTACCCTTTTGAAAAACATCTTGATCCCATTGGGCTTTAATGTGGTTAAATATATGAATAAAATTTGTTTATAAACGCAGTGTGTTTTTGAAATAAATGCTTTTATTTTTACTTCAGTAAGTTAAGTGTAAAGTATTGAACTTCAAGATATTTCAATGATGTACATATAGCAATATAAATCTGGGCAAGTCGTTTCTCTGTAGCTTGTTGTATTATTTGGGGCCAAATATTATCATAATAATGCTGCTGTCAAACACAAATCTCTAATCTCCAAAAGTGTTACTTCCAAGGGAATGAAATAATGCTTGACTGCTGAATGAATGAATATTGTATGGTACAAATTAAAAATTGTTTTTAAAATATTTTCATTGGTTAAAACACAGAACGTGTACTCAAAATAATCAGTACCTTGAGTAAAGAGAGATAAATGTAATGTCTTTTTTATGGAAGATGACTTTTCTGCAAATTGGTCACAGGCGGGATTCGAACCTGGACCGGCAGAAGTATGTATAAGGGATGTGCATGGTTGCTAACCACTCCACCAAACCAGCACCCCAACTTTTCAAAGCATTTGTATTTTTGGGCAGCACAGTGGTGCAGCAGGTGGTGTGTGTGCCTTACAGTTAAAGGTTGCTGGTTCAAACCCTGTGATGGTCAGGGCTTACTTTGTGGAGTTTGCACGTTCTCCCTGTGCATGCCTGGGTTCTCTCCTGGCACTCTGGCTTCTTTGTCTGAACTACAATTGGCTGGCAACCAGTCCAGGGTGTACCCTGCTTTTTGCCCTATGTCTGCTGAGATAAGCTTGAGCCCTCACAACCCCAAAAGCATAAGCTGTATAGACAATGGATGGATAGATGGATGGATGGATGGATGGATGGATAGATGGATGTATTCATGAATATTTATAACTTTGAAGCTGTACAATATTTTTGAACTATTTGACCCTGGATATCTACTCTGTATTAACTCTTGGCTAGAAAATACCAAGGTATGATTTTTTCCCCCGCCAGGAGGTTGTGTTTTTGTCAGCGTCTGTTTTTTTTGTTTGTTAGTTAGTTTGTTTGTTTCTCTGTTAGCAACATAACTCAAAAAGTTATGGACGGATTTTGATGAAATTTTCAGAAAATGTTGGGATTGGGACAAGGAACAAATGATTAGATATTTAGATTGATCCATATCACCGTCTTGATCTGCCATGACAAAAAAATAGATTTTTGTGAATAGCTACTGAACTACAATAGATATGATTATGAATCAATTGCTAATGGTATGTTTTCATGGTCAAGGATGGTAGGACTAATATTTATGGTTCATAAAAATCTCTATCTGGGTGAGGACTGAGGTGCTGGCATAAGTCTGCACTCTCCAAAGTGCTTTTTTAGTGGTCCATGTTGCCCAGCCCTAACACTAACTGACAATCTGTCTTTATGTGGAGCAGTTCAGACTCATGGAAAGCTTGAATATTTCAGCGGTTTATTTTCTCTAAGCCTCCACTGACACAAAGAGAACTCAGTGCTTTCCAGGAAGCAAAAGAGAAACAAACAGAGAAAGAGACACCACAGTAGCTGTAATAATAATATAACAATACCGTTTTTTGTGTGCAGTCATAATTGCCCTGATTTCTTTCTGCTTATTATGTTCCTTCTCAAACAATCACACAACACTGTGCGATCACAATCTCACAAAATGACTCAGAATCACAACAAAACAAACTGAGGCAGATCTGTTGAAATCCTGTGGCAGTGTAAAAATGACCCCCCACTGTTTATCACAGGGAGAGAGAGAGTTACGTGTCACCCTGCGGCTGCCTCGCTAACACGCTTGGCAGGCTTTATCAGAAAACACCAGAGCTGGATGTTGTTACGTTACAGAATTTTTGGTGCAGAGGAAAATTGATCACTCTGCTACTATCGCAGGGCAGGCCGAGCAAAATTGCACTTGCTGGTGCTGCAACTGAGATACTTTACAGCCGTCAGTTCATCCATGAATCACAGAGCTGAGTGTGTGTAAAACAGCAGACACACACAGTCCATTTCACACTGCTGTCATTCCTGTATGACTTGTCTGGTCTCAGATTTCACCGTAGAGTTTTTCCACAGACACTGCAATAATCCTGACTCCATCTACCCAGTGTTGTGGTCGCTGTACACTGCAAAACGTAAGCAAGATCTATAGACTTATTACTTTTATCACTTTTCATCAGTATTCATGATGCCAACATTTATGTTGAGCTAAAAATCAATGAGCATTTAAACAATTAAGGGTATTCATTCAATCAATGCTAATGCAACAACATAACCTTGACTTACAGTTCTTCCAAATACATTTAGATCTTTGCAGAAAATATTACAAAAAATCATATTTGCTAATTATCGTAATTCTTTTTACAATTATGAGCTCTTTATAATATGACAGGAATAATGCTATTTTTAATGTGTAATGCATTTTGCCTTTGTACATTGTGCCGTACTAGCATATCAGACTAAAGTATATGCCAGATTGTCATCTTAATGTTTAAAATGTTAAAAATTTGGGCGTTGATTGACCACATGTGGTAAACACAGGGGTCCAATGTGGCTCTCCAGCCACCAGTTGGCCATTGAAATAATATCTTTTAAACCAAAAATTAGACATATACACTCCCCAGCCAATACACTTTTAAACTGCAAGCTAACAAAAGCGAGAAAGCGCTTAGAGAGCTCAAACCTCTGCCAAGGTAGCTCACATACTGCTGTTACATCTGTAAGCAATAGTTCCTTGACAAAGTTACCATAATAATATGGTTCCTTGACCCTGAAAACTCACCCGACACTCAGAATCATGTTGACATTATTATTATTTAGACAGTTGTTGAGCATAAACGATCATTGGCTAATGGCAGCTATCTGGATCGCCATCAAAATCTAATAATTTTTAGAGTGAGCTATTACCAACATCTCCAAGCAATCAGACAAACAAAAGCTCCTTTGCTGAGGTAAAAAATGCTGTCTCAAAGTAACTTTCAGTCAAAAGAACAGACAAAGAGGTGGAGCGTTGTCTGGCTAAATAGGACAGCTACGAGTGATTAGATACTAAGTAAGATTTAAAAGTCAAGTGTAAGGTTGTTGAGACATTATCACCAGCCAAACCTCCTGTGTCAAACTACACATGTCAATTACTTGGCATGGAAACCATCTCACAGCACAGTACATGTGGAGCAGACGGGATGAATGGCAGCACTGGAGCTCTGCTGTCCCAGACTAATCAGCTGTATTGTTCCCTGCTCTGCTGTTACTGATTGTTGGTTCATTCAGGGTTTTTTTTTCCATCAACCTCCTGCACTCACTGCACAGCTCCTTATCAAAGTCCTCAGTGACCATGACACACACAGTCACACATGTAACCTGTGCTGCTCTCCAACCTTCATCATCATAGAGGACGAGTAATAACACTGTAAGATGGACTCCTTCAGTAATTATCTGAGAGGAGGAGAAGCATAACAGTTGCAACCTTGTATGAAAAGGGATGCTAATAAAAAAAACAGAAGGTCAAAGATTATGAAATCTTGTTTCTGCTGCAACCAGTGTCCTTTATTTATGTCCTCCGAGGCAAAGATTGACAGTTAATCCTGTAAAAGCAGCACACTTCTTATGTCTTTGTCATTTCTTCATCCATCACATGACATGTTAGCTGGAGAACCTCTTCATGCAACAAGAAGTTGGTTCTCTGATTTTCCACTGAAACCCTCCTCTTTCACTAATGGCCAAACCAGTTTGACCTCTAAAAGGTCTCTCCTATCAATACATCACCTCCATGACTTCAGTCTTTGACATTTACTGACGCCACAACAAGAGGACCGAGACAATCCCTCATGTTGTGTACCTGTTCTGTTCCCGATCAGGCAGCACTTTTGAGAATACACACACATGAACAATATTGATGGTACTCTTCCATTAAAAAAAGAAAAACCCCACAATGGTCACTGAAATAACTTGAGACTGACAAAAGTAATGAAAAATACATTTTTACTGAAAATAAACTAATGAAAATCAGACATTGCTTTTCAATCGTGGTTCAACAGAATCATTTTTAAAAAACAAACTAATGAAACTGGCCTGGACAAAATTGATGGTACCCCTCAAAAGACAGAAAATTATTTGACCATAGGGATATGTTAAACTAAGGTGTGTTCTGTAATAAGCTTCACAGGTGTCTTTAAACTTGTAATCAGTTAGTCTGCCTATTTAAAGGCTGAAAAGTGGTCACTGTGCTGTTTGGTATTGTGGTGTGTACCACACTGAACATGGACCACAGAAAGCTTAGGACAGAGTTGTTTCAGGACATTAGAAAGAAAATTATAAACAAGCATGTTAAAGTTAAAGGCTGTAAGACCATCTCCAGGCAGCTTGATGTTCCTGTGACTACAGCTGCACAGATTATTCAGAAGTTAAGGGTCTATGGGACTGTAGCCAACCTCCCTGGACGTGGCTGAAAGAGGAAAATTGATGACAATTTAAGAGACGGGTTATACAAATGGTAACCAAAGAACCCAGAAAAACTTCCAAAGAGATTAGAGGTGAACTCCAAGGTCAAGATACAACAGTATCAGATAACATCATCCATCGCTGTTTAAGCCAAAGTGGACTAATGGAAGACATCACTGTTGAAAGCAAATCATAAAAAGTGAAACAGTTTGCCAAAATGCATATTGACAAGCCACAAAGCTTTTGGGAGAATGTCCTTTGGACAGATGAGACAAATATGTAGCTTTTTGGCAAGTCACATCAGCTCTATGTTCACAGACAGAAAAATTAAGCATACAAAAAAGAGAACACTGTACCTACTGTGAAACATGGAGGAGGCTCAGTTATGTTCTGGGGCTGCTTTGCTGCATCTGACACAGATAGGTGTCACACGGGTGTCTTGAATCTGTGAAGGTACAATGAAATCTCAAGACTATCAAGGCATTCTGGAGCTAAATGTGCTGCCCAGTGTCAGAAAGCTTGGTCTCCATCTCAGGTCCTGAGTCGACCATCAGGATAATGAGCCAAAACACACAGCTAAAAACACCCAAGAATGGCTCAGAACAAAACACTGAACTATTCTGCAGTGGCTTTCTATGATCCCTGATCTTGAATGCTTGGAATGTTGATCGATGTTGTTGACTTAAATTTTTGTTGCTGACTTGAAATATTCGTTGTGACTTATTCGTTGTGATAAGCTGCAATATAAAAAACAAACAAACAAACAACAAAAAAAACCTGGCACTTCTTCTGGCACTAGATGGCAGCACCTGTGGCCAATTGACTTGAAGCACTTCGATGCACTTGCCAAGGTTTTTCCTGTCAGTCCAATTGCTTGTGTTGTACGTCGCTTTGGACAAAAGCGTCTGCTAAATGAAATTGTAGAATTGTAGAATCTAAATCCTATTGAACATTTGTGAAAGGAGCTGAAACATGCAGTCTGGAAAAGACACCCTTAAGACCTGAGACCGCTAGAGCAGTTTGTTCACGAGGAGTGGGCCAACATACCTGTGGACAGGTGCAGAAGTCTCACTGAGAGTTACAGAAATCACCTGATTACAGTGATTTTCTCAAAAGCTTGTGCAACAAAATATTTAGTGAAAGGTACCATCGTTTTTGTCCAGGCCAATATCTCTATTTTGTTTTTAAAAAGGATTATGTTGAACCGCAATTCAAAAGCAATGTCTGAATTTCTTTAGTTAATTTTCAGTAAATTATTTATTTACATCGACTTTGATCAGTTTCAACTTTTATCAGTGACGATTGTGATCTTTCTTTCCTCGAAAGAAGGGTACCAACAATTTTTTCTTTGTGTGTATGTTGTTTCGACTGGGTTATTCAAAATCAGGCAAGGAACTATAAGTAGATGGTTGTTCTTGAATACAATGCCCGTGTTAGAGCCCTACCCCTTACAGGAAGCAATCCTTTATCAAGCCCACCCTCCTCAGATATGGCTGGACATAATTTGAAACAATTGAAAATAACTTGTCAGCCCTTGCCCACAACTTTTGCCTCTGACCAGAAAGTTCTCAGTTCCCCACCATCAACATCCAGGAAACTGGAAGAAGAGAGAACAGAATTAAGTACTGAAAATTGTGCTTACTCTTTTGTACAATAAATAAATTGTGCACATGTACATTTTACATTTAATCAGGATAGACATATCTATATCTATATCTATATCTATCTATCTATCTATCTATCTATCTATCTATCTATCTATCTATCTATCTATCTATATTATCTATATCTATATCTATATATATATCTATATCTATATATATATATATATATATATATATATATATATATATATATATATATATATATGGCTGTTCACATATATATTTATTATTTCAAAATATTTATATATATATATATATCTTCCTTGTTACCTAACATTGGCTGTTCACATATTTTTATTATTTCAAAATATTTGATATATTGTCAAAATTAAAACATTTCGTCTTACCTTTGAGCAGGGTTGTTCAGGCCCTGTGAAAATATAGCATATTGGGCCTGTTCTTAAACAAGCAAAAAGAAGAAGCAGATAATTAAATAAATAAATACTAGACAGCACTCGGAGAGCACAAACCACTAAGAGTGCTCACATACTGCTGTTATAGTTATAAGCAATAACTCAATAAGCAACCCTCAGAATATGATTCCTTGACCCTGAAAACCTGCCCCAAGAATAAGATATCATGATGATATCATCATAAATCATATACAATATTGTAATCACATATCGTCATGATAGTTTAGGAAGCAAAAATCAGCCCATTTAAAGACAATTTTAAACTCTAGAATATTGTAATTAATAGGACTAACAGAGATATCAGAGTTTTATTTTAAGTTAACAGTCAAAGGTATGACATTTTGTTTTGACAAGATGCTCAGTACTGATCGTGTTTACTCCAGGACCATTGATGGTATATTGAGTTCTGATTGAATATGTTTAAAACTTGTTTATTAGTTGTTATAAATTTGTGTCAGCAATGTATGGTTACAAATGTTGATGTACACGTGGATACGCCTTAATTTACATCAGTGTGTCCCGCCACCTCCTTTGAGAACCACTGGCCTTAAACATGGACCCTAGAATCTTCTTAACTTTCTCTCCCTTTACGGTCGCCCTGGCTCTGAGAGTGGGTCAGTTTTCTTCGGGATTTTCAGTGTTGAAGTAACAAATTTGTGCTTGACTGGATTGATGTGCGGTGAACTCATCAAGACAAACAATTGTTTTGTAGTCAGCAGGTCATCTTGACCATGCCTACATGCCTAAATGCATTAAGTTGTTCCTCTGTGAACAGTTGAATGTACCTAAAAAAGTGGCCTGTGTAAGCTTTAACAGTTGAAAATATGTACTTACGTGTAGTCGTAATATTGCACTTTGTGTGGGGTCTTCAAATAACAGTCGGCTCCTTGTCTGCCAGAAACAATAAAAGGGTGTTTGTGTGCACACATGACACAAACAAGCAGTGTTTCAGAGGGAGTGAAATTATTGTTATATTTGAAAATGCCATCTCTGCCCCCACAAGACAAAACGCCTGGGGAGCTTTCCCCTCCTGTATGTGCGCAGAGATGTATATTACAAACTAGACTGGAGAATAAATCATATGATGGATTATTCCACAGTATTTTTGGTGAGAGGAAAAATCCTTACTCTTCATGTCAGGAAAATGATATATGCAAATTGAAACAGCAGCAGAAGATGAATGAGGTAGTAAACCCTCTGCAATATGAAGGCCTCACTTTTATATAAAGAACATCATGAGTGGCTGCTGTAGAAAATCCCCTTGGCAGCTTGTGCAATTATCAAATGCTGAAAAATCAATCTGATTATGTGGAGAGCAAATAGTAAAGCAGCAAAATGATAAATACAACAAACAGTTGGTGGGAATGATAAGGACATGCTTTAGAGATGAAACAGCAAAGTTCTTCAGTTTGTTTTCCTTTCATTTGATTTCACTCTGATTCTGAAACCTTTGAAATATGCTGTAAAGTTATTTTTTAAATAAACTCTTGAGAAAGTTTTTACCCCCTTTTTTGTTCTAACCATTGGAGAAAGATGAGAACATTACCTGCTTGCATTCATTGCAGGTAAAAGTCACTAAAATCCTTTTACATGGTATAAGTCAATGGGTGACACGGTGGCGCAGCAGGTATGCATGTGCCTCACAGCAAGAAGTCCCGGTTCAATCTCCAGGTCCAACAGGGCCTTTCTGTGTGAAGTTTGCATGTTCTTCCCGCGCATGTGTGGGTTCCCTTTAGGCACTTCGGCTTCCTCCCACAGACCAAAAACATGCTCATTAGGTTAATTGGTGACTCTAAATTGCCCTTAGATATGAGTGTCTGTCTCTCTATGTGGCCCTGCAATTGACTGGTGACCGGTTCAAGGTGTTGTCCCCCCCCCCCCGAAAGGGATAAGCGTTACAGAAAATGAATGAATGAATGGTATAATTCAATTCAATAAAAAAATATATCATTAGAGGTTGGCATGGGGTTGCAGCGGATAGTGTCAAGTCAAGTCAACATATGTAACTCAAACTGCATGTGTTTGAATGCAAGAAGTCCTGGTTCTATCCTCGAGTTGGGCAGGACCTTTCGTGAAGTCTGCATATTCTTCCAGTGGATGCGTTGGTTCTCTCAGGGCACTCAAGCTTTCTTCCACAGACCAAAACATGCCCATCAGGTTGACTGGGGACTCCAAATTGCCTTTAGGTATGAGTTTGAGCATGGGTGGTGGTTCATCTCTCTATGTGGTCCTGTGGCCCAATAAAATTGGACTCTATAGATATTCTACAATGCAGGGTCATACAAAAGGATACAATGCATTATGATTAGGGCTGTCACTTTAGTGCATTCATTAGATTAATTAATTAGACCGCAAATTAATGCATTAAAAAAATTAATCACAAGATTAATCACAGCACACAAACATTTTGATATTGGCCAGCTGGAGGACCGTACATGGCAGTGGCACGTCCCTTCACACATGCGTTTCTAGTCAAACCAAACAAAGCCCAGGTGACAGCAGGAATGGCATATTTAAGACTTAGTCTTATTTTATTTTTGAATTTATTTATCTATATTTGTACTACATTCTTTAATAATGCATCAGGCCTAATTGTTTTGCTGGATGTCCTCGACCTTTTTCTTATTTTGAATTTGATTTATGAAACACATTTAAAGTGTAATTTGAGTTAACTGATGGAGCTTAGAATTTTCTGGACAAGTTGCCCTGACTTTGGTTTCATTTAGTCACCAATAAAAATGTGGATTTACAAATCTTCACTTCTTAGTGTATTCATTTGATTAGTCCTGCACTACAATTTTATAATATCCTAGAATTCAAATTCTTTATTTGGGGACTTTAAGCAGATATGAGATTAAAATGTGATTAATTAGATTAATTAATTATAAATCCGGTAATTAATTAGATTATTTTTTTAATCGTCTGACAGCACTAATTATGATGTTATATGTTATAAGACAATAGCATAGAGAAGAGGTAACTTGACAAACTGCTGGACATTATTATGTACAGTCACCCTTTGCATACCGTTATCAGCAACCAGAGGAGTCTGTTCAGCCCAAGACTGCTCCTTCACAAGTACAGGACCAACAGACTGAGAAACTCTTTTGTCCCTCAGGCCATCAGACTGCACAACTTCTCACTGGGGGAGGAGGAGAAGCAGGAAGACTGAGGACGAGAAGGAGCAGTGGGCAGACAGTAGTCAAATTTTTTTTATGTTATTGATATTTATACACACACACACACATATATATCATATATATATATATATATATATATATATATATATATATATATATATATATATATATATATATATATATATATATATATATATATATATATATATATATATATATATATATATATGGGAATTCATGATATGACAAAAATACTCACAAGACAAAAAACATTGGGAACCACTGTATTATAGGATAACAGATTCATGCTTTCAGAGGGTCCTCTTCTCCATATGGCTGTAAATGTATTAATAGCAATAATAACCATGATTAGTGAGACTGCTTGAAATGATCATTACCAACTAAACTCATTATGACGTGAAGAGTACTGATGTAAAGTATTATATTAATGTTGGATTGACTTCTTCATCCATGGTCGTATTAATTATAAAATCATGGGAACTTTCTTTACAATAGACATGAAGACTCTCTTGAAAAGGAGGTGCCACTTCTCAGGGGGCTAACCTTTAATAAATGTGTATTTAACAGAGACAGACTTGGTGCCATACAAATAAAGACTGATTGATTGATTGATTCTATATTCAGCAGAGACAAATGTGATGAGGACAGATATATGATGTGGGCGTCCATGAGGTTGTCACTCATAAATTCTTATTTATGGTCCTTTTGTCTCTGCTTGGATGGATACATCTCTAGATGTATAAATGTGTTTATTTACATATATACATACATTTGTGTGTGTGTTTATCTATAAAATAAAGAGTTTGTCTTCAGCCTGCTCTTTGTAAAGTACCTGGAGATAACACTTGTTATGAACTGGTGCTGTCCAAATAGAGATTGATTGATTGACTATATATAGCAGCATTTAAATAATATGCAGTTAATGTGGGTTTAAATATATTTCAAAATTAGATTAACGTGAAATGATATTTGCGATGTTGGATGATACAGGATGAATCAGTTGGAGTCAGGCGGGTCCACAGCAGCAGGTCATCCATGTTGGTTATCATGGCTTCAGTAATATAGAGGCCATAACATGTTTTTGATAGACTGATCATTGTGAAGTCAGTATTAGGAAATATAGTGATTATGAACTGGGGGGTAGAAAAAAGAAAAACAGTTAAATAACAGCATATGTCATAGTAGCTATGTTTCTTAAATATTGAGCAAAATATGTGAAGTAATGAAATGTGTAAAAAACTGTAGTAAAGCCAGAATAAGGAAAATATCCTCATACTGTATCTCAAAAGAGAGTTAGAATGCTTGAAATTTAATTTTCCCCTTGAGCATAAGGTTATGTGTGTGGCATGAAGTGAGAGCAAGCACAGAAAGCCTTGTTTATGAAATGCTGCTCATATCTAAGAGGTGAACAGCATCCTCTGGTGTTACAGTGAAGCATCACAGTTTTAAAAAACTATCTTCAACTGATTTACTTCATCAAGACAGAGAAATAAAATCACACCTGACTGATCACCAGAGGGGAAACACAGGCTGTTGATAAAACATAATCTAAAGGTGGTGATGATTACTTTAAATACATTTAAATACATGTTTACAACTTGCTTGGTTAGAAACAAACACTATTACATTATCCTGCATAAGTAAAGACTTATAAAGATACAAATTATTATATGAAGAAAGCTCAATTAAATCTAAGTTTTCTGTAACAGATAAATACCCCAAATCTTTCTGTCATTTTACTCTTACATCAGTTAATTTCCTATCATAAAGAGATTCAGGCCTTTATGTTTGTAAGTTTATAAGTTGTGTATGTGAAACTTGATGAGAAGCAAATAGATGAGTCAAAACTAATGCTTTAGGGGTGCTGGTTTGGCAGAGTGGTTAGCAACCATGCATGTCCCATGTACATGCTTCTGCCGGTCCGGGTTTGAATCCAGCCTGTGGTCAGTTTGCAGAGTGTCTTCCCCTACTCTCTCACCCCCTTTCACAAGCCTATTCGCTGTCTCTCTCCTTTCAGTAAAGGCACAAAATGCCCACAAAATACATTTAAAAAAACTAATGCTTTAAATTATTAAACAATGTGTTTATAGCAAAGGACAGTGACAGGACTAATACTTCAATAATAAAACAATGTGTTTAAAGCAAATGACAGAGTCCGAGCTAATTCTTTAAATTATAAGAGACACATCTTACACATTTTGGGAAGAGACTGAGGGACAGTGATGCCCTGGAAGTGAGAGATACTTTCAGGTGCTTTTGACCAGAAGAACTACTGACATCCCAGTGCTGATCAGTTACTCAAAAATGTTGATAATTTACTTATGGCTTACTGCTCCTTTCAAATATGTATAATCTTTTACTTATCTCTGGATACCAAAAGTAACTAATTACGTTGCTCTTAAGTTACAGCCTTTCTCTTTTTAAAAAAATGCTTAAAATCATGTTTTGAACAAAATTTAGAGCAGCATATGATATATTCTTTGTATTTTCAGGATCAAGATCAGACTTCAAAAGTTCACTCCACCATGCACGTTATAATTAATGTAGCTTTTCAGAAACTGTAGTTCTTAATTTTATCTGTTTCTGAAAAAAGTGATAATATCATAAGACTATAAGTAAGTTACTGCCCAACACTGTTGCATGAACGTCCTCTTGTAGCTTGATTAGATGAAGTTTTGCAGGGAGAAATATGTGAATTAATAAGACTTCTTCTACTTTTTAAAGTATAGTGCTGCTATGGCAACAGTAGCTTTACCCACAGTCTTTAAAAGCATCTCAAATTTAATATTGCAACGCAAAAAGACTCCTGTTTTTAGGCATGCAGGACAAAAACGCCTCTGATTGGCTTATTCCTGAAACATGGGCGGGATTGAGTGATAACAATGACCAATGACCTTTGAGCTGTACGCCTGACGTTTGTGTTGCCAAATTTGCTTATTCTAAGTCTTTCTTTAGTTTCTGCATACACCTCCCACCCAGTATCATCTACCATCAGTTTGACACAATCATCTCAAGACAAGGTAAAAGTAATAAAATGTTACAATAATTTATCACATTTGGACAGAAGTGTATGTACATAATACTGTGGCATTGTGGTTCAGCGGGTAGTGTGCATGCCTAACATAAAGAGAGTTGCTGGTTCAAACCCTGTGTCATTTAGGGCCTTTCTGGGTGGAGTTTGCATGTTCACCCTTGTGCACTGCATGTGGGAGCATACCAGCACACCGGATTCCTCCCACACACCAAAAACATGCTTGTCAGGTTAAGAGGTGACCTGAATTTTCCTCTGGTGTAGGGGACTGAATGGTTGTCTGTCTCTATGTGGCCAGACTCCTGAAACCCCAAAAGGGAATATGCAGATTACATAACAAAAGGGTGGATGTAAGTACATAACTTCAAACATCACATGATCAGTTATCTATATTTTCTCAAGCAAAAGAAAAGTCACTTTACTTGAAATTAACTGAAGTAACATTAAAAGTAGCACTCCATAAAATACTCATGTAAAAGTACAAATCTTTAGTCAAAGAACTGAGTAAAGGCATTATTTAGAGTTTAGTTTTCTGTCATGTTAACAAAATGAATTGATTTGATAAACAAACCACTTCATAGAAAATATTTAACCCAGATGTAATTAAACACAGATAACCAATCCACTGGTTCAAATGATTTATTAAAGAAGTCAATGAAGTTTTATTTTGTACACTCCATGAGTCACATTTTTTCACATCTGCATTGTACTTGAGTAAATACATATGGAGTGTAATGTATGAATAAAATTAGGGCTGTCACTTTAGTGCATTAATTAGATTAATTAATTACACCGCAAAATAATGCTTTATCAAAATTAATTGTAAGATTAATCATAGCACACAAACATTTGATATTGTCCAGCTGGAGGACCCGTACATGGCAGTGGCACGTCACTTCACACATGCATCTCTAGTCAAACCAAACAAAGCCCAGGTGACAGCAGGAATGGCATATTTAAGACTTAGTCTTATTTTATTTTTGAATTTATTTAACTATATATGTACTATATTCTTTAATAATGCATCATGTCTAGTTGGTTTGCTGGATGTCCTCGACCTTTTTCTTATTTTGAATTTGATTTATGAAACACACTTAAAGTGTAATTTGAGTTGCCTGATTGAGCTTAGAATTTTCTGGACAAGTTGCCCTGACTTTGGTTTTATTTAGTCACCAATAAAAATGTAGATTTACAAATCTTCACTTCTTAGTGTATTCATTTGATTAGTCCTGCACTACAGCTTTATAATATCCTAGAATTCAAATTCTTTATTTGGGTACTTTAAGCAGATATGAGATTAAAATGTGATTAATTAGATTAATTAATTATAAATCCTGTAATTAATTAGATTATGTTTTAATCATCTGACAGCACTAAATAAAATATTTATATTTGTCAAGATAAATGCTTAATACCTTAAATTAGCTTTTAACTGTTCTCACTCAAATGCAACGACAAACATATTCCCACACCTGTATTGAGGCCCATTTTATGTGAACAGTGTGTCCATGTGCCACTGTGCAGATATGGTATATGGTATTGTATTTTAGCTGTGATGCATGTGAGTAATTGTTTTTCTGGTTGGTATGACTGTGAAAACATTTCGCTTGGGACAATAAAGTCTGTCTGTTCGTACGGAAGAGTAAAAGGGCCATGTTAGAGGAGAAAATAATTTTGGGGAAGTCGAGATTAAAGTTGAAATTTCAAGATGAAAGGTGAAATGATGACAATAAAGTTTAAATGTCGAGAATAAAGTCAAAATACAGTTTTGTGTTAAAAGGCAAAATGTCGAGAAAAAGGTAATGTTGAGAATAAAGTCCAAATACAATGTATGTTGACTTTATTTTCAACTTTCAACTTGTTTCTCAAATTTTAGACTTTTATCTTATCATTTTGACTTTAAGCACGAAATTGTATTTCAAGTTTGTTGTCGACATTTCAGCTTTTGTCGAATCATTTCACCTTTTATCTCAAAATCTGACTTTACTCTCCTCATTTCGACTTTAGTCTGGACCTGTCGAAAATATTTTTTTCTGATCTAAAGTGGTCCTGATACTCTTGTAAGTTCGTTTGTCCATCCATCTTATAAAAATTTTAGTCCCTCCTTCAAGCGTGTTTCCACCCAGGAGTAGGAAGCACTGGTTACTTGTTTCTCTCACACGACCTGGCAACCCCGCCTGCCATCAGAAAGTAAACAGACTTGTTTTGACCTGTCAGATATCAAGTCACCGAGGTCCTCACTGCTCGGTTTTGTTTTAATTTTGAGCAGCCGTGCATGTCGGGAGTGCCTGTGTTTGACGCTCAGATACATTTATTTTCGTATTTTTTGTTTTCAGACGTTATTAGCTCGTTATTACTCTGTGGTACCGATGTTAAAGCTAGCAGGCGGGCTAGCCAGCTGATTAGTCGCTTTTAACTCTGTAACTTTTGTTCGCAGCTTTTGAGAAGCAACCAGGAAGTGCAGCAAAGAGGTGAGTGCTATAAAACATGCATACATCTTTCTTATAGCTGCTGTAATAAAACAATATGGAATATTTGTGACATTGAGTCGATACAGAGCTGTAACACTGACATTTAAGCTGCACCACCCTCCTGTAGCTGTTAGCTCCCTGTGTGTGTCTCCTCCTGCAGGCTGCACACGGGGCCTCATCCGCAGACTTTAATATGTGAAGACAGACTCAGGGCCATGTCAGCAGCACACAGGCAGAGGTCATGAAGCCCGAGCACCGCCTTACTGCCATGGCCGAGGACGCAGAGCTCAGTCCGATGGGAGGACGGGCCGGCTCGTCGGGCCGCCCGGGTCGACAGATGTACCGGAGCCCAGCCCACTTCCGCAGCCTGCTGGACGGCCTGCTGGCTCTCAGGCAGGGGGGCATCCTGTTTGATGTGGTGCTGCTGGTGGAGGGGAGACCCATCCAGGCCCACCGTATACTCCTGGCTGCCTCCTGTGATTACTTTAGGTAAAAGTCACAAAGGGCCACCTTGTTGATTTACTTTCACTTTCTTTATGAGCTTCTGTAACTTCCTCTTTCTTCTGTGAAAAACATGCAGCCCCATGCCCACACTCATGCTGCAACTCTTTAGATTACAGAGATCAGCGCCCAAGTTAGAGACTCAGACTCAATCACTCTTTACAACTAAATGGGACTCGAGACTTATCTTGTACTCACTCCTGAAAGACTTCAGACTCATAGCTTGGTACTTTGCCCAATCATTATTTTTGTTTGTCTTAGATGGAATTGAAAACCATTTCCAATTGATAATTGACACCAACTCCCTTAAAGGATCAATATCATCAATTTTTACCATTTCCCTCACAATTCCTTCCAATTTAATCTGCATGTTTGCAAATCAAAGGCTCATCAGGGCTGCAAAGTTCCAGGAACTTTCAAAGATGAACATTTTACATGGAGTTAACAGGAATTTTTGGGAATAAACAGGAATAAATGATAATTTACTAAATTAAAGGATGGAAGAGTATGTCAGATGGGGAAAATAAATTTGGGGAAGTCGACATTGAATTTGAAATTTCAGTGTCAAAGTTGAATTGACGAGAATAAAAGTACATCTTATGTTGACTTTATTCTCGACTTTCAATATTTAACTTAAATCTCAGCAATTTGACTTTTATCACAAAATTGTTTTTCAACTTTATTGTTGATATTTCAAACTTAATCTCGTCAGTTTGACTAAAATCTCTAAATGTCGACTTTATTCTCATCATTTCAGTTTTAATCTCGACCTGCTGGGGAAAAATCCATCTAAAATGGCCCTAATACTCTTCTGTACCCTCAACATGGCTTTTGAACATAATTAGAAAAATATAGTTTAGCATAATCTTGAATAAAACAACCAAATTATATGGAGGTGTACTTCAGAATATCGCTGCTATTCCTCAATCACATACACATGTCCCACTGTTTACTGCAGGAGTGCCGAGGTCGCCATCTCTTCATTCACTGTTTACTTCTCCATTACATGACCAATAGGTTCCATAAAATAATTTAAGCTAGTAAACCTTCTACTTACAAATAATTCTACTGAGATGGAATGTTTTTAATGGTTTTGATTTGTGTGGCTGTGTCTGGGCCCATGACCCAGTAAATGGGCTTCAGTCAGAATAGGGACCAGACAGAAATAAGTTTGTTGAAGGTCTTGGTATGACGATTTATAACTGCATTGCTGCACCAAAAGTTAACTTTTAACTAGGGATGGGTAACATCAATTCCTGCTGTGAATCGATAACAGTTCCTTCATATAAACAGTATCATTCGTATGTTTGCTGTTCAACTCACTCAAAAGTTCCTTCCACTTTGGTCTGCCTGTCTTTCAAATCAAAGACGTCACACCCTTGTCAGATATGTACTGCAAAAATGACAACAGAGATCAGAAATCATCACAGACAGGAGGCAAGAAGTTGTCAATATTGTTGCTTCATTCTCAAAGTGATGCCAACTGCACAACTATTGATAAGTGACAAGGCCAGAGAAGATTTTAATGTTTAATCTTAAGTAATAAAATGTACTGGATATTGATGACTTTTAGATATAAAGGTGTTGTGTGTTTAAAAAAACAGCTGTCAACAGCCTGCCACTAAGGACTACAAACATGGCAGACGACCCTGTAAGCATTTCTGAAGATTTTTAGCAATAAGTCGTACACTACTGCCACAGTCATGACGACCAACTTGACCAGGTCACTGGGTTAAGAGAAAACTCTCAAACAGGACGTTGCAATATTTTAAGTGTTGTTGCTTTTATACAAACGTACATGCATATATATGTTAGAGCCATTTGTGCACAACAGATAATTTGATAAATAATTTAATAATTGATATTTGTCCTGATTAGAATTTGGAGAGAATTATTAGTTTTATAGTTTTATTTTGTTTATTATGAAAGTGTATATGAAGCTGAGAACAACTGCAGCTCTCTTATTGAATGAGACATGTAACATAGTGCATGTCTTTTTTCTTTTGTGCAGTTAGTTCAGCTGTGGGACTTGGAAGGCACACTAGTTTTTAACTGTGTTCACGCAGGATATGGATTTTGTTTCCTTTACTTTATCACACAGTATGGTTTTGTAATGCAAACAAAGCCTTAAAGTAAACTCTTCAAATTGAAGATAAAGGACAATGGTGTTTAATTATGGAAATATGTGTCAACTACATGCTCTGGTTCGTCATCTCAGAGGGTCCTCAGTCATTAGACAGAGCCGCACTCACAATATATATATATGTACATATATTTTTATGTATATATATATATATATTCCATGTTCTCCAGCCCTAATACATCCATGGTATACACCCAGATATAGAAACATTGAGTGTAGCAGCAGTAGTCATGCATACCACTGACTATAAACAAACTGCCAGAGGCCCAGAGGCACATAAACATACGTATCTCCAGACCGGCTCATTACACAACAGGCTGCATTTTTCCTGTCATAATGTGCACAGTCTGAGGGGTTAGATCAGGTGTTGAGTTTTTGTCTTAAGACAAGAACTGGCCAGAGTACAGTGTAAACAACATTTCTCCCTTTGTGCACCATTCCCTGCAGCTTATCATTGTGGTCATGTGTTCAGCAGCAGGGGTATGCGCTCTGGCTTTACTTTGAGTTTCTATACACTTTTGTGTTTGTGTGTTTACTCTCCTTCATAGCAAACTTTATAAACCTTGCCCTTTAGCAGACGACAGAACAATTGCTGATGTTTACTCAGAGGTCAACACAAAACAGTGATTAAGGATAAGTCCTGAAGCTAAAGAGTAAAAGAACATGGGTCAAGGGGGAACTGCTTGATTAAAGTAAACATCAGCTATTTGATTAAATCCACATTTTTGTATTTGCTCAAAACCAGAGCTTGACTGAGTGGGAGGTACCTGTTTACTCATTTGTTTTGATTTTTTGAACATAGCTGCTACTCTGTTGTCTTCTTCAGCTCTCCATTTCAATGAAATGTACTATGTCCTGTGGCTCCCTCTGCTCTTCACTTAATCTTGAGTGAGAGCTGCTCATGGGGGAGAGGTGCAGCACACACTTTGCTGTAAAAGGAGTCATGGTGTGCTCTGTTTATCCTACATGACAAAACCTGACCTACAGCCATTTCGTTTCCTCACCAGGGGGATGTTTGCTGGAGGCCTCCGGGAGTCACAGCAGAATGAAATCCCAATACATGGAGTGTCTTACATGGCCATGAAAAAGATTCTCGACTACATCTACACCTCACAGATTGAGTTGGACCTAGACTGTGTGCAAGAAGTCCTGATAGCTGCCACACTTGTACAGGTAAGCGCTTCAGTCGTCGCCCTGTTGAGGTGTTTCTTTGTTCTTTTTCTTCTGCTAATCTCATCCTTTTCTGTTTTAAAGCTTGAGATCGTCATCGGCTTCTGCTGTGATTTCCTCTTCTCCTGGCTGGACGAGGGCAACATTTTGGAGGTTCATAATTTAGCTGATGTCTATGGGCTGCAGCAGCTTAACGCCAGGGTCCACTCCTACATCCTCAGGAACATCCAGACTCTGTCTCGAACTGAAGAGTACAGAAAACTTCCCTACGATCAGGTCTTCAGGGCGCTGAGCAGCAATGAACTGCAGGTGACCAGTGAGAACGAGGTGTACGAGGCAGCTCTTCACTACCACTTCAGCCCTGAGCAGGTGGAGACTGACCAGGTGTACTTACAGGTCAGTTGCAAGGTGTGTATTCATTTTTACAACTTAATACAATGGTAATGAGGGGCTTGTAATGGAGAAGATCAAATCTTGTGCTGGTTAAATTGGAGTATTATGAGTTGATATTTCATGTAAAAATCTACAGTTTGTTTCCCATTACATCAACAAGTAGGGATGCACTTTGGCCTGTCACGATAATCAACAAATCAATTAACAGCACGGTAAATAAAAACGTCCTCTGTAAGTTTGCCGGCCTAAATAAAATAGATTGATAAATTGACACATGCATGCATGTTTGTTTTCCTCCTCTCTTTCTACCAAACAGGCTAGATGAGAAGATGGCTCACTCTGTGCAACTGTCTTAACACCGGGGTGCGTTGGTTTAAAGCGAATTTCGTGGATTTAAAGCAGAGTGAGCATCTGTCAGTCATTTTTGAGGGGAGAGGCGGGGCTGCTCGCATGTACACACACAGAGAGCTGAAGTGAGTGTCGTAAGGAGTAACAAGGAAACAAACACAAATATGAATGAAGGCACGAAAGCGATGGCTCCTAAGCCGAATGCCACAGCCCCAGTGTGGGAATATTGTAGGTTTTAAACAGAATGAACATGGTGTGAGCTCATGAACACCAATGAGACGATATGTCGCATTTGTTTGAAAGTAGTGACGGCGGCGAAGGGGAGGTGCAGCGGGACCTTCGTCCTTGACAGTCTGCACTTACTGAGACGTTTGGTCGGCAAAGTAAATATAAATAAAAGTGCAAAATGGTGCACGCTCACAGACAGTGTCATTTGCTACATTGCAAAAGAAATGCAGCCCTTCAATACGGTTGAAAAGCCACCATTTTGGAAAATGTTACAAACATTTGACAGACAGTACAAATTGACTAGGAGAACGTACATGCCACAAACAATTCCTGAACTGTATAAACTCTATTTTATTTATTGTTTTTATTGTTGTGTGTTTTTATTGGAGTTTTGTTTGTTTTTTTCTGTACAGAGACAGGGTCTATTTTTGTATTGGTTTTGGGCAGTTTGTCCCTGTAGACTTGCCGTAGCACATGGGCAGTTAATCTGGCAGAACCAACCAGCTGGACTTGGAAGAGGTTTAACAGCATGTTGCCTCTTTCCCTCTGTGGGTCAGAGTTAGGTCTGTTTTAGTGAAATGGAGACTGCATACTATCGACCAAATACATCTGTATCGATGATAACTAGAGATGCGTGGTATTATTGGATCCATATCAGAATGGGCAGATGTTTGCCTCAAAAGCTGATTATTGATATCAGCAGATATTAACATTTTTGCAGATAGCTACTTGGCCATATGAATTAGCCATGAAAATCCTATATTTTGGCTGTAATACTGGCAAAATGTCCAATGTACCATGATTGTTTTCATCATCACAAAGTCCACTTTTATGAATCCAAAGAGTTATTTATTAAATGATTAAATGTTAGTTTTCTTGCTTTGCATATGTTCCAGCACAAGTGGACTGTAAACATTGAAGAAACAGGTCAATTTTAACAAAGTACTCTTAGAGAAGACTTGGTGCTCATAACACAACATTCTGGTATTGATATTGGTATCAGTGATGATGAGTTTAGAAATACTGGCATATCTAATATCAACAGAAATCCTATATAATGCGTCCTTTCCAACAACCATTTTTTAATCATTTTTCAGCATGCGATGACTGTCTGCACCAGTTTACATGGAAATTTTGGCTGAAAATTTGTCTTTGAGCTTCTCTTAACATGGTTTGTACAGATTGTTAAACTGAAGATTGCTAAAGTCTCCTCTTTCCTTGAGAACAGTCTGAAATGTTAAATGACATTTATTAAAAACTTTTATTAATACGGATCTTTACTCTAACATGTCTACATCTCTTCTCATTTTCTACAAGAGCAATGGGCCTTGCTATCCTCATATTACATTGTTATATAGCACCCTGGACTATTCTATTGTAACATTATTTAACAAATTGGCATTTATGCATCTTACAATCAATCAAGCAGTTAATCAGTCTTTATTTGAATATTGCCAGTTCATAATAAGTGTTATGTTAAGATCATTTACAGTAGAGCAGGCTGAAGCCATACTCTTCATTTTAAAGACACACACAAATGGATGTATATATACACATATACATATTTACAGAAAAATAAACATTACACCAAAACTATGTTGTTGTTGTCTCTGCAGAGCAAAAGCTGTATTATTTTCCCTAGTTGGGACAATAAAAATATATTTAATACAGTGTAGTTTTCCCAAATGAGGACCTTAAGAAAATCAAAATGACCTTTTGAGGATCACAAAAGTGAAAGTGAGCTCAGGAAATTAATAATAACACAAAAGCAACAATAACTCAGTTGTACAGATGTTGGTGTCAGCTCACCTAACATCCTCTGAAAGTTTAATTACACTGCCCCTCATTCCTGTTATCAGCAATAGATTTATCATGACTGTCAGTGACCTTTCCACCCTGGAACAGCTTAAAAGTCAGACTTACTTTTCACCTGCCATTTTATCAAACAATAAAAACAGAGGTTTAGCAAAGTGGCTTCCTTTTACTTACAATCCAGTCATGCTCACTACTTTAACAGGATGGATACAGTTCTCCCTGATGAAAGTTATTGTACCTCTAGATTGCTTTTAAAACTATGTTGTTGTTTTATTTATTTATTTTTTTTTTAACGTATATTTTTGGGCATTTTGTGCCTTTATTGATAGGAGAGAGACAGTGGATAGGCTTGTGAAAGGGGGAGAGAGAGCAGGGGAAGACACTCTGCAAACTGGTCACAGGCGGGATTCAAACCTGGACCGGCAGAAGCATGTACATGGGGTGCTAACCACTACGCCAAACCAGCACCCCTGTTGTTGTTTTATTAAATTAAAATGATAGATGTTGTTGCTTCAGAGATAACCTGCAGCGCCTTCAGCTTGTAAAATCAAACCTGTCATTTGACTGCTGCCTCTGCTGATCAGTCTTCCTCTCAAGGAAGTTGTGATCAAATCCCTGAAACATATTGCCTGTCATATTGTTTAATGATTTAAAATCAGGTGCGAGATGACCTATATCTGAGTTTCAACAAAACAAGATCAGACTACACCATTTGTTTGTCAGTTTCAAAGGTCACTATGTCAGTCGAGGTCAAAAACATGGAGCCATAACACTAAGTTATGACTTGGTCAGGAAGTTTGACAGACTTCAAGTTCGTTCCTGATTTAACTTTACAACTGACAGGTGACAGTGAAAGAAGGAGGGGCAACACACAAGACAGTAGAGGAACTTACTGTGTCGACAGTAGAAGACTTTTGTTTCTCTTTCCAAACATTATGTTGAATCATATGTTGTAGTACAGAATTACACCGACAAAGTTACAACAATTAGTGTTCTCACTTCCTGTACACACACTGAGTGTAAACATGCCCCAGCTTTTTTGGAAAGTGTTACAGTCAAAGTAAGTGAATATTTGCAAAAAAAGCAAACAAGTATATTTGCTTAAACATCCATTATCTTGTGTTTGTAGTGTATTCCATTACATGTAGATCATAATGGATTTGCGAATCATTGTGTTGTGTTTTTAAGTTTTCCCAACTTCATTAGAATTGGGGTTTGCACATCCATAGCTGTGGCTCATGCAGAGCTCCCCATATTCACATTGGTCAACATGATGTGAGGAAACAAGGTAGGGGGCAGGATAAAAATCAAACATGCCATACTCTCTGTCGTGGAGGCGTGAGACATCCCAGATTGGTCCTTCATTGTTGTTCACAGTGACAAATTACACAAGAGGGAACAGCTGATATTTGTGGCTGGTGGCTCCTGAAACTCCACGACTGTAAAGTCGAGCAAATATTGTCCATCAATTATGTAGGCTGACTTTGGTGTTAACCCTTCTGTTCAGTTTATATTTTATCAGGTTACCCTTCAAACTTTCTGAATTAACAGTCGAGCTGCTGCAATGACAGTAAATGTTGATAAATGATCCCTAAATCTTAACCTAAGTTTATTCCTAGTGGAAGAAGGCTTTTCCTGTGTAAGTAATTAGTAATTAAAGTAAGTAAGTAATTTAATTCATTTGTCATTTTTCTGTCTTCCAGGACAATCTGAAGATGCTTGACGCCGTCCGCTTCTGCCTGATTGAGAAACACATGCTGCAGAGGCTCTTTGGCAGACTGAACCAGTGTCCTCTGAAGGATTCTGTGTCTGCGGCCCTGCACTATCACGAGCAGGAGATCTGGCAGCCCGTCCTGCAGACCCCCCTCACTCAGCCCCGCTCCACCTTCCACTGTATCCTGGGCTTTGGGGGCATGTTCACCTCCAACTCGCTCACAGACAGCGAGCACTTGTTTCAGGTCTACCACCCGAGTTGGAGGGAGTGGAGGACGCTCACCGCCGCTCACGCCCCCAGGATGTCCAACCAGGGCATCGCCGTGCTCAACAACTTTGTGTATCTCATCGGAGGAGACAAGAACACCAGCGGCTTTCGTGCAGAGACTCGCTGCTGGAGGTGAGACCCAAACACATTAAGCCAGTCTTTGCAGAGTTCAAAATGATAAATTATTCAGGGAAGTTGTTTTCTGCTGCTGAGGCGAACTTTAGCAGAGTGTTCACTGAACAGTTTCAGGCCAATTTAGGTACCATGTTTGGGTCCCACAAAAGATTCTGAAGCAGGGCTGAATAACTCAATTGTTGAGTTGTAAGAGATCGGTCTAGATTTCAAGCCAGCTGTGTGTTATCTGTCAGAGCAACCCAGTCAGTTTTTGTATTTTTCTTAGCCAGTGAATTTGAAAATTAATGGATGACAGTAACAATTAGGGGTGGGAGAAAAACTTGATTCACATAAGTACTGGGATTTTTTGTTTACTGATTTTTAAATGGATTTTTTCCCAAATTTAAATGCTACATTTGGTCTGTGTTAGCTAGCCACTTTTAAATGCATTCCAGCAGAGCTGCAGCTATCGATTATTTTTGTAATCGATTACTCTATCCATTTTTTAATTTTTTTTTATTTATTTATTTTTTTTGTCGATTAATCGAGTAGTCGGATAATGGTTACATTGCACTCAATGCTATTTTTTTTTTTTACATTGAATCACTACACATTATTATCATTAGTAACACACAAAGCAGAAAAGCCAGGTCACTTAAATTAACAACTTACTTTTCTTATTTTGAACATTCTGAGCATAAATGGGATCTCAAAATCAAAATCTATACTTTTATTTTTTCTCTGGGCCATATCTTGCTGTTTTCAGTATTTTCTTTTACGTTTGGTTATTTTTATTTTATTTGTATTCATGCTTGTCTCTTTTTGCTAAATTATTGCCTTTACTACTGTACCATATGATCTTATTTTGTTTACTTTATTTCTAGGACCAAATTATATCATACTTAGATACTAAGATCATTTAACTAGCTAATGTACATTTCTATAACATATGAAAGCATTCCCTACACCTGCTTCCTCTACTCACTGTCAGTGTTTCCTCTTCTACTCTCTGCAGTCAAATTAAATGTAAAGTTATTGGATGTGAAAAGTATGAACAAAATACACATGATTCTGGGCAAGTAGCCTCCTCATTGATTTACGTTCTGAACCAGCCTTTACACAGAGCCATAATCAAAGTAGGTTATTTACTAGCCCATATCTCAGTTTATTGATCATATTCGCTGCTTCTGCTGATGTATCGCGAGTGTCACCCTGCAGTGTCGCTCTGACGACGAACAGACCGGATGTTTACTACTGCAGTGGTGCCGACGTGCTATCATGCTAAGCTACGTGCTAAGCTAACTCCGTTAGACATCAGACACGCTGCACTGTGTTTTCTTTTTGTCCCTTCTTGTGGTGACCACACACTTGGGACACTCTCTGCAATTTCTTCTGCAGACTCTCTCCTTTCTGTCCATCTCTTTTCTCTTCCTTCATGATTTTACAAGCCGCGCAGCAGCGGAGGTAGCAGGCGCGTTGTGCCACAGAAATTACTGTCCGTGTCAAACACCATGTGCTGTACAGTAGTCCAGATATATATTTTACATGTAATTATATATGAAACGAGGCTTCGAGGCACAAAATTTGCTTCGAGGATATTTTGTAATCGAATACTCGCGATTATTCGAGGAATCGTTTCAGCTCTACATTCCAGGCTTTTGAAGAGAGAGTTAAAACAGCTGCTTAAAATATATTGCTGAATGAATCCTAAAAACAGACTCACATGTGATGTGTATTTTTCCTGATGTAGTCTGTAGGCATCATCATTGTTCATCTTTTTCGCTGGTATTAAAAAAGCTAACTAAAGATTGCAAAAATCTGCAATATTGTAGAATCGTAATTTAAATTGAAATGGCACCTAATAGAGCTGAAAGATTTATCGTTTTCAGATCGAAATCGCAATTTTAGACAATGCAATTTTGTGATTGCCAAAGCAGCAATTTTTTGCAGCGCTCCTGACTGACTTGGGATCTGTTGTGTCAAGTATTATTCACATACTGTTTTACAAATTTGTAGACAATCTATATGTTAAAAGTGCTGGTAAGCAGGTCAACAAAACAAAGCCTCTGTTTAGGAGTAGAAGTTAATGAAAATAGATTATTTATCATCACTATTGAAGGTGAATAATGTGTTCAGTGTTTTTCATCATTTATTTCCTTACTGTTGTCTGTACTGTAAACAAAGTGAATTTTGCACTGAAGTTTGATTTGAAAAAAAAAACGTGAATTGCAATATCTGCCAAGAAAATCAAAATTAGATATTTTCCTAAAATCGTTCAGCTCTAGCATCTAAACAAATCATAAAAAATCGAATTGGGAGAAGAGCGTATCGTCCCAGCCCTGGTAATAATTCCATTTTTAAATATAACTTTGGCTAAGTAGCTCAAACATTCTGCTGTATGAACAATTTAATAATTATTTAAAAAAGATGTTTGGTAATTACCAATGCTGTGAATTTAGGACATCTATAGCATAAACCTTACACTGGGTGATGGTCTGATGAATTTGTTTAGCACTGTACCTACCAGTGTGATGTCATCATTTCAAGCCCTTTGGTTTAGGGTAACACCCAGTGTAGAGAGAATGCAGAGCTGTTTACAATATGGCACTTAGGAGGCGCTGAACCAACCAGTTACCACAAAATAGACCAGTCAACCAATCAGAGCAGACTGAGCCTCAGAATGTTGAAATCTAATGTGTACAACATAAATACAAAAGGCATTGATTGAGAAATAATAAGGTCATAATGCTTTAGTAAGCAGGGTCCCATTTAAAAAAACTTAAACACTGAATAAAGGATCAACAAAGATCTCTCCAGTTTCTCTTAAAAGGAGGCATGTGATAAAACCGTCAGTGGTATTTTTGTACCAGTCTCCTGTTACATATCAGCTGACAACAGATTCTTTTCAGTAAAACAATATTTGTTGATTAAAGTCCATGTGCTCCCAGATTTCCTGTTTTGTCTGATGATCTGTTCAGAATCAAAAGACTCAAAAGCTCAAGGGAGAACTTTTCATAAACGATCCAGAAAGTCTGTAATTGGAGATTTTGAGGTATCTGAGTGTGATCAGATATTTATAAATGAACAAAATCACTTTGTCCCATTCAACAAAAGGTTGCAGCCTCAGGGAAATGTTTCCTAATGTCTGTATTCTAAAGAGTTCCCACAGAAACCTAAACAGGCTTTAGAGGTCTATGATTGACTATAAACATATGGCTGTAAAATGTCTCACAGAGTCCTCATATTAGGTCAGGGCTTGTCCAAACGAACCTGACAAGCCAGATGGACAGCTCCATTTATCTGCCACAGAAATATTAGGATTTCAGAATCAGGCAGGTCTGTCTGCTCTGCAAGGCTATGTCCAAACTACTTTGGGCCAATTGTAGCCTTCAGTCTACTTTGGCTGGTTTACAGCAAGTTCCATAAAAAGAAAGTTTGGCTCACAGCAGAGGGTAAAGTTTGTACCTGACCGACCGATGCAGACAATAGGTTCCAGACTTTGGAGCAGCATTGCTTTCCCTCATTTGCTTTGCTGTTGTCTCTATTTCAAGGTTTAATTTACTCATGATAAAGTACCGGTCATCTTTACACATCTACCAAGCTCCTGTAAAATTCAGCTGTGTGCAGTTTGCTCTTGTCATGAGTCTGAAAGTGGAGACATCATCTCCTCTCTGCTGCGGAGAAGACCGTTCTCATCCAGACCAGGGGCTCATACTATCCAGGGCCCCCTCAAATTGGATTAGACACCCCCTGATATTTTGCAATGTTCATTGTTGCTCATGAAACGAACTGGTATTTATCAGAAAAGTTTCCTTTTAAAACATAATAATAGGTGTTACAGCAGAAGAATATTCAGTCGAGCATTTTTACTCTGCTTACTATGCAGTGGTGTCTTTTGTTCATTCAGCGTGACTTCTCTTTAATTCTTTGATTTTCACAGATACGACCCTCGTCACAACAGCTGGTGCACCATCCAGCCACTGCTGCAGCAGCACGCCGATCACTGTGTGTGCGTCCTGGGTGGACATATTTATGCCATCGGGGGACGAGACTACAGCAACGAGCTGGACACCGTGGAGCGTTACGACCCGCACACCAACAAGTGGGAGTTGGTTTCTCCTCTAAAGAGAGAGGTGAGAGAACTGAGGGGTGAATGGAGAGGCAGATATGTCAGGGTTTCAGTGTGTCCTGGAAAACCTGGAAAATTATTAGCCAGTTTTCTATTAATTGGAAACATATGGAAAAAAAGTAAAAAAGTAAAATGTTCTTGAAAAGCTTGAATAGCCCTGGAAAATTATTTATCTTCCTTCTACCTTTTTCGTGGACAAAAATCAAACAAAAGATATAAAGAAAAAATGTTCTTTTTTAATTAATGTACACTCAGCCATAAAATATGAGTAGATAGAATAATGCAAGTTAAGGAATAAAATATAAAAACTCAAAACGATACTGACAAAAAGAAATAATCAAAAATAGCAAAATAAAATTTAGGCTTCTTTGATAGTTAATCTGTAAAATATGTTAACACAAAAAAGCAGAGTAAATAAAGATTTAAAAAAATTATAAATACGAAGACAATACATAAAAGCCAGACAATGATCATTTTTATTTTATTTTTAATTTTTATTTATCCCTTTTTTAACCAAGAAATCCCAATGAGATTGAAAATCTCTTCTACAAGAGAGCTCTGACCACAATAGCAGCTGTACAGACTCACAGTACATAGAAAATGACACAACCCATCAACAGGTTTAAAACAGATAATCAAATACACATTTGGCTTCAAGAAAAACAACCACATGCCTCTGTCACCACATTCTTAATGATGCTCTTCAATCCATTAAGAGATATTGCTGAAAACAGTTTCAGCTCTTTTTGAAGATTATTCACCAAGGTACATTAAAAGAAAAAACAGTTTTCCCCAGGTCTGTAAAAAGTCTGGGTTCAGAGAAGATCATGCCTAAGAGGGATAATAAATACATTTTAAGTTCAATCTAATACGGTGGAGCTAGCTACAAATCTTGATCATTATCCTTTAGTCTTGGTGGGGAGCGATGTCCTGGACAAATAATGTTTAGAAAGAGTGGGAAACCTGGACCTGTAGACCCGTGGAAATCCACATGATGGCGCTACAGACTGGTTTGTGTGTTCAGGAGGGGGTCATCCATCCTCACACTTCTCACACCCCCTTCCATCTGCCCTTCTCTCCCCTCCAGGTGTACGCTCATGCTGGAGCCGTGTTGGATGAAAAGATGTACATCACGTGTGGCCGCAGAGGGATGGCCTACCTCAGGGAGACGTACTGTTTCGACCCTGTGGCCAACAGCTGGACGGCATGTGCGGATGGACCGGTGGAGCGAGCGTGGCACGGCATGGCTGCTGTCAACGGGCGCATTTATGTGATCGGCGGGAGCAACGACGAGTGTCAGTATCGGCGAGATGTCCTCAAGGTACTCCATCACAACTCTTTTTGTTTGATGCAGTTTGTCCCTCATATTTTGGGGAGATATTTCTCATCACATCATGTGATCGCTTTGTCATTTTTACTCATTTTTTTAAAGATGTTTGCATTTTTTTATGAATGAATTGTCAACAAATATTAACAAAAATTGATTAATAGAGTTTTCTGAATACCCCCTTAACAGATTATTGTATTTTATAATAAAAAAGACCTAATACACCAGAGGCTGGTATTTTTGAGAATGCCTGAATTATGATGGAGCGTTATCAAGGTTTACTGAGCACTTGGATTTGAATTAAGATTTTCAAAGTGCTTACACCTCAAATAGCCTCTGTCTCGCATGAGAAAAAGTTATGTTAGTAATTAGTACATTCATTCATAAAACAAGTACAATACAAAACAGTATCAACAAGCAAGGGAGCTGTTTTTTTTAATATATTTTTATCGCTACAATGCCATCAATTTTGCTTTAAAGAGCCAGAGTCTTACAATCAGGCGCGAACCCACATTTTAAGGCTGCTTCACACATAAAGCTGACTTTTGAACTCAGTTCTGTTGAAATTGAATTCATTTTATTCAATAATGAAAACATGAAGTGCACGACACTTTACGGTGTCTCTTAACTCCCACTTTGGCAGCCAATGATTTGTTGCTGTTTTGATATGATAAATAACTGGTAGGATTTTCTTGTGTCTGAAAAAAACTTTAATTCTGTCACATCTATGAGGTGATGAAAAACCTTGAAAATGCACATTGACAATAACTAAAAACTGAACCTGACCCAGAATAAGAGGCACAATCCCTCTGTGAGCAACACGTTTGTCTCAAACACATTAATGATGTGTGCTGGCTTTTACAGTCTTTGGAAATGTTCTGTCTGTGAATGAGTTCTTTAAAGGAACCCTTATTTTTACCCTGTGTCTGTCCTGGCTATAGGGGACTTTTCTGACTTTTTTGAGAAAAAAGTTTTTCTTTTCATCCAGATATTTGTCATATTTTAAGGGAAGAAAAATGTACAAGAAGTACAAGATTTAAGTCAATTTTTTTTCCTGATGAACGAGTTGTAGATTTTTGAGAGACCAAACCTGAAAACTGTGAGATCTGTAAGTGTAAGATGGCCTCTTGCATAAATACAAATCAGAATTTATGACTTAATTTGCCTGGTGTTCTTCCTGCCGTCAAAAGTCAATTGATTTATTGTTTTCTACTAGGACTCAGTAATATGAACATGGTTGCAGCATTTGTCCCAAATTAATTCATTTTTATCAACATTCAGAGACATGGTTATAATTATTGCTTTTGCCGGGATTATGGAGTCCAAATTTAAGTCTTTATAAGAATTTTGAAAATCAATTTCATTGTAAATTTACAGCTTTTTACACTTTGAATGTTCTCTAAAGTCATGAATTTATAATCTTAGAGTTTTTAAATTAATGGTTCCTTATTACATATTTACGAGTTGACCTTAATTTGAATGCCACAGAGGGTGATCAGTTTCCATTGTTCTTGTCAGGTGGCCTGCTTCGACCCTGAAGTGAACTCCTGGTCTTTAGTGACCCCGCTCCCTGCTGGACACGGGGAGCCGGGTGTAGCTGTCCTGGAGAGTAAAATCTACGTCCTCGGTGGACGCTCTCACGATCGAGGCAACAGGATGAAGTACGTCCACGTGTACAACTCCGACACGGATGAGTGGGAGAGCGACACGGAGTTCAAGGAGCGAGTCTCGGGCCTGGCAGCATGTGTGGCGCTCATGCCCCCCGCTGTGATGGAACAGGCCAAAAGCTGGGAGCAGCGCACCAAGGCATCATGGGAAGACATGGACATGGACAACTCGGAGGACTCGAGTGAGGACTGAACTGAATGTCAGCAGTTTTTTATGCACTTTTCTCACTCTGCACGTTGCATTTAGGTACCTTGAGGTGAATTTTATACGGCAGCATTTTGCTATCGAGCACATCGTTTCGAGTGCCTCCGAACCAAAGTGGCATTGAGGACCTTTGCACACTTTTTGTCGTTTTTAAGGTGTCTTCTCCTGGTGTGTTTTCAACAGGCAGTCCAGTTTGGTTCAGTTCAGTTTGTGTGTTTCCACAACAAAAGGTTCAGTGCTGGAAACAAGCGAATTAGCATTTCTACGTCAGTATCTCTGTGCTGAACATGGTTACTCGAGTTACCAGTGTAACCTAACACAGCCCAAACAGATCTTGGTTTTTATTTTTAAGATCTAAATACTGTTGAACCATGCTGCTCCTGTGTAGTGCTGCTTTGGCAGCATGGCATAAGTGGAGCTCCAGAGGTTACAACTGGCAGGTGACTCAGTTACAGTTAGGACAGGGATGATGACAGCTCCTTTTAGCCCCATTAAAGCTCCACTGAGCGGATGGCCAGTATATTTGCTTTCTGAAAATTCTTTACGGTTTTTATGTAATTTTAATACTTTTTTATGAAACAGCCATATCAGGATTTTAAGCAGAAATTAACACAACTCAGTTTTACTAACAAATTTGGGAGAGAAACTGAACTTAAAAGACAAAGATTCTGGTAGAAGAGCATGCTCATATATAGTTTACTAGTTAAAAAAATCCCCAAAAGAATTGTCATAACTAGAAGTCCTCCAAGAGTGCAAACCTTCACCAAGGCATTTCTATCATTAGAATCATCAGCTTAACCCTATA
This sequence comes from Scarus forsteni, assembly GCA_036419115.1. NCBI lineage: Eukaryota > Metazoa > Chordata > Actinopteri > Labriformes > Labridae > Scarus > Scarus forsteni. Next base: position 51,550,129 of record JAZDUH010000066.1, on the reverse strand, counting down.
AAGCCAATTGTATCATATTTGATACATACTTTTATAATACCTCTATTTACTCAATATGATCAACAAATTACAAAAAAAACATCTGAATACAATCAGATAAATGATAAAAAATATCCTCAAATGGATTATCAGTTGCCAAAAACACCTAATGTATCAAATGAGATACGAAAAATCTATATGTTGTATTTTATGGACATTTTGATATTTTTAGGAGAAAGTGAAACAAACATCTCAGCTTCAAAAAGTTAGAATTTTCTGACTATAATCTATGGTCTTGGGCCTTAAAGGGTTAAATTTGGAAAACTGCTCTATCCTGCTGTGTGAACAAATCTTTTTGAATTCCTGGATCTGCAGTATACAGATCACCTCTAAAATGTTACCATCCTCCTGGAACCACGACCAACGTACACTGAAGAGTCAAAGAAATCTGTGGAGCACCTTTTTGAGTTTTTCGACTCACAGATAGACATACGCTCCATGGCTGAGGTAATAAATGAACATTATAAGCCAATATTATTGAATCATTAGTTAACACCGTACACAGGTGGCTAAAATCTAGTGACTGATGACAAAGTGACTGGCTGTTGACTTTGAGTGCACCTTTTGAATCCAGTGTTCTCAGTGGAAATGCTCTGCACTAAACTGGACTGCTCGATTGAAATGCAGCGTTAGATAATCACACTCCTTCCATGTATCCCTGCCAGCACGCATGCTAATGCTAAGTTTTCAGCTAACTGCCATTATTTCTTTCGGCATTGTTTATCATTGTTATGTGAAGAAGACGACGGGTAATGCAATAATGGTACTGATGATATAATGGAGGGTTGATAAGGTTTTTCTCTCTTAATCAGATGTTCTCCTAATCATTGGGTTAGACCTCAGAGGGTCACAGGAAACAGATTTTATTTTAGGACCATGAGGTTATACTTTAGTTTTATCTCACATATGAAGGTGGCTTATTAAAATGGAGTCTGAATTGTAGCAGCTGTGTGCACACTGGACTTGTGTCAGTACGTCCAAACTACTGAGTAGTCATCAAGCTGTTGGATTTCGACACTGTGCCTTGTTTATGGTGTGAAACATGAACATTTATCTTGGTTTTACGTTCTGGTTTGTTTTATGGAGAAAAGCTGAAGGATTAGTGCCTCTGACACCACCTAATATTTGAAAACTCATTTGAGAGCTGATTTGTGTTGGTACCTGAAAGATAACGCACTGTTGCTGCAGCCTGCGGACTTCGGCTCAGTTGAGGTGTGATGCTTGTCGATCATTTATGAGCCTCACGTCTTGATATTCCTTTAATGAGAACCAAACCACTGCTTCTTATTTTTGTTCTTTCATTGTGATTTATCTCTGTTTAAGTTATTCAATAACTTTGACCCAAAGAACTTGTTGAAGTGAAGATTTGAGTTGTTTTGCTCACAGATTTAAAGCTTTGCAGCACTGTTTATGTCACTTGTTTCATTAATACTCTGTTAAACTCCATTTAATTTCTGTCATAGGAAATCTCCAGGAACCTTCTCCCTCTTCAAGGTGTGATTTTGTTTATCATACAACAACAAATGCAAGGAAAACACTGTATTATTACTATCACATGATATGCAAATTTAGATCAAACTTTCTGAAATGTGATTAAAGTCTAAATATGTCACTTCTTTTTGTCATTGTGTGCAATGTGCAACATCTTAATTATTAAAAATTATTGATTTTTTGAATCATTAACATTTTATACAGTAAAATAAAACACAGATCCAGTGTCTTAAATCTTCACATAAATGATGCGTTGAACTATCAGTTCAGAAGACAGCATATGTTAAACTGAACCTAAACATTGAGAGAAGCTGCACTTTTACACAATAATTAACTATAACATGGAATTCCTTTATAAGTGTTTGCTCTCAATAAAAGAAAAATACAAGCCAAAATATGACGATGAAAAATTGCCAGGGTCGACGAGTGGGAAAACAGTAAAAATTGACAGTATTTCTACGTTTAAACTTTAAGTGATGCCACATGTTATGTTTCCCAAGATTTTAAAAGAATTTAAAACTTTCATTAAAGGTTTTGGTTTGTTTGTGTTAATTGGGGAAAATCTACTTGACAACTTATCCTCAATATGTTTTCAGTGTTTTGCATACATTTCGTACAACATCTTGGACACTGCTCTGTGTTACTGTTTGTGTTCTACAGTAAAATTTAAAATGATCTGGACACTGATGATCTGGGTCAGGCCACTAAAGATCTGAACGATGATGCTCATTAACAAGTAGACCAAGTGGACATAGACCTGGTCACAGATGAACAACACCCCAGGGAAACTTTGTAGAAGTTTTAAGCTTTTTTGGTGGGGAACTCCCAGACTTAATGTTTGGGAATATTCAAAATCACTGGGGGAAATCGACTTGAAAAAGTACAGTATGATTGCATGTGTAATTAAAGAAGCTAGTTGGCAGCTACACTCAGGCTCTGACTAACTGGACCTGGATGCTGATGAGCAGCAAGAGGTGGTACTGATGATCTGGACCAGGACACCAATGATGTGGACCTTTCATGTACATTTCTTGTATTTTTTGGAAACTTCTTTGTTACTTCTTGGGTTTATATGGTAAAAATGAGACAACTGTAGATCTGGACACGGATTATCTGGACCAGGAAACTAAAAAGAAGCCAAATTATCATTATTCCTCCAGTTTAATCAACAGTTTGACAGAAACCTTTATTATGATTTTTAGGGATGGGAATTGAAAACCAATTCCAGTTGAGAATCATTAACAGCTCCATCAAATAATCGATATCATGAGTCATTTTGCTCATCAATTGCCTGATCAATTTCTTCCACTGACAGGGTTCAGAAGCGTCAGAATTGTGGCTTAATTTTTTTACTAAAGGCGTCTTCTGCACAACCTTAAGTGAGTGGAAACACCAGCAACTTGCAGAAGCAGTTATCTATGCTGTGACGTGTGTTTGACATTGTTGCCACTGAAAATCTACAAGCCAACATTTACTCACACGGTAAATCTGCAGGAATCAATAAGGGAATCATTAAGAACTAGCTCGATCAGCAGGATCGTTTGTAGAAATGGTATCGATAAATCTTATCAATTCCCATCCCAGAGATGTATATTGACACATGGTGACACAAAATTGCGGTCTTTGGGACCCCACACTCAGTTACTGTTGTTTTCTCGGCCTTGACTCCTGACCTCCGTGACCTAAGCCTTACTCTGACTCCTGTGAGGACCTTTTGCTTCCATTCTTCATTAAAGTTTGTGGGAGATGTCCTCTTCTAAATGACTTCTAAATGGTTTCCTTGTTTGAAGTACAGTGAGTGATGTCTGCATCATGGTGCCCTTTTATTCCTCCCTGTCTCCTCCAGTTCCTCTCCATTTGTCCCTCCACTCTATCAGCTTTATGAAGGCTGGCTGCTGCTGCTCTCTCTCTCTGTTTCATCTGCATCTGTTACCCCCCACCAGCCCTGACGAATGCCCCCCTCCCTGCTTTGTTTCACACTCTCCTGCCAGCCCCCGTCACTTTGTTTGCAGGGATCAGCTGGTTGAAGCTCTGGACCTCTAGGATCAACAATCTGCAGCGTTTATGTGTCACCCGTCTAGCGGTGCACCTTGGGGATACTTCTGACATCTGTCTTGCTCTAAAGCACGTCAGTGGCCTTTATGAGCCTCTGAGTGCAGGTCGATGCTGGACCATTACTGCTACAATGAAAGGGCTGCAATCACTGATGGATGTGGAGTAATGCAGATTAAACCCAGAGGAGCTGTTAGTGTGTCCGGGGACTTTCATTAAGGGCTTTCTGCTACAACAGAGAGGAGGATCTGAGCAGCAGCACCTGCGATAAGACAACAGATAAACACCCATCAGGCACAACATCACAGTGTGACCACCCGCATAATATATGCAGCCCCATACACAACAAACTGTGATGAACTGTATATTCTAGCCCCTCTATCAGAAACAGCTTCTTCAGCAGCTGTAGCTCCTCTGTTGGACTCCATGGTCAGTCTTTGGGCCCACATGCATCAATGAGTCTGAAGCCCCGTTTACACCAGATGGTTCAGTTTGGTTCGTCTCGGTACGGCTCGCTTTTTGTGACGCTTCCATAGCCTAAAACCAGGACCCTTTATAAGCGAACCGTACCGTCCTACTTTTTGGGACCCTTCTGTTAGTGTGCCAAGCATACCGATCTGACCCCAGAAGGTGGCGCTAGAAACACTGCAGTCCGTTGATTGGTCGAAGGAGACGTCACAACTCTCACGGCACACAGCCTTCTCTGAAACAAAGTTTGGTTGTGCTTTGTAACAAAAAGCCACATGCTGATCACAAAAAAGGAGGATTGCTGGATGCCTATCATCGTTATGCTTTGTTTACTGTGTTACGTTTTCTTCTTCGTTGTATTGCTGGGTACACTGTGTCGCTTTGCTATGACATCATGCTATCAGCACCCGGCTTAGACGCTGCCTACCAAGTAGGGCAGGGGTGGGCAACTGGCGGCCCAGGGGCCATATGTGGCCCTTCACCTCGCTCAATGCAGCCCACCAGTCATTTCCACAAAAAAACAAAAACTGGAAAAATGAAAAAACAAAACAACAGTTGCTGAGTATGATACATCATGAGCAACCAGTACCATATAATGCATAAATCTGGATAGGTGATTAAATATTTTTACTAACCTTAGGTCACTGGTACGTGCTTTGTTTTTACAAGTCATTTAAGTTCCTACTTAGCTATGATTTTTTCTCTAAAAATATTTTATGAAGTATTAAAACATAATTTATAGTATAGGTTAAAACCATATTTGAAAACAATGGTAATGGTAATATTTATGAGCTTCAAAAATGTAAAAATTTGTTCTTTTACTGCATTAAAAAGAAGCTTAAATTAGCTTTAAATATGTGTCATGTTCATTTTGATCATTTTTAATTGTGTTTGAGTTAGAATATTTAAGTGTTGATATAATCCTTGGTTAAGCTTTATCTTTGTATTTTTTTTGTTTGTTTATATATTTTGCTTTGTTGACAGTGCCAACAATATGTAACAGTGTGGCCCTCGGGCACTTAAGAAAAATTAATGTGGCCCTTTTGGTATCGATAGTTGCCCACCCCTGAAGTAGGGTTTGGTTCTCTGTGGGAACACAAACAGGATCAGGTTTTACCGAGCCAAACTTGCCCATCCACACTGGACCACTTGGTGGAAACAGGGTTTTAGCCGCCCATGACCCTGCTGCTGGTTCACCCCTTCTTGGACCACCTCTGATGCTGACCACTGCAGACCGGGAACACTCCACAAAACCTGCAGTTTTGGAGAAGCTCTGTCATGGTCGTTTACACAGAACAATTGAGCCCTCGTCAAATTAAGGAACTAGAAAAGCACTCAGAAGCACAGACTGTCAGTTATGGCAGTGGCTTTTCCACAACCCCTGTAAAAGATACAATTTGTGATCACCACACGCTCCCATCGAACGGCTGAGTCTCTGCTCATGTTCATCCATGGGGAGAGCTCCTCTGCTGGCATTGCAAGGGAAGCTGGGAAATGTAGTGACATAGGCTTGAAAAATGAGAAAAACTACAATTACCATAGTGACGTAAAGGGGTGTACCCTCACAGCAGCTGAGGAGAACTTCATAGAATTTGCCATCATAAACTTTAATGTTTTTTACGATGTCAAGATGAAATTTATCCTTGATGACAGAGTTATATGATAGATATTATCCTGTAAATTTTGAAGTGAATCCATGTGTGATGTCAGAGATATGATATTTTAAAAATACAGCCTGATGTTAACTTTTTGGCTTTTTCAAACATTTTGGGATATTTTACATCCAGACAAATATGCAGTTAAATTTTCATGTAAATCCATCCAGTTGTTTTTGCGTAATCCTGCTTACAGACAAACAAAAGAATAAACAAACAAACAGATAGACCCCGGCGAGAACATAACCTCTTTGGAGGAAGTAATTAAGAAAAGGTACCTGTGTAGAGAAAATCAGAGCTGTGCTGTTCAACATGTTTGACCCCATGGCACCACTTACATCTACACTATAGCATGAAGCATCAGTCAATCAATCAATAAGACTTTATTTGGATGTCAATGAATGAGTCCAAAAATAGAGAAGTTAGTCAGAATTTAGCATTTCCTGGTTTCCAGGCTCTGAACTTTCTGGAGTTTGAAATACGGCTTTCAGATAAATGACTAAAATAAGGTCTGAGGTTTTTAATGTTTGATTGGAAATAATGTAATTCAGAGGAAACTGACAAAAATAAGTATAGAATATTGAGGAATCACTGTCTTATATTGAAAATGGGGAGTTATGATTTAAATATAAAAAACTGAATCAGCAAATAAAGCTATGAAAATGAACAAACACAATATAAACACTAAGACACACAATCTGTAATACATGTATAAAGATTAATAAGATCAAAATAAGCTCAGATATCTGTGGTAAATGTGTTAAAATCAAATAACTGAAATACCTAATACAGTATAACTCAATAAAATATGATATAAATACATTCAAACAAGTTTAAAACAGGAAAGGAGCTGGACTGTCGAAATGATGATCACTGTATGTTTTAATTGGGCTCTTCTGTTAAGACCACTGCCCATAGATCTGAGGGGCTCTCCTCGGCTCATGTGATTAAAACAAATCTGATAAATAAGAGGAAACAGGACCATTAAATGATTAATAAACCAGCAAAAGCATCTTAAACTCCATTTAAAAAGTAACAGGTAGCCGATGCAGAAACTTCAAACCTGTGTGATGTGGGCTTTCTTTCTGGTCTTTGTCACATTTGTGCGGATGAGTTTCACAACAGCTGAAGCTCTCAAGTTCTCAACTGTAAGACTGTAAGGAGAGTGTTGCAGTAATTCATTTCACAGGTGATAAAATCAAGGATAAGAGTCTCTGCGCTGGCTTGAGAGAGAAACTGGTGCACTCTGGAATGTGTAGCAGAGATTAATACAGAAAAAATGATATATGACGTTTTTCTCACAACTGGCCCCAGAGATTATTACATTTAAAATTTTACCAGATAAAAACACTAAAGCAATGAAATCAATGTGGCTGCTACCGTTTGACAAATCCAATACTCTAATGGTGTTTGTATGATGGAAGCCTCCTTCACCCTGCTGCTTTAAGCCTAATATTTTTGTATTTACACCCCTGTGGTTCTTCACCTCCACTCTGAACAATGCAGAGAGGTAACGGGGGGCCATTGATGGCCATTTACTCCGTCTCCTGAGATAAAGTTTGTTGACCACTGACCTAATATATAAACTGCACAGCTCTAAGCAGCATGCTGCAGGCTGTGCACTTTAATATCATTAATTCACTTCTTCAGTAGAAGTCTTGATGGCTGATGGTACAAAGATGACCTGTGAACACCATCTGATAGTTTTTCATGCTGAAGCCCCCCTGACCTTCTCCCTCACTAGGGGACGAGGAAACTCTGTTCTCATTAAACTGGGAAAAAGCAGTGAGTGGAACATAAAGCTGCAGGCCGTAGATGTGTTGGTTAAAGAAACTCCACGGATAATGAATCTTTATGAATAAAAAACAGCACACCAGACCGGTTCCCTGAAGGATGAGCTCCTCCCTCCCCCTCCCCTCTGAACTTTACAACAGTCATTAGCAGCTCATATCCACCCCGGGTGGAGGTGATGGGCCCTGCCCGTGTTTTTCAGCTGTGAAAGGGGTCTGACAGCCCCCCATTTTCATGCTTCTTAAGGCTCATTGAGATGCAGAGGGAGAGTGGTGTGATGCTTTATGATGCTGGTGGGTAAACATCAGCAGGTGAGCCGCCGTCACAGTAACACCGTCTTTAAAGCATGCTGGGCCCGAGGAAACCACAGAGGGACGCTCATTAGATCAACAAAGAGGGAATACAAACAAACACAGGCAGAGGATGTGCTGATTATCAGAGCAGAGCAGAGAGGGGACATGGAGCATGCAGACAGGGACACTGAAACAGTGAGGATGTCCTTAAACCTGTACCCACCATGATAATGTTCACCTGCTGGGTGAACGTTTGCAGCTTCATGGTTATAGGTTTAAATTCTGCTATCAGAGGGAACTATGGGCCTCTGCACTCATGAAAATGAGTAATTCAAGGTCCTGAAAGCTCCTGTGAGGAGTGTAAAGCTGGATATTAAACAGAAAAAAACAACTGTTGATGCTGTTCAGTCAAACGGTTGATTTGTGTTTTTCAAGTCGGGTTGCTTTAGAGCCAAATAAAAGGCAGTGAAAGTAACAGAAATGGCAGACTTTGTCCCTGAGGGGAGATATCCAGGGGGCAGACATTAGATGGTACGTAAAAGCACATGGTTACACTAAAGGCTTGCAATTATCCCACTTAAAGGTTAGAACTACTCAAAACAGATTATTTACAGTGTTCAACTTTTCCTCGACCAAGCCTCCGTGTTTTGAACTCTTTTGTGATCAACAGAGTAATGTATCCTCCCCCTGGCACGTTCTCTCACTCGATCTAGTTAGAGTGCTGCAGCGGGGTCAGTCACTGGTCACTGGAGCACAAACTGATATAAATTATAATTTTTTGCCTGTTGTTTCAATCAATCAATCAATCTTAATTTGTATGGCATCAATTCATAACAAGTGTTATCTCAAGACACTTTACAATCATACATCCCATTTTCAAGAGGGATCTCATGCCTATATGGTCATAAAAAATAGTTGCTATAGATGTATCAACCATAGATAGAGAGATCATGCTAATATCTACATTAACAGCTATAATGATAATGGGAATGGAATGTTCCTAATGAAATGGCCAAATATGTGTCATGTTTGTAATTGTAGTTTTGAGGCTTCGTGACTCCACTGCAGCAGGCAGTCTCCACCAAGGATCCCAGGCCACCTACAAGACAAGAGCCAGAGAGGAGTACAGGAGCAAACAAAAGGGGCCAAGGCAGATGTGGAGAGAGAGAGAGAGAGAAAGAGAGATAGAGCCCAATGTGCCAGATCCCCCCCGGCAGTCTAGGCCTATTGCATCTTAACTATGAGTCTAATTTATGAACTAATTTATAAACTATAAGCTGGTCCCAAACTGAAAGCTTTATCAAAGAGGAATGTTTTAAATCTAAAATTAAAGGTAGAGAAGGTGTCTGCCTCCCGAACTGTGGTCGGTAAATTGTTCCAGAGACAAGGAGCCTGATAACTGAAGGCTCTACCTCCCATACTACTTCTGGAGACTGATGGTACTATGAGCAGGCCAGCATATTGGGAGCGTAATGTTCTAGAGAGGTTGTCCGGCACTACAAGCTCTTTAAGATAGACTGGTGCCTGTCCACTGAGAGCTTTATAGGTGAGGAGAAGCATCTTGAATTCTATTCTGTATTTTATGGGAAGCCAATGCAGAGAAGCTAATACAGGAGTAATGTGGTCTCTTCTCCTAGTTCTAGTCAGTACACATGCTGCAGCATTTTTGACCAGCTGAAGCGTCTTTAGCAGTATGGATGTCAGGACTCACCGATCTGTTTTGAAAAAACATGCAGTGCATATTTTACTGATCAGGACGAGGCCACACGACAGCAGTTTGAAGGCATACCAAATTTAAACAGAGAAGTCCCATCATCACAGTAACAGGCCTCTGAGTTTGCAGATATGGGCTCACAGTTCATTCATCTGCACCAACGGGTGATCTGACCTGCTCCTCAGAAATCAATCCCTCTTTCTACCTGTGACTAAATCTGACAGTTCTTCCTCTGAAAAGAAAAATGCTGTAAAGAATCTTACTTTAGTGCATTATGCATCTAAAGTCCAAGTCAGCTTTATTGTCAATTTCTTCATATGCTCTTGACACACAGAGGAATTGAAATTACGTTCTGCTCTATCCCATTTCATACAAGTGTATCATGAGTAACAATAAGACAGTTATAAAGGCAGTAATAACAGAAACAAGTATTATCTATGTAACAGTCTAAGCAACATCGCAGCAGGAGATAAATTCTCTGCAAATATATGACCGTATGGTCCAGTGCAATATTGTGTGCATGGCACTACAGTCCAGGTAGATAGTGCATTGCAAAAGGTGCAAAGAGGTGCAAGAGTCATCTAACAAAGTTTTCTGAGTAATTTGACCTTTAAGAGACATTATCGAGTATCATTAGAAAATGGCACATTTGCTCTCTATTGCAGGGTGAGCAGGAAACAGAATTATATATTAGGGAACAAGGGTCTGAATACTGGATTTTATCAGCTTTGAAGCAAATAAAACTTGAAAAAAGGGAAATTTCATGTTTGAAAATGTGGCTCAGAATAGTCAAGGACCAATATAGTGTGTGGAAAATGTAACATATAAAATAAATAGAGCAGAAAAGCTGGTTGTAAAAAAAGTTGTGCTCCTTTCATATCAGTTTTAAAGTACTGATGAACTAAATCATGTACAGATAAAACAGAAAAAGCTACAAACTTCCTCTCCTCCTTCAACTGTGAATTCTGTTTGTTTTCCGATTAACTTTTATTCAAGGAGTATATGTAAGAAACTTAAGTCAGAAATGAATTTTTTTACAAAAGAATTTATACATATGTCTACACGCATGTAAATAAATTTGTGCATATAAGCTGGCAACCAATAGCATTGTTCTTTGCCATTATTTACTTTTTATTTTGTTTCTTTGTTTGCATGGGCAGGAAATAAACACAAAAATGGGTTTGGTATGTTTAAAGATACATCGTCACTGTCAGGCATGATCCCCATCTCGCTGTTTATAAAACTGAATTTATTACAGAAACTGTCTGTCACCATATATGCTGTTGAGAAGGTATATAAACTTTAAAGGTTTATAAACTTTAAAGTACAATTAAAGTACAAAGAGATGATTTGTTACAAGGACAAAACAAGATTAACTGATTCAGTGGTAGCATTTCCCACAGCGCACGTCCTGAACCATCTGTCAGAGCCACATAGAGAAAAAGGCAACCATTCACACCCACACTCATATTTAAGGGCAATTTAGTTACCGTTGACCTCATGAGCATGTTTTTGGTCTGTGGGAGGAAGCAAGACTGTCCGGAGAGAACCCACACAAGCACGGGAAGAACATGCAAACACTACACAGAAAGACCCTGCTTGATCTGAGGATCGAACTGGTGACCTCTTGCTGTGAGGCACTTGCACTACCAGCTGTGCCACCGTGCTGCCCTCCTCATTCTCGAACAAAGTAGATTTTCTTTGACACACTGCATGTGATTCTATACTTAAATAAAATCTCAATATTCAGGTGCTTTTCAGTACCTGGTCCAAACTTCAAGCACTTTCCAAACCTTGAAAATGTGTCAAAATAGCTAAAGCATGACCCTGAGAAACACAGAAGGAGCTGCAGCTCCGCTGAGGTCCTGTTTGTGTATGTTTAGTGAAACATTACACCAAATACAGTTTTCAGTTATACTTAAAGCTTTTATTTACTGATCACATCACATTTTAACAGACTTAAATTGCACACTTATGTTTAATTCTCTTCTTTATAAAAATAATATTTACACTTGCAGATGAGATGAAACATAAAATAAATACACAACCCAACAATAAAACAGTTCACATGGAGCAGCGCACTGCCACTTCATTCACTTTTTGGAGTTGAAGTCCTGTTAGTTGGCAGAGGATGTCTCCTGAAGGTCAGTTTATTTTGTTTAAAGTCTCTTTTCCTCTTGTTTTTCTGCACATGCATCCTCTCAAAGCTCGCTCCAGTCCCTCTTCATCAGGTCACCCATTCACCAGCAGGAGTATGAGAACAGTGGGTACTGGCTCCACTCAGCCACGTTACCATGGTGATAGCCATGATGCACGGCCTGAGTGGTGTAGTCGGCAGTCAGGTGGTGAGGAGGGGGGTACTGGGCAGGTCCGGGGCTGCTCCACTGGCCCAGCGCCTGCTCCGCTCCATAGGGGCTGTAGATGTGGTGGCTGATCACTCCGGGTTTGCCCGCCGGGGTCATGCTCATGTTCAGGACCCCCGTGTAGTCCTGATGGGCTGGGAGATGCTGGGGGCCACAGGAGGAGGGGGTGACCTCCTGCGTGCGGGGCTTTGAGGAGTCATGGTCAGGTACGGTGGCAATGTCCGGGACCCTGGACTCGAAGCTGCTGCGAGTTGATCCACTGCTGCTGCCCACGCTGGAGGACGGGGACGGAGACTTTCCGTACTCATTGAACCTGAAGGGAGATGAAAGGATCAGTTCACGTGTCCCGAGGATAAATCATCCTTTAATATGTTTAAAAACAGCCTCAGTGCTCACCTGTACGGCTGGTAAGAGGCAGGAGCAGGGACCAGCTGCTCCGTGTTGTACATGTCTCTGTGTTCGGCTCCAGCAGGAGACTCAGTCCTCGCGCTCGGCTCCCTCTCTGCAGACCAGGGGGAGTAACGCTCCTCTTTGACCCCCTCAGAGTCTTTCCTCTTGGGCAGGTCGCCCTCCTCTGCATCATAGCCCTCATAGGATGACCTGCAGAAATCTGAGAGAACAAAAACCACATTTAACTTCACGTCTCCAGTTAAAAATTAGAATATGGACACTGGCTCATCAGCAAAGCCCTGAATAACTTCTACAGACTGCTCAACAATCGTTGTCCCCAAAATGCTCTGATCTTATTCCACCCCGTGTCCCCCTCCCCCAGCAGTTTCCAGATTGTTGTAGAAGATTCTGGACAGACCCTTCAGTCTTTTGGAGACTTTGGGAGATGTAGGATTAACCAGTTTGAGTTAATCTATCACTTAAAGTGTGCTTTAAAAACCCTGATATTACTTATTATCCTTAAAGTAAATAACTTGATCTGTTTTTTCACAAAAACTCATTTTACGATCAGTTCACCTTGTCACCAGAGTTGTAGGGAAAATATAAGGAGCCCTGCAGATCGATGTAGCTGTTTGTGCTTAAACATGCAGCTTAGTGCAGGACACTCTCAGGTTTTTTGCACATTGGTGAAGAGGGTAAATAACTATGATTTAGCTTTTCTTGTTATCTATAACTTTTTCTGAATTTTTTAGGGGTGTCCCATTTTTTTCTTATTTATATTCAAATTTTTAGACTTTCTTTATTCTTACAGTACAGCAGTAATGGTAGAATAGCAGCAGTCAAGTATCCTGAGAAAATGTTCAATACCAATGTTTATGTTTACACAAAGTTTCATATTGCTCCCTTTTCTCTCTTTTGTGTACAATAATGCTTATAATGTGAGGTACTGGCAACCCAAGCATTAAGTATCTGTCTGTCCGTCTGTCTATCAGACTGGTCATTGTATTTATTATTTTGCATTTTGATGAAATTCTTATTTACAGTGTCACTGATAAACCTCATAATGAAGCTATTTGTCTTCTAGACTTAAATTAACATTTCACTTTATGAGGCGATTATTTTTTCTCACTGAGACTGTACATAACATCCATGTTTTAATTGGTGGACTTGAGCTCTTTTCACACATGCAGCCCTGATGTTATCGGGATAGTGTGCAGACAGCCTGGCATGGACACTGACATGGTCGTTCACACTCTCAGCAGCCTCTGTTCTGAATATGTTTGAACTGTGTGCAGAGTATTGCTTTATGCTGCATCTTCTTTAAAGGCCTGTGGAAATCAAGTTATTGGGAAATTCCTGACTACTGAAAAAATAAAAAGTCTTTGAAAGGGGGTTTCAGATCTTACCTGGTGGACTGTCCTCCTCAGAGTCCTGGTTCATCATGTCGGACATCTTGGCTCGTTTCTCCAGACAGGCTGGGCTCTTATTCGCACGCCTGCAAAGAAACATCAGGATTTAAAACGAACATTTTCCTCATTTCCAGCTTTAATCTCTCTTACATGAAATCCTAAGACGACATGTATGCACACTTTCTCTGAGTTTCTTTGGGAGTATTCTTGATGTCTTGGTAATAAACTTGTTAGTATTAGAAAATAAGTTTTATTAACACAAGATTAAAAACAAGATGATGAGATCTGGACCTTAACATACTTTCTCTGATCAGATACAGAATCATATGTGTGGAGAGATGTCCACTAAAGACATCAGAACCACGTCAGTGTTGCTTTCAATATCAGTGCAGTGGCACAAAAATCTTCTATTCCCAAATTCACAACTTTTCAGGGAATGAAAAAAAAAACAAATACTAGTTCAATGATTAAAACTGCCATAGTTAAGATTTTGTTCAGATCATTTTAAATGGTTTAAAATGAAAAAAAACTTCCTCTCTTGCTATTATTTTCTTCACACTATCTGCTTTCCTTTGATCTCTTATGGTAATGTTTCCAAGTTCAGTGCTGCAAGTTATATGGAGAGTAACTGGGAGCAATATTTTAAAAAAGAAGACACAAAGTTTCTGCCTGACATCAATGATTTGGTCCTTATTATCACTTTTTCTTCCATGTGTGTTAATTTGTTTTCTGTGAGCTAATTAAGCTCTAAAGTAAAGTAAAGTAAAGTAAAGTAAAGTAAAGTAAAGTAAAGTAAATAGTAAAGTAAAGTAAAGAACACATGTTAAAAGACTTTCCTACATGCATATATAGAGCCTTAACATTTTACATTTCACATTGGATTCACATGTAACAGTTGATTCAGCAGCATGATGCTCACCTTTTCTTGTTAGTGCCTTCCTCCCTGAAACCTTTAGCAAACGGGTTGTGGTCGATCTTCAGCTTTGTAATCTGTAGATGGGAAATAAAACCATTAAGTCTCAATAAAATGTGAAATCCAGTCTGTAGTCAGAGTAGTTTTACAGAAATAAAAGTCTGACCTTGGTGTTCTGGTACGCTGTGACAGCTGTGAACGACGTCTCGGGGAAGGTGAAGGTCTGAAAAACGCTCCAGCGGACACTGAAGAGGTCGTCTGCCTGGACGAGGTGGAAGCGAGGGTGGTATCGATGCATGGAGTGCAAAATAATCTGAGAAGAGAGTGGGAGGGACCAGGTCATGAGAGGGCTTGGATATAACGATTCAGTTTTAATCTGTTCATCCATCTAAACCACATGTTTCTATCAGGGGGCTGCGAGGACCACCCCGGCAAAGTCTCCAGTCAATCACAGGGCAGACATAGAGATATAACCAGCCATTCACATCTAAGGGCAATTTTAAATCACTAATTAACCTAACAAGCTATTTTTTGGTGTGCGGGAGGAAACCAGTGTATTTGCAGAAAGCCAACACATGCACGAGGAAAAGGAGAACTAGGGTAATTCTGGGATAATTCCACCTCCTGAAGAAGTCCTGAGCAAATACTTTTGTACATTTTATGTTTTATTTGGCTTTATCCAGAAATCCAGAAATTTGATAAGTATTTGTCATCCTTGCCCAAGCAACAGTTTTCTTGCATATTTTCTATAATAACTCAGTAAACAACGTTAGAAATGCCTTGTTGGAGGTTTGTGTTTGGAGCACTCAGCTATTTTTCTCAAACAATACATAGATTTTTATTCCATACTTCCTCGGTGAGATCCATTTTCTTCTTTTTAATAAGTGTTAGATTGTCATGTAAACTTTAATATATCGTCCTCATGGATGTTTGGAAACATTATTTTGGTTGATTATTACTCCTCTTTAAAACTTTATTGGTTTTGTATTTTATATGGTTGGAAAGTCTGATCAGCGATCTTTACGCTGAGGTACAACTTTTAAGGATTGACCAAAGGTGGATTGAGCATCACAGCTGAACGTGTTGGTAACTCACAGTAAAAATTGGCCAAAATCCTCCTTCCCCTGGAGGAAAGCCTTCAGTTTCTCAGATATGAAAAGATGAGGTACTGTTTTTTTTTTTGAGGCTTTGTCTTCCCGGACCCCCAAGTTTGGACAGAGTGCCAAAGCTGACACCAAATACTGATGCCACTCTGGTGCCAGAACACCAGCCTCCAAATGAAGGGGATTCAGACCCATTATGTACCCACACAACCAGCTGTGATACTTAATCCATGAAGGCA
Source organism: Scarus forsteni (assembly GCA_036419115.1). NCBI lineage: Eukaryota > Metazoa > Chordata > Actinopteri > Labriformes > Labridae > Scarus > Scarus forsteni. Next base: position 51,534,209 of record JAZDUH010000066.1, on the reverse strand, counting down.
TGATCCCTACGAGTTGTACCTCGTTGTAAAGGAAACTAATCAGGTTGTCCAACGATGTGAATTACTACAGCAATTAGAAAATAATCAGCCAAAACAGTTTCCAAACTCTTTTTAGACGAATAGTTTATGTAAGAGCTTGTTGCTCTCATTGTTCTTGAATTTGTTGTTAAATTGAACGGTAACTCAGAACAATACAGCATTATTGTTGACATTCATTTCTATTTTAAATCTGTAGAAGATAATCAGAACTTAGCCTTTAGATGGGAAAACAGCTGAATAAAATGCATTCATGTCCTGGTTTTTTAAAACATGTTTGACATTTTATTTGTCTTTACTTCGTCATATGCTTTGGTTTCATATAAGGTCCAAACAGCTCTTTCATTTATCAAATAAATCTGGGAGATTGAATTATCTTTAAATTTCAGTGACTTCTTGGAGGAGTCCCGTGAGACTAGCTCAAGTGACAGAAAGCACTGAGTGGGAGTTTTAAAGTTGTGAAGTGGTTTTCTTCTGCTTAGACTCACATGTCCGTGCTGGTCCAGCGTGTTGTTGGTGAGCTTCAGTTTGAGGAACGACACTGACTGCTTCATCCAGTGGCTACCGGGGGCTGGTGAGTCCGGGTGGAGGTAGGTCCTGCAGGGTGGCTGAGGCTCGGCTTTCCCTGCCACCTCCCATCTCTCTTTATTCCACTGAAAAGAGGAAGCAGACAGTCGGTCAAATGTGTGGCACAGAAAGGTGAAGCTGCTTCTCCTTCCTCCTTCCACAGGAGGAGGTGTGAGAGCAGGACGACAGAGCGGAGAGTGTCCCACCCACAGAGACGGGGGGTTAGTACAGTGAGACCCCAGCAGGGGATAGAAAAACAGGAAGAGATAGCACCCTTTGATGTCCCATGTCAGGACAGAGGGGGGGTGACTGAGAGGAGGGGTCCCGTCTGGGGATTCAGGGGTACACTGCTGAGGCCGTGCTAAGTCAAGGCTGAATCTAAAGGCTGTTATCTTTTATTTACTGAAAATACACGGCTCACAAATAATATTTATAACAAAGTCTCTGGATGAAAAAGTCAATCAGCTGTCACAGTACAAACATTTCTGCACTCCAACATTAAAGTCTCTTTTATTCTCATTCAGCCAAATTTAAACTAATCTGTGATTTTGACCACGGCATAAAAATCCTTCAGTACACTAAAGCATTAAAAATAAAGAAATGTAAACAAAATGTCAAAAGATTATGGCATTGACTTTCTCTTTTGTAAAGTGCCTTCAGATAATATTTGTTAGGATTTGGTACTATAGAAATAAAGACAGATTGAATTATTGGTTTACTGATTACAAAAAGTATAAAACACTGCAGAGATAAACAAAACTACAGAGAGGGCTCTCTAGGTCAAAATGTCAACAGAAAAAAACAAAATGGTGAGATTAAACTGGAAATGTCAGGAACTAAGTTCAAATGCTAATTAAGAAATGAACGTGACATGAGGGGGATATCGTTGAAAAAGTAGTTTGGGAATTAATTAAATCTTTAAAAAGCAGGTTAATATTGCAAAATATCTGCATTTTCCCAACATCTTTGTTTCTAGTCAGAGTGAACATTTGAAAAAAAATATCCCTTTTCTCTCTCTCTCTTCTTTCTTTTTACCTCCACCAAGGATCCTTTGTTTTCACTTTGTTAGTTTTTTAACAGCATAACACAAAAAGTTATGGACAGATTTTGATGAATTTCATGTTGGTCACGGCTGAAGAGAGACGTGATTTGATTTTGGAGGTGATCTCACTCTGGATGTTTCAAGGATTTGTTAACAAAACAAAACACATTTCCACATTTTGACAATAACTTGTTTTGTGTTTGTTTTTACACATTCTTGTTTTTCATTGAAAATAAACGTAGTTATCAAGTATTTAAAATGCGTTATAATCACTGAAACTCTCTAGAATCGGCTCTACTTTAAAGTCAGGACATGCCTTTTCTGGCTCATCCGCTGCAGCCATAATACAACAGCATTAATTTTACAGACAACACAACCATGAACTATGAATAATGACCTTGAATATTTTTCAAAGATAGGAACTGAGCTCATAGAGAGAGACTCATAGAAATGAAGGACAAAGATGATCTTACCTTGTACCTGAATCCATCCTCTGGCACCATGTCGACCAGCAGGATGTACTTGGCACAGGGGATGAGGCCGGACAGGCTCACTTTGCAGTGCGGGAACATCCGCCTGTGGGGCACAGACCAGAAGGAATAAAGAGGCCTGCAGAGGAGCTGCATTAACAAATATTCTGCTCTGTTTTCATCTGTGCTCATTTCATGGATAAAATCTTTCCTACGTCCATCTTTGATAATAAAAATGTCAATAGAGTCAAATCAGTAAAAATGAAACAGCCCCGTCTCTGCAGACATTTACAGGGGCTGTTTGTCATGGCACAAAGACGTGATGATTTTGGAGTGGTCTGAATCCAGGCCCAAGACTTTAGAAAGGATTTGTAAACACTGTGTGACAGAAGGGCCTGCAGAGTAATGCTGAGGTTTCTGCACCTTAAGCACTTTTAGTTTGTCTAAAGAGTTTGTTGTGAAGTCCAGGACTGTTTGGATGTCACAGATCTGAAGAAATGTCTTTTTTATGAAATATATAAAAACTATCTGGTTAAGTGGTTATGAACTCTTGTGCATTACAGGATGAACTTTCTACAGCAGATGATATATGTGATTTTGTGATATTGATAACCCAATATCAGTCCATCGATCTTTTAAAAAGATTAACACAATAGCTATAAGCTTATTTTTTAAGTATTATATCTATAAATGACTGAGACAAATAAATCCCTTGGTGACCTTCAGCTCTGAATCTGCCTTGTGTTTTCTTTCTTACATTATTCATCTATTTCTATCCCTGCTTTTGTAATCCACCAACTAACCAATCCAAACTTATATGGGCAGATAATCCATGAAAACACTGATCATCTCAAAACAGAAAAAAAGAGACAAGTAGTAAATTTCTAAGCTAACTGATAGTTTGAAACCTTATGTTTGGATGTGTCTAAAATAATAATGGCTGAGTCTATCAAATAAGCAACTTTTAAAAAATCAAAAATGGTCATGGTTGAAGAAAGACATGCTTTCATGGAGTACGTTAAACTGTGTGACTGCTTGTTTTTGGACATATCCTTAGTAGTTAATTGGATTTGGATTTAAATAATAAACAAACCATTAATCTTAAATATAAGGGAAACATTCAAATTTGTAATAACTTATGATGAATTAAATTGTAGGACCTGCTTCTGTTTGCATGGGTGATTTATAAACTTGACAGTTCAGCAATTAATGTGCAGAACAAAATAATTCAGCCACTAGATTATTAGAAATTTCAATGTTATTTATCTGTTTTTGTTATTTCTTATTTTGTTCACTTTCCCTTAATGTGATATCTTCTTGAAATATTTAATACTATTTTTGCTTTCATCATCATTTATTGGTTAATAGAACTTTCAAGGCATCTTATTTCGCCTATTTTTTTCCTGATGTACTTTTAAGGAATATTTAAGGAGGTTATACATCTTTAGTGGAGAATTAACAGTGAAAAAGTTGAAGTAGGGGTCATACGCAGGACAGGATCACATCAGGATCAGCCCCTGTAGGGATGTGCAGCCATAACCACACTGAAATCTTTGCCCCTTGTCTTTTTTCAAAGGAGCAGAACATGTAAGAGGCTCCATTCTCCTGCTCTCACCTGCCCGGTTTGGTGATAATCATCTCAGTTCCTATTTGATGGAAGGTCCTCCAGAGTTCTGGGTCCTCGAGAGTCATCCTGATGTTACCCTGCAGGTACGGGTCAGGTCCTGCAGCCATGGAGGAAGGAGCGGGGGCACTGAAGTTTGGTTTTAAGTCTACAATGAATGAAGATGTACAGAGTTGATGAGTTTTTGAGCTGCTGTTATCATGAAAAGGCCATTAAAGCATCAAGTGTAGCACTGATTTTTTGTTATAGTAGAAAAATGTAGAAAAGTTTGATCAGATGGAGCTGAAACAGTCAAAGTCTGACACTCACCTCTGATGGATTGCATGCTTCAGGTTCAGAAGTTTCACTAAAGAAGAAGCTCATGCACCAGAGACCAATATGCAATCCAAGAATCTGAAATCCAAGGGTCTCCTCAGCTCGGCCCTCCGTGATCCTCTGCAGGAAAAAATTGAAATCCAGCTCAGGCTCACAGCGGGTCACTCAGGTCCTGCAGCAGCAGAGTGTTTCACAGTTTCTGAATCCTGCTGGAAGAGGTGACCATGACTTTTAAGGAGGCCCTCAGAGTGGGAGGGGTCACAGGAGCCATTCCCAGGCTTTGAAGTGGCACAATGATGAGTCAGGGTCCTGCTGTGATTGGAGGCTGCGGGAAATCAAAGAGACTTAGCAGAGTCTTGATACCGTCCCCACAGGAAGGGGGACGAAGGAAATGCATCTTTATGAACTGCTAAGAGACTTTCAAAACAAATATGGACGCACTTCCCTGCTGCAGATCGGCACCACGGTCTGTGTAAATATCATTCACACACACCCAAGCGCACACGAAAGCAGCATTTAGACTGTTTGTGAGATGTGTTTGATACCCAATGAACAGCATTTAACACAAATGATAGAAACACACAGGAGACATCTCACTGAGAACACTGGTCACAAATAAATTCACTAAAATGTCTCACTTAGACCCTGTCGCCTTTATGTTTCTAACATTTCAACACTCTCTAACAAGGCTTCTATTCACTTAAGATAACCAGACTGTAGTGTTTTACCTGTATCTTCATGTTGTCTAGTTTGTGTGTCTCATTATTGTTTCTGTTGTTGTCCTTGTGCATGCATAGGCTCTTTGGATACTCCATTTACCTTCTACAGATCAAAATCATGCTTCCTTGGTTTATCAGTGTGTCTATATTGCCTATTTCTGTCTGAATATGTCAGTCCTGTGATTGACTGACATAGGTATATCTAGGTATATCAATCAAACGTCATTGTAAACACACATTCATACATACATCCAAAATCAATGTGAGTCCATCATAAGAGCAGCACTGAGCCAATCAAACTGCAGTCCAGAGCATCTGTAGGAGGTTTACAGTAACAGTGGCAAGAAAAAAAAAATGTTCATCAGTTTGAAATCTTGAGTAAATCCAGTGTCATGTTGAACAGCCGTCCACCAAAGTTTTGTTGGGGGTTTGGTTGAAGGAGGGGCGGTGGGCAGGGACAAAGGGACTAAAGTAAGAGTTGAAGGTAGTGACAAGAACATGGGCCAATCATAAATCTGTCCTCATCATATTTATCTCTGCAGAATATACATTTATTAGAGTTTATCCTCTTGAGTGTGGTATCTTGTGCTCAAGAGGGACCTTCTTTCTATGTGGTTGTAAAGGTAGTTATGATGGTCCTAATATCAACATTAACAACTTTAATGATAAGGTAGAATACAGCAGTTAAATATCACAATAGTATCTGGCTGAACTGTGGCTAAATTGGGTTAAATGGAAATATCTCTGTATATTTTAATTGGTACATTTTGCCCCTTGCCCACTGCAGCTGGAACAGACCATTATTTTCTTGAAAAAAATGATTCTAATGAAATGTTTTTGTTAAGAGCACAAACCTCTGCCAAGGAATTGCTGACATTGTTACTAATCATTGGAAATGCACTGTTAATAAATCTTCTAAGAAGAATCCCGGGTCTGTATCAGTATCACCACTAAAACGCTATAACTTCTCCCTTAAGCCATGACCAACATTCCCTGGAAATTTTGTCATAACATGTTGAGATTTTTTTTTAGTTTTATGAAGAAAATGGGGAACTGCCCCGTCCCACAAAATCAACAAAGCCATTAAAAACCTCTGTATTACCAAAGTCTGATCATTTCTTCCTTGTGCCAAGACCAACATTCACAAAAATGTCCTGAAAATCCATTGATACCTTTTGAGTTACTTTGTGCATGGACAGATGGATAACAAAAAAATCAATTAAGTTTAAATGCTGGCAAAAACATGACCCTGCTGGTAAAGATAATTAGGAGTTGTGTTTTTTCTAAAAGCTTCATAATCTACGGTCACCTGATCCTGCAAAACACTTTAACTTCCAGTTGATCAGTATGAGATTGTGTCTGAACAGCTAGGTAATGATTTGGTCTGGTGCAAACTAATAACAACATGGTTTGTAAATTTAAAAGTAAAGTACCTCCAAGTGAGTAAAACCCAAACATACATACAATAAGATTCATGCTAAACTATCAGGGCAATGTTTATATCCATTCACGACCAACATGAGCCCTTCAGCTGGATTTTACAGTGTTTATTAAGAAAAACAAAGCATTTTACTCTCACTAAAATGACTGTTTGCAAATTAGAAAACCGGCTGATTTGTACAGTTTTCACTAAATATGCCTTAGTTATAAAACAGTTATCTTGTTAATTCAGAAAAATGCTAATTTATACCACCTCCTCCAAATACAATTTAATTGTGTTGTCCTTGCAGATATCATGGATGTGTATTAGCAAGAATCTGGTGAAGGTATTTTATTTTTAATCTAAAAAGTAGCCTGATGCAGTAATAAAGAAAATCAAGGATACTACTTGTTGTGTTGCGTCATGGTGAATCGTGATATCAAATTGAATTGAATCATTGACTTGATAATCATAATCAGAACTGTAACTGTAAGGCTAGTGAAGATGCACAGCTCTAAAACAATACGCAGGGTTTTTCCCGAAATCAAGTGTTTTGAAACAGATATCGAAGCATCAAGACCCAAATATGGAGTGACATTTAAATAGCTCTAATCAGTCTTTTTAACATTTACCCCTCAAAGCATGTTGTATTGTATTTGATACATACTTCTATCATAATTCTGTTTAATCAATGTGATCAACAAATTACAAAAAAAAACAATCTAAATACAATTACATTTCTGATAAATTTTCCTCAAGTGGAATATCAGTTGCCAAAAACACCTAAGGTATCAAATGAGATACAAAAAAAAGGTTTATGTTAAATTTTATGGAGATTTTGATTTTGGGGGGTTTTAGTTGAAAGTGAAGTAAATATTTCAGCTTCAAAAAATGATTTTTTTCTGGCTATAAAATGTGTTTCATCCTTAAAAGGGTTAAGTTTGTCCCTGCAACATGGATATTCTTAACTGTCTATCCCAGTGACTGAAATAGTAACAATAAATGTAACAGAGACAGAGAGTCAAATGACTAAATGCCTGCTGTCAGCGAGCAGCTGGAGGCTGAACTCCAGAACAAAACATCCACCCGTACATCCATCATCTGTGCAGCTCATCCCTTTCAGGACTGTGGGGGCTTGAGCCTCATTGGGCTGACACTGAGTAAGAGGCAGGGGACGCTCTGGACTAGTAGGAAACAAATCTCAGGGCTGATACAGAAAGACAGGCAACCATTCACACAGAAACTCACATTTAAGGACAATTTAGAGTTACAACAATCTTACGAGCTTGTTCTTGACCTGTGGCAGGAAACAGGAGCAGCAAGAGAAAACCCATGCATGCACAGGGAGAACATGCAAACTCCATGCAGAATAAAAAAAAAGCTTCTTGCTGTGTGGCACAAGCACTGCCTGCTGCACCACTGTGAAGCTCCAAAGCAAAACAAATGTCCAAAGTTTTTTTTCAAACATTAATTTTCAGGACAGTATTTCCAAATGAGAAACTCTCTCGTGTATATGAGACTATTTGGGCTTCTTTTTCCAGGGTAAAAAATGGGTTAAAAGGTACGTAATACTTGTAATAAGTGAAAACATCTGCCAATGCAGAAGCTCAATTAAGGGAGTTAAAATGAGAAGCACTGATGGGCTATCAAAGCTTTCATTCTGTAAGAAACCAAACCAGCAAAATAAGCTTTTGTAGAAACAGATAAAAAATGAGTAAAAGAAACATTCTGACAGAAAGCACAAAGTCTACTTTGTACATTTTTACATCCTCCATCAGAGAAATGAGGCAGTGGGAGGGAAGCTGTGTGTAAACCCATAATGGTGTAATGACAGCACGCTCTTTTTCAACAGGTAACTCTTACCTGAGGGCAGCCTCTGAGACCTGCAGCCAGAGGTTACGTAATAGGGGAGGGGGTTGTTGTGTATTGGGGTGTCTAGACAGGCCCGTGCTCTGATAGATAATCTCATTAGGCCAGTTTCCCTTGAAGAGGACAGTTTCTGCATGTGGAGAAAGGCCTGTGTAGAGGCAGGCAATTAACAGCCAGTTAGCACCACATGCCCAAAACAGCTCTGAATGGGACGAGGAGGGGTCTGAGAAAAAAGACCAGCACCAACGGAAACTCAGATCTTTCTCCTAGATCTGCATGCAGGCAGAATGCCCAGGCGTTATTCATTAGTTCATTCATAGGGCCTGTCTCTGTGTCATACTCTGTTAACCAGGCAAAACAAATGCTAAAGACTGCAGGCGTTAGCATAGAGGAACAAAATCTAACCACGAATATTTGAATAGAAGAGACTTTCACATCTCATTCACTCGCTGCTAGCATAAACACTCCACTTCCACCTCCGTTTCTGATTGTATTCTCGTGTCAGCATGCTGCATACAATGACTGCTGTAAGCTCGACTCGCTGAGTTAACAGCACAAAGGACTTCTGCTGCCTCATGAAGAACAGATTCAATGCAGAAACACGTGGAAGCCTGTACATGAAAGAAAGCTGCAGCTAAACCTGATATCCAAAAGTAGCCCTGGACTTAAACAACCCCAATGAAGACTGGAGACAAACTTCAAGTCCCTCAAGTGCTCAAGCCTCCACCAAGACATTTGTAAGCAGTTATTTGCAAAAATTAAGAAACTGCCCTTTTTATACGACTTAAACAGATCCTTTACAAAATCAAATCTCTTCTCCCTTGTGCTGTGAACAACATTCCCTGAAACTTTATAAAAATCCTTTGGAGTTATCTTGTGCACAGACAGACAAACACTGGCAAAAATAACCCCCCTGGATGTGGTAAAAACAGGGTGTCACGTGATCTAAATACTTATAAGTTTTAGGAACTGTCAGCACCATACACTGTTAAAGAATTGGACAAAGTCATGTGACATCAGCCCATTGATTTCAAATGGACACTGCCATGCTGCAAGTGTCACCTAAACCAAACTTTACCTCCTCCTCACAGACAGGGAGGACATGTTGAGCTGGGACTTAAGGTCCTCTGACCAATGACAACTCAGCAATACAAGAACTGGATTTCCTTGATTTAAAAAAAAATTGATGTGACGTAAAACAATTCACCCCTCGTAGTAAGAGAATAAAGATCAAATATACTATTAGACTGAAGCTGTTTTGATCCAGGCTGTCAATATGTAAGTGAAGGCTGTTAAAAACAAATTTTCCCATGATGAAGGTGTCAGGCTATTGCAGCCAGCCTCTAGTGGACACTTGAGGTTTGGCACTTCTGCATGGGCCTCCATTTTAAGGCGAGGCAAGTTTATATGTTGATCACAATTTGTACACAAGGTAAATTCAAAGTGATTTACAGAACAAGAAAAATGCATTAAACTCACAATACAAAACAAAACAAAATAAACATTAAATGATCTTTAAAAGAGAAGAGTGCAGATAAGACCCTTTCAGTCATATACACAGTTAAACAGAGCTGTTCTGAGCCTAGATTTGAACATTGTCAGCTTACAGGCCTGTCTCTCATCCTCATAAAGACTGTTCCAGATTTTAGCTGCATAAAACTGGAACCCTGATTCCTCATGTTTAGTCCTGACTCTGGGCACCAGCAGGAGGCCGGTCCCTGAGGTCCTCAGGGTCTGAGATGTTTCATATGGTGCTAACATGTCAGAGATGTTCTTTGGTGCTAGGCCATGGAGAGACTTGTACACAAGCAAAGCTGCTTTAAAATTTATTCTCTGAGCCCAGGAAGCCAGTGTAGAGACCTGAGCACAGGACTGATGTGCTCTTATTTCCTGGTTCTGGTCAGGACCAGAGCAGCAGCATTCTGGATGTACTGTAGCTCCTACAGCTCGTTTGGAGACACCAGTGAGCAGGTCATTACAGTAGTCTTACCTACTAGAGACAAATGCATGGACAAGTCTCTCCAAGTCAGGTTTAGACACTATACCTTTGATTTTGACAAAGTTTTTATTTAGATGGCAAAAGGCTGCTGATGTTTTTGATTTGATGTTTTTGGTGAAGTTCAAGTCTGAGTCCACTATTACCCTGAGATTTCTAACCTGACTTGTTGGTTTTAGAGAGAGAGACTGGAGGTGACTGCTGAAACCTGTTGGCTCAGCATGTGAAATGCATCATAGTGTACAACAAGTCTGGCATGTTCCATTTTGTCCCGTACCATCACTTCATTGACACTGACCAATGACAGCAGAGGGTGCTCTTATTGTTGGAGAGTCACAGATGTTAATGACAAAGAGAAAGGAGCCATTTGTGACACCACAAGACGGAGGACAAGCTCGCCTAGCTCTGAAAACAACCTCCTGCCTTTATTGTGTGTTGTCAAGCAAATTAGCCAACTCATTTGAGCTTTAACATTGCATGTTTATCCTGCTGGAAGAGTCCATCAGACGAAACACACACCCTGTTCATAAAGGTAAGGGCATGGTCAGCAGACACTAGGAAGGCTGTGGCATTCAGACAAGCTCAGTCGGCACTGAGGGGCCCAAAGTGTGCTGAGAAAGGATCTCCTTTACCATCACATCTCCACAAACCAGCCTTAACTTCTAAGACAAGGCAGGATGGATCCATGCTTATACAGTATGTTATCCCCTCTGGCATCAACAAGGAAATATTGCCTAGAGGACCATCACCCACTGAATATTTTCTCTTTTTCAGACACTTCTCTGTAAACCCTGGGGCTGGTTATGGTGGATCATCCTGGTTTAATGTCTGTAATCAAGCAGATCCATCTTGTAAACCTCCAATCTAAGGTGATTGTGAGAGAACCAAAGCAGGACGGTCAAATCAGGGTCCTTTAGAGCAGGAAGAGGTTGGAGCTCTGAGTGAGACAACAGCAGGAAGTAACTGCTAATGCAGAGATTAGCATAGATGCTAACAGCCGCAGTAGCACACTTGTTTAATCAAGTGTCTCATGCTGTCCTTTACACTGCGGCAGTAGTGCCTGTCCTCTGCTTCACCTGATTGGCTGTAAATGATGAAACCATCACCCAGTTACTTTCCAGATATGCTATTGAAAGATTATTCCCATCCGAAAACACTTTCCATTGGCTCTTTCCTGGATGGACTGGTGAAATATGTTGACTGGTCCATCTGTGCATGAAAATCTGAGCATGTTAGCAGTTTCTGAAGAATTCAGACCAACAACCATGTCCACAGCAGTGTTAGTTTTGACAGCAATATTTCATTTAGTTTTAATCTTTTGTCTAAAATGTCTTATAGTCTTGGTCACAATTTAATCATCTCAATTGTTTTTATTTCAGTCAAGTTTTAGTTGATGAAATTCCACAACAATTTTAGTCGACGAAATCAACTGTAAATTAAGTCGACTAAAATATGAAGTGTTGGCATATTTTAAAGATTCCTTGAATTTCTGCAGTCATGTTTTACGCTTGGATCCTACGACCAAGAAGTTTAAACAATTGTGACTGGATGTCCCTCTTAACTCATCCAACCTTTCTACACAACCAGAGTCACTGTGGTTGGATTTATTTTCCTAACTTGTCCCTACTTTCCACACAAGGAAATTAGATTGGATTCAGTCTCTGCCAAACATTTTTGTCTAGTTTTTATCTGCTGTCAGAATATCAGTGAAGTTAGTTTTAGTTTTGCCATTGTACACTTGTTTTGTTTTAGTTATAGTCTAGTTTTATATCAGGGGAAAAAGGTTGTTGACGAAAACTATGACAAAAATAATTATTTAAAAAAAAATTACACAGGTTCAAAGTCACTTGAATCCCTTTTCTTCACCATTCTGACAGTCAGTTTACGGTAAAAGTCGTCATGACTGCATGCCTGACTGCATGCTGCCTTATGACTGTCTTGTCCCGATACCAGACTTTATCAGTCCTCTCTTTCTGTAAAGGCGGATAAACTTGGAAACTCTCTACCCACTGATTTAAGTTTAGAAACCAATAGTGATGCTTCTGACAAAGGATTCAAACACTGGCTAAAATCAAAACAAAGGTGCTCATATGAACTGTTTTAACTGGCTGACTGCTTGACCATGTTGCCTTTGCTTTATCTCTTATGTATATATTTAATCTTGCAAAACTGCTTCTCCTTCATTGGTTTAATGTTGCCATACACAGCATTTTTTCTCTTTCTTCTATTACTTTTATTATTTTATATTGTGAATTAACACATGCTAAAACACTCAAACAATGCATCTGGTTTGTCCAGTGCAATAATGATGTCCACAGCAAATAAACAGTGAATAAAATAAGTTGGCTGATTTGCTATTTCTGTCATTGAGCAGTTGAACATGTCTTAAACGTGCCCGTTGATTTTTTGAATGGTATAGTTAACATAGCAATACATCAGCCGCAAAAACAGGTTTCAAGATTTCAAAGCACACCCCAGTTTTATGGGAGTAATAATTTTTTTTATAGAAAAAATATTCAAACGGTCCTGAAGCTTCTGTGAAAAATGGCTGGTATTGATGCCATGTCCTGATCATCTGTTCACACAGCAGTACTCTAAATTTTTGCTTGCTTTATGTTCAGAAGGATCAAAATGTCAAGCAAGCAAAAAAATGATTCTACAATCTTTCAACAGTCAGATGTATTATAACATTATCAGACATTTCCTGCAACACCTTTCCCACAGCAGAGGATTGAGGCATCAGAAATTACTAAATGGAGACTGTAGATCAATTTGTTGGTGAACCGCTGCTTCTTTAAGTCATAAAGGGACAGCACTGTTCTTTTTAGTCTGTTTCAAACCTGTTAAAACTCCTCACAGGGGCTTTAAAAGCAGCACTCTGTACAATCAGCACGTTTTAGCCCCTAAAAGTCGTCCCTGTGAAAATATTGACTGGCCTCTTTAACACTCTCATTCAGGGTCGATGTAGAATGAAAAGGATAACAACACTCACTTGGTAATGATGCACTTAAAGCTGAAATCATGTTAAAGGCCCCGTGCAGCCGCCCCTCCTCCTTTTGCTCATCTCAGTAATCCAACATTGGCCTTGAGGAAGCACTGTGTGTTTTTATCCTCCACATGTGAAACCAGTTGTTGTCGCGGAGTTATTAATGACAGGTTCAGTGTGGCTCTCCTCGCCTGGTGCTCGGTCACCTCTGAGTCTATGCGGGGCTTCCCTCATGTATTTCAAGGGGTCAGAGAGGTCACACAGCCTTCAGAGGGCTCAGACAGATGCAGCAGAAAATGAAAAAGAATTTTTAAGGTGAGTTCTCGGCAGCGTCCTCAGCAGAGTGTGAGCTGAGGTGTACGTTTCAGCAGCTGCAGTGTCAATCCCATTATGGCCTCGGTCTGGAGGTGGCAGGTGAGACTGTGAAGGCTTTGGGATGTAGCTCGAGGACAAAAGTTAAGGGCAGAGGGGTCTAACAGTCAGCCTGGGGGCGATCTGGACAAGATGACACATCAGGGAGATCTTGAGGAGAGGGTTTATGTGACTGCTAACCAGAAACATGACAGATTAGGTCAAGTGAGGCTTAAGAACGTATCTAAACATTAACAGCTACATATTAGACTGAAGAGTAAAGAGTGTTTTTGTCCAATTTTAAGCCAAAATCATATAATGACAACGGTTATGAGGCACATTTAAAATGCTTAAGTCCAAAGTGAAGTTCAGTGAGTACAACACAAGGATCTGGAGAGTAGGGAACAACATTAGGAAGAATAACAAACTGCTTCAAGTGAAAGAGGCAGTGCCTGATTTTCTTTTCCAAACCAAACAGCTGATGGAAAACCTTGTCAAGTCACCTCAAAATCATCGTCATCATTGCTGAGTTGTTTTCAAAGAGCTGGTTTAAAAGCCCTCAAACTCGTTCTACCACTCAGGACGACAGAGGAGGAGTCGGACTAAGTGAATAAATGTTCCCTTAACAGCTGAGTTTTTAACTTTCTTTTTAAAGTAGACAGGGCCTCTGCGGACTGAGTGAAGTTAATTTAATGAAGTTAGATTTTCAAAAATGCTGGTAAAACATCTCACTTTAAGATACAAAACAAAACAAAAAATAAGGCTTAAATTGCTAATATAAGCGAAGTGTATTTTAAACAGCAAGAGCAATTTCCCCAAGTATCTTAAAATGAAATAAACAGATTCAAATTTATTTTAAAAAATCCTCCTCTATGACAGTCTTAATGATAAATATGAATTGCCATGTAGGCAGATTTTTCCCACATCACCAGTATTCTGTAAATGTGGCTTGGATTAAGTTTAATTAGATATCTTTGACTATGAACACATTTTAAAGGATTTTCATGTTTGCTGTGTAGTTAACGGAGTTCCTACATTTTACTAATTGTCATATTTAAAACTGTTCAAGACAAACTGAGAAAAGGTCAGTATAATGAGGTATACATGTACTGAAGACAAGGTAAATTAATACATGAATGAGTAAATAAATAAAGAAGATAACAGGCTAGGAAATAATGTTGTGTATTGACAAGACTATATATGCGTAGTATTATAATACATATAAAAAAAACAGGGGTGACAATATATACTATATATGCATGTTGGGCAGTACTTTGAAAGTTTTTGACTGAGTAGTCTATGTTCCAGTTTTAATGGTGTTTTCATTCACATAAACGAAAGTAAGTTCTGATAATAATCAGTATTTATATATGAGACTTGGTCCCTGCAACACGGATCAACTTTGCTTTCTGTCCCAGTGACAGAAATAATAATAACAACAAAAGAAATGAAGAGGTGCAGATTCAATGCCTGCTGCCAACTTAAGGCCATCGGATGAACTATAATGCAGAACAAATGTCCGGAATTTCTGTTGTGATTTATTAATAAAATATCAATATTACACCGTGAAGTACAATATGTAAGATACATTACCAAGCCCTTAAATATCTCAGACACCAGTGGATCAATGTCCTCTTACATCCCTGCTACATGAACATATAGATGATATTACACTTAATAAGACTGTTGTGATAAGAGTTTTGGTTTAAGTCGGAGTGTCATCCAAAGCTCAAAACCTCTTACAGTAAAAAAGAAAAAGAAAAAAAAAACAACTTTTCATAATCTTAAATTTCAAAACTTTATTTTAAAACATCTTAAGACTCCTTAGGTATCCAGCAGAAACCTGAAACAACATTTTCAAGTCTGGAGAAAATCTGTTGAACGGATCAAACTGATGTTGGTGCCTATTTAGACCCTAAATGTTGGAGCCTGTTAAACTGTATTTCATTATAGAAATCCAGGACATTTGTTTCACATTTTCATGCATCATACTGCTGATATTTGGCAACAGACATTCAGCCGTTTCATGCTCATTTCACGCAGGTTGTAGTTTTCCAAGTGTATGTCTGTTTTTCGTTTGTTTGCAAGGTTACACAAAAACTACTGGACCAATTTGGCTGAAATTTTCAGGACATGTTAGTAATAGTCCAGCTTAAAAATTGTCAGATTTTGGTGGTGATCCTAATAACCACCATAATTGACCAATAGTTTTTGCTCAATAACTGTTAACCTGTTAATGATATCTATGTGATTCCTGGAGTTGGGGGCAGGTTTTCAGGGACAAAGACTCACACAGAGAGTCACTTCATCATTAAATTGTTGTCTATAGGTGTAACAGCAGTATATGTGAGCTACCTTGGCAGAGGTTTTCACTTTCCAAGCTCCCTTGCAGCTATTATTTCTGCCCCTGGGAGACAAAATAAAGTTTATATGTTGCAGGAGCCATGTTCTGTAAAAATTACACTGATTAAAACAGCTTTTTTAACAACAGTGTTGTGGGCTCTGTGTACTATCCAAATAAATGAAGTGTGATATATTTCTGTGTATGCTGTGGAGATAAACTGGACCATCACTCATGTATCGCAATTCATGTCTTATTGCCAGATTCCTTTCAAAACACACCCCTAAGACAAAGGGTGTCGATACATCTATTTATGTTTTGATAGTCTCAAACATGTATCAATATCGTCAAAAATATTTTACAAGAAAAGAGAGAACAAACAAAAAACTGTTCACCTTTCAAATAGGTTTTCCTTGTGCTTGATAAGCACATTAGGGTCTCTGTTTCTTACTGAAAGCATCTTTTTCTTGGTGTTTGGTCTAGTATCTTTCTTTTCCAACATCAACCTTTACAACACTATCCATTCATGAATGATGCTGTCTTATCTCATGTATCATTCAGACACATATCATTTATGTTAAAATGGAGCTCAAAGCCTCTTATCTCATGTCTAATTCCTCTTTGTCCCTCCTGATCACCTTGTTTCAGCGCTGATGCTCCATGTCCCAGGTGTCAGTCTTTGGCCATTTGCTTTAACTGCACAGATCCTCTTGAGCTCCTCAGTTAACAGCTGCCAATATACAGCCAGGGCTCGGGGATCAGACGGCTCTCTAGCAGCCCAATAAAGAGCCCCCGGAGTGGACTGACGAGAAATCTCACACCTTTCGCTCACATTAGCCATGCAGCATGCTCTTTTGATGCTTAATTGGCCACTTTGAGGGGTTTGTAGAGATAGCAGCAGAGTCTCATAGGGCAGGGGAAATGCCTGGACATGAACACAGAACAGTATAGATTTTAATGGGACTTATCTGTGTGAAGATAAAGTGTTCAGATTTAAATAAAGAACTTTGATCTTTAGGTAGGCATGCAAATGATGTAACCAAATAAATCCTGCAGTTCTCATGTAAAGACAACTTAGAATTGGTCAGATTTTAGGATAAAAAGTTTTGTTTCTTTAGATTTTGCTCAAAATACCAAGAGGCTCAAGCAGTCAGAATCAATCTTGTGTTTATCTTTGTATTTCCTTTTCCTGGCTCCTCATCCTGGTCCCACATGGACCAAATAGGGGCCGGCTGAGGCCACATTTGGTCGCTCACAAAAGAAAACAAACCTCACATCTAGCTTGCCTGGCAAAGGGGGCAAATGACAACTTCACAGCACTTCATAAGAAACTCCTGGAAGTTGCTAATGAAGACTAATGACTTCCCTCGTGTCGGAGACTTCACACCACCGTGTACGAGCCCTTTGACCACAAAGCCAATGTGGCCTGCGGGGTGGTCTGCTGCTTAGGAAGAGTGCAGCAGCTCCACTGGATACAGTACGGAGAGAGGCAGCTGATGCTTTTCAAGCACTGTTCATTTTGCTGACAAAATATGTCTTAATATGTCACTGAAGTGTAAAGCCTCATTGTGTTTTTAAAAGGAAAGTTGCTAACAAATGGCTATCAAACATTACATTACCAACTGTTTCTAAAATAAAAAAATGGCATATCAGGGTTCCAGTCCTCTAAAAATCATATTCCAGCTTTCTCAATGAAGCTTTCATACCCCCCCTTAAAATGTATTTATTTCTAACTCTCAGGCATGAACATTGCCTGCTAGCGATCTTCTTAGTCTGGCTATTGTGTAGTGTCTTAACATTATAAATGTATTGTTTATACTGATTTTTTTCATCTTTACTTAAATGGCTATTGTATTGAAACATTCTGTTGATTTACTGTTCAAGTAGCCTTGATTTTATTTTGCTATTTTTAATATTTTCCTTTTTTTACATTTTATTCCTTCACTTGTATTATTTCATCTACTCATATTTTGAGGCTAAGTGTGCATTAGTTACCAAGTACATTTTCGCTTTATTTCCTGTGTTTGATTTTTGTTCTCTAGCAAGGTAGAAGGAAGATAGATGATTTTACAGGAAAATTCAAGCTTTTCCAGGACATTTTACTTCCTCCTAATTTTCCATATGTTTTCCATGACTGGAAAATTAGTCAATCATTTTCCAGGATTTCCAGGACATGTGGAAACCCTGTATATGCACGACTGCCAAAGTCATGTGGACCAACTTGATCAGGTGATACAAGGAAATCCTCCTGAAGAACAGGAGACAACGTGAGAGAAGTTTGACACAGAGTAGACGCTTAAAAGTTTAGCTGCCTTGTAGCTCCCCAATAATCTGACTACCTTTAACTGCAGTTGACTAGATTTTAGCTTCATTAGTGATGAAGCCTGTGTCTGTTGATTGAGAATATCATGACATATAAAATATGTAAGTTTCATGATCTTCTGTCTCCGCAGAGCTGATCACCAGCTGTAATCATAATTAACGAAGGATGGACTGATGCCCAGTTTTCTTTAGTTTTCTGAAGCAGCTCTTGAAAGTAAGATATTGAGTAAAGTCACTGTGACACAGGACTGCAGAGGAGTGAACAATTTCCATGGAAAGTTAAGCTGGGGAATTTCAGAAATACAACAAACTGGAAACTTTCCCTGAGAATTATGGAAACGACGGAAATATTACAGGGATTATCTGGAAAACATTGGCAGTTTAAATAAACGGTATTGTATCCAAACATAGACATTTTGTCCCGTAGGCAGACATATATGCAAATTAACAAACACTGCATTTTAACAGATTTATTTGCAAGTAGAATTGATTGCGGTAATGGATTGCAGAAGAAGTACAATCCATTTCAACCTCACTTTCTGCAGTTATCTGTGGCCTCAATAGTTCAGGGTGCTTGATCCACCTGTGTACGGGATAGAGGAGTGAACAGAGCATGTAGGGGGAGCAGCCTCACCACCCAGACAGTCAGCAGGGTGCTAGGTGCATGTGATTGAGGAATAGCAGATATTATCATGAGGACTTGTTTTAGTAATGATTAAGGTTAAAAAAGGTCACCACTTATATTTAAAATCTCTGCTAAGGGCCAACATTCAGTTTCTTACGTTTTATTTCTCTTCACTCCCTTCTATTCATGTGAACTGAAATGTAAAGTTTCCAACTTTGAAATTCCTGAATTTTGGCAATTCTAGCCCAACCATAAATTTAAAACCTCTCCCAGTTGAAAACAAAAATATTAAGACGCTTTTTGCCTTTGCATTTTACTAATTAATTTTAACCTTTCTAAGAAACCCTACACTCACCTTCCCCAGGTTCATAAAACATGTGTAGACGGGATGAGCAAACTTTCCTCTGCCCTTAAGAATCCCTGCAAGAGTCAAGAGCTGGTCCGCTGTAGCACTGACAGACCGAAGAGTCAAACCTCCCCAATCTGCTGAAGCCTCCTTTCCTCACCGTGGCACTCCATCTTCCTAACAGGCAAAATGTTTTATGAAAAACTGGAAAAGAAAACATCACTGGGCATTAAAACTGTCCTCACAGGGCAGAGGGACGTCTAAAGATGAACTGTGGAGACAAAACTGATCTCTGCATCAAGTCTCAAAAAACCTGATCAGATAAGAATATCAGATGGTCTCTGAAGCATCACACAGCACAAACGGACGTGTTTCTCAAATATATTTTTGGTTTGACATCTATAATGCATTCAGTCCAGACAAAGAAAACAGCTCCCCCCTGAGCTGGGGGGCTTCGACCCGCTCACCTCATTAATGTGATACATTCCCGAAGCTCAGCAGAACAATAGAAAACTTTTTTTACAACAAAAATAATCAACAAAAACAAAGAATAAAATACAAAACACTTTCTTTTTTTATCAAGGGTGGTAGTTTACAATTTTTCATTTGTGTTCCTTTAAAAATGATTTTTTTGATAGCTGTCAAAGAACACAATCAGTAAATATCTCTCTTTGTATAGAAAACAATCTGTAAAAAACATTCGGTTGTCTTCCTCTGAGTTTAACTAGAGCTGTGACAAATTAATCAAAATGTTTTTGAAGGAAAGGCATCAGCAATAGAAAGTCTTCATGAATTTCAGTTCCTCAGGTTAGCTAACGTTGAGTCGTTTCCTGATGTTGATTGAAATTGAAGCGACTCTCACCTTAATTTCGACACTCACTCATGCACACACTTCTCCAGTTCAACACTCCTCCTGCTAAAGCCAAACATGTTGGAAAGAGACTTTGATTATGAAGCATACAAAAGCGAATTCATGACAACTCAAGCCTCTCTGTGTATCATTCAGATCAGTGCTGGTGACAGGACATCTGCTCCTTGTCGCTACAAATGCACACAGAAGAAAAGAAAAATATAGAGATGACAAAACATAACAAGTACAGCCAGTACAAAAAGAGCACAGAGTTTAGTGCCAAATGAAAACATCCCAAATAGAAGTGTAAACATTTCCAATCTGCTACAGGTTGTGAGGCTCAACCGATGAGCTCAGAGTGCAGCCGATTGTCTTTAAATCACCTTTGAGTCCGTAGTAATATATATATATATATATTTATAGATCATGTTTATGTCATACAGAACATCATGCCGAAAGTTCAAAATGGAGGACAGCAGGTTCATGCTGCTGAGCGTCAGTCCGGACTGAGGCACCTCAGATTGGCGACTTCTCAGGAGAGGATTTAGCTGCGTCTTGGAGGTACGGTTAGCAAACAACATTAAAAAAACAGATGCGTTAGCAGGGGACTGGTTGGCGCAGAAGGCTCAAAGTCTTCCCTGCCGGATCAGGCCGGTGCAGGAGAGCTCCTCAAGCTGATGTGTGATATGCTTTAATGGCACCTTACGGACATGCTGAGGGACTGAAGCCGTCGTCACGTGTCATGAGCTCCATCACAGGGCTATGACAGGCCACGAACGTTAGGGCTGGGCAATACGTCATGTTTTTACTATCTGTATATAATTAAATAGGATAAAAAAAACAGTTGTTTTAATCAATACAGTTATTTTCTGTATAAATAGTTAAATAGTTCAAAAGTTTCTGGCTTTGTTGAAAAATGTTGAGTGCATGTTGAGCGAATGGATTAGACAAAAGAATAAATGCCAGGCTCGATAGTTAGAAAATCTTTAATAGCAAGAACCACTTAAAAGTTATTTGCTGATTAAACACATTTGTTTTGAGCACACAAGTTTGTGTATTATTTTTATCCTTCATCTTTTATTCCCTATCTTCTCTTTTACTCTTTGTTTTTATTCTCATTCTATTTCCATTTTTAATATTGTGTTCATCCTCATGCCATTATTGTTTTTATTATTATTAAGTGTATGCATGATTGTATTGTTTTTTTGTGCTTTAGAAAAAAACTTGACTAAAGCTCTCTCCATCCTTCAAACCTGTTTACTTCACAGTAGAAGAAATAACTCCCTACAAAGGTGGTTTTGTTTAATATTTCTCCCTGGAGCTCACTTTTTTTTTACCATGCTGTTCAAGGCTTAAAGGAAGGCACACAAAGCTGTTACATACAAAAAATGTATTTTGAAAAATGTGTGCATTTAAATCTAAAAAATGTTTTGCCTTTTAGGAGTCTCAGAAAGAAAATGGTTTTAATTATACCTCTGTGTGATGGTGGTTTCTGCTTTGTTCATAAAGTCATCAACATGCTTGCTTGGCTTCTTCCTTGTTGATCCGTGTTGCTGCTAACAGTGTAACAGTAGCTGAGCTCTCAGCACTTTGAAGAACACTGAGATCTGCTGCCACCACCATCTTTAACTGAGAAGTCCTTTAAAACAAAGTTTTGTCCTTCATGATAGAAATGTTTTTTTTAAATCTCTATCTTGAACAGAAAAGAAGCTGCTTAATGAGTATCATATTCTAGGGAGCAAATTGTGTTTAACGTCTGATTGCATACACTGCTCAGTTTATGCTGGTATAACGATGGTGTTGGAATTTTAGCTACAGCAAACTTTTTAATAAATATACAGGTATTCAATTGAATATTTGTAAAAGAACATTTAACACTAACCATGAAAGCTATAATAGAAAAAATAGTTTTATGTTGGGTTTTGAAAAGCAGACTTGAAATATTTGCAAGAAGAGGAAGAAGGTAAATTCTGGTACAGGACAGATGAGGCGTCTTAAATGGAATGAAAAAAATCTGAAATCATCAGACTGTTAACAAACAGACATTAGTTAAAAAATATAGGCGTATCTTCTCTCTGCAAAAAAAATAAATATAGCCCCTCTTCAGCTTTAACTTCTCAAAAATTCTGCCTCTGTTGCATATGTAAAGTATGGATATGTGGAGTTAACGAGAAGTGAGGGTCCATCCATTTGAATGAAGTTTCCTCTCTTTTGGTGAAATTATGACTTCATTAAAACTTTTCCATTCTCTCTGGTTCCACCGTTCATCACAGCAGAGGTGGTTTTATCACTTTTAACATTTATTTCATAGGGAAAAGAATTTGGACAACCTCAGATTATGATTTTGGTATCTTTTGTAAAATTAAGCCAATGTTAAGGTTTTAATAATGTAGCTTTACAAACGACTAAAATAAAAACAATGACCAGAATGCGATGTCAAAGAATGTTACTTTTGTTGCTGATATATATATCTAATATGTGTCAGTATTGTTTGAGTTTATCTGTCTAGCACTGTGACGACCATGTCCTTTAACAGAAAAAAAGTATTTATTATTATATTCTCATTCAGCTTAATAATATTAAGAAATGAATTTTGGTCCATATTGCCCAGCCCTGCTGAGGATACTGCATCGTGTTTAGTAATGCACGTAGCGGAACAATAGCATGAACAAAAATAGCTGCAGAGATGTGTACCGTTCCTCTCTTTAAGACAGGGAAGGGAGGTTTGGCAGGTTGAGGTGACTGTGCACCGGCCTCATTCAGTTTCAACGTTTTCACAAAGCTCTGAGAGCTCAGATGTCCATGTAGTCGTCGTCCTCCTCCTCGTCTGACTCGCTCTCCAGGGACGACTCCTGGCTCGATGTCTCCTGCACCTCCAGCGCCGGCTGACTCAGGGTGTCCTTCTTGACTGTGGCTGCTGACTGAGATGACAGGATGACGTTCTGTGCAGAGGGAGACAGCAGGGGGCACTGTTGAGTCTGAGATGGTTGGTGTTCACACTGGCACAGAAGCACAGAAAAGCTGCATACCTTTAGTCTCTGTTTGGTTTCCTCTGAGATGCTGCCTTTGGGGGATAGGAGAGTCGGCGTCGGGGGAGTTACTGTGATTTCTGGCGGGAACTTGGTCACCGTGGATGGGATGAAAAGCTTTGGCATGTTGGGTGGGACCCGTGAGCGGATTCTGTTGGCATCTGGAAGCTTTGACTGCTCGTTGCTGGTAAACTGCTGCTGGTCTGAGAGAGGGGGACAGGAAACCACTGAGGGTCAATTCAGTCTGCATGAATTTATCATTCTAAGGAGCCCAATGATGCTTTTTCAAGTTTCATATGGCTTATAGTATGTTTACATGTCTCTGCGTCAAAACAAAGCACATCTATAAAACATGGATAAAGTTTCTGACTACATTTCATTGATTTATTTAACCTTTACTTAGCCATGCTACACCAGCCTCAACCAAGCTTATGACAGCGCAGTCTGTTCAACCAATCAGACAAGCCTAACAACATGGAGAGGGAGGGCTTAAAGGAACTCTAACAGAGCGTCTTTTACAGAGTAAGAATACAGGCGGATCAGGGGTACTCAGTATATGAAAACTAGAAATCTTTTGAACATGACTAACTGTAGCCTGAAAAACCACTGTACCCGAATATAACAACACCCAAACTTTGCCCACGCCTCATTCTCTCAGACAAGTCAAAGATCATCTTAAGGCTCATTTATGCTCATCATACACATGAAATTCACACGTCTGTTTCAAACAATGTTCTGTCACTGCCCGTGCGTCCTCTACATTGGCAATGCATGTTAACCATTACAAACAAACAAAGAGAAACATGGCGACTGTGGAGGAGTTAGTGATAAGGAGGAGGTGGTCATTCATTTAATTTCACACCAGCTCACATAACCTTTCTCCAAAGAGCCCCGCCATTTTCTTCTTTGTTTCTCTCTAGACACGTGTATCGGGTAGTGACAGCAGCAACACTGCCCTCATGGTTTCCAGTGGTACTGCTCCGTCTGGCCCGTATCTATAAACTTCAATGATGTGTGCAGAAATATGGATAAGAAGAACGCTAAGCTCAGACGGAGCTCTCTGTATCCATACGTAACGTTGAACATAAATGGGCCTTTTTTGAAAGTTTTTATCAATAAAATTTCGCTCTTTTCCCAACAAATACTGTACATGACTTTCCCTCTCAAACTGATACAGAAACACTTTTTGCTTCACGCATGTGCATTTACTCGATTTCTGCCCGAGCATGCTCAGTTGTAGTTTACCAACCAATCAATCAGCCAATCACAGTGCAGATATTTTGCGTCTCCATGCTCACGTGGTGGCAGCGCTCTGTTTGCCAGTGTGTTAGCAGAGAAAGAGAACATTTCAGCTTTTGTATCAGATGTTGCAACTGTGATGTTGGTGAGATGATATACGGTAAATATTTTTGCTTGTAACAGCAAAACAAACAAACCAAAAAGAAAAACCACAAACTCTAGTGGTCATTGAAAATGAATATATGTACAAGAGTTGAGTAAGAATACGACCTCTTTAAATGTTTCTTTGAATATTTTTCTATTTTTACAATTTACTGTAATCTATGGATGAAACACATTGGTGATGTAACATTAATACTAGGGTTGCACAATAATGGATTTTTGCTGATATCTGAGAGTACCCAACAGTTCCCTGTATATGTTTTCAGACTAAAGAATTTAAATGATCTCAATTTAAGTCTCCTGTTCAAAACTGAAACGCTTGAAAAAACAGCCTGCAGTAAAGCTAAAAAAATAAAAAAAAACTTCTGTCACCTGCTTACATGCATTTCTAAATAAAGCAGATTTTAAGGAAATTAAATGTGAAAGCATCAAATAATGGCAGATGAGGGTCTGTGAGATTCCCACTAAAGAGAATTTTAGTTTCGATGGAGCAGACATGAAGCTTTTAGGGGATATATTAAAACAAACAAGGAGGAAAAAAAATTCTCTTGGTACCAAAAACTGAATTGAACATCAATAAAATAGCTGCAGGTACTTTACAATGAAGCAGCCTAAAAGAAGTTTAACTGCAGTCTAGAAAAAGAAACCTGCAGGCAGTTAGACTCCTCATGCTCCACGCATTATTACACTGCAGTTTTTTAACATAAAGTTCATTTCAGGGTATCATGAAACTGAGTTTTTTGTCTCTCCTCTGACCTGGGCATGTTTGTGCTGTGCTACATGTGGCTGTTTCCTCTTGAAACCAGCCTGCTGCAGACTCCTGCCCCTGGGACACAGTGGCCAGTTTCATCTGCTGACAAAGGTGCGACTCCTGCTGCCTGTACGACAGACCCTCCAGGGGCTCCTCTCGCTCCTCTGTGGACAAACACAAAATACACTTTCAGAGGTGAATCACTAATAACATATTCTCTGGTTTCATAAAAACTATGATTGATTTTTCATGATCATCTGACTGTATCCTTCCGCATGTGATCAGGGATCCTTTCCCTTCATCTGTTTAACTCAATCAATCAGCCTTAAAGTCTCATTCAGTGCTTTTTATTTTGTGTTTTTACCCAAACAACACATTTCAGGGGGTTTTAAGGAAGCTTTTCTTATAATTGTGACTGTCATTCCCCCTTTATGTTGAGATGTGTGCATGCATGCTCTCAGTGCAGATTGATCTCCTGAGGCTCAGGCAAAAACCAAAACAAAAATGATCTAACACTCTCAAACTACTGTTGCCTTGGAAACCATTACATAATACATAGCACTGCAGCGTTGATGCTATAACCTGTGAGTGTGCAGACACCTTTGAAAGTCTGAAACAACATCTATGGTCATTAAATTTTGATACGCTCAGAAAACACTAATGGCTCCATGGTTGAGTTCTTCCTCTCAGACTCTAACAGACCACTGGATGCTTTTTGTGAAAAGTATATCCTGATAAAAATATTTTTATATCAGGCCATTAAAGGACATTTCTGTTGACGACACATGGCTGCCACTGATGAATCCAAAGGAAGTTGCTGGAAAGAAATATCTTACAGTTTAAAATTAGGGAAAAAGACAATAAATAAATCAAACACGTGCCACACAAAACTGACTGACAGCAGTTAATTCAGGACGTCAGTACTTTGTCTTCCTACACTTCATCACACTGTGATCCTTTTACTCACTGAGAGTTAATATTCCTCCTTCATTTTTGTTCACATTTCTACAACCCTTAATATTTTTTTCCTTTAATGCATCATGATCCCCTGACCATTCATTTCTCATAAACAGTCATTTATCATTGTTGATGTTTTTCTGCACAGGGACTTTCTCGTTCTGCACATCTTTATTATTTGATGCTTTTAACAGAACTACATTATTTGGTTAAATGATTAGCTTTTATAGTTTTATTTGTATTTGGTAGACACTGTGTAGCACTTTGGTAAATTTGATTGTTTTATAAATGTTCTTTATAAATAAAGTTGACTGGGTAAATTATTAGTATAACTTAAGTTTTTTGAAATGATAGACTGAACTGATGTAGTAATAAGTAAACAAAGTAATTATTTGATAAAAAATGTTTTGGGTAAATTTGTAAGGATAAAAAATTAATGATAATCAAGAAGTTAAGCCAACATAAATGTGCCAGACAAAAGCAACATATTCAGACATTACTGTCCTCAGACAGAAACCATTCATTACAATTTAAAGACATATTTTCTTTTTCATACAATCAATACTAAAACAATTAAGTGATAGGCCTGGCTCTAAATTCAGCCTTTGTGTGGATTATCTGCTGGTCATTAAGAAAACTGCTGAAAACATTTTCTGTAAACAATCTCTTTAACTGAAAATAGATCTGACAACAAATTTTTTCATCAGTGGTTAAGGCATGGCAATTTTTTCACAGCATTTTTCAGTAACATGGCAATTAAAAGTGCTTCACACAATGAACCAGAACACAATAGCTAAGGAAAAGGAGAAACACATCTGAATTAAACATTAATAAATAAAAAGACATTAAAACAAGGATAAAAAGAGAAGAAGCAGTGAGCGAAAAAAAAGTGAATTCTTTTTTTGATTAAAAATCAAAATTAACTAATTTTAAAAACTACAACTGAGAGAAAAGTACAATGTCAGTTTAATAAGGGTTAACCCAACAGTGAAAGATGATAATTAGGGCTGATAGCAATGTTTGAAAAAACAAAACAAAACAAAACAAAACTATGATTTTTTTATTCTTATTTTTTTGGTTGAAGGTTGCCAGAATTTCAAAAGCCACTCTTATCTGACACTAAAACAGATTGAGGCATATGCAACGTCAGGCGCTCTCCACCCAAAAGGAAATAGTTATAAAAATCAACTAAATCAAATATTACAATTCACCTTTTCAAGGTCAAAGCCTAGCACTTCCTGTGGCTTTTGCAAAATTACCGTACAGACCCTGCAAAGCAACCTGTCTGCAACAGTCTGTGTCATCTTGAGGCTGTGGTGAGACATGTTTTAATACTAAAACATTACCTTAAAATTACATTCCAACTTCTGCACAGCATTATAACGGCTGACATCTGTTTATGTAATGTTACTTTAGACGGCCAATGTCTGACAACAAGGCCGATCTCAGCTGAAACTGAAGTTTAACTCACTGTTCATATTTAATGTAGCAGATATGACACTGAATAAACAACACTGTCTTATCTCCTATGAACATAAAATGCTACATCTTACAAACACAACCTAACATTACCCAGCCCTAAACCACAGCTCAACCTGACAAGCGTTTTTAACAGAGAAGAAACAAAAGGCGCCTGCTGCGTCTACAGGTGCTGCTCACTGCCCTGATGTCTCTGCTAACCTCAGTCAGTCAGAGCACGTCAGAATGAATATTTTAATCTAAAACAAGGATTTTCAAATATTTACAGACCCAATAAAAAATGGATAGTAAAGCTAACAGGTTGAATTTAAATTCAAAGCACTTCAGGCATTTGGTGCTGAAGTCATGTATTCAGCCATTAAGCTGAAAAAGGATCACAGATCTATCAGCCAGGATATTCAGTATGTCTGAAGATGCCAACACCCTCCAGAAACTCATGTAGCCAGGAAAAGAGTCACAATCTGGAAGACACTGATTTCCAAACCTCTTGTTGAAGGACTGACAAAACTCCAAAGCAACATGTAAGCAGGCCAGAGCTGTTATGTAATAAATCTGTGAGGGTCCATGTGCGCCCCCTGCTGGACGCGCAGATCACAGCAGCAAAACCTGCAGCTGAGGGGTCTTCAAAGTTTTTCATGTTTGCTTATCACCCTGACCTAAAGGTAACAATGCTGTTAAAAGCAAAGTCACTGTAGGCATGGACATTATATAAAGATTTTTCAATGATACATTTGTTTTGACATTTTGTAACAGAAATAAGATAAGAGACATAGATAAGACAATTCAATTTATTCAAGTGTTTGATACCACATTCACAAAAATTCAGTAATCAGTTAGTGACAGTTCCTAACTTTAAAGTGTGTCGAGAAACTCCTGCACAGTCTTACTTACATAAATACTTTGGCAACACATGGACAAAGAGTGAGGAACTCAAGCTTCTTGCTGATCTCAGTCACTTTTTCAAATGCTGCGGATGTGTTTGGTCTATTAAAATTATGTCTCTCTCTCATGGTTGTCTACAGTTTCTGATAATTGAGAGCAACAAAATGTTGTATATTTAGTTCCAAGGACATCAGTTTCTGGCTTTAAATATTTTTGTCAATACATAGAAAAATCAAGCAGACTTCTGCACACTGTGTCCAACGCTCAAATATGTCGGCCAACTTCTTTTTCTAAAGCTTCCAACTAATCTTAAAATTTAGACATCGCTAGCTCTCTTTTTTTTATTGAACAGTTTTAGGGTCAGGCCTGAGAAAAAAATGACTATTTAATAAAGAACTTTTATGAAAATGTGGAAATGTCTGGGAAGAAGAAGAAAGTAAATCAGTAGAGAATGCGGCAATGTATAGAAGAAAAATACTTTTGCATTTAAAGTTCTTTCTCAACATTTAAATGATTTTTCTTGATGCTGACTTTTCTTCTAGTGCATGATGAAAATGTGCTTAAATCGTGCATATATTATAAGACTATTTTAATAATCATGGTTCTGATGAGTTAAAAAATTGACAACATTAGTCTCAATGTTCTCAAAAAAATATAATAAAAAACCCCTCAACACTAGGGCTGGGGAACATATTGATTAAATCCATTAATTTAAAACAATTTTTTGCAGGAGATTTTAAAACTACAAAAAAACAAACTTTTTCCCCTTGACTTCTCCTTTCAGTAATTTTAAGTTATTGCGACGTTTCACAATGAGCAAGCAAATGTGCATTTTGATTCTCAAATACATCTTTAGGCTTGTTTTTGTTTTTAAATGAGATTAAATACTGATCCATGTACTGTAAAACTAGCTCAGAGTTTAGTTTTGATGTAGACAAATCTGCCTATGTTCAAACTTCATCATCAAAAGGACTGAGACCTGAAGTGTCACATCTGTGATCCTCATTAAACTCCCTAAGGAGCAGCTTCTTGTAGAGCAGCCAGTATTTCCGTCTTTTGGATGTGCATTTTCCTTCCCTGAATTAATCCTTGCAGGAACCACTCACTTTTATAATTGTTGCTATTTTATTTCTGTAATTAGATGCTGCTCTCTTTTTGTTAAGCACATGGCTGAAGACTTTTCAGTTTCTGTATCCAAACTAACAAAAAATAAGAATTCGATTTTATCACTTTGATATTTAGGTATCTTAGAGCAGCGGTTCTCAATGGGTCAGGTCTAAGGACCTTACACTGCCTACCTGATGAGAACTGAAACCCAACCTTTAAAATTATTCTGAACCACTCAACTATTTTTAAGTAAATATATTTCAGTTTGGACATGTAATTAAAAAATGAGAGAACAGAAATAGAGAAATGTCCAAATAAATCTGATTAAAGCACATCATTACCGAGGCCCTGGGAGACGTGCATCCACATATTTAAAAGAATTTAGTTTACACGATCTAAGGTACATTTTGGTTGTGCTTGGACAGCTTTGTTGTCCCTGTATAATCAGATAAATTGGTCAAAATCTTGAGAACAAAAACCTTTCTTCATTTAAATTAGGACAAATATTCAGAACCTCAGGTTTAGAGTGTAAACATTTTTGACCCCTTCAATATCAGACAGAGTGAAGATTAGCTGCACTTTAAAACAAAAAAAGCCAATCAAATACTGTGTGCTTCCAACTTTCTTGTTGTTCTTCAGTCTTACTAAAATCTCTTAAAACGTTACAATTCCACTTATCCTTCCAGCTAAAAGTATCAGGCTTTAGCATGCGTCGCATCCCCGTTCAGCTAACAATGAACACGGTATGATTTCTGGTCTACACCATCCCGCCCTTCGTCACTGTACCTGTGTGTGGTAGGAAGGCCATGGCGGCTGCCGGGTGGCCTGCCGCTCTCCTGTGCTGCGTGTGGTCGTGGAAACTCGAGGTCGGGGGAGCTCTGGACAGCTTGCTCAGCGGCTCGTACAGCGCTTTGACCTGGCCGTCCTGGGTGGAGAGCGGGTGGCAGGTGGTGTGGCTGAGCAGGACGGGCGTGGGCAGGGAGGCCGGGAAGAAGATGTCTCGGTGCTCCTTGGTGTACTTGGGTGTGGTGGGGGTGTCACCTGCAGACTGGTGGAGACAGAAGAAGGAGATGAGTGGTGGTGAGGAGATGAAAAGATCCATGAGCAGCGTAAAGCTTCCTCTGCTCAACTGGATTTCTCGGAGGTGTTCATCCTCTCCCTCGTGAGCGTGGTCAGAGATTTAGAGCTGGAGGAAGCATACAGCAGCAGAAACTCTCTCACTCAGGAGGCACTGAAATCCTCCACAGAGGAGAAACGTCCTAGAGTCTCCCAGTGAGTGCTGGACTCTGTGCTGCTGGGCGCACTGCTCGACTCCACACCGCATCCCTCTGAGCCACTTTCCTGTGTGTCCTTTGGAGGATCTCTTATAAACACAAGAGCTGCACAAACAACCTGTGACAACAGCCGCCCTGCTCACAGAGCTGCTGTCATAGCAACACAGAGGAGTGGAGTTAAAAGAAATAAATACACCTTCTCTAGTTTTCAATGTTAAATGGATGAAGGTTGGTGGAGGAGTGAACATTTTGAGCCTGTAAATCTACCTTTTTAAGTATTCATGAGACCAGAAGCAGAATATGACAAGAAATGATGATTATATGAGATAACATGGGCAGGAGCACAGGGATACCTGCTGTAGGGCTGTGAATTTTTCAGGAGGACACAAATTATTTCTGATTCTAGGGGTCAGAATCAGATTTAACACAGAGTTTCTTCTCAAGCACACTCACAACATAGTATGGCTTCCCTATTATTAATTAGAAGGTGTTTACTTCAAGATCTGCTTTAGCCTGCAGCGCATCAACAGGCTGTAGGATGGGATCTGACTCAGGAAGACACTAAAAATGTGTTAAGACTTAAAACTGTAGTGTGTAGAATGTTGGCAGCATTTGCTGAACAGAAATGGGGAACATAGGATCTAATGTTTCTATTATTTTTAATGTATTTTTTGGGCATTTTGTGCCTTTATTGATAGGAGAGAGACAGTGGATAGGCTTGTGAAGGGGGTGAGAGAGTAGGGCAAGACACTCTGGCCACAGGCTGGATTTTAACCCAGACCAGCAGAGGCTTGTATATGGGACGTGAATGGTTGCTAACCACTCCGCCAAACCAGCACCCCCTAACGTTTCTACTTGTATGTAAAATCCATCGAAATAGGTGTACAATCATCCCCACAAAACTTTTGTTTTTCTTTTGAAGTTTAAAAAAAAAAAGACCTTTTTATATGTATGTACCACAGGTCTCCTTCGTGGTTGACATAGCGATACACCATGTTGTCTACGGGTGGGTTTTGGAGACAAAAAGACCAAAATGTGATTTTTGTATATGAGTCTACAAAAGTTTACAAAACCTATCATCATCATCTTAACTGACCTATAACTTATAACAATAAAAGTTGCATCTATGAATGAAAAAGCCCTCATCTTGTAACTGCTGTAAACAATGCCTTGTTCACCATCCTTTTTGGTCTTCACCGGCTCTCATCGTTTAGTGATGTGATATTCAAGTGATGGATGGACCCATTCCAAAATCTGAATACTACATGTTGCTTAAAAGCCAACTTCTACACACTGCACCTTTAAAACTGTTTATATCAGCTTATTACAATAACACTGCTAAACTGTGGGCGACCAGGACAAATCAGCTGACTAAAGCTGGTTAGTCACAAATATGATCAACTGTGGTTCAGCTCCATACTCATCTTCAGGATGTTGTTTGCTGCTCTCTTGTTCTTACAAATAAACTCTCTGGGAATCCTCAAAATGTCAACTTAACCAACAGGCACACCTCTGCCATTTCTGTAAACTTTTGTCAGATGTATTTTTTTAAATTTGGTGATAATTTTGGCTGTGTTACAGTTTACAGCATATATGTAAACAAGAACATTCCTTTTTTAAACATACTTTTAATCTTATGTCAGTCACATCTACCTTTAATCTTTAATACACCACTGACACTTTTTTGTAACCTCTCATGACCCTCCAGACAAACATGTACAGGCACAAAATACGGCTACAAAATCTTCATCCAAATATTTCATAACTTTCAGGGTCTTAATCCTTTAAGTGCATGTTTGAAGACATGTTGCCACTTGTTCAAAACAAAACTGAAATCACTCGGAGAACACAAACCTCCGCCAAGGTAGCTCACATATTGCTGTTACATCTACAAGCAATAGATCCATGATAAAGTTATCATCATAATATGATTCTTTGACTCTGAAAACCCAAACCTAGCACACAGAATCATGTTGACATTACAATTAGTTAGTTATTGAGCAAAATGAATGTTCACTAATGGCGGTTATCTGGATCACCACCAAAGTCGAATCATTTTTACTTTAAATTACCAACATCTCATGAAAACCTCAGCAGTCCAGCAGTTTTTGCGCAATCTTGCTGACAAACAAACAAACAAACAAACAAACAGGTAAACATACGCCGTCAAAAACAAAACCTTCTTGGTGAAGGGAAAAAAACAACACATTTATGAGATTTTTTTGATGGCAAACAGTTGGGGTTGGGGCTCTGAATGTGATTAGAGTCTTGGGATATGCCAAATGCACAAGCTGTGAAAGAAGGTTTATACCTGCTGTGAAAGCTGTCAGGTGCAAAAACACATTAATGCTTACTGTTTCCTCTTGAACATGATCAAAAACTTTGAGTGGAGCATGGGCAGGAGGCCATTACCTCACTCTGGTTTGTTTATGTCTACTTCAATGATGCATGAAACAACCCCTAAATATGCACATATCATGTCTTGTTTGAAAAATTTGTCTCCTTGTATAATAAAACAAGAGGCTTATGTATTCAAAGTAGCATCTTAAGCGTTAACATCATGAAAATGATGTAATATTTGTTTGTTCTGAGCAAAGCCGAGGTGGTTTAAGAGATTTAAACAGAAAAATCAGAAAAATACTGGCATGTGATGATGTTCTAGAAGTTTTTTGAGCATGTAGACTTTTGGCTTGAGGTCCTCAGAGGTAGTAAATAAGGATACACAAGGGTTAAGTCTCTTTAGTCAAAAATATTAATGCAGTAGTAGTCTGTGTTAAAATTCATGCTGAGATGCTCAAGCTAAACAAGCTACATGATGCATAACATTTGCAGGAAGTGTTTTGTGATGCGTTTAAGGTCCACTCAGTAACATTATGATGTACTTACTGGTAAAGCAGAGATTCTGGTGGAGGTACTTCCTGTATTATAATACAAATTCAGGAGATGAAAATGGAGATTTTAGCAGAAATGTAAATACATAATGCTGAGTGGTATTAAAATTAAACATAATGTAACTTAGTGAATATCCTTCAATGCATTGTGTTTTATTTTTAGAGTATTTTTTAGCCTGTTGGCCAGACAGGACAGAATTAATCTGTTTTTGTCCGGTCTGTCTATATTTAGTTCATTCACATAAAGAAACAAACAACAAATGAGTCATTACATTGTGTAATGTAGTGGTTCTCCCTGTAGGATACCTGTTCCATTAGTTTTAGTAATTTCCTGTTCAGGAAACACTACAGCAGTTTTTATAACAAAACCAGTAACAGGATCAGACTCTGTGTTCCAAGAGTACCCACATCACATCATTCCTACAGTTCAACTCACTGCCATTTTGTTTTGCTGCTCTCAGTAAGTTAACTGACGTGACTGTAACTGTTGCTGTTTCGCTGAAATCAAATTTAATATTCAGACTATTTTTATCACAGAGTAAACCCCTGCAGTGAGGTACACTCATTGTCCACGTTATTAGACACACTCCTTCATCAGCTTGTTGACTCATAAAGTTGACCAAATAATCAAATTTCATAAACTTTCTGATAATCTGCAAGGAAACAAGCAGAAAACTTTTAAATCTGATTGGCTTATTCAATTTGCCATTTCCATGCAAGAAAAAAAGAGTGAAATTTGAGTTTCATTCAAATTATTCATAACTTTGAAAAAAAATATTACTCATATGTGACAATTCTGGCCCTTTGGCAATCAGAGCATTTTTTCTTGCACGGCAAAGTTTCTCATTACTGCTTCAGATGGTTTTGGGCTGTGACAAAATTTTAGGTAATGATTCTCCAGCAGGGATGAGCAACTGGTGGCCCAAGGCCCAATGACGACCCTCGCACTCACAATGAGGACATCAAGTCAACTTTAAATGTCAATGTACTAAAAAGTATATCGAAGAATAGAGTATATGATGTGTAATGCTATCAAGCTGAGAAATACCACATCATTGCTTTTATGTCATGATAACTGAGCCCTACTCAGAGGTGAGGATGTCAGACGTCACCGGGCAACAACGTGACTCGCAGCTTTGACAGGTACAGTAAGTCAGCACAGGATCATTTGGCAGAACAGAGTTTTTCCTCTCAGTCTCTGTGCTGCGAGTTGAAGCAAAATTGTGTCTAAATCAGAGCTGTGCACGATGAAGGTCCCTGGGGGAATTACACAGCAGACAACAGGCAAATCAAACAGCGTAGTCGTCCAGAAAAACTCAGGCAGCAACAGATCCTTCAGCCCAACACACAGCAGCTCAGGGCATGCAGCGGCTCCACACACAGCTCTGATGATTCATATCTGATGAATTAAACATCAACAAAAGACACCAACGAGTCAGCTGGACCATTAAAAAAAAGCACTGTACCTGAGAGGATTGCAGCACACAGCATGCAGCCAGTCTGCAGCTCTCCAGGGGCTCGCTGTGTGTAAAAGGCGGCCAAACTGACGTCCAACAACGTGAACAGAAAGACGGTTCTTTGTAATTATTGAGATTGGGCTTTAAATCAGATTAGAGCAGCTGTAGATGTTGCTAAGCGTTTGGTCATCTCTGCAACACAATTGAAAAACCGACCAACCGAACACTTTAATTAAATTGCCGGCACAAATAGGACTGAAACTGGACCTCTAAATTTTCATTTTCTTTGATTTTATGAGTGCAAAGCGTGGGCCCAGCCATATTTAATCATCATAACTCCAGAATTATAACCTCACTGGCGCTAATTATTGACATTTGTTTTATTTCCTTGCTTGTCTAAAAATTGTCTGCAGATATGACTCACTGATTCACAGTTCATTCATGTGTTGCTCATTGTATGAATGAGCGTAGTGTGAATGAAATTTGATTGAAGGAACAAAAAGGAGAGCTTAATAAGTCTGAACCAAAGTGAACAGGACAGGCCGTGGTAAGAGGCAGCACTGAAACCAAACTGCAGTGAAGAAATAAATCCATTCTACATTATGGATGAAAGATTAATCTCCATCTTTTACACAGGTTATTGTCCTCAAGTTACAAAATGATAAATAATGAATCTTTAAAAACTGTAACTAAAGAAAACATCAGCCACAAGATAAATGATACATTTGTGGTTATCTTTAATGCCTTAAACCTCTGGTAGTGGGTAGTGTCATTAAAGTGTTAAACCAGAGTTTCTGGACACTTTTTAAAACAAATCAAATAAAAGGCAGATAAAACTTCTCCCAGGCTGTAATATGTCATGTTTCTGTCACAGTTCTTTTGCAGTGTTTCTATAGCA
The DNA here is from genome assembly GCA_036419115.1 of Scarus forsteni. Classification (NCBI taxonomy): domain Eukaryota; kingdom Metazoa; phylum Chordata; class Actinopteri; order Labriformes; family Labridae; genus Scarus; species Scarus forsteni. The sequence continues at coordinate 51,498,204 of JAZDUH010000066.1, read as the reverse complement.
GCATGAAACAATGACACCTCTTTGTATGGTTGAAAGCAGAATCTTCTTTTCTTATAATGTTTTTGCTATCGTCTTTCATACTGAAGACTTTTCTAAACTGTCCCTGCTCTGCACTCACCCTTTTGGGGCTGGGTTGACACGGATTGGCCGGCAGGCACTGCTGAAAATTCTATTAATTGTCACATTAACAAAGAATACACTGTGTGTGTGTGTGTAACAGTCTCTCAACACAGGCCAGTGAATCATATATCTGTTCATCCTGTATGGTGTTTTCATCAGCCTCTAACGTAGATGCAAGGGTTTACACAGGGGATACGCACACACACACAAATCCTATCATTTTTATTGAGGTGGCACAGTTGGATAGTGCACTGGTCAGTGATCGGGAGGTTTCAGGTTCAAGCCCAGGAGACACATGGCGATGTGTCCTTGGGCAAGACACTTAACCTCAAGTTGCTCCCACTGCTGTGTCAGTGGTGTGTAAAGGGCATAAAAGGGTGTGAATGTGTTAGTTAACACTGATGGAGAACTAAAACAGAAACTCCGAACCATCAGTGAGTGAATGTGTGTGAATGAGTGAGTGTGACCTGCGGTGTAAAACAGCTTCAGGTAGTCAAAATACTAGAAAAGTGCTACATAAGCTCAAGTCCATTTACCATTTACCAAGTTAATTTAAATGGACCCCTTGAGTTTACTCTTTAAGAAAAAAAAAATATAATATCCATGAATATTCTTAGTACATTTCATGATACAAATTAAACAAATGTGCATTAAATCATCAGACTGGTGATGGGATCATATTTTGCCTTAAATCAGATCAAATATTCATTTTTGATGACTGCTAGAGTTCGTTCGCAGTCCAGAGGCTTCACAAACCTTCCTGTGTTCACTGAGCGCCCCAGAGAGGCCCGTATTCTCTCTCTGTCAGAGCTTCTGTTCCTTTGAGGCTTCCTTACTCGTGTGGGCACTGACTGCTGGGATTGGTAGACCAGTAAACTCAGTGGTGATTGATCAGCACCATCATTTAAGTAACTTTGCATTCATTCTTAAGTATCTGCTCTGCACTGGGCTGGCTACTGTGAACCGAAATGTGTAAAAGGACAAGAAAACAACGGTAGGACATCACACTGGTCATAAAGACGAGAAGAAGCCAGAATGCTGCAGGCTTTTTGTTTCATTTACAGAAGAAATCTATCATGAGGACAAGACATGATTAACACACTAAAGGGTATTTAAACCTTGAAAAAGTATAAAGGCTCCTAAAAATACCTAGCCCTGATGGTGCACAGCTGTATTTAATCCATATTACTGAAAGGAGATTTCACCTCCACTAAACTCATTCAAGCTTCTTACCAAAAATATTTACTTTTCTTGAATTTATGTTTGTACATAACATAATGACATCTTCTGACATCATCTTTAACCCATGGAACTTTAAAAAAAAATGCTGAGGACAATTTTTCCTTGCTCAATTCTAGGAGCCAAAGAGAATTATATTCTTATAGCTGATGTCTATATTTTGAGTTAACATGTTACTCTTACTCAAGCAACTGCTGTAACAGATAAAGTCATCAGGTTAAAGGTACTGCACTTTGCTCGAGTTTGAAGCACAATGTTCCAAAAGATTTGTTTCCTTCTGCATTTACTGATAAACATTTTTGTACCAAAGCTATAATGACATGACATTAAGTCACAGGTCCACGAGACTTCACAGCAGTACTGATAAGATCAAACATTTATTTTCGACTTTCATGCTGACTCTAATGTGTGGTATCTTGCCCCAATTTAAGTGCAGTTTGATGGAGTATTTACTCAGACAAAGAATTCATCATCCCAGCACGCCTGCTGACTCACAGGCACAAAGATAGAAAGCTTCTACCTAAAACTGGCCTACATGGGTTTTTAATGGCAACAATGTAAAACATGTGACTCTGATAATCAAGGATGTGCTTCACAGATAAGTAGTTAGCAACTTTTTATAACAAAAACGTCGGCCACAAGTTTGACCCCTTCTGTCTGCCATGATTTTTGACTTCCTTGTTGTCATTTCTGCTGACTGCCTCTGATGAGAGTGTGACACCCTAGATTTGCAAAGCATGCAGAACCAAGTGGAAGGAACTGACAAGGGATTTGAGAAGCAAACAGACTAATGATATCCATTTCTTGAGGTAGATGCTACTGATTCTCAACTGCTGTGTTGTGACATTTCCATTACCATGAAGTCATGAATTACATAATGATGCCTGTTTTGAGTGCGATTCCAAGCACAACGAACAACATTCAAGTCAAAACAAACTTGAAGGATTACTGATATGTGTGCACACTGCAGGTGAGACTCAATGTTATAAGTAAAGTCTACAAAGAAATCTGCACCTCCTCACCAGGAGAGAAAATCAAAGTGAATCAACAGCCACAGATCAGTTCATTTATCCTCTACTTATTTTCCTCCTGATGTGGCATCAAACAGAGGAGTCAAACAAACGCATTATGAAACAGCTCCGCACTACACGCCAGATCACGCTCTGCACTTGTGGGGGCTTGAAGGAATGTGTGATTCTGTGAGAGGCAGGCAACAACTTTTCATGTCCTTGAGCTGAGAGCTTCCAAGGTGCCTACTCACATTTTTAACAGCACACAAACACAAACCACAACAGGAGCTGGTATCAACTTTATTACAACTAAACAGCAGGCTGCAGAGCAAGATGGTGCGAAACAGCCCTCTGTATTATTAGCATCCAGGGAAATTACAGTCAGCGGATAATTATGAGGCAACAGACAAGTCACAGGGTAAAACGAGAATACCTGACAACTGCAAGAGCAAGAAGATCCATCTGACAGTCTGCAGAAGACAGTGAGAGCTCCTGTTTCAAAAGGAAAGGAAATTATTTGGCTCAGTCCAAATGAAACCTTGAGGGAGTGATCAGAAAAAAACTTTAGCAGGAACTGGGATACAGAAGACCTAATGGAGGACCAAAACCACTGAGCAGAGTCAGGTCCAGCTGATACTGTGTAGTGGACACACACTGGCGTGTGTTACTAATGTTTGAAGCTGGTGAGGCAATATTACAGCCCAAAGCAGAGTGTATGGCAATTACTGACATAACAGGCACTCGAGTCAAATCAGCTTCCAGGTTATTACTGACTGGATGCACATTTTCAATACTCTGTGTACTCACAAAGTCAGTTTATCGCTGAAAGCCCAAAAGAGACATCAGTTGATGTAAACAAGGTATACGGACAGTTTCTTCATCTACAGTTCGTCAAAGAAGACTGACCAATTTGACCAGAATGAGTACACTGATAAGTTAGCAGCATAAAATTAGATATGAGCCTCATGGCTCCATGCACAACATTCAAAGACAACCTCACAGGTATGATCCCAGATAGAAAACCAAAATAACTGAGTAGAGTCGAGTCAAGCTGATGCCACTTGAAGGAAAAAGCCCCATATGGATGTTGAGTTCTGAATTTTACATGGCAATATTACACTCTGGATTAAGGTGAAATGGAGAGCTACGAATACATAATAAAAACAGCTGTGCACTCTGACTGATATTTTATGAAGCTTGGCTGTGCTGTTTCTAAACTATTCAAAAGAGTTAAGGTCAAAAACTGTCTCTGAACAGTGCATCAGTATTCGGGATGAGAACTGGAAAGATTTTAATGATCCCAGTCCCACTAATAATCCTGCTTACGATCTGGTTCTTTAACGATTTCCTCAGTCTGTGCAGTCAAAAGTTGGCCAACACAGGTTTTTTAAAGACAACAGTGTCAAACACATGGCTCTCCTGATAATCAGTGCTGAGCTGCAGGTTTCTGCTATTTCCATTTACTGAAACTATTGCAGTGTTTCGTTGTCGACAATAAAGGCAGAATTTTGACCACTTTTCTCGGCTGTCTGACATGATATTTAACTTATTTGTCATTTCTGCTGACTGCCTCAGATGACAGTATGATGTCCTGATTTGTTAAGTATGCAGAGCAAAGGGGGAGGATTTTCAAATGGAATTAGTTTTTGAGTCCCATCTCTAGTCAGTAATAATAATAATAATAATAATAATAATAATAATACATTTTATTTATAAAGCGCCTCTCATGATACCCAATGATGCTGTTCAGAATTTATAACAACAAAAAAACTGGAGAGCCGCTGCACCCAGTCGCACCAGTGTCTATTCACCCGTATGTGATTTTGTTTGTTTATGTGAAGTGTAAATAATGTTTTTCATTTCTTAAATTGTTGAAATGATTTTAAAAACATTGATAAATGAATGAATACTATTTTTGCTTTCAGGGAGAGCTGGTCCAAAACTGGAATCAAGGAACATTTCTGCTCTGTATTTGCTATTGAGCGTGTATTTTATATGTTTTCAGACCGACTCTCCATTGAATATTGTATTAAATGATTTCTAAATTAAATTGTGCATTGTTGAAGTAATAAGGGGCGTGTGACGATCTATTTGTCTATTTATACATACAAACAAGACTAGAAATTATATTTATACAGCTTTTACAGTATAATTCCAACTAGGATATTATCCATGATTCAATGTCACATTTATATATATGTTACATGCTCTAATATGACTGCCTTGCACTGTTAAAAGGCTGTCAATCAGAGTGATGGACATTTTTAACAATAAACTCTGCCCTGTCATTTTTTCATTTTCACATATCTGTTCCTGTTTTTTTCAAAAAAGCCCTTTAACTTCAATATCTCCTCTCAACAACAATCTCTTGTTTTTCTCTTCAGGTTTTTGCACATTTAAGAAACATGGCTTGTAGCTTTCTGCCTTGTGAACACAGTTATCTCCATTTCTGATTATTACACATGAACACCCAAACAACAAACACGTACACAATGAAAAAATCAACAAAAACAACAAAAAAATTCAAGCAGAAAATCAGATGATAGGATCAGTGAGCAGGGAAAACAGATTTTATTTTGCCCACAGCGACTTTTTGAGAGCGTGAGGTTCGGGGGAACATCACCGTGACAACAGGATGTGGGCAGAGGGACCCTTGTTGACTGTGTGGGCAGGAGGAGGGATGTGAGGAAGAGGGAGTCGTCAGCACAGGAAGAGGAAGAGCAGCAGATAACGACTAGAAGAGGAATATGAGTGCCGGAGACAAAGCAGCTTCAGCACCAGACCAATCGATGAGATTAAATATAATTAGACAACATTATGTAATAAATTAAGACACTGTCTTAAGTCTTTGAGTCTTTTAGCTTTCTGTATCCTGATCAAACCACCCATACAATTAAACAGCATGCAAACTAAACTGAACTAAAACCGAAGACAAGTTTGGAGACTCCTGTGTGAGTCTGAAGGGAGCACCACACTGAACTTACTTCATATTTTTGGTACCTGTTGGCTGAAGCAGCACAGATTTGAATTGCTGAGGGAAAACCAAGTTTGTAACCACAGAAATTGATTATTTTCCTCCTACAGAGGATTCCCTTCTACTGTTAACACTCACAATATTAAATCTATTTCTTTGACAAATACAGAATTTTTAACAATACCACAACACTGACAAATAACAGTTCTGATTCCATCTGATACAAAAGGCAGGCAATCAATTGCAGGCAATACTCACACATTTTTTATCCATATAGTATCTTGGATGGTGATTTTGTACTGCATTAAGCAAAGGGGAATATAAACTTGGTTGTAATACTGGGCAGCCAACAGAGTAGTCTGAGACACAGCAGTATTCTGAGGTATCCTGTTTCAACCGGTTTAACTTCAAACAAATATGATACGTGAAGGATGTATTTCCAAAAATGAAGAGGAAATTTTATATTGATGCCCCAGGGAGTTTGCAAATGCATGCATGCACGCCCACTTGCCATTTGTTCCGTTTGCCATTTATGAATGTGCATTAAAAACTATTTTTTGACTTAGGGGAACCACTCTGTTCTCCTCCTTGCATTTTTGATACACCAACAACATTCTTGTTCCACATGACTTGTGACTTGTGTCTAAATGTGTGATATTACAGCATACTGTAAATAGCAGGCACTGTAGCTTCTCTGATGAACTGAGAAGTGGGAATGAAACAGCATGACTCAAACTATTTAAGTTGCTACCTGAAGTCTTCGTTATCAAACAGATGTCATAGGCTCAGTCTTTACAAATACAGCGATAAAGAAGCTTTTAGAAATCGAGGGAAATTTTAATTGAGAGTGTCACAGAATGCTGATTAAAACAGATAGCCAGACTACTTGTTGTTACAGCCTGTTAGCTGCTTGTTAGGACGGTGACACCCCATGTGTTGTGTTGCTGTATTTTGTGTTTGTTTTTCCAGAAGAAATGAAAATGCATGGGGTCAGAAAGCATATAACATGAGCTTGGGTAAAAGAAAGGGTACGCATGCAGAGAAACCTGTAGGGTTTTACCTGTCTTTGGGCAGAAGTAGCCAGCTGTATTTGGCAGAATTTCACCGCTTGATCCAAAGCCACATCCTCATCCACCTGAAAGAGAGAAGGAGGCAGAAGAGGAAGTCAGACAACAAAAAGGGAACTTAATACACTCATGATTGGCTTCCTAAGAAAAACTATGCTGTTAAATCCACCTTGTATGGGTAGCAGTAAAAAGGCTTCATGCTGCCTAAAGCATGGATCTGCCAGCCAAGGTGCCACATTTACAACCTTTACAACCTTTTGGTGTAAATGTGTTTGACTGAAATCTTTGCCTGCTGTTACAATGGAGATTTCAGCTGTTATACAGAAAGTGCAAAAAAAGTAAAGCCCTGATGTTGGAGAATGAGCTTGACGATCTGCTCTGACTGTGTGAATGAATGAAGTTGTACCAAGAGATGAGGATTCATATATTTTTTTTATATTGATACTGTTGAAAGGATTGCAAAGGTTCACATGTAGAAACTGTTCTGTTTCATCCATGCTTCTTTTTATTTACATTTTTATATTATACTAATTTATTATATGTTGCATCAATGTTCATTCATCCATTATTTGATTGTATTAGTGATGTTAAACCCATATGTGACTTGTGGTCCTTATACTCGGGGTGAACATGTCCTGGTTTTAAAACTTGTTGAGAGAAAGTTTGCAGACAACTTCAACTGCCAGCTGATCTTGCAGAAAAGGGGCTGTGGTTTTTTCACGCATGACGGGTGTTAACCAAAAGTACAGACAGGCTTTAACAGGTCTGCAGAAGTTTCCGGTGAAGGAGAGGCATATCTTAAACTTCTGAACCTGAAAGGAGAATTCAGCTAAGAGGGGCTTTAGACATTATTTGACAAGCCTCACGTCAGTCTGACCCTTGATTCATCCTTTCCCTTTTTTGGTCTGTTCTCTTTACTGAAACACGTATGATTATTTTGTGTTTTTACTATTTATTTGTTTTTTTATTCAGTACTTTTTATTTCAGTTTTGATCAGGTTATAAATCAAATATTAATAACCAAAGCTTGTTCAATTTTTGACTTTTTCTGGAAGTTCTTTAAACTTTGGAGAGAGTTTTGATTGCATTTTGTCTTTAGAACGTTTAGATTATACAGTCCTCCAGTTAATTTCTTGGAAAGACCATCACTCCACACAACTTCAGAGGTTCCTTGAGCATGTAAGATCAGCAATCAACACCACCTCACATCAGGGCCTTATGTGCATGTAAGTGAGGGAAGTTTGCAGTTACTTCTCCTGGAGTAAGGCTTCAATTTTCCTGAATCCAGGGGTCAGTCTCTATATTCGCCTGGGTGTTAATGACATGAATGGTCAGAATAATAGTTAAACTTTGAAATTGTTGTTATAGTTCTTCACCTTGTAGATGTTATCCATTTTTAATTAAAAGCAGGAGTGTGGCAAGGGTCGACACAACAATACCATCATCATTTCTGCATATTGATCTCATTTATCATGAAGAATTAATGTTATAGACTAGTTGTCTTGTGCATGGAAGTACTCTATTGCTCAGAGGAAGCATGTAAAACACTCCAGGAAGCATATAAAATGTAAAAAGGCACATTTTGAGCTCTAGGGGTTAGGATTAAATGCTCTTACTCAGAGTAAAAAACACAACAAAGACTGCATTAAATCCTATTCTTGCTGGGTTAGTAGTACTGCCCACAGCCATAAGAATACAAAAAGGAAAATAAATACCGCCTACCTTTCACTGAACTGTTATTGTATTCACAAGCATTGTTTTTGGTAGCAGGAAGTCAATGGTATCTGAAAATCTCTTATCTTTGAAAAAATTATGTATATTCAGCAAAACTTCCTGATGCAGTGAGAGCTGCTGCAAATTCATCACATATTTCTAAAGTGTCCTGTTCTGTTTACATACCACTCTAACTCACTGACAGCCGCTCAGATGCAAAATAAAAACAACTTGTAGTGATTCTGTCTCAGAGGTGTGAGGTTTTCTCTGGATCTCCCGCCTCTGATGGTAGCAGCAGTAAAGACAGGCTCACATTAAGGCCCTGTACAGACAGTGTGGTTAAATGTGTGGGAGTTAGCAAGCTTAGCTGCAGCGCTGCATCACACACTTAGCGGTAATCTTGCTCACACAGCTGTTATGTTCCCTCCAGAAGCCTGTTGTATCTACCGTTCAGAGACCCCCAAAGGGAGATTTTTCAGCTGCCTTACTCCACTTTTTGAATGACGCCCGCTGTTAAATGGACTGAGTCAGTGCATTACAGCTCATTGCTTTCAAATCATGTGTTTCACTGCAAACCACAGTCAGTTTTAAGAGATGGCTTACAGATATCACGGAGCAATTAGAATGTGGACATGTGTGAAAAAAGTTGTGCACTTCATCTGAAATGACAGACTGTTATGGCAAAAAGGCAGATTGTCTGTTCAGCTCATATAATAAAGTACTGCAGAGAGATGGGGTTATTGTCGGCCAACCAGAAGTTAGAATTTCAACTGGTCCTCTCAAATTACACATACAGAATTTTTCACTGCGTCCTTGAAACACTGTCAATAATAAAGTCAGAAAAGCTACGAGACTTACACATTCTGTCCATGATAATCTTCAAATATAAATCTAGCTTTCACTATTTTAAGGCTTAAATGTTATGATTGAGTAAAACTGTTCGAATCTATCAAAGAACTACAACATGCTAGATGCACTTTAAAGCAAAAACCAAACTCCAGCATATAACGGCATGTTGTTTGATTATTTCCACTTCACTGAATAATTTGATCAAGCTGGTTTCATGGCTGTGGCTCTTGTGTGTGCATTAATGTTTATTAAAAACAACCACTCAAATTTGTATTCAGGTCTCTTGCCGTTTTTTAGTCCTTGTCACAGCTTGCTAGCAACCATCTTGTTAAAACACAATAAAACTTTAAATTTAAAAGAATTGTTATATCAGATATTTTATATTGCAGAACAAAGTTTCAAATCTCATTTGCGTATGTTTATCACAGACTTTATTTCAGGTATTTATCAAAAGGGTAAAATAATAACCTGCATACGTTCCATAAAGGGAACTGAAGGTGCTATAACGCTAACTCACTTCCATGTTTTTGGACTCATCTCTGCACCACTTCATGAAGAAAAAAGCTGTGAAATCATCACAGTGAGCACAGAGGCAGAAAAGTACTGAACTGAGACTCACGAGCCCACATAGCCAGAGTAAATTTACAGAGGTGGGCGGCTTGGTCCCCTATCATACACCTCCAATGTCTAACAAGCTCTTCATCAAGTCAGTGAGCATTTGTGACGGATATCGTTAAAAGAATTCTTGAGATACACGTTTACTCTGAAGAGGTCCCTAACCACTGGGCTGTGGACCAGTACCTGGTCGCAGAGAAATACAGATAATTAATTTCATCACCATTTTTGAATATAGAGACTAAATAGAGTTTTATTTTTAAAGCATGACCGGATCTTTGCCTCTGCAGCTAGACTGTGCAGACTTTGTATGGAAACTCTCCATCACCACTGTGAAAAATGGAAAAAGAAGAACTTAAGACATACTCATGCTTTTACATTTGTGCACATGCACTCGTCCTCCTGTGCTCTGGACATAATTGTAAATTTATTTGACTGCATGATGTAGCTGGAGAACAGTTCCAGGTCCACAAGAGTGCTCAACATGATGTGGAAGGACTGATTCAGCAGAAACTAAGAAAATACAGTTAAAAAATGAATAGAAACATCAGACCAGCTCAGACTGACCAATGGATAATACACGCACTGTCAGCATCATATAAAATCTGATTTTAAAACCATCTCCTCTGTGCTCAGAGGGTGCAGCAGTTTCTTTAGTTACCATGTCAACTGGGGACCCTGAGCTGACTGCATACCTTAACATTGTTGCTGAACACCTGATAAAAGCATAGTGGGTCCTCATGAGGTGTCTTTTTAAAGGTTCAAAAACAAGCCAATGGCCTCCTCTGATCCTAGATCTAAAAGAATCACCATGAGGCCAGGAGACTTTTAACTTAGTCCCCCTAAAGTCTTGCCACTTTTTCTTTTGAGTCAAAGTGGGCATTTGTGCAAAATTTCAATAACAGCACAGAAAGTAGGGCTGAACAATTAATTGCAAATTACATTAAATCGCAATATGGCTTGTTGCAATTTTCAAATCGCAAAATGTGTTGAACATTTTGGCATTGTAATGTAGTTTCTTGCAATTTCATGCCTATTTTAACCTTTTTTTAACCCAGTTTTTACAACTTTATGCCCATCTTGCACCCATTCATCTTCTTTTTTTTGGCCACTGTCAGACCATGTTTGGAATTTTTACATGGTTTTTGAAATTTAATCCCAATTTTGCTGCTATGATCAATTTTCCTTTGTCACTTTGGAATTTTTTTGCCTTTTTTTTTTTTTTGCAATTTCATACCTATTTTGCACCTATTCACTTTTTTTCCGCTTTTGTAACATTTTTTTTTACCCAGTTTTTACAATTTCATACCTATTCTGCTTCTGTTCTTCACTTCTCCACTTTTTCTCAAATCTTTAATCCTTAGATTAATTTAATGTCATATTGGTTATACTATAAAACGATCTACTGCTTATGTTTGTTTAAGAATACATAAAATGAGGAACATTAAAACAATCGCAGAGTAAATCGCAATTGCAATATTGGGGAAAAATATCGCAATTAGATTATTTTCTTAAATCGTTCAGCCCTACCAGAAAGCATTTCAAAGATACTGTGTTCACAAGCAGGTGGTGACCACAGTGCTGGATAACAACCAACCTCTGAAATTTATGAGCTTTACCTTTGACCTGCAAAATCTTTTTTCTGCATCTACTGATTGTAGTCAAAATTTAACTCCAGTTACAAATCAATGACAAGGAATTTTAAGGAATTTTAACATCTTTATACTGTAAGATTATGTTATACTTCCATGTCACAGGGGCTGCTGAAGCTGTGGATGTTTTTCAGACAGAGTGGACATTTGTACAAAGTCTTGTTTTATGAAGGTAAAAGTTAATGAATATTTCCAAAATAAAACTGCACTAAATAATACCTGACCAAACAAGTTACATAATATAATGACAAAAACTGTTAAAAATTGTTATTTTACATTCCAGTTAAGCATGATGATGAATAAATAACATAAAAACTGTATTCTAATAATGTAACCAGAGAAATCCAAGAATAACACTGTGTACCAAAAGCATTGTTGAAAACACTGGAGTCAACCCGAGTGTTGTTGTTGACCATGTCCATCCCTGTAAATCCACAAAGCACTCATCTTCTAATGACCACTTTAAGAAGGACAGGGCACCATGTCACAAAGCTCAGATCATCTAAAACTGGTGTCTTGAGCATGACAGTGTGTCCACTGCACTCCAGTGGCCTCCACAGTCAACAGATCTTAATTCAATAGAGCCCTTTCACAGGGAAATGAGAGTCTGCATCATGAATATGCAGCTGAAAATCTACAGAACACAAGGTCTGTCCTGTTACCAGCAGGGTGACTCCAATAAAATGGCCTTAGAGTGCAAGTTTTTGAAAAAGCATCAATCAATTTTTGTGATAAGATTATAGTATCCCACAAGTAGGGAATAGAAAATGGTGCTTTAACAGCATTGAGTCACCGGTGGACTGCTAAAATAACAAGAAAACTAATAAGACAGGAGAAGCCAAGATCTTAATTGTTAAGATCTAAAGCTGAGGACCGTAAACGTAGAGTGAGCAGCTGATGCAGAGAGGTGCACAATGAGAAAACGCTTCTGGAGAACATCCTGGCATATTTAATTACATAAATCATGTGGTGACAGCAAACATGTCAGGGCTAGTTCTTTCTCTGATGGGTGTGTCCAAGAAAGCATTCACAATTACTTCTCCTTAAGAGCACAGGAATGAAGCGTAGCTGCAAACTGAGCACAGAAGCTGTTGAATCCTGCCTCTCTGCTATTTCTTCCTTCTCTCCTTCCCTCGCCTACTGCCCTCCCACTCAAGCTACAGCCTCTCCTGCATTCCATAGCCAGTGACACGGCAGCTCCTGTAAGGCCAGTATTGATCTTCAGCTCGATATCACTGTACAAGCTGAAGTAGGCTGTTCTACAACTGTAACATCAATGTCTTACAAAGCCCTGAAGTTGGACCGACTTTTAAAAACTGGGGAGCATTTGCTCTCTGGAGATGTAACAATAGACGCCTTTTCTTTTTGGCACTGCGTACAACCGTGATAAATCTGATCTAAAATGATCCATCTGGTAACACGTCAACTTTATAGCAATAAACAAAAGCCTTAACACTTAACAACAGACTAACAATCAAGATGTAATTTATACTCAGTGTCAGGACTAAGAAACTACAGATCTTTGAATTCTGGTATCAGTAACAGATATTTTTGCTGTGTTCCAGTAACCTCGGAACTGGGAACTGGGAAATGGGAGTGACATCATCTCCGACTTATCCGTGTTCCAGTTTAAAAAACATACCGATCTACCAGCCTATTGTTATTCGTTGTTAGCACGCCCTGCGTTGTTGTTCACAAATACCACATGAAGAGTGTGATTATCACTATGGCAGCGTGTTTGTAAATATAAGTCTAACAATACTTTGTATACAGCTGATTTAGAGCAACACACCCCAGTCAGAAGTGCAAATAAATTGATTATTACAGGAGCTAAATAACTGTTCACACTGGGGCCAGCCATCTTCGATTGTCAACTCGGGGCTGGCGAGGTTCCCCCAAGTTCCTAGTAGGAAATTCCGACCTCGGGGGCGTTCCAGATAAAATTTCCTACTTGGAACAGGGAAATTCCGACTTCTGACTACAACTGGAACGCACCATTAATATGGCTCTCTAAAACAGCACTGTTTATTTTGTTATTTATTTTGTCATTGTTTTCGTCAACAGCCTTTTTTCCCCTTACGAAAACTCAGGGATCTAAAAAGACAAGTGTACATGGACAAAAACTAAAATTAAATTCACTGCCATGTCATGGACAAAGTAGAGAAAAAATAGAAATCACAGCTACTTTGGCTGTGTGGTAAGGTTGGATGAGTTAAGAGGGACATCCAGTCACAACTGCCTCATGGTGGCAGGATCCAAATGTAAAACAAGACATCAGAAATTCAATTAAACACAAAAAATGCCTTACACTTCATATTTTAGTCGACTAAATTTACATTAGATTTCATCAACTAAACTAGATTACAATTATAATAATTTAGATGACTAAATTCTGACTATAACTCAAAGATACAGTATTCTACACAAAACACTATAAAGCTAAACTAAAAAGTGCTGTCACAATCAGTCCTGTAAACACCACTGTATTTACTAATGGAGTAATGGTTTGGTTGGACTATCAGTCTTCGGGTCACAGTTCAGTATGTCATCTGTTATGCTTTCTGCAGGGTTCAGTTTTCAGATCTCCCTTACCCACAGCTTCTCTCACCCTCCGACATACACACAGTTTCACAGATAAACAAATTCACACACACGTTCTGATGCACAATTCCTGTGATTTAAATTCACTAATACACACAAAGACTCCCTTACTCAGCATCTCTTGCAAATACAATAACAAACACACACTCTCTCTCATTTACTCTCGTAGAAAAACACAGGAATACACCCAGAGACTTTCTTTCATAAATATACACATATACAAACAAATTTTTACGCAAATTATTCATCTGTCTTCCACAACAACACCCAAATATTCTCTGACTTAAGAACTGTGTGACAGCACTGAATGGCCTGTGCCGAAATGGCTGGTATGAATACATAGTCTGTAACACCCCTAGCATTACATATCAACAATCTATTCTTTTTACCCATTAAAAATACAATCTTATCGCCACTGTAACTGCAATTAAATAATAATAAAAAAAAAATCATCAGTGATGGCAAGTATTGATTTGACAGGTCAAAGATTGAAAAAACACAAAAAACTAAAACCCTGCTGGTAATTAGATATAAAACATAATGTCATACTAAGAATGCCACCACATCTAAAGCCAACGTCTTTCTGAGGAAACGAGAAGAAAATCAAGTGAAAGAGGTTAAATATGGGTTACTGAGTAAAACTAAAACCACATCTCTTCGATGACTGCTGTAGAGTTTTACAAAAACTTCAGAGGGAAAGTACCCCCCTCACCAGCAGAATGTTATTTTCGTGTTCAAGGGAAAGTTTGGGTTTTTTAACGTGGGGTTGTTAAAGGTATATGGCATGAGCCTTAACGTGTCTCACAGTGTCACAGCATGTACAGAATCAAAGGCTACGTTCACACTGCAGTCAAAAGTGACCTGAATCAGATTTTTTGGCTCATATGTGACCTGTACCTGATTTGTTTCTGACAGTGTGAACAGCAAAAGTCACATTAAATCTGACATTTTCAAATCAGATTCAGGCCACTTTCAAATGTGGTACTAAATCGGATACGTATCCGATTTTCTTGAATGCGACCGCGGTCTGAACAGTCAGGATGCATTTAATGGGACTTGGACGTCATTCTACAGCAGCAGTTTACCTTGGGACAAATGTTTTCAAAGTCACTTCATGGACAGCACATAGTCAGAGGTTAATATATAGACATGATTATTTTAAATTTTATGCATTTTTTTCGAAAATAAAGAGTTTTAGTTGATTTTCCATCTACAAGCATCAGACAATGCACAAAGGGTGGAGTGATGAGAGAAAGTGAGAGCGCTGGGGCGATCGACCGGCGTCTCCATTACACGCACAATAAACGATAAACGTGAATGAATCATACGTTTGTATTATGACATCTGATAAACTTAGTTTATTAACACTGCACCAACTTTTTGAATGGATCAACCAGGCTAAAATAACAGTTTACAGGAAGCGGAGCCACTGATGATCCACTGCTGTCCATCTCATCCGTGCTACTGTATGCTATGTTTCTACGAGACAGCATCAGTCAGTGAACAGTTTGCTCCTGTCTGATCTGCTCTCAGACAAACTACGAAACATCAGAACAGATGATAAAACTAAGTTTTTGCCTCCTTGTTCACCTGTTCAGGTGAACAAGGAGGCAAACATTGCAGAGCTCTGGCTCTGAGACGTTTGCTTTCCAGCAGCGATCTGTCATCGGCAGGGGTCGGCGGGAAATAGCGTCCACCTTTAGGTCCATAAGAAATATAACATAGCCATAATTACTTTAATAAAGCTCAGTTTTGGTCTCTGTGGTGTTAGTTTCCCTCATCACACCGTGCTGTGCGTGATGTTGTTAATGTTCAACTGAGCATGCGTGTCACTTCTGAAGCGTGAGCTGTTCACATCACAGTCTGCAGTCAGGCCACATTAGAGGTGTAATCTGAACAGCCAAACAAAAAAATTGGATTTGAGCAATAAATCGAATTAAGCATTAAGGGCAGCGGTGTGAACGCAGCCAAAGTAGCTTGGTAGTGCGATAAGGGGATGTACTGTGCTGTTTTTAATCACTTTGCTCCCACAATTCCTTTAAACACTAGGAGAGTCTGGCACAGCATGAGTATCTGTCTTGAGTTTTTCTGAACAGAGACAGAACTGAGCTGTAACGCTGAGGTACATGTTCAAGCTGTTGTCAGGTGCCCCACATAACCCACTTCAGAAAACCTAAACTACTGAAAATTATAGCTGCACATGTGCAGCACTTAGCCTAAAGGAAGTTGGTGGAGTTTTAATTCAACTAAATGTAAAAGCAACTCAGATGGGAAACTCACCCTTCAACTTTAGATTTATAAAAAAATATTTATTATTTATTATTTATAATAAAAAAAACAAGTCCATGCTATTTTTTTATTTCTTCAAACATATATGAGTCAAATGTGCTCCTTCAAAACCACTAACATGAAGCTTAGGTAAAAATCTGAGAGAGTAGTAAAGTACAAGAAAAGACAACAAACTTCCTTGATGCAGCAATTCTTAACACAATACTGAACATTCAGAACTCAATAAGAGCTTCTGAACTGCAGTACGTTCAGGCAAGGCAAGGCAAGGCAAGTTTATTCATATAGCACTTTTCCTACAACATATGTAACTCAAAGTGCTTCAGTTATGTGTAACAATATTTTCATTATTGGCAATGCATTATCTGAGCCTGTGAGTAAACATGTTGGGATAAGAACACTTCTTTCTGTAAGTGGTTTCATCCAACAACGACTCCCAAGCGGGGACAGGATGTAACACTTCATGTTTCATTGCAAGTCAAGGCAGCAGTGTGAGGGAGCATCATTAGTCTTATTGGTGGTGCGAGTAAAGATGGAGATATTTTTACAATTCACCCTGAAAATCAATAAACCTCTGAGCTCACCGCACAGCTGTCGAGTGTCAAGGGCCCTGAGACAGAGTATCATTTCATCTTACCACTGTGCACAGACACTCGTCAGCTTAAAGCATTATATTTTCTATTACAGACCTAGACTCAGGGTTTTAAAAAAGATGACAGGTCTGATCTACTGCTGATCGAACCCATCACATTACAGCCTCTCTTCTATAATATGGTGCTTTCACCCTTTTAGTCAAAAGTTGATTTGATATAATTTCCCTGGTGAAACTTATTTACCGCTGTGAGAACTTAGGTCGTCAAAAAAAACTTGCTTCGATACTTATTTGATTTTGATTACGTACACACGATATAATGTAAAAGCTGCAGTATGTAGTTTATTTTTGTGTCACTGGCCCAAAAACTACAATTACCTTTCATAGTCTTATTACTGTAGTAACATTAGAGATCAGTTAACATCTTTGGCCCTTCGTCTGAATATTAAGCCTTAAATGTCTTGTAAGGGACAACATTTTGGACTAACACAGCTCAGCTCATTGACAGTGTTCTTTTTGGCACTCCTGCTCAGGTTTTTTTGGAAATGTGTTTGTTTTCCAGCAAAACTGAACATATAAAAATGGTGAGTTGCCAGAATTAAGAAGGCCTTAGTCTCTTTTATGTAGTATTTTAAAAATGTATGTTTAATTTTTTTGTATTGTAAAATACATTATAAATGATTAGAGAAAGTTTTTTTTTGCCTAAAAGTAACAGATAGTAACTTTACTTTGTAACAGCCTCTTCATGTTGCAAGTCCTGCTGTTTCAAGGTATGTTTTGAAACATGGGCTAATAACATGTTGCATATTGTATGCTAAAATAAAAGGAAAACACATCATACAACCAACACTTGCATCAACAGTTTTTTTAAGTGACCACTTCAAATTTTAGTCTTTAAAACACCTCTCCGTTAAGTCTTATCTTGAATTCCTAATACAAAGTTTGTTTTCTTACTTACATCCAAGTAAATCATAAAGGGACAGGCAGAGCATCGCAGACAAAAAGAGAAGATGGATAATTATCCCCTCTCATGGAAATAAATTAGCAATATGCATATATTTTGGATTCCAGAGAAACAACATCATAGCAGACAAACATGCACTGTAATGATAAACTAACAGATGTGACCACTGAAAAAGTATCTTGTACTACTGGCACAGGTTAAAAACTTAAACATGGAAGATGTCTAAATTTCCATTTTAATGACATGATTGTTTTTGGATGAAAAAGAAAGGTGGCTAAATTAATTGTCAGAGCACATTTCATTTTATTTCAATTTGGTAGAATTGTATGATGAGGTCTAAGAAAATATCTTTTCATAAAATCACATGATCCTGAATTCAAGTGACTCATGTTCATATTGATTAGTCCTTGTGATTTCAAAGTAACATTGCCTTTTAGTCCAATAAATTGATATCAAATAAAATAAAGTCAAAATGGTTAAATAGTAGGGGTTTAATGGAGGATGTACTGAACCATTTGATATGGACCGCTCAGTTTGATATGGACATGTACCAAATCAATACATGGACACCTGCATAAATGCAGAACAATATTTAGATATTATATATATTATATATTATATATACTTTAATATGACAGACCCATAAACTGAAGAGTGATGCACATGCTCAGAAAGGCAAAAACAAACTCGCCCTGCTATCACACAAATATCTAGTCAGAAAACACTTGGGCTTTGTTGTGAAAGACAATGAACAGAAGACAAGGAGACAGTGATGTGCTGACACTATTCAGAATATCTACTGTGAAATCAGCTTGCTGTTCATGTGGAGAAGAAACGGTTTGTAAATGCCGTAAAAAATGTGTTTCGGAAACTCAATGCCAGCAAACATTCCCTCAAAGCAGGATTTGGTCAGAAAAACTCATTCCATGCAGTCTGAAAATTACTACTTATTTCATTTTAATGTTTAGCTGTACACATCATCCATCATGCCTGTCTGCTCCATCAGCACTTCTCTACAGACAAGAGGTGCTAACGCTGCTATCAGCTAAAAGCTGAAACACTCGTCATCATGAATGTTCATCTGAACGGGGGAAAAATCCTGTTTCCAGCTGAACTCTAAGTTGAAACCAGTGTGATCTGGCCAATCTTTATTTTGTTCGTTTGTGCTGTAATAGCACTGCTGTGCTTAAAGTGTGATAGAAATAATGAGCGTTTGTGATGAGCAACAGCGTGCAGTCATGACTGTGTGTAATAGTGTATAAATGAGAATAAATATCAGCTGTCTTTTTGCAGATCAATTCCTTTTAATTTTGTTCTGTTTGCTTTTCAATCAAAGACACCACACTCTCATCAGGAGCAGTCAGCAAAGAAGTCAAAACATAGGACAGATGGAGCAGAGGTGGTTAAAATTGTGTTTTTTTTTTACATAAAGACTTCTGTAGTGCAACTTACAGTGAGGGCAAACAGCAATAACTTGGGAGATTACTGGTGTTTGAACTGAATTAATGCATGCAGCATGGCTCTGAACATCAGTGTGTTTGACAACGTTGTCACTGAAAACCTACAGGCCAACTTCTGCCCCAGGAATAAATAAGGAGATCCTTAAAGAATTGGAGCTACAAGTAGAATCATTAATGATATTGGTAACAACTAAATGTTATCAATTCCCATCCCTATCTACCACTGATTTTAAAGTAGGATTTTGATCTAAAAAGAGAAACAGCTGTTACAATGTGCAGCTCACCATGTACCCCAGATCTTCAAAGACGCAGCTGCTAAAAATGTTTTCCCTTTTTTTGGGCATTGAAACTCACAAGTGAAACATGTTGATTTACAGTGTTTTGCTGTTTACTGCTTACAAGAACGTGCCAAACAGCACCGTAGCAACCAGCTGGCTAACAGGGTGCAACTAAAATTCAAAATATAAATCAGAGTTGGTTAATTTCAGTGGTACAATTTCAGTGTTGGCAGAAGATGCTTGGAAAGTTGCTTATAGTTTGTAAATATTTAGAGTGTGGCTTTGTATACCTCAACCATAATATAAGCAGGATGTGCTCATGTACCAAAACCTTTCGCCATATCATCACTAAACGTTTGCATTTAGGAAACAAAACGGTTTCTATGTATGGGTGCAAATTTTTAATCTTATGTAGACCTCATGCAGGTGGTGTTTGGAGTCATGGTGGCCCAAGTTTATTTTTTTTTTCTGGTACATAAGTTGCTCTAGTGTACGGACACAGCCAACACACAGTTCTGCTAACAGGTGGGTAAATTAAGGGAAGTTACGATTAAAAGCCTACATTATTTGCACCTGTATTTTGGTATCCACTACACCCATTACATTTAAAATGAGAAATAAGCTAATTTAATAATTTATTTGAAAATATGAAACTCATTGTTCCGTAATCTGTCCACATTGTGATGTCTCACTCCCCTGAAGTTCTCTCTTTGATGAAGCATGAAAGGCCAAAAAAACAATGTGTCCAAAACCTAAAATTTGTGCCAATATCAAATAACGGTAAAAATAGTTAAACATGTAGTCTTGAGTGAGTAACAAAGTGTGTGTCATGTGGAGGTTTACCTGTTTAATTAGCATGTAGGTCTCAGACATGATCTTCTCAATGCGTCCAAGGTCGTACGTCATAACTTTTTGTCCCTGCTGCCAAACCCGGTAGGCATCGAGCAGAAGCGTTTTTCCAGACTCCACATCCTCAAGTAGCTTCCTTTTCCTGTTTGGCCTTCGTACTGAGCCCTGATCTGTCCCACCGGCGACCACAGTGACCTTGGGTGCTAAGGTTTGGAGCTGCTGCTGCCTGGAACTGATACTCAGCTCCTCTAGAGACAGCTCTGGTGTCCGGCCACTGTCGTTTATCTTCTGCTGCGACTCCACAGCCCTCAGAGGGGTCTCAGCCTCTGTTTGGTTGCCCTGGGAATCTATGATGGTTGAGGGCCTCCTCCAGTTACCAGAGTCCAGCTCCATGGGCTCCTCTGGAGCTGCTTTTTGACCCTCACTCCCTGCAGTC